>OX382271.1:7571564-9038392 GCA_947507595.1 Pyralis farinalis | reverse complement strand
GTTAGGCGTGTATAAGTGTCCGTAAGGGTCTAAAGGCAAATAAAGAATTTTTATCTTTTATAGACTGTAAGATATATTTTACACAAGTACACAGGCGTCCAATCTGTTAAGTGAATCTTTACTAAATATCCTACAAAAGTAAATAGTGATGTAATAAAAGTTCTCAAACGAAAGTCAGCAGTATTAGTGACATGGAGAGAAACTGATCTCTTGTCATTGATGCGGTGAGTCTAAAAGCTAATTATTTTGTAACATGAAAGAGGTAAAAAAATATAGTATGATATAATTAATTGGCTTATTTATGACATTGCATTAATTATTTTTACCTTCTCTATTTAAAATTCAATGCAAGTTTAGGTAATTATTTTCGTAGTTGGCGTGAGCGTTCCTTTTGTAACAGTTTTCTATTTTGTACTTCAGATATCTACGGAAGATTACACTTTGGTAGATATCTTATTATAATTGACAATGCACTTTTAAATTTGCAGCAACACCAAGTTGTCATTTTAAAATTAAAGAAAAAACAATACAACCTTGTTCGTTATTGTATTTGTTTCTGTTTAATTTATTTTTATTTATTTGTAAACTAAGATTGCGATATTCATACAGTACATAATTTAAAGAAGACAAACAGTAACTTGTTCATTGTTAAATTTTAATGTATAAAATCAGCATCAACCTTTGAATTGCGGACACTAGGGATAAGGCTGAGGGAGAGTTGAAGGTCAGTAGGGACATGAATAAGTTGAATTGGAACGAAAGAGGGAAGAGTTGAATCTCTTCAAATCGGGGTTATCGTTTTTTTTAGGTTTGTCCAAAATATTTCGTAATTTAATTGCTAATAGTATGCACCCATGTATTATTGTAAGAACTATTATTGTACTATAGTCGTAATATGCTTGTATGTGGGCTTTGTGATTCCTAGGTAGGTATAGGAAATTTGAAAAGTGTAATAGTGTAAGTGTATATGTATTTATCAGAAACACGAATTGTGCTTTTATTGAATTAAGTATCAACTAAGGGAATAATGAGTTTTATCAAAATTGAATAAGTAGAGTTTTCAAGACGTACGAGCGTATGTGTTACCTACTGTTTCGAAGTTGGATTATCTTATTACAATTGGTTTTTAATTAGTTTTCGTTATTAGGTACTTGTCGTAGAAAACTTTATCAACAGATATGATAATGATTTGATTAAACGTACTTTATAAGAGTTATCCTCAAACACCCTGACAAACAACGAGGTCGGTTGCTCAGAGGTTAATAACGCTACTTTGATATAGGACAAACATTCGAGTCCTTGTACGTATCTGTATGTCTTGGTCAGGGTTTTTTGGGGAGTTAGGGCGCATTAAAGCAGCCCCTCTGAGGCCAAATAACAACTCGCTAGAGTGTTGTTGTTGTTTTCCTGCGAGTTAGTGTGGTCACCAGTAAATTCCTAAGGTATTGCTATATAGCAGCAGAGGTTGTATCACGCGAGCGGTATTAATTTATTGCAAGCGTTCATAGGCTACGGTATCCACTATACATCAGGTGCGCCGTGTGATTGCATGCCTTTCGATGTTGTATAAAAAACTATTTTGCATTCTACTGTTTTAGCAAAGTTGAAAAAACCCAAACCCCACTTTAGGGGGAGTAATATTTCTGTTAGTATTTTGTTTGCGATTTATATAGAAAATATGATGAGCATCATTACTTTTCCCGAACATTCGACGAGCTCGGTGGCTCAGTCGTGACTTTCACACTAATGCTCGTAGGTTCTATTCCCACACATGACGAACATTTGTGTGCATGAACATGTCTGTGTGTTTGGTTTGAATGTTTTATGAGAGGTAGGGCGTATCAAAGCAGCCCGTCTGGCTCCCGTCTGTGTTCCTGCGTGTGAGTGAGGTCACCAGTAAGATCTCAAGGAGTTGCTGTGTAAGCAGCAGAGGTGGCATCGCGAGTGTTACTTAATATATCGCAAGCGTTAATAGGCTACGGTACCCGCTTTACATCTAGTGGATCGTATGCTTGTATGCCTACCGACGTAGTATAAAAAAAAACATAATTGTAGATACACCTACATCTTTATCAACCAACCTTTATCTATAGTTTTGGATTTTTCGTTTTACTTTATTCAAGCGTATTGGTAAATTAATGGTATCTGCGACAGACAGACGGACGAATGGACAGAAACGGGTCATAAGGGTTGTTTTAGAATGAGTAGCGACCTAGATCTCCAACCTAAACCCGCGTTTGAAAAGACTCTTCTGTTCTCGAAGGTTTTATTTATTATTTCATTATACCTTTCCTTAGTTATCATAATTAGAATACCCGTGTAGCACCTTTCAGAGTATAAATATTTTAGTAATAAATTCCCCGAAGGGACCGCCACGGCTACGTGGACAGTTTTGGGGATTTTGTAAAACGCGATAATAGGGGCCCTTTCATAATTTACGCACCATTGAAACCTTATCACCTGTTGAATATTTGTTACAAGGATCTGACATGATAATTTATAATGACCGCCTGATTCGACTTACATGTCTAAGTATGTATTGCTGGGGCCATAAGTGATTGATTTAAATTTGGATATAATACGAGTTTAATCATATTTATCTATTTCCACGATATTCCTTGCAGAGTAGGTTTTTGAAGTAAAACTTCTTTACGCACACTTGACTTGGGGAGTAAGCTGGTGAATGCGTGACGAGAGCGTTGCGAAAAGTGTGATCGGCCAGGCGAACGGAAGTTGAGAGGGAGATATAAGTTCTTGAAGATAGAAACAGAAAGAGTTACGTTTTGTATATTACTGTAGGAGCAAGAGAGAGAGATGCGAGCACTCAGAGCGAGTTAAGTTTCGTATATGTAAGACACAGTGCAGGCCTATTGTCTGTATCACACAATGGAGCTAAAGAAGTTTTACTTCAGTCGTGTGGTCTAAAGCTCCCACTCGTTCTTTTAATACAAAGTCGGGAGGCATACAAGCATACGGCCCACTTGATGTAAAACGGTTACCGTAGCCTATGAACGCATGCAATACATTAAAAGTCTATGGGGGTAGGAAGAAGTTATAATCGCACTTCAAATGATAAACGTGATCTGCTCTCAACTATACAGTGTCATAATATTACATTATCAACCTTAGTCGTTGTGATTTCCACTTTTTCAAGAACCAATAACTTGGTTTCCTCACATTCATCATTGGGGGGACCAGTATGTGCAGTTCGAATGATGATTCTGTTAGCAATGTGGCATATTGTATTGATATTTTATTGAAACTAATTTAATTTACTTACAGTGATTATATAGTACCGAGTGAGTATATAGACATGTTGAGATCATAATAAATTGGTATTTTAATCTAACTTAAACCTGCGTATGGACGAATCTGTGTCGTAATTTATAAATTTATGAGATATTGCGATTTTTTTCGAACAAGTCTGTAAAATTCCATCTTCTTTATGCCCCGTTTAATGATCAAGTTTTTCTGGTAAATAATAATACAAAAACTTTTATATCAACTATAGACGTAAAAATTGCGGAAAGTAAAAATCTTGTTCTATCAAATTTCTTAATTATTTATAAAATTATTATATAATTTAGTTGCCATTGAAAAACGAATATCAAGTCTCCGTATCGGTAGAATTGTACGTGTGCTTAATGGCACGCTCAAGTTAAAATTCTTAATCGTTAATTTTGAATTTGAATCCCTTTTTGATTAATTTACCAACTGTCATTGCTAAACTTAAGTGTTGGCACATTTTTTTAAGTACCATTAATGTGACAAAACATGCCTACTACCTGTCTGAGGTAAGCACTTACCAGGTTATGGGCAGGTGTATCACCATGGGTGTCACTCGTGCGGTGCCAATCCAGTTAAAACCCCTTCTGACTTTTTTCAAAAACTTATACTATAATCTCTTGGGATAAACATCGAAAGGAAACCTCTTGTAATACCTAAGAGTCCCTGGAAGAAAGCTTTTCTGAAACTGCACAGTACGGAATTAATGTGTTAAGATGAATTTAAGTGAAGAGTGCGCTGCTAATTTGGCATAGTTTCACTGTCTTAACAGTTATCTACTCTATCTCGCCTATTTGTTATTGCTATCTTGTCGTTTCGACTTTGAGAATTTTAAGCATGCAGATTTGGTTTTACCAATAAATTCTGCTATTGAAAGTACGTGCACCAAAGCAAGTGATAAATGGTACAATATTTGCTGTAGTGTTATTCTTAACTTGAATGAAACTGTCTAGGTATTTAATTTGGGGCTTTTCATGTGGTGAAAATTTTGTTAACAAATTGAGTATTGTTCACTAAAATAGCTATGCTAGTTCTACCTACTTTGTAGAGTCAGTAGTGTTTGTCTCTGTACTTAGAATTAGCCTGCACGTGTAGATTACATTAATTTATTTTATCAATGTATAATGTTATTATAATACTTCATACAACGCATGCGGGTCGTGAAGACTCTAATAGTAGATATATACCTAATGCGAGTAGCACGCGTGCGGGGCATCCCCGCGTGTGCCAAGTCACTTTGAAAACTCCCCACTGACATGTTTACAGTGGAGTTTACTACTACGGTACAAGTGTAGTGTGTTTTGGGGCGTAAGTGGCTCAATGTCACCTTTAGAGCCAAAGCCAAACCCACCATGTGGTGCACACTGCTTATCAACAGACGAGGCTCTGGCGAAAGAGAGGTAGGGCCCGACGTTAGCCCGGTTGGGGAAGTACCTCCACCTTACAAAAGACGGCATTCGAATAACAACTCCCTGGAGGGATGCTGTATTCCTGCGAGTGAGTGAGGTCATCAGAAGATGAATAGTTGCTGTGTTGACAGCGGGGGTGGTAACGCGCGCTATTCTTTTTGTTGCTAGTGTTCATAGGCTACGGTAATCGCTTTACATCAGGCGGACCGTATGCTTATTTCCTATCCGTCGTAGTATAAAAAAATTGCGAAATCCATCTCGTACAAAACTTTTTGTCGTCGTGCTCGTGTAAGAGTATTATTTAGCTCATACCAATGCCTAAATTTCTGAATTTGTCGATAGGACACTCTTTTAATAGAAAAATTAATAGTTTCTACCATTAGCTGCACATCACTTACGTTATCTTCAGTGGTCGAACTACTGACCACGTTTGAACTTGTTAAACCAGATACAAACAGCGACACGGGGTCGGGCTCCGTCATAAAATACCAATCAAAGTCTATTATAACATTGTAGTTGATTAACGAAAGTCGTAATAATACGTGGAGCGAAAATTTTCTCTTATCAAATTCATTTCGATGCACGACGGGCACTTTTTAAATTCACGCCAATTTCTAGAATAATGACACATGAATTCAATGCACATTTCCAGTATCGTAAAAAGTTCTTCACTCGGAATTTAAATAAATTTTTCATCGCCATCTTGCCTTACTGGTCAATTCTTGGAATTGGTCTGGAAAACTTTCAGCGTGACCGCTGTCTTTCTACATAATATAATTAAATTATATATGATTTAAGTATAGGCCAAAGACGTCATGGACTATCAACTATTTATCTATCTATGTATGAATATATATCTTCACGCCAAGTCCCTTGCGGGGTAGGCAGAGAGAACCGAACGCCATAAGACGCGGTCCTTACATACTTCACTCGCTTCTGTGATATTCATAGCTCTTTTCCCGCACGCTCGCCGGTTCCGAGGGCTCCTGACGTCATTATCTATTAACTATTTATCTACTACCATGATTATGACATATATGAATCCAAAGCAATTGGCAGTTATAAATAGACAAGTAATTTGATATAAACTACTTGTGTGCTTCCGCTACCAATTAGTTATTGAAATATGAAATTAGAAAATCAAATGTCGCACATTTAAAAAAAAATACCTCATGGGTATCATGTGAAAAAAGTTTCACTCGAAAATTTCACACCATGAAGGTTTAATGTCAATTCAAAGTATCTGTTGCAATAAAAGGCTATTTCATACTATAACCCCTATTATATGCCCCGTCTATCCGCCATCTGAGCCATGAACTGAATGCACGCGCCACCTGCATGCTGCTGCTCTGGTTGCTGCGATCGTTCTATGCTAGGAAACATTTAGATTAAATTGGCTATTTGACTTTCGCAAAATAACGCCGGTACCTATATATAACTTTAGACATACGACTGAACTGATATAAAGGCCGCAAATGATGTCAATTTTTTTTCAGCTCATTTAAATAGAAATAAAAATATCTCTAATTCATTATAATAATCTCTCCATCCGTCATTGTGGGACATGTCTTTCACAGCAATGCCGTATGTGGGGACAGTTACACATATTAGCTACGAGTATCATTGCTAGGCCGGCGTTGGAGCTGGCTTGAACTCTGCGCACCAGGGAGCCCTCTCGTTTGCGCATACATGTATGAAAGCATTCGGTGTTCGTCGTTGCAAACATACCTGATGCGCTACAGAAATAATACAGTTCTAACACCGCCCTGAATGCGTTATTCAATTGTACACGGATAGATTTATAGGCCCTCTGCTAGTATTTAGACCATAAGCAGCACGTATAGTCAGTATGCCCGGAAAAGAGTACTCTTTACATCAATGGAACATCGCGCAAACCTCTCGAGCGAATTTGCTCTCCTAGACAGTGCCCTCCGTTCACACTCGTTATCAGCATGATCTTTGAGGTTGAAGGTAACCTATGATATGCCCTAGATAAGAGAATCCCTCTAACGAAACATCATTGAGTCGAACACCACCTGTTCGATTCTGTGGACATTTAGCGACGGCTGCCGCAAATACAACGTATTGGCTTTTCGTGACGTTGTATTTACACTCGCTTCATTAACATTCATAGCTGTTAAGAGCTATGAATGTTAATGATGTGAGTGTATGTCATGCATGTCTAGGGTTCCTGACCTTTCATAGAACACGACCGATTGGTCACCAGATTTTAGTATTTGTTGTTATAGCGGCAACAGAAATACATCATCTGTGAAAATTTCAACTGTCTAACTATCACAGTTCATGAGATACAGCCTGGAGACAGACGGACGGACGGACGGACAGCGGAATCTCAGTAATTGGGTTCCGTTTTACCCTTTGGGTACGGAACCCTAAAAAAAGATGCCATCGAGCTCTCTACTATCGAGATACAGGATAGAAATAAAATTTCATAATGCAGTTAGTTCAAAGGACAAGAGTATAAAAATATACATGTAGTATGACACACTATCATTACTTTATGTTATAGTGGTTTGAACGTGACTGTTGGTTATTTGTATTCAGTGCTCTAGTGCACGATCAGACAATGGGTTAAGGCATAATGAATACTTCCTGTTGACAGGGCTCAATCGACCGTGTGCTGACTTCATCTTACGTTTTCCTATTAAATTATCCTCAAAAGTACGTCTGAATATATATTTCTCTTTGAGCATACATAGAAGCTTTAGAACTGGCGTATCTAGTATGAATAGTAATAAATGAATAAATATTTTCAGATGAATTACACAACGCCATATAGTCTCGAACTAAGCAAAGGTATATAACTGATAAATATCTATCTACCTATCTATAACTTCACGCCAAATCCCTTACGGGGTAGGCAGAGAGAACAGAGCGCCACGTGACTCGATCCTTACATACCTCACTCGATTCTTTAACATTCATTGCTCTTTTCATGCACGCTCGCTGGTTTCTAGGGCTCCTGACATCACCTTCTCGTAGAACACGACCAATTTGATCATGATAGGTAAGTCTTGGTCTTCCTCGGCTCCTACATCCTTTCACTTTTGCATTGTATATCTGCTTTGTCATTCTGATAAATAGATATTGTTATATTACTAGTTGTAAGAAAAGAATGTACTAAAAGGGTTACAGGTTTATTAAAAAGGGCTATTTTACAGTAAATTATATAAAAAAAAATATATAAAAAGTGAATTAAAGTTCGGCTAGGTAATAAGGGTCTTTAAGAACTCGCGTTATTTTTGTCTAACTGGAATATCACTGGTTGGTTCACTGGAGTGTGCACTGAGTGGCCGCCGGCTATAGTGGCCGACGACTGTAGACAGCTGGTTAGCGTGTTATCCAGCACGCAGATCCAGACGTAGAAGTTGTTGGTAATGGTGGGGACCGCCTTACGGACCAACACCGCTGCGGTATCTCCGTAAGCCGCCGTAGTCCACAACAGAGCTGCAGGTATTATAATTTGGATTAATTCGATGTCCGGAGTTTAACGGGTTTGGAAAAGTGAGTAAATTCCAGACGGTTCACCAAGTAGCCCACAGCAGGAGGCTGGTGGTCTCAGACGGCGTGCCCTCAATCTTTTCTTCTTCAAAAACTACTCGTAGCTCCAGACCCGTGTTTTTCGGTTTTTCACTCACATCTCTGGACATTTTCAAAATTTTAAATTACAAAATCAATAATTTTGACAGATCACAGAGCATGCTAAGAAAAGATTGTACATAAATTATATTAAATAAGGTTTTAACATTACAATATGGTAAATACATTTTTAAGTAAGAACATATTTGTTATTCTTTTTATACGTGAGACATACAAGCTTACGGTCGATCTGACGTAAAGCAGGTACCGTACCTATGAACGCTTGCATTAGTTTTTAGCTTGGAAGTATCACTCGCACGTTGCCATTCTTGCTGCTAACACAGCTACTCCTTATAAGCTTTCTGGTAACCCCACTCACTCGCAGGGACATATCAACTCTCCACGAGTAGCTTGGTTGCGGTTTTCTGTGAGGTGGTCTTTCGTCAGTCGGGTTGTTATGTGCCCTACCTCTCTTCAAAGCACCGAGACCAAGACAAACATTCATGCACATAACTGATTGAAACGTGTGGGAATCGAGACCACGAGCCTTGTGTTAGTAAGCATTGTAGACCACTCCGCTATCGTACTCGTCAAAATTACTTTATTCATAGAAAACACTGAGACTAATAAGCCAAACAGACATGTTCATGTACAGAAACACATTTTTTTTTTATACTACGTCGGGAGGCATACAAGCATATGGCCCACCTGATGTAAAGCAGGTACCGTAGCCTATTAACGCTTGCGATATATTAAATATCGCTCGCGCGATGCCTCCTTTGCTGCTCACACAGCAACTCCTTGGGAGCTTACTTTTTTTTATACCACTAAGGTGGGGAACAAGCGTACGGACTGCCTGATGGTAAGCAGTTACCGCAGCCTATGGGCATTTGCAACACCAGGGGTGCCACTCTTGCGTTGCCGACCATGGTTACTGGTGACCTCACTCACACGCAGGAACACAACAACTCTCTAGGGAGTTGTTATTTGGCTGCGGTTTTCTGTGAGGTGGAGGTACTTCCCCAGACGGGCTGCTTTGATGCGTCCTACCTCTCTTAAAACATCCAGACCAAGACAAACAGACAATGTTCATGCACACAAATGTTTGCCTTGTGTGGGAATCGAACCCACGAGCGTTGGTGTCAAAGTCGCGTCATTCACGCCTGAGCCACCGAGCTCTCATGTCTTGTACCGGAAGCGAACCCACAACATTTGTTGTCACTCGACCCCCGGGCTCATCAGAAGCTGATAGTGGGCACAAGTATAAATAACACCACGTGTTAATCAATTTCTAGTTCAAATAGTGATCTTTAGTATACATTGTAACTAAAAAATATTACGCTATGTAATCATTTTAATTACGACTTAGCGGAAATAAGTTTCGCAAAACAAATTTCTTTTACGTCATTAAACTACAATAAAATGTATGGTTACAACAGCTAATATCTGGTAGACATCCCGGTCCATGTTACACTTGTGCACTCGCTATCTGCGTAGGTATATCTAAATATATGTATGTATATATCTTCACGCCAGGTACCTTGCAGGGTAGGCAGAGAGGACCGAGCGTCATAAGACGCGATCCTTACATACCTACTTCACTCGCTTCTCTAACATTCATAGCTCACGCACGCTCGCCGGTTCCTGGGGGTCCTGACATCACCTTCTGATAAATCACGACAAATTTGTTCATGGTAGGTTAGTCTCGGTCTTCCTCGGCTCCTACATCCTTCCACTTTTGCATTGTATATCTGTTTCGTCATTATTTCCTCTTGCAGTAGTATATCTAAATAAGATCCTATATATCTATTTTAAGAAAAAAAAAACTACGCACTTCGCGAGGCATACAAGCATACGGCCCATCTGATGTAAAGCGGTTACCGTAACCTATATACTACAGCACTACTGGTCCGGTTGTATCATTGGACACTTTTCTTTTCCGTTACTCTACGATTCTCCTTGGCTAATTAACCGTCTGATTCAAAATTTTCGGTAGATTTACTTATTACCAATGACACTACCATTATTTTGCTTTTTAAGCATTCTTGCGAAGACTTACAAGCTTTTTTGATGCAACGTCGGGAGGCATTCAAGCATACAGTCTACCTTATGTAAAGCGGTTACCGTGATCATTAAGTATCACTCGTGCGATGCCACCTTTGCTGTTAACACAGCAACTCCTTAGCAACTTACTGACGGCCTCAATACACGCAGGAACAAAACAACACCCTACAGGGAGTTATTTGTCTGCGGTTTTGTGTGAGGTGGAGGTACTTCCCAAGACGGGATGTACTGATGCGCCCTACCTCTCTTAAAAACAACCAAACTAAGACAAACAGAAATGTTCATGCATGCAAATGTTTGTCTTGTGTGCAAATCGAACCCATGAGCATCGGTGATAAAGTTGTGTTATAAATCACTGCGCCACCGAGGTTGTTACAACTACAAGTAGTGTTCGTCACAACTAATTGTTAGTGAAAGTTAATTGTAACATAGATATTAAGTATTGTATTATCGTAGCGGTTCGTAAATTCATCATAGTTTTGGTAAATCATAAAAATCGGCCAAGTGCGAGTCGGACTCGCGCACCAAGGTTTCCGTACCATTATCTATAAAAACGGCAAAAAAAACACGTTTGTTGTATGGGAGTCCCCCTTAAATATTTGTTTTATTTTAATTTAATTGTTTATTCTTAAAGTTAATATATAACTAAATATTCTGTGAATATTTCAAGCGTCTACCTGTTGCCGTTATCAATATCGAGCAAAAATGAGCAAAAAAATCACGTTTGTTGTATGGGAGCCCCCTTAAATATTTATTTTATTCTATTTTTTAGTATTTGATATTATAGCGGCAACAGACGGTTCACAGCCTGGTGACAGACGGACGGACGGACGGATGGACGGACGGACGGACGGACGGACAGCGGAGCCTCAGTAATAGGGTTCTGTTTTACCCTTTGGGTACGGAACCCTAAAAAACGAGGGGAGCCTGGTGACTCGTAACACAGGTTGGTTTTTACGTCCCTAGCTCGAGCACCAGTTCTCTCCACATGTAGATACTATCATACTGTGTATACCAATTATCAGTGTACAAAATTGTGGTGAGAAAAATAAATAAATAAAATAAAAGTAACTCATAACAGACAATAAAGTGGATAATGTATTTTTCCATTTGAAAGTAGAAGGACGTAGGAGCCGACGAATGCCAAGACTTACCTATGATATCCAAACTGATCATGTTTTATCAGAAGATATTATTAAGAGCCTTAGAAACCGGCGAACGTGCAAAAGAAGAGCCATGAATGTTAAAGATGTAAGATGTAAGGATCGAGTCATGTGGTGTTCTGTTCTTTTTGTCTACCCGCCAAGGGCTTAAAGAATTAATTCCAAACAATAAACAAATATACAATAACAATTGCATTCGTAAACGACTGCGATAGTATTAAACTTTGTTGCAGCCGTTTGCCGAGGTAACATGTTGCGGGTAGTTCTAAACCAGTGGTTCTTAATCTTTCAGTGATGAGGGACCATTTGACAAAATTTCTGGCTTGCTACGGACCACCAAATGTTTATAATAATTAATTAATATAATTCTAATTATTTGAAGCACCGAGAACTCATATCGGCATCGATATGTCGATGAAAACAAAGTAACGTATAGCAATTTCTCGAATCATTGGGAAAGGAAATGCTTTTAGGCTCCAAAAATTTTCATGATAAATGCTATTAATTAATACTAGTTTTATCCGAGTCAAGTCCCGATCTAATCTCATTCCCAGAATGGCATCGTGGACCACTTCTTGTGCTTCCAGGGACCACCGGTTAAATACCACTGTTCTAAACACAAGAAATTACAGAGAAGAGTACTTATCACGTGATAATACTAATATTAGTGACGTAATACACAATGCCAGATGCAATTTATGTAAGTATGTATGCGCGTTATTGTGTGCGTGTGTCTCTCTGAGGGTGTGCGTGTGTCTCTCTGAGGGTGTGTGTGTGTTTTCGGGTGTGTGTGTGTGTGTTGGCGTATGTACGTGTGTGGAGTGTATATATGAGTGTGGTACGTGGTGGTGGTAGGTACGTGAGAGTACGTGAAGGTGCAACTGATGTGAGTGTACATACAAGTTAAGGGGATATGGGGGGGCGGGGGAATGGTTTAGCGTGAAGTTGCGTGCGTGATGATAGACACATGAATTTTTAGTTAGGCCAGCTGATATGAAGTGATTAACGTACGCTATGAACGATTATAACACTAGGAGTATCGCTCGTTCATCGTCACCACAAACTAAAAAACCACGGTGTGTAAAGACCCCTCTCACTCAGCAAAACGTAGTATTTCAGCGTCTAAATGTCTCCACGATTCGAGGCTGACCAATGGGAGGATATTTTAATCAATAAGATGATAAGTGACGCGATATTAACCAGTGAACTATCCAATAAAAGCTGCGCGTTCTACTTTACCCCCGACGTTTAGCGGCGAGTTGAGTTACTAAGCAAAATCATTTGATTGCTTCTGAACAAGGCTTCGACGAGCTCGGTGGCTCAGTCGTGAATGACGCAACTTTGACACCAACGCTCGTGGGTTTGATTCCCACAAGGCAAACATTTGTGTGCATGAACATGTCTGTTTGTCTTGGTCTGGACGTTTCAAGAGAGGTAGGGCGCACCAAAGCAGTCAGTCTGGGGAAGTACTTCCACCTCACAGAAAACCGCAGCCAAATGACAACTCCCTTGAGGGTTCTTGTGTTCCTGCATGTGAGTGAGGTTACTAGTAAGCTCCCAAGGAGTTGCTGTGTAAGCAGCAGATGAGGCATCGCACGAGTGATACTTAATATATTACAAGCGTTAATAGGCTACGGTACTCGCTTTACATCAGGTGGGCCGTATGCTTGTCTACCTCCTGACGTAGTATAAAAAAAAGGCTTCTATTCATGGTTGTCTCCTGCCGGTGCTGAGATAATTACTACTCAGAACTTACTCGTAGCTTTACTGACTCGCAGTGACTCGATAATCCTCCAGGAAATTGTTCCTTGATTGCGATCTTACGTCACGTGAAGGTACTTTCCCAGTTGGATTGGTTTGATGCCTATGTCTTTCGCTAGATCCTTGGTTTGATGATGGCAGAAATGTCACCGCGTGCAAGTGAGATTGACTTTCACTCAAAGAAGATTGTGAGCCATTTACTTTGAGCCCTGTGGTGGAGTGGTCAGTAAAGCTACTTTAACACTAAGGTTTATGGGTTCGATTCCCGCACGGGACAAATACGTGCCCAGCTAGCTTGCATAGCTCCACCCGTCCACACCACAGAGAAATGGGCCTGGCAAACAGACAGACAGACTGACGACAAAGTGATCCTATAAGTGTTCCGTTTTTCCTTTTAAGGCACGGACCCCTAAAAATCCGAAAACCGTAAATTTATAGTTCTATCACAAAACAAAAATTTTTGAGACAATAATTTGCTAAAATATTTTTTTTACGGAATCCTTATAGCGCAAGTCGGACTCGCACTTGACCGCTTTTTATTTATAGAGTCGTCCATGGAGAGCATCTTACAGCTTTATCAATTTAATCCGCATCGTATTCATTGAATTGTAATTTGCCAATTGTTCTAAGAAAGTGAAAAGGAAAGATAAGATTTAGAACCGCCAAGATTTAGATTTAGCCTTTGTTCCTGGAAAATATTAACTCAACTGGTACATTATATATCATAGAAATGTCTTGTTAGGGTTCCGTAACTCAAAAGGAAAAACGGATCCCTTAGAGGATCACTTTGTTGTCCGTCAGTTTGTCTGTCAGTCAGTCCGTCAAGACCCTTTTTCTCAGGGACTGGTGGTGCTATTAAGTTGAAATATCTAATACTCAGGTCTACAGTCCCTTCGAGCAGTGAAAAAATCAAACTTCTAAGTCAACACAATCAAAAGATACGGCTGTTTATGCCTCGTTTATGCGCATTTTTTGACACTCGCAAGGGAATCAATACCTGTAGAGAAGTAAAATTCTGAA
Source organism: Pyralis farinalis (assembly GCA_947507595.1). Classification (NCBI taxonomy): domain Eukaryota; kingdom Metazoa; phylum Arthropoda; class Insecta; order Lepidoptera; family Pyralidae; genus Pyralis; species Pyralis farinalis. The sequence continues at coordinate 9,024,090 of OX382271.1, read as the reverse complement.
ATTTGGTAAGAAGCAATATCATGTAGCACAAGTAAAGGAAAAAAACGAAAACGGTGAATATGTCGTTGCATCACCAAAAAAAATGGAGAATTTTTTTTTACGGAACCCTCATTGCGCGACACGCCCCGCGGCCGTATCTCATTGTAGAGCTCGCACTTAACGACTTTTTTATATGCAACGTCGGGAGGCATATCAGCTTACGATCCACCTGATGAAAAGTGTGTATGCATGTAATAAAGGCAGTATTGCATTGCAGTGCTGCTGGTAACACTGCAACTCCTTAAGAGCTTGCTGATAACCTCACTCGGTCACAGGGACAAAACTCTGTATTAAGTTACGTTTGGTTGCGATTTTCTGGGAGGTGCTTACCCAGATGAGCTGCTTTGATGCTCTGTTCAAACATACAGAGCATGATAACAGACATGTTCATGCACGCATATAATTGTCATGTGTGGGAATCGAACCCGCGAGAGTTATTGCCAATAACCTTACTAACTAACCACCGATACCATTATAAACAAGTACTTAGCCGCGCCCTACCTCCTATGTACCGCTTGTACCTAGTTGTTTGTCTGTATTTCAAGAAATCACAAAACCTATACAATTTACAATAACGCTAAATATGTTTATCCTATTTCATCATTCTATGTTCGACTTGTATACGTAGGACACTCAGAAAGTTTAATGAAAATAAAAAAGTGTTCTATAGGTAAATGATTTTTATAAAATCTTGGAGGGTACGTTAAGCCTCCCGTTTCTACTGTTGTCGATAGATGACAGTCGTTAAGTCAGCGTCTTATGGCTTGGAAACTCTGGCCTATGTCAGTCCGCTGAACGTGGCGAAGTCTGCTCTAAGCCTCTACAATAAAGGCAAAACGTTTTTGTACAAATTTTAATATACCGAAATCTTTTGCTCTTTCTTTATTTTCCATATTTTAATTTGACCGAAAATACAATTGGCAGATTGATGAACGGAATATATTGTTGTCAGATGTTTCAGTTTACAGAAAAGTATTTCTAATAAATTCTAAAATAATAGTGCATGACTAGACTATATATATATATATATATATATATATATATATATATATATATATTAGTATTAGGATGAACAGTGATAGCTCAGTGGATAAGGAACCGGCTTATTGAACAACAGAGCCCCAGTTCAAATTCTGGCATGTACCACTAAATTCGTGTTTATGTTCATTATTTGTAAGTATCACTTGTACGACAGCGATGGAAAACATCGTGAGGAAACCCGCACGACCAAGAAATGACTATAAGGGACTACAGCATGGAATTCTTCAAGAAATGCGTGAAGAGGTTTTTAGAGGGTCGGCAACGCATAAGTGACACCCCTGGTGTTGCAAATGTCCGTAGGCTACGGTGACTGTTTACCATCTGGCAGGTCGTATGCTTGATTGCCACCTTAGTGGCATAAAATTACGTTATACGTGTAACCTAACCTAAGAAAGGTCTGGGTTTCCCTCTTGGTTAAGGAGGTCTGACGGCAGTCACTCCATGTCAAAAATCATTAGGTTTAGGTAGCAGATTTCGCCAAATCCTAATGGATTAGGAAACAGGATAACGCTAGGAAAAAGGGGTTGTTTGTAATTATATTTATTGTTGTGATAAATATGCGTTATGATTAATTGGAACCACTTTTTGAAATGTGCCCGATCCTCCATTGTGTATTCAGTTGCGGTCAACTGCCCGCACATTTAGTCAAATGGCCAAGGATCGACAGATACAAATCGTCGCGTAAAGGCGCGAATGTTGTGAATAATCGACATACCTATTTTATTGAGTGTAATAAATAAAACGCCATCGGTGTAAACTTTAAAACGCATTTTTTATCATTTATATTTATTTCAGCCACATGTCTAATTACTTTTATATATCACTTTTTATATATTTTTTATGAACCATACATTATTACGCCAAGCTGCTTTTCCAACCTGCATTGTGTGCTTCTGCTATCAATTACTTCATGCGCACTAGCACCTCCCGGCACCCACCCACTATCAGTCACTAGACGTCCAGCGCGAGGTTCGCTTAGCCCGTACTGCGCGCTGAGCGGCCTCCATCTACATATTACCACAACTATATCAAATTTGTTTTTATATTTCCCCGATATTTCGGCAACATTGCAAAAGCCATGGTCACAGGATGAGTATGTAAGGAAAACCAAATCGCGGTAAGTCCCTTATCTTCATTAATAGTATGAAAGTGAAAGTTTTCAATCATAAAATAAAAAAAATACCTACGAATATGTTATAATATACAGAATTACAGTACGTTGACTCAAATTACTTTAACTAAACCTAAAGTGCAAAAAAATGACAAACTCGACAGTACGAATTTTTTTATGCACCACGCCGTCGCAGCCATCGCTGCTTGGATCATCTCTGCCTCGGCTGTTCCCGCGACCGTTCCCGCGATTGCACGCCATCTAGTGCAGGAACCGCATGCACCCGTCACTGTTGCTGCCATGACTACCCTGGTTGTCTCTGCCGCAAGTATTTCGCCTCTCCACGAGGAATGCTCAGTCGCTGTAGATATCAGTCAGCAGAGTTGTGGCATGTTACTTTGACGGTAGTCAAATCGCAACCTGTTATAATATTACCATTTCGTCAACACTTTTCATAGGCAGATATTTACGTATATTTACATTGTGCATAGAATACATGAGACTTTAACGTGCTCAGTGGCGCAGTAGTTAGTACCGCTACTTTGACATCAACGCGTGGGTTCAATTCCCACGCAGGACATACATTCGTGTTCATGAACATGTCTGTTAATGAGTGTTTTTATTGAGACAAACCAACCAAACAGAAAACCGCACGAAATTGCAACTCCCTGAAAGGTTGTTGTGCCTGCGAGTCAGTGAGGTCACCTGTATCCAGTGCAGGTGATATCACTGCCATTTGGAGATCATTCCGTTGCGTCGTATAAATTCCTTATAGTATAACTTACTAACAGACTTATATATTAGAATTAAAACATAAAATAACTAGTACCAAAATAAATAAATCAATTTGACTCATTTGGAATTGGCAGCAGTCCGACATTGCTATGTTGGATTAATTCAGACTTGTGGCCGTCAAAAGCCGAACAAACTAAGCGAGCCTCGTCTAGTCATGCACTATTATTTTAGAATTTATTAGAAATACTTTTCTGTAAACTGAAACATCTGACAATAATATATTCCGTTCATCAATCTGCCAATTGTATTTTCGGTCAAATTAAAATATGGAAAATAAAGAAAGAGCAAAAGATTTCGGTATATTAAAATTTGTACAAAAACGTTTTGCCATTATTTTAGAGGCTTAGAGCAGACTTCGCCACGTTCAGCGGACTGACTTAGGCCAGAATTTCCAAGCCATAAGACGCTGACTTAACGACTGTCGTCAAAAAGTGGTTCCAATTAATCATAACGCATATTTATCACAACAAAAAATATAATTACAAACAACCCCTTTTTTCCTAGCGTTATCCTGTTTCCTAATCCATTAGGATTTGGCGAAATCTGCTACCTAAACCTAATGATTTTTGACATGGAGTGACTGCCGTCAGACCTCCTTAACCAAGAGGGAAACCTAGACCTTTCTTAGGTTAGGTTACACGTATAACGTAATTTTATGCCACTAAGGTGGCAATCAAGCATACGACCTGCCAGATGTTAAACAGTCACCGTAGCCTACGGACATTTGCAACACCAGGGGTGTCACTTATGCGTTGCCGACCCTCTAAAAACCTCTTCACGCATTTCTTGAAGAATTCCATGCTGTAGTCCCTTATAGTCATTTCTTGGTCGTGCGGGTTTCCTCACGATGTTTTCCATCGCTGTCGTACAAGTGATACTTACAAATAATGTACATAAATCCGATAACACGAATTTAGTGGTACATGCCAGAGTTTGAACTGGGGCTCTGTTGTTCCTTATCCACTGAGCTATCACTGTTCATCCTAATACTAATATATATATATATATATATATATATATATATATATATATATATATATATATTGAATGATACTACTTCTCGCTATACAATGCAGAGCTGGTTCCAAAGCTTACTTATGGAAGCGAGAGCTGCGTATAGCAGAGAGAGCATGAAAGTAGGAAACGCAGTCGAAATGCAAGCGTTGCGCAAAATTTGTTGCGTACCGCTTGTAGACCGTATTCGTAATGATGATGTTCGAAACAGAGTTTGTCTGATAGAGAGCGTCGATGTTAAAATAAGAAGCGGCATGCTCCGTTGGTTCGGACATGTGGCAAGAATGCTGGAAGAAAGAATTACGGAACAGATATACAACGCAAAAGTGGTAGGATGTAGGAGCCGAGGAAGGCCAAGACTTACCTACCATACCGAATTGATCGTGTTTTATCAGAAGGTGATGCCAGTAGCCTTAGAAACCGGCGAGCGTGTATGAGAAGAGCAATGAATGTTAAATAAGCTAGTGAGGTTTGTAAGGATCAAGTGACGTAGCGCACGTGGTTTTAATTTTTGTGATAAATTAACCTTTCATTACCCCAAAATTATGCTCATAATTATTTATTTCAAATGTGCGTAAACAACGCAGTGATATCTGAACGCATGACGTCACTTGTGCGTAAACAAAATACCCGCCGTAAAAGCTACTATTGCAATTGATTGACAACAAATAAACAAAATAAATAACACAACAAGTTAATTAAGTGCTACAAATTTACAAATACGCTTTAATACCAGGAATAACATAATAGTTTATACGGTTGGTTGGTTGTTTACGCACAAATGACCTATTGCGTTTTTTACGCGGCATTAAAAAAAATCTTTGTATATAGTTTTGGATTATTTAAAGGTTGGTGTTTAAAATTATGATGAACAAGCTACTAACCGCGGCTTCGATCGCATTTTTTTTTAAATAAAAAGTATCCTACGTTACTTCTGATATGTACCTCCAAGAATATGTGTACAAAGTTTCATGATGATCGGTTGAGTAGTTTTCGCATGAAAGCGTAACAAACAAACGGACATTCACATTTATGATATTATATATATATATATATATATATATATATCATCATTACGAATACGGTCTACAAGCGGTACGCAACAAATTTTGCGCAACGCTTGCATTTCGACTGCGTTTCCTACTTTCATGCTCTCTCTGCTATACGCAGCTCTCGCTTCCATAAGTAAGCTTTGGAACCAGCTCTGCATTGTATAGCGAGAAGTAGTATCATTCAATATATGTAATAAAATAAACATACTTTATATAATATTTTAAGAGAGGTAGGGCTCATCAAAGCAGCCCGTCTAGGGAAGTGCCTCCACCACAGAAACCGCAGCCAAAGAACAACTCCCTAGAGGGTTGTTTTGTTCCTGTGTGTGAGTGAGGTCACCAGTAAGCTCCCAAGGAGTTGCTGTCTAAGCAGCAGAGGAGGCATCGCGCGAATGATACTTAATATGTATCAAGTGTTAATAGGCTACATCAGGTGGCCCGCTTTACATCAGGTGCCTCGTATGCTTGTATGCCTCCCGACGTAGTATATAAATATATATATATATATATTGTGCTAAACACACGATCGCTAGTTTGATATTTACTGATGAGTTTAGTGGCGAAGTGATTATTAATGCTACTTTGGCTTTTGGGTTCCATTTCTGAACAGGCAAAACATTTGTGTGCACGACCTTGTCTGTTGCTTTGGTCTGAATGCTTTTAAGAAATCTAGGGAGTATAAAAGCAGGCTGTCTGGGGAAGTACCTCCACCTCACGGAAATCACAGCTAAATAATAACTCGTTGGAGAGTTGTTGTATTCCTGCGAGTGAGTGAGATCCCCCGTAAGCTGCTAAGAAGTAGCTGTTTTAGCGGGAGTACATAGCATACGGTGATCGCTGAACATCATGTAGGTCACAGTCGTAAGCCTCCCAGTGTTTAAAAAAAACTGAAAAATTTACACGTGCTCCATAAATGAATTATAAATTAAATAAAATTCATATTTATTTTAAGAAGTTGGACATCAAAAAGTTATTAAATCTGTTTAAATCTGCAAGCTGCAATCTGTCGGCAGCCAAGTTCTGAATAGAAGTGGCAGATAAACCGCGCATATTGTGATTTGTATCTTTTTTTTATACAACATTATGAGCTATAGGGGCTCGCGGTTCACTTGATGTTAAGTGGTTACCATAGCCTACGCTATTGCATTAAGTATCACTCGCTCGAATAAATGCACTAAAAGGTACAAAATAATTGCTTTATTTCTTTAAATGACTATAACGACATTTATTGTTATTTTTGGAGTCGGTGCCAGCGCATTTGTTGTGTATGTTTTTATTACTCATGCGGGATAAGTAATAGATATCTTTGCGCCCGTTGTTACGGGCGATAAGACGCTATTTGCTCATTTTAAAATTACAACATGAGTTTTGAGTAAACCATACTCCATTTGAGTGCGACAAGTAAACTTGGCGCACGCAAATTAACGAGAAAAAAAATGAATAACGCCCCTGGACCCCAATTTTGGACGACGGAATAGTTTCGCATTCGTAATAAAAAATAGTATCTGCAATTCGTGCGATGTTGTCGATTGCCCACTCGAGCGAATGAAGAAATGAATCAACTTCGCTCTCGTGGATCAATCGGCAACTTATCGCACTAGTTGCACAATATACTATTCTAAATAGGTTTAATTGCGTATCGCATTAACGTAACATACCACATAATACCAGAGGGAGACTTTGTACAAAAGTCGTCTGCGTGGGTACCTCTGTCTCACCAATTTTTATCGCCAAGCAGCTATATTTATATAACTGTGTTTCGGTTTGAAGGGTGAGATATGGCAGAGAAATTACTGGGTACTCTGACGAAACATCCTTAGGTCACAAGATTCGCATCCCCGAGGTGTTGCTAGCGTTAATAGGCTGCGGTGACCGCTACCATCTAATGCGGGCCGCATGCTATGCTAACCAATCTAGTTTAAAAAAAAACTTTAAATATATTTTTTAAATCTGAGGAAATTTCCCAAAAAATCATAATATCAGAAAAGTGCCAGCCAGGCACCGACTACAAAAATAACAATAATAAATGTCGTTATAGTCATTTAAAGAAATAAAGCAATTATTTTGTACCTTTTAGTATATTTTTTTCTTTATTCATGGCTGATGTTTTTGGGGTCTGTGTTTTTGTTTTTTAATTTATGAATTTATTTAATGTATGTCTAATTAGACATATATTATTACCCTACATTATTTATATAACATAATTAAAATTTGTTTAAATAAAACATTTTATACTTTTTGTGCTATTTACTAGTGTGAAAATCGATCTCTGGTGCGCTCTGCTAATAAACAAACTACGTTCTGGAAAAAGAGAGGCATCGAAACAGTTTGCTATTAATTCCACGTCACTGGACACCGCAGGCAAATAAGTGCTGTGTTAGTAGCGTTGATGGCAAATTGTGAACAATACACATTATATTGCAAGCGTTCATTGGTTACAGTAACCACTTTACACGAGGTAGGCACTTTACTATTTTAAGGCTTGTTTGTCTCTTGACGTTGCTATGCGAGATTTTTAAGAATTACTGGTCACACATTAAAATTCTACATGTGACCCAGAATCTTTGGTGTATAAGTATCTTTTTCGGTAGATTTGGGTAATTGTAAAATCACAGTAATTATACTCAAATGCTCCAATGCAATCAAAAACATTCTCTACCCAATTAACATTTTGGAAATTAACTAGGCACTGGCAATTGAATTAAACAATTTTTGACGGAAGTATCGCGTGTTTTATTTATTTTGTTGAACCTGACGTTTCGAACGCTTTGCAGCATCCGTGTGAATCGGAACATATATAATTAATCCATCCATGTCGGTAGATGTAATAATTGAATAACCAATGTAAGACAAATATCACCTTAGTCTTCCCGCGACCACGGACGCTGCAAAGCGTTCGAAACGTCAGGTTCAACAAAATAAATAAAACACGCGATACTTCCGTTAAAAATTGTTTAATTCAATGTGTAACAATCGCGAAAACCTAAGACAATAAGAGACACTGGCAAACTTGAAAACAGCTTGTGGACGCTCAACCAGTAAGCGGTTTTTCAATCCGAACGGTCGAGTGGAAAATAAAAAAAAATACAGGGAAATATGAGTGATAACTGTTTATTTCTTGCTGTGAAATTAATAAATATTTTATAACGTTAAATAAAACTACAAACATTTAAAAACAGCACATATCATCGAGCTACATGCGATCATTGTAGGTACAATAAAGGTTCGTTTGTTCGTGATGATGATGTATATAACCCTCACGCATTAAGTGACACCCTGGTTTTATATTGGGTTCGCGATTAAAGTAACACGCACTCAGAGTTTCATTTGAAAATTACGTCCTTTGAGTATTCGGCGCATGAGTGCACGACGTTTGTAAAAACTTCATAACAAATGCATTAAAAATATCCTAAGCAGTCTCAGAAAAAAATTCATGTTGGAACAAATCAAAATGTCGTGACGATCTTCGGAATCGGAATCCGAACCCAACTTATTGATTGGTTATCCCAAACTACTCTTACTCGTACATGCACTCAGATATAAAAAAAAGTGCTTGAATTTCAAGTTAACATTGAGCTCATCATATTTATATGTCCATGCAGTCCATGCATAAAACATATTTTGGTTCGCTTAGCATTTTATTAGCTCTGGTTATGAAGCGATAAGGAAGTATGAGTGTAGTTAATGTACGTACCTTACTTTTTGTTACTTTAAATATGATTGCGAAATTTCATAAATTTGCATTCCAAACAGATCGCTAGAAGAGTATGAATAAAACATTCATAAAATGAATTTATGTACATCGGATACATTTTAATTTCTGCTGTGAGTAGCTGTGCCTCTATCGTAGAAGCCCAGAGGCTGATTACTAAGACTTTACTTGTGGAGATTTTCACAAAAGTTCGCTATTTATTCTATAAATATTCTTTGGTTACTGTAAGAACAGGCCTATACAAAAATGATTCGATTTGAACTATGCATACAATTTGTAATAAGGAGGTTTTATTAAAACAGACTCCAAAAATGTAAAATCTATTTGAATAAATCTAGGTGTATTAACATAGTATTTGTTTGTTTGTTTTATCTTTATTGTACATAAAATAACACTGAAGTATATTAAAATTACAAGAGTGAGAGTGGATTTATTCTTACAAGGACTCTCTTCCAATTCAACATTTCAGTGCTTAATTGTAAAGTAAACGAGAAGCTAACTAGCACAATGAAATAAAGCAGTAATCATACCAAACAAGAACATAAATGAATATAACAAATTTAAATTGTGTACCAAATATCAAAGAACTCATATGTTACAATAGTATTTAGTTGTATTTTTACATTTCTGATGATTCATTTCTCAATATCTTTAAACTCATATAACACTCTTATAGTATAAACATAGAAGAACGTCATTATTTAAATATTTATACCAGGTAGCTATCATAGGTTATACGTAAATTTCTACTTGATAGTTCAAGCTTGATCCTCTGTCACTCTTGAATCGTAAGTTGACGTATGAGAAGCCAACGCCTCCGGCTGTGATGGTGGCTGTCCCCTCACTGTGATCCAGATCCCTTGCTATCACGCCCTGAAACATAGAAAGAGCAATTAGTTTCTAATAAATGTCCTTATGTCTTTTTGTAGTTCTGAGTCACCCCAATTCAATTCATTAGAATTGGCAGCGTCCGCTACCAAAGACTAAGGATTTGGTGAAGATACAAATTTTTACATGGAGCCACTGCCGTCAGACCTACACAACCAGACGGGAAAACCAGACCTAACTTAAGTAAGGTCACGCGTCTTTCGAAATAAAATTTCTTGGACGTGCAGTTCCCTCACGATGTTTTTCTGCACCACCGAGCAAGTGGTAATCACAAATATGTACATATATTCGAAAATACGAATTAAGTGGTACATGCCAGGTTTTGAACCGGGGACCAGTTGGGTCTGTAGGCCGGTTCTTTTTCCACTGGGCTAGCACTGCTAAAGATCGAGGAATGCTCAATTATTTTATTTCGGTCCTGTAACGCACTGTCAATTAAAATATAAACAAAATAAATTCTGTTGTTATGGAGTCGGGAATGAATTCTGGCCCATACAAGACAAGGATCTGCACAAGCAATCCCATATTCTTCTAAATCGTCTTCAATATCGTGATATTCAGAAAACTCATTAAAAAATCCGCCGCAGTCTTTAATATGCTCCCCGTAATAAATACGAGCCTGAGTGAATTGGTATCGTCCCAAAGCTATTATTAGTAATTCATCATATTTTAATCGTGGAAATTGATGAAATCCTTCTGGTGCATCTATGGCTACGAAGTCGGCTTTGCGATAGTTGAAATTATTTTGTATTATCAGCTCACTTAGACGATTTGGATTTGTGTCATGTTTCAAAAATATCTCGTTAATGATTTCATTCACGAGACGGTTGACGAGATGACACGGGCGTTTTGAGCCCGACTTGTGTGATTTTTTATCAGAGTAGAACGCGCAGCTTTCATCGGCTGGTTCACGGATCAACATCGCATCACTTATCGGCTTATTGGTTAAAATATCCTGCCATTGGACCGCATTATGTATTGCTGAGATTTTTAGATGCTAAATTAGAATATTTTTATGAGCTCGGGTTGCCTTCATGCAATGCCGTTAATACAACTATAGAAAATAATGGGTTGGATAGGAGGAGGATTTCGGAGCTCGTTCTTATGCGTACTATCGATCGTGGTTAAGCAATGCCTTCTTCAACTTGTCTATGGATGGATTTACTTGTCATGACTTATGCATATTAAGCCATCGGCTGTTGCCGATAGATGATAGTGATTTAGCTAAGTCAGTGGTCATCAGGCGGCTTGAAAACCCCCACCATTCTGAAGTTGAGCATAAGTATTTTTTAAACCACTATGGTGGCAAACAAGCATACAACCTGCCTGATGATAAACAGTCACCGTAGCCTATGGGCATTTGCAACACCAGGGGTGTCACTCATGCGTTGCCGACCCTCAAAATTGTAAAAAAGTTAATCAATGGAGCCGAGTTTAGAAATATTGAGATGAGAACGTCAATACACACATATTGACGGGTCCGATAACTTTGAATTGAAAAAGTGTCAACCATGTATATATAGGTAGGTATATATAGAGAGGTCAAATGTCATCTGTATCAGCTGTATATTGTAAGAGGAGATAACACTTGACCGAAGTGGTAGATTACGGTAGCAACAAATTATATTCTAACTAAATGATGATTTGATTAATATAAACAGGAAATATTCTTTAAAATAAGAACAGTGTTAGCTCAGTGGATAAAGAACCGACCCATTATGCGACGGTCCCGGGTTGGGATCTTAGTGTGGGTATCTACCACGAAATTTGTGTTTTCGGATTTATGTACATACTTACCTACCATGACCAAATTGGTCGTAGAAGGCGATGTCAGAATCCTTAGAAATCGGCGAGAGCGCACGAGAAGAGCAATTAATGTTAAAGAAGCGAGTGAGGTGTGTAAGGATCGAGTCACGTGGCGCTCGGTTCTCTCTGCAGGGTTCTAATTCGGTCCATTTTTATTTTTAGTATATGCGAACGATCTGCTCTACATGGTGTAGAAAATGGCGGATATAGTACTATTTGCTGATGATACTTCTCTAATTTTTAATGTGGCCCGCCCGTGTGAAAATATTGACAAGATAAATGGTGTTGTGTCTGCTATTTTAAACTGGTTCACATGTAATAATCTTTTGCTAAACTCAGCTAAAACCAAATGCATCAAATTTAGTCCTCCATATGTAACTTCTGTAGATTCAATACACAAGTTCTCATTGGGAATAATAAATTAAAATTCGTTAACAATACTGTGTTTCTTGGAATAACATGTAGACTCCAAGTGACAATGGGCCCCCCACATAAATAAACTTGCCGGTAAGCTCAGCTCCGCTACATATGCAGTTAAGAGAATCAGGTAATTGACGGATGTGGCTACTGCGCGCTTTGTCTATTTCAGCTACTTTCATAGTATTATGTCGTATATATACTTTTGCTACGGCGGCTGACATTGAGACATTTTTTATCTTAGAAAAAAGAGCCATTCGCTCTATTTATAACATGGGCTCCAGAGAATCACTCACTTTTTAAAGAAAGAAATATTCTCACTGTTACTTTTCTATATATTTATGAAAACGTAATGTATATCCGTAAAAACTTAAAAACTTAAAGTGTCTAATTGCCGGGACATTGGTTTGCTAGGACTGGTAGGTCTTTTCTTGTAAATTGTATTCGATTTTATAATATGTTGCCTGAAACAGTTTTGTTCTTTTGTGACAATGTATTCAAAAAGCGCATTAAAAATACTCTCTGTAAATGGCTTATTATAGAATCGATGAATATGTAACTGACAAAGATGTCTGGAAATAATTCAGCAGTTCGGTCCGTAATAATCTTTAATTTTACCATGTGATATAGTTATTGTACCAATATGCTTATGTGAATTTTTTGTAATATCTAAATGACAATTTTAAAAGACCTATATTGAAAAGTTCATTTCTTCTTCGCCAGTGGTTATTTCCGAAATGCTAGCAGAATATAAAAAAAGAACAAAACGTAAAATAATAGAATTGAATAAGATACAATAACGACTATATTTCAAAAAAATATAAGACGTGTCTAAGTGCCCACGAGGGCCCAATGGCAAATAAAGAATTTTCATCTTATCTTTATCTGCCTTCCCCGCAAAGGATTTGGCGTGAAGTTATAGATAGATGTACATACAATATGTAATAATCACTTGCTCGGCGATGAAGGAAACCATCGTGAGGCAACTCACATGTCCAAGGAATTATATTTGGAAAGACGTGTGACGTAACCTAGGAAATATCTAGTTTTTCCTCTGGGTTGTGAAAGTCTGGCAGCAGTCGCTCTATTTAAAAATCTGTATCTTCGCCAAGTCCTTAGGTTTAGGTAGCGGACCCCGGCAATCCTAATGGAAAAGGAAATGGGATAACGCTAAAAAGAAGAATAAGAGTATATGTTCTTTAAAATATATTTAAAGAACATTTACTCTTAACTCTCTATAAAGCCGATGCACCGGCATACGGCATTTTTACGTCTAAGTTTTTCGCTGAGTTTGAAAACGACTTTAATACGACAACGAAAAATAATTTAATAAAAACGAATATGTATAATTAGTAAAATAATAATATTTTTTTTTTACATATTCGAACCATTTGAGATTAGATTTGTTCGAATATGTATAATTAATAAAATAATAATATTTTTTTTACATATTCGAACCAATCTAATCTCAAACCATCTGAGATTAGATTTGTTCGAATATGTATAATTAATAAAATAATAATATTTTTTTTTACATATTCGAACCATTTGAGATTAGATTTGTTCGAATATGTATAATTAATAAAATAATAATATTTTTTTTTACATATTCGAACCAATCTAATCTCAAACCATCTGAGATTAGATTTGTTCGAATATGTATAATTAATAAAATAATAATATTTTTTTTTACATATTCGAACCATTTGAGATTAGATTTGTTCGAATATGTATAATTAATAAAATAATTATATTTTTTTTACATATTCGAACCAATCTAATCTCAAACCATCTGAGGTTAGATTTGTTAGAATATGTATAATTAATAAAATAATTATATTTTTTTTACATATTCGAACCAATCTAATCTCAAACCATCTGAGGTTAGATTTGTTCGAATATGTATAATTAATAAAATAATTATATTTTTTTTATACAACGTCGGGAGTACAAGCATACTGACAACCTGATGTAAAGCAGGTTACCGTAGTCTATGAACGCTTGCAATATATTAAGTATTACTAGCGCAGCACCGTACAAGTGATACTTAATATATTAGTGATAATTAGCTTACCTCCACTGCTAACACTGAATTTTTTATGAACGTACTGTTGACCTCAATCACACGCGGTCCTGGTAGCTGTTATTTTACTGCGGTTTTTTGTTGGAGGAGTACATCCCGAGACGGTCTGCTTTGTTGTGCCCTACTTCTATCAAAAACAATTAGACTAATGCGAACAGAAATGTTCATGCACATAAATTTTTGTGCTGTGTGCGAATCGAACCCACGAGCGTTGGTGTTAAAGTAGCGTTAGTAACCACTGAGTCATCGAGCTCGTCAAAATATTATATTTTTGACGTAAAACTTTTTTACGCACGCTTGACTTGGGGAGTAAGCTGGTGAATGCGTGACGAGAGCGTTACGAAAATTGTGATCGGGCGAGGCGAACGGAAGTTGAGAGGAAGATATAAGTTTAAGATATAAGAAAAAGAGAGTTACGTTTCGTATATTATTGTAGGGGCAAGAGAGAAAGATGCGAGCACACATTTTCTTTCTCTCTTTCTCTCATAGCGAGTTAAGTTTCGTATATCTAAGACACAGTGCAGGCCTATTGTCTGTATCACACTATGGAGCTAAAGAAGTTTTACTTCAGTCGTGTGGTCTAAAGCACACTCGTTTTTTTATAGATTACATGTTTAAAATATAAATATTATAATTATATTCTGTTCTGTTCTTTCTGTAAGCAAATTACTATGTGTAAAAGAAATATACGTATATATATATATACAGTTCGACTGGAGAAGTAAGTGGACTGTCTACCACTGCGGTCAGAATAGAAGACCGAAATCAAACAAAAATCCAACATTATGCTGTTATTTCCTAGTGAGTTTACTGGTAACCCTTCGCGCACAGCAGTACAAGAACTCTATCTAGGATTTTAAATTAGGCCATCCCTCGTAAGACTTCACGGAGTCGGGGTGCTTATTGAATGTTTAGCGCAGGTTTTTTTTATTATAATCTATTTAAGTTCAGGTTAAGACTAGTAAGATAGACAGAGAGAGGACCGAGCACCACATAATTCGGTTCTTACACACCTCACTTTTAATATTCATAGCTCTTTTCAGTAAGCGTATCGAAAAGGAATCGAAAAGATTTAACTCAAAATGTATTGAAACTTTGGATAACTTTTTGTATCCGTTTCAAACATGGCTTTCCGAGGCAATATGAATACGATGTCAGGTTCGCTCGCCAGTTTCTAGCTTGTAACATAACATCTCTTTCCGATAAAACATTGGTATTTTAAAGTAAAATATAAGTTATTTTGTCTAGAATTTACAATTTAGTTTAAGAATTTAGTAATTCATTTTATTCATTTCAAATGTACAATGTTTATTATATTTATGCATATTTAAATAGTTATTGTAAAATATGACGTAATATCTATACATCTATACATATAAATAAAATTGAAGTGTCTGTCTGTGATTTCAAAATAAAGCCTTTATCTTAAGCTAATATTATTATTTTCACGTTAGCAAAGCCCTAATATGCATATTTAACTTTTTTGTCTGTCTGTCTGTCTGTTGTTTGTCCGGGCTAATCTTCGAAATGGCCGAAC
Organism: Pyralis farinalis; assembly: GCA_947507595.1. Classification (NCBI taxonomy): domain Eukaryota; kingdom Metazoa; phylum Arthropoda; class Insecta; order Lepidoptera; family Pyralidae; genus Pyralis; species Pyralis farinalis. Next base: position 9,008,595 of record OX382271.1, on the reverse strand, counting down.
CGATTTTAACGGGACTTTCACCGGTAGGTAGAGGACTGTTCAGAGCAGAATATAGGGTACTTTTTATTCCGTAAATATTTAGGGTTCCTGCGTAAAAAATGAAAAAACTGATAAAGTTAGGGGGAAATATCTTCCCCTTCGGGGACTTTGCAATTTTAATTTTATTATTTTCAGAATACGTCGTTTTTGTAACATAAAATAACTACGCATTTTTTATGTAATATAAACAAAATACATATACGTTGCCTCCTGTAAAGGTCAATAGGTGGCGCTGTACGAAAATGGAATCGCTCTATGGTTACATCTACGACGCTGAACTTTGTTTATTTTTTTAAACAGAAACAATTTCATGTCTACAGAGAAATAAAGGCTACTAAAAGCTCAAATCTCATGCGTGCGAAGCCGCGGGCTTCTGCTAGTATATAGTATGATAATATTTATATAGCTATATTAAAATAATACTTAGTTTATCCAGTAATCATAGTACAAGCATTGATTGGTTTGGAACAGGATGGCGCTGTGTCTTGGAGGATGGCCCGGGACCGGGCCTTTCGGATGCCCAGTTCGGGTTCCGGGCCGGACGGTCGACCGTCGACGCCATTAGGCGCCTTAGGTCGGTGACGGAGGAGGCGGAGCGCGAGGGTAAGGTGGTGGTGGCGGTGTCGCTGGACATCGCCAATGCCTTCAACAGCCTCCCCCACAGTACCATACTGGAGGCCCTCAAATACTTTGAGGTGCCTCCGTACTTGGGGAGACTGTTGAAGGCATACTTGGAGGACAGGGAGGTGTGCTTCGAGGATGCGAGGGGCCGTATGGTCAGGAGGTCTGTCGGGTGCGGGGTCCCGCAGGGGTCCGTTCTGGGCCCCATTCTATGGGACCTCGCATACGACTGGGTCCTGCGGGGCCGTCTCCTCCCCGGGATGAGTGTCATCTGCTATGCAGATGACACCCTTGTCACGTCCCGGGGTAAGACCTTTGTGGAGGCGGCGCGGCTGGCCGAAGTCGGAGTAGGACTGGTGGTCAGCCGTATAGAGAGGCTTGGGCTTCGGGTCCGTTTGGAGAAGACCGAGGCCCTCCTCTTCCGCGGGACCGGCAGACGGGGCCCTCCCCCCGGAGCACACCTCCAAATAGGAGGAGAAAGGGTAAGGGTGAGTGCCCAGATGAGTTACCTGGGCCTCACCCTGGATGGGAGATGGGCCTTCGGCCCCCACTTCGAGCGGTTGGGGCCGAAGGTCATCAGAGCTGCGGCGGCGCTGGGTCGCCTCCTGCCCAATGTGGGCGGGCCCAGCGCCGCGTGCAGGCGGCTGTACTCCGGCATCTGCCGGAGTATGGCCACGTACGGTGCCCCCATATGGGCGGACGCCCTTTGCGCTCGCAATAGGGCTCAGCTGCGCAGAGCGCAGCGGGTCATAGCGCAGAGGGTGATAAGGGGGTACCGGACGGTGGCGTGGACGGCCGCGACCGCCCTTGCTGGCGACCCGCCCTGGGAGTTGGCGGCGGAGGTGCTCGCCGAAGTGTACGTGTTTGTCGCCGAGAGGAGGAGCCTCGGCGAGCGCCCCACGTCGGTGGAGGTGCGGCGGTATCGCCAGCGAGGGCATGAGGAGATGATGCGGAGGTGGGGGGAGGACCTGGCGCAGCCGCGGTACGGAGTCCGCGTTGCGGATGCGCTGCGCCCGGTCCTGGAGGCGTGGATGCGTCGTAGACGCAAACCCCTCACCTTCCGCATGGTGCAGGTGCTCACCGGACATGGATGCTTCGGTGAGTACCTGCACAGGGTCGCGAGGCGGGAGGAGCGGCCAGGCTGCCACGATTGTGGCGCGGCCGAGGACACTGCTCAGCACACCTTGGAGCAGTGTCCCAGGTGGTATCGGCAGCGCCATGATCTGGTGTCCGCGCTGGGAAGCGCGGACCTCTCGCTCCCGAGCGTGGTCCGCTACATGCTCGGGAGCGACAGTGCCTGGCAGGCGATGGCCTCCTTCTGTGAGACGGTCATGTCCCAGAAGGAGGCCGCGGAGCGGGACAGGGAGGATGATCCGTTGGCTGTCCCGCTCCGGAGACGGCGGACGGGAGTGCGGCGTAGGCGCTACGCGCACCTACTGCCGCCTCCCTAACCTGTGGGACTAGGGGTCAGGATGGGAACCTGGCCCCATAATGGTCCCGCCGCCGGAGGGGCTGTCCCAATTTGCCGGGACGGCCCCTAGAGAGAAGAAGTCCGGCCCCTCCTGAGGGGCTGGCCAGTCGCAGTGGTGCCCTGTTGCTGACAGATCCGGGGCACCACACCAACGCGGCCGATGGCATTTCGCGGGGTTGTTTAGTGGGTATACCGTCGGACAGCCGACGGGGAGTCCCACACTACCACCGGAGGCCACCCAGGCACCGGTGGTGTGCGTAACGGATTTTTCCCCGCGTCATAAAAAAAAAAAAAAAAAAGGATGGCGCTGTGTGATTCGCCCAGGAATATTTTATGAACCTAATTATTAGTTAGCACCAAAGATGTCCTTATGGTTGTACGAGTATGTTGTATACCTACTGTTTCTATCACTGCGAGACACATGCTTGAACATCACTGTACATTGTATTGTATGTATTTTGTCCATTTGTTAACAGTTTTTGTATGTTTAAAAACTCAAACTCATTGTTTTACATGTGCGTAATTTTATGTAAATAAACTTTTTATCTATATATCTATCAAACTGGGCTCTAAAAAACTATTGGGCTTCCTCGGTCAACGAACAATTTGGTCGTAGTCGGAGACTCTTGAGTTTCCTTGGACAACAAAGCAAGAGTATCTCATAATGAGTTTTTTATTTATAATCAATTTGCAAAATGGCGGGCGGACGAAGTCGTTCTCGCAACTCTACCGTGTAGTATAGTCATTTGCTTGAATTAATTTCATGTTAGGTATTTTAACACTATCGCTATGTAGGTTAGTTAGGTTAATACTTCACCGAGAATGGGTTCACGAACCGAGTCGAATAAGATAACTCTGTTTTGCTTATTGAGAAAGACATTAAGAATGTGTCTCATTTCTAGGGACAATCCTTGTATAAATGACCGTATTATGTATGTATAGCCAATGTTCAATTAAGGAAAATAGGATTTATCTATATTTATACAGATAAATAAAATTGGAGTGTCTGTTTGTAATATTAAAATAACCGCTTTTTACTAAATGCATATGGATACGGATACGGACACGGTACATATACCAAAATGAATATTTTTACAATTTTTGTCTGTCTGTCTGTCTGTGTGTTTGTTCCGGCTAATCTCTGAAACGGCTGGACTGATTTTGACGGGACTTTCACTGGTAGGCAAACGTCTGTTCAGAGCACAATATAGGGTACTTTTTATCCCGTAAATATTTAGGGTTCCTGCGTAAAATATGAAAAACTGTTAAAATTAGGGGGAAATATCTTCCCTTTGCACTTTTATTTCATTATATTTACACAGAATACGTATTTTTTGTGACATAAAATAACTACGCATTATATATCTATTATATATATAAAACAAAGTCGTGTTAGTTACACCATTTATAACTCAAGAACGGCTGGACCGATTTTTATGATTTTTGTGTTTTTGGATTTGTCTTCGTCGGAAATAGGATAATAAGTATTAAAACATGGAAAAAGTAACAAAAAAAAAAGAAAAGTAAATTACATTTCTCATAAATTTTATATGAAATTCTTTTTTTATGATATCTCAAGTACGAATTGGCATATCTATATATATAAAACAAAGTCGTGTTAGTTACACCATTTATTACTCAAGAACGGCTGGACCGATTTTTATGATTTTTGTGTTTTTGGATTTGTCTTCGTCGGAAATAGGATAATAAGTATTAAAACATGGAAAAAGTAACAAAAAAAAAAAAAAGAAAAGTAAATTACATTTCTCATAAATTTTATATGAAATTCTTTTTTTATGATATCTCAAGTACGAATTGGCATATCTATATATATAAAACAAAGTCGTGTTAGTTACACCATTTATTACTCAAAAACGGCTGGACCGATTGTTATGATTTTTGTGTTTTTGGATTTGTCTTCGTCCGGAATAGGATAATAAGTGTTAAAAGAATTTATACCATCTAATAAGTTAACACACCATTTATTGATCCTGAGGCGGTACGAAGTTCGCCGGGTCAGCTAGTATATAATATATAATAATAATCTTCTATACAGATAAATAAAATTGGAGTGCTAAATGCATATGGATATATACACGGTACATATACCAAAATGAATATTTTTACAATTTTTGTCTGTCTGTCCGTCTGTCGTTTGTTCCGGCTAATCTCTGAAACGGCTGGACCGATTTTGACAGGACTTTCACTGGCAGATAGCTGATGTAATAAGGAGTAACTTAGGCTACCTTAATTTTAGAATTTTATTTATTTTCATTAATTATTAATATAAATAAATAATTAAAAAAACTATTCCGCGCGGACGAAGTCGCAGGCACAGCTAGTATTATATATTTTACGTTAAGTACAATGCAAGGTAGGCAGAGAGAACTGAACGCCATATGATTTGGTTCTTGCCCATCTCACTCTTTCTTTTTTCTTTAAAATTATCATTCACGTTCGCCGATTTCTAAGGCTCCTAACATTCCTCGGCACACACATCTTTCACGTTTGCATTAAAAATTGGATTAGTGGAAATAATTTTTATAAATTTATATAAATTGATTTATATCATATTTGATATAAATTGATATCCACATCAGCCCTTATCCCACTGCAGGGATATATATCTCCCTTCAACCGCATACTACACCATGCTGCTCAAATACGCTCAAGTGTTTTCAAACCACCCGAGGGCCACTGACTTAGTTCAACGACTGTCATCTATCGACAACAGCCGGGACCGACGGTTTAACGTGCCCTCCGAAACACGGAGGAGCTCGAGATAGAGAAACCTATCCATAGACAAGCTGCGGTCGACGTTGCTTAACCTGCGTGTTACAATGACACGCGCAACGACGCCCTCGTGCTCTCATAAAGTTGATTTACATTGACAATTTATGTTTATGACAAAATTATATTGACATTAAAAAGTTATTAAACTATTTAATGACAATAATAAAAAAATTAAATTAATCATATCTAGTTATGATTAAAGAAAGGTATGGTGCATATAGTCTGACTGTGGAAGTACTTCAACCACACGGAAAACAGCGGCGAAATAACAACTCCTTGGAGTGAAGTGGCACTGCTAGTGTTGTAACGATCATAGGCTACGGTAACCGCTTTACTTTAAAAGACTTTGTTTAATACGAAGGGTTGGAGACAGTATCGTAGAAATATGAAATCTAAAGATTATTTTAAAATCCAGAATGATACACATAATTACTATTCCCTACAACCTAAAAGCATGACATAGTCTAGAAATATACGACCTGGGATGACCCTGTACGTTAAACTGGATACGCCGTAATTGGAATTAAACTCTTAAATCTTGTCAATAGTGTCAGATCGGTTTGATCTTGGCGGTTCATTGTCTAGTTTACTTTATTTAGAATCAGATTCATTTATTTGCATGAAAATGTGTGTATGTAGTGTATATAAATCATATGATCTCACGTTGCCTGTAATGTCCCTTTTATATTTAACTTGCTGACCGCGTTCGCAATGATGATGTAAGAATGGTCACAAACAATAAGAAAAGGCATACTCCGTTGGTTCGAACATGTAGAAAGAATTCAGGATGAAAGATTGATAAAATAGACGTACATTGCAAAAGTGGACGAATGTAGTAGCTGAGGAAAGCCAAGACTCACCTACTATGACCAAATTGATCGTATTTTAACAGACGATAATGTCAGAAGCCCTGGAAATCGTCGAGAGTGCATGAAAAGAGCTATGAATGTTAAAGAAGCGAGCGAGGTATGAAAAGATCGCGTCTTTCGGTTCTCTCTGCCTACCCCGCAAGAGACCCCGCGATTTATTTTATTAAGGCTGCAAAATTTATGGCCATTGTAAATGGAATAAAAACACTCTAATATTGAATTTATTAATAAAAACAGTAATAAACAACACAGGGTCATTTAAAGTTCGTTTATAAGAGACATTAATTAAGTTTAAATGACACGTTCGTCTGATTTTTCCACTACAACATTAATTATTTTATTACATTTGTACTTAACTTTGATGAACTCGGTGGCGCAGTGGTTAGTGACGCAATTTTAAAAAAAAATCTTACCACTTAAATACGAAATGTGAAATCAACTTTATTATACAATTGAAATTTGAACATTTTAACATCGTTCGAAATCTATAACTTCACGCCTAATCCCTTACGGGGTAGGCAGAGAGAACCGAGCGCCACGTGACTCGCTCCTTACATACCTCACTCGCTTCTTTAACATTCATTGCTCTTTTCATGCACGCTCGCCGGTTTCTAGGGCTCTTAATAAATCTCTAAATTTTATTATTATCGACTAAAAATTATATTACGAAATATTACTCAAAACTTCATTGTCGAAATTGGATTGACACAGGCATTTTATTTATGAAATGGTAAAATTTGATATATTTACAAGTAAATATTGTGAAGTAGACTAACCTTAATTATTTGTTGACCTGCGTCCGAATAAAATTGCTCTTTGACCCTCTTCTTAAGCAGAATAGCATTGTATTCGACCTTCTGTTGCCATATGAGTCGGTTGTTGTAACTCGTGCCCACTATTAGGTCCTTGCATTGAACGACACAAACAAAAGATAAAATACAAATAGCTACAACTAGTGCCACCTTCATTTTGATATGTATGATATATAACGAACTGATGCGAATACTGTGTCTCGTACAATGGACACTCCTCGACTGGACAGTTCGCTCTGCTGAGTAGTCGCTGTTTAAATACTTGTTTACCTCCAAGTATGAGTAACCGGAAAAAACTAGTTTGCGCTTTATATATAGGTATACCACCTACGAATAAGAAGGACCAGGGTCATCCCATTTTGATAGAGGTTGATAAATTATTGTGTTGTAAGTATTGCATGGATTAAATTTTCGTTTTTGGTAAAGGTATTATATTTGTCCAAGAAGTCAATTTATTATCAAAAATAAAACGCTATTCATCACCATGGAACATAGGCCTCCCCTCAAGAGAGCTATTTGTCTCGATCCTGTGCCGTCTGCGTCCATCGGCTCCCTATAAACCTCTTCAGATTGTCGCTCCATCTAGTAGGGGGCGACCCACACTGCGTGTACCAGTACGGGTACGCTATTCGAGAACCTATCTTCCCCACTCGGCCATTGTTTCTAATAAAAATACGTTAAAATTAATAAGTATCTGTATATTATGTGAAGAAAAAGGAGTGTGAAATTTGTCATAGTTCCAGTTTATATCGAGAAGGAGTACAGAAAGAAAACTTAGGTATATGTACATACAAACTAGTCTGGCCATAAATCCTGTTACATAGAAACTTTTGTTTTTTTTTTAATTATTTTGAATTTGGAACGCGTTTATTATGTTATCTTGTTTCGATTTCCTGCTGTTTTATGTATTTATTCGTGTTTATTATCAAATTACAATACGGAATCGGGTGTTAAAGAAAATAGGATTGCAGTGATTGCCTTGCACAAAGTGGGTATGGAGCCGTCGGTCATATTCAAGACAAGACACTTCAAAGTCTTGGTATCCGTATGCTCATATATCGTACTATCGACAGATATACCAACACTTCCTCTGTTGAAGACCATAACAGATCGGGGCGACCGCGTACTGTTAGAACTACAAATGGTGTTAATGCTGTTAAAGCTAGATTTCGCCGAAATCCCATTAAAAAACAAAAACAAACTAGTCCTAGTTTGTTTTTGTTTTTTAATGGGCGCGTTCTGTCGCGTGTAATAAAACAAGACCTGAATCTCGGCGCTTATCGTCAATATACAGGACATGACCTAAATTCTTTGATTGAAGAGTACTACAACAAGCAAAAAGATAAAGTGTACACTAACAGTTTTAAAGAAGACGCCCAAGTGGTCAGAAAGGTACAATGTGATCATCATCCTGCGTCAGTAATGGTTTGGTGGCAGTGTCTTATCAAAGAGTCACAAAGTTTAATTTTTGTGAAAAAGGAGTGAAGATTTCAGCCAAAGTATATCAAGAAATCTTGGATCGTGTTGTAAAACGTCTCAGCAATACACTTTTTAAAAATGTACTGTGGACTTTCCAGCAGGACTCCGCACCCGGCACGAGCACAACAAGCTACCCAAGCCTGGCTCGAAACCAACGTTCCGGACGTTATAAGAAATGAAGACTGGCCCTCATCTAGCCCAGGTCTGCACCCCTTAGATTAGAAATTATGATCAGTTTTAGTGGAAACGGCCTGCTCGAAACAACACGCCGACATTGTGTCTCTAAAGAAATCTCTGGAGCAAACAGAGGCTAAATTTTCCATGGAAACAGTGTGTAAATCCATAAATTCGTGACCAGACAGATTAAAGCCCTGTTTCAAAACCAAAGGTAATCATTTCGAAAAAACTATTTTTTTTTATTTTTTGCTGAGACTTCCATAAATATGTACATACTTATAAGTTTTACTAAGATTACATTACTTCATAAAACAATAAATGCATATTCATTTGTAACAGAACTTATGACTATTAATAGACTAGCTAGGTTTATATACTAAATATGGAAAGCGAGTTTGGAGTACAACTTAAAAGTTTAAGGGATAGCTGTCAAATTTCTATCTATAGATTGCCATAGTACAGGATTATTGCACAAAATATTAAGTATAAAGTTAATTCATTTATTTTATTTTATTAATTAAAAAGTGTGTATATTTTTGAGATCATCTTGGATTTTTTGTTCCTTTAGTCTCAGCGTAAGCTCAGGGATAACGTAGTGATTCTAACGATACCACATATATATACTCGTAAATCGGATGAGGAGTATAGAAGTTACGGTGAATAAAAAACTTATGGAAATATTTTTTTGAAGATTCTCAGTATGTTTTGAGATGACGTGTTTGTGTGTGTGTTTGCGCGTGTGTGTGTTCGCGCGCTTGTGGGTATATAAACACAAGTTTTAGCTAATTTTTCTCTTGAATCGTCGAAGTATTTGGGCTAATTTTGATAAAGGGGATGTGTTTCTTTATTTCAACAATGTAATTTGGCCCTTGGAGTACTCTGGTTAATTTATTTATGACTAGCTCCTGCCCGCAGTTTCGTCCGCGTGGGGATTCTGTTATTGCGAATAAGAAGACGAGAATGTTATGTTATTGGGAATAGTTTGATAACTTTGGAGTTGTTATGTAGAAACGCTATTTTGACATCCAGGCTCGTGAGGTCGATTCTCACATAGGACAAATATTTGTGTGCATTTACATGACTGTTTATCTTGGTCTTGGTGTTTAAAGAGAGGTAGGGTCCATCAAAATAATATAACAACTCCTTGGAAGGGTGTGTTGTGTGAAAGTGGCAAATAATACTTCCAACGAAAATTTTTCCTGGATACGCATTTATGCACGTGAAAGTATATATATTTTTTTAAGAGAGGTAGGGTGTATCAAAGCAGCCCGTCTGGGGAAAGTACCTCCACCTCACACAAAACCGCAGCCAAATAACAACTCCCTAGAGGGTTGTTGTGTTCCTGCGTGTTAGTGAGGTCACCAGTAAGCTCCCAAGGAGTTGCTGTGTAAGCAGCAGAGGAAGAATCGCGCGAGTTATATTTAATATATCGCAAGCGTTATTATGCTACGGTACCCGCTTTATATTAGATGGGCCGTATGCCTGTATGCATTCGGACGTAGTATAAAAAAACAAAATGAAGCTTAGTTATCCTGACAGGTAAAATATAAAATAATATCAATGTGTAAACTCCCCTTTAATATTTTGTGTGTCATGGTTGGTTAGATGATTATTAAGGACATTATTTGATGCTGTATATTGGCTAAGGAGAGAAAACGACTTTCAGGAAGAAACAATTTTTAACTTATGTGCACGCGTGTATTTCCCAGCAACACATTGGGTTGACAGCTCCGCGACATTATTGAACTTTTAAGCAAAGCATTGATTTTCAGTTCCGAATATGCGACATTAATTGAATTGCAGAGGGGCATTGTACAGCGCTAAACAAGGAATAGAGTAGAGTGAGAGTGAGAATGTGAGAGTGCACTATGCAACGTACGTACGTACGTATTTTGGTCCAAGTTTGTGTGTTATATTGAGTGAGCAAGTATGATTAAATATTTGCTCGTGATAGTGCCAGAGTAGGTTCTGTGTTCAAGTAGGAATAGATGAGTGTGCTTGGATGACAGTATGAATTAGTGAAGTTATATTTTAACATATTGAATACCTACTACGTGATATCGTAGGACTTCTACGGCCATTTCTAAGTAATGATTTTATGCTGGCGCGCTGAATGTGAGCATTGTCATCTCAAATAGAACTAATATTAAGACAAAGTAAGATTAATATTAGGAAATACTTTTCAAAGAAATTAATATAAGGCAGTTTAATTTTTTATTTGGTAGTACAAAAAATTGTCTTAAATCTTCAAATTAAAAACGTAATAAAGAACAATAAAGTTTCACATACGTAGTACAAATGTCAAAGTGCATTTCAAATATCCTTCATCATAAAAAAATATAAATTATTTTATTCTGCTGACGCTAATTCAGATGGTATGCTCGAACACAAAAAGCAGGTCTTTGATTCTCTTCGCTATTTATCCCGTGTACATTGCCAGAGGACATTGCCAGAGGAACACCTAGTTCGTCAATTATATAACAATTCAATTTTTTTTTTATTTATCGGCCATTTTGACCAAGTTCCTTAGGAGATAGGAACGGTGGTCGTAAACAGTCCTATTCTACTTTTTTATGCTGAATCGAATATTCGAAAAAAACGCACACACAGACAAACATATAGATTTCATATAGGAACGGTGTTCCTGAAAATTACAATAATTATATCTGGAATGTGGGTAATTCCATGTGAAAGACACTTCGAGTTTTCTCGTAGGTGTCACCTAATTAAAGTATTAATATTCCTGATGCCAATGCACGAGATAGCTCGTATATGAGAGAGATATCTCGTACTTTGGCATTGTTTGTTAAATTTATTATTAGAGACGCCAGCTACAAGTTGTATTGTATACGCTTACGATGCATGGTGGGAACTGAATTCCACTCCTCGAAATTCTTGGCATTCAATGTGTTAACATTGAGATATGAACATGCCGTCGTATAACAATGTGAGTGATCTCCTTGTGTAGCATTTGATGGTACCAGAGGAGTAGTTGTACAGTCATATAACCAATTACTGTTATTACTTTTTGCTGAACTGGACGCTGTTCGTGCGTCGTTGATCTTCAGAAAACAAGCAAAATAGTCGCGTTTCGTGCGTCTTCAAAAATGCTATAAAATGCCTTCAGCGAATAGTCGCGTTTCGTGCGTCCAATTACTTTTATTTATTTTGATAGTCGCGGCAAAAACTATGGTATGGAGTGTCATAGATCTAGTTTTTTTTATACTACGTCGGGAGGCATACAAGCATACGGCCCACCTGATGTAAAGCGGGTACCGTAGCCTATTAGCGCTCGCGATATATTAAGTATCATTCGCACGATGCCTCCTCTGCTGCTTACACAGCAACTCCTCGGGATCTTACTGGTAACCTTACTCACACGCAGGAACACAACAACCCTCGAGGGAGTTGTTATTTGGCTGCGGTTTTCTGTGAGGTGGAGGTACTTCCCCAGACGGGGATGGACCAGGGAGGGACTGCTTTGATGCGCCTTACCTCTCTTCACTTCAATTCGCCTTGTACCGTGACCTGCGTTTTAATTACCTCTACTACAGGACAGTTATATACTACAAGTACTTTACAATTTGACCCTTTGTATGTTGTACGTAATAAGAGTTAACATAACATTTCGAGTGTCAAGTATGATGTGCCCTTGGATGTACTATTGGATGTATTACTAAAAATGATGTATTTCTGTTGCCGCTATAACAACAAATACTAAAAAATAGAATATAATAAATATTTAAGGGGGCTCCCATACAACAAACGTGATTTTTAGGGTTCCGTACCCAAAGGGCAAAACGGAACCTTATTACTGAGACTCCGCTGTCCGTCCGTCCGTCCGTCCGTCCGTCCGTCTGTCACCAAGCTGTATCTCATGAACCGTGATAGTTAGACAGTTAAAATTTTCACAGATGATGTATTTCTGTTGCCGCTATAACAACAAATACTAAAAAATGAAATTAAATAAATATTTAAGGGGGCTCCCATACAACAAACGTGATTTTTAGGGTTCCGTACCCAAAGGGTAAAACGGAACCCTATTACTGAGGCTCCGCTGTCCGTCCGCCCGTCCGTCCGTCCATCCGTCCGTCCGTCCGTCTGTCACCAGGCTGTATCTCATGAACCGTGATAGTTCGACAGTTGAAATTTTCACAGATGATGTATTTCTGTTGCCGCTATAACAACAAATACTAAAAAATAGAATAAAATAAATATTAGAGGGAGCTCCCATACAACAAACGTGATTTTTAGGGTTCCGTACCCAAAGGGTAAAACGGAACCCTATTACTGAGGCTCCGCTGTCCGTCCGTCCGTCCGTCCGTCTGTCACCAGGCTGTATCTCATGAACCGTGATAGATAGACAGTTGAAATTTTCACAGATGATGTATTTCTGTTGCCGCTATAACAACAAATACTAAAAAATAGAATAAAGTAAATATTTAAGGGGCTCCCATACAACAAACGTGATTTATTTTTCGTTTTTATAGATAATGGTACGGAACCCTTCATGTGCGAGTCCGACACGCACTTGGCCGATTTTTTTGCTCATTTTTGCTCGATATTGATAACGGCAACAGGTAGACGCTTGAAATATTCACAGAATATTTAGTTGTATATTCACTTTAAGAATAAATAATTAAATTAAAATAAAACAAATATTTAAGGGGGGCTCCCATACAACAAACGTGTTTTGTTTGCCGTTTTTATAGATAATGGTACGGAACCCTTTGTGCGCGAGTCCGACTCGCACTTGGCCGATTTTTTTGCTCATTTTTGCTTGATATTGATAACGGCAACAGGTAGACACTTGAAATATTCACAGAATATTTAGTTATATATTCACTTTAAGAATAAATAATTAAATTAAAATAAAGCAAATATTTAAGGGGGCTCCCATACAACAAATTAATGTGTTTTCTTTTGCCGTTTTTATAGATAATGGTACGGAACCCTTCGTGCGGGTTTTCAAGCGATTAGGACCTGCAGCTTGCGGTGGAGGTATATTGTTCCCGAAGTTGATGGTTTGCTTACGGAAGCTGTCTGTTGTTTTCTGGATTTGTTTTAGTAAAGATGAGAAGGTAAACATAAACCGCAAGATAATCGTTAATCTCTCAACCATAACAATGAAACTATAGCCTTCGTTAATCAAATAATAAAGTTAATTGTAAACTACCTATTCCTTCCATTGCTACTAAATCCCGAAAGTTGCTGACGCAACGTAATAAAATGATGATGTATTTATGATAAAAGAGTTATTCCTAATTTGTTTCCTAGTTGCATAGTAGAATCATAGGAGCAACAATCCTTTACAGAATGGTTATTTGACTAGAACCTCGTTTGCTATTGAGAAGGATGCACACGTGCAGTAGCAGTTGAGAATAAAGCTGATAATACCAACAGATATTTATTTGCTAGAATATTGGTGTTGTACCAATATTATTAATATCTAGCAAATAAATATTAATCTATATTAATAATTTCGTCAAGGGGTACGGTAGACTCGATCGAAACCTTACCTGAATAATAGAACATAAAAAAATAAAGATTTCGAGTCGACAACATATATCCGCAAAATTCGGATTGTCGAGTATTTTGTTAAATTTTAATGGTGCTAACAGAGAAATCGCATTCGCCATATTGGCCACTCTAGCGAAACGTCACTGAAACAGGATGACATCTTGAGTAGTTGGCAGAGCTGCGATAGCCAGCGGAGCCACATTACCCTCAAAATTGCCGTTTGGGGTAGACTAATGTCATCCAGCTAGCGTTTAGACGGTAATAGTGAGAAACTCCAAAATCGATACACTAATAGCTAACATATTGTAGTTTTGTATCCTTTAATTTGAAATTTAAATGTTCGTTGGTGAGGAAGAACGGTCCAAAATCGTTCCAATTAGAAAAAAAAACATATGGGAAAACGTATGGCCGACCACTCTGCAGTGCATAGTCTGCACTGCACTCCCATCAACAGAAAAAGTTACAGCACTCGTCGCTAGATGTCGTACAGGTTCTACTACGTTCCATATATTTTAAAAAAATTAAAAAATTAAAAATAAAATATTTAAATATTTTTTAAATTTAAAAAATATCAGCTCTGCCTACACAGCTTGCTGTTATTTACTAGTTAATAAACGTTCCGTTTCATACTAGCGCACATACGCCTCGCCACTCAACACGTCGCGCTTTTTCTTCCCGCGCTTTTGACGAGAGACATTGTTGTTTTACTTGAAATTTTTACAATTGAGTATAAAATTAGTTTTGTGTGACAATTTTGATAGTATTTTGTAACATAAGTGCTAGTGAAATTATACAGTAATGAAAAATCTCAAATATAACACGTTTATGCACTTTTTGGAAGACGTGAATAAGTTCATCAAGAAAACCTTGTAAAAATCACTATCGTTTTACGGGTGGTATTTAAATTGGGTTGATTGTGTCTGGGTACCCTTCCCAACTATTTTTTCAGCACAGTTCCTGAAGCTGGAACATAGAATTAAGATTTTCAAATGGTTCTAAACTGATGACTTGGCTGTATGGGCTAGATCCCTTTGCCTTCCCCTCGGGGATAAAATGTACCAAAAAAAAAAATCAACAAGTCGCGCCATTCATTTTAAAAGCAAAGTGTAAAGTAAAGATCTGTGACTCATATGATTGTGTAAAACGTTTCGTTTTCGTCTTGCCGTAATCATTGAGCGAATAAATATATATATATATATATATATATATATATATATATATATATTTCAGTCGTTTCGCAAAGGTATTGTTTTGGAGGCTTTTTATAGGATATATATATTCTGTGTTATATTTTTTCTGGACCCTGAGATCGGCCGATTGCCATAACATAACCATAGAAAAAAGAATACTGACCATAACCTTAAATGTTAAAGTTCTTTTCGTAATAAAATTATAATGTACATTTTTCAGTATTCATATGATACCTACGCCATTTTGTTAACAGACCAATCTTCTTGCATTTGGTAAAAATTGTCACAATTGTGGAAAATAGAAAACGATCCCGATGTAAAGTTAGAAAACGATCCCGATGTAAAGTGATTACGATAGTCTATGAATGTTTTTTTATACAACGTCGGGAGGTAGGTATACAAGTATACGGCCCACATGATCTAAAGCGGTCAGCCTTCCAGAGCCCGATATTAGTCAAAATATGTTTTCTTCTCTGATTCCATTTATGACTGTGAATATGAAAAAAGCAAATAGCTATAAAAAATAGCAAAAATTTAATGCGGAAAAAAAATTGTGCTCGATACAATACTGAACGCTGTAAATAATCCCACAGAGAGAAAGCAGTTTTACCTTGACGGCCCAGGAGGAACTAGAAAAACTTTTCTATTTACAACTATTTTATGTATTTTAAGATCTAAAAACAAAATATGTCTGCTTATAGCGTTTTCTGGTATTGCAGCAACTCTGTCAGACAATGGTAGAACAATGATGAAAAATAAATTATCTTTTGGAGGCAAAACTTTATTATTCGCAGGACATTTTCGTCAGATCTTACCAATTGTAGTTAATGCGTTACGAAATGATATTATAGAAGCTTCAATTAAGCACTTTTCATTGTGGCCAAACTTTACTCAACTCCAATTGGCTCATAATATGAAAGCTCACGATTATTTAGAGTTTGCTAAATGAGTATTAAAGGTAGGTGATGGATAACGAGGATGGTGACGAGCATATTGAACTGCCTCTGCAATGCATTGTAGATAATTCAATTGTAGACCATATTTTTAAAACAAACTATACTTACTCTTAAAAACGATGATTGTTTTCAATTGAACGACCAAGTTGTAGAGAAAATACACGGCATGTTTAAAATTTACGAGAGTTCTGACGCTGTGATTGAGGACGATCATAATGATGTTTTAAACTATCCTGTAGAATTCCTAAATTCTATAACGCCTGCAGGACTACCACCACACATTCTAAAATTAAAAGTTGGTTGTATAGTAATTCTTTTAAGAAATTTAAACCCGACTGTTGGGTTGTGCAACGGAACCCGTCTTATTATTAGAGCGTTAGCTTCACGTGTCATTGATGCCGAAATTATTTATGGTAGCCATGTGGAAACCGGAGTTTTTATTCCTCGAATTCGTCTCCAGCCATCTAACAGTCAACTGTCTTTTAAATTTAGTCGGCTTCAGTTTCCCATCCGCATAGCATTCGCTATGACAATAAATGAAAGTCAGGGTCAAACTTTCGACAAAATCGGTCTATTTTTACCTAATCCTGTGTTCACCCATGGCCAGCTCTATGTTGCCTTCTCTCGAGTTCGAAGATTCGATGATGTAAAAATCCAAATTACCAATACCACTGAACAAGGCTTTGAAAGGTGATAAATATTTAACGAAAAATGTTGTATATAGAGAAATTTTATGATAATCAACATGTGATGTATAATAGAGAATATTTTTGATTATTTCTTAATAAGTACCTTTGCCAACTTCTCGCGTGAGTGATCATTGCAAAATTGCAATTGTTTTACTTGGCTTCTCAATATTATTTTTGATTTAGCCAATTTGTATAAAGAACAAAATTTTCATTTTTTATTTTCAAAAGTAATAAGTACTTACCTACCTACCAAAGTAAAAAAAAAAGGCTGAGTGCTTCAAATAGAGAGGTTTACAGAGAATAAACCTTAAAAGTTATTTGTTTTGTAATTTATGTTAGTTTATTTTGAAAGATTTAAAATTAAAATTATTTATGCAAACATTTTTTCAGTTTTAATTTACTATATTTATTAAACACAATGAACGATGCTATACGAATCTCTGCCTTGCTTTGCCTTTAATATTCTTTGAGAACCGATAACCACAGAAATATCTACCTACATTTTGTACCTACATGTGTATTATGAGTCACATTTCACCCGAGCGAAGCCGGGTTTTCATCTAGTATCTAAATAAAATCGGCCAAGTGCGAGTCGAACTCGCGCACGAATGGTTCCGTACCACTATCTATAAAAATCGGCCAAGTGCGAGTCGAACTCGCGCACGAAGGGTTCCGTGCTAAAAAGGCAAAAAAATCACGTTTGTTGTATGGGAGCCCCCTTAAATATTTATTTTATTCTATTTTTAGTATTTGTTGTTATAGCGGCAACAGAAATAATCTGTGAAAATTTCAACTATCTAACTATCACGGTTCATGAGATACAGCCTGGTGACAGTGACGGACGGACGGACGGACGGACGGACAGCGGAGCCTCAGTAATAGGGTTCCGTTTTACCCTTTTGGTACGGAACTAGGGTTCCCACCTCTCCCGGAATTCCGGGAGTCTCCAGGAATTCAGGAATGAAAATTTAAATCTCCCGGCTCCCGGAAGGAAAATCAAATAAACAAATTTCTCCCGGAATTTCAAATTTGCGCACGCTGACGGATTGATACAGAGTACAAAAACCATACGAAGACGCGCGGAAGCGGTCTGCTGGTCAGTGCGTCGCAGTTGCTCGCGTCCACATTTTCAACCTCCCTCGCTCACCTCACCCCCCGCCGCCCGTCTCGCTCGGGAGGGACCAAAGAAAGAAACTGCTTAAATGAAGAACATGTCAAGGCAGAAATCCAAACGTTCTTCAATTTTAAAATGGACTGCAAAGAGTTTTTTTTTTATTTGTTAGGCCAGATATGGAGTCTGTACGTTCAAATGAAAAGTATAAGTTCAAAATAAAATAACAAGTTATGGAAAGTCGCTGGTTTTTTTCTCCCGGATTTAGACTAATCAGAGGTGGCAACCCTATACGGAACCCTAAAAACGGCAAAAAAAAATCACGGTTGTTGTATGGGAGCCCCCTTAAATATTTGTTTTATTTTAATTTAATTGTTCATTGTTAAAGTGAATATATAACTAAATATTCTATGAATATTTCAAGCGTCTACCTGTTGCCGTTATCAATATCGAGCAAAAACCAGCAAACAAAATAACGTTTGTTGTATGGGAGCCCCCTTAAATAATTATGTTATTCTATTTTTTAGTATTTGTTGTTATAGCGGCAACAGAAATACATCATCTGTGAAAATTTCAACTGTGTAACTATCACGGTTCGTGAGATACAGCCTGGTGACAGACGGACGGACGTACGGACAGCGAAGTCTCAGTAATAGGGTTCCGTTTTACCCTTTGGGTACGGAACCCTAAAAATCAGATGGTGTATTTACAATGCAATTGAAAATGCTCGCCTTATTTCTTAAAGTGTACACATGTCAGAAATGTAATCGCATATATGTATTTCATATGTGCCAATAATAATAAATAAGTGGTTACAAAAATCAATAGATTAAATAACAAACCTACATCTATGTAAAGTATAGATTATACTAGTTAGCATGTTAGAAAATAGTAAAGCCAATAACTTGTAATAATGTCAAATTTATAGTGAATCAAATCACGTGAATGTCATATTATGTCAAATGAATGCCAGGAAACTAAAAGATTAATACTAAGAACAACTAATGCTTACCATATAAACAACCCTTTGTACTCGTATATTTAAACCGCGTTAGGCGGGTATTACAATGTATTTATACTAATTTGTAACGCTATAGCGTTTGTTTGTTTTTTGAATGTGTTAATTTGAACCACCGGTCTGATTTGAAAACATTCGAGAGACATACAAGCAGCCCACCTGATGGAAAGCGTTTACGGTGATCTGTGAACACTTGCAACACCACCTCTGCAGCTGAAACAGCAACTCCTTAGGAGCTTACTGGTGACCTGACTTACTCGCAGGAGCACAACAAATCTCCAGGGAGTTGTTAATTGGTTGCCGTTTTTTGTGAGGGGAAGGAACTTCCGCAGACGGGTTGCTTTGTTGCGCCCTACCTCTCTTTAAAACACCCAGGCCAAGACAAACAGACATACTCATGCAGACAATTGTTTGTCCTGCGTGGTAATCGAACCCACGAGCGTTGGTGTCAAAATAGCGTTACTAACCACTGCGTCATTGAGCTCGTCTCTTGCATCTCTTGAAGCCGAGGAAAGATAACTAAGAAAAAGCGGTTACAGCGGGATACCATACAGATGAAGTCGCCGCCGCAGCTAGCGTATTTATAATAAAGGTAAAGCAGTGTTAGTCCAGTGGGCCGATTCTACTAAAAACTGCAACTGCACTGCAGCGCGGCGTGTGTCAAAATGTGTACATTTTGACGTTTCGGTATTCTGTTAAACGATCTGACAGCAGCGACGTTGCCGGATTGTTGCAGTAAATGAATCGCTATTCTGTTAAAAAACCTGTACTGCAACTGCACGTTTCCTGCAATATAATCGTATTCTGATAAATTGTTTTGACATTTGTATACCGGTGACAGATGTTTGGAAGGAGTTTACTTGCAGTTTTGTTAACGTTACTCTTGAACAACTTTTGCGAAGTGAAATTAATATTCTGAGGCGGTGAATTATATTTGCTTTGTTTTGGGAGATGTTTGTGGATAAATATAATTAAGTAAAGCTTCTTTTCGGTTAGAAATACCTCCACTGCGGCAACCAAGGTCATAAGTGAAACTATAGGAGTCAACATTAAATAAAAACTCAGTTTTATTAGATTGAAATATGGCAACATTTCAGGTTTTAAGTAGTTTACTTGCAGGATACGCACATTTGCAGCGTAGTTGCAGCAGTGCAGCATACGCGCAGTTCCAGCGCAGTTGCAGTGCAGGAAATTTTAGTAGAATTCACCTATCGGCACTGCACTATTCCTGCACGACTCAAGTGACAGGCGTAAACGTGCAGTTGCAGTTATTTAGCAGAATTGGCCCACCGTGCAGTGGTTCTTAACCTTTCAGTGATGAGGAACCGCTTGACAAAATTTCTCACTTGTCAGGAACCATTTAATGAGCTTTTTGTAACGACGTATTCTTTACTAACTTCTGAATCTTTGGTTCAGTGCTAGTTAAAGCCAGACGCATGTCGGTACTGACAACGATTTTGGAACCACCCGAACAAACATAGAAGCTTCTGCTCGCATAGATTTGTCGATGAAAACAAAGTTAAATAACATTGGGAAAGCAATTGCCTTTTGACTCGAAAAATGTTCAAAATTAATTCTATTAGTTTCACCCGCGTCAAATCCCCGTTCTTGTCTTATTTTAAGAATAGCTTCGCGGACCAATTCGGATGCCTCCAGAGACCACCAGTGGTCCGTGGACCACTGGTCTAGTGGGTAATGAACCAGGCTACTAAGTGGCTGGTTCCTGGTATTTTTATTAATACTTCCCCCGCAGTGAAATATAACATTGTGAGGAAAACTGCACGGCTAAGAAATTATTATTTGAACTGACATGGTACCTCATCTAAGAAAGGCCTACCTTTTCATCTGGATTGTGGAGATCTAAGAGCAGTCGCTATATAGCAAAAACAGTATATTTGCCAAGTTCTTATTCTTAGACTTTATGACTCGATCCTTACACACCTCTCTCATTTCTTTAACATTCATTGCTCTTCTCATGCACGCTCGCCGGTTTCTAAGGCTATTGAGATCGCCGTTTGATAAAACACGATCAATTTAGTTATGGTAGGTATGTCTTGGCTTCATATTGCTGCTAGTTGCAAAGGCAGTCAGTCGACGCAATTTTCACATGACGTCGTCGGCGCGAACGGCGGCCAATCGAGTGCAAGCATTCCTTTACATGCTAGCAACGGAATACGAAACCGGCAGCAATGTCATCCCGGCTCAAAGCGAACGATGTTTATATCATACCTACGGATGACGTGAATATTTCGTCGGGCAATAGAGTACCGTTTTCGAACAATGAGGTTTTCAACGCTGGACAAAGTCTGACAACCGTCAACGTTGTCAACAGTGAGATTATGTCGAACGTTTTGAAGAAAAAGCAACAGAAGGATGTAATTCTTTTAAATGCGACTACAAGTGCATTGATAGATACGGGAAGTGAGGTAAATTTGATGTTCGAGATGTTTTACAAGGTGATTGGTTCACCGAAATATGACTGTCAAACGATAGCTATATTTATTTTTATATTAGAGGGGGACAAACGAGCATGTGGGTCACCTGATGGTAAGTGTTCACCACCGCCCATAGACATCAGCAACACCAAAGGGTCACTGGTCCGTTGCCAGCCTTTTTAGGGAAACACAGGCTCTTTTCTTGAAGGCACCCATATAATATTTGTTCAGGATCTCCGCTGAGGGTAATTTATTCCACAATTTCACCGTACGTGGTAGAAAATGCCTCGAAAAGCGTACTGTAGTGGATTGCCTCTCATCAAAATGGTATGTATGTATGTATGTATATTTTCACGCCAGGTCCCTTGCGGGGTAGGCAGAGAGAATGATGGTGAGGTTGAAATTTAAGTTTATGGCGAGTGATACGATAGTGGAACTCAGCGGCTGGTATTAAGTTGAACAGCAGAAGATTTAACTGTCAAATAATTTTCGTTCGAACGAAATTTCGAAACGAAAAAGAACCGTAGCAGGAAATTCACGAAATTTCGTTTTTCGTTGAATAAGAGTAGGCCCCCTGGCATGAATATATACACGCATACACACATATATACGAGAATATCATTAATTGCCAGTCTAAACAAAAACGTACTTATAGTTTCAAGCTGGTCCTTGTAATATGAAATAATATTTTGTATCTAAACAATAACGGCGACATATGACACATGTTATATTTTCCTTGCGGCAAAAGTCGTTAGTTGGCGGCCTTTTTCGTGTTATTTACACGACCTTGCTGTTGTTTTACGTAAGTACATGTAGCCCCTCGTGTTTTCCAAATGATATGAGATTGCAGAGGCAATAGAGAACTGTATATATAAAAGCGAAAGGTCATTCACTGACTAAACAAGAAATCTCGAAAATTACTTGGTCTTTTAAGATATTTTGCTTCCCTTTGTCTGTTTGTACAATGGGTTGTGTTCAGAGAAGTTGTTTGATGTCATGGCCCCAGCTTCCTTCTACGAATTCACCGCTTGCTATCAAAGGAAAGTCATGCTCCTATATTGGAATCACTATGGTCGCTTTTTTACGCTTTGTGTCGCCAATTGAGTGACCAATTGATAGGTAATTCCAATCGACGAACTCGGCGCAGCGGTTAATAACACGACTTTGTCACCGACGCTCGGGTGTTCGATTCCCACACAGGACAAAAATGTGTGTGAATGATCATGTCTATTTTTCTTGGTCTGAATGTTATTAAGAGAGGTAGGGCGCATGCGCAAAACAGCGCGTCTGGGAAAGTACCCCTACCTTACAGAAAATCGCAGCCAAATAACAACTCCCTAGAGGGTTTTGTATTCCTGCGTATGAGTGAGGTCACCAGTAAACTCATAAGGAGTTGTTGGATTAGCAGCCGAGGTTGCGCGCGTGATACTTAATGTATTACAAGCGTTCATAGTATGCCTCCTGCCCTCTTATTTTAACATCGAAACTGAAATCAATATAGGTATTTCTATCTATCTATAACTTCACGCCAAATCCCTTACGAGGTAGGCAGAGAGAAGGTATTTAATTATAGGTATAAATATAGGTATTTCAATAGTCAAATATATTTAATATTCATTATTAAACCATGGGAATGGGTCCCTTTATATTATACTAAATGAAAATGGGTACACATAGGTTAAAGGGATGTAAGAATTCCACATTTTCTCACCGCTGTGTATACTATGTATGTAGCCATGCAACCCACATAAGAGATGATTAATAAAGCGTTAGTCTTTGTGTTCAAAGTTGGCTGGTAACCAAAATTACTGCCTGCCGTAAATGTGAAATGGTTACCGTAGCATATGGATGCTTGAAATGAAGGAGGACATGAAGAATATTACTCGTACAACCCCCGTACCGATGGAGAACCGATGGAACGACATTTCTTAGCAAATCTACGCAGCCCTGCAAGTCGGGGGGGGGGGGGGGGGGATCAAAGTAGAGCCCGCAGCTCAGCTCTTATTGGCTATTTCACGGGTTTAACCAATTTCACTTATCACTTATTGGTAGAAAAAAAACGTTTTACTGGTCAGTATACTCGAATCGCTGTGATATTTTGCCGCTAAAACGCCATGTTTTGGTGACCGAGGGGTGTCTTTATGTGCGATCACGTAGTTTATTGGTATGCGCCGTTGCTAAGAAAGGAACACCTTAGGGTTTACTGGTAATCTCAATCGCATGAAAGCAACAATACTCCAGGGAGTTGTGATTTGAACTTATATGTACTTCACCATTTAAGGTGCTTTCTTGCACTTTACCTCTCAAAATTCCTCCCCAATTACCAGCTTTGTGATGACCTTATACTTCCAGAAACACAACAATCAACCTGAGTATTGTTATTTGACTGCGATATTAACTATCGCATTGGTACTGCAGTTTGGCTGAATTAACTGCTGCTGCGTTTAACGTCTCCATCACCAGCATCTAATTTCCTAATTATCAGGGTATCCCACGCGCGGATGGGATGGGCTTAGGGTACGATATCAGGGAGCTAAAAGAACATGTAAGAACATGCCAAAACATAATCAAAATATTCATATTATAAATGTGAAAATTAAGTCAATCTGTTTGATTCAAATACACACTTTCGTGACTGAATTCGATATATTATAAGCACACCGTGACAAGTTAAACACTTGAAGTGTCATTTTTACTCTTATTGTGCACCATAATAATGGTACAAATATAAAACAGTCTAGCTTGATATGTCTCTGTATGGTATTGGTTACTTACTATTGCATTGGCAGATTTCCCTTGCAGGCAAAACCGCGGCAAAAACTTGTAAGAATACGATTCTCTCCGGTTATATGTCGTATTCCTGACTCTCCCGCTAGCGGGTACGAACATAAATTATTTTCCGGGAAGAAGCAAAGTATGCCAAAGCTATGAGCGTTTGTACACATTAACGGGGCATAGCTCATGAAAAATCGCTTAGGAGAGAAGCTGGCGGGTTGTTTGCGGTTGGCAATATTACATGTACAGCGTGCCTTTTATCCCTTTTTTATTGTCGACCATTTTAAAGCCGTCACACACTGCATTACGGAGGATATTGCTAACAACAAGTGGATAAACTTGGTATATATTGCTTACGTGTTGATTGTTTCATATAAATATCGTAGTAAAGAAGTTATATTTCTTGATTTTCGTTTGAACTCCTATGTTTTGTTCTCCCCCTTTTGATTTGTGATACATTATTATTGAGAAATGAATATTGGAATCTATTGTCAGCAGCACGCAACTATGCTAGATGGTATTTTTATATTTAACTATTTCTATGATAAATTACTGATGATGAAGTAGGCTTGAATGAATGAGATATTTAGGCTCTATAACACAACGTAACGTGCCTTCATACGCAGTCAAGTGGTTTATTGGTTCGTGGTTTCTGATTTAGTGGCAAGTTTCTTTCAGCATTTTTTCCGGCTCATTTCCGAAATCCTACCGAATTAGAAAAAGAAAAATAGTAACATATGGGAATTGAATAAGATAAAATAAGATTATATTTCAAAAAATGTAAGACATGTCTAATTACCCGCGAGGGCCCAATAGCAAATAAAGAATTTTTATCTTTATCTTTTTGTATGGTAATTTTGATTAGTCGGGCTTATTGGTTAAACATTGGTATAACGTGGCATGATGATACTCGTATTATTGTAGCTCAAAAAAAATTTGATATCACTTGAATAGGAAAGGATTTTGCCTTCGCCTTCGTTTGTTCGTCACATTTTTTCACTACTTAGCTTGGTGTAGTGGCGAAAAGGTCATCGTTCATACTTTCTATTCAGTTAAAAAATCTTGTGGGTCAGCTTCAAACAACTCCAAGACGCGAAAAATTGACAGTCCAATCCGATTTTGCTGAGCTAAAAGTTACTTCGCGAAAATTAAAAAAAAAATATATTTTCATTTCCAACGATATTTTGTACATGTTCTGGTCAATAAGAGATACCTGTATATGTATGTCTGTCAGTACAAAATGTAACAGCTGTCTATTTTTCTGTCTGTCTGCGTGAGAAAAGAGACTGATCAAATAAGGCTAAATTAGATCATTTATTACTGCGTACGGGTCCCAAATAGAAGACATCATTTCTATTAAAAACATGAATAATTGAATTGGGAGGGAATGAGAGGTTCTTCTGTTAAGTTGGGAAACCTGCAATTAAAATTATCTTAATTTAATAAGAACCCTCTGTGTACTCAAGCTCCAGGTATATAGATAAATATTAAACCATATAGATTATGACATGATAATTTAGTCAAGTGGTCATACATGGACAATTTTAAAACTGCGAATAAGTTAGAAAGAAATTTTAAAACTTGCTGTGCTCGCGACTTCGTCCCAGCGTAATATTATTTATTTATATTAATAAAAATAAATAAAATTTATAAAATAAAAGTAGCCTAAGTTACTCCTTATTACATCAGCTATCTGCCAGTGAAAGTCCCGTCACAATCGGTCCAGCCGTTTCAGAGATTAGCCGGACCAAATAGACAGACAGACAAAAATTGAAAAAATATTCATTTTGGTATATGCACCGTGTATACATCAATATGCATTTAGTAAAAAGCGGTTATTTCAATATTACAAACAGACACTCCAATTTTATTTATCTGTATAGATATATAGAGTACAGATCATAGTTTTTTTTTATACAACGTCGCGAGGCGTGAAAGCCATAAAGTGGCTGCTGTAGCCTATATACGCTGATAATACAATAAGTATTAGTCGCGTGCCACCTCTGCTGCTAACACAATTACTCCTTAGAAGCTTACAGGTGACCTCACTCACACGCAGGAACACAACAATCCTTCCGGGAGTTAATATTTGACCGTGATAAGGTACTCGTACTTCCACAGACATTTTGATGCGTCCTACCTCTCTTAAAACACCCAGATCAAGACAAACAGCAATGTTCGTGCACACAAAATGTTTGTCCTGTGTGGGTCGAATCCACGAGCGTTGATTTTAAAGTAGCGTAATCCACTTCGCCACCAAACTCTTCAAAAGGACTCTTAAAAACATAACCGAGATACGC
This sequence comes from Pyralis farinalis, assembly GCA_947507595.1. NCBI lineage: Eukaryota > Metazoa > Arthropoda > Insecta > Lepidoptera > Pyralidae > Pyralis > Pyralis farinalis. The sequence continues at coordinate 8,982,340 of OX382271.1, read as the reverse complement.
AGTTCGGGTGGGCGCTATAGATTTTTCGTGAATACGTCACAGGTCGTTTCCTTTTCAACGTTGTTATAGCTCTCAGATACGCTCGGGGCGGAACTTTTTAGGCTTATCACATTCCTTCCGATGCAAGCTTTCTTCTGGTTTCTAGATATTACGAGTCGTACGCGATCTCTAATTTTGTCGCGCTTGGTGGCTCAGTGGTTAGCAACGCTACTTTCGCACCAACGCTCGTGGGTTCGATTCCCACACATACATTTGTGTAGGTAGGGTGCATCAAAGGAGCCTGTCTGGATAAGTACCTCCACCTCACAGAAAATCGCAGCCAAATAACAACTCGCTGGAGGGTTATTGTGTTCCTGCGAGTAACCACCCTCCTAGCTCCTAAGGAGTTGCTGTGTTAGCAGCAGAGGCGGCATCGCGCGTGTGATACTTAATGTATTGCAAGCGTTCATAGGCTACGATAATCGCTTTACATCAGGTTACCCAACGTTGTATAAATAAATATTTTGAAATATAATATCGATTTGAACTTTATTTAGAGAATAATTTCATTAAATGCTTTTGGGTACAATTGATCCACCACTGGTTCTTCTCAGCGACTCTAGAACCTGTATAATTTTGACGAGTCTAGTGTCGAAGTACTTAGCAAGGCTACTTTAACCCTATGGTTCGTTGGTTCAATTTCCGCACAATACAAACATTTGTATGTATGAACATGGCTGTTTGTCTTGGTCTGGGTATTTTTAAGAGAGATATGGCCCGTTAAAACAACCTTATAACATCTCCTATTTTATTTTTATGTTCTCCATTGGTTATTTTCGTCGTGATGTCAAGAGTTCTAAGAACTGGTAAATTATGAATGAGTTTGCTCTCTATAAATACAATATTTAACGAACATAGCGAGGTGTGTAAAGACTGTTCCATTTTAGTTCATTTTTAGACCGCAAGGAATTTGTCGCGAAGTTATGGATCTAATTTTCACGTCACGAATATTAATTCGCGAATTGATTGGCCGCGGGCTAGCCGCTGTACTCTACCATCGCTATGGAACAACTCATAGTCAATGAGTTGTTGGCGTTCATACAACACGCCATCGATACTATGGACGAAATCAGCATCATGAGCATTTGTAACTCTACCTTCAGTGAAGATGAAATTTGCAGTGGCAAGATCCTACTGTTCAAGACGCTTGTCAAGACCGCGGAGATGCCGTCACGCAGGAAGGATGGAGGAGACAAAAGTATTCAAGACGTCATCAGTCTTTTGAAGATGCTCGATCCAGACGACATACCTTCCTTCGTAGCGAAAGACTTACACGAGCTGCCATCTGTCACCCTAGAACACGTCGATGTTAGTACGCTGCTGAAGGACATCAAAAGCCTAAAAGCCAGTCTCGCTGATGTTCAGTTAATATTAGCGACATCAGAAATAATAATTAGTGGGCTACGCATGGAAATATTATCTCTAAAATATAATGTTTCCGTAAGTAGGTCACCTGAGGTCGACAACATCAACACGCGTTGTGGTGCACAGAATGCATCCGTATGCAGTTCAATGGCGTCACCGACTACTGTCGCTATGAGCAACGTACCGTGCCATATCGCCCGCGTCTCAACAAAGCCGACTACAATTGTAAACACGTCAACCCCGGGACGTGATTACGCAAAAGCTACGCGTACCGCATTACCATTTCTCCGGAAGAAACCAAGTAGTTGCGAGCCCGTTCGCAAGCCTTTGCAACCGGGTTCTCACAAGGACCAGTGCGATAAGCAGGGCTTCATACAAGTGGACAGGAAGAAGAAGAAACCCTCAAACCACAACTACTGTGGCACCACACACACCGGATCGTCACAGCTGCACGTGGAAATACAAGCAACGCCGTTGTACGTTTCCAGACTACACTGGTCTACGAAGACTGAGGAGGTTGTAGATGTGTGTAAGACCAACATCACGTTGAGGATCGAGCGACTGGAATCTCACCATAAAATGAATTTCAGTTCCTTTGTGGTGAGGGTTCCAATTAATCATCTGCCGACCTTCATGAAGGAATAGTTCTGGCCGGAGGAAATCGTGTTTCGGAAGTTACGAGGACGGTTGCCTAACGACATGCACTACACATCGCCGACTCGACGTGGAATTAGTTCACGTTAAGTTTATAATGTCATATACGTATATTTTAATTTAAGATATATATCTATGGACCCGAGTATAAAACCTGTGGTCTGAAATAAATGGTTATTATTATTAATTTTCTACTTCCTTCTACTATGTAATTATACATGCGCTTAAATACTACGTCGGACATGTTAAAGTGACAGAATAACTAGTAGTACTATCAAAGGAGAGCATATTACTTTGACAAGCGCATTGATACCTCCTTCTCATAACCCTTGTCTGGTAGAAATGGTACTGTGTCTGTTCATCTCAATAAATCATAATTAAAAAGGTATGAAAATTGTGACATGCGACCTAAACGAATTCATTACAACTTCAATAAACTCGTACCTTCACCCAACTTATATAGGAGTAATTAACGTTTGGAGTTTCGCAACAGCAACATTTTTATAACAATAAATATAATAATATGATAATTCTTGTGCAAATGCCAAGTATATGTTTTGACCAATTTCTGTTTTATTGAGAAGTTCCTAGCTAATTATAAAAAAGTAATTGCGTCAACTGATGAAGATATAAAAAAATAAGTCTCGAAGTCAGAAACTGCTTCTATTTGAAGTGGCTTAATAGTATACCTGATATATAAATATAGAATACACACTATATGCAAGGAGTTGCTTCCGCAGTCCGTTACCTACCGACCTCAAATGGTCTTAAACAATGTAGCATTGAGAGGGCCTTCTTTACAGTAAACAGTTATATAGGTTAGGTAACTAGCGCACTTAGGCCTTTTCTGACATAGTTAAGAATGCTCGTATTAAAGTAGTGTTAGTCATCACTTTTATAGGTTGTGAACAGTAAGCGGTTAGCTACACAGTACAAATGCGATCACTCATTTCGAAGGACAATCCGCTACTGAATTGACAGCGAATATGGGGAATTGAGAACTCGATGGCGTCGTTGCGCGTTACATTCTAACCGAAGACGCAGGTTAAGCAACGTTGATCGCAGCCTGTCTATGGATGGATTTATTTATCTAGAGTTTCTCCGTGCTTCGAAGGGCACGTTAAGCCATCGGTCCCGGCAGTTGTCGATAGATGACAGGCGTTAAGCTCAAAGTCAGTGGCCCTCGGGCGGCTTGAAAACACTGGCCTCCGTAAATTCGCATTTGAGCAGCGTGGTGGAGTATGCTCTAAACCCCTTCGGTTGAAGCCCGTAAGGAGGCCCGTATCCCTGCAGTGGGATGAGTAAGGGTTGATGTGGATGGGGAATTCGATTCGGATAAAATCATGTAGAGTCAAATCATTAAGTTAAGTTTATTGCGCACGTCTCTGTGAGTGCGATCATTCCGTTTCTTTGAAGTTGTTCTACTGCTTAAATATATTTTATGTCTGTCTGTGATGTATATGACGATTATAGATTTATGCGTTCCTTTCCATAAACTACATACAACACATTTTGTGTCGGGGAAAAAAAAAATGTTTATATTTTTCATGTTCTTCAATTTCGATGATTTTTTTTTAAATCAAAGTCGGGAGGCATACGTGCATACGGGTCTCCTGATGTAAAGCGGTTACCATAGCCTATAAACGCCTGTAATACATTAAGTATCATTCGCGTGATGCCACCGCTGCTGCTAACATAGCAACTCCTTAGGAGCTCACAGGAGACCTCACTCACACCCAGGACCACAACAACCCGAGAGTTATGTTAGTTATGGCTGCGCTTTTCTGTGAGGTAGGGGTACTTCCCCAGACAGGCTGTTTTGATGCGCCCTACTTCTCTTAAAACGATCTAGACCAAGACACACAGACATGTTCATGCACACAAATATTTGTACTGTGTGGGAATCGAACCCACGAGTGTCAAAGTAGCGTAACAGCGCGCTTCACTACTGCGCCACCGAGCTAGTGAAATGTTGGGCAATGATATTTACATCGTAATATTCTATTTCAGATGTCGATATTTAGTATTTGGTAGATATTGGTCGATTTATTTATTTAAATCTTAAATGGTCAGCATCTGAATAGGAAAATTGAATCTTTGTAAGATGTCCTTGTCTCGCATATGAGTCTGCCGGAGGTATTAAACTTGAAAGTATAATTGGCAATTGGATTAATGAAAAATCAGAAAAAATAAAAATATATCACGATTGATTTAATGTAGAAAGATCCTTGTATTGGCAAGTTCGTAAATTTCCCGCATTTCCAACATTATAATTCGAAAAATCTGCAAAAATTCATGTCATTATAAATATTATTCAATCGTTATATAAAAAGTATAGCGGTTAAACGTATTTGTAAACGTACCTACGTTTTTTCCAAGCGACTACTGCATGGGGTTCTTCAAGAAAGACATGAAGAGGTTTTTAGAGAAGTAATGCATGAGTGACATCCCTGGTTAGCCGTCTGCTATGATGACTGTTTACCATCACGCATGCCGTATGTTTAATCTATATATATAAAAATTAATGTTTGGCTGTATGTCCTCTATGGACTCAAAAACGGCTGGGCAGATTTTGATGAAATTTTCAGTGAATCTTCAGATTAGCCTAGCGGGTGATCCTGTGGAGTTTGATAGCGATCGAATCACCCATGTGAAGCAGGGGCAGGCCACTAGTTGTGGTATAAAAATACAAAACTTGTTCTTTTCCTTAGCTCCTAGTATCCTTGCCATTTAATGGAAGCTGCCTATACTATAGAAAATTAACGATGAACTACAGGCATTTTTTACCGCTTCATTGGATTCGAACTTCCATTCGTAACACCTGTAGTTTTGAGATGATTTGTGGTATGTTGACGGTGTCATCAAAAATTTGTGAATGGGCTTTATATGTTATATTAAAGTATGTCCTCACAGCTCCATCTTGCGCTCACTAGCAGTTTTCTTTGACAGTATATTTATTTGAGACATGATTTGGCTGGCTCCCGTGTGCCAAACCGAACCGATTCGACGGACATTTTATAATAATAATACAGTGTTAGTAACAATGAGCTTATACAACTATTGCTAGTAACTTTTGTTATGTGTACACATTTTCTTCTATATAATATAGTGTCACTCCACTGTCTTATAATGTGACAATCGGCACAAGAGACAACAGTACCCAGGACTGTTGGTGCATTCCCGCGTGCGGTGCAATAGTGAGGCTATCCGTTTTCGCAGAACCCTATGGAAATCATCAGTCTATGCATTTGCAAACATTTGTGAAGCGCTACAGAGCGACGCGGTAAACTAACAGTGCCCTAAAACCATTATGTACTGTATTATTGATTTAATTATATGATTTAACAAGTCAAGGCAACGCGACGTTGTTGTTGCTGTTCAGTGAGTTTATGCGCCACCCAGAATATTTTGTGGGTAACGCGTAAACTACTCGTGAAAATCGAGTAGGTACCCGCCCGGGTTCGAACGCGGAACCTCACCCTAGGCGTGCAGTTATACCGCGGAGCCACCACCACTCTTGACGTCAGTTGATAAAACATGATCATTTCATACTCGTAAATAATTGAAATAATGTATATAAATAATAACTTTTGTCTATCTAAGATTAATTTATTCAGTGTTTGACTTTAAAGATATTAGTATTCGAGTTATGGGCACCGCGGCTGGCAACTGTTCATGATATGCACATTTGTTAGCCAGATTTAACTAAAATTTGCATAATGCTTTAACTTGTCACATAACGGCCACTGGGCTTGAATTGCATTTAGCGTTGGAATGTTCAGGATTTGTTGTGTTGGTATTCGGAATGTAAATGCATGTTCCCGTTTAAAACTAAAATATGTTACCTATGGAATCTTAGTCGTTTAATTTCGTACGGTTACTATACCTACCACGAATAACTTAGGGTACAGTCCGCTCATGTTTTATCTGACCCTGCCTAGCGGAGCCATTTTGGAGTGTAGTTAGTTCAGCATTATCATTAGAGCTAAATTCAACCTCACCTGCGTACGCTGTATTTTGTTATAACCTAACTGAATAGTACTCCTTTATCCGCTGATTATTTGAATGAGCGTTTCTCTTTCCATGATGGAGCGCAGGGTTGTTCTAATCGTAGTGCTCTCGTCCGTCGTCTTAAAATGCCTTCACACTCTTCCCAATATTACACGAAATCATTTTCGGTGCAGGCTGTGCGGCTTTGGAATGCTCTGACATTAACAATCCGTAAGGCACAAACTGTGGTCAGTTTTAAAAATCAGGTTCAGGCTCATTATCTTTCTCTTACCTAGACTTAACTTAATCTATTCGGTTCGTTAGACAGATTGGCTGTCACTGCACTCTTTGCTTAAAACAGTGAATAAAATGTTATGTACATGTATATCTGTATGTGTACGTATATATGCGATAAGACCGCCTTTTGTACTTTAATTTTAAGTTGTTTTTTAATATGTACGAGTATACTGTTCTATGTGGTGTAATAAAGAGTATTGTATTGTATTGTACTCCTACCTTAACCAAGATTACAGTTAAATAACAAGTGTGTACCAGTCAGCTCCAAGTAGCATTGACGGTGAAAACTTACCAACTATACTGCTTGTATGGGGCGGTTAATAAAATGGGTCCGCAATAAGGTATGACCAAACATATGCACTAAAACTCTTAAAAGTTGAAGATAAAATGATTAAAAAGAAAGATAAAATGTTTATTTTTGGCAGACGGTAGCTTTATGCGCCTGTTTCAGTGAGATATAGGTTCTACACTGAAGGAAGTTTGCACTTGAGAAGTAACAATGTAGAATTTTTTTTTATATACGACGTTGCGAGGAGACAGTAGGACCTATAGGCCAGAAACCTGTGGCCTGATTCTACTAAAAAAACTGCAACTGCAGTGCAGCGCGGCGTGTGTCAAAATGTGTACATTTTGACCTTTCGTTAAACGATCTGACAGCAGCGATGTTTGACAGCGCGAATATCCCCTTTCCCTGCAACAGTATACATTTTCTTCACCATGTAGGGCAGATAATTCATATATACTAAAAACAAAACGGAGCCCAATAGAGAGATCGATATTTTTTACTGGTAACATCACTTATCTACTTGCAGGAACAGAATAACCCTTCAGTGCAGTTTTCTGTGAGGTGGAAGTACTTCTCCAGTCCAGCTGATTTGATGTATTCTACCTCACTTAAAACACCCAAACCAATACGAACAAACACGCTAATGCATAGATTTGCCATGAAACCGAAAGAGACAGTGTATAGTGTAGGTTACTTAAAAAAAATACTCTTGTACAGCTCGTAATAAGTGCACGTCAGGATGGACATTTGACCTTTGTATCGTTCTTATTTCGTACACAATAAAAGTTACAATCGCTATTTGAGTATTAAACGCAGTGTTAAACGTAGAGTGATCTGTATGTACACGATTATAAAATATTTAATATTCATGCATTTAAATAAAAGGCGTTTATAACCTGCCAGTGATATCTACGTACAACTAAAACATTGACTTTCTACACTACTTATGTGCTTCTACCTACCATCACTGGGATTGAGAGCACACTAAAGTAGTGCCTGTAAATTCAGTTTTCTATAAACTGTTTACGTTTGGTTTATTTCCTTATATGTTGTACGAGTAGGTTTGAATTTTTTTACGCTGCCGAGACATTGACACGGAAGCGTAAACTTGGCTCGTCTGCAATTAAGCGTTGTCATAGAATACGTATGTTTAAAGCACATTAGCCATTGCTCGCGCGATACCTCCACCGATACAAATGCAGCAATTCACCACCAATCCATACAAAAAGCTATAGCATCATGCTATAGCTTTTTGTGTAACAGGTTGTATGTTAATGTTACAAAAAAATCCCATCTGATCGCAGATCGCAATCTGGTCGCTGCCGTTTTCCCACTTTTTCCACCGCCGTGACATCCATTTTCATTGTTAATCGAAGGCTCTCAAAGTCGTTTTTGGTAACGCTTTGGTAGTCCGTGTTGTTGAACTGACTAAAGCCGAGAGGTTTGCATTTTTATATAGTTATAGTATATGATTAGTCAGTTGTGATTTCACAAAGGTACTTATAACTTACCTCCAACCTTGCGAAGTATTTTTTAGGGTACCGTACCTCATAATGTATCCATATAGGATCATTTTGTTCTCCGTCTGTCAAGAGCCTTTTTCTCAAGGACGAGTGGAGCTAAGAAGCTGAAATCAATATCAAATACTCAGGTCTGCAATCAATCAAAAGAGAAAGAAATGAAAATCAAACTTCTAAGTCAACGCAATCAAAAGATTCAAAACCTATATACCTAGGGTACTTCCCGTTGACCTAGAGTGATAAAATTTAGTAAGAAGCAATGCCATATAGCACAAGTAAAAAAATCGAAAATAATAAATTTATAGTTACATCACTAAAAAATATATTTGCGAAAATTTTTTTTACGGAATCCTCGGTGCGCGAGTCATCGCAACAACTCCGTTGTATGTCCATGGTGGTCCGTAACTTGAGCTCACTCACACGCAGGAACACAACAACCCTCTAGGGAGTTGTTATTTGACTGGTTTTCTGTGAGGTGGAGGTACTTTCACAGACAGGCTGCTTTGATGCGCCCTACCTCTCTTGAGTATCTCTACTTCAGAAAAAACCGCAGCCAAATAACTCATGAGGGTTGTGTTCCTCTGAGTGAGGTTTCCAGTTAACTCCTAAGGAGTTGCTATGTTTGCACAGCAGGAGTGACAACGTGAGAGATTTTTATAATACTATCTGTATTAGAAGCGATCATAGGTTATGTAACTACGAGTACTTTGCATAAGGTGAGATATTCTTTGTTTGCCGACGTTTTATTAAAAATGATTTCAAATTTCGATTGCTCGCTCATTCAAAAAGGTTCACACAGGTCATCCTCGTGATTTAATAATGGCTTAGTATTGGTTTTGATGGCATCTGTAACATAGCCGTAGGGTACCTTACCTGTAAGTTTATCCAAAGTCTGATCATGTCGGCAATCGATCGATTAATGCTAATTCAAGTTTTAAGAAACTTTCCAATACCAGCCTTCGTTTCGTCTCACAGAGAAGCCATCGAAAACGCCCCCATTTTGTGCTCCACAAAACATATCAACTGTTACTCAAGGGAAATTTACCGTCCGGTGGTTCCGTCTGACTTCATTTAGTTGCGAATAAATTTGAGTGCTTTATAAAAACTTTTAAATAAAAACCTATATTTTTATTAGCGTCAACAACAGTGAAGAGCACACACCCTTCATTGATGTCGACGCCAATATGCCCCTCGCTACATCAATTTTATGAGATTTCTTTTCAGCAGAACCCTAATTCTTTTTCTAAAATAAAAGGAGTCTATGTTACGCCATATAACAGCAGCTATATGCCAGTGCAAGTTCCGTCAAAATCGGTATCCTCGTTTCGGAGATTAGTCGAAACATACATATAGAGAGGTAGACAAAAATAAAAAAATATATGTAGTAAAAAGCTGATATTTTGATTTTCATTCAATTGTTACCAAAATTGTTCATATTGGATCATCAAAGGATACATAAAAAAGATGCAACAAAATTGGACTACAATACAAACAAAAGCAAAAGAAACTTAGCTATACAACCTGTCTTTTAAAATAACTTTATATTAATTGTCAAAACTATACTCAGTTTATATGGGATCAATTTCAGGTTTCAGTTTAACTTAAATGAAAATTGATAGAATTATCCGAATCTATCGAGACTCGGTCCTTACCTGCCATACTCGCTTCTTTAACATACATAGACCTTCCCATGCACTCTCGCCGGTTTCTAGGGTTCTTGACATCACCTTCTGATAAAATACGATCAAGCATGCTTTTTATTTTAACACCGATAGTCCCTTTCAAATGGTCTATAAGCGTTACGTCACAAATTTTGCGTAACGCTCGTATTTCTACTCCGTTAGGTATAATAAATAAATCTACACCAATTTTATAAAGAGGAAAGATTTGTATTTTTGTAAAACTCAAAAACTATTGAACTGAATTAAAAAATTCTTTCACCGTTGGAAAGGTAAATTATCTGCGGGTACATAGGCTATGCGTGTACTACGGGCGAAGCCGGGGCGGGCCGCCAGTAAAATATTGATAAATTACAACATTGGTGAACATATAAAATTCAATCCAATCCTTTCTGAAGTCGGGTAAGATTCTTACCGACAGAGTTACAGAAACAAAAAGCATTCATATTTTTTGAAATTTATTTTTTTGTCCGAAGTTAATCATAAAATTCCCAAGTACCTACTTCAATGCCAATTTGAAGATTTTATGACAACTCCAGGTACCCTAACGTAGTAGGCGTTTTTGATCAGGCAATATCTTTTTTATAATCGTTTTATGGAGCAGCAGAGGTGGCATCGCGTGAGTGATAGATACTTAATGTATTGCAAGCGTTTATAGTCTAAGGTAACCGCTTTACATCAGGTTGGTCGTATGCTTGTATATCTCCCGACGTTGTATAAAAAAATTACTACATGCATTAGAATAGCTAAAGATATAGGTATTTGTCAATGAGGTTACCGTAGCCTATAAACGCTTGCAATACAATCATTATGCCACCTCTGCTACTAAGTCAGCAATTCCTTAGGATCTTACTGGTGACCTCACTCACACGCAGGAACACAACAGCCCTCTAGGGAGTTGTTATTTAACTGCGGCTTTCCGTAACGTGCTGGTACTTCCCCAGACTGGCTGCTTTGATGCGCCACTCTTAAAAACACCCAGATCATGACAAATAGACATTCATGCACACAAATGTTTGTCCTGTGTGAGAATCGAACACACGACCGTTAGTGTCAAGGTAACGTAATTACGTTTTACTACTGCGCCACCGAGCTCGTCGAGTAACTGACAACAAAAAACTATACAGAACGAACCCAAAAAGTTATAAACTCATTAGGGTTTTCTTTTTCACTGTTCGACGAACCCTGAAAAAGTAATAAAAAGCATTTTGACCTTGGAGGTAATGTACTTACGAAGAGGCAAGCGTTTGGTAGTCGGGAGGTCGAATCTCTGCGAAGCCCGTCGGGATTAGCGTCAAACGAAGAAAAAGAGACGCAGGAAATAAGCCGTAATCCATGAGACGTGACCTAAATTCCTCCTTAAACATCGTCGATTTGATATCCTCGCGAAAACAATTTGATTTTTCCCTTTCTTCCAACGGTGCCTTTTGACAGCAAATTGGATTGGATTGTATTTTACGCATGATTTTTTTTCACGTGATTTGTCTTTGTTATTCGAGGATGTGTGAAATTAGCATAATAGTCCCTTAATGACATAGCTGCCCTGTTTGAATTCATTTAATTAAATTCTTCGTAATTTACGTAGACGTTTTGATGTTAGCGGAGAATGCTCAATTCAATTATACTAGTACTTATTTCGCCGAAACCAATACACATTAAGTGATATATGTATGTACACTTAAATATGGCTAACACCTTTATTCTGGCGGGAAAGAAAGTGTGGTCATTTTAATAAGAACATATTTTAGTATCAATGCATGAAGTTATTTAACTTTGTTTTGCATAATTTAACGCTTGGTATAGCAACTATCAGGCAAGCAACTACAAGCTTATTCGCTACCCTAGTAGCATAAAAAATAACTATAGTAGTAAATTTACTCGCTACGTTATTTCCTCGTATGTTTCACAACTAAAACTTAATTTAGGTATAGTTGTTTCAAATGTGAATGTTATCTAATTGGTATTAAAAAGTAATCGTAGTAGCAAGGAAAATTACATACTTATTTTTTTTTAATTATATTTTCTAATTAATGATTAGTCAGACTAAGTTCAGAATATAAACTTAGCTATAGTTACGTCAAGATACGCCCACTGTAAAACAATGAGCTAAATTGTTTCAGCGGTTGGAGAGAACTTTTGTTTTCTTTTTCCGTACCGTCTATCCGTTAAACTTTTGTTTCCGTACCCACAGAAGTACATAATACACACACAGCCATTCTCTCAAAAATCGTATAAAACAAGTCGGCAGACTTTGAAGATTAAACACTTTAACAACAAAAGTTTAAATTTTTGACTATGCCTGTTAGATGCCTTAGTTAGATGTTTATGCCTGTTAGTTAGTATGCCTTGAGTTAGATGTTCATGCTTGTTAGTTAATATGCCTGTTAGAACTCTATGCGATACTCTCAATTATTATGTTTTTATAATAATTGATAATATCTTTCGTTTTTTTGTTAAGTCATTTGCAGGTTCAACGTTTGGTCTATATTCATGTTTAATCTAATATAGTCTACAACTAGTTTTTGGTTTTATTTTCATTATGGAGTGACGGAGAGTGTGTGTGTGAGAGTGATGGAGTGATAATATAATAGTACATAAACATAATTCATGTATCCATTAATCAGTAAACAAAGTATTAATTTACTTTTATTTGACGATGAAATCACAAAAACATACGACAGATACTCGAGTGTGAAGTAACAAGGCACGGTGAAGTGGACTGACTCAGGGGTGTAGCATGGTATGATGGGTAGGAGGCGAACGTACTGCGCATACTCGGGCAATGTGAATCTATACTATTTTTCGAATAACTAATATCAAAAAATGCATATGTTTATTACTGAATCGACAGATCGGATCCGGCAAATTGGTAACATGATGCTCAATGTGTTGTGTTTGCATTTCCTATTCGTTCCTTTTTGACTCTGTCTTTGGTTTCAGGTTATTCATCGCTTCGTTGCTATGGTTGTAGTGGATCTAACAAAGTCATCTTCTACTTTAAAGTTACATGCAATTTGATCTAACCTGCTTTGTGTGCTTTCGCCACCAATTAGTTCATGCGGCATAGCGCCGGCCGGCACCCACCCACTACCGTATCTGGAACAGAAACCGCATGCCCCCACCACCGTCGCTGCCACGACTGGCCTGGTCGTCGCTGCGACACGTGTTTCGCCTCTTCACGAGGCGTCATCAGGCACTGTAGACGTTAATCGTAAGAATAGTATGCATTGGTGAGGGCATGCGGTTTCTGTTAAACGAAAGTCCTCGAACAGTTTATTATTAAATCGTTAGATGGAGTTTCAAACCACGCGTGTCTATGCTACATGTTACGTACACACAAAACATTCCTGTACCTTTGTTGATTGCTTCTTTATTATACATTGTATAATGATTATTTCTTTTTCTGCGACTTTTGTTGTTGCGTCCTCTATATCAATCTAATTCTCTACATTTACGGTTATATATGTGTGTAGATGTTCATGCCAGAGGAAACAACTCTTTGTAAAGTTTAAACAGAGAGAACCGAGCGCCATTAGACGATCCTTTACACCTCGCTCGTTTCTTTTTTTTTATACAACGTCGGGAGGCATGCGATTTAATTGGAATTTGCATGTTCACATAGTATGTAATAAATTAAGATCCGTTTTAGGTAAACTGAGCAGTTTGAAATATGTCTTGAACAAAAAAGTAATGGCTACATTATACCACGCGCTCGCTGATGCTATTATTGCATACGGATTGGGTTGCTATGGACTTACTTGCAAAACAAATATTCAAAAAATAAAATCAATACAAATTCGGATATTAAAGTTATTAGTAAATAATAAAACAAAGAAAGGTCTTAATAAAGAATACGAAAAGCTCTTTAAAATACTTAATATATTGCCAGTGGATTTAAAATTTAAAACAATCATACTTTTGGAACAATACAATAATAATAAATATAAATCAAAGAAAGTGCATGGCTACCCAACCCGTGCTTCCTAGAAAAATGTTATGTTTGTACCTAAAATATGTAGTTATTACGGAAAGCGCACAAGACGGTGGTTAACACCAGTCCTGCACAACGAGCTGCCGGCGTCAGTTACGTCCGTGGAGGCGAACACAAGAAATATTTAAAAAAATACTCTTATTAAACATTACTTGTCTTTGTGCCCATAGCGTATGGTTAATGTCTAATTAGTATATAGTTACTCGTAAGTTAGCAATGTAAGTTTGTAAAGATCACATACGTCCGTTTTAGATGTTAATCTTTGATTTATTCAGTGTAACAGTTGCAAAGAGGACCTATTTGAAAATATATAATAATATGTTTAATGCAAGCAATTCCAAAATATATTTGGAAAGTTATGTTTCAGTGGCGGCGTGCGTCTTGTCGAAATATATTTAATTAAAAAATATTATACGGCGAGAACAACACATTGCCGATAAACTACTATGTAGTTTGGCATACATAACCAGTGTAAAATAAATTGTGATATGAAATAAACCATTAAAAAAAAAAAGCAAGCATATGGCCCACCTGATGTAATGCGGTCACCGTAGCCTATAAACGCTTGCAATACATTAAGTATCACAAGCGCGATGCCACCTCTGCTGCTCACACAATAACTCCTTAGGAGCTTACAGGTTACCTCACTCACACGCAGGTATACAACAACCCTCCATGGAATTGTTATATGGCTGCGGTTTTCTGTAAGGTACTTCTCCAGACGGGCTGCTTTTGGTGCGCCCTATCTTATTTCTTTTTCCCTTTGTGATCCGAGTGGGACATGACCAGGCCTTTATACACCACTCTTATCTTTAACATTTTAAGCTCTTTTTATATGCTCGCTGGTACGAATTATTCTGACATTAGCATCAATTAACTTATTTTGCAGTTCGCACAATTAAGCTACTGAATACTATTTCCTAGAAAAATCCAATACTTCTTCCCGTAAACTACTAATTGCTAGTAGACTTCGATATAGAATTGTCGTGGTCGGCCATATTTGTAACAATTTGTGTGAGATTGATGAATGATGATGATGAAAACGCATTGCCGCCATCTTTAATCATTCCACGATGATTCGATAAAAATACTTAGGTGCTAATGTGACCACCACATCAGGGAGAGAACTTTTAGCGAGCGAAACATACGAAAGTTCGTCACGAATTATTTCGTTACTATACTTCGTACATTAAGGCGCAATTACACTTGGTCGTTAGCCCGTGTTCGATTGCTAATGGAAATGGCCAATTATGTATGATCCGGATTGGGTACGCGTCTTATGACAATCTAGTCCAACAAGTCGTCGTCGTCGTCCGGCAAGTTCATGAAGAAAATAATCAATGAAGAAACCTAATGAATTGCTTAGTAAATAAATGTTGCTTAGTAATTACAGTTACATCAATAAATTGACTGCTACGGGTCGCATTTATTGGCTAGTTCATGGATCAATATCCCATCACTTATCGGCTTATTGGTTAAAATATTCTCCCATTGATCAGTAGGTTCGAATCGAGGAGATACGAGTATATAGGCGTAAAAACACACAATCATATTATTTGTGACATTTTATTGATACAATTATAAGTGTCTGGATTCGAATAAACCAGTGTAATTATTAATTAATTAACCAGTGTAATTCGAATAAACCAGTGTAATTATTAATTAATTAACCAGTGTAATTCGAATAAACCAGTGTAATTATTAATTAATTAACCAGTGTAATTCGAATAATCCAGTGTAATTATTAATTAATTAACCAGTGTAACTCGAATAAACCAGTGTAATTATTAATTAAATAACCAGTGTAATTCGAATAAACCAGTGTAATTATTACTCGTACCTGGTGCCCGAATTCGAATAAACTCTTTTGTGCATCTTAATACAAGCTAACGGCCAAGTGTAATAGGGCCATTACATTGTGGTGATAGCATTAAACGAAATACTCAGTAAAATGAAAATTTTGCTACCTCATAGTCACTCGTGACTTTACCGAGATTAGTGCGCATGCTCTACTTTGCCATTAGAATCCTACTTAATAGACCTGGCTGGACTTTTGAGAATAAAATTCAAGATTTTCATTCAAATTTGGGCCCAGTTTTAAATTTGGGAGGTATTTTTTCATACAACGTCGGGAGTCATACAAGCATACGCCCCACCTGATGTACAGCGATTACTGTAGCCTATGAACGCTTGCTATACATTAAGAATCACTTGCGTCTAACCCAGTACTAATAGTTCCAATAGATCTCTATACAATAGTCCAAGTACCTGCCGAGATCGAGACATGCTCATGAATATATTTCAATCGATATTCCCAGGGGCGGGTACAACATTACATCAATCTTCTCAAAAGGGACCTCTACGCGTTACATCCATATCCCCGCGCACGGCTATCAAATGAACAGCATTTATATCCGTGAAATAATACACAAACTGTATAATTCTTTCAAATGTGACTAATATTATGTATTCTTTCAAGTATAAACAATATTATTTAAATATTAAGAATCTTATTTATATAAGTTGAGTACTTTCCGCAAGTACCTTAACCTGCTTAGTAATTCAAGAATAATATAAAAAATCGGCCAAGTGCGAGTCGGATTCGCGCACGAAGGGTTCCGTACCATTATCTATAAAAACGGCGAAAAAATCACGTTTGTTGTATGGGAGCCCCCTTAAATATTTATTTTATTCTATTTTTTAGTATTTGTTGTTATGGCGGCAACAGAAATACATCATCTGTGAAAATTTCAACTTTCTAACTATCACGGTTCATGAGATACAGCCTGGTGACAGACGGACGGACGGACGGACGGACAGCGGAGCCTCAGTAATAGGGTTCCGTTTTACCCTTTAGGTACGGAACCCTAAAAATATTAACAGTCCAAATGTTTTTAAACAGTCTTGTTGAAATATGCGTATAGAACGTAGTAGATATAAATCTTTATCTTATGCAACCTTCCGACCACATCACCAAAATTCCAACACGTGTGTTCATTTATGTGGCTTTGGCGCGGGGCAGCGGGTAACCTCAAAGTACGCAAGTGTCCGTAGGTTACCAGTAGATCAAAGAATGCCCCCTTAAATATTATTGAAGGCCACACCTCGGCCGTCGCTTCTAGATCTGATTATTCAGTGGGGACAAGCGTAAAGCCATGACGCCAACAGAATATTAATCATGTTTAACTTATACACGCTTTAACAATGATTTTTAGGGTTCCTTACAAAAATGGTAAAACATTTACCATTATTGTGTGACTTCGTCTGTCTGTTTGTTCTCCGTTGCATTGAAATATTTCGGCTAACTAATGCTATCCGAAATTTGGAATAGTTAAATACTGTTTTTCAACCTTATTGCAAATTTAAAAAAAAATGTTTGCGTGTGTCATATCGAATAGAAAAAGAGGGTAAATGAATGCATCTTCTAAAATAATAAGAATGTAAAATATATTTAACTGTAAACTAAAGGCTTACCAATCAACCGCATCAAAGTGTTTTTCGGATTCTTCTTTTATAGACGAGCTCGGTAGCGCAGTGGTGAAACGCGTTGCTACGCTACTTTGACGCCAACGCTCGTGGGTTCGATTCCCACACAGTACAAACATTTGTGTGCATGAACATGTATGTTTGTCTTGGTCTGGGTATTTTCTATGTATAATAAGTATGTAGTTACAAAAAAAAAAAAATGTATTTACGTATGTTTATCAGTTGTTTAGTACCCGTAACACAAGCTTCGCTTACTTTGGGGCCAGATGGCGCTGTGTAATTTGTCCAACAATATTTATTTATTTATTATTTATTTATATTTTCCAATGTTTTTTTAACTTTAATCACTTGATGATTCGTTTAATAGTAAGTACATAATATATAACAAACTTCATCATACGCAGTCGCGCACACACACACGTTCTAACACACATTGAATGCTCGGACCCTGTTATAAACACTGTATAATGCCTTCTGTATCATTCTCTCGCACGTTAAATCAAATAGATATTTTTATCTCATTTTTTCGCACGTTAAATCCTACAGATTTTTAAGCGGACGAGCGTAACACCATCACTTTTTGTTAAAGCCTTCACTTGATTTTACTCCTCATATAATTTCTGTATCGGGCCTTATATAACAGTTACAACTCAAAATCGTTTCTTATGGAGTAGACTCAAAAAAAATAATAGTGTTTGAATGCGGAGTCTCGTTTTCAAGGTGTGGCTATTAGTTCAAGTATGATGATAGTCATTGATGGTAAGATATGACTTGCACTTTCCAATGTGCAAGTGCAGTTTTGGAAAACAGGGGTTTTTTGAATACCGTGTAATTTTCGACTGATGATGAAAAAAATCAGAAACCATTGTAGTTTATAAAAAGTCCTAGTCCTATCTTAGTTTTTCCTAGCGTTGTCTCGTTTCCTAATCCATTACGATTGGTGGGGTCCGCTACCTGAGCCTAAGGATAGTGACACTGATTTTTACATAGAGCGCCTGCCGTCGAAGCTTCACAACCTAGAGGGAAGACCATACCTTTCGTTAAGGCACACGTCTTTCGAAATTATTTTTTTTACATGCAGCTTTCTTCACGATGTTTTCGTTCACCGCTGACAAGTAATAATTACAAATATGTACGAATTTATTTATATATGGCTCACAAAAGGATGCGAACTAGCCACCGTTGGAAAAGTCTGTGCAAAAGTAGCAAAACTATAATGATGTTAGTTACAGGTGTCACAGTAATGATCGAGAAAGAAGAGAGAGAAAGGGAAAACGATCAATTATGGAGTCAGACTTTCTTTTTCATTTTGAAATCAGATTGATGTGTGAAGATATCCTCAAATATTATTGTTACTGTTTTGTGAATAGAATCTTCGGTGCACGAATTAGTACTTTTTGTGTTGTATAGAATAGAAATAAAAAATATATATATTTTATTTGTCGTTTGGATATGGTCTTTTTAATATTATAAGGTTGAGAAGTTTCCCTGGATAGTCTTTTTTTTAAATATCTCTCTCCCTTACCTAACACGAAGGGAATTTCTTAGTATATCTTTGAAAACATTATATCTGTTCCAAAAATATGAAGTAGGTACTTTTTAACAATCAAGGAAATAAAAATCGTAAATCATCCAGGGATGAATTGCGTATGCCTAGACTTAAGACTTGCCAAGACAGCGACAATAATATCAAATTTGATGAAAATTGAGTTCAAATCAATAAGAAATTGCCTAAAATAGAATCAAGTAATTGCTTTGCCAATGCTTATTATAATGTTAATTTTATGGATAAAGAATCTAATTGAAAATCTGTAGAAATAATTCAGCACACGCAAATATTTCAATATATTTGACGAGCTCGGTGGCGCAGTCGTGAATGTTGCGATTTTGATTCCCACACAGGATAAATATTTGTGTGTATGAACATGTCTGTTTGTCTTGGTCTATTTGATGTCAACATTGGTGTCAGACAGAGATGCGTGCTGTCGGCTCGGCTATTCAACCTGTATGTATCTGGACAGTTGTCTGCAGAGAATAAGAAATATGAATATGGGAATGCGAATGGGTGACTTAGTGGTCTAAGCAAGGCTTACAATTGAATGTGAAGAAAACCAAGATAATGGTATTTGAACGAAAGACAACGAGAACGGACACTAGGATTACGGTTGATGATGTAGTGTTGGAGCAAGTGAATGAGATTGTATACCGTGGAAGTGCTTTTAGCAGCAATGGAAGGTACACCGCTGATGTGGAGAGATTTCCATTTTCATGAAAATATTCACACAAACGTGATTTTTTTTAATTACCCATACCAACGTAAATTACCAGTTCAGATGTATAAAATAAGAAGAGTCTACACCACCCGCGTGCCGAGGCTCTAGAGTGCCCTAAGGATGTCTGACTAAGCTAAGTAATTCAAGCAACCAATTGCAATTAAGATTTTTCTCAAATGCCATTGCAGATGTCACATATACATTTTAGTAAATTAAATGAAGATGTTCAGAAAAAGATCATAAATTTCCTAACCATCGTGGACATAACTGGAGGCTGAAATATTACTGCTTCTGTTTCTCACGGATTTGACAAATGTCTGGAACAATTTGGAAACATCTTCAACAAGCTCTTTAGCTTATATTTAACTCATTCAAACAGTCATACAACAACCTATCACAATGTTTACGCAAAAACGGAAAGTGTAGAAGATCTCTCTGTATTGAGCCCATAACTTTAAGAAAAGATTTTCCATAGTTAATAGATTCAGGCGCTATTTGACTAAAATCAAATTTACATGCAATTTGATCTACCCTGCTTTGTGTGCTTCCGCCGCTAATCAGTTCATGCAAGCTAGCGCCGGTTGTCTGTTTCTACACTGAAAAAAATGTTTAGTTGGATTTCCCAGATTCCTAATAGAATTCACCAAAGTCGACGGTTGAACTGGGTCCTACCTTTGACTTAAGTTCATTTTACCAATCAAAAAAGGTTAATGAAGTACCAGTAAAAATAATAAAATGTATTATTTAGTATGATAAACTGTACCATATTATATGTACAATCCATTTATTAGCGGTAAATTATACATTTAAAATAGTGATAGCTACAAAATTCTTTTGTATGAAGACCAACCGTAATATATTTGTAAATTTAACTACAAATTTTTGCATTATTTAACTAAGTTTACTAGTAAAATAGCCTACCTTTGCTTCTTTGGTAAATTCAACTAATCTTTTTTTTCAGTGTACTGGAACAGCGACGGTATGATGCATTTACTAACGATAGTGGTGGCGGAACACATAAATGAGGTTAGATCAAATTGCATATATATTTAAAATGTATTATTTTAACTCTTTTAATTGTAACCTTGAACTGACTTTTCCTTCGAACGAGAAAGTATGAAAAAATTAAATAAATTAGTCCCCAAAGTAAGCGAAGCTTGTTTTATGGGTACTAAACAACTGATAAATATAAGTAAATACATTTTTTTTTGTAAATACTTATAACATATAGTGAACACCCAAACCAAGACAAATAGATACGTCCGTGTACAGAAATGTTTGTTCTGTGTGCGATTCGAACCTGAGCGTTGGTGTCAAATTAGCGTTACAAACCACTGCGCTACCTATCTCGTCAAAAGAACCGAAAAAGTGACAATAGTTTCGCACAGCCCATTTATTGCACGCATGGGATACACTTATGTCAAGGAGTTTTAATTATTCGGTTTATTAGAATGCAAATCAGTCCCTTTTTGCAATGTGACTAAGCGGCGGCAGGGACAATGATATACAGGGGCAGTTTGTTCGGGTTACATCTATTTACCAGCTAAATTCTGTATAATTTTGCAAGTAAAACGATTCCCGGCTCATCCTATTTAATGACTGTTTAATTAAAATCGGATACTTATTTGGCAGCGGTACAACAATGATAATTATGATATTCATGCGTCCATTTCTTAAGAAGCTGTCGAAAGATCTCTATCTCTTTCACATTTATATTATATGTATGTTTGTATATCTCCACGCCAAGTCCCTTGCGGGGTAGGCAGAGAGAACCGAGCGCCATAAGACGCGGTCCTTGCATACTTCACTCGCTTCTGTGACATTCATAGCTCTTTTCATGCACGCTCGCCGGTTCCTGGGGCTCCTGACGTCATCTTCTGATAAAACACGACCAATTTGGTCATGGTAGGTTAGTCTCGGTCTTCCTCGGCTCCTACATCCTTCCAGTTTTGCATTGTATATCTGTTTTGTCATTCTTTCATTTATATTATATGATATTATGTTATATATTAAAGAAGTGATAGCCCAATGTATAAAAAACCGGCCTAGTGAAAAACAACAAGTGGTTCGAATCCTGACATGTACCACTAAATTTGTGTTTTCGGATTTTTGTACATATTTGTAATTATCACTCGATCTTATGTGAAGGAAAACATCGTGAGGAAACCCGCACGTTCATGAAATAATATTTCGAACCTTAGATTTACCTGGTTTTCCCTCTGCGTTGCGGAGGTCTAACGGCAGTTGCTCTAAGTAAAAATCAGTATCTTCGCCTTATCGTTATCGCATGATAACTCGATTGTCCCCAACTATAGCATAATACTTTGACATTCGTTCCTACCTGCTAACGAGCTCGGTGGCTCAGTCGTGAATGACGCGACTTTGACACCAACGCTCGTCGGTTCGATTAACACAAGGCAAGCATTTGTGTGCATGAACATATCTATTTGTCGTGGTTTGGATGTTTTAAAAGAGGTAGGGCGCATCAAAGCAGCCCGTCTGGGGAAGTACCTCCATCTCACAGAAAACCGCAGCCAAATAAGAACTCCCTAGAGAGTTGTTGTGTTCCTGCGTGTGAGTGAGGTCATCAGTAAGCTCCCAAGGAGTTGATGTGTAAGCAACAGATGAGGCACCGTGCGAGTGATACTTAATATATCGCAAGCGTTAATAGGCTACGGTGACTGCTTTACATCAGGTGGGCCGTATACTTGTATGCCTACCGATGTAGTATAAAAAAAAACCTTCCGTATACAGTAAAGAATCCACTTTTTGTCGCATGTCACAATTCGATCCAATTTTCGTTCATTTCTGTACCCATTCAACAAGGCAACACAAGTTTCAACACGCGTTTGTTTCGTTTATGAAAAATGAATGCCTCATAATTTGACTGATCTGCAATTAGTCAAATTATGAGGCACTCGTTTTTCATATTTTTTTATATTATTGATTTGATAAAAATGAATCAATAAGGTAAGGTAACATTAAACCATGCCGCAAATTCCTGGGTAGTGACTCGGATCGGCTTTTACCATCTCCTTCAATTCAGCGTTATTCACCTATGAGGGCGGTCTTCCACGTGGTTCATTCTTGTGTGCACGTGTTTGTGTGAACCACAATTTCCATTACGAAAGCGTTTAAACCTAAAATGCACGGTGCGTCCATTAGCAGTCTCATCTCCAAACGCAGCATTGATATTGCGAGCCGTTTCTGCCGCGTTAGTTACGCGTCGAAACTCGTATTCAAAAATTACTCGGATTTTCGAAGTATCCATCTTTTCCGTCTTAGCTGAATAAAAAAAAAACAATTGAAATTAGAAAATCAAATGTTGCACATTTTTTACAAGGAAAACGTCATACCATGAAGGTTTAATGTCAATTCAAACTATCTATTACTATAAAACAGCAATTTCATAATTGTCTATTCGGTGCTTAAGTTAGTAACCAAACTTGTCATAGAATATGTTAAAGTAGATATAATTGTAATATAGTCTTCTTCTTTCTCTATCTAGCGTTATCCCATTTCCTAATTAATTAGGATTAGCGGGTTCGGCTACCTAAGCCTAAGGATTAAGATACTGATTTTTACATAGTGAGACGGCCGTCAGACCTTTCATAGTTTAGGTCACGTTTTTCGAAGTATAGTTTCTTGGACGTGCTTATTATTATAAGCAAGTGATAATTACAAATATGTACCTACATAAATCCGAAAACACAAATTTAGTAGTACATGCCTGGATTCGAACCTGGGACCAGTTGATCAACGTCCTTTATCCACTGAGCTATCACAATATAGCATAATTGCAATACAGTAACCGAAAAGAGTAATGTGATTCGTCCACCCAGCGTTGTCCGGAATGTTTCAATAACCTATATCCCAGATTAAAGGGTTTGGTTTGCGCATAATCCGTTCTTATTCCTTCGTAAATGGATATTGAGAAAATTTGATAGGCCCGTTTTATCGGAAACGCTTTTTGGAAATGTTCTATTTTGCCTTTCGCAATGACTTCGATTTAAGGTGAATGAACGAGCGAAATCCCTCTACATGGAAGAGGCGGTACTGAGGAGATGATGAGTATATTCCGTACCATTTAGCCGAGGGAGCACCTCTGATCCCACATATCGACATTGCAGTCGCAGACCGTTTCAATTCTTTGGATACCTTTTATCGAGCTTCCAATATTTTATCAATTTGCATACGTACTTTTACCTCTTCATAACGAATTTGTTCAACATTTTATTTTATAAAATTTATTATTTAAGGAGGAACGTAGCTTTTGAGTGTCGTTGTTAAATATTTGTAGAGTTATTGTGTTATCTGTTAGTGTTAAATAATTTGAAAAAATAACTGGTGGTGAATAACTGATGTTACTAACTAGCACAGTTTTTTTTTAAACCATCAAAATTGTTTCACAATCAAACTTAGTTTTGCCAGCGTTTTTTTAGGGTTACGTATCCAAGGGATAAAACGGAACCCTATAGGGTATTGCTATTTTGCTGCATTTTTCTGTGAAGTGGAAGTACTTCCAACCAGGTAAAAACACTCAGGCCAAGACAATCGGTTTCCGTAGCATATGAGTGCTTGCAATGCATTCAGTATCACTAGCGCCTCACCACTTCTGCTTCTAACACAGCTACTCCTTAGGAGCATAATGGTGATCTCGCTTACTTGCTGGAACACAACAAGGAGTTGTTATTTGTATGCTGTTTTCTGTGAGGTAATGCGCCCTACCTCTCTTAAAAAACAAACAGACATGTTCATGCACACAAATGCTTTTTTACACAACGTCGGGCTCCCTGATGTAAAGCGGTTACATTATGACCTCTTGTTGCTAACACAGAAACTCACTGAGCTTAGTGGTTACTTCACTCACACGTAGGAGCACGAGAACTCTCCCGGGAATTGTTATTTGGCTGTGGTTTACTGTGGGGGTGGAGGAGTACTTCCCGAGACTGGTTGGCTTGATGCGCCCTATCTCCATTAAAACACCCAGCCCAAGATGCTCATAAAGTATTACAGTTGGTACTATATACATTATTAGGATCGATCTGAACCGTTTTATCTTATACGTATATGTATATATATATATATATATATATATATATATAATTAACATACATACCAACATACACATTGATCTATACCTAAAACTAACCTAACTGACAGTTAAGCCATATCATCTATATCTTTTTTTGAGTATACTTGAGTTAACTGTCAGGCTAAAGTCCACTTTAATGGCAACTAGTGCAAGAAGCCCTTACTTTAGAATTTACTACTACTATATACTGTACTGTACTATATATATACTGTAGAAAATGTTTCTTTTTTATACAAAATCGGGAGGCATACAAGCACAAAGTACATGATGTAAAGCGGTTACCGTAGCTCATAACGCTTGCAACACATTAAATATCACTCCTTAGGAGTTTACTAGTGATTTCACTCACTCGCAGGAGCATAAGGACTCTCCAGGGAGTTGTTATTTGGATGCGATTTTCTGTGAGGTTGAGGTACTTCCCCAGACGGAATCAAAATACCTAGCTTTTACAATACCTAGATAAACGGATATGTTCGTGCACACAAATGTTCGTACTGTGTGGTAATCGAACCCATGAGCGTTGGTGTCAAAGTAGCGTTACTAACCACTGCCTCACGGAGTGCGTCAAAAGACTTCTGGGACAACAAGGAATTTCACTGTTCACATTCACTTTCGTACTCGACGCTTGTACCCGGGGACGGGGGACCTATCACCAGGAATTTATGACTGGTCTGTCACATAACATAGTTGAAGATTATTCCATGGTTTATTCATATTTAAGTAACTCGACTAAGAGTAGATGCTGCCAGAGAGCTAGGCTTTATAAATTTGAAACTGCCGCTATAAAGTAATCTATATAGATAAATTGGAGTGTCTGTTTGTAATATTAAAATAACCGCTTTTTACTAAATGCATATGGATGTATACAGTACATATACCAAAATGAATATTTTTACAATTTTTGTCTGTCTGTCCGTCTGTCTGTTTGTTCCGGCTCATCTCTGAAACGGCTGGACCGATTTTGACGGGACTTTCACTGGCAGATAGCTGATGTAATAAGGAGTAACTTAGGCTACCTTTATTTGAGAATTTTTATTTATTTTTATTAATATAAATAAATAATAAAAAAAAACTATTCCGCGCGGACGAAGTCGCGGGCACAGCTAGTAAAATAAATAAACCTTAAATTTGGGATCGGTAGAAGAGGGCACGTCGCGACCCCGCCAATCCAGCAAACTAGTGAACGATAATGGAAAAAAGGACTGATGCGCGGATTATGGTGTCCCCTGTAGGCGACGCGCACCGATCTGCCCTCGTCGGTGCGATATTTAGTGCATTAGTGTATCTTAAGAGAGGTAGGGCGCATCTAAGCAGCCCGTCTGGGGAAGTACTTCCACCTCACAGAAAACGTGAGGTCTCCAGTAACATACTTACGAGTTGCTGTGTCAGCAGCAGAGGTGGCATCGCGCGATTAATACTTAATGTATTGCGTTTATAGGCTACGGTAACCGCTTTACACCAGGTAGACCGTATGCTTGCATGTCTCCCGACGTTGTATATAAAAAAGAAGCGAGCGAGGTGTAAAGGATCAACTTATGGCGCTCAGTTCTCTCTGTTTAAAGAGTTGATTCACCTGGCATGAAGATCTACATACATATATAACCATAAAGCTAGAGAGTTAGATAGAGGTCTTCACGACGTAAGCCACAGGAAAAGAAATCATTATACAAATTATATACAGTCGATCAGGGTAACTTAAGCCTTCAATATAAAATTGGCCCAAAATTTCAAATGCATATTATAGATTTTTTTTTGCTATGATTTTATGTATTTCAAACTAGATTTGTAAACATCGATTCTAATATATCTTCGTAAATGCTCAGATTCTGCCAAATAATTGACATCTATCATTGTTGAGACGTCAGTTGCTTTTTTCTGTGGTGTGAATAGAGCGGTTTGTTACGAAAGCGCCAAAAAGTTGCCTGCTGTGTTGTCATTTGAATACAAATTGAGGCAAGTGTTATTTTAAAGTGTCTCATATGTGTCTATCTATTATTTCTTTCAAAAATTACGAGAGTTAATTAGCTAATTCCCATGATATTGCCATAAATATTGAACAGGTAAATTATTACCGGTGAATAAGGGTAACTTGAGCCCGGGCCAAAGTTCAAAATTCTCAAAATATTGGGAGGAGATATATTCGATAAGTGTGAAGAAAGGGCAGAGGAAGGAGACATAACACATGAAGAAGAATGTGGTTTGGATATAGCACAGGAGGATTTTTTTCTATAGAGACATACGAAGTACATGACGGTAGACTGGAACTTCAGATGATTAGTGATAATGTGATAAAGGCCGTGGCTCAGTTTTGCATAATGAATGATACAAATATCATACGAATGCTGAATGACACTAATATTCAAAGAAAGAAAGGTATTTTATCATATAAGACGACTTCCTGGCCATGGAATGGAATGGAAATTTTTCAAAGTTTAACCCCATGATGTAGATGTAGATGTAGGATTAAATGATTTTTTTATTATTTTGATACTTTTTTCATTGTCTTAGCTATATGGTAAGTCAGTAAATAAGTTAAAAACGCATTGTTCACCAAAAAAATAAGATTGAATAAAAACTGTGTTGATTTTCCTATGGCAATAATTTATTTACCCATTTTAGTACTAATAAATGAAAACGAATGTATACATAATTATTGTCTATGGCCCTCAGCTGTAGTTTTTATGGTAAATATGCAGGCCAATGTTAGCAAAATGCTTTAAATAAAATAAAATAAGCATAAACAACCTAAAATTGGGACCTGGGCCAATCCAAGCCCAACTCACAATCTAACATTGGCCCAGTGGTTAAATGGATTTTTTGAAACTATTTTCCTAGAGATTATTGGTAAATGAGTAAAGTTTTTGGAAGTAGGCTACATAAAGCCACCATAACAAGTGTATCTTTTTGAGTAACGTATTATTTTAAACATTGGTCTAACTTTTTATGTGCAAACTGGGCCAAAGTTAGCCAGATTGACTGTACAATGTATAATAAAGAAGCAATCAACAAAGGCACAGGAATGTTTTGTGTGTACGTAACATGTAGCATAGACACGCGTCGTTTGAAACTCCATCTAACGATCCCAATTTAACAATAAACTGGTCGTGGAATTTAATGGTACGTAAAACGTAGGCGATTAAAACAGCCATCCGGATGGCAAGGGCGCCCGTTTTAGTACGTGGACTCAACTTTTAATGGGTTTATGAGCGCTCCGGGCACTGCACCACTGAGTTATTTTGTCCCGCCAGCTTATTCGCTGGTACATAACACAATTACAAATTAACTCAGTTAATACCGACCATCGCTACCTGGAATCTCGGCGTCGTGGGCGACTTGGAGGGGCGGTGGAGAAATATTCGCTCAACTTCCCAAGTGGCAATGAAGTGTCAGATCTCAACAAGTCGGAGACTGTAGGTACACTGTGGAGTAATTAGTTTTTCAATATTCTATAAGTTTAATAATCTTGGATGTGGATTAATGTGATTTATTTGTTAAATTTCGAAGAGCAGAGATAGTCCAGTTGTGATAACAGAGGAGGTGATGATGAGATAGTGCCTGTGCTGAGTAGTGCTGAGGGTCCGAGGCTGGTCGGAGGAATCGCCAAATGATACCGCTGCGTATGTATAGACGAAGCCAATACAAGGAGTAGAAGACTTTATTAATCTGTCATAGTCTGTATATAACATTACGATTGCTGCTGACTGAGCAATACGCATTATGTAGCAGTAATGTATTCAGTTGCGGTTAAACACACTAATTTGCCAATATGCAATACAGTAGATAGTTGAAAGTGTAAACCAAATCATAGTAACAGTTACTATAACAATACTTACCTGTATATGTAATTAAAACTATGATAATTGGTGTACAATTCTGTTATAGGTCTTTTTCAAGACGTGGTGTTCACGATGCAAACAAATTTGTAGTATGTAGTTTCAAAGTGTGGCAATAGATGGCGTTAGCGTCATATTGCATCTCACTATGGTTGCGTTGTTTATCTTTGGATATATCACATTTTTAACTCAGTACAAATATA
This sequence comes from Pyralis farinalis, assembly GCA_947507595.1. NCBI lineage: Eukaryota > Metazoa > Arthropoda > Insecta > Lepidoptera > Pyralidae > Pyralis > Pyralis farinalis. The sequence goes on along the minus strand of OX382271.1, from coordinate 8,953,629 downwards.
CCAGCTTAGATCAGAATACAGTTTGGTTTTATTCCCAGCCCTACTAGTATTCACATACAGTACAAAATACCCCTGAGGTATTAATCATTGGTCCTACGAGACCGGATAGTACAAGTTTCGAAGAACGGGTCCAGTTGGGATCATACGCCACCCGTACTCGCAGTGGATCGCTGCGGCAAGGTACGTCACAGCAGCATCGTCGTCAAGTAAAGACGAACATCAGCAACAGTTCAGCGGGTCGCCACCAGGGGGCGCCACCATCGACGTCACTCAAGAGCTACGAGTTCGCCTACTGTGTATGTGTGAGTGAGGTGTAACCGTGAGTACATTGATATATTATTACGTGAAAGTGCAGAGTAATTTCAAGCAATTTTGAACCCTATTTATATGAAGATTTTAACTTTGTCAATATACTATAGAAGTAAAATATCAAGATATTTTGAACTTTATTTATACGAACAATTTTCACATAGAATTTTTATGAAGAAGTTTGGACTTAGAAAATTTTAAGAGAAATAAATTTAGACTTGTAAAATTTTCGTGATAGTTAAGGACTTAGAATAATCTCTTAAAAAACGACGGAACGGGGAATCTATGCCCGATTTCCGCTCGGTTGTCAAACACTTAGAAATTTTTACACTTTTAAATATTGTGTTTGTTCAATAACTTTAGTAACAATTATTTTTCGTAGTTTGCAATTTAGAAATCATACATTGGATTGAAAAGCTCATTTTTGTTAAACGACGTTTGTTTCAATACATAAGTTTGTTTGGAGAGTTAGAGTTTAATTTTAATTGGTTTTCCGAAGTTTTTGTTACTTATTCAATTATACATTAAATTGCCTATTTTTACTGTTTATACTTTTATATTTACATTTACAAAAATGGATAAAATCATTAATGTTTTAAAAGATTTACAAAATGTTATTGAGAAAGGATATAATAATTTTAAAAAATCTCCAAAGGAGAGATTAATAATTGAGTACATAGAAACCAGACAGGAAATGTTAGAGAGGGATTGGGCAAAATTTAAGGACACGAATACAAAACTTTATGAGAGTTTCGACATAGAGGAAATAAAGAAAAAGCACGTTGAAAATATTTACGACGCAACTGAAGATACTTATGTAACTTATAAATGTGTAATGAAAACCACTCTTAATAAAATTTGTGTAAAGAAGGTAGAATCAGTACAATCGGTGAATAATACAGACATGGGGTCTAATTCAAGCAGCGCATTCGTGAAACTCCCAAAAATCTCTATTCCAGTTTTTTCAGGTAAATACGACCAATGGACTTCTTTCCATAGTCTCTTTGTGTCTCTTGTACATAAAAACGATTCGCTAGATAACGTGCAAAAGCTCCATTATTTGAAAAGTCACCTTACGGGTGAAGCAGAACAATTAATTAGACACGCTCCTATAACAAACGCTAATTATAACCTATGTTGGGATCAGTTAGAGAAGCGTTATAGTAATAAAAAATACTTAGCCAATTGCATATTGAAAAGATTGTTTGGTCAAAAACGTATGAATGTTGAGTCAGCTAGTTTATTAAAAGAGTTATTAGATACGACTAATGATTGTATAAACGCACTGAAAAATTTGAATATAGATGTGAGTACATGGGATGTTATTATCATTCACATAGTAACTTTTAAATTGGATTCTGAGACGCGTAAACAGTGGGAGTTGAGTGTAAGTTCAAATGATTCCAAAAACGATTTGCCAACCTTTGAACAATTTAAGGTTTTCATTGAAAATCGTTTTCGGGCACTGGAGTGTATAGAACCGAAAAGGGCAGTAGTTCATCCGATTAATCATAATTCACACGGTCACAATCCTAAAGTGATGTTGGCTACTAATACGTCAATCATGCGTTGTGAGTATTGCTCAGAATTTCACAAACTTTGTTTCTGCAAAAAGTTTTCTAAACAGCCTATTGATAGTAGACGTGATTTTGTAGTAAAGAATAAAATATGTTTCAACTGTTTAGGCAGTAACCACGTCGTATACGATTGCAAGAAGCTCACAACTTGTAGAGTGTGCCACAAGCGACACCATTCCTTGTTGCACCCTAGCGAGGTATCCGAAAATAAAGAACAGAGTAATGCAATGAAGTCTGCTATAGATAGTACTGATGCCTCAACCAGTACTAATCAAATAGTGTCTTGCTTATCCACAGGCAACATTCCTAATCCTACGCAGGTTTTATTAGCCACAGCGCTAGTAAAAGCCAAGTCAAGATCAGGAGATTTTCAGACAATTCGGGCCTTGCTTGACCAGGGTTCACAGGCCTGCTTTATTACCGAAGCTGCAGTGCAATTGCTGAACCTAAAAAAGATTCCTGTTAGAGGACTTGTATCAGTATTAGGGGCTAATAAGTCAACTGTTTCCCGGTATATGGTGCGTCTAACATTACACTCCCGATTAGATAGCGAGTTCAAACTACAGGTGAACGCATATGTTTTAAATAAAATAACGTCGTACTTACCAGAACAAACCATTAATACGGCTACACTTGATTGGGTCGACTTCAACAGTTTGCGTCTAGCAGATCCAGAATTCACCAAGCCCAATAAAATTGATATTCTGTTAGGAGCTAATACTTACAGCTGCATAATAAATGAAGGTGTAACGAAAAGCCCTTCTGGCAATTTGATAGCGCAAAGCACCAACTTTGGCTGGATATTATCAGGAACAATTAATTCTGAAAATAATGAAAGTTCCAATACTAGTACAAACCGTATATGTGTAATGCATGCACAAATAAAGGAAGATGAGTTGTTAAGGAAGTTTTGGGAAATTGAAGAGCAAATTAGTACAAACAAAATACTTACCCCGGAAGAACAAAGATGTGAAGAATTGTATAGAGCAACAACAAGAAGGAACGAAGACGGCAGGTATGTAGTTAGATTACCATTTCGAGATGAAGATCCTCCTTGCAGGTCAGGATATTCGCGCGAAATCGCTGAAACTAAATTTAGAGCATTAGAAAGAAGATTGGGAAAAAATACAGAGTTAAAGAAAAAATATACGGAAGTTATCAAGGAATATCTGCAGCTTGGACATATGAGACCAATAAAAGAAAACGATAGTATGCGAGAACAAGCCGTGTACTTACCACATCATGAGGTCATCAGGGATGATAAGACCACTACCCAGGTCCGTGTAGTATTCAATGCTTCTCAGAAAAACAAAAAAGGTATTTCTTTAAACGATACGCTGATGGTTGGTCCAACATTACAGACTGATTTAAGGCATACTGTTTTAAGATGGAGAACTCACCCAATCGGACTTGTGGCAGACATAATTAAAATGTATCGCCAAGTCAGAATAGCTGAAGAAGATGCCTTGTTTCAAAGAATACTTTGGCGAGACAATCCTGTTGATGAGATTAAAGACTACGAATTAGTCACCGTCACCTTCGGTACAGCGTCAGCTCCATATCAAGCTGTCAGAACGCTACATCAAACGGCATATGACGAAGGCGATAGTTATGCTGTTGCTAAGGACATCGTGTTAAATAGTTTCTATATGGACGATTTGATGACTGGATGCGATAGAACTGAAGAAGGTGTAGAAATTTATGAACAAATTACAAAACTGTTAGGAAAGGGTGGATTCAAATTACAAAAGTGGAACAGTAATAATAAAGAAATATTAGAAATAATAAATATTATGGAGAGGAATTTAATAAAAGGAGAAATAGGACAAACAAGGACACAAGAAACAGAACAAACCAATCTACGGAAAGGTACATGTAAAAAGGATATAGAGAAAAACATATTAGGAAAAGAGCTGGACATAGGAGAAGCCCAAAAAAGGACAATGGATTTAGGAAATGATAGTACAAGTCATATAGAAAACAAAGACAATAAAGAAGTTACGATTAAAATAGATAGCACAATTAAAATACTTGGTCTTACCTGGGACCGTAATGAAGATGTGTTTCAATACTCCGTGAATCTTCCTCCGCCGATGACTGCACCTGTAACTAAAAGATCAATAATTTCGGATATTGCCAGACTCTTTAACCCATTAGGTTGGTTAGCTCCTAGTGTGGTCTTAGCTAAAATATTTATACAGAAGTTATGGCTTGCTGGCGTTGGTTGGGATGAGAAGCTAAATGCAGAATTAATAAGTGAATGGAATACTTACCGAGAGGAATTGTCGCTGCTTACCAAAGTTCGGATACCACGTTGGCTAGGTACAAGAACTGGCGAAGAATTGGAGCTCCACGGGTTTTGCGATGCCTCCAAAGCAGCCTATTCTGCAGTTATTTACGTACGAGTAGTCGACAGTTCAGGTAATGTGAAGGTTTCGTTGTTGGTTGCGAAAACTAGAGTAGCACCCATAAAGCAAATAAGTATCCCTCGCTTGGAACTGTGTGGAGCAGTATTGTTGGCACAATTATTGTCTGAAACGGCAGCAGTACTGAACGGCCCAAATGAAAATATTAAAGCATGGTCTGACTCCATGGTGGTGCTAGGTTGGCTGAACAGTCACCCTAGTAGGTGGAAAACCTTTATAGCCAATAGAACTTCAACCATTTTGACCACAATAGGAGCGCCACAGTGGTTTCATGTCCCCACTAAAGAAAATCCAGCAGACTGTGCCTCAAGGGGAATATTACCCAGTTTATTTATCGGCCATGAAATATGGTTTACTGGACCAAAATTCCTTAAGAACAAAACTATAAGCTACGGAAGACCCAAGGATTTAAATATCGATTTAGAAGCCTGTACAAAAATACATTTAGTAACTATTCCAGAAGAACCCGATTATTCTATATTTGAAAGATTTTCTTCGCTGTCAAAATTAATTCGAGTAGTTGCATATATTCGTCGATTTCTTAAAACTAGTACAATTAAACCAAACTATTTACAAAGAATTGAAATTGAATCAGCGCTAGAATGTTGTGTGAGAAAAGTACAAAGAGATATATTTGCAATAGAATACAAACAGTTAAAAGAAGATGGCTATATACAATTAAAATCAAGTAAACTAAGATCTCTCTGTCCTTATATAGACAACAATGGCATCATGAGAGTTAAAGGCAGAATTGAAAAAGCGCAGTTGGATGAACAGATAAAACATCCAATACTTCTGCCTAGTACTAGTCACCTGACTTACCTTATCGTATCAGATGCACACCTTAAAACTCTGCACGGAGGCCCCTCACTAATGACAAATTATCTGAGGAGCGCCTACTGGATTATCGGTGCCAGAAACATGATTAAAAATTATGTCCGACAATGTGTAATTTGTGCCAAACAGAGAGCAAGCGTAAGAAGTCAATTAATGGGTTCTCTACCAAGCATTCGATGTTCTCCCGCGCGACCATTTTTGCACAGCGGCGTCGATTATGCCGGACCGATAAGCATCAGGACAACAAAAGGACGTGGTCAGCACTCACATAAAGGCTACTTGTGCTTATTCGTGTGCATGTCTACGCGAGCACTACATCTAGAGGTGGTAAGTGACATGACCACACAAGCTTTTCTGGCCGCCTTTAGAAGGTTTGTGTCAAGACGAGGTCATTGCGCCAAATTATGGAGCGATAATGGCACTACATTTATCGGTGCATCCAGAGAGTTGCGACATTTAGCATCCATTCAACCATCAATAGCAGAACACCTTGCAGCAAATGGAACTGAATGGCATTTCATTCCCCCACACAGCCCTAATTTCGGTGGGCTTTGGGAAGCGGGAGTGAAATCTACGAAATATCACCTTAAACGAGTAATTGGTGAAGCCAAACTCACGTTTGAGGAAATGAGTACACTCCTTTACCAGGTGGAGGCTTGCTTGAACTCGCGGCCTATGAGTATTATTAATTGTGATGATCCAGGTGAACCACTGCCTTTGACTCCCGGACATCTGCATAACCGGTTGTGCATTCATCGGTGCGCTGCAGTCACACCACAGTGCTCCACGACCTCCTGTCACACCGAATCGTATCAGGCAAATTGATAACCGCGCCTTACAAAATGAACTAAATTCGATAGATTGGAATGTGCCTATGAAATATGATGATCCAAACGACATTGTGAATTATATTAACGATAAATTTAATGATGCATATAAAAAATGCAGTCGTTATGTAATCCAAACAGGAAGTAAGCGTAAGTCGTGTCCCTGGAGCAATCAGCGACTGGCTAATATGTGTCATAAGCGAGATGAATTATATAAAATATATCGTAAGGATATTAATAATGCCGAAAAAAAATTACTTTACAATCAATATAGAAATAAAACAAATAAATATGCTCAGTATATAAAAAATCGTTACATAAAAAATGAGGTTATTAAAAATTTCAGAAATCCAAGGGAGGTTTGGCAAATTATAAATAGAATAAGCGGTAAAATTACAAAATCAATTGAAGATATCCTTTTAAAAACATTTAGTGATTCTCCTATAACCTTAGCCAATAAATTTGCAGCCGAATTTGAGACAAGTGTAACAAACATCTCCAACTCATGCGATACTCCGTTGTTACAAGCAAGTACCTATCAACGTACACCTGACCGATCGATCTTCCTGAAAAAAGCCAGTGAGGCCCAGGTCCATCGAATCATACAAACCTTGAATGATAAGAAGAGCCCCGGTTATGACAAAATAAGAGCATGTGACGTCAAATACGCTTCGGTTAAACTAGTTCCATTAATTACACATTTGATAAATAGATGTCTAGCCACTTCTATTTACCCGGATAAATTAAAAATAGGGGTAATCAGACCGATATACAAAAAAGGAGAACGTAAAGAAATGAGTAATTATCGACCAATAACTATACTATCATGTTTGGACAAAATTATTGAACGCTATATTGGTGACGAAATAAATAAGTTTCTTACCATAAATAATGTAATAAATCCGAATCAATATGGTTTTCAAAAGAAGAAAAGCACCAGCCAACTCCTACTAAAGTTTACAGATGAAATAAATTCACACTTAAATGGTAAACTACATGTATTAGTTGTTTTCATAGACTTCAGCCGGGCCTTTGACATGCTTCGTTATGACACACTTTACACTAAGTTACATCGATGTGGTATTCAGGGACCGATCCTGGAACTTGTAAAAAACTACCACAGAAACCGTTACACCACTGTAAAAATACAAAATTGTTTTAGTGACATGATTTTGACTCAAAAAGGCACGGCACAGGGCTCAATATGGGGGCCATTGGAATACTTGTTGTATGTAAATGACATGTGTAATGTATTAGGCAACTGCTCTGTGTACCAATTCGCAGACGACACATGCTTATTAACCGCTGAGGCGGACTTATCTTTGGCTCAACAAAAAATACAAAGTAGCTTTGATGATCTATGTAAATGGGCACACGATATGGGTCTAGTTATAAATGCGCAAAAGACTAAGTTGATACATATACATTCTTCACATAACAGAGCTCCCTTCACACCCAGTATTGTGGCCCACCAACACCAATGTATGCATGGATCATCATCTACGTCATGCAATTGTCAATCTATCGATAATGTCAAGGAACATAAGTATGTTGGTCTCGTGATTGATGACAGACTCTGTTGGGGCCCACATAAAGACCATGTATGCGCTAAACTTAGATCGATCATTAGCAAACTAAAAATATTAAAGTACAAACTCCCATATAAAACCCTAAGACTACTTTATATGTCACTTGCAGAGTCTGTTATCAGTTACGGACTAAGCAGTTATGGTAAAACATATAAAACCTACATCGAAGATATTTATAAGTTGCAACGCAAATTATTGAAAATAATTGTTCCGAAGTATATTAAAAATAAATATAAGGAGGATGATCAGGGCCTTTTTGAACACTGTAACGTAATGAACGTTTTTGATAAAATTAAATTTAATAACTTGGTAGAATGTAACTTAAAATCTTATCTAGAAGAATATCAAAGACCGAATAAATTGAGAAAATTAAATCACAACAACTTAAAGTATATCCTTCCCAAAGTAACAAACGCATATGGAACTAGAAAGCTAAATCATGTAATACCAAGCTATCTAAATGAACTACCAAAAGAATTTCAAGACCTATACTCGAACTCTGTATTATATTCGTACAAAAGCAAATTTAAAAAATATTATCTAACAAATCCTAATCTTGTAAACCATAACAATTAAATATTAATATTTAGTTACACTTAAGCGACTCCCCACAAAACGGTTAAACCCTGCGAGGTTTTTGTTATGTGGGCATATATGTATGTAAATATATGAAATTGAGATGTGTTGGACAATAAATAAAAAAAAAAAAAAAAAACATTTTTTGATCGGAGAGCCAATAGTAAACGTACCCGACTATAATTATGAAGGTTCAAATGTCGGTTCCTTGTCTCGGTGGCAATATGTTCAGAGGATGGTCCAGTCGTTTTGGAAACGTTGGTCTAACGAATATCTGTCCAATCTCATGCATAGATATAAATGGTCCTCTCAAGTGCCAGAGCCAAAGATCGGAGACATTGTTCTGATCAAGGAAGACGATTTACCGCCAAGTCGTTGGTTATTAGGTCGCGTTGAATGCAAACATCCCGGTAATGATAACATCACCCGTGTAGTCACATTGCGCACGGGGGCTTCTACTGTTAAAAGACCAACATCTAAATTATGTATTTTACCCGTTGCAGATCAATGAAGTGTATTATTATAGCAAATTTTAAAGGTCATAGGTTACGATGTATTCATTTTAAGATTGTTATTTATGTTAAAGTTCTTATACTAAGCCCGAATAAGGGCACTGATATTTTATACTTATGTTTAAGAATTTATTGTTTTTTTTTTATTTTGTACATTATTTTTATCAGAACAAACAGTTGTTATGAAATAGTAAAACGTTTAAACTTAATCTACACATTATATTAATTTAGTACAGTATTTCATGTAAAGGAAGGACATTCCGTCACTATGTCCTTGGTGGGCGGTATGTTCACGATGCAAACAAATTTGTAGTATGTAGTTTCAAAGTGTGGCAATAGATGGCGTTAGCGTCATATTGCATCTCACTATGGTTGCGTTGTTTATCTTTGGATATATCACATTTTTAACTCAGTACAAATATACCAGCTTAGATCAGAATACAGTTTGGTTTTATTCCCAGCCCTACTAGTATTCACATACAGTACAAAATACCCCTGAGGTATTAATCACGTGGCTTCCGACATTTTACCGTTAACTACTGAAACGAGAAATGCTATGAATGCTAAAGAAGCGAGTGAGTTGTATAATGAGCGAGTCATTTTGGTCTCGGTTCTCCCTCTCTACCCCGCAATGATTGATGATGAATGATTTGGCGTAAAGTTATATACAATAGATAGAACATATTAATGTTTGAACCGATTCAGGTGTATGAAATATAGATAGAATTCTAATATACCTATAGTTAGAATTCTTACATTATCATGCGTAACATTATATGACGTCATAAGTAAAACAATTTTTGTGTTGTTAAGAAATATTTTTAGGACGTATTTTTTATTAAAAAATATTTTTACCAAAGTAAATATAGTAATAAAATTTTCATTTATTGCGCCGTTTTACATGAAAAAGTATCATTTTTATCTAAATATATATATAATACAAACAAATTTATAAATACATATCTATAAATACTATCTCTATCTATAACTTCACGTCAAATCCCTTGCGGGGTAGGCAGAGAGAACCGAGCGCCACGTGACTCGATCCTTACATATCTCACTCGCTTCTTTAACATTTATTGCTCTTCTCATGCACGCTCGTCGGTTTTTAGGGCTCCTGACATCACCTTCTGATAGCGAAGAAGATATCAAGTTTATAATATTTAATAACAACATAACAATTTATTTTACACTTATATGTATCTGAGAGAAACGGTCATCTGGGTTCAGTGCTTTCCCTATCCAAAAAGTGCCTAACGTGCCTAAAGAAGTTTTCATTTCAATTAATACGAGGTACATGTGTCAGTAATTTTTTTTTAAATATGCCCAATAAAAAGTCTGGTAATATTCGCGTCAAAGGATCGGTTTTCATTTATAAAGTAAATAAGCGGCTGTTCGTTTTGAACAACTCTTACTCAAACAATTTATTACACTTTGATGTTGAGGCCGGTTGAACAAAAGCCAAAAAGAAAATATACGACATGGAACATACCATTAACGAACAACTAAGTAAACGAATTTATTAAAACACATTACATGGTCTAACAATTAATTCCTTATATTAACTTTATAGTAGTCATTTACTGTGTTGTAAAATAAAGTACGTTTTAACCTTAGGGCATGACTTTATCTCTATGATATCTAACTGTATCCCTATTGTGTTTCTCAGAAGTATGCTCGTGTTAATCCAAACTTTGATTTATTTCCTTAAATACTACATAGTAATGACGTGTATGTATATGTAAGTATAAATACACATCATCCTAGCCAAACGACATCTACTGCTGAACATATGCCTCCTTCTTTACTTCGGTCTTGAGCTACTTGCATTGGCTCCCTGCAATCTTCACGAGATCGTCGATTCATAGTGTAAGAGCATCCCTCTTTGCGTATTCCGGTTCGTGATCATCTTTCGAGAATCTTTCGGAAATAAATATATAAAATAAGTATAAAATTATATATCACAATGCCCTAATACAAAACTGTTGCCTATTATAATACCTACATAGAGTCCCTTGAGGTGCAGGTAGAGGGAGCCGATTGCTACTTGACTAAACAGTTTCACTTAATTCTTGCAGACTGACTACTACCAATCTTCTTAGCATTATCCCGATTCCTAATCCATTAGGATTGGCTGAATCACCTATCTAAGCCTAATAATAGATATTTTTCTTCACCGCTGAGCAAGTGAGAATTACTTAATATATGTATATCTACGTAAATCTGAAAACACCAGTTCTGCTGAACAATTGACCTCTTCGGCCGGTTCTTTATTCACTGGGCTATGACTGACTCTTTTTCTTAAATCAATGTTGCAACCGGGGCATGACTTGTGTTATTATCTATATTTATAATAAAACTCTAATGAGGACTTGTCAGTAAATATAATATTTCAGGAGTCAAAACCAATTTAAATGCAATTTCTGTTCTAATACAGCTTTAGTGTCGTTGACTTTGGAACTATAAATATTTTAAAATAGCAAAAACACCACCTACACTGACTGTAAATATTGGTTACAATAACGATTGTATGAAGAAAGGCTAACTATTGAATGCGAAGAAGACAAAGATAATGGTATTTCGAAGTGAAGAAATCTCAACTAATGTAAGGATTACGGTCGATGATGAAGTGCTGGAACAAGTGGATGAGATTGTATATCTTGGATGCGCTTCCAGCAGGTATTTTTATATTTCCTTATTATATTAGTCAAAAGTTGGTAAACTGCTATGGGCTTTTAATTCACTCTTTTCTATATCGATTACATTATACGTCGATGTTGGAACTGAGAAATTATCCAAATAAACTTTGTATTGCTTCTTCCGAAAGCAGTGGTCTTTAAAATGTGTGGACCATATGCGACTGTATTTACTCGGTTCCGAATTCCCTTGTCAAATAGCAAAAATCGCATGGATTTTTGCTACGCTACACACTACGCACAGTGACAGGAAATCTAAAAAATATGTACATCTGAGATTAAACATGTCAACATTTTAAATTATTAAAATATACATTGTAACGAAAAAATATAAACAAGTAGACATCTACGAAAAGTAAAAAGGTAAAAAAAGGATGCAAATAATTAACCCATAATTTCGGGGTATTTCCCATACTGTATAATGGTATACCCTAAAACGATCATAATACGGATAAATTGAAAATACAAGACAAAATGGCTGACGGGTTAACCACAGACAACCTACAAGATTTAGGCGGTGTGTACTAGAAACACTTTTTGTAAATTATTCCGATATTTTCATTGCTTTTACATTATTATACAAACAATTTAATTATATACTAATTGTGTATATAATTTTCACAAAATATTTGATAACAACAGTTAAAATTTTATATTAGGGGTTCAAGTATGAAATTGCCGATTTGTATTATAAATTTAAAACTCGTTTTTTTCTAAGATGTAACATATTTCTTTAATCAAAATATCGCAAGTTTATTTATGCATTTGCGATATAACTCTGAGGATCTAGATTCGACAAATCCATATTTCCCGTCTAAGCTGAATAAAAAAAAACAATTGTAATTCGAAAATCAAATGTTGCACATTTTTTAAAAGAATTTAGAATTTGTCATTTTTATATGATTGTTCATTGAGTTTTCTCATTTTGGAGCCAATACATTGTACAATATTTTGCGATATTAAAATGGAGTGAGGTGATAAAGACAACCGAATCGCTGTGATTGCATTACACAAAGTAGGTATGGAGCCAAATGCAATTTTTAAAACTCTCCATACGCTTGGTATTAGTAAAATATTTGTGTACCGGGCTATTAATAGGTACAATGAGACCTCCTCTGTTTGTGACAGAAAAAGATCTGGCCGTCCACGTAGTGTTCGTACGAAAAAGGTGGTCAAAGCAGTAAGGGAAAGAATTCGAAGAAATCATGTCCGAAAGCAAAAGATTTTATCTCGGGAGATGAAGATAGCACCTAGAACCATGTTGCGTATTTTAAAAGATGACTTAGGACTTGTAGCCTATAAGAGACCTACTGGTCATTTCTTAACTGATAATTTAAAAAAGTATAGGGTGGTAAAATCGAAATAACTACTGATGCGGTACGCAAAGGGAGGTCACAGAAAAATTTTGTTTACGGATGAGAAAATTTTTACAATTGTGCAACATTTTAACAAACAAAAAGACCGTATTTATGCTCAAAGCTCTAAGGAAGCTTCTCAATTAGTCGACAGAGTGCAACTATCCGAGTTCAGTCATGGTTTGGTGAGGTATTAGCTATAAAGGAGTGACTGAGCCATACTTTTGTGAAAAAGGTATCAAAACATCGGCACAAGTGTATCAAGATACCATTCTTGAGACGGTAGTGAAGCCCCTTAACAACACCATGTTCAATAACCAAGAATGGTTTTTCCAGCAAGACTCGGCGCCGGGTCATAAAGCTCGGTCTACGCAGTCTTGGTTGGAAACGAACGTTTCGGACTTCATCAGAGTTGAAGACTGGCCGTCGTCTAGTCCCGTACTTAATCCGCTGGATTGTGATTTATGGTCAGTTTTAGAGAGTACGGCTTGTTCTAAACGCCATGATAATTTGGAGTCCCTAAAACAATCCGTACGATTGGCAGTGAAGAATTTTCCCATGGAACGAGTGCGTGATTCTATTGATAACTGGTCTCAACGTTTAAAGGACTGTATGGCAGCCAATGGAGACCACTTCGAATAAGCTTTTTATATTTTAAATTGTTTTATATTTATGTATTAAACTAACACACTGTAAAAGTAATAAATGTTACTTGCAATAGAAAAAAAATTTTTTCTTTGTTTCAGTATTTATGGCAAGACTAGGTATATTAATGAATCTAATTACACACACTACTGTAAAACTATACCTACCTACTTACTACGCGTAGTAATTTATAACGCGGCCATTGGTATGGTAGGTACCTACATAATACGCAATGGTGGTTGTTATATTACTCAAATTATTTGAATTAGGATTAGTATCTATCTGGAATAAATAAGAACCATTCCGTAATAAGCTAGGAATGTAGGTTTATGTAAACGAGGCAATAACAATATTTTTATTAGGTACACCGGTTTTAACGATAATGCAGCGTAAGCTTATCACATTTTTATATAGTGAGCCTAATAAGGTAATTCTTACCTGCATGTCGTTTATTTAACAATAATAATTAGTGTAACGTATTCTCGTTTCAGAATAAGTCGGAACGTAACCAGCGGTTTCAGTTACACATTTGTACTTATCACTTGCTCGGCGGTGATGGAAAACATCATGAGCAAAACTAAAATTATATTTCGAAAAACGTGTGACCTAACCTAAGAAAGGTCTGATTTTCCCTCTGGGTTGTGGAGGTCTGATGACAGTTGCTCTTTGTCAAAATGAGTATCTTCGCCAAATTCGTAGACTTAGGTAGAGAACCACGCCTATGAATTAGGAAATGGTATAACTTTAAGGAGCAGAAGTAACAACCCATTCTAATGGATATTACCACTAAGGACGGTTTTTGTGGTACTTTCCAATAATTTTATTTTTACCTCCAGCTTCTAAAAATCTGTCTTGTACAAAAAATACGTTGACTAGGGTTAACAAAAGTTTAAATAATTTGTAAAATATATATGAGTGGTTTCTGAAATAGGCCAACATTGCCAACCCCCTTTCAACTAAATCAAATCCATTTTTAAACGGCATCATAAAAATGTATATATATATCTTCACGCTGGATCCCTTGCGGCGCAGGCAAAGAGAACTGAGCACCATAAGCCGCGGCCTTTACACCTCGCTCGCTTAGCTTTTGTGTGCACGGTAAATAGTTAATAGTTTAATTATAAATTCAAAATTATTCCCATGAATCCCCATTCTCCTATGCTTTATGGTTTACCAAAATTACCTAAAATCAATTTTCCAATAAGGCCAGTTGTGGGAGCTCCCACCTATAAGTTGGCAAAATTTCTTAATGTACATATCCGTGAAAAGATATCTTTTGAGCAAAACACAGTCTTAAAAATTGTTTACATTTAATAGATAGTATAAAAAACTTAACACTACTCCCTTCTTCCAAATTAATTTCACTCGACGTTGAAAGTTTATTTACTAACGTACCTTACGAGGATTGTCTAAAAATCCTCAAGTCCTCTTTAGAAAATAAATTCATTCATCCTGGCGAGACAGATGACATATTACGACTGACAAGACTTTGCATGTCTCAAAATTATTTTCAGTTTGATAATAAATACTATTTTCAAAAAAAAGGGTTAGCAATGGCGTCCCCTCTTAGTCCATTGATGGCTGACTTATTTATGGATAATTACGAACGCGAACACATAATCGGTAAACCACACATATTCTATTACTATAGATATGTCGACGATATTCTCATATGCTGGACAGGTACCAATCGTCAATTGGATCTCTTTGTTTCCAAATTAAATAAAATCCACCCTAAAATTAAATTCACTTGAGAAATAGAACAAAATAGTTCACTTCACTTTTTAGATTTAACCATACCTAAAAATCAATCCCTCCATCAATTTTCAATATATCGTAAACCCACTCATACCGATACCACGATTCCCGCGTCATCCAGCCATCCTTGGCAACACAAGCTCGCAGCGTATAAAACTATGATACACCGTTTGATGAGCGTTCCATTAAATAAGGATAATTACAACAAAGAACTTGATGTAATATATCAGATCGCGAAGTCAAACGGTTATTCCAAATCTACCATCGATAAATTATTGCGTAAAAAGACGAGTAGTATCGTTAACAGACTATTGTACGCGGTTCCATATATTTCGACAAATAAATACACTGCGAGTTTGTCATACCTGGGAAAAATCACTGACAAAATAGTTCACATATTTAGAAAAAATAACATACATGTTGCTCTCAAATCCCATAATTCACTCAAATCACTTTGTAACACTAAAGATTAAATCCCGCCCAATAAAAAATCCGGCGTCTATAAGCTGTTCTGCGATGAATGTGAACACGTTTATATCGGTCAAACGGGTCGTAACTTTATAACACGATTTCACGAACACGTATCGGCGTATAAAAACAATCGCCCAGAAAGGTCACACTTCGCCGAGCATCTCATAGACAAAGGACATAACTTATCCCCCACTAATACATATCAAATTTTACACACCATAGACAAAGGTTTAAAACTAAATATTAGGGAACAATTAGAAATTAATAAACATAAAAATTCTAAAATTACTCTCATGAACAAACAAACAGACTGACGTAAACCATTCCCCACTATTAAATATCTTTTCGCTCACACCATCCACCCCCACCCTCAATTCAATATAAGGGACGGCACTGCGATGGATTTGTCACTTGTAGCATGTTATTCTTACGATTAACGTCTACAACGCCTGATGATGCCTCGTGGAGAGGCGAGACACGTGTCGCAGCGACGACCAGGCCAGTCGTGGCAGCGACGGTGGTGGTGGGGGCATGCGGATTCTGTTCCAGATGGCGGACGACCGCAGCAGCCGAGGCAGAGACTACCGGAGCGGCCATGGCAGCGTCGGCATGTAGCACGTACTAACAGTAGTGGGTGGGTGCCGGCCGGTGCTAGGCCGCATGAACTAATTGGTGGCGGAAGCACACAAAGCAGGTTAGATCAAATTGCATTTGTGTGCACGCTCGCCGATTCCTAGGGCTTCTGATATTATCTTCTGATAAAACACGACCGATTTACTAGTGGTAGGAAAGTGAAGATCTGACGTGAAGATATAACATACAAACCATAAAAATACAAGTGTTATTAATCATAAGTTTTACCGCTTTGAATGTTCGTATAACTTTAATGCAAAAGTTTAACAAAATTACAACAAAGGAAAGCTAAGATAAAATTTCCAAACCTAATTAAATGTCAATATTTAAGACGTGCAAAGCGGTGTCTGGCGAGTTTCGCATTCTGTTAGTCCACACTCGTATATCTGAGATGTCATGTACAAATGTCGCAGGAGCATGGTGCAGAAAGTTGGACAGCGCAGGGATATAAATCAAGTCTCGCTTACCAGCCGCCGCCGGCTCCGGATAGTTCTGTCGTTTCGCGGCAGTTCACGACATTCGATTACCGTTTCACAAGTATTTTAACATGGTCATTTCTGTAGATCGTAAAAGATACTGTTAAGATTTATTAAAAGATATGTGCCTATGAACCCATTCACAAATCTTAAGTTTATCTTTTTAATACGAATTTCTTTGTGTAGTCCCGGCTATAGTTTGAAATATGATAGTATGGATCCTTGAAGTTAAAAGCTAAGCTGACTACGACAAAAAATGTCCACTGAAAAGGCGTAAACAAGATTTCAATATAGGTTTGTCTTTAGGGTTCCGTACCCAAAGGGTAAAACGGAACCCTATTACTGAGGCTCCGCTGTCCGTCCATCCATCCGTCCGTCCGTCTGTCACCAGGCTGTATCTCATGAACGGTGATAGTTAGACAGTTGAAATTTTCACAGATAATGTATTTCTGTTGCCGCTATAACAACAAATACTCAAAAATAGAATAAAATAAATATTTAAAGGGGCTCCCATACAACAAACGTGATTTTTTTGCTCATTTTTGCTCGATATTGATAACGGCAACAGGTAGACGCTTGAAATATTCAAAGAATATTTAGTTATATATTCACTTTAAGAATAAATAATTAAATCAAAATAAAACAAATATTTAAGGGGGGCTCCCATACAATAAACTTTTTTTGCCGTTTTTATAGATAATGGTACGGAACCCTTCGTGCGCGAGTCCGACTTGCACTTGGCCGATTTTTTTATTATAATAAGTGGTAAAGAATAAAATACGTAGGTAATATTAGGCTTCTTCTAAAAGAAAATTATAAATAAAGTAAAGGTTATCATCACAAACCGTTATTAAATATGTAATGGATCTTAATTATGTAGATAAGCATAGATTATAGTAATAATTCGTGATTACGGTTGAATATAACAGTTACGTGTATGTCAAGAAATCAAAAAAATTAGAATTGTAAGCTGTAACTGCAGCCAAATAACAATTCCCTGGAAGGTTGTTCATGCGAGTGAGTGACGTTACTACCTCACGGAAAACTGCAGTCAAATAAGAAATCCCTGGAGGGTTGTTGTGTTCATGCGAGTGAGTGACGTTACCACCTCACAAAAATCTGCAGCTGAATAACAAATCCCTGGAGGGATGTTGTGTTCATGCGAATGAGTGACGTTACTACCTCACAGGCAACTGCAGCCAAATAACAATTTCCTGGAGGGTTGTTGTGTTCATGCGAGTGAGTGACGTTACTACCTCACGGAAAACTGCAGTCAAATAAGAAATCCCTGGAGGGGTGTTGTGTTCATGCGAGTGAGTGACGTTACTACCTCACGGAAAACTGCAGTCAAATAAGAAATCCCTGGAGGGTTGTTGTGTTCATGCGAGTGAGTGACGTTACCACCTCACAGGCAACTGCAGCCAAATAACAATTCCCTGGAGGGTTGTTGTGTTCATGCGAGTGAGTGACGTTACTACCTCACGGAAAACTGCAGTCAAATAAGAAATCCCTGGAGGGTTGTTGCATTCATGCGAGTGAGTGACGTTATTACCTCACGGAAAACTACAGCCATATAACAATTCCCTTGAGGGTTGTTATATTCATGTGAGTGAGTGAGGTAGTAACGTCACTCGCCTGAACACAACAACCCTCCTGGGAATTGTTATTTGGCTGCAGTTTTGAGCATATTTTTCGTGACTTAATGAGCGGTTTAACGTGCAGTATCTTTAAATTTCACTCTCATCATTCTTTCATAACGCGATTACAGAAGTATAACTTCAAAAACTTATTGTATGGCACTGATTTATAATGGTTTTAATATTTAATTTACCAATGTGTCAGAAATGGATATTGATAAAGAAGAAATGCCGAAAGAAACTTGTCAATATGGGTATTTTGTTCAAATGAATCGTCTATTGACAATATAATAAATTTATATCAGTTTAGAATAATAATGATTTCAAATGTTAAAATTACAGAATGCATCCACTGAATCATTTTAAGACATCTTTATCAGTTGGATTCATCAATTCAATGTAATATACGGCTCATCCGATGTAATCATTATCGTAGCGTATGAACACTTGAAGTATTTTCAGTTCCTTCCCAGCTGCTAATCCAGTGACGCCTCGGAAACTTATTAGTAAGCTCATCATTCATTCGCAACTCAGCAACCCTCCAGGGAATTGTTAAAACCTCTTTGTAAATGTATATTCCTGACATAGTTATGTTATTGTGTGAATAAGTCAGTAGAGTTTTGAAACTAATTCCAATCGATCGGAGTTGGAATTGAACTCCTGAAGTGCCAGATTGGTATGACTCGGTGGCGAAGTGGTTAACGCTATCTTTACACCAACGCTTGTCCCACACAGGACAAAAAATTGTGTGCATGAACATGTCTGTTAGTCATCTGGGTGTTTTTTAAGATAGGCATGACACATTGAAGCAGCCCGTCTGAGGAAGTAACTCCACCACACAGAAAGCGCAGGTAAATAACAGCTCCGTGGAGGGCTGTTGTGTTCCTGCGAGTGAGTGAGGTCACCTAAGAAGTAGCTGCATTAGCGGCATCGCCCGAGTGATACTTAATGTGTTGCAATCGTTCATAGGCTAGGGCAACGGCTGTACATCAGATAGGTATGCTTATACGCCTCCAGGTGTTGTATAATTGTGTGTGGTTTGTAAAATTAAACACTTCACTACTATGTTTACCTAATTATATTAGATTTCATCAATTTGTTGAATTTATTATCAACTAGCGGACCCGACAGACGTTGTCCTGTCCCATAATATAAATTTTCCCAGAACCCGACTGTAGTGCCACCTATTGGGTCCAATTGTGAATCTAAACCATTCTCGAATCCCCTTGAACACAATCAAAATCGGTCCAGTCGTTTAGGAGGAGTTCAGTCACATACACACGTACAGTAGAAATATATATATATAATGTAGATATATACCAATTCGTTCTTGAGATATCATAAAAAAAAGTTTCATATAAAATGTATGAGAAATGGTATTTACTTTATATTTTTTTTTGTCATTTTGTCCATGTTTTAATACTTTTATCCTATTCCGGAAGAAGACAAATCCAAAGACACAAAAATCATAAAAATCGGTCCAGCCGTTCTTGAGTTATAAATGGTGTAACTAACACGACTTTCTTTTATAGATATAGATTTGAACAGGTTTATCATTGAATTTAGCTTTAAGAGTAGTCCCACAGTTATTGCGGTGTACAATATTATTGTTTCGAAAACAAGCGATTCTGCGGAAAGGCGTATTGGAACTCACTAATAGTTAATTTAAGTTGGGATGTAGATATTTAGATAGAGTAAGTGGCGGAAACTCACAAAGAAGTTTATACCTATTCCAGCCATAAGTTCTGTTAGGAATGAATATGCATTTATTTGTTTATGAAGTAATGTAATCTTAATAAAAGTTACATGTACATTTATGGAAGTCACAACAAAAATATAATAATGATTACATTCGAAATGGCCACCTTTGGCTTTGATACACGTCTTTAGTCTGTCTGGCCACGAATCTATGGAATTACGCACTGTTTCCTTGGGAAATTTAGCTACTGATTGCTCCATCCAGGCATGCTGCTCGAAACAACACGTCAATATTGTTTAAAACTGACCATGATTTTATAGTCTAAGGGTTTCAGATCTGGGCTAGGCGAGGGCCAGATTTCAGCTCTTATAAAGTACGGAACCTTGCTTTCGAGCCAGGCTTGGGTAGGTCGTGCCTTGTCACCAGGTGTAGAGTCTTGCTGGAAAGTCCACGGTACATTTCTAAAAAGTGTATTATTGAGAGGTTTCACAATACGATCGAAAACAGTTTCAGGATACACTTTGTCTAAAGTCTTCACTCGTTTTTCACAAAAATGAAGCTTTGTGACTCCTTAATAAGACACGTCCCTCCAAACCATTACAGACGCAGGATGATGACCACGTTGTATTGGATTCATATCCCTGCGCACGTATATCAAATGACCGGGATAAATCACGGGTATTTGTCTCGGTCATTTGAAACATCTGTCAAATGATAATACTCTATCTAAATAGTCATAAATAACTTTTGTAATACAAAGGCTACAAGTTGTGTTTACATAGGAAATTACTGATTTGATACTTGCTAATAGGAAGATCTTTCTCTCTACTTATAATTCTAAATTTTAATTTATTTTGTAACAATAGACGTGTAAAATGCCATCCTATTTGATTATTTATATAGATTTTATCTAAGTGATAAAACAATATAATTCAGTTGTGTTCAATTAGAAAGAAAAAGCTAGATAATTGGCTACTGTGTGAACTCAATGAACAACAACAAAAACACACACCTGTGTTGAAAAGTGGAACCCTTATGACAGTCAGAAAAGTTCATCACATTGGTTGGACTTGGCAGCGACATCATGTCCCAAACGCAAATTGAGCTAAAACAAAATGAATGTATTGTAGACCTCTCCCAGCATTATTCATTACGTCTACTTGAGTCCTAATACAACAATTTATGACTTGCTATTTTACTTAGAGTCAAGGAAGTCTTAAACTAAGTCAACTGACAAATCGGTAATTTAGGTACTTTTTCTTTACGAATGAATGGTCTCAAAACTATAGGAGTGATGAAAATCATTCAATCATCATCACACCAGACATTGTTTCAACTAAATATATATTTTAAGCATTAAATTTTAAACATTATAAAAAAAAACCTTATAAAGTCAAGTCTGTCTGTCTGTCAAGAGCCTTTTTCTCTGGGATGGGTAGAGTTATTAAGCTGAAATTAATATCAAATACTCAGGTCTACAATTCCTTCGAACAGTGAAAATAATCAAACTTATAAGTTAACGCAATCAAAAGATACGGCTGTTTACGCCTCGTTTATGCGCATATTTTGAACTCGCAAGGGAATCAAAACCTATAGGGTACTTCCCGTTGACCTAGAATCTTGAAATTGGGTAAGAAGCAATATCATATAGAACAAGTAAAGGAAAAAATCTGAGAACCGTAAATTTTTAGTTCCTCATAAAAAAAAAAATTGAGAAAATAAAAATATTTTAATTTATGGAACCCTCGGTGCGCGGTTCTGACTCGCACTTGACGGATTTTTTTTCTGTAGCGTAAATCCAGAGCGTCGTCTAATCACAAATTAACTAAAGTTTGTAAAGACTAGTATAAAGACATTTAAAATAACACTTTTTTTATAGAACTTCGGGAACCATTCAAGCATACGACCCACCTTATTTAAAGTGGTTACTGTTACTAATCGCTCGCACGTTGTCTAGCTGCTAACATAGTAACTTTTTAAAAGCATTCTGGTTACCTTACTTACTCGCAGGCACACAAAAACCACCGGGGGGCTGTATTTGGCTGTGGTTTTCAGTCAGATACTTCCGCAGTCAGGTTGTGTTAATGATACCTTTTTTAAAAACAAACATACTAAGACAAACATCATTGAAAATTGCTTCAATGACTTTTTTAATTATAGAATAAAATTTGTTACAAATTAGTTTTTCTCAAAAATGTCGGAAATGTTCGCTTCAATTTCGAGAAAGAAGTCAGGAGGTTAGTAATTGATGGTCCGGGTCGGTTGCCCGATTGACATTAGTCAATCTAGGTACCCAATACTTTCTCGGCTAGGTAATCTATACGTTGGACTATCGATTTCTACGAAGATAAGGTTATTGGGATTACAAGATAACAGAGATATGTACTTACCTTAAATTTAAATCCGTAACTACCTTTAAGTATAAACATGCTAGGAATAAGGAAATATTATTGATTATATTATAATAATTAATACTAATGTTAGCATAACACGTTCTCTCAGAACGTGCATCTAAACTACTTCCTAATAATAAGAATCTCTTTGTTATATATATATAAATACCCTTATTATTAGTTTATAGTATCAGATCATATTAAAGACATATATCAAACACAAGATTTTGATTTTCTACATATTCCCATAATAGTGGCAATATCGCCAAAGTGGTGACTCCGACGTGGTCTGATCCGGCATCAACGAGAATCAACCAGAAGACCTCCAGGAGAAAGGCATTATATACCTGGCAACCAGCTACACAATTCCGCCAGGCTTCCACAAGTGGGTCTCACCGGTTCAGAATTTTAAAGAGGCAGTTTCAAGAGACGATTTATCGGCCCTCGTAGAGCACGGTGCCTCCTGCATCCAGCAAGGCATTCGATACGGAAAATGGGTTGCATCAATCTTCTGATTCGCGCACGGATGTACTCGTAGTTGAGTTAATAACGATAATATGGAACCGGTTGCCGCCATTTCCAAAAAGGAAAGCATAAACAAGAACGTTTTCGTTCATCATCAATTAAAGGATTGTACGCACGTTTCTTTGAGATGCGATAGAATCCGTCCCAGTCTCACACCGCCGTACGATGGACTACATTTAGTAATCAAACGTTTAGTAACAAAGTAAAAATAGTTGTTACCATACAACGTGAAACGAACGTGTCGATATAAAGCTTGAAGCCAGCATTTTTGATGAACGAGGAAGAAACAGTACGTGATACTGAAACAAGAAATCACGCACGTATAGACAAACCAAGCAAATGTATCAGATTTGCACGCACGTCTCTCCTATTGTTATCCTTGTTAAATCAGTATAAGTAGACAAAAACTGATCAAGTTACATTCACAACTTGAAGTACAAATCAAATCGACTGAAGTCTGAGAAAATGAGTTTCACGACAAGAGCAGATCAACATTGTCCAAAACAACGTTGGAATTGATGATGGCACAGCGAAACATCGGACAACGTTGTTAGACGAATTCCAGAATGTACGAGTTTGGTTCATAGCAGTCACCAGCATCATGACAGTGGTGATAGTATTCTTCATACTACGATAGTTCTGCAACCGCAAATCCGTAAATACTGTATGGAAATTGTACTATAGGATAATGTATTGTGTACTGAAAAATATTTATTCCCAGTGGATCTATTGGGATCACAAGATAACAGAGATATGCACTTACCCTAAATTTAAATCTACTACCTACTATCTAACTACCTATTAGGTATAGACGTGCTTGGAATAAGGAAATAATATTAATAATATTAATTAATATTAGGTGTTAAACTATGATATTGCCGATTTGTGCTGAAAAATTAAAACTCGTTTTTTTTTTCTAAGATGTAACATATTTATTTAATCAAAATATTTGCCCTCTTATCTATACATTGCTGCCATCTAATCGGAAGTTTATTTTTGCGATAGAACTCTGGGGATCTAGATTCGATAAACTTTGAAAAAGCATTTTTTACTGCCTCCTGGGAAGAAATTTTTTTACCACGTAGTAAATTGTCCAAATCAGGTAAAAAGTGGTAGTCAGTTGGAGCAAGGTCTGGCGAGTACGGAGGATGATGTATGGTTTCTAACTGCAGCTCCTGTAGAGTTACAATGGTTTCTCGTTCTGTGTTGCGTTATCATGGAGCAATAATGGTGAAGATCGATTCACGAGTCGGGGCTGTTTCACTGCCAGTTTCGCCATTATTGTTCGAAATTCGGCACGGTAAACATCCGGTGTTATTGCTTGACCAGACCTGAGAAAGCCATAGTGAATAACGCCATGAAGAGACCACCAAACAGTTACTACTACCTTTTTATTGGTAAGCTTTTCTTTAGGGCACTCGGCGTTTGACCTGGTGTCAGCCATTGCATATTTCGCTTACGGTTATCGTAAATAATACACTTTTCATCACATGTCACAATTCGATCCAATATTTCTTCATTTCTGTAACGACTCAATAAGGCAACACAAGTTTCAATATGTATTTCTTTCTGCAGATCAGTCAAATCATGAGGCACCCATTTTTCATATATTTTTTATCTTATTGATTTGATTCAAATAAGTCAATATTGTAGGTAAGGTAACGTTAAACCATGCTGGTAATTTCTGAGTAGTTTGACTCGGATCGGCTTTCACCATCGCCGTCAATTCTGCGTTATTCACCCGTGTCGGTCTTCCACGTGGTTTGTCCTTCAACTCGAAGTTTCCATTACGAAAGTGTTTAAACCAAAAACGCGCGGTGCATCCATTAGCAGTGTCCTCTCCAAATGCAGCATTGATATTGCGAGCCGTTTCTGCCGCGTTAGTTCCGCGTCGGAACTCGTGTCCAAAAATTTCTCGGATTTTCGAAGTATCTAACTTTCCCATCCAAGCTGAATAAAAAAACAATTGAAACTCGAAAATCAAATGTTGCATATTTTTTAAAAGAAAATCCTCATAGGTATCATTTGAAAAACATTTCACTCGAAAATCTCACACCATGAAGGTTTAATGTTAATTCAAAGTATCTATTATTTTATAACGGTAATTTCATACTTTAACCCCCATTAGTAATGCCAGGATAACACGTTCTCTCAGAACGTGCATCTAAACCACTTCCTAATACTAAGAATCTCTTTGTTATATATTCATGCTCGGACATGCTCAGACGAGCTCGGTGGCGCAGTGGTGAAACGCGCTATTACGCTACTTGGACACCAACGCTCGTGGGTTCGATTCCCACACTGTACAAACATTTGTGTGCATTTGTGTGTCTGTTTGTATGGGTCTGGGTATTTTCTTTGTATAATAAGTATGTATTTACGTATGTTTATCAGTTGTCTAGTACCCATAACACAAGCTTCGCTTACTTTGGGGCTAGGTGGCGCTGTGTAATTTGTCCCACAATATTTATTTATTTATTAACCCTGTTATTTTGACTGTATTAAATTAATTGGTATTTGATCATACTCGTATTAAAGATATATTTAAAACATAAGAGTTTGGTTTTCTTCATATTTATATCGCCACGAGGTTAAAAAAACGTGGCTTGAGTTGCCTATGCGGTAAGTACTTCTGGCAGCCAGCAAATATTCAACTTCGGTTGATTTTGTAAGTTTTAAATACTAACTATAAAATACAATGAGCTCAGGATGAAAGAATGACGAAACAAATATACAATGCCAAAGTGGAAGGATGTAGGACCAGAGGAACCGGCAAGCGTACATGAAAAGAGCTATGAATTTTAAAGAAGCGAGTTAGGTTTGTAAGGACGACCGTGTCTTATGGCGCTCAGTTCTCTGTGCCTACCCGACGACCTGGCGTGAAAATATACATTCAGAGTCGAATTTTCACATGGAATATATATTTTTAAATATTGATGTCAAAAGCTAGAATGCAAAATAGTAATTTGTAAAATTTCGTCTGTCATAATTGAAAGGGGTTGGATGAAATTTTACACAGTGGTAGCTTATACCCCGGGTCAACTTTTCGACAACTTATCATAACCGAAATATTTAGGGTTGAACAACCAAAGTCTATGAAACATAACTGTGGGGCTGCTAGTACCCGATAAACTTAAAGCGAACAAAGTCGAAGGTGCAACTTGTGTAAAAGAAAAGCTAAATAAACTACAATCAACGCACGGCTCTTATCGCTGATTCAGGAGACGTGATCGGCCCTTAGGCTCCCTTTGTCCCTTTAACAGCTCCTAACAAAACACTTCAACAGTAAACCCTTGGTTTTACCTTACGTACTATGTGTACCTTAGATTTACTTTACCTTATATATAATATATGAAGATATATATATTTCTATAGAATGCTGTTTGTTTTCGACGTATTTGGTTCCTATTGATATGCTAAAATTAAGGGCACATACAGATTGATACATGTAAATTATTTATTGAATATTTTTTTACTAATTAACATTTTTTACACTGCACTATAACAAGTGACGTATTTTATACCACGCCTGATGGCAAATAAACAATCAGATGGTCCGATGTGGAGTTGTTACCGTATCTAACGATGCAACTCCCCAGGAGCTCATAATCTCTCTCACTCGTAAGACTCATAACAGTAGTTATTTATTTACTTTGTTACTGCTACAGACATTTTCTATGATTTGGACTGTTGCAGTTGTCTAAGATATACTTCGCTAATAGAACTACTGTTTAAATAAGGGATATTTAAAGAGTATTTCTACTATCATATCTTACTCAAAGGGTCAGCGCAGACTGGTAAAGAGATGGCGAAGAACAGTTCTCGGGTCAAAGCATACCGAATAACTCGGGGCGATTCCGAACCTCCAAGTGTATCCTCGTGACTGGGTGAGGATCTACGCGAATCGTATGGATACGCGACACAAGCCAAGGTTGTGCTTTCTTTCTACTCTACACAGCTACCATTCTTATATTCTGGAATGTGGTGATTATTATGGTTATTTGAGGACCAGGACGAATTTGAATACAGTTAAATTAAAGAACTATCGAGTGTTTCAAAAACATATGGAAAACAAATGTAATGGAACCAGGTAAAGCTGAGAAAAACTATTAGCCCAACAATCCACGACGGATCTTCGTTTTAGTATAAAAGCTGAAAAATTCACTCCGCATCTTACCCCCAAGAGAGGTAGGAACGATGGGAAGAGTTTGGATCATCGCGACTTTGGCAGGTAACAGGCAATGCAGGCGCATAAAATTGTAAACCAAAATCGTCAAAGTACGAGTATATCAAGCGTTATTTCTTTAAATTTATAAAACCATATTTTTAATGAATATAATTGAATTATTTTTTGCTTGCATTTCTTAGTACTGAATCAATTCTTTCCTCCTATCGTTTGACTATGAGATAAAAGAATTCATGCAAAAATTCAATTATGTAATATCGAAATTTTTAATAAATTAAATTTTACAACCAAAATCATAAAATACTAAAACTATAGTGTATAGTGAATGCTATATAATGAATTTATCTGATAACCTTCGATATGACCTTCAACTTTGTCCGGCAAGATATTAGAACTGCCGAAACTGTCCAGGTACTCAGGAAACATCTTAAATACCCAATTAACATACGAGTATATGTAATTCAGCTTTTATACTACAAGGAAAGTAAAAATTACAATTTATTAAAGCTTAAGGGTATGCGGCGGGACGTTGCCAAGATACAAAGTGTCTGGCAATGGATGACGTGATTTCTGATACTACCCCAAGAAAATACAGAATATTTACGCTTTTCACCTTAAAGATTTTGTGCAGCAATTTGATACACCTTTGCTACTTGTTAGCCGCTAAAGTCACGAACACCCAAAGTTCATAGTCGGCCATCGTTCTTACCTTTATTGGAGGCATACGCAGAGAAACTTTCAGCTTTTATGCTCTGACGGTAGCGGGATTTTGCCCTATATATTTTTACGTACTATGTGTATGAACTTTTAACTTTAAAGAGACACCAAACAGATCCATCGATGGATCTCTGAATATGTAATTAGGTAGGATCATTCTCCACATAAATGCAATTTGAACTTGCTGAATACACATGTAAAGTGACTGACTGTGCAGTGTAGGCGAAAGGACGTAATATCAGATTAGGTAATACAGTACTAAATTGTCTTAATAACAAGACATTCATTTTCCTGAGAGTTCCAAATCCTGCGTAGATAGATACAGTAATGTATTACTGTATCTATCTGCGCAGGATTTGAGGCCTCTCATAGAATTATCGTTGATAGCATGTATGATGCGATAGTTATTAGAATCACGGCTGATCAAAGCACACTGGCAAGATGCGAGTAAAACTACATGAGTCTGCTGGACCATGTTACAGGACCAAGTTTTAGTTGCTATGCTACGGCGTGGACTTTTGTGTATGTTGGCGTGTGTTTGGGCAGTCGAACATATGAGAGTGTACCGCGAGGTATCTCTCTGGTGCGTTTACTTGATATTATATACTTATTTCATATATTTTTTTTATACCACTAAGGCGGCAATCTAGCATACGGTCTGTTAAACAGTCACCGTAGCCTATGGATATTTGGAACACCAGTGGTGTCACTCATGCGTTGCTGACCCTCTAAAAACCTCTTCACGCATTTCTTGAAGAATTCCATGCTGTAGTCCCTTGGAAAAACCTCGGCTGGGAGCCCATTCCACAGCTTGAGAGTTCTCGGAAGAAAACTTCTCTCGAACCGCACAGTACGCGACCACTGCGGTTCAAGCGTTCGAGGGTGAACTCCCCGCCGTCGGCGAGCATATACAAAAAGAAGGATATATTTTAAATTAATTAATTGAGAATAAAATCACAGCTTTTCAGTGAAGATTTCTTAATATTTTAGCAATCAAGTTACAAAGGATAAGATACAAGTTAGTTTCTGTTTTAATAAATAAGGTATCATCACATAATTCATATTATATAGGATATATTTGTAGCACAGAAAAAAAAGTCCGAAGTCGTGAACTTTGTGAAAAGTAAACTACTAAAAGAAAAAACTTTAATTTGTTCTTCTTGTTTCTGCAACGTCATCACTCTGTCACACAGAAATATCCCTGTCAGCAAGTCAGTGCTGTCCACCCAAGAATGTAACATAAATCGACTTGGGTTCAATGAATATCGTTTGATATTTGTTACTAAGCTTTCTGTAGAGTTTTCTTATTTGAACCGATTTATAATATCTAAATTTCAGTATCGACATAGAAATTAGCCGATTATTATGGATTTTAAACTTATTACAAGCTCTTTCATTCTACCCATATAGCATAATTTCACAATATTTTATATTAGAAAAAAAGGGAGAATTACCAGGTGTTTAGGCGGCTCTGCAAGCTATTTAATAAACCGTGGTGCACGGCAGTTGAGCATCACTTGACTAGCCATCTCTTTGAGAGTTTAAATGCCTTATTTGTCATATTGCTGTCTCTCACTTTGCCAAGAGGGGAAGTCAATTCCAAAACTTCCTACTCCTACAAATTTCTTCTGATTAAATTCGTTGTGAGTTCCAAGGCAGCAGTAGTTTAACCCCCGGGACAGAAATGAACTTCACTGTTCATTGCCTTTTTGGTGGTCGCTGCTGTTAATTCTGGCTATACAGGAGACACAGTGGTGGGTATAAGTGGTGGGCATTAGAAAAATGTAACCTTTTTTGAAGTTATACTTCTTTTGGCGCGTTTGAGAAAAATAATGACAGTGAATTTTTACGAGACGACCACTAAAATTGACATCACGACGTTGCTTGGTAAATGTCTCTCAAGTTTTGTTTGCGACTAATATTCAACGTAGTTATTCAAATTCTTATTTATGAATCTATAATACGTATTTTATATCAGCACAGATAAAATATGTTTATATATATATACACATTCACATGTGTATGCGTAAATTATATACAATAGCGAATGATATTTATTGATAATTTATTATATTATTGTTTTGTTTTACAAACGTAGAGTACTGGCACGCGGGATGAAATTTTCCTTCTCCTATTGATATTAAATATTAATAGAAGGAATTTTATTCTATCTCTTAGTTTGTACACCCCTTTAGTCAATGAATCGAGTACAATCCAAAATAATAAGTAAACATATTTACCCGAGCGGCTAAAGCAAAATTACAGAATAAATAAATATGAACTCGTTAATAAATGTAAATACGGACTCTCAATTGCAAATCGAAACGGTTAACATTTTTCGATTAATTAATCCCAAATACTTGAACTCCCTGGCTTTTTTGATTTAAATTGAAGATTTAAGGAGCTTAGTGTTGCCAATTTTTTTTTCTTTCAACAAGACCTTAATTTTTGATACAAATTTCAGCTTTTGTTTAGCTGATCGGGAGCTTCTCCTGCCTAAATGGACAGATAGAGAACTCAAGTAAGGTTTTCCGTTTTCACTTGATGAGGTTAAGTTCAAATTTTCATTGCTACCTACCTAAACTAAAGGTGAACCTGTTACTTTAGAAGATGGCGACCACTACTTACTTTAAAACATTCTGACTTTGCCTGACAATATTGATCGGGTTTGGCACAAAGCACTTCTCTCCAAACTTCCTGCACACGGTGTGCTCCAGCTATGCTTCCTGCATGAGCGTGGAATCCGCTTCCTAGCAGATGGATGCGTTTCTCGTTTCATGTCAGTGAATTCTGTTGTCCCACAGGGCTCCGTTTTATCGCCCACCCTCATTCATCTTCATATCAATGACTGTCATGCTGCCAATTGGTTTTGCTATGGTGATGACAGTACGGTCCATGGGCGATATTTCGGTCCACCTGGTACTTGTCGGATAGAAATCGATGAGAAGTGTGATAGTTCTGTCGTTAAGCTTAATCGGGTTTTGGATGTCATTAGTAAATGGGGTTCCAATAACCTGGTTGAGTTTAATGCCAAGACAATTCAGGTGTGCGCGTATACAACAAAAACGTCCCCATTCCTTCCCACTCCCACTCTGGGACAGTTCCGCACAATATCTTCTCGAGGCTCGACAAGGTAAATGGTGTTGTGTCTGCTATTTTAAACTGGTTCACATGTAATAATCTGTTGCTAAACTCAGCTAAAACCAAATGCATCAAATTTAGTCTTCCAAATGTGAGTTCTGCCAATACAGAAGTTCTCATTGGGAATAATAAATTAGAATATGTTAATAACATTGTGTTTCTTGGAATTACAGTAGACTCCAAATTACAATGGGGCCCCCACATAAATAAACTAGCCGGTAAGCTCAGCTCTGCTGCATATGCAGTTAGGAGAATCAGGCAATTGGCGGATGTGGCTACTGCGCGCTTAGTCTATTTCAGCTACTTTCACAGCATTATGTCGTATGGTATACTGTTGTGGGGAACGGCGGCTGACATTGAGACAATTTTTATCTTACAAAAAAGAGCCATTCGCTCTATTTATAACATGGGCTCCGAGAATCCCTCAGGGAACTGTTCGAAGAAATAAATATCCTTACTGTTACTTCTCAATATATTTATGAAAACATAATGTATGCCCGTAAAAATTTAAATTCGTTTTCAAACTTCAGTGAAAAACTTAGAAGTAGAAATAAGTTGTGTATGCCGGTACATCGGCTTGCTAGGACTGATAGATCTTTTCTTGTAAATTATATTCGATTTTATAATAAGTTGCCTGAAACAGTTCTGTCCTTTCCTGACAATATATTCAAAAAGTACATTAAAAATACTCTGTGTAGAAGGGCTTATTATAGAATTGATGAATATATAGCTGACAAAGATGTCTGGAAATAATTCAGCACACACTACCTGTTCTTAATAATATTTAATTTTACCATTTGATATCATTATTGTACCAATATGCTTATGTATTTTTTGTTTTTGTAATATCTAATTGACATTTTTAAAAAAGACCTATATTGGCAAGTTTCTATCGGCATTTCTTCTTAGCCAATGGTCATTTCCGAAATGTTAGTAGATAAAAAAAAGGAAAAAGTAAAAAGAGAATTAAATAAGATGTAATAAGATTATATATCAAAAACTGTAGGGGCTATCGGATGGTCGGAGGCTGGTTCTTTATCTATTAAGATAAATACTAAATTGTGGTGCCTTTACGCTCTACTGTCGAAACCAAAAAACGCAGAAGCTAAGCTAAAACGATTGTTCGATGTGCTCGACAAAACTACCCAATGGATTACTCGACTTCCTAAACTTTTACATGGTGATGATTCGTATATCCCAGGTCGATATTTAAAGTATATTTATCTCTGAATTGTTAGAGGTTGCGTAAATCTGCAAAAACTAAATTCCAATGGATGAAGTCGCGCCCAGCAGCTAGTATCTCATGTAATAATATGAATAGCTAGTGCAGACAATTGCTGAATAAGGGATTTTACGCACATAATCGCTTTAATCTGGTCCATGGGCGTTTTGAGCGTCGGCGAGCTGCAGCCGGGATTACAGAGTGATGGATGCACTACCCGGATTACGACTCCCAGTGTTGCCGCTTGCATCACTGTGAAATTTCGCTATAGTGCAATTACGAACACGTCGTAATGGTTATGCATCGGCACGCGTACGTTCTTTTAAAAGCTTTCAAAACTATGCTCCCGTGTCAATATTGATCGAGGAATATCGTGCAAAGAAAATGTTTTAGCGGTTTATTGTGTTTGAATCAATTTACTTTCACTGCGCCATTGCGAAATACAGCACAAAACATGTTTACTGTTTTGTTTGTTTATTTGTAACATATATTCAATACAAACATGTTGTCTATGTCATTAAGAATTAGAGACAGGAACACAATACTTTAATTAAATTACTTTTTCAACAAATCATAGATTTTTTACAAAATTTATATGCAATGGAAGATACATTCTGTTCAAATGATTTTAACAGTTTAAACTAAATTTTATATCTTACCAAAATGCTATTACATACTTTAAACAGGAGATTCTTATATATTTGGATCAAATTATTTATTTAGATAAAGTTTTCCATTTTGAGTTTATTTATATAGGTAATTTTTTGAAAATATACGATATTAAAAAATAAACCCGTCACAAATGGGTCGCCCAGATACATTGGTTTAATCTGTGGATATGGTTTGACCCCTTATCATTAAAAATAATTAATTATATTAAAAAACATATGCATGGTATTTCTTTTTGTCTTGAAGTTAATTAAAATTAAATATACTTAAATATATATTTTAGCAACTTTGACATAAAAGAAAGAACGTGTGGTATTACTGAATGACATCTCTACCAGCTCATGTTTTTTTTAATATCCTTAGGGTTGTGAATTGATGAAGAAAAATGACGTAACATATCAGTAGTTTTAAAAGTATATTAATAAATATCAACTACCTAAGAAAACATTACCGAACACGTAAATCCACAAAAGGATTTCTTTGTTATATATATATATATATATATATATATAACACAGTTCAAATTAATGTTCATGAATATTACCGCACAACTGTTTAGTGGAGATAAGTTCACTTTTGTACGCTGTATTTGACACTGTTTTTTTTGTTTTATTTGTGTTTAGGTTTTTACTAAACAATAATTCGCTATTTGAACGAACCAGATCAACAAAAGTTAAATACATAATCATATTGAAACTTTATTTGCTGGGTATTCTATCTTTTAAATCGGGCAAGAATTCACTCTTTGAACGCAGGAACCTGTTAAATACATAAGTATATTGATTTATATTATAGCTATTTTTATAGCTTACTAGCAGCTGTAGCTTACAGGCTTACAGGTATGCTTGCTTGCCTCTCTTGTAGTGAAGATCATGAAAGTAAGTATGTCAGTAGTTGCTATAGTTTTTAGAGTCAAAGCCAACCTTATCTATACCTGTTAATTAACAAATTAGTGCGTGTCAGCTATTGAAGACTTGCTGCGTATAACATGTCCGCGATACTAATTGTATTGCGAAGATTCAAGGGCTATGGTAAGCACTTCACATTGTGGTAAAATTAGATTAGATGTATGCTTGTTTGACGTCCGACGATGTATAAATATATTATTAATGATTGTTTGCGTATACATCGCCGATGCATTATTCTCGATGATTTTGAGTGTTATACTCGCACACATTTCCTAGGTATTATATGAAGGGCTCAGGGGAAAAACATGAAGCATCATAAAGACAATGAACTGAGAAACTACTAAATTAATCTTCTGATTATTGAAACAAGGTGCACTAAAGCTTGAAATAAAAGAAAAGTGTGTTCATTTTCTATATATAATAAGTATGTATTTACAAAAAAAAATGTATTTACGTATGTTTATCATTGTATAGTACCCATAACACAAGCTTCGCTTACTTTGGGGCTGGGTGGTGCTGTGTAATTTGTCCGACAATATTTATGAAGAAAATGTGCTTATTTTGGATGTCAAGTCAAAAACCTTTTTTATTTCTTATACTTAGTTACCAGAAGAAAACAGGACAATAATGAAGATAATATAGGCAAAAATATTGCAATGGCTATGAACGGATAGCTCCAAATTAAGCGAAGCTTACGCTATGTGAGACTCAAAGCTCATGGGACAATATGTAATCAACTGATAAACATACGTAAATATTTTTATTTGTACGTACATGATATACAGAAAATACTCAGACCAAGACAAACAGACATGTTCATGCAGATAAATTATTGTTTTGCCGTGTGGGAGTCGAACGCACAACCCTTAGTGATAAAGGAGCCATTACTAATCACTTGGCCACCGGGGTCGTTAGATTACATAGGTATTGACAGATCGCATACCTTTCTTATAACATATACATACCTATATGTGTGAATATAACATATCTATTTAGATAAACTTAAACAGTAAGCCTTATGTAGATACAAAACCTGATTCAAATCGTAAGATACGTTGCCGAGATACATGAAATATATTTATTTATATTCAAGAATTGCGTATAAATAAGAAAAAGAATGTACATTGTTATGAATTTGTATATGTATGTATATTAGAATTGACGAGAGCATTCACTGAACGACGGACTTTGTAGGAGTCCAAAGTGAAAAGGAAATTCCACAGCTTTGTACGTTTCATCATTACATTTCACGTTTCACAAGAAAGGAATTGGAGTAGTTTGTATTACATCTTGTTGTAGTGCAAGTGGTTCACGATTATTTTTAGAGTCCAAACCAACTCGCCTGCATGTGTTGCACCCTGCCAATATTGTAGAAGAATAAGAAGTGAAATATTATAAGAGATTGTAGCCAAATAATAATTGCCTGGAGAATTGTTCTTGCGAGTGTTTCCGAGACCTTCTAAGAAGTTACTGTAGTAGCAGCATGGGTGGCAACGCGCCAACAATACTCCTTGTATAATAAACGTTCTTAAGCTACGGTACCCACTTTACAGAAGGTAGGCCGAATGCTTGTATGCCGCCCGACGTTGTATAAAAATGATCCTGATGATTTTTATAATTTAAACTAACTTTTTTTATATAACGTCGCGAGGTATACAAGCATACGGTCTACCTGATCTAAAGCAGTTACCGTAGCCTATTAACGCTTGTAACATATATCACTCATGCGGTGCCTCCACTGCTTCGTACACAGCAACTCCTTAGGAGCTTACTGGTAACCTCACTCACACGCAGGAACACAACAACCCTCTAGGGAGTTGTTACTTGGCTACGGTTTTCTGTGAGGTGTAGGTACTTCTCCAGATGGGCTGCTTTGATGCGCCCTACCTCTCTTAAAACATCCAGACCAAGACAAACAGACATGCTCATGCACACAAATGTTTGTCTTGTGTGGGAATCGAACCCACGAGCGTTGGTGTCAAAGTCGCATCTTTCACGACTGAGCCACCGAGCTCGTCAAAATAATAACTAAATTGTTTATCATAAAATAATAGTAGTTTGAGAGAATTAGTATTTTAAGTGTATGTTATTTTCTCTAAATATGTTAACTATTTAGTCAGTATTTTTTCCTACGTATGATGAGCAGTTTCACAGAAACATGACTGTGATCATGTATATATCGATCAAACGCTTTGTAATTTAAAAAAAACAGTTTCATGTACATATATCGGCATTTAAAAACAATCGCCCAGAAAGGGCACACGTCGCCGAACATCTTATAGATAAAGCATATAATTTATCCCCATTAACACATATAAAATATTACAGATATCAGCTAAAGGATTAAAATAATATTAGGGGTTAAAGCATGAAATTGCCGACTTGTACTGAAAAATTAAAACTCGTTTTTTCTAAGATGTAACATATTTATTTAATCAAAATATTTACCCACATTCTACGAATTAATAATAAGTCCACATTATCTATATCTATATATTGTCAAAGTCAAAGTCAAAATCTTTTTATTCCGTAAAAATGGCTACATTTGTTTGGAATCGTCACAATTTTTTTCCCTACCGTGCAGTTTATGACTAGGTGAGCACTGATAAAAATACTGCCAAAAAACTCAGGCATCCCTCTTTTGGTATCCAAACAAATTTACATATTTTATTAATTACATTATAATTGGATCGACTCACTCCCAGGCATTTTTATCATTAATATAGTCAGATACTTTATAATATGCCCTGCTACACAATTTGGCTTTAATAGTAGTTTTAAATTTGTTAATTGACAATTCTCTTATATTGCTGGGAAGTTTGTTATAGAACCGTATACATTGCCCCATAAAAGAATTACTTATTTTGTGGAGACGGCTTGCATGTAAGACAAGATTATGCTTATATCTAGTATTTATGCTATGAGTATCACTCTTTTTACAAAATGAGTCTATGTTTTTATGGACATACAAAAGATTTTCATAGATATATTGCGATGCGACTGTTAAAATATTTATTACTTTGAATTTTTCTCTAAGGCTCTCACGGGGACCAAGTTTGTAGATAGCTCTTATGGCTCTCTTTTGCAATAAAAAGATGGTGTTAATGTCCGCGGTGTTAC
The DNA here is from genome assembly GCA_947507595.1 of Pyralis farinalis. Taxonomy (NCBI): domain Eukaryota; kingdom Metazoa; phylum Arthropoda; class Insecta; order Lepidoptera; family Pyralidae; genus Pyralis; species Pyralis farinalis. The sequence continues at coordinate 8,916,725 of OX382271.1, read as the reverse complement.
CCCAGAGAAGAATTCCATATGACATAATACTATGAATTGCTGACATATAATCGGAATTTATTTCTGCCTTTACGATAGAACGGTGTTCCTGAACATTCCCATTCTACTTTTTTTGCTGAATCCGAATCTGACGTCAACATTTGAATATTCAAAAAAAAGCGACAGACAAACGCACGGCGACCGGCCACATCGCAGACACAACGTTGCGTATCCTCTACGAAATGAAGAGTAAACTGTCTATCTGCACACTACGTAACGACATTGCAACTACTTGCAACAAATCAACCATATCCCAACCACATCCACATTTTGTAGGAACCACAACGCAACTGTAAAAAGCTGCAGCGACACTATTCACATGTAACAACTGCTTGAGCAGTTTTTGTCGCGACGCTGTGGTATGGTTGTAGTACGTGTGAAACAAGCCTAACACCATTACGTCAATGTGTAACACGCTACGTATCACATTTTTTTGTACATTCCTAACCAGCTATGTAATGTAGTGTAGTGTAGTCAAAACAGTGAATTGCGACACGGTCATTTGAAAGATAAATCAAGAACATCAAATTATTTTTTAAGTATATATTCATGTGTATATATATACCTTTACGCCAGGCTCATTACGGGGTAGGCAGAGAGAACCGAGCACCACAATACACGGTCCCTACATACCTCACTCCCTTCTTTAACATTAATAGCTCTTTTCATGCATGCTCGATAAAACATGACCGATTTGGTTATGGTAGCTGATTCTTGGTCATCCCCGGCTGATGTGTTTCACTTTCGCATTATTTTTCAATGGTAACATTATTACGTGTTACCATTTTCTTAACACATACTGCACCTAATTACTCTAAACAAAGTTTGATAAATCCATGACACTCCTCTTTTATTTTTTAATTTCTGGCAGTATTGCAGTGATTTCACGGGCATGGGCGCGCGATGCGCGTGTAATCATTTAAGTCATTCGGAGCACTCTCGGCTCCGAGTCGCGTCGTGCGAATCCATTGAAATGTACTGGGAGTAACAGGGAGAGTCACAAGCTTCAATCCAGTGATATATCGCTGTTACAGGCCACTCAGAAAGTATTACAGAGTTTTCATGTATGAGTGACTGACCAGTGGCCTTAATATATTTTGAAAATATGATTACTTAAAAGTAAAAATACGTACGTTTCAATTACAAAATTTCCCTCCACATTTTTTGCTAACTAATTTAAATTATCGTCTCTCATTGAAAAATGGATCTGCGCCGGGAACATTTTCGCGCTATGATTTTTACGATTTCAATTGTCGCCTTGAACCGGACGAATCGTACGATAGACTTCAAATGGCATTCATGAATGAAGGCCCTTTCAAGACAACCGTGTATCGTTGGTATAACGAATACAAGTGCGGTCGACTAACTTTGGGAGATGAAGAAAAAATGGTCGCCCTGACGGCTGTTACGGAAGAAAACGTGCTAGCAGTGAAAAATTTTATCCAAGACAATAGACGAGTTACGTATCAGGAGATTCAACACATACTGCAGATTGGATCGGGAAGCCTTCACGAGATTTTACACTTACATCTTCCCGTGAGGAGGATCGACGCTGGGTGCCGCACAACCTCACCGTTGCTCAGCAGCAGACCCAGATGGAATGGTGCCGTGATATGATATACAAATTTAAAGCAGGCTTGTCTCGGCATATTTACGACATCATTATAGATGTTGAGTCCTGGATTTATCGATACGATCCAGAAACAAAGCGCCAGTCGATGGTTTGGGTGTTTCAAAATGAATCAACACCTACCAAAGTGAAGCAATCCAGAAGCGGGGGGAAGATTTTGATCGCAATTTTTCAATTTGACTGGCTATCTGGTGTCAATTCCTTTACAGTCTCAAAGAAGCGTCAACGTCAAATGGTATACTACCAAATGTTTGGCAGTAGTTTTCTCTGTTGTGAGCAATAAGCGACTAAACACAGTGCTACGCGCTACTGTTCCATCACGCATGAAACTTTGTATAGAGGCTGGTGGCTTTGAAAAGATTCAATAAAAAAATATTTACCTATGGAACAGTTTTTTTTTATTTTCGCTAAACTTTCTGAGTGTCTCACGTATTTCGAGATTAAAGAGCAGTGATACTCCAGCGGTTAAAGAACCGACCTATTGATCAACTTATCCCCAGTTTCAATGTTGGCATGTACCACTAAATCAGTATCTTCGCCAAATCCTTAGGCCTAGGTAGCGGACGCCGGCAATCCTAATGGATTAGTAAACGGGATAACGCTAGGACGAAAAAGACCAAGATGAATTGCAACCTCAGATTCATAAATTACTACAACTATATAGTACGCTATCTAGACACGTGGTATCATCGTCGTACTGATAGCGCTATTGGAGTTAATAACTAGATAATAATCAGGACAGGAAGTAATTTATTGCATCAATTCAACTATATATACACAATGTACATTAATTTAAGTATTATTTCTGTATTTTTTTGACGAGCTCGGTGGCTCAGTCGTGAATGACGTGATTTTGACACCAACGCTCGTGGGTTCGATTCCCACACATGGTAAACATTTGTGTGCATGAACATGTCTGTTTGTCATGGTCTGGGTATTTTCTATGTATAATAAGTATGTATTTACAAAAAAAAATGTATTTACGTATGTTTATCAGTTGCCTAGTACCCATAACACAAGCTTCGCTTACTTTGGGGCTAGGTGGCGCTGTGTAATTTGTCCGACAATATTTATTTATATTTATTTATTTATATGCATCTTTAATTTACAGCGGCAACAAGATTCATGTTTTATAATTAGTTTTCCCGCGCATACTCATACCTTTTTTCTTAGTGAACGTTAAAATCCTTTGTAATGAACAAAATCCTATTATCCCATTCCTACTATGATATTCGATACGATATTCGATCTTAGCATACAACTGTTGCGTCCTGCATTTTGCTAGGTTCATTTTAAAATACTTGGAAACTTCCGTACATAGATAGCTCTGTATCGACTGGATAGTAAGATAACTGAATACAAATTGCTAATGAACATCAGAAATTACATGGAGGAAATTAATTTGTTTTGGGCGGTTCTGATGAAAAATTACAAAGAAGAAATTATTGCGAATGATTGTGAAATATCGACAATAGCGTTCATTACCTAACTTTTGCAGTATTAAGTATTTGTAAGTTCAAACATTGCAAAGGTCCATTGTGTAATTGGTACAATAACCAGGTTACCTATATGATAACTGTAGTTAGTCATTATTTGTATAAATTAAAGTAAACTAAGCCTGTTATTGTATACTATATTATTTATGTACCTTCGTTAGATACAGTGTAGCACCACTGTTTCAAGTAAGTACTTCAATTATTAAAAGTTGCGGTATATACAGTGCGATTTGTAGGAATCTTTTTGTTGCTAGGTATTTAATTAACGAGAAGGCGAAGAAAGAGATAATTAAAAACGAGATAGTTTTAAAGGCTGTTTGAACACTTTATGCAAAGTATATAGAGGGCCTCGAAGAGTCGTTGAATTCATCACAGCTGAGTGAGTTGCAAATACGTATCGGTAAGATAGAATTCGTATGTGATCGCTGCGACGAGGTTCAATTAAAGTTGGAATGTATTGTCGCTGATACGGGTACTCAAACTTTGTAAAGAAAAGAATTCGAGTCTTTTTACTTCAAGGTTCTAAAGTTCAGGAGTTATTCACTCACATTAATTTACATCGTTCTGAGTCTGCAAGGCGGTCTTCTCGGGGACACCCAATATTTGTTAAGTTCCGGTCCCTAAAGTATAGCGATTGCCCGGAAAATTGGTTAGAATACCAATTTTGACGAGCTCGATGGCTCAGTCGTGAATGACGCGACTTTAACATCAACGCTCATGGGTTCGATTCCCGCACCACCGAAAACCGCACCCAAATAACAACTCCCTAGAGGATTGTTGTGTTCCTGGGTGTGAGTGAGGTCACCAGTAAGCTCCTAAGTAGTTGCTGTGTAAGCAGCAGGGGAGGTATCGCGCAAGTGATATTTAATATGATTACAAGTGGTAATAGGATACGGTACTTGTGTTACATCAAGTGGGGCATAAGCTTTTAAAAATACCGGGATACGTTTACGAGTTTAATTCATTAATCATCATTGGTTTTAATTTGAACCAATACGGTTCAAATTGAAACCATTCCGATCTCACGCTCCCTTACAATTGCTGCCAATTACACCTGTAAATAATGAAACGCCTAGCACTCATTGTGTCGATATCGACGCATCGACCAGTTGCGACAGCATTTCTGGTCAAGACGGAATAAGGAGCTTAGAGCTGCAGCAGCGCGCCAAGTGATCATCGACTGTCAGCCCCGGACTCAAAGAGCACAGTCTGGTACTACGTGTTGTGAAACTTTACCCTGGCACGACGACATTAGTCGAGTGGCTGACCTCAGTAGCTCAGGTGGAACAATTCGTAGAGCATTTGGCAAGATTTGTCCATTGTCTCACTCTGATGACTAGAATGACTAGTATTAACGCCCGGGTGCATGTACATTACATCAATTCAACTACAAATACACAATAAGCATTACTATAAGTATTATGTCTTAACATCTATTTAATTTATAACCGCTTCAATTCCTGTTATCTAATTAGTTTATCCGCGCATATATTTTTTCTTAGTTAACGTTAAAATCTTTGTTTTTTCTACTTTGTTTCATCTTGAAATGCAATTGAAGTATCGTGAATTTCGCTAATTTCCTTTTAAAATACTTACTCCCGTTCAAGCATTATACTTAAGAAGATTGTTTTTTGTTATACAATGGAACAATGTCCACCTGATTAGATTAGATTTTGCGAAAGTATTAATTATTATAAAATGTCCTCGCCAAATATATAATTTTATCGGTACAGAGTCAGGCACTTATGCTACGCACTCTTCCGTATCAATGCAGGCACAACGCTAATGTAGGATATATTTTAGATAGTTCATAAGCACACATTGATGTTTTCTTTAAGTTTAAAAAGGAAAGATAAGGAAAACTGAGTATTGACAACATAATACAAGTTACGTATATATAGCTAGCGTGTAACTTAACCTATGAAAGGCCTAGTTCTCTCTCTGGGACTCAGCTAATGACCTAATGAATTTGGATAATGATTAGTCATTAGTTATTAGTAATTTATTCCATATACAAAATACATTGTGTCGTAAATTATAAATATACATTACAATATTTATATGAAAAAATACCTTTACATTATCAATACATTAATTATTACTTTCAAATTACCATAAATTGCATTTTATTAAACCGATGATTCCAACATTGAATATACTGCTGTTGTATCACTGTACTGGACCGCAGCGCGACCCACCCTACCTATGTGGATGTAATGGGCATGCAGCATGCCTAAGCCTACTTACCGATATGCCTATTGGATCCTACCTAACTTAATGGACTGGAGCGTGTCCAGCCTATCTGCCTACTATTTTTGCCACTACCTACTATTTAACTACACCTACTGCTACTGATGAACCCTACCTAAATCTATTGCTATTTTGTTATTATTATCTTACCTAACGAACTAAACGTTCCTGCCTTGCTAAGCTCTACAAATCTTCCCTACCTAATGTCCTAACTTCCCTACTTATGTGCCTAACCTATACTTCTTTAATATACCTGTTCTAAGATCTACATATGTGTTTAATATTACGTCCTACCTAGATAACATACCTATTTGTCTTATGCCCTACGTGTGTCTAGTATAAGACCTACCTAGATAACCTAATCTCAGTTTTAAGCTCTACCTATGTGTTTCGTGATCAAACCCTACCTATGTTACCTAGTATCGTCTTATGTATTCTGTATTTACCTAAAGCCCTATCTCCCCCAGCCTATGTACAGTTGAAATAACAGCTCTACTTCGATTTGTTGATATATATATATATATTGATGTAAGATATTTCGATGTTTTAGTGCCTAGTGTCGTATATACGAGTTAATAATGGAAATCCGCCCATAAGCTCGAGATTAGTCGAACTTGTATTTGCATGTGTGTGGTTCGTATTATAATATTTATGTCGTGGTTTAATTACCCTGGCCGGGATTTCCAGCACACAGCTAAGGTCTTTGGAGCTGGTTTCTTCGCAAAGAAACAATGTATTTATATAAACATGTAAATGTGTGCGTACGACTTTTATTTAATATTTGTTGTTGCAACTAATAGCCACTGCTCCAAGCCTTAAAATATTCCAAGTCCATTGGTATAATTTATATATTATAAGTCATATGTGCGCATTATTGATTGTATAAGAGCTCTTAAACCCTGATCGGGTTTTACCAATTAATGGGACTGGATGGGAGTGAATTGAATACACTCGGCGGATTGCCTTAACATTTTAAAGACATGTTAATTACTTTCTCGCTATACGAACGGATTACAAGCTTATCGGAAATCAAAGTTTATTGACGCTTATAGCGTTCTTTTGCTTATTCACGCGGGACGTTATCGCGCAAGCTATGCTCTCGTGTTTATGGTATTCCAACCTTACAGTACTTTAAAGAAACTTCATCATTTATTGTAAAGTGTACGGTACCCTTACCATGTCAGTCAAGTGAATAACCGTCTGATATGCGTGCTTTCAGGCGGATTACAGGCCTAACTGACCCACCACAAAGCGCCCGACCAAAATTAATCGATGTTCAAAACCACGGGGCTAACACTGATTAATCTCTACCGTACACTATGATGTTACATTTACTGATATAAATATATCCTCTTTTTTCCAAATAAAGTAAAATGAGAGCGTTATATAGTCAAAATCGCGAGATCCTTACACTACCAACCACCTTATTCAATAAACATTCAAACTCATGCGAACAAGCACTTATTTATAACTTAGTCGACAATGGATTCTATACGGAACCTTACAACTTAAATTCTCTAATCCTAATCCTACTTATCTAACAGAAATTATCGCGGATTCGAAGAAACAAGACCCGGGATGTGACCTAACGCCCTAACGCGAGTGTGTCTAAGGACGTTGTGTATAGATAGTTGTGTTATAAAATATATATATGTGTATATAACTTAGTGTAGACAACTGGCAGACGTGTGAGTCGATGAAAGCCTAGCCCTACGGTCTACCAATTACGGAAAATGTAATTATCACAGACTCATGACAATTCAACCTAGTCTAACTATGAGTTAGACCAGCCTGCGGGATTGTAGTCGCCCCGACATTCCGTGATGTATGTACACACCTCACGAACGCTTTATTTCGCGTTAGAGAGGTGGGGCCCTAGTGTAATGTGGGAAGATCTAGACACGGCTTACCTGTCCGTACTAAATCGTGTATTTGATTCTATACACTTCAAACTCCGCTCAGTTGTCACAGTCAGTTTACCACGGTGCTTGAAATGTGTCAATACTGCTTAATAACAAGCCACTTTAAAACGAACTATCGCGAATTTAAAGAAACTATAAGAATTGGTTAACAAATCTTATAGCCAAATAGCCCAAACGAATACTGATTGCTTAAGTTACAAAAGTACCAAGTTTTTAAGAATTCCCGAAATACGTTTCGCCTCACAGTCAGTATTAGCTATTGTGTCGTCTCAACGATTCCCATTGCCTATATAGTCCATGACAAACCCCGCGCGCGCTTCACCCCCGTAAAACCGCCACGCCGATCTGTGTTTAAACGCAAGGTTCCGTACACATTCTCCACTCCAGACTAGGCCTTACAACTAACTTAATTTACCGAATAATGCATAATTTACACATGCTAATTAACTGTGATTAGTACCAAATTAGATCTTATCCTAAATACCCGAATAAACTCCAGACTTAAAGTCTTGACCGCAACACCTAAGAGCTTTCTTCTTAGAGGCAGGGATTGCGTCGAACCACTTGTAATCCAATTATTCTCAAACATCTATTTGTCTTAATTATTTCCAACAGATCGGTTCGATCTTGTATTCATTATCAATTTTGAATTTCACCAAAACATCAACATATCTTACGTGGGTTTGTTCTATAGTCTTGGGTAACCCTAATTTGATTGAATAAGCTCGACGGGCTCGGTGCCGGCTAACAAAAAATAATGGTTTGCACATGTGCGCACAGCCACGTTGCTTTCGACCATACAACAATCTTAAGGAATTTTAAACCATTCCAATTTTGAATAATATTACGCAATCTTATTATCGATAAGATGTGCTGGTACCATTACATCACGAATAAAAAAAAAAATTCTACAAGGTCATAAACTCATCCACTGAATAGAAGCACTTTCCCACCAAGAAGGACCTCAATTGTTTTTTAAAATAATTTGTATTGGTTATGATTTTTATGTTAGTAGGCAATCTATTGAATATCTTCATTGCTTGATATCTTACACTATGCTCTACTATTCGAAATTTTGGTTGTATGTAGTGAGTAATATTTTTTCGCCTGGTGACGAGACGCCTTGCTCTTTCTATGCTTAACTAGGTCAGTAAGTAACAAGCAGGCTACTGTTAGAATTTCTAAATGAATACGTGTTCTCTATACGACTGACTCTGATTTATGCGTACCATCGTCGATTGTGAATGCTTTTTTGAGATTATAGTCATAGCCATTGCCCCAGAATTTAATACTGTATCTTAAGTTTGATTCTACAAGAGCGTAATATGCCATTTTAAGTTGCTTAATATTCAACTCGTCTCTCAAGCTTCTTAAAGCGTAACATGCGGAGCTGATTTTGTTTTCTATGTAATTCAATTCATTTTTCCAGTTCAAAAGAGAGTCTACATGTATACCTAAGAAATTTATTGATTCTTCCATTAATAGGCAATCGTCATTCAACTTAACTTCTAAGGTGTCTTTTTTCCTTGCAGTAGTTCTGAAGATAATGACCTTGGTTTTCTCACTATTGAGTTGCAAGTGATTCGCGTTAAACCAGTTTGAAAATGCTGAGATTGCATTGTTTACTTTGTTGTTGAGATCGATTAATGCTAGAAAGAAGATTGTTTCTCATAATTATTTCTCACATCGCTGAATTTATAACCAAGTTGTAGACCGGACAGATATTTTAATGCCTGAGAAAAATCCTAGAATTTGATTACAGTACCAGATATATAGGTATATTATACTATACTATCCAAAGACCCACTCAAATACACACAACGTTTTTTATCAACATCGATCCGTTTTATAACACGTATAAAATAATTATATTTAAGTATAAAGATTATTTTGAGATCACGTCTTTTGACCGTTTGACTATTCTCGGGGTCTGAAGGGCTCACTATCTTCTTTAGATTCTGAGCCAATCTCACTTGTACGTCCACGTACATATGAATATGTATGTATGAATGAACGTGTCTGTGTAATAGGGACAGAGAAGTAACATATGATGATTATGGCAGGCGTCCGTCCGTCTTCTGTAATCCAGCACCATCAATCCAAATATATAATAGCCTAATAATTTCCGACACTTTCGCAATAGTCCCAATACCATCCGTGACCTGGTTCATGGGTATATTATCCCATTGATATCCCTTAGCGCAGGTCACGGCGGGTACACAATATTACATCAATGTTCTCTAAGGGGCCTCTACGCGTTGGAGATATGTCAAATGACCGGGATTATAACCCGTGAAATAAGATGTATAAAAAAAATAATAAGGACAGTTGTACTCCATCTATTAACCTAGTTTCATTTATAAAAACTTCTGACCCTATATATAAGGATCAGAGGCGTGAAATTCGTGCGACCGACGCTCCTGTGCCGTCTCGACGCCCCGCCATCTCGCCGACTTGTCTTAAGGAGTACTACTACATTAAAAATTAAAGTAGGTACTTGTTTTATTTCCGTCAGATTATAATAGGTATTGATCTATTTTATTATTGTTGTACAAGAATGGTAACATAAGATTCATCTTTCAGAATACCGCGGGGGCAGCATTGATACTGATAGGGCAGCATTGATACTGATAGGGCAGCATTGATACTGATAGGGCAGCATACAAGTAATTAAATTTTACAATAGTGTAATGCCACTACGTAATAAAAACTATAATAATACGAGTATGTATAAAAAATGATATAAAGGATATGCAGAAAAGATCGTGCAGAAAACCTGATATCATATCCAAAAAAATGTTACAGTGGAATGAAATGGATAAAAAATATTTAATTAAATAAGATGTTATAAAAAATCGAATAGTCCAAAACTAATATTATGTTGGATATACTCGTATTAGACTAATAAAAGTAATGAAAAGGTAAGATATGTCCATTTGTAAAGCAAAAAATATATTTTATATATAATTAAGAAATGATTGGTTTGTGTAGACATAAAAATAAAGCAGTAAAAAATAGAGGAAAATATTATAAATAAAATAATTATAGACCTACCATAATATTTGTTTTATTCCGTCAAAAAAAGGAGGAGTTTCTCAATTCGAGTTTATTTTTTTATGCTTTTACCTCAGAACTGCGTCATTTATAAAGGGAAATAATTTAAGGTTATTATGATAAGTTAAGTTAGTTATGCGCTTTCAGCAGGGATGGAAGGTACACCGCAGATGTGGAAAGGCGAGTGAGTGCTGGGAATAGTATGAATGGAGCGTTGGGAAAACTTCTTGGCAGTAAAAACCTGAGCCAGAAGGCGCAGCTGGCTATACACAATGCAGTGCTGGTCCCAACGCTTACTTATGGAAGCGAGAGCTGGGTATGGCAGAGAGAGCATGAAAGCAGGATAAACGCGGTTGAAATGCGAGCGTTGCGCAAAATCTGTGGTGTAACGCTTGCAGACCGTATCCGCAATGATGAGGTTAGAAGCAGAGTTGGTCTGAAAGAGAGCGTCGGTGTTAAAATAAGAAGAGGCATGCTCCGTTGGTTCGGACATATAGAAAGAATGCAGGATGAAAGAATGACGAAGCAGATATACAATGCAAAAGTCGAAGGATGTAGGAGCCGAGGAAGGCCAAGACTTACCTATCATGATTAGATTGGTCGTGTTCTATCAGAAGGTGATGTCAGGAGCCCTAGAAACCGGCGAGCGTGTATGAAAAGAGCAATGAATGTGAAAGAAGCGAGTGAGGTATGTAAGGATCGAGTCGCGTGGCGCTCGGTCCTCTCTGCCTACCCCGTAAGGGATTTGGCGTGAAGTTATAGATAGATAGATAGATGATAAATTAAAAAAAAACAAATGACCGGTTATTTCATACTACAATTTCAGTCCAAAAGTACGTAAGGTGTCTAATAAATAAATGGCCAGTAAAATGTTGGAATGGGCAGTTAGATAAGTAGTTCGGCAGTTCACACACCCGAACGTCAAATTGATTGAAAAGAGAGGTAAACTTTCGAAGCGACCAATCACAGGTGTCGAATTTTATTTGGTTTATCGTTAATGGAGTGTGCAAGTGCATTGTCATTTATATTTTAGTGTTATTGGTAATTTTTTAAGCTACAATTATCCCGGTTTCTCATTATTATGGAGGAAAACATCAGGCACATTGCAAATAAATAAATATGTGTTGCCATTTCTTTAAGATTAAAAAAAACAGTTAAATCATAAAACCATGCTTTTTCGTTACACGCAGGAATACATTTTACCCCCTCATTGTTTATAGAACTGCTTAGAATGAGATTTCTTACCTACTAATTCCGATTTGTTAACACGTAACTGCCCGTTTTGCTATTTTACTGCTCTATATTTATTTAATTACCCATTTCATTATTTTTGACCCGTTGAGTGCGGAGCGGTTTGATCAAACCTTGCGCGTTACGGCAACAAGTATATAACGGCATGACTCAGTTTTGTTTACTTTACTGCTAAGGGTTGTCTCCCGATCTTGTTAATAAATATGCTATTTGTAATTTTTAACTCACCAAAACTACAACATACAACTGCTGCTTTAAATCAGTGCTCTTTATAAACCGATATCGAAACTATATACCTTTAGATTGGGTCCATAGAAATATATCAAAATCGATTTAGTAGTTTGGTTTTTAAATCGATATAGCTGGAAAAAATATGTGAGTCAATGGTGTTTACGGTCACAATTTTTTGATACCACTAATATGGTAAACAAGGCCTACCTGATGGTAACCAGTTACGTTTGCAACACCAGGGGTGTTACTCATGCGTTGTCGACCCTGAAAAATCCTCTTCACACCCACTATGTATGTACTTCAAGCCTACCAATAACTTCTTCTTACAGAGCACCGTGCTGTACGCCTTTGGGAAACCCTCGGCTGCGAGATCATTTTCGGAAGACAACGTCTCTGGAACCTCGAGTACCCAGCTATTGCAGTTCCAATATGTCAAATGCCGTCGGCAAGCGGTACGGCTGTAAAACAAAATGTTAGCATCATATCGAACAATTCTTCAGAACACAACAATCGATAGAATACAGAAACAGAGGCAAAATCTCTCCTTGAACTTAGGGGATCAATACCGTGTACAACAATTCTCGTAGATCGTCTTTGAACCGAATCACATGTTCCTAGCTGGTATCCAGGTGCCCTCGCCAAATTGAGAATCTTAATGCTATTGGGAATAGTAAGAAATGCATTCTGGAATTCAGGAACCACAGCAAATGGTATTTTTTTAGCAGTGAACTTATGTAGGTATTCATGGAGTTAATTGGGATTAAGTTTAGTCGAGTTTAAGTTTAACTAAGTAGTCGGATACTTTAAAGCACCCTCAATTTCAAGCACAAGTTAATCGTTCACCTTTCCTCCAGTGGTGAACTACTCTCTAAATTTCATACTTTCAGATTTTTTTTCCTTTCTTCGCTTATCTTACGGCGGTGTCTCATATGGTCAGCACCTTTATTAGGTCTATCCATGTTCACTTTCGATAAACCAGTTACAGAACGCAAGATTCATTAACCGTAGATCCGTCGTGCAGTATGCGCGCGGCCCCCTTCGAAAGCGACGAAATATTTTTGCTACCAGGGTGAAGTGGCGAGCGGTGCTATACCTGCCATACAAAACCGTGTCATAAAAAACATTCGAACTGTACTCATGCCAACAGATGTTTATTTGCATCTTAAATGAAGTACTCTCCTTTGCGTTTACTTTTTTATAGATCTGTGGTTTGCATGTACGGATAAAAATGCTTGAAAATGCTTTAAAACGTCAATGTTTGAAATTTTCTATTTCGAAAAGTAAATCGATAACTGAAAAATGAAAGGATTTCTTCTTGTTGTTTTGGTTGGTTTCAAACGATGCCACTCTACGTAACTGCGTAATGGCGTCACCAGAAATACTTCTAATTAAGATTTAAAAAATCTTTTTAACTTCAAATAGAGTCTACCTATAATATTTGTTTGTCCTTTAAAGAAATAAAACAATTATTTTGCATCTTGTAGTGGATTTTTTCATTGCAGACGTTTTTGAAGACGGTGTTTTTTTGTAAAAAATATATATAACTTTTCATTGACGCTTCAATATCGGCTGTAAAGTAAAAACATATTCTAGAGCAGAACATTCCTCTCCTTATAGAGAATATTCAAGTAAGCGGAATTGACAGTACTCGTAATATACACCTATTCCATACGCTATGTTTATCTTAAACGTTATAAATCAGTCTCTGAATAACATCACAATCACAAGTACGAGTACTTAGATCCTATATCTAAGGCTAGCGATACATTTAACAAAAACTTTTTATCTTATTACTACTTTATTGTATTTTATTAAAATCCAAAATTTTTAGATAGAAACTATGGAAAAATATTATCATTTTATCTGTGGGAGAACGTCAAGATAGCATCTTATGACAAGTATTTTATGGAAATGGATAAATAATTTTAACTGACGGAGGGTGAATCAAAATGATAAGCTTGGTGGAGAAGTGGTTATGCTACTTTAATAGGAAGTCACTAAGGTTTCGATTCCCACACAGATTTGTGTGGGAATCAAACATGTCTAGTTGTTTTAGTCGGGATACTTTTAAGAGAAATAGGGTATATCGAGCAGTTCAACTGAGGAAGTACCTCTACCTCACCTCACCGCAGCCAAATGACTGTTGCCGGAGGATTGTTGCGCTCCTGCGAGTGTGGAAAGTTAAGTCAAAGTCAAAGTCAAAATCTTTTTATTCCGTAAAAATGGCTACATTTGTTTGGAATCGTCACAATTTTTTTCCCTACCGTGCAGTTCATGACTAGGTGAGCACTGATAAAAATACTGCCAAAAATCTCAGGCATCCCTCTTTTGGTATCCAAACAAATTTACATAATTTATTAATTACATTATAATTGGATCGACTCAATCCCAGGCATTTTTATCATTAATATAGTCAGATACTTTATAATATGCCCTGCTACACAATTTGGCTTTAATAGTAGTTTTAAACTTGTTTATTGACAATTCTCTTATATTGCTGGGAAGTTTGTTATAGAACCGTATACATTGCCCCATAAAAGAATTACTTATTTTGTGGAGACGGCTTGCATGTAACACAAGATTATGCTTATATCTAGTATTTATGTTATGAGTATCGCTCTTTTTACAAAATGAGTCTATGTTTTTATGGACATACAAAAGATTTTCATAGATATATTGCGATGCGACTGTTAGAATATTTATATCTTTGAATTTTTCTCTAAGGCTCTTACGAGGACCAAGTTTGTAGATAGCTCTTATGGCTCTCTTTTGCAATAAAAAGATGGTGTTAATGTCCGCGGAGTTACCCCAAAGAAGAATTCCGTATGACATAATACTATGAAAGTAGCTGAAATAAACTATTCTAGCCGTATCAACATCAGTGAGCCGTCTAATAGTTTTCACTGCATAGGCTGCAGAACTTAGTTTTCCTGATAATTTTTCAATTTGTGGGCCCCATTGTAGTTTGGAGTCAATTGTTATACCCAAGAACACAGTTGTCTCCACAGGGGCTAAATTAGTTCCATTAACATGTACATTGGTAGTCACCTGTCTTACATTAGGTGTTGAGAACTTAATTACTTTAGTCTTTTTATCATTTAAAAGCAGATTATTAACATTAAACCAATGCATAACTTTAGAGAGAGGATCGTTAACTTCGTCATAATTACCTAACTGTCTATTAATTTTGAATGTCAAAGAGGTATCATCCGCAAACAATACAATCTCATGTTTATCCTTTACATAATAAGGTAAGTCATTTATATATACTAAAAATAAGAATGGACCTAGAATTGACCCCTGTGGGACTCCCATGACTACAGGGGACCCCGAAGATATTTTACCATTAACATCGACCTTCTGTATCCTATTGCCCAGATAAGAAGACAGAAGTTCGAGAGCCTTGTTCCTGATACCGTAGTGGTGTAATTTTCTGACAAGAGTGTCATGGTGCACGCAGTCAAACGCTTTAGACAGATCACAGAAAATTCCCAAGGCATCTTGCGAACCTTCCCATGCCGCGAATATACTTTTAAGCAAATGAATCCCTGCGTCTATAGTTGAACAACCTCTCGTAAATCCGAACTGTCTCCTATGAAGCAAATTATGTGTATTAAAATGTCTGAGCAACTGGCTAAGCATTAGTTTTTCAAAAATTTTACTGAGAATGGGCAGTATGGAAACAGGTCGAAAATTCGAAGGGTCCGAACTATCACCAGATTTAAATAATGGAATGATTTTACTATGTTTCATCAAGTCAGGAAATACACCAGATGCCACACAACAATTGAAAATTGTAGCTAAATGTGGAGCGATTGAAATAATAATAGAAGATATGGTTTTGACAGATAGACCCCACAGATCTTTAGTGTTTTTTCATATTTATTGATTTAAAAGCGTTCAAAACATCTTTTGGGCTTACAGCTGAAAATTCAAATATTGTGTCGCATTCTACCACGCTCTGTTTGAGAACGAGTTCAGCAGCTATAGAAGAAGACCTAAGATTTCTCGTAGTAATAAGAGGAATGTTAGAAAAATATTTTTCAAACTCAGTCGCAATTTCTACATCATTTTTGATATCGATATCATTTATCTTTAACTGAAAATCTCGACTACGTACTTTCGCTCTACCCGTCTCATTATTTATCATATTCCAAACAGATTTAATAATATTTGTTGAACCATTAATTTTATTTCTTAAATATATAGACTTAGCATTGGAACAGGCTCGTTTAAATATTTTAGCATAATTTTTTACAAGTTCTTGAAAAGTCGGATTGTGATTACAGGTCCTTTCTTCATAAAGTTCATACAATTTATTCCGACTTTTGTAAATACCAGGAGTTGCCCAATCACTGAATGTCATACGGTCACTTACAGACAGTTGTTTTGGAGTAAAGATTGCATTAAATTCACTAGTAATTAAGCTAAATAATGAACTGTACAAGTGGTCCGGAGTACCGTGATAGGGCAACAATACAATTTTTTCTGCTATATTAGACTTAAATCTTTCTAAGCGGCTTTTACTAAATGGTATATAATTTATTTGCTTTCTTTGTATTTTTGAAGAATTTGGAAATGAAACCAATTGACCTGAATGGTCTGACTGAACTTTATTAATTATACACACATCAAAAGTGTCTAGGGATCAACATATATTTTTGCAATAACTTTTCTCCTGATTGATATTAATTAAAATTTTCTTTAAGGATTCATCAAATAAAGTGTTTTCGTTTGTCTACAGTAACGATAAACCAAGTCACCTTTGCATTAATAAAAAAATTTGCCATTTTCATAATAAAGGGATTTTTGACATTTGAACCACTAACATTAAAGTTCGAAAAAAAGACTGAAATAACAGTTTTCTTTAAAATTTTATTGGGTAACTTAAACAATTAATAATCCGTGTTTCTACCGCGAACACTAACAACACAAGAACATCGGTTTGCCATACTCAAAATGAGTTCATCCAAATCACGCTGTGGAATGGCCGCCCATGTTCGTTGCAACAACAAAAAAAGGTCTTCTTGCGACTGGATACCCTCCATATTCGGCAGAGCTCTTCTCTGTAGCATATCCCATGCATGCTCAATCGGGTTCAAGTCTGGCGACTGAGCAGGCCAGGGCATGACATTGATGTTAGCTGCGGCGAGAGTCTGTCTTACAACTCTTGCGGTGTGCGGTCGTGCATTATCATGCATTAACTGAAATAAGGGACCGATTTGCACTTGTAGAGGAACGATGACGTCTGATACAATCGTCTCAGCATAAATTTGAGCGTTGAGGTTGCCTCTGATCCAAATCAACTCAGTTCTTCCGCCGATCCAAATACCCGCCCATACCATGATGGTTCCACCACTATAAGGATGGACTTCCTGGCAGGATTTTAATCGCTGTTGGCGTCCAGGGGTTCTCCAGTGTCGTATACGTCTTGTATCCGGTCTCATACCAAAACGAGACTCATCAGAAAAGCACACGAAACGCCATTGTTCTTCTGCCCAATTTCTGTGTTCAAGAGCCCATTGATATCGAATCCTACGATTGTGCATTGCTATAGGTGGTACCCTTAGCGGTCTTCGGGAATGAAGGTTCACTTCATGCAAGCGGTTTCTGACTGTTTGGTTGCTAATTAAGTTCCCTGAAGAGTGATGAAGCGTCACGGCTAACATCATGGCGGTTATTGTTGGAGCTCTTCGAGTTGTGATTTGAATGTATCGGTCTTGTCTCCGTGTGGTGCAGCGATAACCGTCCTCCATGGCGCTCAGCCACGGTACCAGTGCTTCGGTAACGTGTCCAAAGTCGACTGATAACACTCTGACTTGTATTCAGAGCTAAAGCCACAGTACGTTGCCGGGAACCAGCTTCTATCATCGTTAGTGTTCGCGGTAGAAACACGGATTATTAATTGTTTAAGTTACCCAATAAAATTTTAAAGAAAACTGTTATTTCAGTCTTTTTTTCGAACTTTAATGTTAGTGGTTCAAATGTCAAAAATCCCTTTATTATGAAATGGCAAATTTCTTTATTAATGCAAAGGTGACTTGGTTTATCGTTACTGTAGACAAACGAAAACACTTTATTTGATGAATCCTTAAAGAAAATTTTAATTAATATCAATCAGGAGAAAAGTTATTGCAAAAATATATGTTGATCCCTAGACACTTTTGATGTGTGTAGATTGATATGAAGGTTTTACATTGCTAAATATATTGTCAATACATGTAGCACTTGTAGCAGTTACTCTTGTTGGCTCTGTAAAAATATGATGCAAATTGTTTGATTTAAATAAATTTAAAAAGTTGTAGGTAACAGTATTTTTCTCCAAGATATTTATATTAAAGTCTCCACAAATTATAACAGTTTTATGGCTATTAGATAATTTATTTAAGGCATCCTCCATGATATTTGAAAATGTTTCAAAGGGCGTGCTAGGAGGTTTATACAGGTTCATAACAATGAATCGTTCCAATTCAATGCATGAAATCTCTACAACTCGCTCAACAGAGAGGCTCACAATGTCACACCTTTCTTTAAATTTAAGCAACTTATTTAATAATATTAAGGAGCCACCATGTATACAGTTATCTCTGATGAATGAGCTTGCTTGAATAAATTACGATAACGGATAAATAATTTAACATTGTTAATCCGTTGTTAATATAGATCCACTATTTCGTAAAACGAATGAATAAGCAGTAACTTCATAAGTACCTATATATAAAAATAACTTCGTAGGTATTTAAAATATATATTTTCACAAAATTTAGAACCTTTAAATACAAAGAAACAATCCAAATAACGGAGAATATGAATTGAAAAGCCAGCAAATCTATAGCTATAAAGTTGAATATGATTATTCGAAGTAAGAACTTTCAGCAACATGTTTTTATATGCATTTAGTTCTGAAAACATAATATCCGTTGAACAAAAATGACCATATGGAACAAATCGTCCGCAAATAAAAATGCCCCTAAAGTATGTCGTCATTATTGAAAATCGTCATGAATGCAAAACGTCCTTAATGCAATACTTTTATTTTTGATACAAGTATCTGTTTGGGTCTAGAAATCATTCTGCAGATTCCCATTCTCATAACCATTTAAAATGTGGTCATTTTGTCACAAAATGTTGTTGCTTGTTTAATGCATCACCTTTTAAATGAAATCTCATTGTTCTCATGCTGTTTTACGCTATGGATATTTTTGCAATGAGCACGTTTGGCTCTGGAAATCTGATCCGATGGTGACCGACCAGGTGCAAGCCTTATACGTAGGTTACTTCATTAATGTAAGTTGGAAGTTACAACAGCCATGCAATTCTCTAAGCGACTCGTAATGGCTGTGTGCGTCGCTGTGATCACAGATGTCACAGCTTTGACATCGTCTACTGCGATCACGGCTAAATTATTTGGTATTCTATAAGGCTGTAAGCGTACGCGAGGCTGTTTGCCTTGTAGAATTCCAATTCCAAACGCAGCATTGCGGCGCTAGTGTCGCACAACCATGAAAAGCGACACTAAGGAATTGCAATTTTGTGTTCAAGGCTATAACAGCCGATGTTTCCGAGGATGTAAGGATGTTTGCTCTTACAGAATTGCATGGCAGGTTACTGTGGTACGTAGTCTACGTGAAAAAAGTAAATGTGAGTTTTGGATGCATTATTTCGTATGACTGGATCGTTGGAGGAACGGAAACGGACGAATGGGAATTATATTTTCTTAACCGATGTCATAAAAAGACGAGATTCTACGTTCGAGCGTATATTTCTTTAACACGTCTCCATTTTAATCTGTTCGTTGCACGTATGATTTTCAATTTTATATCGAAGAATAATGGTTCTGAGAAATTCTGATAAATTGTAGTATATGAGATACTACAATTAAATTGAACGTTTATCAGAATTGAATTTTTATCAGAAAGTGATGTCAGGAGACACAGGAACTGGCGTGCGTGCATCAGAAGTGCTATGAATGTTAAAGAAGTGAGTGAAGTTTGTTTTTATACTACGTCGGGAGGCATGCAAGCATACGGCTCACCTGATGTAAAGCGGGTACCGTAGCCCATTAACGCTTGCGATATATTAAGTATCACTCGCGCGATGTCTCCTCTGCTGCTTACACAGCAACTCCTTGGGAGCTTACTGGTGACCTCACTCACACGCAGGAACACAACTACCCTCTAGGGAGTTGTTATTTGGCTGCGGTTTTTCTGTGAGGTACTTCCCTAGATGGGCTGCTTTGATGCGCCCTACCTCTCTTAAAACATCTAGACCAAGACAAATATACATGTTCATGCACACACTCAAACAGATATGTTCATGCACACAAATGTTTGCCTTGTATGTATGAGAATCGAACCCACGAGCGTTGGTGTCAAAGTCGCGTCATTCACGACTGAGCCACCCAGCTCATCAAAAGTGAAGTGTGTAAGAAGTGAGACGTGGGGCCCTAGGTTCTCTCTGCCTACCCCGCAAAAGACTTGGTGTGCATATATAGATAAAACTGGTGTTTTAGCTACGTAAGCGTGAACTATCGTGTGGCATGGCAACAACATAAAATATAAATGAACTTGCGTCATCATTGTTGAACAATGTTGTTAAAATAGGCCCAAAATTATGCGCACTACGGTTCCATAAACAAAAGAACAATAGGTCTTGTGAACAATTTTGATTGAGTTGTCAAATTGTTTACTTTAATTATTTGATTAACAATGAAATTTTTCCATACATGTAGATCGTAATATAGTTCTTGTCGAATATGCAAGTTAAGCAACGCTTACGTTGATTTTTTCCGAGATACTGGCCATGGGGTAACTGAACGAAAAAAAGCATTTATTGCAGAAAAAAGGTTTGTACGAGCGATATGTCACATATAATTATGCTGACCCAATTTTAGACTTTTAAAATAGGTACATTCTGTTTCGTTCACCGAATCTTAAACAAATTTATAAAATTGAAGGATTAACAAAATATGAATAATAGATATCCGAACAGATTGGTTTTAGACACAGTGCCTAAAATCAATGTTAGGTTATTCGTTAACCTAAAAACTGTTTTTTTTTACATCGTCAGCATCAGAAGTGCTATGAATGTTAAAGAAGTGAGTGAAGTTTTTTTTATACTACGTCGGGAGGCATACAAGCATACGACCCACCTGATGCAAAGCGGTTACCGTATGATTTAACGTAATTGGTTGAGAAATTGATTGTTGGGAAGTTCAAAAGTTTTGCTGTAATTACAGTATCTAAAGACCTTTGTTCGCGTGTCGTCTTGCTCTCGACTCGGGTATTAGGTATATGAGTCGCAAGTTTTCGTCTTATATTTTCGGTAAAGGGTGTACACGCGTCGACGGGACGCAATTTCGACGCTACGGGGTGCAACTTAAGGGATATTTACACATGTCGATTTTTTCCCATAATGGGGGATTTACACGAGTGACTGTTATCGCTGGATTGTCGCCGCACGACGAAAACCGACCGTTTATATGGCGATTTGGCTAGGCCGCAGGTAATTAAAGTCGCAAGTCCCAAAATAGACTAGCATCCGACTTTTAGTCTACAGTCAATTTTAATCATGTTTAATATAATCAGCATATTCTAAACTCCATTACTCGAACATAGTATCCGAAGCACCCAATACCCACGTCGAGAAATCCATCCGTGTACCCAAAATGTACGTATTTCTTTATTTCTTTTTTAGGGTTCCGTACCCAAAGGGTAAAACCGGAACCCTATTACTGAGACTCCGCTGTCCATCCGTCCGTCCGTCTGTCACCAGGCTGTATCTCATAAACCGTGATAGTTAGACAGTTGAAATTTTCACAGATGATGTATTCCTGTTGCCGCTATAACAACAAATACTAAAAACTGGAATAAAATAAATATTTAAGGGTCTCCCATACAATAAACGTGATTTTTTGCTCGATATTGATAACGGCAACAGGTAGACGCTTGAAATATTCACAGAATATTTAGTTATATATTCACTTTAAGAATAAATAATTAAATTAAAATAAAACAAATATTTAAGGGGGGCTCCCATACAACAAACGTGATTTTTTTGCCGTTTTTATAGATAATGGTACGGAACCCTTCGTGCGCGAGTCCGACTCGCACTTGACCGATCTTTTTTTATCTTCTCTCTTTGTTCTTTAAGCAATTCTTCAATAGTTGTTTTAGAAACTATTGTAATGCCGGCACATTAAACACTTTATCTACTCAGCACTTTTGTAAATGTAGCGGTGCTGCTTAGTGAAGTCATTTGGTAAGCGAGTAGCCGCTCGGCAAAAATCGACGCGTGTAAATACCCCTTTACAGTGCTAGTCGCATGCAACTAGAATATTGTACAAATAACTTAATAGCGAACGAACAGGATATAGTTATTAAATAGTTGTGTTTATGTATGGAAGGTGTGACCAATTGCACCAAAGACAAATAAGTTAATTTTTTGATATTTTATACATTAACAATATTTTTTTTTATCGTCATTTTCTTCTAGCATAGCAGACAATTTAATATTTTTTTCAATGTAAAAGTCTTTTAATGTATCCCAATTTTTCTTTTTTGTTTGGCTTTTCTATAAACAATATGAAATAATAAAATTTCTTCTGAATGACGTATCTTAAACGAGTCGCGAAACTCGCGAAATGTTTCTACAGCGTCAAAGAATTCATGGACACTAAACATGGATAATATATTTACTGCATAATTAAAATTTAACGGAATTTATACTATTATATATTACAATTATTTTTATATCATTATTTCCCTATATCCAACTAACTATATCGAAAATAAAATGAAGAATAATAATTTTGACATACTATAAAATTAGAGTGACTATAACATAATACTTTATTGACTAAATTTTAGACTGTTTAAATGCTTGAAATGTTATATTATTTTAATCTTGTCAAGTCGTGCTTAGAATCCAATTAATATTTGTACGCCTGCGAGCAGGCTGAATACATTAATTACATTATTAAGATCATTATATGTATTGATGTACTCATTGCAAATAAATGATGATTATGATTATGAATATCCATCTAGATCGATGCGTGTACGAGAACCAGTAGCATACCAGAAACAGAGTCTCAGTTGCATATTATCTCCTTACCTTAGTACCTCCATCTCACAGATTTAAGAGAGGTAGGGCATCAAAGCAGCTCGTCTGGGGAAGTACCTCGACCTCGCAGAAAACCGCAGCCAAATAACAACTACCTGGAGGCATGTTGCGTTCCCTGCGTGTGAGTGAGATCTCCAGTAAGCTCCTAAGGATTTGGTGGTTTGGTGTGTTAGCAGCAGAGGTGGCATGGAGCGAGTAATATTAATGTATCGCAAGCGTTTATAGGCTACAGTAACCGCTTTACATCAAGTGGGCCGTATGCTCGTATGCCTATCGAAGTCGATATGTGGACGAAGGGTTTAATTGTAAAAAAGACTAATTAAGTAAAGTAATAAAACAGTTTTAGTTTTAATTTCGGAGGCCATAATACAATAGTTCATGGCTAAATAGGTAGGTATAAGCGACATATGTATCACCTACTTTTAACCAGTTCTGTCTCGCGCTATTTATAGTGAATAAATAATTTAACTTCGACATTTAAATTGTAACAGTGAAAGTTAGAGGCATTTTCCATATATATGTACCATACATGTGTTAAACTTAATTGATGGATTTGTAACCGTATAAAGTCTGGTGAATAAAGGTGATATCGCAGTGGATATACCCTCACACCTACACATAAAATGGCATGATGGATTGAGTAAGCCTGAAAATGTAAAAAATGCGTGTTAAAATGCTCGTTTTGCGTCATATCTATTTTCTTCGTAGCGTTATCCCGTTTCCAAATCCATTAGAATTGGCGGGGTCCGCTACCTAAGCCTAAGGATTTGGCGAAATTTATGATTTTTACACAGAGAGAGTGCCGTCCAATCTCCACAGCCCAGAGGGAAAACCAGACCTTTCTAAGGTAAGGTCACACGTCTTTCGAAATATATTTACTTGGGCGTGCGGGTTTCCTCACGATGTTTTCCTTCACCGTCGGGCAAGTGATAGATACAAATATGTACATAAATTCGAAAACACGAATTCAGTGGAACATGCCAGGATTCGAACCGAGGAGCAGTTGGTCCATGGCCCGGTTCTTTATCCATTGGGCTATCACTGCTACACATATGGTAAACTAAATCTAGTCACGACGTTGTCCTTCGAGACAACGCTACCTTAACTATACGTGTACTGCATGTGGTGTTTCAAGAGAGGTAGGGTGCATCAAAGCAGCCTGTCTGGGGAAGTACCTCAACCTCACAGAAAACCGCAGCCAAATAACAACTCCCTAGAGGTTTGTTGTGTTCCTGCGTGTGAGTGAGGTCACCAGTAAGCTCCCAAGGAGTTGCTGTGTAAGCAGCAGAGGAGGCATCGCACGGGTGATACTTAATATAGCGCTAGCGTTAATAGGCTACGGTACCCACTTTACATCAGGTGGGCCGTATGCGTGTATGCCTCCCGACGTAGTATTAAATAAAACCCTTACGAATAAATCCTCATTTATTATATATATATCGGCGAGACGGGAAGAGCGATAGGGTACAGATACACAGGTGAAAGACACAGAAATACCCTCTTTACTGATGAAAAATAGGGTACAGATACACAGGTGGAAGACACAGAAATACCCTCTTTACTGATGAAAAATAGGGTACAGATACACAGGTGGAAGACACAGAAATACCCTCTTTACTGATGAAAAATAGGGTACAGATACACAGGTGGAAGACACAGAAATACCCTCTTTACTGATGAAAAATTGGGTACAGATACACAGGTGAAAGACACAGAAATACCCTTTTTACTGATGAAAAATAGGGTACAGATATACAGGTGAAAGACACAGAAATACCCTCTTTACTGATGAAAAATTGGGTACAGATACACAGGTGAAAGACACAGAAATACCCTCTTTACTGATGAAAAATAGGGTACAGATACACAGGTGAAAGACACAGAAATACCCTCTTTACTGATGAAAAACTTTTCACTATGAAGAGCACTACAACAATCAAAATGACAAATTGTACGCACATAGTTCTAAAGAAGCCGCCAAAGTGGTCGAATAGGTACAATGTGATCATCGTCCTGCGTCTGTAATGGTTTGGTGGAGGGTGTGTTATCGAGGAGTCACAAAGTTTCATTTTTGTAAAAAAGTAGTGAAGACTTACGTGTTAAGAAACTATCTTGGACCGTGTCTTGCAACCTCACAGCAACACTCTTTTTAAAAATGTACCGTGGACTTTCCAGCAGCAACTCAGGGGGTCATGTGCCAGAAGCGTGCTCGTTCGCGACCCCTGCCAATCAGTCGATTGCAATTCTGGACCAAGAGCGCACCGACGTGCGGATTAGGGCGTCCCCCGTAGGCGACGCGCACCGATCCGCCCCCGTCGGTGCGAATATAGCTGCATGCGGCGGTGGGGGCCGCCACCCACCACGCAGCGCCAATTCCGGCGGGACGAGGGGAACCGAGTGCCGCATAGGCACGTGGAATGTGAGAGGTGGATTGAAAGATAAGACGAATGGACTGATAGACGTAATGAATGATAGACGTTTGGATGCTTTATGTGTGATAGAGACTAAGCGCAAGGGGAGCGACACCGATGATCTGCCCGGTGGTATGATGGCCCTATGGTCTGGGGTAGACCGGGACGATCATGCCAGTGCTGGTGTAGGTGTCGTACTCTCCTCTCGCTTAGCCACTGGTGTAAGAGATTACTGTTTGGTAGGGCCTAGACTTCTCTGGGTTCGTATTAAACTGGGCATCACGCGAGTATTTTTGGTTGCAGCATACGCTCCCGTAAGCTCAGCGTGTGCTCAAGAACTGGAGAAGTTTTGGGAGTCTGTGAGGGATGTTATGGACTTAGCTGAAGGGAATGAAAGAGTGATTATGTGTGGAGACTTGAATGGATGGGTTGGGACCAAGCGATACAGCTATGAAGCTGTTCTTGGTCCGTATGGAGATAAGAGAGTGAACGAAGCAGGTAAGTCAATACTAGATTTATGTATGGAACGAGGCCTCCTCGTGTCGAATACTTTATTTCATCATAAGGATATTCACACGTATACATGGAGAAGGAATGATCAAAAAAGTGTGATTGATTTGATTTTAATAGATAGACGTCTCCGAAACGTTTTAATGGATACAAGAGCCTTTAGAGGCCCCACTCTTGAGACGGACCACTACCTGGTGGTAAGCCGGTTTGTGGGCCTTTTTAGGAAGTGGAGGCACTGGCGAGTGCGTATCCCTTTCGGAGATCATGAAAGGATAATGAGCGAAAAATTGCAAGATGAAAGTGTAAGGAGAATGTATGTGCATCTGGTAAGTGAGAGACTTGCAAATGCAAGCCTCTCCGACTCAGATGTGGATGATTGTTGGAAAGTTTTGAAAGAAAGTATGGTGGATAGTGCAAAAGAAGCTTGTGGATGCGCAAAGAGACGTAAAACAGCGAAAGGAGATGCCTGGTGGGATGCGGAGGTTGAATCCTCCGTAGTAAGAAAGAGGAAAGCGTGGCTGGATTACGTATCATCTTTGCCTTTAAATGAAAATATGAGAGAAAAGAAGAAAGAAATGTACCGTCTATGCAAGAATGAAACCAAGGCTTTAGTGAAAGAGAAGCGTGAAAGACAAATTATGAATGAGGAAGAGAGGCTGACGAAAAACTTCGAGGCAAATACCAAACTCTTTTGGAGAGAGGTAAAGAAGTCTCGGAGTGGTTCGTCGGCATCCAGAATGGATAATATAAAGTCTAAAGCTGGTGTCATTCTTGCGAACACTCAGGAAGTGTTAGAACGGTGGAGTGAATATTTTGAGGAAATGTATGAGTATGCCTCGGACGCTGGCAATGAGAGTGAGTCGGATGCTTACTCCACGTTGACGGCGTCCGACGAAGGCATAACTATGGATGAGATCGAATGGTCGATACGAAGCTTGAAAAATGGAAAATCAGCGGGAATTGATCTGATCACAGCTGAGATGATCAAATTAGGTGGCACTTACGTCCGGGACGCCTTCTGGTACCTATGCAACCTATGCTGGAGAACTGGAAGGGTCCCAATGGACTGGAGACGCGCAGTCATCGTGCCCTTGTATAAAGGCAAGGGATCACGCATGGACTGCGCCAACTATAGGGCCATCAGTTTGATCAGCTTAGCAGCAAAAGTATATGGAAAGGTGATTGAAAGGAGAATGAGGGTGAAATCCGATGAAATGCTGTGGGACGCACAAGGAGGTTTCCGAAATGGAAGGGGATGTTCGGATCAAGTTTTCTCGCTCCGCAATATCGTAGAGAAGCATCTGGCCATAGACCGGAAGGTTTTCTGCGGTTTTGTGGATCTTGAGAAAGCCTTTGATAGGGTTGTGCGAAAGGAACTGTGGGACATATTGCCGAGATATGGGATTGACGGTTCACTGCTCCGTGCTGTGCAGTCCACTTACAAGGATTGCTCAGCATGTGTGCGGATAGACGGTGGCATGTCACCCTGGTTTGATGTCAAAATTGGTGTCAAACAGGGTTGCATGCTATCTGCTAGGCTGTTTATCCTGTATCTCGATAGTTGTCTGCAGAGAATAAGGTCAACGAATGTGGGATTGCGCATGGGTGACCAAGTGGTGAACTGTCTGCTGTATGCAGACGATGCCGTGCTATTAGCAGATACACCATCTAAACTGCAAACACTGGTCACAGCGATGAAAGACGACTGTATGGAGAAAGGCTTACTACTGAATGCGAAGAAAACAAAGATAATGGTATTTGAAAGAGAAGAATCCAGAACTAATGTAAGGATTACGATTGATGATGAAGTGTTGGAACAAGTGGATGAGTTTGTATATCTTGGATGCGCTTTCAGCAGGGATGGAAGGTACACCGCAGATGTGGAAAGACGAGTGAGTGCTGGGAATAGTGTGAATGGAGCGTTGGGAAAACTTCTTGGCAGTAAAAACCTGAGCCAGAAGGCACAACTCGCTATACACAATGCAGTGTTGGTCCCAACGCTAACTTATGGAAGCGAGAGTTGGGTATGGCAGAAAGAGCATGAAAGTAGAATAAACGCGATTGAAATGCGAGCGCTGCGCAAAATTTGTGGCGTAAGGCTCGTAGACCGTATTCGCAATGATGATGTTAGAAATAGAGTTGGTATGAAAGAGAGCGTCGGTGTTAAAATAAGAAGAGGCATGCTCCGATGGTTCGGGCATGTAGAAAGAATGCAAGATGAAAGAATGACGAAGCAGATATACAATGCAAAAGTGGAAAGATGTGGGAGCCGGGGAAGGCCAAGACTTACCTACCATGACCAAATTGGTCATGTTCTATCAGAAGGTGATGTCAGGAGCCCTAGAAACCGGCGTGCGTGCATGAGAAGAGCAATGAATGTTAAAGAAGCGAGTGAGATATGTAAGGATCGAGTCACGTGGCGCTCGGTTCTCTCTGCCTACCCCGCAAGGGATTTGGCGTGAAGTTATAGAACTTATGGCCGGCCTATAGGGATTTTTCCGACAAATTACACAGTGCCATCCAGTCCCAAACTAAGCAGAGCTTGTGCTGTGGGTACTAGACAACTAACAGTACAGTACAGCTAAACGTACATACTTTATTTTATTTTTGTATATACAAATAAACTTATCTCCTGACAGACCAAGGCAAACAGTCTTGCTCATGCACTCAAAATTGGGGGAACTGAACCACTACGTTGTTCCACCAGGCTCGTCTATATTTTTTAAATAACACATTAAGCTTCGCTAACCCCTTTTAAAACTATTTATATTTACATCAGTTAAACCTCATCGTAATAACATATATATAACACAAAGACATATAGGAAAATTGTTCAGGCGTAGGATGAGATACAATGAATTTGCTGTCGACGAATTCATACACGTGTTATCAGGCTTACACTGGGCTAACAGCGAGAACATGATGTTACTAATGGTTGGAAATAAACGGGATGGGACGATCATAATTTTGGGGAACAAAGCGTCGCCGTCGACAACGTGTGGCGAGTTTCCCCGAAACAATGAGACAATGATTCGTGAGATCGTAAAGCCTGCACTCTAGTTATAACACTTCTCAAAGTTCCAGACGTGTTTATCCAAGGGTTTGATGAGGGCCTCCGTATCTACAAGTACTTTCTTAACGACTTGCCATCTTGCCAAACAATGAAACGCATGTTCTCAGTCTATTGATCAGTAACTTGACATGTCTTGTGAATAGTACAACTAAAGAATATAACTAAGTGTCTGTAATAGAGTCGATTTATTGTAGTTGGCGTCTACGTAAGTCAATATGTAAAAGCTTGATTATTGCTATTTAAGAAGGTTGATGGCATCAATGCGCTTGTCTAATGCGTCTGTTTAATCGAACATGCAAGCAGTTTAGACCGCGGTCAGTCTATGGATGGGTGTTTTTTATACAACTAGATTGGCAAACAAGTATGCGCCCCACATTAGATGGTAAGCGGTCACCGCAGCCTATTGACGCCCTCAACCAATCTTGTCAAATCTTGTGATCTAAGGCTTTTTCTTTACATACAGTACCCAATAATATCTCACCCTTCAAACCGGAACATAGCTATGTAAATAAAGCTGCTTGGCGGTAGAAATAGGTGAGACAGAGGTACCCACGCAGACGTCGTTCCTGTCGTTCCTTCGTACTTCAGATGTTGTTAGTCATTTTATCAACATTAATATTCTAGTAAATAAATGTTATTATTATTATTAGTATTATATCACGGGTATTATTCCTGGTCATTTGATAGGCGTGTGCGGGGATATGTATCCAACGCGTGGGGTCCCTTTCAAAAGATTTATGTAATGTAGCATACTCGCTATGACCTGCTCGGGGGGATATCGATGGAACAATATACCCATGAGCAGATCTCGGCAGATATTGGGACTACAGTAAATGTGTGGGAAATTATTGGGCTATTTTGTGGGGGTATTCACATTGCCTCGAAACACTATGTTCGAATCATATTCGAAAAGTTGTCTATGAAAATGTATGGCGTCTGAATGAACTATGATGAACTTCTCGATTCCGTTTCAAATATGGCTTTGCGAGGCAGTGTGAATATCCGCACACATTATTAGTACCTACAAGGTTATTACAGGAAAGGGCGGACAATTTGGTTAGTAACAATTATTATATTCAATAATAAATGTTAAGCAAAAAGAGATAAGGCATAGCCTTACTGGGTAAGTGCCTCGATCTCACAGAAAGTCGTAGCCAAATAACAAAAATAACAACTTCTTGGAGGATTGCTGTGTTCCTATGAGTAAGTGAGATTATCAATAAGCTGCAGGAGTTTGTTAGTAACAATTAGTTGGTGATAACGAGCAAGTGATCCTTTCTCCTGTATCGGAAATCTTTCGACAGCGTTCGGGCTACGGTAATCGCTATACATCAGGTGGGCCGTATGGTTGTATGTTCCCGTCGCTGTGTGAAAAAAGGTCACCATTTTCGTTTCTAACTTCAACCTACCACGTGGTGCATACTATAGATTAACAAACGAGGTTTTGGCAATAAAAGTGTATTGGGAATATTTGTTGCCAAAGAAATTCAATATACTGATATAGAACAACCGAAGGGATTTAGAGCATACTCTACCACACTGCTCTATACGGATTGGCAGAGGCCAGTGTTTTGAAACTGCCCAAAGGTCACAAAGGACCATAGCTTAATTACTATCACCTACCGCCAACAGCCAAGCCTGACAACTTAAAGCGTCCTCCGAGCATGGGGAAGATATATCCTAGAGATAGATAAAGCCATCCACAGATAGGTTGCGGTGGACATTGCTTAACATGCCTAATCGTTATACTGATACGTACAATGACGTAATCTACCTTTACAAACGATTTTTTTACAATAAGCCTAACCGAATATTATACTAAATACAATTAATATAAACGTTCAAGATCTCATGTACGATAAACAACTATTCGTAATATGAATAATTGGTTATCGTGCATCAAATTGGTTACACATTATATACAAATATAAGAGGATAAATACCATAACTCGAAATATGTTTTTATTGTTTTGATCACGGTCACATCACTACTGTGGTTGCAGGAGCCCCTCTCGCTCGATATAAATTTATTATGAACACTATTTGATTCGTTCCCTTTCACACGAACATTTTCTTCTTCTTAGCGTAATCCCGATTCCTTAACCTTCCTATACTCGCGCCAATTTTTGTAACACCTATACTCGCGCACGGTGTCACAGACCGATAGTTTGTACCCCTACAACATATTTTTTTACTAAGAAGCCCAAAAACTATTACTATTATTTCAAAGTTTAGGATATAATGAAACAAAATAGTATAAATAATACTTAATTTATTAATTATTTTACTGACTTATAGTCTATCACAAATCAGTCTTCGAATTTGAGATTCTATCACAAATCAGTCTTCGAATTTGAGATTTTTTCTTAAGTACTAGGATAACAAAATTAAAATCTGAACTTCGTTTTAAAAACAAAATAAACTTCTGAGTAATAATAATAAACATATCAAAGGACATATTTATCTATGTTTGGCTTAGTTTTGAGCCTCACCATAACAATCATTCATATAATCATAATATAATACTCGTTCATAATAATCATACGGTTACAGCATGTTCCAAACAAAAATATTTTTCGCCCGAACGCGCGGCGTGCACTATAATGAAGTTAGCCACAAATCCGGCAGCTAGCAAGGAACTCGACTTCTTAGGATTTACCTGCATAAAAATAATTACGAAAATGTGTTTCGTCGGTCTCACAGACCAACGCGCGAGTATAGGAAGGTTAATAACCTTAATCCATTAGGATTGGCGGGGTCTGCTACCGATGCCTAAGGATTTAGCGTAGATACCGACATTTACATGGAGTGACTGCCGTCAGACATCCACAACCCAGAGGATCATCAGACCTTTCTTAGGTTAGACCACACGTCTTTGGAAATAAAATTTCTTGGACGTGCGTGTTTCCTCACGATGGATTTCCTTCACTGCCGAGCAAATGATTGTTACAAATATGTACATAAATCCATGACCCAAATGTAGTGGTACATGCCTGAATTCGAACCGGGGACCTGTTGGTCACTAGGACAGTTCTTTATCAAAGTCAAAGTCAAGTCAAAATCTTTTTATTCCGTAAAAATGGCTACATTTGTTTGGAATCGTCACAATTTTTTTCCCTACCGTGCAGTTTATGACTAGGTGAGCACTGATAAAAATACTGCCAAAAAACTCAGGCATCCCTCTTTTGGTGTCCAAACAAATTTACATATTTTATTAATTACATTATAATTGGATCGACTCACACCCAGGCATTTTTATCATTAATATAGTCAGATACTTTATAATATGCCCTGCTACACATTTTAGCTTTAATAGTAGTTTTAAATTTGTTTATTGACAATTCTCTTATAATGCTGGGAAGTTTGTTATAGAACCGTATACATTGCCCCATAAAAGAATTACTTATTTTGTGGAGACGGCTTGCATGTAACACAAGATTATGCTTATATCTAGTATTTATGCTATGAGTATCACTCTTTTTACAAAATGAGTCTATGTTTTTATGGACATACAAAAGATTTTCATAGATATATTGCGATGCGACTGTTAAAATATTTATTTCTTTGAATTTTTCTCTAAGGCTCTCCCGGCGACCAAGTTTGTAGATAGCTCTTATGGCTCTCTTTTGCAATAAAAAGATGGTGTTAATGTCCGCGGAGTTACCCCAAAGAAGAATTCCATATGACATAATACTATGAAAGTAGCTGAAATAAACTATTCTAGCCGTATCAATATCCACCACCACACTATTCTATCCACTGGGCTATCACTGTTCCTGTTTCACATATACATGTAGTATGACGAAATAATATTGTAAAAGTTTATTGAAGTGATAACTTCTTATGGGAGGGTAAACCGCTTCGTTACGTAACGCGTTACGGCGCCAGTCTGTCTGGCTTCCCTTTCTCTCACGTATACGGCAGCTTTAATTATATGTAGACTAGTTTAAGTTATCACTTCGGTCGGGCGTCCCGAGATGCATAGCTTTTTTTAATTGCAGTTTCGCAAACACACTGCGTCGATGCGTTAGCATTATTAATTCGGTTAAAACGTGTATGTCGTATGATGTTTTACGTACCTAGTATAAGAATTTGTATAAATACTTAGTTTTAAGCCCTTATTGCTTCTTGACAATACAGACAGCCATACTGGTAACAAGTCTTTCTTTTACCTCCTCCGTAAGACTCGACATACAGCTTCAAGTTATCGTTAATGTTAGGAAAAACCATATACAAAAAGAGTTTAAGATTGTGGGTGCATAATTTATCTATTTATTATCGGACCCTCGCAGGCACAGACATGTCTTATATATTTTTTAAATAAAATCTTAATGTATTTTTTTTAATTATCTCACTTTCCATCACATCACATCAGCCAGTTTTACCCACACAAGCGGCGACATTCAAATTAACACGAAAAATTCTCTTTCGAATAGAAATATTATTATATTACACTCCGTGCCAATGTAAACACCACTGTCAGTATAGCATACGACTTGCTGTGAAAGTAGCTGAAATAGATTAGGTGCGCAGTAGCAATGAATTTATTAGTAAACAATTTTACAACTGTGATTGATTCTTAATTGGTTTTAAAACTGAAAAGATAAGCGTTCTTCTTTTCTGGTTCTATATACTCTAGGTTTCTAATGATGTTCAATGAGCAGTAAAAGTGTATAAAGAAGCAACCGATCATCCAAGAAAGTATATTTCGAGAGACTTAACTAAAGAAAGGTCTGCTTTTGCTTCCGGGTGAAGGTCTGAAGGCAGACGCTCAGTTAAATCCTTAAGCTGAGGTAGCGAACTCCGCCAATCCTATGGGATTAGGAAATGAGATAACACCAGGAAGAAGTAGGGTGTTAGTAGCATGCGATGTTACTAATAATATTAAATGAATAATAATAAATATCCTAATATCCAAATCCCCGCGCACGCCTACCAAATGACCGGGATAAACCCATGATATAAGAACTATAAATAATAATATCCTAATAAGAATAATAATAGTTATGGCAGGCGTCCGTCCTTCTTCTGCAATAGCCCGGTTCTAATAATAAATCTCATTTCAATAACCCACTTTTTTCCGACATATTTCCAATAATCCCAATACCTGCCGTGACCTGTTCATTGGTATATTGTCCCATTGATATACCCTGAAGCGGGTCACGGCGGGTGTACAACATTACATACAGTTTTTCGATGGGGCCTCTACGCGTTGGATCCTTATTCCCGGGTACGCCTATCAAATGACCGGGGTCAATACCCGTGACTGCAAAGAAATATCCTAAAGAACATTAATATAAAAACAATTGAAATAAAAATTAAAACTCCATTATACTGTTATTACATCATTATTACTGAAATATTTCTCTAAAGTGTAAAACATTATTTCCGAAAACCATAACTTCAGTCTTAATTTCAAAAAGTGATTGCTTCTAATTTGTTTCAACTCATTAGGCAATCTATTATATTCTTTAATAGTCTGAAAACGTGCACCGTAAAGAACAACGTTAAAACCGGGCCTAATTTTTGTTTGTAGTTGTTTTTTCCTAGTAATTTCCCCCGATAACCTATTTTCGTCTGTCCCAGTTTCCACCGGTTGACCGGTTGTTTTTTAAGATCCGTAATACAAATAAAGCTCAAAAGAGAGAATCCAAGCTTATAAATTGCGAGTATGCTCTTTTCTTGAATTGTGAACGCTCATTATGAATGCCCGTACCTAAAGACATGGCGTTTAATGAATACGCAAAGAAATGCATACGTGCATACAGCACTCACAAGAATGCAATTTGATCTAACCTGCTTTGTGCGCTTCCGCCACCAATTAGTTCATGCGGCCTAGCGCCGGCCGGCACCCACTCACTACTGTTAGTTGATGGAACGTGCCGATGCTGCCATGGCTGCTCCGGTAGTCTCTGCCTCGGCTGCTGCGGTCGTCCGCCACCTGGAACAGAAACCGCATGCCCCCACCACCGTCGCTGCCACGACAGGCCTGGTCGTCGCTGCGACACGTGTTTCCCCTCTCCACGAGGCATCATCAGGCGTTGTAATAACATGCTACAAGTGACAAATCCATCGCAGTGCCGTCCTTTATATTGAATTGAGGGTGGGGGTGGATGGTGTGAGCGAAAAGATATTTAATAGTGGGGAATTAAATATCTTTTCGCAAAATATTTTTAATTATGTTTCGCAAAATAACACCTGAATCTATTAACTACTCACAAGAATGTTTATAAGTGCGTACTCATTGTGTAGGTACGTCTTTGTGAGTACTTGCTCCGTCGTACAAGACTCATCGTCGAACATACGAGTCACTATTAGTAAATGTTCATCTTTACAGGCCGTTTTCGTCCATTGCTGAATATAGGCGTCCTCTCTAGAAATCTCTTCACCTCGATTATGAGCACAAAACCCACTTGACTATATATGAAGGCACCCTGCGCTCAGAGAAACGTTGTGTTTTGGCGACTAAATATCTCAGCGATTCTACTGACCAATGAGAGAATATTTCAACCAATAAGCCGATAAGTCCAGCGATGTTGATCCACGAACTGCGCGTTCTGCTTTACTCTGCGACCCGTAGCGGTGAATTGAGCTACTACGTAATATCGGTCTTATCAGTCCTCCATAATAGGTTATTTCCTCCATAATAAATAAATAAATAAATAATCCTGAGCCACCTATATCCATCGACTTCCTATAAATATTTTCACGTCGTCGCTCCGTCTCAGCACCAGTACGGGGACATATGTCGATTAGTTAATATTGTGACACACTAATCTAGCGAAAATCTGTGCCTTACAAGGAGTTATAGTAAACCAGTTGATAATGCGCAAGCTTGCATTGCCAGAGGAACACCTGGCTCGTCAATTATACTCGTATAACATTTTTTTTTTGTCGGCTATTTTAACCATGTTCTTTAAGACATAGGAACAGTGTTCCTGAACATTCCTATTCTACTTTTTTATGCTGAATCCGAATCTGAAGTCAAAATTCGAATATTCGAAAAAAGCGCACACACAGATAAACTCAGAGACAAACATATAGATTTAATATAGGAACGGTGTTCCTGAAAAAGCTAGATATGGAAGATCCAGCTTCATATCAATACGCTGCAATAAGTTACTTTGCCTTGTCTCCAGTCGCGGCCTCTTCCGCTTTATTGAATGGCGTAACGTTTCCTTTGTGAATTGGTTTCATTGGTTAATATCTCAGTCGATACACATCATACAGGATCTGCAGGCAGAATTCTGACTAATGAATTTACTTGCAGGATAGACAACGAGAACTTAGCCGCATGACTTGGTCCTTATACAAACTCCTTTGGCTTCTGTAATTAACAATAAAAATAAATACTAAGAGTGGAAGTTTAAAGGGTATAACTCTACGAGTAACTTCGGAGAAAGCGCCGCACAGCTCGCGACACCCCTAAGTCACTCACGTCGGTGTTGTCCCCGGTTGACTTTCTCTTCACTACGGGGGACCATCCAGGGGCAAGCCACCGCCTGTCGGATATGGCAATCAGTTATAATAGTTATGGTTAAATATTAAAATAGTTCAATAATTTCCCACACATTCCTAATAGTCACAATACCTACCTAAAACCTGCTCATATGTATACTGTTCCATTGATGTATACTGTTCCATTGATGTATACTGTTCCACTGACATCTCCTGGAGCAGGTCACTACGTGTAATGAATACGCAAAGAAATGCATACGTGCGTACAGCAGTATAGCAGCGTAGGTAAGCCTTTGTGAGTACTTGCTCCGTCCTACAAGACACGAGTGGTCGTCGAACATACGAGTCACTATTAGTTAATGTTCATCATTTCAGGCAGAATTCTGACTAATCGGATAGTCGGATATGGCAATCAGATATAATAGTTATGGCAGGCGTCCGTCCTCTTCTGCACAATACTAATAATCTACATATTAAAATAGCTCAATAATTTCCCACACATTCCTAATAGTCACAATACCTACCTAAAACCTGCTCATATGCATGTTCCATTGACATCTCCCGGAGCAGGTCACTACATATACATGACATCAATCTTCTCAAATAGGTCTTTACGCGTTGGATACATATCCCCGCGCACGCCTATCAAATGATCGGGTTCAATACCCGTGACTTAAGAGAAGACATGCAGCATCGCGCTTAAAAAAAACCATACAAATTCCATTGTGATAAGAATTTATTATAAGCATAGATTTATAGATAACTCGTGTCCTTCTGAATAGGTTATCGAACAATGATGCCATATGGTCGTTAAGCTTCCGAACCCAAATAAAAAAAAAACAATTGCGACTTGGACACGTTGAGGTACTTTGTGTCATCTATTTCGCGGTTTCAGCTAACTCGCAGCCATATTTTTCATTGAGGCCAAAAGTCTTTTACCACGAATAGATATTTATTACTTTTAGAAAGGATACGAGTCGACAAATTACGGGAAAAATAAATTCCGGGTATCAAGCAAAGCTCTTGTTAAAAGAAGAAAGGTGGCAGCTGGACAAACAGATTGCTGGAGGCACCCGGCCGCCTTCGCTGGCTTGACAAACGACCCCGGGAAACGTCGCGAAATATGTTTTTGCCGAACCGTGCTCCCGCCGGGGCACTTCGTTATCTTTATTTTTAAAGTGAGTTGCTATTTTAACCAGGTACACCCGTGTTGCACAGAGCACCGAAACCATATTCATATCAATTAAAGTAATTGTAACACGATACTGTAATATACATTACGTACATACCTTACAATTATTACACACATTATGAAAAAGTTTCAAAGTTTCATCAAGAAAAGGTATGTATATATGTATATCTTCACGACAGGTCTCTTGCGGGGTAGGCAGAGAGAACCGAGCGCCATAAGACGCGGTCCTTACATACTTCACTCGCTTCTTTCACATTCATAGGTCTTTTCATGCACTCTCGCCGGTTCCTAAGGCTCCTGACATCATCTTCTGATAAAACACGACTAATTTGGCCATTTTAAGTGACTTCATAAAAAGGTGGATGCTATGTTTGGCTGTATGTATGTTTGGTTGTATTATTATATGTGTTTGCCGATGTCTTGGTAATGACTCGACGAATTTATATATTTCAAACTAGGATCCATTACAATAGTCTCCTAACCGAATTATAAAGTCCTAGTCAGTATGTATACCTACTAAAAGGTGATTATATCACTCAATATGCGGTAATGCTTTTACCGCATATTGAGTGCTATAACGCGCTGAAAGGATTTAAAGTATTAAAAATCTACAGCCAATGAGGCTTATATTTTATTGTATAAATAGACAATGGTACAAAGCAAAATGTATATATGCAGTAGTTAAAATTGCGCTACCAGGGGTCTCACTCATACCTAGTTTTAACGCTATTTTTGGATAATAATAAAGTCCTCTGCGAGAAATTCACTCCACAACCTTATGATTCTCAAAATAAAATTTCACCATTGTGGTTCCAACACATGAGGGTGAATTTTTGATGGCGAGTGGTGAGGCAAAACACACAAAAGGACGTAAAGTCTTTTCTTAACCTTATGGACTCAATGCCGTCCATAAGCTCAGAATAGTCGACAATTGTAATTGCTCATCTCTGAACCGAATTAAAAAGTTCTAGCCAGTAGGTATGTGCCGCAGTTAAACGGTGACTACTGTACTCAGTAGGTATGTGTTTAAAATGGGATAATAGGTGTTAAAGTATGAAATTGCCGTTTCATTGTAACATATACTTTGAGTTGACATTAAACCTTCATGGTATGAGATTTTCGAGTGAAATTTTTTCTCATGATATTTTTCTTTTAAAAATGTGCAATATTTGATTTTCAAATTCCAATTGTTTTTTTATTGAGCTTAGACGGGAAAGGTGCATACTTCGAAAATTCGAGTAATTTTTGAATACGAGTTCCGACGCGGAATTAACGAGGCAGAAACGGCTCGCAATATTAATGCTGCGTTTGGAGAGGAGACTGCTAATGAACGCAGCGTGCATTTTTGGTTTAAACGCTTTCGTAATGGAAACTTCGACTTGAAGAACGAACCACGTGGAAGACCACCCACACAGCTGAATAACGCTGAATTGAAAGGTGTGGTTTTTCAGGTCGAGGAGGTCGTCAGTCGCTCCATGTAAAAGACCTTTCTAAAAACATTGTGATCTAACACAAATAGGTCTGGTTTTCCTTCTGAGTCGTGGCAGCCTCACGGCAGTCGCTTCGTGTCAAAATCTGTATCTTCACCAAATCTTGAGGATTACGTGGCGGATTCCGCCAGTTCCAATGAATTAGGAAACGAGATATTGGTAGGAAGAAGAATATCATTTTCTGATATTTAAATTCAAATTGAGTAGGAGTTTGGAAAGAAATTGCAAATGTTATTTTCGAACTAGTTGTAATTGGAACAGTATTTTGATTGTCAAAGTGGGCGGTGATGGTAGAAAACGTACAAATTACAGTAATTTAGATAATAACTATAATGAAAACTATTTGTTAGTAAATAATATTAAAGAAGAATACCTAATATTATTATAAGTTAGACCTGGCGGGTAAACAACACAATTAACATTTAAGCTGCCTTTTGTGTTTAATGTTATGGTAAATAAGGATGGAAATAAACTAAATACGAGATGTAACTTCGATTCGTTTTTTTATACTACGTCGGAAGGCATACAAGTATACGGCCCACCTGATATGAAGTGGGTACCGTAGCCTAATAACGCTTGCGATATATTAGTTATGACCCACGCGATGCCTTCTCTGCTGCT
This sequence comes from Pyralis farinalis, assembly GCA_947507595.1. Lineage (NCBI taxonomy): Eukaryota > Metazoa > Arthropoda > Insecta > Lepidoptera > Pyralidae > Pyralis > Pyralis farinalis. The sequence continues at coordinate 8,876,973 of OX382271.1, read as the reverse complement.
TACAGATCAACTCCTTGGGAGCTTACTGGTGACCTCACTCACACGCAGGAACACAACAACCCTCTGGGGAGTTGTTACGTGGCTGCGGTTTTCTGTGAGGTGGAGGTACTTCCCCAGACGGGCTGCTTTGACGCGCTTTGCCTCTCTATGTACATATTTGTAATTATCACTTGCTCGGCGGTGAAGGAGAACGTCATGAGGAAATAGTGAGCGCGAGTTAACCTAATTAACCCCTCGAAACCCGGGTGCTCGTATACGACCGCGAAATGTATGGGAAAACGTATATAACGGGTTCTGACTGCTCAAGGACTGGTTTTTACAGTTCGAGGAGGTCGTCGGTCGCTCCATGTAAAAATCAGCATCTTCAACAAATCCTTAGGCTTAGGTAGCGGGCCCACCAATCCTAATGGATTAGCCAAAGGAATAACGTTAGAAAGAAGAGGGATTTAAATAAACAAGTGTTCGCTTAAATAATAGATATTCGGCCACATTCTTGTATGAAAATTTAAGGCAGACATATTTGAATTTGCATATTTTTTTTTTTTTTTCTACAACCGAATATTTTCATAGTGAACACGAAAGTTCGTTAGAAGCAATTGTTTGCATTTGTATAAAACAAAATAAAGTCAGTTGAGAATGTAAGTAATTGCAAAAAATTGCAAAAATAATTGCAAAAACGTAAGCTTGCATTGCCAGAGGAACACCTGGCTCGTCAATTATATAACAATTAAATTATTTTTTTTCGGCCACTTTGTTCCTGTTCCTTGAGATAGGGACGGTGTTCCTGAACATTCCTATTCTACTTTTTTATGCTGAATCCGAATCTGAAGTCAAAATTCGAATATTCTAAAAAACGCACACGCAGTCAAACGCACAGACAAACATATAGATTTCATAAAGGAATGGTGTTCCTGAACATGTAAATGGCTTGACAAACAGAGAGAACAGGTACCGAACTGTATTGTCTATGTCTGGTAAGCCTTCAGAACCCGTTATATACCTTTTCCCATACATTTCGCGGTCATATATGACCACACGGGTTTCGAAGGGTAATGTAATTAAATGATAATTAATTTGTGTGTCCGCTGAAAGTAACATTTTTTTAACTTTTGATTCACAACTTCCACTATTAACCACGTGTAAAAAAAGCTCACAAACTTTGACTCACTTTTGTTGAATGTGATTGAGTAATGTAATAAATAAGCCGAACAGTTTGATTGTTTGTTTGAACGGGATAATCTTTGGAACGATCCGTCGGATTTGAAAAAAATTTATGCGTTTGATACGCCAATTCTTGAGGATGGTCATAATTTTATTTTTATACATCGTCGGGAGGGATACAAGCATACGGCCCACCTGATGGAAAGCGGTTACCGTAGCCTATAAACGCTTGAAATGCATTAGGTATAAGTCGCGCGATGTCATCTCTGCTGCTAACACAACGACTCCAATTCTCCAAGAAGTTGCTTCCTGGCTGCAGTTTTCGGTGAGGTGGAGATATTTCCTCAGACGAGCTGCTTTAATACTCTCCACCTCTCTTAAATTAGAAGCTATTCAACATCACAATACGACCCTTAGAAGTTGAGGAAGAAGAAAGTATGTAACAAAAAGTTCCCAGCAGCTGACGGCATACGCGTGAACCAAGTCGCGGACAGCAGCTATTCCTCATATAAAGTCTTAAGCCTAAATCTGCAATTCTACTTTGAATTTTGACGAGCTCGGTGGCTCAGTCGTGAATGACGCGACTTTGACATCAGCACTCGTGTGTTCGGTTCCCATACAAGGCAAACATTTGTGTGCATGAACATGTCTGTTTGTATTGGTTTGGATGTTATAAGAAAGGTAGGGCGCATCAAAGCAGCCCATCTGCGGAAGTACCTCCACCTCACAGAAAACCGCAGTCAATTAACAACTCCCTAGAGGGTTGTTGAGTTCCTGCGTGTGAGTGAGGTCACCAGTAAACTCCTAAGGAGTTGCTGTGTACGCGCAGAGGAGGCATCGCGCGAGTGATACTTAATATATCGCAAGCGTTAATAGGCTACGGTACCCACTTTACATCAGGTGGGCCGTATGCATGAATACCTCCGGACGTAGTAAAAAAAAATTCACAACGTGATAGAAAAGTAATCTACTACCTGAATCTATGTCAAACGTTTATATTAACCTTTTTAGGTTCACCAATATTTTTTGCTCAATTTGGAGTGGGCCCGTAGGGAATTATCCAGTTTAAAGAAGACAACAACGAAATAATGTTCCCCCAGGGTTTTGTTGTATTTTATAAGTGCGTTTTAAGGTAAGTGATTGATATCAACATGCAGATAGGCCGTAATAATGTGATATGTTGGTAGCATGTGTACATATTAGTATAAATAAATAGTACACTGAAAAAAATGTTTAGTTAGATTTCCCAGATTCCTAACAGAATTCACCAAAATCGACGGTTGAACTGGGTCCTACCTTTGATTTAAGTTGATTTTACGAATCAAAAAAGGTTAATGAAGTACCAATAAAAATAATAAAAATTATTATTTAGTGTGATAAACTGTACCATATTATATGTACAATCCATTTATTAGCGGTAAATTATACATTTAAAATAGTGATAGTTACAAACTACTTTTGTATGAAGACCAACCGTAATATATTTGTAAATTTAACTACTTTTTTGCATTAATTAACATAGTTTACTAGTAAAATAGCCTACCCTTGCTTCTTTGGTAAATTCAACTAATCTTTTTTTTTCAGTGTATATAGATGTTTTCAGACGAATTAGATAGTATCATCTAGGCCTAGTCTAAACTTAATCCAAATAAAGCTCGTAGGTACTATTTTCTTTATGCAACGTCAGGAGGCATACAAACTTACGGCCCACCTGATGTAAAGCAGTTACCGTAGCCTATTAACGCTTGTACATTATACATTAAGTTTTACTCGCGCGATGCCTCCTCTGCTGGTAACACAGCAACTCTTTAGGAGCTTACTGGTAACCTCACTCACACGTATGAACACAACAATCCTCTAGGGAGTTGTTATTTGACTGCGGTTTTCTATGAGGTGGAGGTACTTCGCCACACGGGCTTCTTAGATGCGCCCTACCTCTCTTAAAACATCTAGACCCAGACAAACAAACATGTTCATGCCCACAAATGTTTGTCTTTTGTGGGAATCGAACCCACGAGCGTTGGTGTGAAAGTCGCGTCATTCACGACTGAGCCACCGAGCTCGTCAAAGGTATTGGTACTAGATAATTGATAAACTTATTTTAATATAATACAGGTTGATATTCGTTACTTCGTCCAGCCACAACCAGCCCGCAGGAGCGATATAAGTGCATGCGAGATAAAAGCTCGTTGAGCGAATCACACACTATGCAAATACGATAATATTTTTACGGCGTATAAAAACTTAATTATCTTAAAGTATCACACACTACGCAGATACTATAATATACGAAATGATACATTCATTCGCAAACCTACTACACGTATAATGAATCACATTCATAGCCGGATCAGCAGTAGTGGCATCCCTGGTGTTGCAAATGTTCATAGACTAAGGTAACTGCTAACCAGGCGCGCCGTACGCTTGTTTATCACCTTAGTGGTATAAAAATATCATAATACTTCATTACGATGACAGATAATCTGGCGAAGGGCAATATTGAAAATTACGTGCTCAAATTTTGCCGAAGATGAGTTGAACAACTACGCTGCAAAGAAATAGATAGCGCAGTAACCTTAAATAAAATCTGTACATTTCGATAAACTAAAAACTGAGAACATTTATAAAACTGAAAATACTGCTACAAAACATTGTACCGTCTCCGTATTGATCTGCAGGTAAAAATTTTATGCCATATTTTTATCTGCAGATAAAAATATGGCATGGCTCGGTGGCGCAGTGGTGGAACGCGCTATTACGCTGCTTTGACACCAACGCTCGTGGGTTCGATTCCCACACAGTACAAACATTTGTGTGCATGAACATGTCTGTTTGTCTTGGTCTGGGTATTTTCTATATATAATAAGTATGTGTTTACAAAAAAAAAATTACGTATGTTTATCAGTTGTCTAGTACCCATAACACAAGCTTCGCTTACTTTGGGGCTAGATGGCGCTGTGTAATTTGTCCAACAATATTTATTATTTATTTATTATATGTCGCGGTGCTTACAGATACTTTATGATAAAATATATAAGATACATAGAGAAAGATATGCGCTCAGATACAGATATCTTATCGTATCTGCATAGTGTGTGACTCCCTTTGGATTTTATTTCAAATCTGTCAGCTCAGTATGCTTCACATCTCCTTTAGCAATACTTCATTTTCAGGGCTATCTAGCGGTAGATCTGTAACTATGAGTATTCTAGTTAATAACTGTTACTTTGAAATATTGAAATTAGGATCCATTTATCGAAGTCCAAACAAATAACTATTCGCTCCATGTAAAAACCAGTTGAGAATGCGCAAGCTTGCATTGCCAGAGGAACACCTGGCTCGTCAAATATATACCAATTCATTTTTCTTTTTTTTAAATTGTCGGCCATTTTGACCATGTCCCTAGATAGAAACGGTGTCCCTGAACATTCCTATTCTACTTTTTTATGCTGAATCCGAATCTGAACACAAAATTCGAATATTCGAAAAAAAACGCAACACACAGGCAAACGCACAGACAAACATAAATTTCATATAGGAACGGTGTCCCTGATTAGTATCTTCGCTAAATCCTTAGGCATTGGAAAAGAATCTCGCCAATCATAATGGTTTAGGAAACGGGATAAGAAGAAGAAGGAGCTTGTAGTTGTCAATGATTCATACAATAATATAACAATTATTTTTATAAATAAACTTTATTACTACAAAGCTTTCAAGCACATGGTTTCGGTTTCGGTAATGCATTTTGTCTGGAATCTCCCGAACCAAACGGATTACCAAAGATTAACCTCATTTTATAATGGTAGAGTGGTAGAGTTAACAAGCCACCAAATAAAAATCCGGATTCTAAGCTGTTCTGCGATGACTTTGAAAATGTTTATATGCACCAAACTTATAATAAGAAAGTAGATAATGTATCCCCCATAACACACGCAGAATCTTTTATGTCTACAAGCGGTTAAAACTGAATATGAGGAAACAATAGGAAATTATTTATCATAGCAATGCAAAAGTTTCTATTATGAACCAACATACGGTCTGAGCAATTCCTTTCTACTGAATATCTTTTAATTCACCCTTCCACTTTCTACTTCATAATATAAGGGACGGTAATGCGATGGTTTTGTTATTCGTAGCATGTTTTCCTAACGACTAGCGCACTCCATTCAGCGCCTAAGGATTCCTCGTGGAGAGGCGAAACACGTGTCGTTAACTAGAATAAGGCAGCATTGGCAAGTGCGTGCAGTTGCTGTTACAGATGACAAACAATCGCAAAGACGACCGTAGCAGCCTAGGCAGCGCCGACATGACGGCATGACGGTAGTGGATGAATGCCGGCTGGCGTTAATTCGCATGAACCAACTGGTGGCAAAAGCTTAAAATGTAACTTAGATCAAATCACCTGCACATTTGACTTTCGTAAAATTATACCTGCATGTATTCACTATAGAAGCGATTTTATTATAAAAATAAAGCTTCAACACAACTGTAACAAGTAGGCCGCCCTTCTTCCTACTTCGAATATTCGAAGTTTTTAGGGCTGACAAAAGTTTGTACGGAACATTCTTGCATTAGATTCACATTTACTCTTAACCTATTTCATACAACGGTGCGGCGCTAGCTCATGTAAGAAATATTAAGGTTTAGCGATCTCTAACAGCTGACGCCAGCACGCGTGACTTTCGCGAAAATACCTACCGACCTATTTCACCTCTCGAAATGTCACTTTATCCGTTAACCAGTAAAGAATTTAAGAACAATTCATTTTTTGACGCGAACTCGTGAACGTTCGTTTTATTCGGGGAAAAAATACAGCTCCGAAAACATGACATTTTGAAAGCTTCGTGCTAATAAAGTTTATACATTATTATGCCTATTCATTTTTAATTTCCTAAGAGAGGTAGGGCGCATAAAGCAACCCGTCTGGGGAAGTACATCCACCTCACAGAAAACCGCAGCCAAATAACAACTTCTTACAGGGTTTTTATGTTCCTGCGTGTGAGCGAGGTAACTAGTGAGCTCCCAAGGAGTTGCTGTGTAAACAGCAGAGGAGGCATCGCGCGAGTGATACTTAATATATCGCAAGCGTTAATTTATTATTATTTATTTAATTTCAGGTAACAAGACCAATAATAACAGAGGTATTATAATACAAGAGAGACAATACACTATGAAACAAATAACAAAACAAAATAGAATTGACGTTAGGTACACACACTTTCAATAGTATATAACACATATTACGCCACGCCCCTTGCGGGGTAGGCAGAGGGACATAGATAATATTGACCCTTTTACCCGACACCGCTGGGCACATGTCTATTAGGTACAACAGTGCCGAATATAAGGGCAATCCAACTGGCTTCATCGGTCTTGTCGGCTATCAGCGCCAGGACGACATTCGAGCTGGCCCGCACTCTGCGCACCAGGGATAATAGGCTACGGTACCTGCTTTACATCAGGTGGGCCGTATGCTTGTATGCCTCCCGACGTAATATAAAAGAAATATATTAACCAACTGGTCCCTAGGCCGAATTTCAGTGTGGGCATTTTGAGAAGCGAACCGTTGAGAAAGTTTTTATTTGGCCGCGGTTTTCTATGAGGTGGAGGTATTTTTCCTGGCGGGCTGCTTTGATGTCTTTCTTAAAAATACCCAGACCGGCCTTACCTCTCTTAAAAACACCCAGTCCAAGACAAACATACATGTTCATGCACACAAATGTTTGTCTAGTGTGACAAAGGTGCCTTATAAACCGCTGCACCAACGAGTAGTTTAAGTATTTACCAGAGGGAGACTTTGTACAAAAGTCGTCTGCGTGGATACCGCTGTCTCACCTATTTCTACCGCCAAGCAGCTATATTTATATAGCTGTGTTTGAAGGGTGAGATATGGCAGAGAAATTACTGGGAACTGTGACGAAACAGCCTTAGGTCACAAGATTGGCAGCGCGCGAGTAACATTCCCGTGGTGTTGCGAGCGTCAATAGGCTGCGGTGATCGCTTACCATCTACCATTTACCAAAAAAAAGTTTCTCCACATAATTTCTTGGAGGATTGTTGTGTTCCTGCGAGTGAGGAAAGTAACCAATAAGCTCTTAAGGAGTAGCTGTGTTAGCAGCTGAGACATCGCGCGAGTGATACTTTGCGAGTGATGTGTTGCAAGCACTGCTTTGGATCAGGTGGGCCGTGTCGTGTGCTTTCATACTTCCCTAGATTCAGTATGAGATGATTCTTCGTTTCAAAGAAGTCAAGTTACTGTGGCTGAGGACAAGTATCTTGGCAACTTGTCACAAGTTATTGGGATACTTACCGACATAGTACTTTGTTATGGCCTATCAAAATATTGGTCTTCTTCACTTATCTTAAAATGTACTTATAAAAATACAACAAAACTCTAGGGGACTGTTATTTCGTTGTTGTCTTCTATAAACAGGGTAAGTCCCCAATGGGCAACTGGCAACCCCAAATTGAGCAAAAAATATCTGTGAGCCCTAAAAAAGGTTTATATAAACTAATGGCACAGTCTCAGACGGTAGGTCACTTTTGTGTCAGGTTGTGAATTTAAATTAACATGGCAGATATAGACTATATAGGTATAACTTTTATGAGGATTACTGAATCAAGTTCCATTAAAACTAAACCAAATATTGTTTCGAGTTAGGAATCAAAAGTTAATTAAACATTACTATCTACTGAACAAACACGAATTAATAGTACTTACGATTTATTTACGTTAACCAAAGGCAAAACATGTCTATCCTCTATTTGTCAAGATATCTATTTGAGATTATATTTGATAGCTATTGATGAGTATTCAAGAAACTTGAATAACAGTAAATTAATGAACTAATAAAATGACTAACACATACATATATACTATCACTACGCCAGTCTCCCATTGGGGTAGGCAGAGACTATAGAACGTCAGGTGCACAGATCCAAATACCTCCTCTCAAACACCTCTCACTCATCAACCTCCGCATGCATGTTCTTCGGTTGTCGATGCTTTTGATTTGGCTCTTTTTCAACACATCACCAATTTGATCTATACGTGTGCGTCTAGGTCGGCCCCTACCGATATCTCTATTCACTCTTGCCAGATACACTTCTTTCATAACTCTTTTGTCATTAATTCTTTCTAAATGACCAAACCGTTTCAGCAGTACTTTTATTTTTTTGTCATTATATCATCGTTTATTCATATAGTTCTCATCTCTAATCATTCTCACTTCTCACATACCTACTCCTCAGCGCTTTTATTTCTACGGCGTTCACCCTACTTTCAAGCTTCTTTTGCTATACCCATGTTTCACTGCCGTATTCTCTACGATACGAAACGATAAAAATCCAGAATTAGTCTATTGTGCTAATAAGAAAGTTTGCTGTTTGGTTAATTTCTTTGTCTCTAACACAAACTTGAAGAAGCTGGTTCAATTCAACCCCATTAAGATACAAGTTTGCACGTTCATCACTTACCGTACTTTATCAGTTACGGAACACGGCTCTTATTATAGTCAAGAGTATTGGTATTCGTGGTGTCAAAATCGCTAGCCAAGTTTAATTTCGAAGGTGCGGGAAGGTCCAAGTCCTGCGGTCCAAGAACTTGGTGTTCTGAATAGAGCGAAACAGAGCTTCAGCAAGGAGCAAAGGCTTTTGCTACATAAGTTTCAAGTCAGAATGCACATGGAGTCCTATAGTCGCCTCTGAGCGTGTAAGCCTGGATATCAGCTAGGACCTTGTGTCTTGGGTCAGAGGTGAACTTAAGCTTAGCTTAAGTATTGAGACCTCATGTCAGAGGAATGTAGGAGCCGAGTAGGACCAATATTATTACCAAATTGGTCGTGTTTTGTAACAAGGTGATGTCAGCAGCCCTAGGAATTGGTGAGCGTGCATATAAAGAGCTATGAATGTTAAAGAAGCGAGTAAGGTGTGTAAGGAATGCGTATTATGGCGCTCGGTTCTCTCTGCCTACATCGTAAGGGACCTGACGTGAAGATATACATACATGCGTACAAATTAAAAGAGTATATTTGAAGTTGATTAATATGCTACCCACAGCTTCCTTCTACAACTTCACCCTCATACACTGGAACCACAATGGTCGCGTACTGTGTGGTTTCTGAGAAATTTTCTTCCGTGAACCGTGTTTTTTTCAAGTGTACACAGCATTGTTCAAAAAGGGCGATATGATATTTTTACAGAATTAGCAATTCCACTGGTGTTGCAAGTGTACGTAGGCTTGTTTGTCTCCTTGGTGGGACGTAAAAATTAAGACCTTCCTTAATAGAATTCTTCAAACGCATTTTATCGAGCTTTCAATATTTTATGAATTTGCAGACCAAATGTTATCTGTTCACATTGAATTAGCTAAAGTATTAGTTTTATAGGTAACACATTGAATTAGCTAAAGTATTTGTTTTATAGGTAACACAAATACTTTAGCTAATTCAATGTGAACAGATAAAATGTGGTCTGCAAATTCATAAAATATTGAAAGCTCGATAAAATGATCTGTGACGGCAAGTACGAGTATAATTTTGTACTCAATTAATTTTTGGTAGTATACATTTTTTTTTACAAAAATAACATGTGCTATGAAAAATTGCGCTGTAAAGTACAAAATAATTAGTAACTAATATTATAGTGTCTATTTGTACTTAAACAGAAATTATAAATATATTTTTAGACTACTTAGAACAAAATCAATGTGTTAAAGCTTTAAACATCGACTCCAAAAATAACAATAAATGTATTTGCAATTTGATCTAATCTGCTTTGTGTGCTTCCGCCACCAATTAGTTCATGTGAACTAGCGCCGGCCGTCACTACCGTCAATAGATGCAAAATGCCATCGCTGCCACGGCTGGTCTATTAACAATAACAGAAGAATAGAATAATAATTTATTTGCATAAAATATGGTTACAATTACTTAGATCTTATTACATAATTCTACATAAAGTCCGCATATTTTGCCACAATTTTGTGACGTGCAATATATATAATTAATATCATAATTTTAAATTAAATGCAATAATTACCGAATTCATGTTAAATTAATTACATACATGCATGATAACTATTTTATAAAATATTAAATTACTTGTCAGCTTTAACAATCAAAGATAAAATATAAAATAATGTCAGTTTTAGTACATAAAAATTCATTAATTGAATAAAAGCATTTATCAGTCAGCCATTTTGTTAATCTTATTTTAAATAAGCTAATTGTCAATAAATTTATATTATTGTCCTAATACATTGATAGACACTATAATATTTGTTTATAAGTTTTATAAGAGATTAAGCAATATTTTGTACCTTGTAGTGCATTTTCTCATAGCTAGTGTTTATTTTGTACAATTTTTTTTTGTTTTTTAGTGAATCTTGCGTTTCCTAACTGATTTATCGAAAGTGAACATGGGTAGACTTACTAAATGCGCTGCACATATGAGACATCGCCGTTCAAATGAGATAAGCGAAGAAAGGGAGACACGGCCGTCTCAAAGTACGAAATCTAGAGAGTAGATGACTACTACATTATGTGGATAAATTATAATGGATAAATAAATAAGATAGTAACTACGTACATATAAAATATAATAACGTAAAATCAAACTAGTTAAACATTTTCTTGCCTTTACTGTATTTCATGTGTGTGTGTATTTATGTGTATACCGAGTGTACGCATGTGTGTATACATATATTTACATATATAACCCTATATTTGTCTGTACTTATGATAATGATAAGACTAGTTTATAAGATTGGAGTGCTAATTGTCGCCGACAAACTGCATTGCAGTTTGGCGAAAAATAAAATAATTGTCAATTCTAAATATAAGCTTGAACTCAATAAAATAAAAAAAATAAAACTTTAGAAAATGTGGACAATTAACTTGTGTCTAAAATTGTGGGTACTTTAACTAAACTATCTGACAATAAAAATATCAAATTTCGAATATTGTGGCGAACGCTAGTTTGTCTTGTAGTCTCGGTATCTCCAGCTCCTACAGACGACTTCGGAACTGAACTTCGTTCCAAAATCTACACAAGATCAGACAGGTGTCCAAGAAACTTGCTAATAGTACCGTAGTTCTCGTAATTGTATATTCTGGTTATGTGGTTAAACTGCAGAGGGAAATTTCTATCGGCGCCTATTCCACTAAAAAGTTCAGAATTAGTCTATAATGCTAATGAGAAAGCTGATTGCATAATTTCTTTGTCTATAACTCAAACTTGAAGAGACTTGTTCAATTTAATCCCGTGAAGACACAAGTCTACGTGTTCACTGCTAAGAAAACATCATTTGCAGTGGTTCCTCAATTCCAGAATATACTTCTTATCATCGCCTATTGCATTGGGGTTCTCGATGTCGACTTCTCCAGCAATGTTCAACAACGAAGTCACCTGGAGGAGAAGGTCAAACCGGCGTCCAAGAAACTAGATGTCCTCTACCTGAAATAAGCAGCACTTTAGCGCAGGGCAAAGACTTACATTGTGTAAGTCTCAGGTCAGACTGCACTGGAGTACTGTAGTCACCTTAGTGTGGGAGCACCTGGATACCAGCTAGAACATGTGATACTGTTCAGAGACGACATGGATTGCAGCATAGAGCTCTTCAAGAAGAAGTGATTAGTAGGCTTGAAGTACACACATAGTGGGTGTGAAGAGGACTTTACAGGGTTTTTTTTTATACAACGTCGGGAGGCATACAATCATACTGCCCACCTGATGTGAAGCAGATACCGTAGCCTATTTAGGCTTGTAACATATATTACTCGCGCGATGTCTCCACTGCTGCTTACACAGCAACTCCTTAGGTGCTTACTGGTGATCTCACTCACACGCAGGAACACAACAACCCTCTAGGGAGTTATTATTTGGCTGCGGTTTTCTGTGAGGTGGAGGTACTTCCCCAGACGGGCTGCTTTGATGCGCCCTACCTCTCTTAACACATCTACATGACATCATACTTTTTTATTTGACATCTAGACCAAGAAAAACAGACATGTTCATACACACAAATGTTTGTCTTGTGTGGGAATCGAACCCACGAGCGTTGGCATCAAAGTCGCGTCTTTCACGACTGAGCTACCGAGCTCGTTTGTTAGGGTCGGCAACGCGTGAGTAGCACCCCTGGTGTTGTAAATGTTCATAGTTAGGTAGGTAACTGCTTATCATCAGGTTGGCCGTAGGCTTGTTTGCTATTTGGTGTAAAAAAATTGGGACCGTCATCATCACTGAATGACATAATGTTATTCAGTTATATAGATAATAGATTCAGGCGTTATTTTGCGAAAGTCAAACTTACATGCAATTTCATCCAACCTGCTTTGTGTGCGTTTTTGTTTGGTGGCGGAAGCACACAAAGCAGGTTGGATCAAATTGCATTATTCAGTTATTTTGATTTAAAAACCAAACTTCTAAATCTATTTCGATAAAATTTCTTTGGAATCAATCTGAACAAAAAAAAATTCAATCGATAAATAAATGACGGAGTTCTGAGGTAACAAACATTAAAAAAACCACCGAAATGATAACCTCCTTTTTTTTAATTACTTCAAAATTACATGTAACAAAAAAATCTATTTTGATATTAAAATATGCTCCACGCAGTGGCGTGCACTCCATATAGACAAAAAGACATTGCCTACCCTATCAATTTGATAAATACCATCCGATGTTTCATTCTTAAACATAGTTTTTAACTAATATTTCGTATCAAAAACAGCTCCATCTATCGGTATCGGTAAGTTATTAAAATCATCGCTAGTCATATTCAAATCGCAGCTAGGCGCTACGCTACACCAGCGCCGCATTGGCAGCTTTTTACGGCGGAAGACACTAACTATTTCTGTCTAAATTTACGTATGTGTGCCGTGTTGTTAATACAAATACTGTAGTGTGCATTCCTGTAATTACATTGCCCACAATAATATAAATAACGCACACTATTGCAAAGTATAGACAATGTCTTTTCAGCTGAACTATAACGTAAATTACCTAAGTGTCGCGAGCATTGCTACGTAACTATTTTAAAAAGTAGTTTGCTGCATGTAATTATAGTGAAAGATATTGCCATTTCTTTTTTTCGTATAAAATTGTTGTTAATTTTATTTTGATTTTAAGACGGCCGCCATTGTTTTTGTTTTGAATCGATTGACTGGTAGCAGACGAAATAAGATTTTAAAGTTTTAAAGTTGATAAATATGGATGATATTCACTGCGAAAGTTGTTCATGTGGTGTGTGTAGTGTTCGGTGAATAAAAACAAGTGATCACATACATCATTATTTCCACAAGACTGGGTAACCAAAATCAACATTCTGTATTTTTTGGTAAGCTTTAAAAAAAATCTGCCTACCCTGTCGAAAATCTCTGTGCACGCCACTGGCTCCACGCCATGTTCATTTAAGTAAACCGTAGTCAAATAACAACTCCATGGTGGTTTGTTGTGTTCCTGTGCATGAGCGAAGTTACCAATAATCTACTAAGAAATTAAAAAGTTAGCAGCACGGGTAGTATCGTGCGAGTAATACTTACTATATCGCATTCATAGGCTACGGTAATCACTTCCCATCAGGTGCAGCGTAAACTTGCATGTTTTTCGATGTTAAAAAATATATAGGTACATATATTTTATAGGTATTTAAAATAAAATTTGCCAATTCATTCATTATTAATTCAATGTCGATGAAAGAAATCGCCAATTTTCTTCTATCAATAAAATAAACATACGAGTACCTAGAAATAAATTTAACCTTCTAGGCTCCAGGCCTAAAAGGTTTCTTTTTCATTCTTTTCTATCTTCTATCAGCCATTCATACCGAAACCCTGTAGACAGTTTGCAATGTAGTGCTAAAGAGAAAGCCGGGTCATTGGGTGATAACCCAGAATATCTTTTTCTGCAACAGAAATTTGGATAAAGGGAAGCCGTGCCAAGTGCTTGTTTCAATCCAACCTAAGGCAAGTTTGTGCGCTTCTTACTAACAAAACACCATTTGCTGTAGTTTATTAATTTCAAAACATGCTTTTTAGGGTTCCGTACCCAAAGGGTAAAACGGCTGTATCTCATGAACCGTGATTAAACAGTTGAAATTTTCACAGATGATGTATTTCTGTTGCCGCTATAACAACAAATACTAAAAAATAGAATGAAATTAATATTTAAGGGGGCTCCCATACAACAAACGTGATTTTTTTGCCGTTTTTATAGATAATGGTACGGAACCCTTCGTGCGCGAGTCCGACTCGCACTTGGCCGATTTTTTATTATCGCCATGAGCATTGGGATTCGTGGTCTAGGGATCTCCAGAGAAGTTAAGTTCCAAAGTCACCGTTCATAGACTACAAAACCGTTTCATATCAGGAAAGAAGTACGCTTTTTTAACGGGACAGGCCCACCACTGTGTCTCCTGTGTAGCCAGAATTAACAGCGGCGACTATCAAAAAGGCAATGAAACAGTGAATTTTATTACAGTCCCGGGGGTTAACAATGAACTTCACTGTTTCATTGCCTTTTTGATGGTCGCCGCTGTTAATTCTGGCTACACAGGAGACACAGTGGTGGGCCAGTCCCGATTAAAAAAATCGGCCAAGTGCGAGTCGGACTCGCGCACGAAGGGTTCCGTACCATTACCTATAAAAACAGCAAAACAATCACGTTTGTTGTATGGGAGCCCCCTTAAATATTTATTTTATTCTATTTTTTAGTATTTGTTGTTATAGTGGCAATAGAAATACATCATCTGTGAAAATTTCAACTATCTAACTATCACGGTTCAAGAGATAGAGCCTGGTGACAGACGGACGGACGGACGGACGGACGGACAGCGGAGCCTCAGTAATAGGGTTCCGTTTTACCCTTTGGGTACGGAACCCTAAAAAAGAAGTACGCTTGTATGCCTCCCGAAGTTAAATATTTACATATATATATCTTTATATTATAATAAACCCTCATATTATTTATATTTTCATGTTATTAGTATCGAACCCTTAAATTAATAAGAAGGGATTAAAAGCTTACTTCTAATATAGCACTGCCGGATCATAGAAGAAACTTCAAAAATAAATTGAAGGGATTATATTGACCGGCCTTATAAGAACGGCAAAGTATTTCAATTTATATCGTACCTACAAAGCTTGTGTTATGAAATTCGCAAAAGAAAGAATAAACTTATAAGAATGTTAGCCTTCGACGGTAGAACTGGTTTAAAAATAGTTAGATAGAAATACTTAATCCCTAAATAGACGTACTAAGGGAAAGTTATAAGTACGTATAAAATATTCAGAGAAAGTTATATTGTGATTCTTAACTCCAAAGCGAGACGATCTAATATAGATTACAGAATCAATACAATAATCTCAAAGGAAAAGTGCATTATACTTTATGTCCAACATATACTGAATTGTATATTTATACTCCGTTCACGGTTCAGTTATGAATGTTAAAGAAGCGAGTGAGTGTAAGGACCGACTCATGTGGCGCTCGGTTCTCTCCGCCTACCAAGCAAGGGATTTGGTGTAAAAATATAGATAGTTAGATATAATCTAATGTTATTTTCCCCTTGAGAAGTGTTTTGAATAATTTAATACCGGTTTTTGAACTTTATATATTGTACGGTTTGGTAATAACGCATCATTTCGAACATACCCATCGAACTTTTCTGATGTGGTGTAAAAATGTGGAGTGAACTTTTAAATGTTTTATAAAAATACACAGGTACAGTTTTTTTAAATACACCAACTTCTTAGGAGCTTACTGGTGACCTCACTCACGCGCAGGAATACAACAACCCTCTAGGGAGTTGTTATTTAGCTGCGGTTTTCTGTGAGCCACCAAGCTCATCGCGCTGGCAGAGGTCGCGTCGAAGTTCACATTTAGATAACTTCTAATCTCCGCCCGTTTGAGTTTCTGTTATAATCGGATTACGAGATATCTAATACCTCACCCTATCGGTTCTAAGCACATTTTAGTAGTAAGCAAGGATTACCTAAATTTCTCAACTGGCGGATGAAGGTCAGACCTATTGAAGAGAGATGATTAGCAAATAATTTCGATAGACAAGAAACAATACTAAAAGCCCGGCGTATTTCTAGTCAAGGATTAATTTAGGTCACGCAACTTCACAGCAATGTTTTCTTGTTTTAATCTTATACTAATTCAACTAAGAGACCAATCTCGTATTCGTGAAAATAATTTCTGTATTACAACATATAAAAAATGTACAAGTCGACATCCACACAGACTGTCTGCCTGGTAACTTGTACGGTATGATTTGATACATGTAGTCAAGTCATTGCCCCAAGCTTAAGTCCTGTTTTACTGTCATGAGCATGCCAGGTTCCTTGGACGCCAGCTAGTCTTCCTCTTAGGTGACTTTGGACTGAACTTCCTCTGGAGATCTCAACAATCACAGTGCTATTGGTAACGTTAAGAAGCATCTTTTGAAATTAAGGAACTACAGGCAGAGAACGCTTAAAATTGTATTTTGATGGTGTTAAATTGGACCTACTTGTCCCCCTCGGAATCTTTATTCAAAGTACACTCAAATTCAGACGAGAGAGAGGATATTTGCATGACGTATACGTAGGTAACGGCAGCACGTAGCTGCAACAGCCCAGTGGTTAAGAAACCGGCCTATTGATCAACTGGTCCCCGGTTCATACTGGTATGTACCACTAAATTCGTGTTTTTATATTCATGTAGATATTTGTAAATATCACTTACTCGACGGTGATGGAAACATCGTGGGACAACCCGCACGTTCATTCAATTACATTTCGAAAAACGTATCACCTAACCAAAGAAAGGTTTGGTTTTCCTTCTGGGTTGTGGAGATCTGACGCAGTCGCTCCATGTCAAAATCAGTATCTTCGCCAATACCTTAGGCTTAGGTAGCGGACTTCGCCAATCGTAATGGATTAGGAAATGGGATACCACTAAGAAGAATAAAAAGAAAAAGTATATCTAGATATAGGCTGTTGCTGAAAATCAATGGTTTGCTCTTCGAACAAATAATACACTGAGCTGCAGCCTCTTTGTATCACAGCGACATACAATTTATTCTACAATTTAATTTTTGTTTTCTTTTTTTTATACAATGTCGGGATAAATACAAACATACGGCCCACCTGATGTAAAGCGGTTACCGTAGTCTATTAACGCTTGTAATACATTAAGTATAACTCGCGCGATGCCTCCTCTACTGCTTACACGGCAACTCCTTACGAGCTTACTCTGTTAACCTCACCGAAACGCAGGAACACAACAACCCTCTAGGAAATTGTTATTTGAGTGAGGTTTTCTGTGAGGTGGAGATACTTCCCCAGACGGGTTGCTTTTAAATCATCCAGACCAAGACAAACAGGCATGTTCATGCACATAAATGTTTGTCTTGTGTGGGAATCGAACCAACAAGCGATGGTGTCAAAGTCGCGTCATTCACGACTGAGCCACCGAGCTCGTTACTCATTGGTTACTTGTCAATATTTACTGTTATGTGTCATGGAGATACATAATTATAAACGACTTGTCTATCTATTTATCTAAAATTATCATCGGCGACATCGCCAACATTGTTGACTATTAGGTAAAGCATCTGCATAAAAGATTCCGGCGTGGAGCTACCACACCAGGGGATGCTTGGTGGCACCGCCTCTCCGTCATCAATTCTAGTTAGACCCAAAAAGTTTGTCCATTAAATAAGCCTACTTGTGACATCAATCACTCGCAGGCTCACAACAACCTTTCCGTCGCCACCTCTTTTCATCAGAGCCCTGTTTACTAACTACCATGGGTGTTCGTGGTCAACGTGCTCTTAAAGATAGCTTAGAGTCTGAAGATCATTGTGATAGTAAAAAATCATATGGAGCAATAAGGGCCAGTATTTTAAAAGAGAAAAAGAAAATACCGACCAAGGGTTTATTTTTAGTTTTAGTTAGAGTACAGGATTAGGGGGTCGTGGGTAAGGTCGTGGTCTCTGCTACGGTTATTCAGTAGACACTTAGCTTTCCGAGGTGTTACAGATTGCGCACCGTAGATGAGGGTAGGCGAGACGCAGCGGAAGGCTAGGTGCGACGTGCGTAGCTCAGCGGAGCAGGCAGCTCCTGGTGTACGGCAGGTGTTCCGGTAGCACAGGTCCGGCAGCGTCAGGGCAGACGTAGACTACCCGTAAGGGTGAACCCTGTCACGCACCGTCCAGTGTATAAGTAACTGG
Source organism: Pyralis farinalis (assembly GCA_947507595.1). Classification (NCBI taxonomy): domain Eukaryota; kingdom Metazoa; phylum Arthropoda; class Insecta; order Lepidoptera; family Pyralidae; genus Pyralis; species Pyralis farinalis. The sequence goes on along the minus strand of OX382271.1, from coordinate 8,858,594 downwards.
CACCGCCTTGCCTCCAAAATATGTGGGTAATCTACAGGTACAAAGAATGTTGCAATAAATAAATCTACACAATATTATAAAACATGACAACCTATCGAACTCACAATTTTTTTCTGTTCGAATTTCAACTGTTCGAATTTCAACTGTTCGAAAACGGTATGTTGAAGTTTTAAATGCCAGATAGCTTCTTTTACATATTTTGTGTTTCTATAAACTTAATTTACATATGTTTCGTTTTCTATAACTACTGTTGTCCGATTATCAAAACGTGTAATTTTACTAACAATCATTTTAATTTCTAAAATTATTTAAGATAGAAGTAACTTTTTCCAAATTATTATTTACACTGATTTTCATTTACAGTATATATATATGTATCTTCACGCCAGGTGAATGTTAGAGAAGCCAGTGAAGTATGTAAAGACCGTGTCTTATGGCGCTCGGTTCTCTCTGCCACGGATGGTAGGTTAGGTTTGTTAGGCTTCCTTGTAAAAATCTAATTAACCTATTATGAATTTTGATTATTTGTCATTTGAAATCTTGTCTTTTCCTAATATGGTACACATTTTTTTACAAAAGAGGAATAGGAAAAAAAATGTATGGGTAATAAAATGTGAAAGAAGAGAGAAAAAATATATCAGAAAAAATATCTGTAAAAGTTAATTACTTTTACAGAAATTTTTTCGCTCGAACTGATGAGTATTACAAATGACAGAGGACGTACACCCCAGTTGAAGACACAAGGTCACTTTACAGAAGAATAAAATTGCCACGCCAATCTAGTAGCTAGTCAGAAAACAACAGTAGCCAAAACCATAGACCCTGAACCGCTAGCTGGGCGCCACTTGTCGAATAGCGACCTCTATAGTAGTTAGCACCGATTCACAATACAAGGTGTGCATTTTGCCGACTATAATGACGATAGCTGCAACGTCTCAAGATAAGATTTTAATTAATTTTGTTTACGTTTGTTTATTGATTATTTCGATTAGATTTAGGGAACTGGGCATGCTATGCAGCAATAAAAACAAATAAGCATGATAACGGAAATCCTTAATTTAGTAGCGCGCGTATTGACTACCCAAGAGACATCAAAATCACGGTCATCTGCAAAACGTGACGATTTGTATTTCGATACCTTTTGTTATATCCTAAAGGCGTTTTCACAATGCCTCGAAACAATCGAATCGATTATGTAAATGATATGATATAAAAATATGTAAATAAATGATTTATGTAATTTGCATGCCGTAAGAATATGGTAGGACAATACTGTTTGTGGACCCATTTGTATATGTCATTACCCATATTCGCAAATAAATATATGATTATGATGATTATGAAAAGTCAGCTGTCAAAATATATGGAATATGAGTCAAAACTTTTAGAATCCGTTTCGAATATGAGTTTCCAATGCAATGTGAGAATACCATCACTGTTTTTTTAAACTGTTGTTTTGCGTATTATGCTTGGTTGGCAATTTTCGTTCTTGGCTAAACCTTTTTCTTTTTCCGAGCGTTATCAAGTTTTCTAATTGCTTGTTAAACAGTTTTCAGGACACTACTTACGTGTTCGTATGTAGGAATTTAAAACAATACTTCTATAAATATGAAATTTTATTAAGATTTTTTACAATTCAAAAATACAATTATGCATCAAGTATTTTTCTGCTTAATTCTTTAATGTCGTCGTTTAAATTCTTTCTCTTTATTCCTTGGAGTTGACCACTTCTTTTTTTCATGTTATTTTCATTTTATTTTGTCAATTACTAACCACAGTATTTGACGAGGTTGGTGGCGCCGTGGCGAAATGCGCTGTTACGTTTACTTTGATACCAATACTATTTGGTTCGATTCCCACATAGGGCAAACATTTTTGTGCATGAACATGATTGTTTATCTTCGTCTGGTTGTTTTTAAGAGAGGTAGGGTGCAAAGCAGCCCCTCTGAGGAAGTACCTCCACCTCACAGAAAAATAACAACTCACATGAGGTTGTTTGTTGTATTCCTGCGTGTGAGTGAGGTCACCAGTAAGCTCATTATGCATATTGGAAGTTTTTGTGCCCGCATCTGACTTAACAAATAAACTTTTGAGGACTTGCAGAGAATCAGTCGTTCCCGTTAGTGGTCTCAATACGCGAGTGATACTTTCTATATCGCAAGCTTCATAGGTAATGGTGATCACATTAGATCATGTGAGCCGTGTGTTTGTATGACTCTCAACATTGTTTAAAAAAGAAATACTGTGCATTGAAAAAATACTAAAGCTATATGACCGGAGGGTGATTTTGTTGTAGAAATGCATATTATTATTATTTTTAATGTCTCAAATTTAGTACTAGCTCCCTGTATGCAGTTACCGTAGTCTATGATGATTTGTAACATCAGAGGCACCTATCGGACCGTCCCCAAAATTTCGATTGCATACAATAGTTTTCTTGGAGAAAGCTAAATCCATAGTTAATAAGTATTTACTGACAAATTGTACAACTACATGGAGTTCCAAAATCGTCTCGAAAGGGACTCAAATACCTGATCCTTGGTACTGTTATGAATCAGACGCGGGTGAGATCAGGTCAGTCATTTTAAAGTAATTTATTTCTATCTATAACTTCACGCCAAATTTACCACGCAAGTGACTCGATCCTTACATATCTCACTCGCTTCTTTAACATTCATTGCTCTTCTCATGCACGCTCGCCGGTTTCTAGGGCTCCGCGCACGACCAATTTGGTCATGGTAGGTAAGTCTTTGCCTTCCCCGGCTCCTACATCCTTCCACTTTTGCATTGTATATCCGCTTCGTCATTCTTTCATCTTGCATTCTTTCTACATCTCCGAACAACCGGAGCATGCCTCTTCTTATTTTAATACCGACGCTCTCTTTATTTAATGTGATATACAATATGATAATCTATGTATCTTCAAGCCTTGCGGTGTGAGCAGAGAGGACCGAAAGTCACATGGATAATTTTTTTATACAACTTCGGGAGGCATACACGCACACGGCCCACCTGCTTGCATGCCTCCCGAAGTTGTATAAAAAAGACCGGTTGTATATAAAAACGCATATAACCCGCCTGATGTAAAGCGGTTACCGTAGTCTATGAACATTGCAATAAATTATGCCTCGCGTGATGCCACCTCTAACACAGCAACTTTCTGGTGAGATCACCTGCTAACACAGCAACTTTCTGGTATAACACAGGAGCACAATAATTCTCCAGGAATGAGCCGTGGTTTTCTGAAGGTACCTCAGACGGGCTGCTTTGATGCGCCTTATTTCTCTTAAAACATGCGGACCAACACAAACAGACATGTTCACGCACACAAACGTTTGTCTTATTCGGGAATCGAACTCACGAGCTTTGGTGTCAAAGTCGCGTCATTCACGACTGCGCCACCGAGCTCGTCAAAATATCTATTTCGGTATTCCTTTTTCCTGCATTCATTTTTCGCATTCAGTTCGAAACAACGCCCACGCAACGCAGCAGGCAAGCAGGGTCGGCAACGCACGAGTGACACCCCTGGTGTTGCAAATATCCATAGGCCACGGTAACTATTTGCCATCCGGCAGGCCGTATGTTTGATTGCCACCTTAGTGGTATAAAAAAAGAATCAACAAAGCATGTCTTTTGAACACCGCCTTTCAGAACTCCTAATTCGTAATCATAGTTCTTCTCATGCTCTTTCTGAGGCATTTTTTGATAAAAACAATGCGATAATAATATTTTATGTCCTCCAAACTAAACTGGACAATGTTTAACCGTTCCGTCCAATCCGATGTGACGTAAAACAAAAGCCCTACAAATAAAACAAAGGGCACGTAACATGTGGTTCCTAAAACGTCTAACAAGAACATAAAGTTCGCCGCGGTATCTCAACAAACTAACATTACGAAAATCTCTCTCGTGTATGGGTCAGGTATTGTGAAAAAACCCGTCGGGATATCACAACAAACCTCTGGACGCCAGCCATCGTTCCCGTTGTTTCGTGCACGTGACCCGAATACTCACGCCCAAATGCTCAGGGATACTTCAGAAATGTTTCCGTTACGATACGCGATCTTTCCCTCGCAGAATGTGCGCTAAACACGTAAACATAGCTGGTAAAGTAGGTACATGTACCTACATTGTGGTTCCCATAAATTTATATAAAGTGCAAGGATTATGCATTAATGCTTTATTGATGGCTTGTTTGTTGTATCGATCTATTTATAACTTTATGCCAAATTCCTCGCAGAGTAGGCAGAGAGAACCGAGCGGTACACACCTCACTCACTTCTTTATACTCATTCATAGCTCTTTTTCCTTCATTAGTGGATATTCATTCATTCTATATTCATAGCTCCTCTCATGTTTAATAGATTCCTTTGTGACAAAATGAAGAATGATCTATGTTCATCGAAGACATTTTATATATTTGTAGGTACTACTATATCTTCACGCAGGACTGGTGAAGTACCACGGCCAAATAAAATTCCCTGGAGGGCTCTTGTGTTTCTACCATTCAGTGTAGTTACCAATAAACTAATAAGGAGTTTGCTGCGATATCAGCAGGGGTGGCAACGCGCGCAATACTTCCTGTATTGCAAGCGTTCATAAGCTACGGTAACCTTTTCAAATCAGGTTAGCCGTATGCTAGTATGCCACCCTACGTGGGAGCCCAAACTACTAAGTAAAATTACTAAGACAAGTACTCACTTTTGTTGTATTTTTTTCCTAAGTATGTATCTTCACGCCAGGTCCTTTGCCGGGTAGGCAGAGAGAAGTGACCGCGATATAACTCAATCCTTACACATCTCACTCGCTTCTTTAACATTCATAGATATTTTCATGTACGCTTGCAAATTCCTAGGGCTCCTGACAACACCTGATATTACGTTATCAGAAGTTGATGCCAGGAATTTTTTGGTCGTGGTACGCGCATCTTGGCCACCGTGGTCATTTATTTATTTTATGTATGTTTTTTTATACCACTCGTGTCACTCGTGCGTTGCCGACCCTAAATAAAAATAAATGAGGTCATAATGATATATTTTATCGTCTATGTTTCGAACTCAGCTTAATCAAATTAGATAAAATAAATTGCATTCTATTACATATAGTTTTATAGAATTAATCCAATATCGATTTACTGTTTGTTGGTGTTGGGCATATTTGATGAAGGTTTGATGATAATTTATGCATTTATGCTTTATTGATGGCTTGTTTGATTTTTTTTTTATATTGGCTCAGCATAGTGGCTCCTCTTCGCCTGTTGGTAAGCGAAAAGGGGAGCCCAAATTGCAGCGGCAACTGACAAAGGACTACGGCGTCCTGTCAGTTGACGCTACCATGCTGGACCGCAAGGTGCTTCTTCACGCTTCGTTGCTTGTTGTTGTATCGATCTATCAACAACTTTACGCCAAATTCCTTGCAGAGTAGGCAGAGAGAACCGAGCGGTCCTTACACACCTCACTCGCTTCTTTATACTCATTCATAGCTCATTTTCCTTCATTCGGTGCTATTCACTCATTCTATATTCGCATTCATAGCTCTTCTCATGTTGTATAGATCCTTTGTGAAAAATTAAGAATGCTCTATGTTCATCGAAGATACTGTGCATTGAAAAAATGTTAAAGCTTCATGACCGGAGGGTGATTTTCTTGTAGAAATGCATAATACTATTATTTTCAGGAACACTGTTCCTATATGAAATCTATATGTTTGTATGTGAGTGAGTTTGTCTGTTTGTGCGTTTTTTTCGAATATTCGAATTTTGACTTCAGATTCGGATTCAGCATAAAAAAGTAGAATAGGATTGTTCAGGAACACCGTCCCTATCTCTTAAGGAACATGGTCAAAATGGCCGACAAATAAAAAAAAAATTAATTTTTATATAATTGACGAGCCAGGTGTTCCTCTGGCAATGCAAGCTTGCGCATTCTCAACTGGTTAATGTCTCGAATTTAGTACTAGTTCCCTGTATGCAGTTAGCGTAGTCTATGATGATTTATAACATCAGTGGAACCTATCGGACCGTCCCCAAAATTTCGATTGCATACAATAGTTTTCTCGGAGAAAGCTAAATGCATAGTTAATAAGTATTTACTGACAAATTGTACAACTACATGGAGTTCCAAAATCGTCTCGAAAGGGACTCAAATACCTGATCCTTAGTACCTACTGTTTTGACTCAGACGCGGGCGAGGTCAGGTCAGCTCTAATTTTAATGTATTTGTGTACTTTGAATAGTTATAAATAAAAGCTTAATTAACTGATTTCGTTAATTACTTTATTTTGGTGAAACCTTGTTTATTTTCACTCACTGGCTTCTATAATATTCTCATGCACGCTAATAAACTCAAATAAACTTCTCTCTAAAAATGATAATATATTTAAATGGTAATTACTGCCATACACAAAGACAGTTTTTGATTTATAGCGAAACAGTGCAAAGTATGTTCATATAGACAGTCGGTGTTTGACTTCATAATTGGAATAGACTTTAGAGTTTTTTTTTATACTACGTCAGGAGGTATACAAGCATACGGCCCACGTGGTGTAAAGCGGATACCGTAGCCTATTAACGCATGAGATATATTAAGTATCACTAGCGCGATGCCTCCTCCGCTGCTTACACAGCAACTCCTTGGGAGCTTACTGGTGACCTCACTCACACGCAGGAACACAACAACCCTCTAGAGAGTTGTTACTTGGCTGCGGTTTTCTGTGAGGTGGAGATACTTCCCCAGACGGGTTGCTTTGATGCACCCTGCCTCTCTTAAAACATCCAAGACAAACAGACATGCTCATGCACACAAATGTTTGCCTTGTGTGGGAATCGAACGCACGAGTCACGTGTCAAAGTCGCGTCATTCTCGACACTCTATTTCTCCTGTCCTACTTAATATCATAACATAGTACACTATACAACCTGTATCACTCTTACACAACATGATACTCGTACAAATTACACAATGACCTAAACATCATCACTCAATACTGCGCTTATCTGCGCTTAGTTTTTTTAGTTTTAGTATATGTATGTTACATGGCGTTAGAATATTTATAGATTGGCTTATAATTGTTTCTCGTCTTCTCTTTTTTTTATTGTCACCCCCCTTTATGTCTTTCCATGTGTAATCCTTATAATCTTATATTGGTATATAGTAATGTTTTGTATAGGTGTGAGAGAGCCTGGTGACTTGTAATACAGGACCTACGCCTACTTAGCTCAAGCACCAGTTATCTCCACTAAAAATTTCACAACATCCTACTATGTATTAACTTAAGATATATCTTATATGTGGAGAGAAAATAAGTGATATTATTATTATTTAGGACTATTTTTACGAATGGAATAGCTAATCATTAATATAGTTATCAGACAAATTACGCAGCGCCATCTAGCCCCAAAGTAAGCGAAGCTTGTGTTATGGGTACTAGACAACTGATAAACATACGTAAATACATTTTTTTTTGTAAATATATACTTATTATACATAGAAAATACCCAGACCAATACAAACAGAAAAAAATTTTGTTCATGCACACAAATGTTTGTACTGTGTGCGAATCGAACCCACGAGCGTTGGTGTGAAAGCAGCGTAACAGCGTGTTCCACCACTGCGCCGCCGAGCTCGTCAAATTAGTTCAAAATTAGTTGTTTAGTTCAAAATTCATTTTAAAGTCTAAGAAAGCTTCTTTTATCAAAGTGCTCCTTTCATATTACGACGTCTGTCGCATGTCATATATCTTGTAACTCGTCTGATAGCTCCTTTTCCGTTTCTGATTTAAGCAGAAACTCCACAAATATATTTGGAAGTTACGTAGTAGTCTTCAAGTTCGCTTTATTCATTCCGTATCGTTTATCCTCCTGTAGAACTCTTCTATTTATAATTTGAATGTTTAATGCTGGGGCTGCATTCATCGCGATATTGAGAATATTCGTGTTATTGCATTGTTCTAGTTTCTAGCCAAATTGTCGGCAATTTATGGCGAAATGCGCTGTTAAGTTATTGTGACACCAACGCTCGTGGGTTCGATTCCCACACATGACTAACATTTGTGTGCATGAACATGTCTGTATGTCTTGGCATGGGCAATTTCAAGAGAGGTAGGGTGCATCAAAGCAGCCTGTCTGGAGAAGTACCTCCACCTCATAGAAAACCGCATACAAACAACAGCTTCCTAGAAGGTTGTGTTCCTGCATGTGAGTGAGGTCATCAGTAAGCTCTTATGGAGTTACTGTATTAGCAGTAGAGGTGGCATCGCGCGAGTGATGCTTAATATATTGCAAGCGTTAATAGGCTACGGTAACCGCTATTCAGGTGGGCCGTATGCTTTTATGCCTCCCAACGTTGTTTAAAAAAACCTTTACACTTCCGGTTGAGTAGCTGGTAGCATAGAGTGTGAAAGTTACTTCATTCTATTGTCAGTTAACTCTTCAAAGCTTTTGTCGATGATTTTTGCTTGCGTGGCCACAGGTCGGTCGGTAAATGGTCCACCCCCACATTACCACAACAGCCGTTACTCATCCCACTGCAGGAATACGGGTCTCCCGTCAATCGAAGGGGTTTAGAGCATACTCCACGGCGAAGGCCAGTGTTTTCAAGGCGCCCGAGGACCACTGACTTAGCTTAACGACTGTTATCTATCGTCAACAGTCGGGACAGACGGCTTGACGTGCCCTCCGAATCACGGAGAAACTCGAGTTAGAAAAACCATCCGTAGACAGGCTGCGGTGGCCGTTGCTTAACCTGCATGTTTGGTTAGAATGACACGCGCAACAATGCCATCGAGCTCTCAATCTCAAATGGTCCAGTGTAGAGCAATTATCGGCGCAAGGTGACAATCAATCATTTATTCTGTAACAATATTATATTGTGTTGAAAATTTACAAGAATATACATAAAAAAAGAGAAACACTTGCAAACAATAAATAAAAATGAAGCTAACGTTGTAAAGAACCAAATGTCAAAATTATACAATAGCAGTAATCAGTCAATGTCAATTAATACAATTTTCTAATAATTATTTGTATTGCATTGGGTCAAATATTCACCTATTATTCTATTATATCTAATATTCATCATTCATCTACTCGCTTCAATAAGAGATATTACCTCAATTTGATGTTGAACTCTTTTGTGTATTTTGGCTTTTGTGTATTTATGTGATATTATATTATCTTCACGTCAGGTTCCTTGTGGGGTAGGCAGAGAGAACCGAGCGCTATAAGTCGCGGTATTTACTCGCTTTTTTACATGCGTAGCTCTTTTCATGCAAACTCACCGGTTCCTAGGGCTTTCTAATATACCACATATAATATACGAAATTATATTCAGTGTAAAATTATAGAACAAAAGGTTTAGTTCTGTAATCTATCTATATCTGTATTTTCGTGTATGTTATTAGTTGAAGAAAAGGGAGTATTAAAAGCGATACAAATTTAATAGGGCTATTTTACAATATAATAAATATAAAAAAAGGTTCACTATGAGTTCGGCTAAATGAGGTCTTTAAAAACTCGCGTTTTACTTCGTCTAACCGGTATATCACTGATAGAATCACTGGTGGGTGCACTAAGTGCAGGTTAGCGTGCTAGCCAGCACACAGATCCAGACGTAGAAGTTGTTGGTAATGGTGGGGACCGCCTTACGGACCAACACCGCGGCGGTATCTTTGTCTCTTATATCTTTGTCAGCCGCCGTAGTCCACAACAGGGCCTGCAGGTATTATAATTTTAGATTAGTTAGATGTCCGGAGATTATCGGGTTTAGAAAAGGTAGTAATATCCTGACGGTTCACCACGTAGCCCACAGCAGGAGGCTGGTGGTCTCAGACGTGGTGCACTGAATCTTTACTTCTCGAAAGCTTCCTAAGTCCGCTGCTTCCTCCAGACTGCCGTGTTTTCGGTTTTTCACTAACCTCAGGACATTTTCAAAATTTTAAATTACAAAATCAATAATTTTGACACATCATAGAGCATGCTAAGAAAAGATTCTATATAAATTCTATTAAATAAGGTTTTAACATTACAGTATGTAATATGTATTGGACAACAACAAAATTGTTAATATTAGGAAGTTAAAAGTATTTTGATTTGCTATACCTAACATGCGCAGTTATCAAAAATTGGACTGTTTAAAATCTTTGCTTTTTCTTAGCTAATGGCGGCGGAACCTTCACACACATTTCAAAAAAAAATGTGGGTTGCCAATAGTTGAGCTTGTAGTTCTGCAAGTGAATGAGGTAAGCTTGTGAAGAGTTGCTGCGTAGTGGTGGTAGTGCGCAACTTGTGTTGAACACGTATTTAGTCTATGGTAGGTACGTACTTTACATCTGGTGCGACATATCCTTTTATCCCTTCCGAAGATAATTAAAAAATGTTTGAGCTGAGCGTTGATACTCGTATATCAGATAGTTTCTTTTTTGCATACGCAGAATATGTTTCACAATAGGTATCTTTTTATTTTTTTATACCTACCTTTACTTCTTTTTCGCCCAATTAACACAGTGTCATCTAGTTTCAAACTAAGCATAGCTTATTATATATTACTAGACATCCGATAAACAAACGTGAAAACATTATTTTTAAAGAGATACTTATATTACACTGAAAACAACCAGACCAAGACAAACAGACATGTTCATGCATGAATCGAACCTACGAACTGTGACGCTAAAGTAGCTATATGTATGTAATATTAATAATAATATTGCTTATTTACTTCTCACAAGGAATGTTACATAGGCATAAAATTAACATATTGCAGATTATGCTTACAAGTAGGTCCTTGTGAGAGTCTGGAGTCTGCACTAGGCCGAGACCTGTATTACAGAACTCCAGGCTCCCTCCGGATAATTAATTATAGGTAAATTCATTGCAATTAAAATTAAAAGCTGTGAGATGTAAGTTTGGATGATTTATTATTGTAAATTGCAAATTATTGTAAGGATGAATGCTTAGGTAATATTTGTGAGTGAGTGAGTTACATTGTTGTATTATATAAATATAAATAAATAAATATTGTCGGACAAATTACACAGCGCCATCTAGCCCCAAAGTAAGCGAAGCTTGTGTTATGGGTACTAGACAACTGATTAACATACGTAAAATTTTTTTTTTTGTTTGTAAATACATACTTATTATACATAGAAAATACCCAGACCAAGACAAACAGACATGTTCATGCACACAAATGTTTGTACTGTGTGGGAATCGAACCCACGAGCGTTGGTGTCAAAGTAGCGTAACAACGCGTTTCACCACTGCGCCACCGAGCTCGTCGATATGTCAATATGTAAGTTGGTAAATTCTATATTGCTTTAAGCATAGGTAATCGCAACAGAATAAGACGACGGCTTCGTAGCCGGAAGATTTTAGGCACGACCATTCGCCATAGACCTATTAGCATGGTTATTTTCGCGACGTGTGTGGTTGCAACTTTACAAGACTATTTATAATTTGAACCCTGTGACATGTCCTTTCATGTTATTCATGAGTGATATATGAAAATGAACTGTGCTAAATTTAGCAAAGAGACGAATTATTCCACTGAATTCGAACAAAATTACGGACGTCGAGCGCAATAATAATCATTGATATAATACGAAAATGATGCTAATCATATGAAATAATATATCACTATTATATTATTGGATAAAATGTTCGATGGTATACGTGTAGGAATTTGTAATGCAGTTAACGATGAGTGGCATGGCAGTGATGAGTGGCCACTGCTCAGATTTGACGAAAAATACTTGCACTTTTGTAGATTTTGATGAGACATTACGAAAATACACAATACAGTAAATTTGGAGCTTTGGCTGTGCTGTGACAGACGGGCTTTAAAAAGGCGTGAACAATTTTTTATAGGGTCACCAATACGCGAGCTCGGTGGCGCATTGGCGAAATGTGAAAATACAGGGCAAACATTTTGTGTGCATGAAAACGTCTGTTTGTCTTGGTCTGGGTATTTTTAAGAGAGGTGGGGCGCATCAAAGCAGCCCGACTGGGGAAGTACCTCCACCTCACAGAAAACCGCAGTCAAATGACATCTCCTTAGAGGGTTGTTGTATTCCTGCGTGTGAGTGAGGTCACCAGTAAGGTCCTATGGAGTTTCTGTGTTAGCAGCAGAGATGGTGGCATCGTGCGAGTAATACTTAATGTATGGCAAGCGTTTAAAGGCTACGGTAACCGCTTTACATCCGGTGGGCCGTATACTTGCATAAAAAAAATAGGCGAGTCATGCCACCGGTGTTGCTAGTGTACATAGGCTGTGCTTACTGTGAAGCAGTACGTATATATATAAAAAGGCGCTTATTTGCGATTTCCTACGAAACGTCAATGTGGAATTTGGAGAGAATAATTATTCACATAGGTCATTTATACCATTTTTCATCATATTTTTGCTTTAAAATTGCAGAATACCGTTCTTTGTTTTTGTATATTAGTTTACATATATGTATATTTGAGAACGTTTTTGATTTTTATCATAGTTTTATGGAAATACTAGCTGACCCGGCAAACGTTGTTTTGCCATACTTTTAGGCAACTTTTTAAATTTTTCTCTGCGTAAGAACCATCCTCGTACTTCAAGGAATATTCTAAAAAAAGAATTAGCGAAATCGGTTCAGCTGCTCTCGAGATTTGCGCTTAGCAACACATTTAGCGATTCATTTTTATATTATAGAAGATGGTTCTGTTGAGAATATTGATGAAAAATGGCAAAGGGTTTTGATATTGAAATTGGAGAGCTTGAGGACGCAGGGAATCTCGAATTTCCTTCGGAATTCTGGATTTCGGAATACTTAGTAACCGAAGGAGAACAACAACTACAATGCATAAAAACAAGGACTCATTAGATATTTGCAAGTATCCCATTTTTGTTATTTTTTATTAAAAATAACTTATACAATAAAAATATTTTTTTTTAAATTGGTTTACAAATAAATATTACACGTTATCAATCACATATTTTTATAATTGTTATTAATTAATATTTAATAAATTAATATTATAAAATGAGAACAAATTTTAAGAAGCTATTTATCCAATTTCCCTTTGATTTAAATTTTAATAATTGTGACATATAATTTAATAGGTAGTAGATTATTTACGGGAATTTACATATTTTGTGAATATTTATACTGGTTAACCACTATTATTTCAATAACATGAACGGATATATACGGATGCAGGGATGGCATTGGTAAAGCTATGCATTTCCGAAATGATAGAACATTCAAAAAAGAAAAATTAAGACAATAAGATTTATTAAGATTACATTTCAAAAAATGCCCGCGAGGACTTAACAGCAAATAAATATTTTTTATCTTTATGATAAAAATGACTACTACTTTTTATATTTTTTGATTAATATACGTGTATGTATGTAAATAATACTTGTATGTATTTATATGTATATTACTAAAAGATTTTTACACGTATATAGATAGATATTATAATTTTATCTTGAATATAATAATTGGAGTTTAAGTAGGGTTAAATCAAAAATAACGCATATAAATATTTTAGTCGGAGATTTTAGATGGAGAACATCTTTCCCTTCCTTGAATTTAAAAATCACTTAACAATAACAGTAAACCACTGCGTTAGGACCAATATCCTAGGACTGATAGGGACTAATAGGACCCTTAACTTTCAGTCTTAATTGAGGATATATGTTTTCGTTTATCGCGAAAGAAAGAAAATACTTATCTCGGAGAGTTATGCAAGCGTTGGCAACCCTAGTTTTTCGCCAGCGGCATTATTTCTGCAACACAACTGATATTGGTCTAGCTCGGGAAAGATATTGCCTTTAGCCGTCACCAACAGTAGTTTCAAGTTGGCTTGTACACTTGGGTCGCATTGTACTCGGAACGGAGCTGGAATAGCTGCCTTGTTAAAGCTTTATCTATGTAAGTGACAACTTACATTGCTTTTTATACGTACTATATTTTCAACTTGCATTTTGTCTACTTTTTGGTTGTATAACTACAAGCACTGACAGTTTACTGTACTGTTTTTATACGTTTTTCTTACTGCTTACGTAAGAGAAAATTAATTTTGCTTACCTGCTCGTAACTACGGTAATTTAAAGACTGCGATGCACACGTTAATCAGTGCGATTTTTTTAATTACCTAAGTCCTATTCTAAGTCCTAGTTTCAAATCGGGTACCAGGCGATTAATAGGTCTTTCCACTAACACTGGCTAACATTGATCCTAAATACAAAAAAACTGTCGCAATCTAAATTTGAATTTAAACAACGAAATGCTCTTTCATATATTATGTATGAATGACTCATTTTGTAAAAAGAGTGATACTCATAACATAAATACTAGATATAAGCATAATCTTGTGTTACATGCAAGCCGTCTCCACAACATAAGTAATTCTTTTATGGGGCAATGTATACGGTTCTATAACAAACTTCCCAGCAATATAAGAGAATTGTCAATAAACAAATTTAAAACTACTATTAAAGCCAAATTGTGTAGCAGGGCATATTATAAAGTATCTGACTATATTAATGATAAAAATGCCTGGGATTGAGTCGATCCAATTGTAATGTAATTAATAAATTATGTAAATTTGTTTGGATGCCAAAAGAGGGATGCCTGAGTTTTTTGGCAGTATTTTTATTAGTGCTCACCTAGTCATGAACTGCACGGTAGGGAAAAAAATTGTGACGATTCCAAACAAATGTAGCCATTTTTACGGAATAAAAAGATTTTGACTTTGACTTTGAATGATTTATTAGTTATAGGCGTAATTCTTAATATTTTGTATGATTATTCTTAACATTGTATATAAGTTGGCAAACAAACATGCGGAATGTCCAGCATAGTTATCAAAGTAGTCTAGTTACCAAAAGGTGGTCAATTGCAATACCACAGGTAATTATTAATTAACTGTCACACATCAGATGCATCATTGCATGTTGCCGACCCTGTAAAAATTTCACCTTTTTGAAGAACTTCATGTTGTAGTCCGTCGGGAATACGTCGGCCTTTTATTTCACCTTTCACCTTTTATTCATTCGGTAACTACCTTTATATTACAAACGGAACACAGTCGCGTTTCAGGATCGTTTTACCATAGTTTAATAGACAACGACAACGAGAGCTCGAATGGTCGGTTTTTATTATGTTATTTTTATATAGTACTAGCTATCCGCCCCGGCTTCACAGGATCACCTGCTGTGCTAAACTGAAGGTTCACTGAAAATTTCATCAAAATCTGCCCAGCCGTTTTGGAGTCCATAGAGGACATACAAACATTCATTTTTATATTTATATAGATTCTATGGAAATATATATACTTATTTGATACAAATCCATAGTTTCATTTTCGAGATAGATGCATCTCGTATCATATATTATTATATTTATATAATTTTGATTTTTAAATTCATGAATATAGGTGTCTTTCCATAGAAATATTTAAACTATGGAAAGACTCAAATATATTTATATGTGTATAAAAATGGATTGTTTTTTTAGTGGGAATCGAAACGGGAACCTATGCCACTACTTAAGATAGACAGTACATACATACATATATAGATGAGTAGTTATGATAGTAGTGTTTAACAGGATCCACAGTTTATTGTACCATATTGCGTTTTTTTAAGAAATACTCCTATCTTCTTCTTCACGTTATTCCGTTTTCCTAATCCATTAGGATTAGCAGGGTTCGCTGCCTAAGCCATGAAGCGAGTGCCGTCAAACTTCCACAACTCAGATGGAAAACCAGATTTTTCTTAGGTTAGGTCACATCTGTTTCGAAATATACTCGTAATTTCTTTGACGTCCTCACTATTTTTTTTCACTACCGAGTAAGTGATTTTACGACTTCGGTGGCTCTGCCTCACGCGACTAAGACTCCAACGCTTGTTGGTTCGATTCCCACATAAGACAAACATTTGTGTCTATGTACATGTGTGTTTGTCTTGGTCTGGATGATTTAAGAGAGGTAGAGCGCATCAAAGCAATCTGGGGAAGTACCTCCACCTCATAACCGCAGCCAAATAACAACTCGAAGAGGTACATGCGCCCGCCAGGATTCAAACCGGCGACCACAAAGACTCCTATATAAACTTAAAAAGCAAAATCTTATCTATACCTGTATACAATTTGTTCCAAATGGTTAGACCCATTTCCCAGATACACGAAGTATATATAAATAATCATTGCTCCTTTAAAGTAATAATTTCAAACAATTTATTGCGCCAACACCCTTATTTCATTCTCGGCGGCGTCTCCCTTATTTCACCACCTACCATTTTATTTATGTAGTGCGATATTTGATACGTCTATCTGGTTTTATCGCCTGGAGAATTCCTCTATATAGGATTACACTATAAACTAGTGACGAGGTTGAGCACTTTGGCCACTCCATTAAAATCATACGACGTTTCAGGTCTAAAGGTGTAAAAGAGTTATTTCCACAAATTCCCCCGACCAGTGATAGCCGAGGCGCGACGTGTCCGGTGAATCAACGAGCGCTTCGCTCGGTCGGGCAAAAACGGAAAACCATTTTACGCTCCATTGTGAGAGAGGATTGCCAATTTCGTCCGGAGCTTACTCGACCAAAGGCCGGACAGTTTTACAATATCTCTGACGTAACGCAAATGCTCGGACGGCACTGAGACATGCATCTTTATTACAGGTTGTTAGCTTCATTTTCGGTTTAAACGTTATTGATTTGACATTCATCAATACATTTTTGTATAGGAAGTATACAATATAAAGCTTGTGTTGTTATAATTCGGGTGGAACAAAATATATCAATCCAATCGATCGATTATGTGAGAGTCAGAACCACGCATCGATGGTTCATACGTTATTTGTATGCATATTTAATTCATGAAACTATGGTAGTTGCAAACATTTTTGACGAACTCGGCAGTAGAGAGGTAAACGATGCTATGTTGACCCACGAAGGGTTCGATTCCTACACAGGACTTGTATGTATGATTATGTCTGTTGTGTTGGTACGGGTATTTTTAAGAGAAGTAGGCCCATCAAAGCAGTCCGTCTGAAAATACCTCATAGACAACTACAGCCAATTAACACTCTGGAGGATTTTTGTGTTCCTCTAGTTAGTGGAGTCTCCAAGAAACTCCTAAGGAGTAGCAGGAGTGGCAATGTGCGCAATCCTTCCGGTGTTGCTAGAGTTTATAGGCTAGGTAGAGATTTTAAATCAGGTGTTTATTTTCGTTCCCTTTCTTTTACTTTTTCCTCTATTTTCTTTCCCTTATTTTTCCCAGTAATTAACATACTAATATATGAATCGTAGAGTTTATTTGTTTGAACGTATTCTTTTTGCATTTGGTCGTCCAATTTCTAATGAAGGCTATTCAATATACGATCCTTAGAAACTGAAGAAAACGAAAGAACGCAGAGAAAGTGGTTCTCACGGGTTCTGGGACACTCGCGGAAGAAGTCGCGGGCTTCAGCTAGTTAAATACTTATATACTATGTAGGAACGCCTAGAAGATATACAGAAAACACTTTTGCTTTAAATATGTATAAGATTAGATAATAATCTTCTATAAATGACAATCGAGCGGGGCCGGTATCAATTACTAAAGCCGCTGGAATTATACCGTCGAGCAGCGTGTTGATGCGGAACCGCGAACAGCTCTCGTCTGGATAAACGGCGGCCTATTTGAAATTCCAATTAGAAAGTTTTCTCATTTACTTGATTCAGGTCGTGGAGTGGCGGAAGGGCAACAATCCGCGCTGATTAGCCCTGGTCTCCGCCCAGCATCAGATTTAGAGGGTATGGCTTACCGCATAAACTAATCCTTGATTGAGTCCCGTCCTATTTGAATTATGTATTTTTGCCCCTCTTAGGAAGCGCACTTAAAACAGTATGATATATTGTGTTTTGGACTGTAGCGCAATTAGTTTTACTTCTTTTAGTACTTTGATTTCTCGTAAATGGCTTTTATTATCATCATCATCGTCAACCGTATATAGCTACTGCTAGATGTAAACCTTTTTTAATTCTTACTACGATATATGATCCAATATCTACCATATGTGCTTTCATCATCCAGAATCTATCAGCAAGTTGTTTGAGGTTATCGGTCTATTTCGAAGGGATGATACTTTTTCTTCTCCGTGTGCCATCCATGTGGCCGTTGGGGTAGAAAGTTTCTCGAATGATGACCACCAACCGGTAAGTGCAGCGTAGGACTCAACACGATGATCAACGATCTTGTGAAGATCGCAGAGAGCCGATGGATGCAAGCAGCATAGGACCGACCGCTGTGGAAGTCTAAGCCTATGTTCAGCTGTGTACGTCCTTCGGCTAATATGGTGATGATGACACAAATAAATTATTTTGTACGGTACGTGTGTAAAATTGGGATTTTGATTTCCATTATAATATATATTTCTGTATAATGTGCTTGTGTAATCTGTAACTTATATTTATTTTTTTATGAAACTCTTCAAGAAATATCTACAACCTTTTTCCACACTGTGAAAGGCCAGTGCTTCCAACATCTCGACTTGTCAGAAAAATAATTTATTATATACTTTTTTATTTTGTAGGATAAACGCGGTTTGGCCGAACCATCTGTCTATGAAGCCATTTGACTCTTTAGCGGTGTAGGGTACAAAGCCGGTGGAATTGAATACTCCTCTCGGTAGGTGCAGTATATATACAAGAATAAATTTACACTTAATACATTCCGAAAAAAATTGAAGTATCACTTCGTTTTTCATAATCATTACTGCCAGTCAATGGCTTCTTATATAACGTTTCAGTTCAGTATATAAGGAACCGGTCTATTGATCAACAGGGTTTCAGATTTATGTTCATATTTGTAATTACGAGTATCATTTGCTCGGCGGTGATGGAAACGCCGCGTCGTGAGGAAACCCGCACATCCAAGAAATTATATTCAAAAGACGCGTGACCTAACCTAAGAAAGGTAAACCTGGTTGTGGAGGTCTGACACCAGTCGCTTCATGTTAAAATCAGCGTCCTCTCCAAATTTTTTAGCTTAGTTAGCGGACCCCGTCAAGCGTTTCTTCTTGTTTCCTTATTAAAAAAACATTGCTTCCTCGCCTATAGGTGATATTTAATCTGTTTGCATATTTAGCAAGTCTAGCAGTTTATAATAATAACGTTTTCTGAATTGAAGTAAGTACTTATATGTTGTCTGATCAAGATATACTGCGAAGCTCCGATTGAAGTGAAACCTGAAAAGATAAAAGTTTAATCAGATATCTATCGCATTTCTCAGGTACAGACGTTATGGATATATAATGTAAGGAGATAATAAACAGAAATTGTAGATTTTCAATAATTACTTCTCGAAAACGCTTCTAGGTATTCTCAAAGGTTTCGGATAATGAGTATGTTATTAGAATACTCGCTCATTCCTTTTGACTAGGTACATAATGACAATTCTCTGAAAAGTTCGTACAGTCGTAGTATAATAGTATATAGGCAGCTAGTGTTTAAGCTCTACTGCACAAAAAGAAAAACACTCACTTAAACTTCTTATTACAACCATTAACGGTAAGATCTACCGGCATTATTGAAACCTAATAATAATAAAATGTACTAACATAAACGGCTGGGCAGCTTCTGGCGAGCTGTTGGTGAGTATCGATGGGTGCCGGGTGCTCCAGAGAGTCAACCAGGGCCTTCGTCGACATATCTTCAGCTCTGGTTTGTCTTCACTGGTCGGCCAGAGAGGAGTCGTTAGAGTTATGTACTCCAGGGATGGAACTATTAAAGTGCAGCACATCACTCGACACCTCTGAGTAACCCACGTCGGTGTTTCCCCTTGGCTTACTTTCTGCATTTCGGTGATCTATCCAGTGAGTGGCAAGCCACCGCCGGTCGGATGTTGCGATCAGATATTACGGTTATCGTGGGCGTCCGTCTCTCACCTGTAATAGCCCACATAATACCTCTAGATCTCATATCAATAGTTCATTTATTACTGACACATTTGAATTAGTCCCAATACCTACAGAGAGCAGCTCAGTACACCCGACATTATTCTATTGATATCCTCTGGAACTAGTCACAGCGGGTGTACTACATTGCATTAATTGTCTCAAAAGTGGATTTATGAGTTGGATCAAAATATCACCGAGCAAATGACCGGAGCTTCAGAGACAATAAAATATGTAACCTGCTGATAAAACACGACCAATTTGATCATGATAGGTTGGTCTTGGTCTCCCTCGGCTCCTACATCCTTCAACTTTCGCATTGAATATCTGTTTCGTCATTCTTTCATTCTGCATTCTTTCTGCATGTCCTCTATCTGAGATGTTTTTATAATAGCTTGGCCTCTGTACAGGAGGACTTCAAACACAGGAAAGGAAAGGAGGAACTAGTCATGCAAATGAATCCGCAGAAATTCCTTAGCAGAAAATTGGGGAGGTTTTCCTAAAATGAATCAAATTTAGCTGAAATTTCAGGTAACGCTCGAAACTTCATTAGCGGTATTGTTTTACGAAATATTGCAAACTAAGTTAGGTAAGTATTTTAGGGACGTAATATTTTGCCTAATTGGTAGATCTTATCAATTAATAAACAATTTAGTAATAAAACGTGAATTAATAACTTATCTTTGGTAAGTACTTACTCATACGAGTTTGATCAATAGCAATTCTTATTTATACTCGTACAATAAGAGATGAGATTAGATACTTACTGCATGGTTAAATGAAGGTTGTGGTTTGCCTAAGTATGTTACGGATTTTTGCATGCAAATGTGTTCTACCGGCTGTATAATGGGTTGTGTTCTGAGGAGTTGTTCGACATTATACCAACAGCCTCGTTTTACAATCGTACAGCTCACCGGCGGCTGGGAGTTCATCCGCACACACTGGAACCGCAATGGTCGCGTACTGTGCGCTTCACGAGAAGTTTTCTACCGAGAACTATTAAGTTGTGGAATGAGCTCCCTGCCGAGGTTTTCCTAAGGGACTACAGTATGGGGTTCTACAAGAAAGGCGTGAAGAGGTTCTTACAGGGTCGGCAACGCAAGAGTGACACCCCTGGTGTTGCAAATGCCCATAGGCTACGGTAACTGCTTACCATCAGGCAGGCCGTACGCTTGTTTCACCTTAGTGGTATAAAAAAAAATCACAAAAAATATGTATGTCTAATACGTTTGTATGTATCGTATAATTTATATGTGTTATAAGTATATAATAATATGTATTAATGTATATATACATAATGTTTAGCCGCAATTGTGATTCTCTGCACTCCCAAAGGTCGACTGGTAGATAATGCAACTAGCATTAAGTCCACCTATTGTACCAAAATGTAAAGTGGTCAATAAAGTTTTAAATAAAATAAAATAATAAAAAAAAATCTATATACTCTGTAACGCGTAGTTAATATTTCATTTATTATTTAAGACATCTTTAAATTAATTAGATTGATACTGTCTATCTCCGATATATGATCAATAGATAATTTGAAAGTCTTCATTGAAGCGAATCTGTGATAAAGAACCGACCCAGTATAGCAAGAACCACTAAATTCGCGTTTTCGTATTTATGTACACATTTGTAATTATCACTTGCTCGACGGTGAAGGAAAACATCGTGACGAAACCAGCACGTCCAAGAAATTATATTTAGAAAGACGTGTGACCTAACCCAAAGAAGGTACCGTTTACCCTCTGAGTTATGGAGGTCACAGGGTTGTCGCTCCATGTAAAAATCAGTATCTTTGCCAAATCTTTAAGATTAGGTAGCGGACCTCACCAATCCTAATAGACTAGGATACGGGACAACGCTAAGAAGAAGAAAAAAATTTGAACGTTCATTTTTAGGAAACATTTATAATTTTTTTAATATAGTGTTATAATTTGAAACAAAACAGTTGTCTGTTTATTCGGATTTTCTTATGATTCGTTCTTTAATACTAATTTTTATTATATTATAGTCTTCGGTGACCCTAAAATAAATTAATCATAATTATATGTAAGTAAGTAAGTAATATTTGAGTAGGTAATATCTTGTTTGAAAGTAATATGAGAAAGCGCTTTGATAACTAAAAGCTCTGCTAGTGCTAATATTCCGAAAGTAAGTATGAACAATAATTTTGTAAGAACAAAGTAGGTCATGCAAAATTAAAATATTAAATAGTAGTATTTTTACGAGTAGATTTTTTCCACCAGAGACTTCGTACAAAAGTCGCCTGCGTGGGTACCTCTGTCTCACCTATTTCTACCGCCAAGCAGCTATATTTATATACCGTTGTTCCGGTAAGAAGGGTAGGATATGGCAGAGAAATTACTGCGTACTGCGACGAAACAGCTTTAGGTGGTGACCGCTTATCTTCTCATGCGAGCCGCATGTTGTTTGCCAATCTAGTTGTATAAAATAAACCTTTCCAATCAGTACTCGATCATCATCAGCTGTTTGCCAATCTAGTTGTATAAAATAAACCTTTCCAATCAGTACTCGATCATCATCAGCTGTTTGCCAATCTAGTTGTATAAAATAAACCTTTCCAATCAGTACTCGATCATCATCAGCTGTTTGCCAATCTAGTTGTATAAAATAAACCTTTCCAATCAGTACTCGATCATCATCAGCTGTTTGCAAATCTAGTTGTATAAAATAAACCTTTCCAATCAGTACTCGATCATCATCAGCTGTTTGCCAATCTAGTTGTATAAAATAAACCTTTCCAATCAGTACTCGATCATCATCAGCTGTTTGAAAATCTAGTTGTATAAAATAAACCTTTCCAATCAGTACTCGATCATCATCAGCTGTTTGCCAATCTAGTTGTATAAAATAAACCTTTCCAATCAGTACTCGATCATCATCAGCAATAAAGTAGGTAGGAGGCCGGAGTATTTACCATTTTTATCCCGTCTCGTTGAACTCTCTTTAAGTAAAAACAAAGGAATATACATTCTCTAGTTGTAGACAGTCTTTATGTTACCTATCCTCTAAAGAACCAGTATAAGATTGCGTGTGAACTGCCCCGTAATTAGGTTAAATTGTTGTTCTTGCAATCCATGGCCACCCCTACGGAATCTTCGGTATAAAGGTAAAGACACACGCACCCATCAACAAATTTCTTTTATCATGCTAGAGAATAATGTATACTGGATATTTTGTGCACTGATACAGTGTCAGCCCTGTGGATAGGGAACGAGTCTTTTAACGGACAGTTCCTGGTTCGAATCCTGGCGTCTACATGTTCGTGTTTTCGGATTTATGCACATATTTGTAATTATCCCTTGCTCGGCGGTGAGGAAAAACATAGTAAGGAAAAACATAGTAATGAAAAACATAGTAAGGAAATCCATACGTCCAAGAAATATCTTGTGAAGGTCTGACGGCAGTCGCTGCCTGTTATAATGAGTATCTTCGCCAAATCCTTAGATTTAGGTGGCGAGCCCCGGCAATTCTAATTATATAGGAAACAGGATATCGCTAGGAAGGAAAAGAAGAATATAATTGAAGTATTGAACATTCGTTCTCAATATTTTGTAATATCATGGCACCTATATGCAGAAAAAGTGTGAAAAAATATCGAATAAAATTAATTTTAGGGTCGGCAACGCATGAGTGACACCCCTGGTGTTACAAATGTCCATACCCTACGGTGACTGTTTACTATCAGGCAGGCCATATGCTTGTTTCCACCATAGTAGTATGAAAAAAATAGAATTGAGAAGATTTTTAAATGGTTTCAGACCCACTCCTGTTTAAATACCAGCCGTTAAACGGTAATGATTTTTTTATAAACATATAAAATTTTTTTAAAAATATAGACGATTACAATCAAACAAGTGATAGTTACAAATACGTAGGTACATAAATACGAAAACACAAATTTAGTGATATATGTCAGGATTCGAACCGGAAAGCCAGTTAATTAGTATGCCGGTTCTTTATCCACTCAGATATCACTCTTGGTTCTTTTTATCCCCGAGGGGAAAGGCAAAGGGATCTAGCCCATACAGCCAAGTCATCAGTTTAGAACCATTTGAAAATCTTAATTCTATGTTCCAGCTTCAGGAACTGTGCTGAAAAAATACTTGGGAAGGGTACCTAGACCCAATCAACCCAATTTAAATAGCACCCGTAAAACGATAGTGATTTTTACAAGGTTCTCTTGATGAACTTATTCACGTCTTCCAAAAAGTGCATAAACGTGTTATATTTGAGTTTTTTCATTACTGTATAATTTCACTAGCACTTATGTTGCAAAATACTATCGAAATTGTCACACAAAACTAATTTTATACTGAATTATACAAAATTCAAGTATAACAACAATGTCACTCGTCAAAAGCGCGGGAAGAAGTCCTTCTCAGATATCACTGATCACTGCTCTTTGCCATTGGCGTTCGGTTAACACTATTTTGCGAGTATTGAGTACGAGTATATAAAACATTACGCCATATTCTTTTCATATTCCGCGCGTAACAGTAATTGGTTTAAGAATAAGTATATATTAATAGTATAAGTACTTTATGTTACTAGCTGTTGCTATCCCAAATATGTAATAAATAAAAAATGAAATAAATGAAATTAAATTAAATATTGTCGGACTAATTACACAGCGCCATCAGCCCCAAAGTAAGCGAAGCTTGTGTTATGGGTACTAGACAACTGAGAAACATACGTAAATACTTTTATTTTTTGTAAATACACACTTATTATACATATAAAATACCTAGACTAAGACAAACAGACATGTTCATGCACACAAATGTTTGTACTGTGTGGGAATCGAACCCACGAGCGTTGGTGTCAAAGTAGCGTAACAGCGTGTTTCACCACTGCGCCACCGAGCTCGTCTAAAATAAAATGTGTATTTAATACACAAACAAATTTCATGCAATTATGGTGAAAATTTGGGTAAGAGTTTGGATGTTTGTTGTTTTTATTTAGCAACTTAATTAAAAAATATTAATAAGCTGACGCTAGTAATGAAGCAACTATATGAACAGGCGTCGACTTCGACGAATTCTATTTCTCTTTTTTCTGAATAGCTACTATAATCTTTTTTTTTATATAAGCTCGGCATATTGGCTCCGCTTCGCCTGATGGTAGGCGAACGAGGTGCCCAAATCACAACGGCAATTTACAAAAGACTACACAGTGTCCTGTCAAATGATGCTGCCATGCTGTCCCGCAAGATGCTTCTTCTCGCTTCGTTTGAAGGATCTCATATTGTAGGAAGGAGGAAACACATCCTTCAGAAAACTGCGGCCTATTCATTGCTACCAAAGTCAATAGAAATCAAGAGTCTCTGCGTTAGCAGCGGGGGTGATAACGTACAAACTATACTTCCTACGATATGACTTGTGTCACAGTGATTCAGTCGGTAATTGCTGCAAATCAATCGGGCCGTGTACTATGCCGACGTAGTATAAAAACTAAGCGAATTTTCTATTTATTTTCCTATAATTCTAACGAGTGACCTTTTCGTCGCCTTCCATACTAAAGAAATATGGATGAGAAAAAGAATATATAAAATAGGAATGATGTTAGAATATATTTTGTAAATATTATCGAAACGCATATTGCGGCAGGAATAACATAAACAAAAATATTTGAGTTGCCTGGCGATCCACAAACACACACCCGGAGTACGGATATTACTGATTCAATATGCTACAAAAGTTATATCCCCCTGATAAGTTCAGAGTTTTCTATGCCGGTATAGATTCAGTTCGCGGCCAATTTATTCAAAAAGTATCAAGCGTGAACCGCCCAGACATGGAAGTTACCCGGCTGAAAATTGAATTTATCAAACTTCTCCACGACAAACAGATACTTTATAGACTGTGAAAAGCAATTTGCTTTCAATTGCTATCAATTGAAGAAATAATAGCGCCATATTAGTTGTTATTTGTTACCAAAGTCTGAAACTTACCTACATACAAATTCAACATTTTTTTCTTTAAATGGAATTGTGTGCAAGATTAAGGATAATTTAATTTATTTATTCACTTCGTTGCGGCGACAAAGAATAATTACACTTTGTTAATGGAAGGAAAAGCTATGGAAAGAGATGCGTGATAGAATCAGAAATTGGGATGTCCGCAGTAGAACTAAAGTAACTATCATAGCCCAAAGGATAAGCAAGCTGAAGTAGTCGTGGACCGGTCATATTGCTTGAAGAACATCAATCGTTGGGAAAAAAGGTTCTTGACTGGCTTCCCCGTACACGCAGTGTGGGACGACTCCCCACTAGATGGAATGACGACCTGAAGAAATTTGCAGGGAGTAGATAAATGCAGGTGTCTCAGGATCGAGGCAAGTGGCTCTCTAGAGGGCAGGCCTATGTCGAGCAGTGGACGAATACCGGCTGAAATCATGATGATGAAAAGATAATCATTGATTCAATACTTTGGATTGATAATGATTGAATGAAAAAAGATTTCAAGATTACTAATGTTTTTTAGTACGAATAGAAAATTATGCTGAACCTTGATTTTGTATTTATGAAGATAAGCTTTAACTTTAACTTAAGACCTGCCGCAATATTACATGAGGTATTACAGAATTGCAATGGTATAGCTTTAAGGTGATTTCTGCAAGTAACACGGTGTTTCTTACGTTTGATAATAGATATTGTTAATGTTTTATATATTTTAATGATCAAATATAGGTATTTAATTGTAGTAGTTTCTAAGTAATTGCCGTACATAGTATTTTATTAACGTATTGTAGTAGACTTCAATGTATTTTCCGCTACCGAGTTGTTATTTCTGACCCTCACGGGAAACCAAGGTCTAAAACATTTTTGTCGTTCCCAGGCTAGAACCTTCAGTGTGGATGAATTCTGATTTCACTTGTAGGTATTTGTGTCTGTTATCTATGATTATCTTTTCGCATTAGGCGAGTCTTGTATGGCATCCAATATAGTAATCAAACACCACACTTCGTCTTGAGGGTTCAGTATTACCGTTTTATTATAAAGATTTGGAACAGAAACTCTATTCCAAAAAGAAACTCAACATTATTTTTTTTCTTTTCCCCACTAGGTTATACTCTCTAGGTAAAATGAACCATAATATTTTGTTAAATTGAGTTATAGACTTAAATTTTTTGCCCAATCATATTTCTAAGGCTTTATCTGTCATCGTTTTATGCAAAACTTGTATAGACGAGCAGCGATTCGGAGAACCTGATCTTATATAACGGCCATTTTCACTTTTAAAAGTACGTAACATAAAAACTCTGTATTAGAATATCTTAAGTTCTTCTTCTTGGCGTCATCCCGTTTCCTAATTTAGTAGGATTATTAAGGTTCGCTGCCTAAGTCTAAGGATTTGGCAAAGAGACTAATTTTAATATGGAGCAACTGCCTTCAGATATCCATAACCCAGAGGAATACCAGACTTTTCTTAAATTAGATTAGGTTAGAATATCGACATATAATTTCTTGAAAGTGCGAATTTCCTTACGATGTTCTTAATCACCGCCCAGCTAATGATAATTGCAAATATGTAGATAAATTCGAAAATATGAATATATTGGTATATGTCCACACCAGAGTTCAAATCAGAGATCTGTCAGTTAATATACGGGTTTTTATCCACTCGGATACTCCACTCCTGTTATATCTTTAGTCAAACTTTATAATAAAACGGTAATACTGAATATTACCGTTTTATTATAAAGTTTTGGAACAGAAACTCCATTCCAAAAAGAAACTCAACATTATTTTTTTCATTTCCCCACTAGGTTATACCCTCTAGGTATAATGAACCATAATATTTTGTTAAATTGAGTTATAGACTTAAATTTTTTGCCCAATCATATTTCTAAGGCTTTATCTGTCATCGTTTTATGCAAAACTTGTATAGACGAGCAGCGATTCGGAGAACCTGATCTTATATAACGGCCATTTTCACTTTTAAAAGTACGTAACATAAAAACTCTGTATTAGAATATCTTAAGTTCTTCTTCTTGGCGTCATCCCGTTTCCTAATTTAGTAGGATTATTAAGGTTCGCTGCTAAGTCTAAGGATTTGGCAAAGAGACTAATTTTAATATGGAGCAACTGCCTTCAGACATCCATAACCCAGAGGAATACCAGACTTTTCTTAAATTAGATTAGGTTAGAATATCGACATATAATTTCTTGAAAGTGCGAATTTCCTTACGATGTTCTTAATCACCGCCCAGCTAATGATAATTGCAAATATGTACATAAATTCGAAAATATGAATATATTGGTATATGTCCACACCAGAGTTCAAATCGGAGATCTGTCAGTTAATATACGGGTTTTTATCCACTCGGATACTCCACTCCTGTTATATCTTTAGTCAAATTGTAGTAATTCTAGTGTTAACTGGCATGATCATTATCAACAATTTTTCTCGACTTTGCAGTAGTTGTAATAGATCTTGGGTATTATTTAGCTCAGAAGAACTACATCAGCACTAAGGATGACCAAGGCATACCTGCCATGATCAATATTTAACGTGTCATATCAATATTGGACGTATTTTATCAGAAGGTATCGCCAAGAGCTCTAGGAACCGACGAGCTATGAAGGAAGAGCTATGAAGTTGAGGAAGCGATTGAGGTGTGTTCAGACCGCGTCTTATGGAGCTGGGTCTCTCTTCCTACCCCGCAAGGGACCTAGCGTGATATACATAATCAGTGACCCTAAACATTCTGAGGATAAAAGCGATCGTTGAATAAAATTTTGCCAAATACGTTTTGGGTAGTTTTTACGGCATGCATGTAACAAAACAAGAACACTATTTTGCGTAAGGTATCGTAATTAGAACTGTACGAGCAGTGATAGACCAGAGTCAACTAGAAAAAGAAGAAGAAGGCATTTATTAGAGCTATACCTACTATTATTTGAAACAAAATCACAAGCACAAACTCTCCCTGCTACGGTATAATAACTCGTACGTAAGTCCTTGATTACTATCATCGTATACATACCTATTATCTTATACTTCTTAGTGTTATCCCGTATCCTAATTCATTAGGATTGGTGGGGTCCGCTACCTAAGTCTAAGGATATGGCGAAGATACCGATTTTTACATGGTGCGACTGCCGTTAGACCTCCATAACCCAGAGGGAAAACCAGACCATTCTTAGGTGAGGTCAGACACACGTCTTACTAAATATCATTTCTTGCGCGTTTTCTCACAATGGTTTCCTTTACCTAGTTAGTGATAATTACGTACATAAGTCTGAAACCACGAATTTATTGGCACATGTTAGGATTCGAACCGGGGATCATTTGGACAATCTTTATCCACTGGACTGTCACTGTCACACATCTATTATATGCCGTATTAATTAACCACTTAGTACTGTATTCATTAACAATTAAATAATAACGGAGCCGAGCAAGACCAAGACTAACCTACCATGACCTAATTGGTAGTGTTTTATCTGATGTCAGGAGCATGAAAAGAGCTATGAATGTGAAAGAAGCGAGTGAAGTGTGTAAGGACCGCGTCTTATAGCGCTCGGTCCTCTCTGCCTACCCCGCAAGGGATGGCGTGAAGATATACATACAAAAAGACGCATTGGAAAGAAACGACAATTTAATGCGACTATTAAAACAGGGTTGCAAGAAATATTTATTAATGTAACTGTGTACATTACTATGAACAAGTAGTAACAACAGATGGACTAGCTGGCAGGAGAGGATTCTTTTTAGGAGAATCTTTTTAGGTTGTTATGGAAGAAGCTTTATGAAGACACCACATTGCCTGGTGAGTTAATTGAAATGTTTAAGTAGGTATTGGTATAGACATCAAAGCAATGTGGTGAAATGGGCAGGTACGTTATCTGTGCCCTATGGACTGGAGTGCGGGGTAAGGCAGGGTGGGTTAACTTCGCCCCGACTATTCAGTTTATATGTTAATCATCTGATTGGTGAGCTCAGCAGCGCCGGCGTGGGCTGTACCGTCGGAGGGACTTTTGTAAATAATGTTAGTTATGCTGATGATATGGCGTTGTTGAGCCCATCAATCAATGGTCTCAGGAAGCTGATATCTACCTGTGAACGATACGCGGAGACTCATGACCTCAGGTATAATCCTGTGAAGAGTAAGTGTATGCTGTTTAAAGCTGGTACTAAATATTATCCCCATATACCACCAGTGGCACTCTGTGGAGTTTCACTTAAATTTGTCACACAGGTCAAGTACCTGGGGCACTGGGTCACCGAAAAACTAAATGATGATGTAGACATTGAGCGGGAACGCAGGGCGCTAGCAGTCCGGGGTAATATGTTGATTCGAAGGTTTGCAAAGTGTACAAATAGTGTGAAAATTACTTTGTTTAGAGCATATTGTCAGACCTTCTACACTTGCAGCCTGTGGGTCAACTTTACTCAGAGGGCGCGTGGCGTTCTGCGTGTACAATATAACAACATGTTTAGGGCGCTGCTGGGGCTGCCACGACATTGCAGTGCATCAGGGATGTTTGCTGAAAATCGGGTAGATGACTTTTATTGCATTATGCGTAAAAGGGTCGCCTCCCTGATAAGGCGGGTGCGTGGCAGTTCCAACAGCCTCCTGAAGACGGTAGCTGACAGATTGCACGGACCGATGTTTCAATGTTACAGTGACATGACGCCTCCATTGCCCCCTAGTGGAATAGGTAGATGTCAAAAATGATGATATATAACTTTATTTGTATTATTTTGCTATTTTTGGACTTAAAATGTATTCATATTATTAATGACTATCTGTTATCATAATTTTTGACATCTGAAATATTAATCAATTTATAATAATAATGTTAATTATATGGATAATTTGTTCTGAAATAAAAGACATTTAATTTAATTTATTTAATTTAAAATGGCCGGCAAATTAAAAAAAAATGGAATTGTTATATAATTGACGAGCCAGGTGTTCCTCCGGCAATGCAAGCTTGCGCATTCTCAACTGGTTTTATATATAATGTCGGGAGGCATACCAGTATACGGCTCACGTGATGTAAAGCAGTTACCGTAGTAAATACACACTTGCAATACATTAAGTACCACACGCGCGATGCTACCTCTGCTACAACCACAGCACCTTAACACCTCTGGACCTTAGGACTGGTGGCTTCACACACTACTGAAAATTTAAACCTTTTGGAATTAGAGTCAAACTTCTTTCGTAATATTTTTAAAGTATCCAAATCGTAAGTTATATCGTATTAGTTTTAAAGTATCTCAGTCGTATATCAATGTACAATATAATTGATTGCAGATCGCAGATATGGTAAACAAGAGAACAATACAAAAATTAATGCTAACGACTGCATACGTATTTCAACTAAAAATATATATTTTCCTAGTCACTATGATGAGCTTGTTCATAAAATATTCATATCGTAAGGGTGAAACAAGAAAGAGGTATAGAGATCTTTTCTATTGTGTACTAAACTTTGAGCTTTTTTATTTTTTATACGGAACGAAAAAGAAAGTAAACGGTAAAAGTAGTTTATGAAAAATTTTCTTAATTTTAAAAGTCTTGTTCGAAATATGCTAATTAATATTATTTGTTTTGTTTTGTTCATCTCTAACAATAATTTGTGTTTCACTGCAGCCATTTTGATTTTGTAAAAAGAAAATTTTACCTACAATGGAATTTAACCAATACTGGAATGGTAATGATAGCCCAGTGTATAAGGAACCGGCTTATTGGCCAGTTGGTCCCAGGTTCAAATCCTGGCGGAGCATGTACCACTAAATTCGTGTTTCTGGGTTATGTACATACGATTATTTATCACTTGTTCGGTGGTGAAGGAAAACATTGTGAGGAAACCCACGAACCGAAGACCCATGACCTAACCTAAGAAAGATTTGGTTTTCTTTCTGGATTGCGAAGGTCTGAAAGCAGTCGCTTTATGTATAAATCTTCTCCAAATCCTTAAGCTTAGGTAGCGACCCCCGCTAATCCTAATAGATAGATAGTAGTGGAAGACATTGTAACCATTTGACAAACAATCATTTGAAGCAATGATTCTTTCAATTCAACTCAAGTTAAATTGAAAGAATCATTGCTTCAAACCAGTCCATAGACATCTCATTCAAAAAGCCCATCCATCTGTTGAAATGTTTTTAATGTCTAAACAATGCCAGATACTCCAAAAAAATAACCTTGTTTTGCTGTCGTCGCGTAATAAGCTCTTTATGCTGATAAGGTACAGAGAATTTGGAATTTATGCGGTTGTCAGTTATATCTAATTTACATTCAGTTCTAACATTTAAATGTACTCAAAATGGCACTGGAGGTGTATGATTCGATATTTTATTCTATACACTAGGTTCATGAACAGATAAATATTTTATTTGTTATAACATGAGATGGATATGAGCTTGACGTGATATTCCAACAGAGTTCAGAATTGACGAGACTATTACTTATTTATTTGTTGGTTATTTGTTGGTTAGGAATCCATTGTTTATGCCTTAGTCCTTATTATTTTTCATCGCCTAAAAACCTTGAACTGTGCATAACTTAATATGCGCAAGGGAGAAGTAATTATGTCGCCTAAAGAAGCCAAACTCAGAAATATCGCGAGGTTTTCATTGTTTACAAAAACATCTCGAATGAAATCAATCAAGCAATACACATTTAATAATTTCATACAATTAAAAAAAGAAACGTAATATTTTTTTGATGTGTAACATCTTTACTCTCGTTGTCCTGTGAGGAGGGCTGTGGATTGTCTGTGGGACGGATTTCGTGGAAAGGGACGAAAGTGTGAAACTAGAAATTGCGCTATTTGATTTGACCAATGAGCGCGCGCGGCGGTAGAGTTGGCCGTCAGATGGTACCCACACATTTTCTGAGAGGTCGGCACTCAGTATGTGCGTGTGTGTACGGAGAAAGGAAAATAGTAATAGAAAGTAATAATTTCCATTCAAAAGAATTATTTTCGTTACGAAAAATTATTTCGAATAATACGTGAATATTTTTTTTTCAGGAATGTAATGTTAATGTTGCTTACTACCAATGTTTGTATTCTATCGATTGTATTTATACAATAAGGTCTAACATTTTTAACCCGACAAACTTTGCAGGGTTTATGTATATGTTGTATCCTATCACGATTAATTAAACATTTAATATTATACACTTTTTCAAAAATCATAGTTTGGAAATGCAAATTTGCGAGTTGTATCATTATGCATATACCTTTTACTATGAACGGACTTGTTATTATTATTATATCTATCTATCTATAACTTCACGCGAATACCTTAGGCAGAGAGAACCGAGCGCCACGTGACTCGATCCTTACGTACCTCACTCGCTTCTTTAACATTCATTGCTCTTTTCATGCACGTTCGCCGGTTTCTAGGACTATTTATTATTATTTCTACGTATTATTATTATTACGTAATGACCACCGTGAGTGGAGAGCAAATTAGCTGGCGGAAACCAAAGGTCAAAAAACTTTATCTCTCTCTGTCACATTAGGAAATTGATTCAGCGTGAAAGAGAGAGCACTATGCTAGGAAAGACTAAGAATAGTGCAGATAACACTATTCTATTATAGTTTTATTTATACATATATATATATATAGACTAGTTTTATTTATACTGATTAAACAGTCACTGATTAAATAAGATACTAAATTTTGAGTTTTGAGAAATTTTGAGTGTTGCCTAGTGTTAATGTTAAAGGAAACTCGCAAATACAGGTTTCTTTTGAATAGTCGAACATTAAATTTATACCAATACAGTGGTATAATAATAATGGTGTCAAGTAGCAAAATTAAGTTACCCTCCTGTCACCCCGGCAGAATCGTCTCGTGGCAAAGCCAACGGAGAATTTTTACATTGACATTCAGCTCAGCCACGAACTATTTATCACGTTTTGCGATTCATTCTATGTTTTTAATCCGCCTGAAGAAAGGATGAGTTTCTATATTTGACACGTATGTTCACCTAAATCACGTAAATGGCTGGGCTAATTTTGGATAGGTTTAGCATTATTTATATTTTATTATAGTTCCGTATGACCTCGGCGTAAGAATAGGCTACCCCATTTCAACCCGTGGGTGTCGTGTCGTGTCGTGGACGCGTCCCCTTACTTTAATATATATATATAAGTAACTTACTGTGAATGCTAAGCTGTCTGCCAAGCGTGGTAACTATGGCAAAAATCCCCTTAGAATGAGTACGCAAAAAAATCTGTCCCCATTCACCGGCAGCCCCGCTGATCCTGGCTCCTGTAGCGGTCAGAATATCGGCGGGCCAGGGAGTGCTAAGAATCCCCGTCTCCGACGCCACGGCTACCACCACAACGGACTGGCTCTGGTAATATAAAACATGCGTATATTGATGACCGACGAAAAATAGTAGAGCTGGAAGAGGAACTAAGCAAGTTGCGTTGGGATATAATAAGACTGTCCGAAGTCCGAAAGACAGGGGGAGGACACAGTGATCCTTAAATCTGGCAACTTACTTTAATACTGGGAGGGTGACCACCTGTCCCAAGGTGGTGTCGGGTTAATCGTCCGTAAGCCCTTCGTCAGCAATGTACTAAAGAGTTGCGTACTTAGAATTACCAAGCGGTATTCGCTAAGGTCATACAGGTCTACGCACTAACTTCGTCACACCCCGATCATGAGTTAGAAGCTATGTATGAGGATATCTTCAAAGCCAGGTACGTAACCTCTAAAACTCACTACGCAGTGCTGATGGGGGATGACTTCAATGCAAAGCTGGGCACTAAACGAAAATGGGTCAATTTGGAATCGGACAACGAAACCAAATTGAACAACTGCTGCTCGACTTCATGGAGAAGGAGGAACTCTTTATGATGAACTTCTTCTTCAAGAAGCAGCCGCAGTGCAAACGTACTTGGAGTAGCCTAGATACGAAAAACGGGATAGACTTCAACTTGACGACCAACCGGCATTTGTTCAATGATATCTCTGTGATCAACAGGGTGAAAACCGGAAGCGATCACCGTATGGTACCAGGCATCTTGAACCTTAACATAAAGCTGGAAAGGTCTCGCTTGGTTAAGTCTCGTTTTACAATAGAAAATTATTGAGATATTAACGTTTTTGAACATATTTCTTCCATTAAAATCTCGTAGTCAAAGAAACGATCTCAATAAATTCATTGTAATTTATGATATACTACTAAAATATATTTTTCTTCTGTCTGGCATTACCCCGATTCCTAATCCATTAGAATTGGTGAGGTATCTAAGGCTAAGAATTTAGCGAAGGTATTGATCACGATCTCTACAACCCAAATGGACAATTTGACTTTTAGTTTAGGCCACACGTCTTTCGAAATATAATTTCTTGGATGTGACGTGCGTAACGATGTTTCCTGCCAAGCAAGCGATGATTACAAATATGTACATAAATTCGACAACACGAATTTAGTGGTAAAACTCTGATTGATGATGATCCACTTTATCACTATCATTACTCATAAATTAAAGAACTATATAGTTCTCATTAATCAATGCAATCCTTTTCGTCTTTCGCATGTTTCCTAATTCATTAAATTCGATTTCGCGAACATACAGATATTGACATAGAGCGATCACTATCAGATCACCACAACCCAGAGAGAAAACAAGACATTTCTTAGACTTTCGAAATATAATTTCTGGGATGTGTAGATTTCCTCACGCGGTTACCTGACAAATGATAGAAAAAATAATACGAATTTTTTTTTATTTTTTTTATTGTTTTTATAAATATTGTCGGACAAATTACACAGCGCCACCTAGCCCCAAAGTAAGCGAAGCTTGTGTTATGGGTACTAGACAACTGATAAACATACGTAAATACATTTTTATTTTGTAAATACATACTTATTATACATAGAAAATATCCAGACCAAGACAAACATACATGTTCATGCACACAAATGTTTGTACTGTGTGGGAATCGAACCCACGAGCGTTGGTGTCAAAGTAGCGTAACAGCGCGTTTCACCACTGCGCCACCGAGCTCGTCAGTCGTCGTCAATTGAATGGTACATTAACAGGATTCGAACCTGGCCTTGTCGGTTAAAAGCTGGTTTACCCATGGGGCTATAACTGCAGCTCGTTGGGACTCCTTTGTACATATTAGTTGAAACTAGAATATAATATGAAAAAGGTGACGGTGTCATTTGGTGAAAATGACGATTAGTTAAAAAGTTATTTAATAAAATGTTAATTACAGACTTTGTTATGTTCGGGTCATAACCTCGGTGTTTATGGTCCGGGTTGATGTTTCTTTTATGAGTGTAACCCGGAATAGCGTGTAACTTTGGTTAAGATTTGATAAAGCTTTGGTGATGATAAAGTTATAAGTAAGTCACTTGCCTGCACATGATGCACCTAACCGATAAGAAAACGTGGGTAAAGAAAAGAGCTTCCGTATTACAAAAATCGTGGTGATATTGCTGTGCTTTTGTTATATTCCCACGAGTGAGCAGAGTCACTATGAAGTCACTGAGGAGTTTTTTTTTATACAACGTACAATAACTATGGGTTCCCGGTTCGATTCCTGGACTGTACCACTAAATTCGCGTTTTCCGATTTATATAGGCACATATTTGTAATTATCACTTGCTCGGCAGTGAAGGAAAACATCGTGAGAAAATCCGCTAGTTTAAGAAATTATATTTCGTACCCTAAAAAAGGTCTGATTACCCCTCTGGGTTGTGAAGGTCTGACGGTAGTAGTAGCTTGTAAAAATCAGCATCTTCGCTAAATCCTTAGGCTTAGGTAGTGGACCTCGTAAATCGAAAGAAGAAGTTGGGAGGCATACCTCATGTGAAATGTTTACTGTTGCTTATGAACGCTTGCAACATTGGTAGTACGTATTGTTCGCGCGCTTCCAGCGCCACTGCTGACGCGCTGTTCAGAAGCTTATTGGTAAGGTCATCCACTCTCGGAAAGTTGTTATAGGTATGCGGTTATTCGTGAGATGAGTGTGCATCCCAGTAGAACTGTGCCATACCTCTTTGTACTTAAGGTTCGAATGCTATATATTTATTGGTACTGTACTACAAGGTTACTAAGTTAAAAATATGTGTTTCACTACCGAACCCTATCTGAACATTAGATTGATCGGCCGGGGTAATGGTTAACCACTTTACACTGTGGTTACAGAACGACGATTATGTTTCCTCGGTTCAACCTCGAATGTTTTGTATGAGGCAGCAAAAATACTGTGTGCCAAACCACCCTTTTTTTATATACAACGCCGGGAGGCATACAAGCATACGGTCCACTAGCAGTTACCTTAGCCTATTAACGCCTGTAATATATTAAGTATCACTCGCGCGATGCCAACTCCGCAACTTACACAGAAACTCCTTATGAGCTTACTGGTGACCTCACTCGCACAGAGGAACACAACAACCCTCTAGGGAGTAGTTAATTGGCTGCGGTTTTCTGTAACGTGGAGATACTTCACCATACGCATTGCTTTGATGCGCCCTACTTCTTAAAACATCCAGACCAAGACAAACAGATATGTTCATGCACACAAATATTTGTCTTGTGTGATCATGTTAAAGACTTAGCTGACCGTTGCATGCCTCTGTTTTAACGCTTGCCTATGACTTAGCTGAAAAGCTAA
The DNA here is from genome assembly GCA_947507595.1 of Pyralis farinalis. Lineage (NCBI taxonomy): Eukaryota > Metazoa > Arthropoda > Insecta > Lepidoptera > Pyralidae > Pyralis > Pyralis farinalis. The sequence continues at coordinate 8,821,032 of OX382271.1, read as the reverse complement.
AATTACCACATCGCTTTAACAACGAAGCAAAAATTGTTGGTAAATATTTTTATGATGATTATATGAGAACACATTCAGATTTATGCTTAAGAACTGCCGAATCTACAAGCTTAATGCATGCTGTGGGCTTTAATAAGAATTAAGTTGATATATTCTTTGCTAATTTACAGAAACTTATGGATAGATATAACTTTTGCCCATAAAATAATTTATTGTGATGAAATAAGCGTCACCACTGTTCAGAGACATGAAAAGGTTATAGCAAAGAAAAATGTAAGAGAAGTGGGCAAATTAACATCAGCCGAAAGAGAAAAATGTAACGGTAATGTTTTACATGAGTGCTATGGGACAGTTTATTCCGCCTTCTTTCATATTTCCTGAGTCAAGTAGAATTAAAGGACGTACATATTTCTACCTGAAAATGAAATGCCTAAAATTATTTTGGAATCGAAGTGGAAACAATGTATGGACGGTAAAGTTTTGAGAACAATGACTTTGGAATCAAATGGAATAACCCGACAAAACAAAAAATAAAAATCGGCCAAGTGCGAGTCGGACTCGCGCACGTAGGGTTCCGTACCATTATCTATAAAAACGGCAAAAAAATCACGTTTGTTGTATGGGAGCCCCCCTTAAATATTTGTTTTATTTTGATTTAATTATTTATTCTTAAAGTGAATATGTAACTAAATATTCTGTGAATATTTCAAGCGTCTACCTGTTGCCGTTATCAATATCGAGCAAAAACGAGCAAAAAAATCGGCCAAGTGCGAGTCGGACTCGCGCACGAAGGGTTCCGTACCATTATCTATAAAAACGGCAAAAAAATCACGTTTGTTGTATGGGAGCCCCCCTTAAATATTTGTTTTATTTTAATTTAATTATTTATTCTTAAAGTGAATATGTAACTAAATATTCTGCGAATATTTCAAGCGTCTACCAGTTGCCGTCATCAATATCGAGCAAAAATGAGCAAAAAAAATCACGTTTGTTGTATGGGAGCCCCCTTAAATATTTATTTTATTCTATTTTTTAGTATTTGTTGTTATAGCGGGAATAGAAATACATCATCTGTGAAAATTTCAACTGTCTAACTATCACGGTTCATGAGATACAGCCTGGTGACAGACGGACGGACGGACGGACAGCGGAGTCTCAGTAATAGGGTTCCGTTTTACCCTTTGGGTACGGAACCCTAAAAATCACGTTTGTTGTATGGGAGCCCCCTTAAATATTTATTTTATTCTATTTTTTAGTATTTGTTGTTATAGCGGCAACAGAAATACATCATCTGTGAATAATTCAACTGTCTATCTATCACGGTTCATGAGATACAGTCTGGTGACAGACGGACGGACGGACGGACAGCAAAGTCTCAGTAATAGGGTTCCGTTTTACCCTTTGGGTACGGAACCCTAAAAACTAAGCTAAATCTTACTGAAAAGAAGCTGGAGAAGTATGTAGTGATGTTTGAGGAGGACTGGATCCAGTGTGGACACTACAAAAGATGGGCTCATGATGCCTGTGCGGATATCCCAGAGTATTCAGATTAGTATGTTTGTGACCATTGTAAATATTTAAAAAATTTTTTGAGACTGTTATTATTACTTATTATCTCGATCTCTCATTATGTAACATTATGATGAAGTGAAGAATCATTTTCTTAAAAACTATTTAATTTTTTCGTAGTTAAAAGACATGTCATTTATTTTTATTTTTGTTGATTTATTTGGTATTTTATAATGTTTATATGGCTCAGGCGTTTATAGTACCTATTAATGTAAGATTATTGTGTAAGTTTATTTTTTTTGTAAACCTATAATTGCTAGGTTCTGTCCGCTCTCATGGGTTCGAATTTATACCTACTTGTCCGCTACTAGGTGCTAAATTTCAATCAAACCAAAAACTAATGATTGATTGCATTTTAAGTGGCTAAAAACTGTACAATGTGCATCTACGTTGATTTATTTTTATGTTATACTTTGATTGTTTAAACAAAAATGTTAAGTATCGAAATGAAATATAATTATTTAATTATTTACTTTTTAAAACGAAAAAGAAAAAGTTCATTAATTAGTCGAGTTAATAAGATCCAATATCTAAAACATTATCTAATATTTACAGAAAACTGCACTTTAATATTGTATATTTAACACGCGCAGAGCAGTTCTAAAGTTGTTTATTTATCTAAATACCGTCAAGGGAATTTACACGCGCGTGAAATTTACTAAGTATTTTCCGTTTGTGCAGCAGGAAAATTTTTGCTCTGCGTGAGATCCTTCCTTTTTTAAGATTCAAGTTAAATTTCTTTTTTATGTGAACTTACTCGATAAGATTTTATAACATGTGTGAAGTGAATAAATCTTCAAATATTTCTGCATACTTTATAAAACGAAATAACATCTATCTATCTATAACTTCACGCCAAATCCCTTGCGGTGTAGGCAGAGAGAACCGAGCGCACGTGCCTCGATCCTTACAAACCTCACTCGCTTCTTTAATATTCATTCCTGTTTTTATACACACTCGCCGGTTTCTAAGGCCTGACACCACCTTCTGATAAAACACGTAATAACATGATGTATTTTATAGTTACAATCGGTAAAGGCACAGGTCAAATCTATCTATGTATGTAGTATCTACATATTAACAAAATGCTGGTAAATTTATATTTTAAATTTATTAAATATGTTTCAGTTAGGGACAAACAAATTGTTTTAATTCATAAATATTCGTGACTGTGTTCCTATCAATTGAATTGTCTGAACTCATTTCCAAAAATATATTAATATGTAATGATAAAGAACCGGCCTGTTGACCCACTGGTCATCGGTTGGAATCCTGGCATGTATCACTAAATTTGTATTTTCGGATTTATGTACATATTAATTACTACTTGCTCAACGGTGAAGAAAAACATCGTGAGGAAACCCGCACGTCCAAGAAATTAAAGTTGAAAGACTTGTGACGTTACCTAAGAAAGGTCTGGTTTTATCCCTGGTCTGTGGAGATCTGACGACTGTCGCTCCATGTTAAATCTGTATCTTCGCCAAATCTTTACGCTTCGGTGGCAGACCACCCCGATCCTAATGGATTAGGAAACGAGATACCGCTAAAAAGAAGAGAAACAAGACAGTCATAAAAAATAGAATGAAGTCTCAATGAAGATCAGGTGCCATTGCACCTGGAAAAGTAAGTAACGGGAGAAATCTATATACGAGTATATATATATGATAGTGGGAAAGATAAGTCTATCTATTTATGTCTACTTATGTAGTATTTTTACGTTGGTTCGGACATGTAGAAAGAATGCAGGATGAAATAATGACGAAGCAGATATACAATGCAAAAGTGGAAGGATGTAGGAGCCGAGGAAGGCTAAGACTTTCCTACAATGACCAAATTGGTCGTGTTCTATCAGAAGGCGATGTCAGGAAGCCTAGTAACCGGCGAGCGTGCACGAGAAGATCAATGAATGTTAAAGAAGCGAGTGAGGTATGTAAGGATCGAGTCACGTGGCGCTCGGTTCTCTCTGCCTACCCCGCAAGGGATTTGGCGTGAAGTTATAGATAGATAGATAGCAGTGGAGTTCTAGCTGCTTATGAATCCCTGGTGATCTATTCGATCATTGAGATACCAGTATACTTCTAGAAACTTGATATTTGGGCATGTCCTTACACTAGGTGGAGGTAATTCTCCACTTTGCTTATTATCAAGTAATATTTTAAGTCAATATTTTTTGCTAAAGCCTCTTTGCTAATAGATAGATAACAATGTTTTTATTCTATGTATATATGTATGTACGTAAATACCCTCTACATTAGTATAGAACATAGTACCTTAAACGAAAACATTTAGACTCAAAGTCTTGTCTGAAACTTCTATCAGCACCTAACTCCTATACAATATACTCCATGCCAAATAAATTTTGAACGGCCGCACAGACTATCCAAATTAATTTTCAATCGGTTGTTGGTGCGATTCTCTCGTATTCAATAAATAAATGTACTTGTGAAAATCTGCTGGCCCGTGTCCGGATTAATTGAATCGACCGAGCTCGGAGCTATTCCCGATCATATGTGTCAAATACGTCTGGCGCAGTAATTACCATGGACGCGGCTTCAGGAAATCGAGTGATGTCTAGTGGCCTGCGCAGTGTGCGTACCTAAGCATTTGACGAGAGATGAGGCTATCCATTCTACATGGACTTACCCCGTTTATACCTTGTCTTTCAAATTTTTTTCATATGAACAAAATTTGATGATCGAAATTTTATTTAAGTTCCATATGACGAGCTCCGTGGCTCAGTCGTGAAAGACGCGACTTTGACACCAACGCTCGTGGGTTCGATTCCCACACAAGACAAACATTTGTGTGCATGAACATGTCTGTTTGTCCCGGTCTAGATGTTTTAAGAGAGGTAGGGCGCATCAAAGCAGCCCGTCTGAGGAAGAACCTCCACCGCACAGAAAACCGCAGCCAAATAACAACTCCCTAGAGGGTTGTTGTGTTCCTGCGTGTGAGTGAGGTCACCGGTAAGCTCCCAAGGGATTGCTGTGTAAGCAGCAGAGGAGGCATCGCGCGAGTGATATTTAATATGTCACAATAGTTAATAGGGTACGGTAACTGCTTTACATCAGGTAGACCGTATGCTTGTATGCCTCCCGACGTTGTATAAAAAAAAAGACTGTTATGAAAAATATATTCGGCTGGGTTAATAAGCTTAAAATGTGCCTTAAAAATTCAGCTAAAATAATATTCGAATCTGATGAAACATAGTATGTAGCATAAATTAGTATATAGCTAGAATGATTCTATAATATAAATATGTTGTACAATATATCTAGAATGATTTTATGGAATTTTCGCCAACGTTAAATTAAGGGGGCCCTCTAGGGAGTTGTTATTGGCTGCGGTTTTCTGTGAGGTGGAGGTACTTCCCCAGACGGGCTGCTAAGATGCGCTCTACCTCTCTTAAAACATCCAGACTAAGACAAACAAACATGTCTATGCACACAAATGTTTGTCTTATGTGTGAATCGAACGCACAAGCGTTGGTATCAAAGTCGCGTCATTCACGGCTGAACCACCGAGCTCGTCAAGATGTATAAAACAAAGTCAGGTTAGTTACGCTATTTATAACTCAAGAACGGTTGGACTAATTTCTATAACCTTTGTTTTGTTGGATTGGAGACAAATCTAGTAGTATAGCTATAAGTAGAATAACTATACGGACATGGAAAAAATTAACAAAAAAAAGTATGAAGAAAATTCATTTTATCATAGATTTTATATGAAATGCCTTTTTTATGATATCTCAATAAGAACAAAATGAATATTTTCACTTAAACTACAAGAAATACACAAAAAACAAAAATATATAAGTATGTCAAAAGACATTTTACATCGAATTCGTGTCAGTGCCGGGAATCCCGCTCTCGAGGTGAATGAAGAAATACATAACCAGGCTTTGCTTTTAATCGAAGACATGTGGTACATCATATGTTAGTTTGTTAGTGAAATTAAGAATGCAACTGCCAAATCGTAGAATGAACATCGCTTTTAGTCGAGAATTGAAATGTGAACGTGAATATGTTCGAAATGCATTGAACCAATCAGTTGGAGCGAATGTACCACTGTTGAACCCCCAATAGAAGAAAGTCTGCGGTACGTTAACGAAGGCAATTGATGATTAAAATGGCTTATTGGTCCTCGAAACACCTGGTGGAACTAGGAAGACATTCTTTGTATCATTGAATTTGCCCACCTTTCGCAAGATATCCGAAATTGCAGTTGTTTCTTCTGGTCATGTTACGAAAAGGACGCAGAACGACACATACAGCGTTGAAATTATCGTTAAACCTATAAACGATTGAAAAACCGAGATTCAACATTTCAAAACACTCAACAAGGACTAAAGTTTTGGTAACAATTAAAATCATCATCAGGGATGAATGCACAATACCGCATTAACGCGTATTGAAAGCATTCTTTTAACGATCTGGGCAATGACTCGAAATGTTTTGGAGGCGAAATGATTCTACTGCCTGACAATTTCCGCCTAATATTTCAAAATCACTGCCGTTGAAATAAACGCTTGCCTCAAATCATCGACTCTGTGGCGCTATGAGACCTGCAGCTGACGGCAAACGTACAAGTTCCATTGCTAAACGATTCATCTACCACAGGTTTCTCCAAGCAATTGATTTCGTTTTCGCCGAATTTTGCAATTTCGTCTCAATGATCATAATGTCGTAATAGCTGGTATTAGTTTTCAAGACGATCCGCAGATTTTTATTATGTTTTTTTTGGAAATACACCTATGCAAGAGTAGTGATAGCCCAGTGGATAAGGAACCGGCCTAGAGACCAACTGGTCCCAGGTTCGAATCCTAGCATGTACCTACCACTAGTTCGTGTTATCGAATTTATGTACGTATTTGAAATTATGTGGTGAAGGAAAACAGTGTGCGGAAACCCATACGGCCAATATTTTGAAAGACGTGTGACCGTTCCTAAGAAAGGTCTGGTTTTCCCTCTGGGTTGTGAAGGTCTCACAGCAGTCGCTTCTTGTAAAAAATAGAATCTTCGTCAAATCGTTAGTCTTAGGTAATGGACCCGCCAATCCTAATGAATGAGAAAAACAGGATAACGCTTAGAAGAAGATTTATACATAGAAACTTAGAAAGAAAACCCTAAATTTACATATATACAAAAAAATACTCATTTAAAGTAATAAGGTGTGGGTAAGTCACGGATAGATGGCGCACTTTTTGAAATCTCCCCGTACATTGTGTTATATTTATATAATCAATAAACAGATTATAAATATTTAAAGTGTGAAATAGAAAATATTTTATTCCAACTTTACACATTTCATAGAAAACATGCACTAAAACAAGAAAATAAAATGAAAGAAAAACAAAAAATAACATTTTAAACATAATAATTACATTTGTAGGCATTGTGAATTCAGAACTTGGCTTACACTCAGGGTCTAATGCCAGGATCTCAATGATCCCAGCCCTGGTTTTCAGTGTGGTCCTTTACCTACAAATACATGTACCATTTATTCTATTATGATTGGTTAGTGTATGAGCTACAACTATTTTCACAAGAGTCTAATATTTTGAGGATATGCGCCGCACCCCGGATAGTCGCGTCACCCAGCAAATTGAGTGGAAGGATAGTTGCCCCTTTGAGAAAAACGTTTATATTTAAGTTTGTGATTAGCTAATAATAATCTGCAATGATATTGAAATACATATACAAAACTTTCATTTAGTTGAGAACATACCGTTGCCCATTACCGCGCGTAGGGATAGATGCCTCGGCATAAAAAGTCATTTTATCTTGTTATTTGTCTTACTGAACATGAGAGAAAATGTAAACTAACATTTTTTTGTAATATTTACAAATTATTATCGGGTGCGACAAAAATTATACAGTAAAAATGAAAAATATTCTCTTGCGTCTAAAGCTTTCAAAGGGCATATATCCTTCAGATTTGGAGTGAAAATCAAATACGTGAGAAATAGACGTAACACCCTAGATTTTGTTCAAGAGGAATTGGATAATAAATATTAAAAACTGCCAATTTAGCCAATTTAACATTATCATATAATATTCAAAAACATAATTATATTGTTAAAAAAACATTTTATTTTAGCTTTGCCGCAAAAGCCGCCTCCTTAACGTACGCGCTGGTATATCATACAGGCGTCAAACTTGGTCGATGCCTAAGAATTTTATTTCAGGTCTACTAAACCCGCCTCTAAGCTCTTCTGTGTCCATTTAATTTCACGGGGTTGTACCCCGGGCTTTATATTTGCGGGGCATTTTAATGCTGAAACAATAAAAAAATATATTAATTTACCATTTTTTAATAATAGGATAGACGCCACGATCAAGGAGCAACTATCCCAACCGAAATCGAGCCACCTATCCTTTTAGCAGAGTATAGATGCCTTGTTGTGGATTTCAAAATAATATTTATAAAAGTAAAATAAACACATTCATACATATTTCTATATTCCGTGCCTTATGATCAATACATAAAAAAACAATCCACTCACCAAGTAAAAAGTGTTGCGCCTTTAAAATCAAGCTCTTAAATTTTTTTACGATATTTTTGCGCGCCAATATTTTGTTTAGAGCACTCTCGCACGCAGAGCTGGTTCACTGGACGTCCCGCGGCAAACTATTTGAACTCATAAGATTTTTCCCCAACCGAAAATGGCTCAGTGCCTAAAAGTTTTCACTTCAACAATAAAGTAAACCGATGGAGAATAGACTCATCCTCCATCAATTACTTTTCCATATTTCACCCAACCACTAGATATCACTATTTCCTGCGACCGCGTCCATAGTAATTACTGCGCCGCAAGTTTGACACATATGATCGGGAATAGCTCTTAGCTCGGTCGATCCAATTAATTCGGTCGGGCACCGGCGAGCAGATTTTCATGAACACATTTATTTATTGAATACGAGAGAATTGTATCGACACAAGTTTAAAATTATCTTGGATTGAGGTCATGAAAAACGTATATTCTGCGAGAAATGTTATTGTATACGGAGTGGGCCTCAAACGGAAGCTCAAGCTTGCACAGCGTGCGATGGAGAGAGCCATGTTGGGAGTTTCTCTGCGAGATAGTCTCAGAAATGATCACATCCGCATAGCAGACCTGGAGTTACTGACGTGGCTATACGGAGCAGCAACCTGAAGGGGCCGTGGGCAGGTCACATAGCCCGTAGAACCGATGGCCATCAGGGCAGAAAAGTTCACGAATGGCAACCACGAACCGAAAAACGATGGACTGACGAGCTAGGGAGCCGATGGATGCAAAGAGGCAAAGTACCTAGCTATGAAAGTCTAACAGGGAGGTATATGTTCAGCAATGGACCTCCTTTGGCTGAAATGGTTCGTAGTGTTGGTGTATCTGACTGAAGTTTCAGTCAAACCTTCGATGTATTTTAATGAAATTTTGATGTGTAAATGTCTAATTGACATTTTTAGAGTCAAAGGCAACTTCACCTGCACATAGTGTATCATAACAACCCGTCTAGGGAACTACCTTCATCGACTAGAAGACTTTTTGGAGATTTGCTGCATTCCTCCGAGTAAGTGAGGTCAAGTTGGATTTGCTGTATTGCAAGCATAAGCATTCATAGGATTTAGTAACCACTTTACATCTGGTGGAGCGTATGGTTCTTAGCCTCTTGATACAGTTTAAAAAATGTCGACAATCAATACGTAACAACTAAGATCATTACGTAACTATCCGTTCACCAATCAAACGATAAAATTCAAAGAAGAAAACAAAAATAAGAAAGCGAATCGACCTGTCCAAAGCACGCAATTTGATATTTTAATTTTTGTACACACCAAAGAGAAATAGCTCTCCAAACGCACCTTTCATACCTGATATAAGTGCACGCGACGCACGGGACTTCTAATTTCCTATTTCCCTTTTGTCCAGCCGGTATTTTTCATATTAGGACTTTCCACATGGTAACCCTAATCCCGACTCAATGACTTTTAACCCTTATTGCGGCAGACCACTGAACGTCACTCCATAACTGCCGGCTCTGTCGCTAGTAATTACTGCGTCTGGCGTATTCGTCACATATGATGTCACCGCGCGCCCATCGCGGCGTTTCAATTAAATCCAACACGGGAGTTAGGGCGGCATCCATGAGAACCTTTATTCATTGAATAGGACGGAATCACGTCAACCGATTGAAATTAATTTGGGTAGTCATTGAGTTGCTATGCAAATTCGTTCGTCCGTTATATGCCTGTTTTAATTAGTAGTCGAAATTGGCCTGCCGTTTTAAAAGAGTTAAAACTCTGTTTCAATTTTATACTACAATTAGAGATATTTTTGATTAAAAATGTATTATGATTTGTCTGTTCTCACTAATGGCTGTCCTCATCGTCAGTAGAAATAGTATATGTCTATATATTTTCTTCGTGGTATGTAAGTACGCGTTGGCTATAATGATGTGAGAAAGAAAGTTGATCTGAAAGAGAATGTTAAGATAAAAAACGGCATGCTCCTTTGGCTCAAACAAAAAAAAGGATATACAATGTGAATGTAGAAGGATGTAGGAGCCAAGGAAGGCCAAGTCTCACCTACCATGACCAAACTGGTCGTGTTCTATCAGAATGTGATGTCACGAACCCTAGGAACCGGTGATTGTGCATGAAAAGAGCTATGAATGTTATAGAAACGTGGCATGTAAAGGCCGCGTCTTATGGCACTAGGTTCTCTCTGCCTACCTGCCTGGGATCTGGTGTGAATATATACATATATTCATCTTAATAATTATGTATATAAATATTCAAGAGGAATGTGAAAAGCACCTTCTAGGCCCGGCATAGTAGACGCGACGCGATAACATGAATGGCATGGTATTTCGTTGCTTCTATTCTTGGACACCAGTGTCCTGCGGCCCACCAAGTAGGCCAGGGTTGTCACATGCCTGTCCCAATAAAAAAAACTTTTTGTTTCTTTTTTTCATGGCGCCACAAGACACTACCTACATACTTCGCTATATGACATGTCATGTCATAACATGTCATGACATAAGACCTGCTTTGATACGCCGGAGATACTTAAAATATCCAGATCAAGCCAAACAGACATGTTCATGCACACAAATATTTGTGTGGGAATCGAACTCACGAGCGTTGGTGCCAAAGTCGCGTCATTCACGACTGCGCCACTGACCTCGTCAAAGATTATTCACGGTAATAGAAGTGAACCGTGGCAGTAATTATTTATTGTAAGAAAGTTGAAAATTGACTTCGCAGTCTGACTAGATTAGTTTTTTAACTATCGACGGAAAGAAATAAAATTGAACTTATTACCATTCAAGTCTAACCACAGGTATGTAACCGCCTTTTATTATATATACTACATACTATAAATAAATAAATATTGTCGGACCAATTACACAGCGCCATCTATCCCCAAAGTAAGCAAAGCTTGTGTTATGGGTACTAGACAACTGATAAACATACGTAAATACATTTTTCTTTGTAAATACATACTTATTATACATAGAAAATACCCAGACCAAGACAAACAGATATGTTCATGCACACAAATGTTTGTACTGTGTGGGAATCGAACCCACGAGTGTTGGTGTCAAAGTAGCGTAACAACGCATTTCACCACTGCGCCACCGAGCTCGTCCATCATATCACTTAAATGTCATCATCATCATCATTATTTCAGCCTGTATTCGTCCACTGCGGAACATAGGCCTCCCCTCACTTAAATGAGCTTTGCATTAATTATTTTACATTCTATTTTAATTCACTTCCTCGCAAAAGTGATGGAGAACATTCTTCGTAACACGAACGGTAAAAGAATTACAAACACCAGTCAATAAAGCTATAAAGTAATTCTGCTTTACAGTATTCAATACACAATGCACTTTTATGTACAGCTAAGAGTAGATCACGCTTAACACTCGAAGTACGATTGTAACTCTTATCACGAACGGCATAAGAACGGTACAAACGTCAAAGTGTAAAGCTAGAGCTGCACTTAGCTGTACGTATAATACAGAAAAGGTTAAACAAGTAATAGCCCAGTGGATAAGGATCCTGGCATGTACCAGCACATTTGTATGTTAGGATTTATGTACATATTTGTAATTATCACTTGCTCGGCGGTGAAGGAAACCACCGTGAGGAAACCCGCACATCCATGAATTTATAGTTCGAAAGACGTGTGACCGAACCTAAGGAAAGTCTAGTTTCCCCACTGGGTTGTGGCGGTCTGATGCAGCAGTCGCTCCATGTGAAAATCAGTATCTTCGCTAAATTCTTAGGCTTGGTAGCGGACCCCACCAATCCTAATGGATTAGGAAACGGCATAACGCTAAGAAGAAGAAGAAGTTCAGAAAAGGTATATTAACTTGTATTAAGCAATTTCAATTGTAAGTCAACGCAGGGGTGACCTAAAGGGATGAAGCTACGGGGTGTAAGGGAAGCGTGATTGAATGATATCGCGCATGAAACTTTTGTTGTACGTCGATCACGCATCATTTCATTTATCTCCGTTAACTCCATCCTTGTCACCGTGTTTTATGCGACAGGCATAATTTTACGCCATGTCTCTTGTGGGGTGGGCAGAGATGATGCTTTGGAAAATGCCCTCTAATCGGGGAGCTCCTACTAAAGAGAAATTCTGTGAACCTCCATACGGATAGAGAGCACTGAGCGGTCACATAACTTGATTCTCACACAGGGTGGGGTATAAACCCTTGCAGTACTAGAAGTATCTCTTGATCCTCGCCATCCCTGCTGATAACATAGCAACTCCTTAGGAGAACACTGGTAACCTCACTTACTCGCAATAACACGTTAACCCTTAGTTGTTATTTGGCTGCGATTTTCTTTGAGATCTATAATATAATAAGGATTACTTTTCGTTTGTGCATTGCGAGTATATAGACCGTGATTTTCATATTAATTTTCGATTACTTCTTGCAACGTTGGTTCATCAGGAGATGTCAGGATGCCTATCCTGACATCTCCTGATAACTTACGACCAATTTATTAATATTAATATGTAGTAATTTAGTTGCATTAAATTCAGCCTATTGCAATTGGATATTTTAAAGTTTCAATTATGATTTTTTTCTAGATTTCTTTTCGCTCTTCGCGCTACAAAGTGAGTCGCTCGCATAATACACACTTGTGTACGTATTGTTTATATATGTTTCTGACAAAACTTTCCATTTTTCCACGGCACATCGCGCCGGCATTGATCTTGTCAATGCTTTTATTTTTCCCTTTGGACAATTTTCCAATTTAAAATAAATAACTATTTTTCAAGCTTTTCAGGAACTTAAAATGGCTCTCCTGAAAACATTGTAAGTGGCAATCATACTTTGTTTACTGAAGGTACGATATATGTAAAGTAAATAAAAACAAAAAGGAGGTAAGTATTAGAATATTTTGCGTAATCATTGCATACAAATAAGTATTCGCAAAAAAAAAATAACTGCTTTTTGACATGACATCGATAGTTGGTCCAATAACAGGATTAAAATTTACTTTTGAAGTTGTTCCTTGTACGGCTTTATACAAATGTTTGTTGTAGGTTACATAATTAATATAAATGTAATAATATATAGATATTTCGTATAACTCGGAAATAGCTCCAACTATTTGGATCAAATTTTGTATTTAGATAAGATTATGCTTAGTTTTAGTTTTGTGTTTGTCCTGAAAAAAATGCGATTTTATGTAAAGAAGTCTTTGTTCGAAGATATATCTTCTATTGTCTACAATTATTTATTTATATTTATCAGAGGTGTTTGTGTATTATTATCATATAAATAGATATATTGTAATTTGGTTTAGAATCCCACCCAGTCACTGTTATATGATTTTTTTATACAACGTCAGAACAAACACACATCAAGTCCTTAGGAGAGACCTCACTCACATGCAGAAACACAATAAGCCTCTAGGGAGTTGTTATTTGGCTGCGGCCTTCTGTGAGGTGGAGGTACTTCCCCAGAAGGCTTGCTTTGATGCGCCCTACGTCTCTTAAAAATGATGTAATTCGTGACAGTAGTCAATGGTTATTTTATTTTCTCGTTAGAGAAAAAACACAAATAAAAACCAGTTGAGAATGCGCAAGCTTGCATTGCCAGAGGAACACCTGGCTCGTCAATTGTATAACAATTCAATTTTTTTTTTAATTTGACGGCCATTTTGACCATGTTCCTTAAGAGATAGGAACGGTGTTCCTGAACATTCCTATTCTACTTTTTTATGCTGAATCCGAATCTGAAGTCAAAATTCGAATATTCGAAAAAAAAACGCACACACAGACACAGATATAGATTTCATATGGGAACGGTGTTCCTGATTAACAACCGGAGAGAACGACGACAACGAGACAAGAACACTGACATCACCAATACATAGAGAAGACAAATAACATATATGTAGTCAGAAAGAAACGAGTGCCGCGTATTGTACGCGGCACTTACATCCCTCTCATGCATGCTCGGCGGTTCCTGGGGCTCCTAACGCCACAAAACTAAGCACATGCATAAATACCATGTGCTTCGATTATAGCAGCAAATATGGTATTTTGTATTTTCTCACTGTAATACGCCCAGTAACTTCGTATTTAAAGTATAAATGTCCTTCTTGGATGTTGTAAAGTTGTTAGCGATCGCAGGTGCGCTTGTCGACTTATCTCGAGCAAAACATTTTTCTCTTGCAACTCAAATTCATATTTTTACGAGACAAATTGCTATATTTATGGCATTCGAAAACTTTTTAGGCATATTATAATTTTAACACGTTAACAGCTGAACACGAAATTTCAGTTAGGACATTTTTTTTGTATTGGATCGTTATGACTAATAATTAAAGTAAAAAACATAATGTTGATGAAACAAATACGAGTATAATCCTCACCGCAAATCTCACATACACGAGTATATTGGTGGGCTTCATCCTGTGTAGGGAAGTATAAACACTATGGGTATGCAACCAATAACATTATTAATTTTCAAGATATTGATAAACTTCTGACTGTCGTATGACCGGTGATCCATACCGGCTCATGTATAAATTTACATAGTGAAATATTTTTCTAAAATAACCTCTTAAAACTATGAACATTATCCCACATTTAGTACGAATACCTATTTGACACGTAAGTGTTAATAAAATGTATCGGTAAATAACATAATGATACATATATTATTAGACATGCACTTGAATAACAGCAATACAGTGTAATGCAACGAAATGTAATTCACTGTAATACAATGCAAGACACGGCACCGCAACACAACGTGAAAAAACTACAAAAATGTTTATTTCTTTAAATTTACACGCTTTGTTATGTTACATTTCTGGAATTCCCTTTAAGCAATCATCGCGTTCTTATTGCGATACAATCTTTTACACAAGACTTATAAACAGTAACAATATACACCAATTCTGGACCCAAACCGCACAGACGCGCGGATTAGGGCGTCCCCCGGAGGCGACGTGCACCGATCCGCCTCCGTCGGTGCGAAATCTAAGGCATGCGGCGGTGGGGGGCGCCACCCACCACGCAACGCCCATCTCGCAGGGTCGAGGAGAACTGAGTGTCGTATGGCACACGGAATGTGAGAGGTGGTCTAAAAGATAAGATGAATGAGTTGATTGATATAATGAACGTGAGATGCCTAGACGCTTTGTGTGTGTCAAAGACCAAGCGAAAGGGAAGCGACACCGAAGATCTGCCCGGTGACATGATGGCCCTGTGGTCCGGGGTGGACCAGGACGTTCATGCCAGCACTGGCGTAGGTGTCGTACTTTCATCTCGCTTGGCCGCTGGTGTGAAAGATTACGATTTAGTAAGTCCAAGACTTCTCTGGGTTAAGATAAAACTAGGGATTACGCGAGTGTTTTTAGTTGCAGCATTATGCTCCTGTGAGCTCTGCTGATCCCCAGGAGCTCGAGAAGTTTTGGGAGACTGTAAGGGGTATTCTGGATTTGGCCGAAGCGAATGAACGGATAATTATGTGTGGTGATCTAAATGGATGGGTTGGGACCAAGCGAAGCAGTTATGAGGCTGTGCTTGGTCCATACGGAGATAAGAGAGTGAACGATGCTGGTAAGTTACTTTTAGACGTATGTATCGAACGAAACCTCCTTGTGTCGAACACGCTCTTCCATCACAAGGATATTCACACTTACACATGGAGACGGAATGAACACAAAAGTGTGATTGATTTGATTTTGATAGATGGACGTCTCCGAAAGTCGTTAATGGATACAAGAGCCTTCAGAGGTCCCACTCTTGAAACGGACCACTATCTGGTGATAAGCCGATTTGTGGGCCTTTTCAAGAAGTGGAGGCACTGGCGAGTGCGTATCCTTTCGGAAATCATGAAAGAATAAGAAGTGAAAAATTGGAAGATGAAAGTGTGAGGAGTACGTATGTACGTCTAGTCAGTGAAAGAAAGAAAGAAGAAGAGAAAGAGAAAGCATCCAGAATGGACAAGATAAGATGTAAAGCTGGTGGCATTCTTGCTAACACTCAGGAAGTGTTAGAACGGTGGAGTGAATATTTTAGAGAGATGTATGATTATGTACATGACGCTGCCATTGTGAATGAGTCTGTGATTGACTCGGCAGTGCCAGCGTACCATGAAGACATTACTATGGATGAGATTGAATGGTCGATACGAAGTTTGAAAGAAGGAAAGTCAGCGGGAATCGATATGGTAACAGCTGAGATGATCAAGCTAGGTGGTACCTACGTTAGGGACGCCTTCTGGTTTTTGAGCAAATTATGCTGGAGAACCGGAAGGGTCCCGAGCGATTGGAGACGCGCAGTCATCGTGCCCTTGTATAAAGGGAAGGGTTCACGTATGGACTGCGCCAACTATAGGGCCATCATTTTGATCAGCTTAGCAGCTAAAGTGTATGGAAAAATCATTGAAAGGAGAATGAGGGTGAAATCCGATGGAATGCTTTGGGAAGCACAGGGTTGAGGAATGCTTTGGGAAGCACAGGGTTGATTTCGAAGCGGCAGAGGATATATGGATCAAGTTTTTTCACTCCGTAACATCGTAGAGAAGCATCTGGCTTTGGACCAGAAGGTTTTCTGCGATTTTATGGACTTTGAGAAAGCATTTGATAGGGTCGTGTGAAAGAATCTCTGGAATATTTTGCCCGGATATGGGGTTGACGGTGACCTACTCTGTGATGTGCAATCCACTTATGAGGATTGTACAGCATGCGGGTGGACAGCAGCTTGTCACCCTGGTTTGATGTCAACATTGGTGTCAGAGAGGGATGCGTGCTGTCGGCTCGGCTGTTCATCCTGTATCTGGACAGTTGTCTTCAGAGAATAAGAAATATGAATGTGGGAATGCGAATGGGTGACTCAGTGGTCAACTGCCTGCTTTATACAGATGACGCGGTATTAATAGCAGAATCACCATCCGAACTGCAAACACTAGTTACAACAATGAAAGATGATTGTATGAAGAAAGGCTTACAATTGAATGCGAGGGAAACCAAGATAATGGTATTTGAAAGAGAAACAACTAGAACGAACACTAGGATTACGGTTGATGATGTAGTGTTGGAGCAAGTGAATGAGATTGTATATCTTGGAAGTGCTTTTAGCAGCAATGGAAGGTACACCGCTGATGTGGAGAGACGAGTGAGTGCCGGGAATAGGCTAAATGGAGCGTTGGGTAAACTTCTAGGCAGCCGAAATCTAAGCCAGAAGGCACAGCTCGCTGTACATAACGCGGTGCTAATACCAACGCTAACTTATGGACGTGAGAGCTGGGTATGGCAGAGAGAGCATGAAAGTAGAATAAATGCGGTCGAGACAAATTTTGCGCAATGCTCTCAGCATTGCGCAAAATTTGTGGCATAACGCTTGCTGACCGCGTTTGTAATGAAGACGTGAGAGAAAGAGTTGATCTGAAAGAGAGTGTCGGTGTTAAGATAAGAAAGGGCATGCTCCGTTGGTTCGGACATGTAGAAAGAATGTGGGACGAAAGAATGACGAAACAGATATACAATGCAAAAGTGGAAGGATGTAGGAGCCGAGGAAGACCGAGACTAATACCATGACCAAATTGGTCGTGTTTTATCAGAAGGTGATGTCAGTAGCCCCAGGCACCGGCGAGCGTGCATGAAAAGAGCTATGAATGTCACAGAAGCGAGTGAAGTACGATGTAAAGACCGCGTCTTATGGCGCTCGGTTCTCTCTGCCTACCCCGCAAGGGACTTGGCGTGAAGATTTACTACAAATATACAATATATAAGAAGATATACATACATGCATACAATTATAAACAGATTTATCAAAATCAAATAAGAATGGCGACAAGAATCGTGCAATCAAACATAAGTACGTAGGTAATTCGTACTTCAAAATACGTACTTAGGAATTTAGCCCACAAAAAATAATAATTAGGAAATGATATTTATTCTAAAGAAATGATCTACAATGGGACTATTATGTCGCTGAAATCAAAGGCCAAATTAAGCCAGCCACTCTCCGCCTTCGCATCGCATCCGAAGTTCGCTGATCGCATCCAGTCTAGTCTGCAATCACCGTAATTGATCGTAGACACAATGGATTCACACTTCGATGTAGACGTGTTGATTTCTGACATTGAAGACGGGGCTTAAAATCAGAATTATACAGCGATATAGAAAAAATCCCGAACCTTGAGATGAACTATGCCCCTGTTAGTTTATATTCTGAATTTTAGTGAAAAAAGCGTAATGGAAATAAACAAAGCTGGTAAAATGTTTGCACACTTTTATTTTAGTTTTTCATGACTTACAGGTACAACTCCCTAGTTGTTTATAAAATATTCTTTTAATATATCTCTAGTGGTTACCGAACATTGAATTTGTATCTCAAAGTTATGAATATCGCGAAGTTCTGGTACTGTCAGTGCATGATTAAAATTGTACCTATCTCTTTGGTGAACAAGGTTGTGTAAGATAGATACAACAAGCTTTGACGATGTCTTCAGCGAAATCTATAGACACATTCAATGGTCGAATTCTTCGCTTATTTATCAATACAAGTGTTCCTCCCAATAGTTGATTTTCAATTATAGAAAATTTGACGAAAACTTAAATTAATTTAAATTTTTCCAATTTCTTTTTCTACTTTTGCCAAAACGTTTTGAGAACATTAAAATTCAAGTACTTTTAAACAAAAAAAATAATAATGAAAATCGGTTGATAAACAGAGAAAATGGCACTGCACTGTTTTGTTTTGCCTATTATTATATACCTTCATAATTCTTCTGTATATGTGTACGTCAATACCTCCCAAACAGTTGGACCGATTTTAATGAAACTTTGTGTGTGTGTGTGTATGAGTGGGTCTCTGGATAGCTTAGATCCACAATGAGATCCGGATGCGCTGCGATCGGATTCTCGAATGTTTTATTTTATTTTCGGGCAGAACAACGTTTGCCGCTTCCGCTAGTTTATATATAGATTCCAAAGGCGCACTTAATGTGATATCTAGCTCGTTAACCTCTAGTTAAAAATATTTTTTTTCAGTGTTCAAATGTTTTCCTGAATAGGATCTAAACCCTTTGTTAATAGTTTGTCAAACTCTCTCAATAGACTAGAACTGACAAACAGACACGTTCATGTACCTATACAAATGTTTGTAGTATGTGGGAATCGAATCCACGACCCTTGGTGTTAAAATAGCCATTGCTAACGAACCGGTCATCGGGCTCGTCAAAACATTGCATTAGAATATTTTCATATCTACTAAAACTAGTATGTGATAGAAATGCAAGAAATATAGCGTGAGCCATAAGTTTTAATATTTTAGTCCAGGTGAGACGGACATGGCGCGGCTATTACGGGAGAGTTCGGTTCGGAGAAATTTATTCACAACAGATCAATTTATAGGGAAACATGCCGCGTAAAGATCACACTTGATTACACAATGTTTGTTACGTGCTCATTTCCAATTGCACGTTTAAATGCCCATGAATTTTTTTCAATCTTGAATCTAGAATAATGAAAAATCTGGACGGGCACACAGCTGTGAATGCAATGCCAACGCGAAGTCAACATGTCTGTTCTAGAAAGTTACAATCGCGAATATACATATAATGATATCCTTGATAACCAGTTTAACTTTGCGTTGAATATAGAAATTTAATTTGAAATTTATTTATTTTTTGGAAGACCAACAGCTTTTTAAATCATATTACATTAAAAAAAACTTATAAATAACAGAGAGCCAATAACAAGTCTTCACTTATAAGATTTGGACTAAATACACATAACACGAACATAATTAATACACAACTTAATAACATTTTTCTTTTAATTTTTTTCCCCACCGAATTTCGATCTACCTAAAGAAAATATCAAAGGGATAATTATAGGCAAACAATATATAATACATCATTTTAAAAATTATCAAATTAACCGGAAGACATAATCAAAATTATTAAGAACACTATTAGTACTGGATATGATGACATCTACACAAAAATAGCTACCATTATAAATGTATAAATAAATAAATTTATTCAAAACGGTTCCTATAAAATTCTAAACATTTATTATTAAACCGTTATATAAAAAAGGCAAAAAATAAATATTAGTAATTACAGACCATATGCACTATTATCTGTATTCTCAAAAATATAAACCTGTCTTTATACATATTTTAAAAAGAACAATATTTGTTCCGTAGAGCAAATGGGATTTAGGAAAGATAAAAATATAAATATGGCTGTTTATAATTTTCTGGAGAAAACTCTTTGCATTTGTATTTGAAACAGTCAACGCATATTTCGCATATAGACACAAAAACAAAAACGGGAATGGAAGTCAGATTTCCAAACGGTAAATTGTGGTATACCGCAGGGTGGAGTTCTAACATCCTTCCTTCATATATTATATTAATGACTTCCCAGTCTACAAATAAAAATGTCTCTATTTTCTCATGACAGCACTGTAGTCTATAATCATGGAAATATGACATTGAAAATGATAAAGATAAAAAGTATTTATTTGGCATTAGACCCTCACAGACACTTACGACACGTCTTACACTCTCAATATTGTATCTTATAATTTTTTCATAGCTTCTTTTTTAATCTACTAGCATTTCAAATATGACCATTGGCGAAGAAGAAATAGCAAAAGATTTTTGCCAATATAGGTCTCTTTTCAAAACGTTAATTTCTATTACAATAAATTGATGACAGTGTATAATGGTGACAAGTGGTACAGTTAAATTTATTTTAATACATGTGCTGAATCATATCCAGACATCTCTGTCAGTCACATATTCATCGATTCTGTAATAACCCTTCTTACATAGAGTATTTTCGATGTGGCTTTTTAACATATTGTCAGGCAAGGATAGACCTGTTTCAGGTAATTTATTATAGAATCGAATACAATTTACATTAAAAAATTTATTAGTCTTAGCAAGCCGATGTATAACCCTGGGATCACTCCCATGTGCTGAAACATGCTTGACCAATGCTACTCCTGCATCTGTAGTGGATTTACCAGCTGTAAATCCGTATTGCGCATTATGAAAAATTTCATTGGTCTTAAAATAGAGTTGCAATTGATCAAGCAATATCTTTTCGAATATTTAACTCAATACTGGCAAAATAGATATGGATCTGTAATTCCCCAGTTCACTTTTTTCAGCAGACTTGAATAATGGAATTAATTTACTAAATTTCATTAAGTCTGGGAATACGTAGGTCACACTATAAGTTTTGCGTAACTTAAAAAAACAACAAGTTATAACCAAAATATTATGTTTATTGCTTTTCAAAATACTCTCCTTTACATTTTAAACATTTTTTCATGCGATCGAACCATTTTTTAAAACAGGAGGACCACAGATCTGAAGGCATGTTTTCTACGTGCTGATTGAACGCTATCACTGCCTCTTCGGAGTTGGTAAAAGTGAAACCTCTAATCAAATCTTTGATTTTGGGGAAAATACAGAAATCACAGGGTGCTAGATCGGGGCTATGCGCAGGATGGGTAACGAGTTGTACTTTTTCGGAAGTTAAAAATGACTTTGTTTTATTGGCCGTGTGTGAAGAAGCGTTGTCATGATGTAGGAGAACGCGGCTTTTTGGTCGTCTTTCGCGAACTTTTTCTAACACCCTGGGTAAACAAATGGTAGAATACCACTCGGCATTAACACTCTTTTGATCTTGAAGTGGAATTGTGCAGATGGGACCCGTAGCTGAGAAAAAAAAACGCGATCATTTTTTTACCAACGTTTCTCGCCTGCCTCACTTTTGTTGGCCTTTTCTCATTTTCAAACACCCATTCACAAGATTGCTGTTTTTTTTCGGGTTCAAAACAATAAATCCACGTTTCGTCTCCTGTGACAATGTCATAAACAGCATTAGAATGTCCGTGGTCGTACTTCAGTAGCATCTGTGAGCACCATTCCACGCGAGCCCGCTTCTGCTCCGCTGTCAGTTCATGAGGGATCCAACGACAACAAAGTTTCCGAACTTTCAATTCTTCGTGTAAAATTTTCTGAATTTGATCTCATACCAATCCCCAATAGTTCTCGAATTGTCTCATAGGTAATCCGCGGGTTTTCTTCAATTAGCCGCTTAACAGTAGCCACATTATTTACGTTGACGGCAGTTGAAGGCCGCCCTTCACGAAATTCGTCATGTAAAGAAACTCGACCTCTCTCAAATTCAACAAACCATCGCCTCACGGTGCTCAAAGAAGGTGCTTCTCTCCCAAAAGCATTTTGAAGACGAGCAGCACAGTCTTGTGGAGAGAGACAACTTTTAAAATCATAAAAAATCATCGCTCTAAAATCTTTTCGACTCAATTCCATTTTCGTTGCGTACGTAGAACTTTGATATGTCATAAAAAACAATTGACAAATGATTTCCCGCCAATTGTTTTTTTTTTTATTACTAAGTAGGTTGCAACGTTTCAAAAAATATAACATTCGAAATTCAAATAGTTCCGATTAGCTAGAAGTGCAAAACTTTTAGTGTGCCCCTAGTATACCAATATCTATACATTGATTAAAAATAAGTGCCAAGTGTGGAGCTACTGACTCAATAATACAATAAAATACTTTTATGGACATTCCCTAATGATCTTCTGAGTTTTTAATGTTCAGTAGTTTAAGGGGTTTAATTATTTCGCTTGATTAAATAAGTATAAATTGGAAAAGCTCCACTCTTGTTTGTACATTCTCCTTTAATAACTCACCAGCAACATGTGGAGTTGAATTGAGGGAGTTACTCGTAGTTGTAATATGAGGGATATTAATGAAATAGTCATCAAATAGTTTTGCTACTTGTTTAACAGCTGTTGTTTTACAGTTTGATTATTATGTTTAATAGAGTACTCATTATCCTGTGGATTATCTTTACCTGTTTTTTTTTAACAATATCCCAGACAGAATAATTTTGTTTTTAATATACATTGATTTTACAACTTTGCAAACATTTTACAATATTATATTTAACAAAGTCTGGGTCAAATCTATACGTCTTTACTCCATATAATTCAAACATTTTGTTTCTATTTATAATATACATGTAGTTGTTGAATCATTAAACTTATTTTTTTTTCGTGGTATTAATCTTTGATGAATGAAAATAAAATTTAAGAATGAATATACACGATAGTTTAGTATCAATTTTTGACTGGCTAAATAAAAATAATTTAATTAATTATAAATATTAATAAAACAAACATAATGAATTTTGAAGTAAGCTAATTAATACTAAGACATTAAATATAAACCATAAAGACCAAAACGTAAAAGAAACAAATGTAATTTACCGGAGGGAGACTTTGAACAAAAGTCGTCTGCGTCGGTACCTTTGTCTCACCTATTTCTGCCGCCAAGCAGCTATATTTATATAGCTGTGTTCTGGTTTGAAGGGTGAGATATGAGAAATTACTGGGTACTGTGGCCAAACATCCTTAGATCACAAGATTGGCAGCGCGCTAGTAACACCCCCCGTGGTGTTGCGTAAAATATGTAGGCTGCGGCCGGAGGATGCAAAAAAAAAACAATTATTAAAATATATTTAATTAATTAAAATTATAATCTAATATACGTGACAATTGCTCGATGTAAGAAACAAAAGTGAACTTAAAATTAACTCGATGCGATCTCGAAGACGCGGTATCTTGGGTGGTCTCGCTGCACCTGCATCGTTGCCGACATCGCGCGGTTTCCACGAAGCGCAGCATTTACGTAAACGCTGACCGGCGATACTCGTGGAGCTCCGATACGTAACAGCTCCCCCCGTAGCTCAGCAACTATTCGACAAGCTTGTTTGAAATAGTTGCTGCGATGTTTCGATGGTCTGATCTATAAGTGCATCAGCCATCTTTTTAGATGGGGCTACAATCTCCTCCTCAATTATATCTAAATTTCTATTTGTATCTAACTTATGAATTACACCTACGCTAGGGGTTCGCGATTGCCTGGGATGGAAAATCTTGAATGACTTAAAGGAACACTTAAAAAGAGAAGGAAGCAACTCTAGATAGATCTAGGTACTTACATAAGCATATTTGATTTCTCTGCTGTATCGATTTCTGGATACTCCTCTGGACCGTAGCACTCGTAGGTTACAAATAGCTGCCCGCCGTGATCTATTCACTGACTCTATTTTACAGCTATCCTATCGACTGCGCCAAATACGTAGGCTGCGGCCGGAGGATGCAAAAAAACTCAATTTTTAAAATGTATTTAATTAATTAAAATTATAATCTAATATACGTGACAATTGCTCGATGTAAGAAACAAAAGTGAACTTAAAATTAACTCGATGCGATCTCGAAGACGCGGTATCTTGGGTGGTCTGGCTGCACCTGCATCGTTGCCGACATCGCGCGGTTTCCATGAAGCGCAGCATTTACGTAAACGCTGACCGGCGACACTCGTGGAGCTCCGATACGTAACACGTATGTCAATAAGCTGCGGTGATCGTTTACCATCTAATGCGGGCCGCATGCTTGTTTACCAATCTAGTTTCATAAAATAATAAAATGAAATTAAATTGTTAGAACATTGATAATGATATGTCAAAGAGAACTCAACTTAACCAATTATATCTAATTTATATAACTCAATATATGTTATGTAAAGTAGCTAATCATACTGTCCTTTTAACAGCCTATCATGGTTACGTCGCTTCGACCCTGCGGTACGGCATTATATTTTGGGGTAATGCCACAAAAATTCATGAAGCATTTTTAGCACAGATGAAATGTTTATGGGCTATATGCTGTATAATTGTATGACGACTAGCGCCACCGTCCATATTTAATACTAAATTAGGTGACACTAGATGGCGCTGTATCCTTCTAGACTTAAATTAAATCGCACTATGGTTGCGTTCATTGTATTTTACCTTATCGGAAATATGCATAATTATATTTGAATTCGCTTTGGCAACGGTCGTTTCATTTATAGTACCAACGATTCTTGATCTACCATTGAATAGACCTAACAGGTGGTGTAGTGCCTGAACATAATGGTCCTTGAACGAGTCGGATCGGCCTAGTAGTACTTTGACGACCCTTTTTGAAGAAACATCGTCATTGCGCCTTGTGGGTAGTGGATCGCTATTGGCGCGAAGGTCGGTGCACCAGATGTGGGTGCTCCTGTGAAGCAGCCCCGCGTAACAGGTGAAGGTGTTCCGGATTACCATGTCGATGTGGAGGTGGATGTCACAACAGCTGGGTGAGCCATAACATCAAGGAATGCAGAAGAACTCAACCTTAACCGACTGTGTACGAAAAGTGGTATAAAGTGTTTGACAAGTGATTACATGGGATAAACTGTGAGTAAATTGAACCTTATATCTATAGGAAAGTTTACTTTGAACTTTCGTAGTAGGAAATTTAGGACTTAGAATAATTGAGCAAAAAGTGATACTACGGGGAACCTATGCCCGATTTTCCTTTGGTGTAAACGTACAAAAAGACTTTTTTTCAACTTCAAAAAATTTCATAGAATGTTTCAATAGTTTTTCATCACAATTCTATGTAACTGCGTGCTCTTTGGTATTGTTTGTACTTCTATACTTGTTACTGAATTTAATTTTAAAATGGAACCTTTGTTGAAACTCCAGTTGGACGCTATTACAGCTATTACAAAGGAAAAAAACTAATTTCAAAAAGTCTCCTAAAGACCGCATAACCGAGACGTATGTAGAAGCTCGGCTTGAACTTTTAGAATCACATTGGTCTTCGTTTTACGCGACTCACCGTAAGATAATTGAGAATATTCAACAAGGTGATTTGTCAAAATCCGATTATCATAATTTAGACCAGTACGGAACCACTGAAGAGCTGTATGTAGAGTTCAAATGCGAGTTGAAAGAAATATTGCGTCGGATACAGAAAAGTAACTCCTCAGATGTCGAAACAGCTTCGACGTCAAAAATTTCACAAGAAAGACTAACTGTATCCAGCGTACAACTGTCAAAAATTTCCCTACCAATGTTTAGTGGCAATTATGCAGAGTGGACAAGTTTCCGTGACTTATTTACATCCCTCATACACAAGAATGGGTCACTAGACAGCGTACAAAAACTTCATTATCTAAAAACTCATTTGACAGGGGAAGCAGAGCAATTGTTGCGCCACGTTCCAATAACTTCCGATAACTATTTAATTTGTTGGTCTAAGCTAGAAAGTCGATACGATAATAAAAGATTCTTAGCTAACGGCATTCTTACACGTTTCATGCATCAAAAACAAGTTAACGCCGAATCATCAAGTGCTTTAAAGGAGCTATTGGACACTAGTAACGAATGTTTAAACGCTCTGAAACAACTGGATATCAAAGTCGATGAATGGGACATTATCGTAATATTCATATTAAGTTCAAAGCTAGACAATGAAACCCGCAAACAGTGGGAATCTAAAATTAGCGAAATTGCGGAACATTTACCATCATGGGAACAATTTCAAGAGTTCATAGAGCAAAGATTCAGAGCATTAGAGTTTTTAGATACAAAAGTTGTCAAAAATATTTCTAGGGTTCAAACACACAAGTCACTTCACGTTACCACATTCACTTGTCCATACTGTAAAAATGAACACAAACTTTTCAACTGCAAAAAGTTTGCACGAGAAAATATTGAAATGCGTCGTAATTTTGTTCAAACCCAACGTTTGTGTTTTAATTGTTTAGGTTCAAGTCACTCAGTAGTTGCATGTCGTCAAACTACTAGATGCCGAATATGCCATCGAAAACATCATTCTTTACTACACCATCCCAATCTCAGCACTAAACCAGTCGACGACAAGGGGAACTCGAATCAATCGATTGGTGCAGAAGCTGTGGCTTTGGTAGTAAATTCACAAAGCGATTCCACTCAAAATATAACCAACTGTTTTTCTCAATCTTACTCTCAAATACTACTAGCGACTGCTTTAGTAAATGTAGAAGCCCGAACAGGTACACACATAACTTTACGGTCACTATTAGACCAGGGTTCACAGGCGTCGTTCATTACGGAGTCTGCTGTCCAACAACTAGGACTGAAGAAGAGGGTATGCAGAAGTTATGTATCTGTGTTGGGAAGTGATGCAAGCCCTACGATCGTGTCTAAATACATAGTTCAACTCAAGCTGCAATCTCTTCTCGACACAAGTTTTGTTATTCGGGTAGAAGCTCACGTACTAGACAAACTGACAAACTTTCTGCCTAGTCGGAAACTTGCAGTTCAATTGTGGACACAATTTTCACAATTGTCGTTGGCTGATCCCACTTTTGACATCCCTAATAAGGTAGATATGTTGCTCGGTGCAAAAGTGTACAGTCAAATTTTAAAAGAAGGTCTAATTAGAGATCCGTCAAGTTTGCTTATGGCACAGAATACATCACTTGGATGGATAATATCAGGAGAAACAGTTAATGAAGATGGTAAAATGCCAGTGTCTTATCACAACAATATTTTGTTGAATATGCATGTAAGAGTAGAAGTCAATGAGACGCTGCGAAAATTTTGGGAAATTGAATCAGAACCATCTCTCTTAAATGATAAAAAGTTTTTAACTGAAGAAGAAAAGAAATGTGAGGAGATATATGCAAACACGACCACAAGAGATCCTTCTGGTCGCTATATTGTCCGGCTTCCTTTCAGGGAAGATGATCCAAAATGCTCAAAGGGCAACTCGAAAGATGTAGCATTGAAAAGACTATCGTGCTTAGAAAGGAAAATGTCAAAAAATGCCAATCTTAAAAACCAATATTCAGACGTATTTACTGAATATTTAGCTTTAGGACACATGGAAATTGTACCGTTTCACGAGCGAAACAAATCTGAAGTATTTTATTTACCTCATTTAGGTGTGATCCGAAACGAAAGAAGTACAACTCCAGTTCGTATTGTATTTGACGCCTCATGTCCAGGTTCTAATGGCATCTCATTAAATAATGACTTAATGATAGGTCCCGCACTACAGGCCGACCTGAGACACATCATAATGAGATGGCGAGCCCATCCAATATGCATTACGTCTGACATCGCTAAGATGTATCGACAAATACTAGTGTCTAAAGAAGACGTCGATTACCAGCGTGTGCTATGGCGTGGAGATACAAATTCTGATATAGAATATTACAGGCATCTCAGAGTTACTTTCGGAACATCATCAGCTCCTTATCTTGCTATTCGAACACTCCAACAGTTGGCTTATGATGAAGTTGTAGACTTCCCACAGGCTTCTGAAAGGGTATTAACAGATTTTTATGTTGACGATTTGATGACTGGTTGTCAAGACGAAGCTGAGGGTATGATACTTTATAGGGACATGCAGCAATTACTAAAAAGAGGAGGGTTTGAATTGCAAAAATGGGCAAGTAATAGCGAAAAACTAATGAATTGGATGAAGAAAGAAAACAAAGAAGTCAAAGCTAAAGAAAATGAAGGTACCGCATCCGCTGCACAGGAGCCTGAAAAAGAAGAAACAAAATTAATGATAAAAACAGATAAAGAGTTGAAGATCTTGGGACTTACCTGGGATAGACAAGGTGATGTCTTTAAATATACAATACAGCTACCACCACAGAACGAACCTGTTACTAAAAGGAAAGTTATTTCAGACATTTCACGCCTCTTCGACCCTTTGGGTTGGCTTGCGCCTATCATAATAAAAGCAAAGATCCTTATACAAAAAATATGGATCTCAGGGATACAATGGGATGAGGAACTTACGCCTAAACTGCTAGTTGAATGGTTCACGTACAGGAATGAACTTTTAGTGTTATCAAGTTTTGAAATGCCTAGGTGGATCAACACACGGAGTAATGATATTTCTGTGCAGCTTCATGGATTTTGTGATGCATCTTGTGAAGCATACGCAGCAGTTGTATATATACGTGTGATTGATATTGAAAAGAACATTCATGTACAGCTTATTTCGTCTAAGACAAAAGTGGCACCTGTCAAACAAATATCCATCCCTCGTCTGGAGCTTTGCGGAGCTGTGCTGCTTTCTCGATTATTAACGGAAGTCTCTCAAGTTCTAAGTATTTCTAAACAACATACTTACGCATGGACTGATTCCTCAGTGGTGCTTGCATGGCTGAGCAGCCACCCAAGCAGGTGGAAGGTCTTCGTCGCAAACCGGGTATCTGAAATTCTTACTAGCATGGATAGGTCACAGTGGTCGCATGTCCAGTCGAAGGAGAACCCCGCTGACTGCGCGTCGCGTGGAGTGATGCCGTCTGACATTCTCAATATTGAACTCTGGAAGAGTGGGCCTTGTTGGTTAAAAGGAGATATGGACTATAATGGCTGGATTAAGACTAGTTATGAAACTAACACGGAAGAGAAAGCGGCGAAAGTGTGTCAAACGCTTACAACAACAAGTGATGAAGTTATATGGATGAGATTTTCTTCTTTGAGAAGACTTGTTAGGGTTGTAGCATGGTGTAGAAGATTTAAGTTACGGGTGTCTATCAAGTTTCCTCGATGGCTAACCAACAATGAGATACAGGAAGTTCTTCGCATATGTATTAAGCAATATCAGAGTCTGAATTTCAGCGAAGAAATAGAAAGCTTAAATAAGAAGGGAACAGTTAACAAAAATAGCAAACTTATCTCATTGAATCCTTTTCTTGATGCGGTAGGCCTCTTACGTGTTGGTGGACGTTTAGATCAAGCTGTTATAGATAAAGGTAGAAGACATCCCATTATTCTTCCAGCCAAGTCACATTTGACAGAGCTGATTGTAGCGGATGCACACGAAAAGACTTTACACGGGGGACCCCAAATAATGATAAATTATTTAAGGTCCAAATACTGGATTATAGATGTAAAGAACCAAGCAAAATATTTCGTACGAAGCTGCGTTAAATGTGTTCGATATGCAGCTCGTAATCGAGAACAGCTGATGGGGCAACTCCCAGCAGCTAGAGTGACTCATGGCCGAGTATTTCAACAAAGCGGTGTAGATTATGCTGGGCCAATTAACATACGAGCTTCAAAAGGCCGCGGACATCGCGCCTATAAAGGCTATATTTGCCTATTCACATGTATGGTAACAAGGGCAATTCACCTGGAACTCGTAAGCGATCTTACTGCTCAAGGTTTCATAGCTGCTTTCAAGAGATTTGTAGCACGCAGAGGTCACTGTGTGAAACTTTTTAGCGACAATGGCACCAACTTTGTGGGGGCATCTCGTGAACTGAAATTTCTATTAGCTGAGGAAAGATCTGGTCTCATTCCTGAGATAGCAGACTGGTTGTCATCGAACGATACTGAGTGGCACTTTATACCACCTCACTCTCCAAACTTCGGTGGTTTGTGGGAGGCTGGTGTAAAATCCACAAAACATCACCTCAGGCGAGTAATTGGCACCTCAACCCTCACCTTCGAAGAGATGAGTACAGTACTGGCGCAAGTGGAAGCTTGCCTCAATTCTAGACCCATTTCCTGCATTAGTAGTATTGCAGATGATCCCATGCCCTTAACTCCCGGCCATTTTTTGGTTGGCGAACCTCTCATATTAGTACCAGATGTTAACTACGCAAACTCGAATATTAGCAGTCTTAAACGCTGGCAGCTTACTCAGCGTATGGGTCAGAATTTCTGGCAAAAATGGTCACACGAATACCTAACACAGTTTCTGCACCGATATAAATGGAGTTATCAAACACCAGAACCTAATGTAGGCGATGTCGTATTAGTAAAGGAGGATAATCTCCCTCCGGCACGATGGCTGTATGGTATTATAACAGTCAAGCACCCGGGTTTGGACAACATTACACGCGTGGTTAGTTTAAGGTGTAAAGGTGTTGTCATTCAGCGGCCAGTATCAAAGCTATGTATTTTACCTATTGCTAAATGATATTGTCAACTTTGTATTAATTTCGTATAGTCATAACAAACCTAGTAATTTCCTTTAAGGGTTAATTTAATAAATTTTGTTCATTACACTTATATTAATTTCTATGTTACGCTTTGTACGAGTATATATACTAAGATAGCGATGCAATCAGGAATTGCATGTAATTTGTTTATGTGTAAAACTTGTTAATAGTGTCATGGTGGGCGGTATATGAACGTTCCGTTCATGGTGGGCGGAATGTATAATTGTATGACGACTAGCGCCACCGTCCATATTTAATACTAAATTAGGTGACACTAGATGGCGCTGTATCCTTCTAGACTTAAATTAAATCGCACTATGGTTGCGTTCATTGTATTTTACCTTATCGGAAATATGCATAATTATATTTGAATTCGCTTTGGCAACGGTCGTTTCATTTATAGTACCAACGATTCTTGATCTACCATTGAATAGACCTAACAGGTGGTGTAGTGCCTGAACAATGCAAATTAAAACCGTCTGATTCATGCAAACCACACTTTCAGGAACTGAAACTATTAACTCTACCCTCGCTGTATATTTATAATATATAATAATATGTCGTAAAAGTAGTAAATAAATAAATAAATATTTGTGTGAAATAATATACAGTTGTTTCAAAACGTGGATATTAGACGTCGCTATGGTAATCTACACTTAACTCAATGTAAAACTACTCGTACTTTTTTACATAAAAGTGTCTACGCAAGGGCACCTAAATTACATAACAAACTTACAATTCAGGCGAAATGTAATTAGGTTATTTATTGACAAACTGTACTACTCAGTTAATGAGTATCTAAGTGATAATGTATAATGGTAAAATAATCATAACTGTTACTATTTATTTTAGATTTCAAGGTTAAAATTAACATTATACATTTATTATTATAGGTCTTTCCACTCACGGGTATTAATCCCGGTCATTTGATAGGCGTGCGCGGGGATAAGGATCTAACGCATAGTGGCCCCTTCGAAAAGATTGTATGTAATATTGTACACCCGCCGTGACCCGCTCCAGGGGATATTACTGGGACAATATACCAATGAACAGGTCACGGAAGGTATTGGGATTATTGGAAATATGTCGAAAAAAAGTGGGCTATTAAAATGACATTTGGAAGTATTATTAGAACGGTGGCTCGCCACTCACTAGATGGACCCCCGAAATGCCAAAAAAAAGAAGTTACGTGCCTATCTTTTAGAGAGTCTGTCCAAGCAGTAATCATCTAATGTGTGTTGTATAATTAGTATATATTATATTATTCATAGAGAAAATATGTATGTATTACTAGGGTCTTGTATGTATTATTGTGGTTGTGTATGTATTATCGTAGTTATTTATGTATTCTATTTTATATTATATTTATGTTAGGTGACCATATAAAGAATAAATTCTTTATAGGGTCGATTATTATTTTATTTTAATTAAAACCGCAATCGCGTTTTTTCTCCACTCCCGATGGTTGATTGGTAGAGAATGCAATTAGCATTATGTCCGCCTTTTGAAACAACTGTATTATGGTCAATAAAGTATTAAATAATAATAATAATGTCAGAGAGAGAGAAAGTCGGCCGGGGGCAACACCGATGTGAGTGACTCAGGGGTGTCGAGAGATGTGCTGCGCTTTCTCCGAAGTTACTCGCGGCGTTATGCCTTTTAGCACTTTCACCCCTGGAGCACATCACCTGCTAGAGCAATATACTCTATCGACTCCTCACTAGACGGCCAATGAAGGCAAGACAGACCTGAGAGTCCTGCGGACCTTCTTAAATTTCCGCTCCGATCGACGAAGACACGCCGGAGACGAAGGCCCTGATCGACTCTCTGGAGCACTCGGGTACCCGTGGTGTCGTTACCCACCAACAGCTCGCCACAAGCTGCCCTGCCCTTATTATTATTATCATCTATAAAATTGACATTAGTCATTAACATTGTCATAGAGAAATTAAAATTGACGTTATTTTATTACAGTTGTTTATTAAATTGACAATATTAATTGTCTCCATCCAGTGAGTGGCGAGCTTCCGGCAGGCGGTGGCTCGCCACTCACTGGATGGACCCCCGAAATGCCAGAGAAATTCGGCCGGGGGCAACACCGGTGTGAGTGACTCAGGGGTGTCGAGAGGTGTGTTGCGATTTCTCCGAAGTTACTCGCGGTGTTATGCCCTTTAACACTTCCACCCCTGGAGCATATCACCTGATAAAGTAATATGCTCTATCGACTCCTCTCTGGACGGCCAATGAAGGCAAGCCAGAGCTGAGAGTCCTGCGGGTGTTCTTGACTTACACTCCGACCGACGAAGACACGCCGAAGACGAAGGCCCCGATCGACTCTCTGGAGCACTCGGGTACCCGTGGTGTCGTTACACACCAACAGCTCGCCACAAGCTGCCCTGCGGGCATATAATATTAAACTTATTATTGTATCATGATTAGAATTAATTTTATTAACTTACATTTTAATGTATTTTGTATGTTATGATTACAAATATGTATATAAACCCAAAAAATACCAAACCGGGGACCAGTTGGTCAATAAGCCAGTTCCCTATCCACTGGGCTGTTACTACTGTATACCCAAGAAGTTTATCAGGAACACCGTTCCTATATGAAATCTATATGTTTGTCTGTGCGTTAGTCTGTGTGTTTGTCTGTCGCTTTTTTCGAATATTCGAATTTTGACTTCAGATTCGGATTCAGCATAAAAAAGTAGAATAGGAATGTTCAGGAACACCGTTCCTATCTCTTAAGGAACATGGTCAAAATGGCCGACATATAAAAAAAAAATGAATTGTTATATAATTGACTAGCCAGGTGTTCCTCTAGCAGTGCAAGCTTGCGCATTCTCAATTGGTTTTATTTAAATCGTATTGCAGATAGCAGAGAAAATCCTGAAGGGTGGTAACATCAAAAGCATGTACATGTTTCACCAAAAGTGACGGCCTGGTGACATCGTCAAAAGGCCAAATCAAAAGTGGATCTTTTGCGAAATCTGCATCGAATAGTTTGAGGTTGTAAATCTTGATGTTAGATTTTTTTTATACTACGTCGGGAGGCATACAAGCATACGGCCTACCTGATGTAAAGCGGGTACCGTAGTCTATTAACGCTTGCGATATATTAATCATCACTCGCGCGATGCCTCCTCTGCTGCTTACACGGCAACTCCTTGGGAGCTTACTGGTGACCTCACTCACACGCAGGAACACAACAACCCTCTAGGGAGCTGTTATTTGGCTTTCAGTGAAATGGATGTACTTCCCTAGACGGGCTGCTTTGACGCGCCTTACCTCTCTTGTAATGAGTTATGAAAGCTAGAAGATGTACATTAGACGATGTTACTCGTATTTACCACAAATCAATAAACCACTTGGCAAAGCATAACGCAAGCGCTCACAAATACGTTGTGTTTTAGCACCTAAATATGTCAGTGCTTCTAGCTTGCTGACCAATGCGAGAATATTTTAACCAATAAGCTGATAAGTACAGCGATTTTAATCCGCGAACTAGCCAATAATAAGCCGCACGTTCGACTCTATTCCTGAACCGTTGCGTTGAGTTACTACGTAATATCGTTTTTATTGCTGCTACATAGGTTATTTCCTTCATTATCTGAATCATGTTTATCAACTAAACATGCATGCATACAACAATAAGCTCCTTTTTGAAACAGTCGTCTAATTAAATCTCTTTCGCAATTTAGTGTTTTTCGCTGGTGTATCACCACCATGAAGGTACACCATATAGAGAGGAATAGAGAGGAAAACGCACAGTCGATTTAGTCATTTTCCCTCTTCAAGAGAACGCCAAACCAATCATGATGCCGAGCGATTACCGTAGCCTATACACTATGGCAACATAAAGATTATCGTTTACACATTGCTATCTGGAAATGATTCAGTAGATATTTAATTATTTTTATATTTTACAAGCGGGTCGCCTCGGCTTCACACGGGTGCAATGTAGATGCTAATTTGTTTTCAGTGTGGAGTGATTTTAAATGCAAAACGTATTTAACGTATATTAATAAGGAATTAATAATCCTGTATTGTTTAAAATAATATTGTATTGTAAAATAATATCTTCACGCCAGGGCTCTTGCGGTGTAGGCAGAGAGAATCGAGCGCCATATGACGCGGTCCCTACACACTTCACTCGTTTCTTTCACATTCATAGCTCTTTTTCATGCACGCTTGCCGGTTCCTAATGCTCCTGACATCACCTTCTGATAAAAGACGACCAATTTGGTCATGGTAGGTTAGTATTATTTTTTGTAATATGTAACAGTTAAAAATGGTTACTGTGGGTTATACTTAGGAGATAGACATATAACATCGCGGAGTTTTTTGTATAACTTTTTTAAGCTATACAATTCTGTAGTATATAATTGGGATCTAGCACGTAAGGTAAGCGCACAAAAAGTCGTTGCGTAGTTTAAAAGATCTACGCGTACAGATGGCGGGAAGCAACTTTGTTTTATACTATGTAGACAGTATTTTCTAGTCACTCGATATCATCATTATTTTTGTATTGTTTTACTGACATAGATTTTGGTACATCAATTGAAAAAATAGGCCAAGTGCGAGTGGGACTCGCGCACGAAGGGTTCCGTACCATTATCTATAAAAAAGGCAAAAAAATCACGTTTGTTGTATGGGAGCCCCCTTAAATATTTATTTTATTCTATTTTTTAGTATTTGTTGTTATAGCGGCAATAGAAATACATCATCTGTGAAAATTTCAACTGTCTAACTATCACGGTCCATGAGATACAGCCTGGTGACAGACGGACGGACGGACGGACGGACGGACGGACGGACGGACGGACGGACGGACGGACAGCGGAGCCTCAGTAATAGGGTTCCGTTTTACCCTTTGGGTACGGAACCCTAAAAAGACGTACATGGGCAAATTTCTTTTGGCATTTCTTCCGAAATGACCATTGGCGAACAACAGTCATTTTCTTTTATATTTTATATTAGAAATGCTAGTAATTAATAAAAGATAAACGAATTGTATTAAAAAACAATAAAATACAATTAGATTTGATTTTATAAATGTAAGACGTGTTTAGTGCCCGCGAAGGCAATTGAAGAATTTTTATCTTTTAATCGCTGCCACCGCTAATGCTTGCTCCTCAGGAGATAGCTGGCTACCGTACATACTCGTACACTTAAATATACCTTTTTCCTGCAGAGGTTTACTAAATATTAAAGTGCACAACGTCCCGAGAGGTCTCCTTTACCACTAACGATAATGAGAAGTCACTTGCGGGTTCATGCCAAAATATTTACTAAGCAAAATCTCATTTCGTCACCCTCAGTTAAGGTAGCTTAAGTTACCCTATCAAGAAAGCCTGGGCTTCACAACATATAAAACAGTTTTTAATATTTCATACCTTAATAGTTTCAGATCCACGTCGAGAAACTCGTGTGAGCTTGCAAGTTCTAATTTTATTTATATTAGGTTGATATGCATAATGCTCGACACAATGAGATACCGGAAACTTGGACTACAAGGAGGTGATCTCAGTGGACTGTTTTATCAGCACCGCCTCAGAGGATTACCTGGTTAACTCCCTCGCTCGCAGCAATACAGTGATCTTCCAGATAATTATCATTTGGCTGTAATTAAACTACATATATAAGTATATACGATACGCGTAACCATGGAGCAGCTGTGTAGATCTACCCTACCAATAATTGAGATTTTTCTTTTAAGATTTATAATCTTAAAATTTATGTTATAATTTTATCTATTGAAACTATCGTGGATGAATGGCGAGCGAGTACATGCTACTACATGTAATACTAATGTCTTCGAACAAAGCATCTCGTATAATTATGATAGAACTTCACTTCATGTAATTTCGTTTAATCACTAATTATATTTTAAAAGACGCGTGACTTAACCTAAGAAAGGTCTAATCTTCCCACCGGTTTGTGGGGATCTGACGGCAGTTGCTTCACGTCAAAATTAGTATTTTCGCCTAAATCTTTATTCTTAGATAGCGGACACCGTCAATACAAATGGATTAGAAAAATGGGATAACGCTGATAAGAAGAAAACTTCCCAATATATCCATTAAAATCTGCTATGCTCGTATAAAGTAGTTTCAAAATTCTGCGTAAATTTTAGAAGCGGGAATAAGTTACGTATGCGTAAAAGACACGGATGGTTTATTTTTTGACTCTATTTAGTCCCCTAAAACTTATGTAATCGGTGATATTTGTCAATTAGTGAAGCCAAAATATGTTTTGTTTTGAGCGTCAAAATGGTCGCTCACAACGCCCGCCGCCTATTCATCCGTTAAAAATCTCCCTCTGCGACCTCTAAAAATTTTCTTTTGAAAAGGAACTAAGTTACAGGGGGTTAAATCTAGACTATAGCGTGGTGGCGTAATGTCATGAAAAATTAAAACTCCTTTGCGGAGTTTGCCTCTTTGTTATTTACTTAATTTTTTTATTTCTTTTCATTAAAATGTCTTCAATATTTCAAAATTTAGTTGCTATTAATATAATAATAATATTCTTGCTGTCGGTCGAACCTTCAATTTTCTTGGTGGCTTTTCGCCTTTTAATTTCCATTTTATTGCGTCTTTCGGGTTTTTCTTTCACATTTTCTTCTGGCATTCGCCAAGTTTTGTCACTGATCTTTATTTTTATCTGATAGTTTCTTCCTTCTTGCCCTTTACTAAGTCTAAATATGCTAGACAACATTTCACATGCCTTTGCTTATGGAATGGCGTCAATATTCTAGACAGCCCACACGCGCTAATACGTACTTAAATGTTCAAGAATTATTTCATCAACTCGCTCTTTAGTAATGCCAAAATTGTAGCTAATTCTCGGTTATTTTTTAAAATAAAATCGGAGAGTGTAGGGTTTTACGATAATTTACTATTATTAGCTACCGTCGTCGGCCCGCGTGTCGGTAGAAGTGAGAACGAATCTGTTTACAATACAAGCAACACATTTTGATAATACGTAAGACAGAACAAGGCATTAGCGGTTACTGGATGTGGCACGCTCAGATTAGGGTGAGTAGTATAACATTTGAATGTATGCTATTATTGTTATTTATATTATTTTGCAACCATTTATATTTTGTGTTGTGTTGGCTTATTAAGAGAGGTAGGGCGCATCAAAGCAGCCCGTCTGGGGAAGTACCTCTACCTCACAGAAACCACAGCTAAATAACAACTCCCTAGAGGGTTGTTGTGTTCCTGTGTGTGAGTGAGGTCACCAGTAAGCTCCTAAGGAGTTGCTGTGTAAAGCAGAAGAGGAGGCATCGCGCGAATGATACTCAATATATAATACGCGTTAATAGGCTAGGGTAACTGCTTTACATCAGGTGGACCGTATGCTTGCATGACTCCCGACGTTGTATAAAAAAAAAATGTGTTTATTATTTGTTGTTAAATATGTTTAATATGTAGAACGCGCCCATATATATTCATACATGCACGCATCGTCAAGTCTGTTTCCCATTGGGATAGGCAGAGACTATGGAACGCCAGATGTCCCTCCCATACCAATCAACCTCTCTCCGAACGCTCTTCGGTTTTGGGTGCTTTTGATTTTGATATATACGTAACACATTTATGTTTATACACACATATTTTATAAGTACGTACATATATTTTTATTATTTAGTTTTAGTAGTCGTACCCACGTATTATTTTATATAATAATAGTAGGTACGCCTTAGAAACCGGCGAGCGTGCGCGAAAAGAGCAAAATAAAGAAGCTCGCATGTTTTATTCGTCAATTAGTCATGATCTGTTGCTTCACTATTCGAGATTAGATAACAGCAGATGCTGTAACTGCAGAAATCGAAGTTGTTAAAACTGATTCGACTGATACCTATTTTTATTTATTTTATATACAAAATTATTATTTTCTCAGGTATTTGATACGCGTGCGCGGGGATATGGGAGATGGTCGATGTAATGTAGTACTCGTACACCTTCCGTGACCTGCTCTAAAAAAGATACCAATCGAACAATATCCCCATGAGCCTGTCTCGACAGGCACCGGGACTATTGTGAGAATATGCGTAATTATTAGGCTATTTTAATGAGATCTGGAGGGATTATTGGTACCAGGTTATCACAGAAGTGGGACGAATACCTGCCATAACTAGTATATCAGTTTGTTACTTCCGGCAGGCTGTGGCTCGCCACTCACTGGATGGACCCCCAAAATGACAAATAAAGTTGACCGGGGGCAATACTGGGGTAAGTGACACAGGGGTGTCGAGAGGTATGCTGCGCTTTATCAGAAGCTACTTGTGGCGAATATGCCCTTTAACTTTCCACACCTGGAGCATATTTCTCTATTGAGTCCTCTCTACACGGCCAATGAAGGCAAGCCAGAGCTGAGGGTAGGTCTTCTTAGGTTTCCACACCGACCGACGAAGACACGTTGGTCACGAAGGCTCTGATCGAGCACTCGGGCATACGTAGTGTCATTATTTACCAACAGCTCGCAACACGCTGCCCTGTGGGGTCATAAAAAATATTATTATCATTTGTTTCTCGTAGTGATCAATTTAATCATAGCATTGTGCTCAAGCTTGATTATTTAATTCTTTTCTTCCAACATTATGAAAACTGCGATGGATAATTAAAATAAGCGCATTAAAACAAACGATTGTTACAGATTTTTCATAAAAGAATATAAAATGATTCCTAAATAAAAATGTGGGAATATAAAATTAAGCTGCGAGTTCCATTTTCCAAATTTTCTATAACAAATTAGATCTTATAGCATTCACCCCTCGTAAATCTTTTGTTGTAAATTGTATTCGATTCTATAATAAATTCCCTGAAACAATTCCGTCCTTTCCCAACAATATCATTAAAAGGCACATTAAAATAAATACTCTTTGTAAAAAGGGCTTATTAAAGAATTGACGAATATGTATGTATATCTTCACGCCAGGTCTCTTGGGGGGTAGGCAGATTTAACACGTGCTTTAATATATTACAATGTTAAATTTTCCACTTGACATCATTATTATTTACTGCTATGCTACAGTAACCCTAACTGATCGCACTGCTAGGATACGGGTCTCCGTCCAACCGCAGGGGGTTAGAGCATAAAACACCATGCTGCTCAATAGCGGATTGACAGAGATAAGTTTTTTGAGCGCCCAAAAGACCACCGGCTTAGCTTAACGACTGTTATCTATCAATAACAGCCGGGACCGACTTAACGTGCTATCTGAAGCACGGAGAAGCTCAAAATAGATAAACCCATCCACAGACAGGCTGCTTAACCGGCGTGTTCCATTAGAATGATACACACAACGGCACCATCGAGGTCTAATTGTACTGCTATTCTGACGTCAATTTATTGTAATATCAATAGACGATTTTAAAAAAGATTTATATTGACTAGTTTATAATGACATTTCCGAAATGCCGTAGATTAATATGGCAATTTCCGAATTTGAATGGCAAATGGCAACATACAATAAGATATTTTTTTTGTAAATGTGAGGCGTGTCTGAGTGGGCACTCAGAGGTCCCGTTAACATAATTTTTTAGATTGTTTTACTGGTTTCTATAATTCTTATACATTTTCGTAATAAAGTGCCATGTTCAACAGGTAATAAGATACGATGACAAGGATCGTATTATCGCGCAACGGATATCCCAAAAGTGGCTTGATTTATCGCCATAAAAATCCTCCGCGAGTTTCGGCTCAGTTTAAATTATGTTTTGACTGAAATAATAGCCATCTGATAAGGATATAGATTATCTCCATCCATATCCATATTCAAGGAACATTTTCTTTTGATGCAAACAATTAATTATTATGTTTTAGTTTTCACTTCCAGTTTTGTCTGAAATCTATAATAAATGTACAAATCGGAAATGTTTGTTTGTCGTCGGATTGCAATTGCAACTCAGTTTTTCAAGGAAAAAAAGAAAGTAGAAAAGGCGGTTCCAACGGGATACCATGTACGCTGATGAAATCGCGGTCTGCAGCTAGTGTACTATATATGTGATATTTTGCGGATCACGTGTACATACCGCAGACGTGGCGGTTCGGTACGGAATGTCTAATAGTGAAAAAAAAATATTGAGGCCTAAATTTTCTTGAAATATGGCCGATAGCTGATTAGTTCGTACTTATACGTATCTGTTGAACGCTTTTGGTGCTAATTTAACTTTTTCCGGTAACGGCGAAGCACCACAATAGAACCATATAGTATATGTCAATATCAATTTTTCCAAGGGACTGCAGCATGGAGTTCTTCAAGAAATGCGTGGAGAGGTTTTTAGAGAGTCGGCAACGCATGAGTGACACCTATGGTGTTGCAAATGCCATAGGCTACGATGACTGTTTACCATCAGGCAGGCCGTATGCTTGATGTACCGTATGCCACCTTAGTGGTATAAAAAAAAATAGTTATCACGGAATTAGTTCAGATAATCGTTTATTATTCTGAGCGTGGCTATTGTGAACTAATTTCAAGGAGAGATGTACAAGGACATGGAACCTGCTGATACAGCAACTCCTGGCAGCTTTCTGGTAAACTCACTTACACCCAGGAATACAGCAACTGTCCAGGCAGTTGTTATTTAGCTGCTGTTTTCGGTGTTTGTTTACTCTGAAGGTAAGACACGTCAAAGCACGTACGTGAATGTAGATTGATGATAATTATAATGAAATATGATGAGCTACCTGCCAAATCCAATATATATGTATATGAGCAATATGCACAGGGCTATTGAGACAGTCCAAACATATTCATTACTAGCTGAGCCCACTGACGTTACAATGCCCAAAAATAAACACAAATCTAAAAATCCGATTGCAGTGCCACCTGCCGGGAATTCTAAGTCAAAACCATCCAGCGACCCATCCAAACATACACAATAACTTTTATCAAAATACGTACGACAAATATAGTATGGTCGTTTAGAAGGAGGTTAGTGACATAAATACGTAGAAAATAATTATATATATATATATATGTAAAGACTAGCTGCAGTCCGCGCTAATCTCGGTGTACCGTGAGAATACCATAAGACCTACACAACCCGCAGGAAAAATCAACTCTGTCTTAGGTTAGGTCACAACAGAAATATAATTTCTTGGACGTGCGAATTTCCTTACGATGTTTTCCTTCACCGAAGAGCATGAAGTGATAAATTTAGTGGTACATGCCAGGATTAGAACCAGGGACCGTAAGTTAATAAACTGGTTATTTATTCACTGAGCGCACACTGAGTTATGAAACTCCTCAATAATTAGGTTATCAAATGCAATAACCAGAACTTCCAGACTAGCACGTTCAATGAAACAACCAAAAAAATAAGGCTTCCGCTTTATATATGCTTTACGGGCGTCTAAGGAATGATCTTTAAAAAAACGCTCATAAAGTTGTTCAAGCGGCCTTGGTTTACCGGAGATCATGACATACGAGCGCGAAGGGCTTATTCTATCTTATCATGAGCGCACTAAACTTGCTTTGAAAACTCCGCAGAGAATACACTCAGAGCGGGAAGACAAATGGAATCGTCTACGACACTCGAAAGCGATAACTATAAGGAATGTGTCACCTTTCCTTACGTCCATTGCGATCGTCTTGCATATTTTTTATACAACGGAATGCATATAAGCATACGGTCTACTTGATGTAAAGTAGTTATCATAGCCTGTACACGCTTGCTGTACAGGAGCAGCGAGCACTCACTCTTTCTATTTCACTTAGTTTTCACTGATCGGTCGCCATGCTTCTCAAGTGTTCATTGAAATTAGTGATGCCGTTCATAGGTCACAAAAGTGTGAATATCGATAATTTCGATGGTGTGGTAATACCATAGTGTAATAATTACTAATAGTGGGGAAACTTTGTCACGGCGCAAAACGCCCACAATCCGACAATCTGCTACTAGACACTAAAAATAAGTCAGGGTTGTCATAAAAAGATGCAAATTTTCCGTCCTGTCCAAGGCTAGTTCATCATCAAGTGGTATATGATTAAAAAGTCGTAGATGACTAAAATTACAAAGCAGTAAGGAATATCATTTCAAGTAAAATATTACCTTCGCGGTAAAGAATAACAGCAGTGATAATTCAGTGGATAAAGAACCGGCCTATTATCCAATGGTCCGTTGTCCCAATCTCGGTAGGTATGTCCATTAACACGACTAATTTCATGTTTTCAGATTTATGTACATATTTGTAATTACCTATTACTTTTTCAGCGGTGAAAGAAAATATCGCGAGAAACCCCCACGGTCAACAAGTTATATTTTAAAGAAGTGCGACTTAACTTAAGAAAGGTCTGATTATCCCTCTGGGTTGTGAACGTCTGACGGTAGTCGCTACATGTCTAAGTCGGAATCTTAGCCAAATTCTTAGGTTAAGGTGGTGGATCCTGCCAATCCTAATGTTATACGTAAACAGGGATAACGCTAGGACGAAGGATTACCCTCGCGATTTAGTATGTCTACTTTGGGCCTTTCGCGAATGATTA
The DNA here is from genome assembly GCA_947507595.1 of Pyralis farinalis. Lineage (NCBI taxonomy): Eukaryota > Metazoa > Arthropoda > Insecta > Lepidoptera > Pyralidae > Pyralis > Pyralis farinalis. Next base: position 8,777,600 of record OX382271.1, on the reverse strand, counting down.
AAACGCAGGTTAAAATGTAATAAATTATTTTTTTAAATATTGAACTGGCAAAGGAAAAGGTGTAAAACATATTTTTTTTTAAGATGCCCATCTCATTTGCCTTAACGTACGAATAACGCTCTTGTGTTGGAAGCGTCCACTTCAAATTAACTAAACCGTAATTTTTTTTTGCCACACGTCGTACTATAACTATATACTTAAACATTTTCAGAGTAGGCATACTATAAATACATGTAATAATTTAAAGTAGCGAGAGCCATACTTAGGGAGCAGTGGAGTTGACCGATGCGCTGCTGCGTTCGGGCAGGAAAGGCACCTGCGCATTACTGATGGGGAGATGTCGCCCAGCCCAGCACCGCATCGCATAGTTGTCTAGACGGCTAAGCTACTATATGAGTAATGTTATACTACGGTTATACTATTGTCTAATGGCCCATAGTGTTGGCCCACGATAGTCGCTACATTATTGATACAATTGTCATTCATGAAGAAATTACTTTCAATAAATTCGGTAGTTACAATCGGACAATCGGTAATTGACATCTATAGTGACAATCGGCAGTTATTCAATAAGTAATAGTATTGTCTGTTGGTTCATATCTTATATTTTATTGTGAAATGAAACTGTGTTATATTACAATAAATAGTGTAAATCTCGTTACTTGTATAGAGTATAATTGTTGTCATATATAGTAATAATCATCGATAATCTCAAACTATCGATAGTTTGAGATTATCAATAACAGCGACCATACGGACTCAATGTTTTCGGGACTATAGGTAGTATTGCAATTCATCAATAGTATTATCAAATTTTCTGCTATACATTCTATCGATAGTAATTTCGATATCCTAATTGATTTAGAAGGTCAATCAAACTATCGATAAGTACACTATCGATAAATACACTGTCGATAAGTACACTATCGATAGCCCCTTGAAGGTTGTTGTTTTCCTGCGTGTAAGTGACGTCACCAGGAATTTCCTAAAGGATATGCTGTGTTAACAGCAGAGATGGAATTACGAGATATTAATGTATTGCATTCATAGGCTACGAGAACCACTTTACATCAGATGAGCGGTATGCTTATATGCGTCCCGAAGTTAAATAAAAAAAAAATATTTAGTCGGGCACAATATTGACAATTCCTGTAATATTTATAATTGCTTAGATCAGAGATTTTCAATCATCTTTGTTGCGTTGACCCTGTCTGTCTACATATTTTCTGCTCTTCATAGACCCTTGCCTAATTAATGTTTAACACAAACTTTTATGGCTTTATTGCATTCCCAAAGCCTAAGCAACAAAAAGAGTATTGCTCGCACTAAAGTGACAACTCTTCATCAGTTCTCTAGTGATTTTACTGAATGAGTAACAAAAGCAGGGACACAGCAATGGCAAAGGAAATTGGCGTTTGATCTCTTGTAATCTCCTCACTAAACCTCGCTTGTAACGTCGAGTGAGAGTGGCAATGTGCCGCCCCTATTAAAAATATAAATGCAGCAGGGGCCTAACATGACCTTTTACTGTGTCATACGTCAATAGTACAGGATATAATCAAACCAATTTACTTTTCACTGTAAAAAAATAATTAACGCCGTATATATGTGTATTGCAGTTAGCATAAAAAACCCAGTCCGAAAGAATGAATATTACAAAGGCCGATTACAAGTCAAATATGTAGCTAATGTATGACCACGAACATTCCATAGCTGTTTACAACATTGTCATGGATAACGAAACGTGGATTTATTATTTTGAACCAGAGGAAAATACAGCAGTCATGTAAAAGGATCTTTGATAAATAGACAAGACCAACAAAAGACAGGCGAGACAGACACATGATTAAAAAAAGATTGCGTTTTCCGTCCCGCACAAGTTCCGTTTGTACAATCACCCTTGAGGATATATGAAGTGTGTTAAGTTGTCAGATAACTGCGGCATACTACCATTGGCTTACTTAGTGTGTATGTAAAATACGAGATAAACGATCAAGAAGAGGCACCCTCTCACAATATTACAACGCTTCTTGGCATATAGCGAATATTAACAACGGCATTCACTATTGTTTCAAATTCTGTAAGTTCTTACTTTACGCTTTAAGCTAATTTAAGCGATCATCAACCTTTCTTCTTGTTAATAGATTCAGGCGTTATTTTGCGAAAGTCAAATTTACATGCAATTTGATCTAACCTGCTTTGTGTGCTTCCACCACCAATTAGTTCATGCGGTCTAGCGCCGGCCGGCACCCACCCACTACTGTTAGTGCGTGCTACATGCCGACGCTGCCATGGCTGCTCCGGTAGTCTCTGCCTCGGCTGCTGCGGTCGTCCGTCATCTGGAACAGAATCCGCATGCCCCCACCACCACCGTCGCTGCCACGACTGGCCTGGTCGTCGCTGCGACACGTGTTTCGCCTCTCCACGAGGCATCATCAGGCGTTGTAGACGTTAATCGTATAAATAACATGCTACAAGTGACAAATCCATCGTTTTTTTTTTTTTTTTTTTTTTTTTTTTTTTTTTTTTTTTTTTTTTTTTTTTTTGACCTGACTATGTAGTTAGCCCCGGTTGGGCTGTCACTACGTCACCGGACTAGAGGGCGGGCGTGAGGCGCCACAGCCTAAACACAAATCCATCGCAGTACCGTCCCTTTATATGGAATTGAGAGTGGGGGTGGATGGTGTGAGCGAAAAGATATTTAATAGTGGGGAATGGTTTACGTCAGTCTGTTTGTTCATGAGAGTAATTTTAGAATTTTTATGTTTATTAATTTCTAATTGTTCCCTAATATTTAGTTTTAAACCTTTGTCTATGGTGTGTAAAATTTGATACGCATTAATGGGGGATAAGTTATGTCCTTTGTCTATGAGATGCTCGATGAAGTGTGACCTTTCTGGGCGATTGTTTTTATACGCCGATAGGTGTCTGTTACTTCTTTCTTCTTTTGTATAAATCACGTGTAAGTATATTTAAGAAAAATATATCAGATGTGAACAAACACAATAACAGTTGCCTTCCATCAGCCGTTTCTAAAATTCATATGTTGTTATCCTTCCACATCAACCCTTACTCATTCGACTGCAGGGATACGGGTCTCCCTTCAACCGAAGGGGTTTAGAGCATACTCCACCACGCTGCTCAAATGCGGATTGGCGGAGTTATCCTAATCATGTTGAAAATATTAGATTTTAGTTATTTTATGTATTTCTTCTTTTCATTTATACCACCATTTCTCAATCTTTTTAATAAGTAGTGGTCAACGGTGTTAGTGCCTCAATGACGTTGTCTGTTTATAATTAAACATTATAATACATGTTGTGTTTACTGTTTGTTAACTCGAATAAATTTTAAAAGAAAACGAAAATAATTTAGTTTTAAAAGAGGTAGGGCGCATCAAAGCAACTTGCCTGGGGAAGAACCTCCACCTCAGAGAAAACCGCGGCCAAATAACAACTCCCTAGAAGGTTATTTTGTTCCTGCGTGTGAGTAAGGTCACCAGTAAGCTCCTAACGAGTTGCGGTGTTAGCAGCAGAGATGGCATCGCGAGAATGATAACCTTAAGCAAGCAAGCGTTCATAGTATATGTTTGTTTAACCTCCGACGTCGTATATAAAAAAAATAAACAACGTGACCCACTCGGCACGTGGTCCGTACCCGTGATTCCATTGTTTTCCGGCAAACCGAAGATTTGATGAGAGGTTCGAGTTTAACGAAGTTAAAAGTCACCGTGTCGATTTTTAATTATTAATGCCGAAATATCGATAGTTGATCTTAGGATATCGATAATACGGATAACAGAAATAGCGGTAATAGTATTGAGTAATTGCAATACTATCTATATTTTCGATGGAATTGAGCATAGAATACTACGATGTAGATAGTCTGAGATTATAGATAATTGTTGCTACATATGATAACAATTATATAACAAGTGTTAATTATTAACGTCTAGATTTCTTTTTGTGCTATTATAACACAGTATTTTACACAATAAAGTAATATAAGATATAAACCAATAATTGTAAACTATACTTTTCCTTATTAAATAACTATCGATTGTCCAAATCTTTATATATTACATAGTATTTATTTATTATAGTTTAGGTTGATTATAGTTGCAATCTCTTTTTATTATTTTACTGGCAACCCTAATTTTCAGCAAATTAAAAAAGTAGAAGGTACTAATTTCGGCAGATTTAAAATTTAATTAAGGTACATATTCATTCATTACTTATATAATATTCTATTTACGTAACAATATTGAATTCGTTATAAAGGTTTCTATATCTTAGAAAACATTAACAATATGAATATGGGTGTCAACATACCCTAATGAGCGTGACGTCTAAAACACAATAAGCTTAGGAGGGCGCACAAACTAAGTAGCGCCCTCATTTTGTTTTTATCAATAACGATGAATTTAACATCAATTCCAAAAAACGCTCAATACAGGCACTGTAGAACGATATTTATGTTTTTTTGAAACATATCTTGTATTTATTATCTATGTACAAGTAACCAAAATTATTTATTTATTGCTTTTTGTTGCCACTTATAGCAGTAATCAATATTATGACTAATTGTACATAAATAATAAAAACTGAATATATCTAAAAAAACATAAATATAGTATTGAGTGTTTTTTGGAATTGGTCTTAAATTCAGCGTTATTAATATAAACAAAACGAGGGTGCTACTTAGCTTTGTGCGCCCTCTTAAGTAGCAAACGCATAAAATCAATGTCTAAAAAGCAATTTGCTTTAAGAACAAAATGTCTAATACTATAATTCCCTAGAATGCACGACATTCAAAAAACGAATAAAGTAAGTAGCCGTATTCCAAAAATGTGCATTATCTAAACAAAAGTAAAATAAAAAGTAAAAAAATTTAAATCAAAAAAATAAAAAATTAAAGTCAAATTTAATATTACTTATGACAAGCAATTGATCGAATTAATTCAAAGAATTTAGTCACTGTGTGTTTTCTTAAGGAAATATTCCAAGTTAAAAGAACAAATCTTAGATTAGAACAAATAACATTACTGTAATTTTATAGGTATTCACTCAAATGTTAGACAATTATTTTGTTTTACGGGAAATAATTCATTTTATAAATTCTTTTCAGTTAAAACAGTTCTTTTTCCTAACGTCCCGTTCCCTAATTCATTAGGATTGGCAGGGTTCGCTACCTACCTAAAGATTTGGCGAAGATACCGTTTTTGATATAAAACGACTGCTGTCATACTTCTATACCCATCAGAAAGAATCAGATCTTCCTTAGGTTGAATCGCACGTGTTTCGAAATATAATTTTCTTTCACCCCTGATCAAGTAATAATAGTAATTTGTTCATAAATCTGAAGGCACTCCAGGATTCGGATCAGATGCTGCTGTTAGTTCTTTATCAACTGGACTATCACTGTTCTATGCGTTTTAAAGTTAAGAGACTAAACGGTTATTTTATTTGTCCATCCACCCATTTTGAACAGCATTGTGGTTTAAACGTTTTAGCTTAGTTCCTAGCCATTTTTCGTTAAAGTTGTTTCGAAATATAATTTCCTGAACGTGTCCCCGTGATGTTTTCTTTCACCCTCGAGCAAGTAATAATTGCAATTTGTACATAAATCCGAAGACACTCCAGGATTCGAACCAGATGCTATCGGTTAATAGGCTGCTTCTTTATCAACTGAGCTATCACTGTTCTATGCATTTAAAGTTAAGAGACTAAACTGTTATTTTATTTGTTTAATCACTCATTTCATCCATTTTGAACAGCATTTTGTTTCAGACGTTTTAGCTTAGTTCCTAGCCATTTTTCGTTTTAAATGTTTTAGACGGTACGAGTTTTAGACGTTTTCCTTCTCCTCCTCATTGATGTTTCAGTCATTTTGCGTTTTAGACATTATATAGTACAGATATCATGTGCTTCGGGAGTTTTATTACTTAGCTACTTTGCGTTTCAGATATCGCGCTCAAAAGGATCATCGTGACTTTTACGCATGTAGTGACAGGCAAACGTTGAATATACTTCATCGATCCATCGATAGTTGCGCCAGAAATAAAATGATGTGTATATTCAAAGATACTATCATCCAAGGTGATAGTATGAAAGAAAGAAGAAGAAAGAAATATAAGCATCGATGCAAGATTGCAACCAACGCTTTAGTAAAAGTGAAGCTTGAGAGACTACCTCGGATGGGAGACAGATCCTAAATGTAGACTAAATATGGTTGAGTAAAATCTTTGGCATAACGCTAGCTGAGCGCGTTCGTAATAATGATGTAAGAAAGAGAGTTGGTCTGCAAGAAAGTATCGGTGTCGAGATGAGATAAGGCATACCCATCATCAGGTCATGTTGGTTTGGATATGTACAAAGAATATAAGAGGAAAATATTACGAAAGATATATACAACGTAGAATAACGTAGGAATCGAGGAAGGTTAAAAATCGATTAACATCACTAAATTGGTCGTGTGTTATCAGAAAAAGGCGTGTGGAATTCGGCGAGCGCGCATGTTAGGAGCTATGAAAGTTAAGCGAGATGGTACGGTCCGAGCTATCTAGTGCTAGGGTCACTCTGCGTAATCTACAAGGGATTTTATGTGAAAATATCGATAGATAAGACTACATATTTCAAAGAAACTGCAGTCAAATAATATATTTTTGTGTGGTTATTTTGTCCCAGTGAATAAGTAAGGTCACTAGAGAGATGGAAAACAGTTGCATTATTAGCAGCGGGGGAGACAACGCGATTAATACTCCTTTTACTGCACGAATACTTAAGCGATGGTAATTATTTCCTATCAGAAGGTAGATACGGTTATTTGCCATCCGACGCAGCATAAAAATGTAAGAATAAATCGATACTTACCTAGTTTATTGAGATACACTCATTAACAAAAGTTTGCCCTTTCAATCAAGCTATAATTAGTAGATTGTTCGTCTAGGTAATTATAAATTTCAATGTCAACATCGAGCATGACTAAATCAATATATAGCTTTTTTGAGCAAATGTTTATTTATGCTCTAGACTCTGAAATAGTTTTACATATAAATCTAAATTATTAAAAAAATGTTATTGTAGCACGTTATTAGTGAATATAACTATGGGTCAAATTCCACTGATGTAGAGACGAATCGAAGCAAAGTATCAATATATTTTGTTTGTATATTGACCTCTTAACAATAATGCGAGATTTTATATTTAGATAAAAATAAAAAGCGTGCATTCGCGCGAATAAAAGCGACCTGAGTATTTTCAGTACCGATAGAAAATTGTGTATTGTAGACATAGAGTTCAATATATTTCTATTCAACGTCTGTATGCATCGAGGCTAACAAAACGCAGTATATGTTGCAATTGGTATAAGTTGGTGTTTTATCTTATTATTTAAAAGAAGCAAATTCTGTATTGTTATTGTGTCAGGTTTTGGATTTTTAAATTTATCTTTTTTTTATACTTCATCGGGAAGCATACAAGCATACGGCCTACCTGATGTAAAGTGGGTACCGTAGCCTATTAACGCTTGCGATATATTAATTATCACACGCGCAATGCCTCCTCTGCTGCATACACAGCAACTCCTTGGGAGATTACTGGTGGCCTCACTCACACGCAGGAACACAACAACCCTCTAGGGAGTCGTTATTTGTCTGCAGTTTTCTGTGAGGTGGAGGTACTTCCCCAGGCTTTGATGCGCCCTACCTCTCTTAAAATATCCAGACCAAGATAAACAGATATGTTCATGTACACAAATGTTTGCCTTGTGTAGGAATCGACACGACACGAGCGTTGGTGTCAAAGTCGCGTTATTCACGACTGAGCCACCGAGCTCGTCAAACTATCTCTACAGATGTTTTTCCTGATAAAAATTAGATTTTAGAAAAAACGTGCAATACGTTGTGGAAGCATATGTTTACACTATGCAGTGCAATAAGTATTCTGGAAATTTTATATGAGAAGTTATTGGAACATTAAACGAGACGTTTAGAAATTCTTCTAAAACTATCAAAAATATTTTTAAAGGGCTTTTGATCTTTGCCGTAAATCACAATACATCAAATTTTAACGTGCCTTAATAGAAATGGACCAATTAGTATGTTAGAAGACAGTATTGGCATTATCTTTTGTATTTCTTAATAGGAGACGATTTAACGGTAATTCAACCGGTTTGGAGGGAGCCCATGTGTTGCCGTCTTCTGTGAAGTGGGAGGAAATTCCCCAGTCAGGCTAACATCGTGCCCTACCTCTCTTTCGCCAGAGCTTCGTTTGTTGATAAGCAGGGTGTACCACGTACAAGTGAAATTAGCCTTGGCTCTAAACATGACATTGAGCCACTTACACCCCTAAATAAAAGATGGAGAGGCCTCAATCGTTGCTCCAACAATTATTATTAAATAATTACTCGGCGGGCGTAATCCCCGGCTTTCCCCCTGGATTCCCCGGATTCTCTTTCTTGGAATTACAATACACTCTAAATTGTGGCCAAAGTGGGGCCCCCACATAAATAAATTGGCCATCAAGCTCGTCTCTGTCGCATATGCTGTGAGGAGAATCTGACAATTACCGGATGTGGATACTGCGCGCTTAGTCTGTCAACTTTCAGAGCATTATTTCGTATGGATATAGTTACTGTTGTGGGGTAAAGCAGCTGATAGTATAACAACACACAACTCTTCGAAAGAAGTAAAATATATAACAGGTGTCGTGTCTTCATGAGTCGGTGAGGTATCGTATTCATTGTGAGACCAGATTTGCACCTTGTATAACGGATGTCTCATTTTCAGACGCAGTTTTGTACGGGCCTCATTAATGCAATCCCGAGAGATATTAACGTGACCAATAAATCGCGCATTCATAATATTTGCATAGAAACGAATGGTTATGAGATAACCGGTAACTTGACTCACGGGCAGAATTACCACAAACCATCAGACAATAGTTATTTGACTGTGGTTTTTTGTATGGCAAGCAACTTCGCTAGTCAGGCTGTTCCTGAATAAATAACTGCCTGTCTACCTTGGAAACTGTGAGAGACAGCGATAGCTTTGTAGTATGATAAAAACTTTTTAAGTAGAACAGTCATTGTGACTTCATGAAGTAGGCGCTAGTGACGATCGAAATAAGAATATGAACAGACATCGACGTTTAATTAGACCATTTTCAGTTCTGTATTCAAAAGTAGTTGAAGGCTGCTTCTGAATACAAAACTGAAAATGAACTCTGAATAAAGTTCCTGAGCAAATAAAAAGTAATCGTGAAACAAATTAGTATTCTTATGCTAAGAAGTACCCAATGTTAAAGATGTCATGGAGTAAATCGTAATGGTTCCAAATATATCCGTGAGACTAAACTTTAATGTTGACTGATTGACTAAAAAATAACAAATTGTACAAGTATAGTACATTGAAAAGATAATTTTGTGATAAATTTATTTTTAAACACATTTTTTTTTCTATGGCAAAACTATTTTCGATTGAATGATCATCTTCATGAAATACCTTTTAAACCATCAAAATTATTTAAGCTGTTTTGGAGAAATTGATGAACAAGGTATAATATCTCTTCTACGTTTTATAATTCCATAAAGTAATGTAATTACAATGATTAAAATTATTAAATTTACGTGCGGAATGAAAAATTTACCAAGATTGCCATCAGACGTGAACGTCGATTTATTAATCACGATAATGCATTCGCCACTCATCCCATCACTAAGCACGCAAACTCGAAGTTACGTAAGGAAATTTATTGATCAGTCGAATTATTCTAAGGTGAATTTTACGTACGTATGTAATAGTTTCCAAATTGAATTGCAAATTAAAAGCCAAGGGACATTTTTTGAAATTTTACACGACCTGTGTAGACTGGTTTGTTTATGCGGCCGATAGGGTCCATCGATTGATGCATCAATCACTTCTTAATATGAGAAATCTAAGCTGCGATAGTTCTATATCAACGGATGTATCAAACGAGAAACGTATCGTCGGCGGCATACCTTTCAAAGTAAAGTACAAAGAAACGAGTCGAAAGTGTCCAAGAGTAAATTGGAACAGAGGTTTAAACAAATTGGGACAAAGGCGTTCTGTGAGTATCGCTGCCCCAAGAAATTCAGATTAAGAGAAATATTAAAAAGGTATAAGCCTTCTACATTTGACACTCGCGTAAGCAAAGATACCAGCTGTGTCAGATCACAGGCTGAGGTAAAGCAGGTTGAAATGATTTTTCTGCTTGGTTATTTGAACTTGACCCGAGTCATTTGACGCGGAAGGCTTTGTCGCCAAGTATCACAATCAGTGGAAGGGGTTTCCTGACGTATACTATGGTATTTTTCTTCTTCCTAGCATTATCTAGTTTCCTAATCGAATGTGATCGGTGGGGTCCGCTAACTTAGCCTAAGGATTTGGCGAAGATACTGGTTTTTATATAGAGCGACTGCCGTCAGACCTCCACAACCCAAAGGGAAAACGAGACCTTTCTAAGGTTAGGTCACACATCTATCGAAATACCATTTCTTGGATGTGCCGGTTAGCTCACGATGTGTTCCATCACCGCCGAGCAAGTGATAATTACAAATATGCAAAAATCCGAAAACACGAATTTAGTGGTACATGTCAGGATTCGCACCGAGGACCTGTTGCTTAATAGGCCGGGCCCTTATCCACCCGTCTACCACTGCTCACTGCTGATGTATATATACTACGGTATCGTCATTTAAATGTGCTCCATAAGACGCTCCGCTTCAACATTACCGCTGTGGGACCTATAGAGGCGCGCGTAAATACGAACTTGGTCCTCAAAATCTGCTCGCAGCCATAAAGTGGACAGGTCCCTCGCTGTAAGTCTGCCAAGACGTAGTTCGAGTGGTTTACATAATGCATCAATAATACTATTCGTAAGTTAGCTTTATAAATTGGTAAGAAAATTTATTACGTTTCATAAGTATCCTGCCGTATTTTGTTTCATCTTATGTTTATCGAATTGTATATGTAATGATTTAATATATAGATCTATAACTTCACGCCAAATCCCTTGCGGGGTAGGCAGAGAGAACCGAGCGCCACGTGACTCGATCCTTATATATCTCACTCACTTCTTTAACATTCATTGCTCTTCTCATGCACGCACGCCGGTTTCTAGGGCTCCTGACATCATCTTCTGATAGAACACGACCAATTTGGTCATGATAATGCGGCACTCGGCTCCCCTCGTCCCGCCGGAATTGGCGCTGCGTGGTGGATGGCGGCCCCCACCGCCGCATGCAGCTATATTCGCACCGACGGGGGCGGATCGGTGCGCGTCTCCTACGGGGGACGCCCTAATCCGCACGTCGGTGCGCTCTTGGTCCAGAATTGCAATCGACTGATTGGTAGGGGCCGCGAACGAGCACGCTTCTGGCACATGACCCCCATGACCATGATAGAAATAGTTTATTAAAATTCGGGAAATGATTTGCTATGCATTACTTCGTCCGCGCATATCCCGGTATTCAGTGGGAACCGAGATTAGACTAAATTGGTCGTGTTTTATCAGAAGGTGATGTCAGAAGCCTGAACGAGAGTGAAGTATGGAAGGACCGCGTTTTCTGGCGCTCGGTTCTCTCTACCTACCCCGCAAGGGACCTAGCGTAAAGATATACACACAGTGGGAACCGCTTTTTCTACTTTCTTTCTTTTTCCTCGGCATCTAAGTATCGTATCGTGATGTTCAATAGCCTACAACCTTCCTATAATTTAATTTAATAGATACAAGAAGAATTTTGAAAATCCGGCTAATAGTTCCAGCTCGTTCAAATAAGTAAACTCTTCCGGTTTATATTATTTTTTTTTTAAATATTGTCGGACAAATTACACAGCGCCATGTAGCCCCAAAGTAAGCGAAGCTTGTGTTATGGGTACTAGAAAACTGATAAACATACGTAAATTCCTTTTTTTTTTTTTGTAAATACATACTTATTATACATAGAAAATACCCAGACCAAGACAAACAGACATGTTCATGCACACAAATGTTTGTACTGTGTGGGAATCGAACCCACGAGCGTCGGTGTCAAAGTAGCGTAACAACGCGTTTCACCACTGCGCCACCGAGCTCGTCGTTATATATTAGTGTAAATGAAGTAAGAAACTAGATATTTGGTCATAGTTACACGAATGAGGTCGCAGGAATTCGCTAGTCTGTAAAAGATTTGGTATAAGCTTTTCGTCTTAAAGTTTTATTTTAATTTTTGACATTGCTGTAACATAGATATTGCTATGTTACGGTCACACGGTGAATGAACAAAAACACTTTGCGCTGATATGTGATACAGCTTAGTGATCTAGCTTTGCACTTTGACATTTGTACTGTTCTTATATTGTACGTAATAAGAGTTACAATCGTACTTCGGTGCTAAGGGATATTGTTCTTAGCTGTACTGTACCGCTAAATGTAAGTTCTTATGATTTTCTTTGTGGTGAACTAACTGAACAGATTTATTTACAGTATAAAAGGCGGATATAATGGTAAGGAGCTTCTCTACTAGTCAACAAAGCATCTCTTACGATATTGTTTTATTTATTATCACACAATAAGATTTGTTATCAATATATATTGATAACATACAAAGTAAACATAAAAGTTATGAGCTATATGCAATCCAAAGTATGTGTGCGCATAGATATTTTGGAAGAGTTATACAATTAAGCTATGTGAATATAATAAATAGAAAACAAAATTTATTGTATTGTGGCAAACGAACATACGGCCTTCCTGATGGTAAGCAGTTACTGTAGCCTATGGACATTTGCAACACCAGGGGTGTCACTCTTGCGTTGCCGACCCTGTAAGAACCTCTTCACGCCTTTCTTGAAGAACCCCATACTATAGTCACTTGGTAAAACCTCAGCAGGGAGCTTATTCCACAACTTAATAGTACCTCCGTAGAAAACTTCCATGGGACCGCACGGTACGTGACCATTGCGGTTTCAGTGTACGAAGATGAACTCCCAGCCGTCGGCGAGCTGTGCGATTGTAAAACGAGGCTGTTGGAATGATGTCGAACAACTCCTCAGAACACAATCCGTTATACAATCGAAAGAACTCTTTTTTTACATTACGTTGGGAGGCATAGAAGCATACAACCCATCTGATGTAAAGCGGGTACCGTAGCCTATTAACGCTTGCGATATTTTGATTATCACACGTGCGATGCCTCCTCTGCTGCTTACACAGCAACTCCTTGGGAGCTTACTGGTGGCCTCACTCACACGCATGAACACAACAACCCTCTAGGGAGTTGTTATTTGGCTGCGGTTTTTTTTTATATATTGGCTCAGCATAGTGGCTCCTCTTCGCCTGTTGGTAAGCGAAAAGGGGAGCCCAAATTGCAGCGGCAACTGACAAAGGACTACGGTGTCCTGTCAGTTGACGCTACCATGCTGGCCCGCAAGGTGCTTGCTTCTTCACGCTTCGTTTGAAGGATCCCATGTTGTAGGAAGGAGGAAACACATGTGCAGGCAAGGCGTACCACTTTTTAATAGTTCGACAGAGATTGGAGTTGCCGAACTTTTTAATACGGGAACAAATGTCCTCAACAGTGGAATGATGACATCGCAAGCCTGCACGTGTGGTTCTATGACGGAAGAGACGGTGGGATTAGGGAAAATAGTTCTTCAGAGCACTCACCATGGTACAGGCGATGTCCCTACGAAGTTGCAGAGGTTCTAGGTATTTTGTGACCTCTTCGTCGTCGATTATACGGATAGCCCGTCGCTGCAACCTATCGAGAGCCTCGAGAAGATACTGTGCGGAGCCGTCCCAGAGATGCGAGCAATACTCCGCGCAGGCCCGAACTTGAGTCTTATAAAGAAGACAAAGTTGGTCCGGCGCGAAGAACCGGCGCCCCCTGTTCAGAACTCCGAGTTTCTTTGAAGCTGTTAAGATGAGGCTCTCGATATAATTTTGTTGGTTTAGGTCGCAACGAATATCCATGCCTAGCATATTCAGGCTATCGCGCATATTGAGGGTAGCGCCCTGAAGACTAGGAGTGGGGGGTTTTCTGTGAGGCGGAGGTACTTCCCCAGACGGGCTGCTTTGATGCGCCCTACCTCTCATAGTCTAAGTTATTCTTTGACATTTCGATGAAATGATTCTAATGGAATGTTTCAGACTGAATATGACACGTTTAAGAAACGTTGCACTAGAATTTGTTATCAACTAGAAGCCACGCTGAAATGTCTCCTGGAACAGCAATGTAATTAGTAGGATTTTCCAACTGCATTACCGTTGTGGCAGAGTAGCTTTTTCCCTTAGTCTGCCGCTACACTAACTACACTGTCGATATACGATAAATTAGTTACCACTACTTTGGAATGGATGTTCAGTACTCATGTTATTCTGTGGTGAGCTAGTTGCATGTGTTACGCACGTACGTTAATTATTTCGTGATAAATTTAATCATGTTCATTTATTCACCATACACATAGTGGTGGTGATATTACAGTTTAATATTACAAAGCATTCCTGATATTTATACAAATTTATGACAAATGGTATTAATTACATTTAGTGTTTTTAGGGTTCCGTACCCCCTTTGGGTACGGAACCGGAAAGCGGAAGTTGAAATTTTCACAAATGATGTATTTCTGTTGCCGCTATAACAACAAATACTAAAAAATAGAATAACATAAATGTTTAAGGGGGCTCCAATACAACAAACGTGATTTTTTTTACTCGTTTTTGCTCGATATTGATAACGGCAACAGGTAGACGCTTAAAATATTCACAGAATATTTAGTTATATATTCACTTTAAGAATAAATAATTAAATTAAAATAAAACAAATATTTAAGGGGGGCTCCCATACAACAAACGTGATTTTTTTTTTGCCGTTTTTATAGATAGTTGTACGGAACCCTTCGTGCGCGAGTCCGACTCGCACTTGGCCGATTTTTTAAATATACACGATATAAAGCAAACATATGTTGGAGGCGAGGAAGGTCAAGACTCGCCTACTACTACTAAATAGTTCGTGATTCATCAGGTGATGTTAGGAGCCCTAGAAATCGTCCTAGGAGGAATAGATAGAGCAGTATATCCCAGTGGATAAGGAACCGGCCTATTGAGCAACAGATCCGCGGTTCGAATCCTGGTACCACTAAATTCGTATTTTTGGATTTATGTATTTATAATTGGCACTTGCTCGCCGGTGATGGAAAACATAGATGTCTGATTCAGAGTACTATTCGCTATCTTCCTCGTTCGAAAGTGGCTCCGGCGCTAGTGATAGCTCCGATGCTTCTTCACTGAACACTGTCCTGAATGCTGCTTTATATTCGCTACCAAAAAATTTCAATGTCGTACACATTAATGCACAAAGTGTTGCGGCGCATTACTCTGACTTATTGGCCACTTTTACAAGCGACAGTGTACACGCAATTCTAATATCGGAGACGTTTCTTAAACCCACTCTGCCTTCTACGCTTTTTCCTCTTCCAGGGTTCAAACTAATCAGGAATGACCGTACATGTACTAAAACACACGGTGGCACCACTAGGATGGTGGGTTATGGCGGTGTTGCAATGTATCTACGTAGTGACATCCCTCATCAAGTGCTATCACAATCTTCTCCCCAATATCAATCTCCGGAACATTTATTCCTACAAGTAACGCTTCACCACTGTAAAATCTTGCTGGGCGTGTATTATAGTCCGTCACTTCAAATTGACTATTTCGAAACATTAGAAACTCTTCTAACAGATTTGAGCACACAATGTGATCACACTATTATTATGGGTGATTTCAACACTTGCCTCATTAAAGATGATTCTCGTAGTAAAAAACTGCTGTCCCTTTTACATTCTACAAATCTTTGTCACCTTTCTCTTAATCCCACTCATTTTCCGCATAATGGTCCTCCTTCTCTCCTTGATTTGATAATCACCTCATCTCCTGAGCTAGTGTCGACGCACGGTCAGTTCAGTGCTCCAGCGTTTTCTGCTCATGACTTGGTATATGCTTCTTTCAGAGTTCGTCCACCGAAACGCAGACACAAAACCATACTCCTTCGCAATTTTTCCGCCATTAACTGGGATGAACTATTGAGTGAAATACGTGATGAGAACTGGGATTCTGTGCTCTCGGTTTCAGATGTCGACTCCAAGTTGATAGCTTTCAATACTATAATATTAGATCTGTATAATAAATATGCCCCGGTTCGTTCCGTGCGTGTCAAACATCTCCCTGCGCCATGGTTATCAAATGAAATAAAAAATCTCATGTCACGTAGGGATAGAGCGAAAATTAAATTACGTCATGACTTCTCGCCTGAGAAACGTGACAAATACATAGCTCTCCGAAATAAATGTAACAAGGTTTGTAGGGAGGCCAGGCGTGCATATATGCATACCTCTATTGAGAGCTGTCCACCCAACAAGCTATGGAATTTTCTGAAATCAAATGGTATTGGCAGGAATCACTCCAATGTTCCCTGTAATTTAGATCTTAATGCGTTAAATAAGCATTTTTGCTCTTCCCCCATTAATATTGACCCTCTATGTAAGCAATCCACATTGGCCCAATTAAATTCACTTACCCCGAACATAGCTCCGCTTGAACTTGGTCAGATTTCATCTGAAGAGGTGATCAAACTGATAAGTACCATTAAGTCTAAGGCTGTTGGGAATGATGAGATTGGCATTAGTATGTTGGATCCTATAAAGGAAGAAATTGCTCCTATTCTTGCCAATATTCTCAACTGTTCTCTTGCTTCTGGGGTCTTTCCTTCATTATGGAAAGATGCCCATGTAATTCCTCTGCCGAAAAAACCTAACCCCTCTTCTTTCTTGGATTATCGCCCAATTTCTATTTTGCCTGTTCTTTCCAAGGTGTTGGAACACTTTGTACACCAACGCTTATCTAATCATTTACGTCAGCATAACCTCTTGAGTGAATACCAATCCGGATTTCGCGCTGGGCACAGCACTGTTTCTGCACTTGTCAAGGTCACCGATGACATTAGGAAAAACATTGATGAAAAAAAATTAACTTTATTAGTATTACTTGACTTTACAAGCGCATTTAACACGGTCGATTTTGATATTTTGCTTGGCATGCTGTGTGCAGTAAATCCATCTCCTTTGGCCTTATCGTGGTTTAGATCTTATCTACTTAATCGTCGCCAATTGGTAAAGATTGATGAAACTAGATCTGACTGGAATCAGCTTCTCTCAGGCGTTCCTCAAGGGGGAGTACTTTCTCCTATTCTCTTCTCTATTTTTATCAACAGTATAACTTCCAAGCTCTCCTCCTCTCACCATCTCTATGCTGACGATCTTCAGATATATGCGGCTGCTTCGCTCGATAATTTGAATGATGCCATCGACATTATCAATCAAGATCTATCTTTTATTGCGAAATGGTCCAATGACTTTGGTTTAAGGGTTAATCCTGCCAAATCACAATCAATTATCATTGGCAATCCTTACTTTATATCACGTCTTCAGAATCTACAAGATTGTCCTGATGTTGTATTTGATGGAAACATTATCCCTTATTCCTCCACAGTCAAAAATTTAGGTATCATTTTTGACCAAACTTTGTCCTGGGCATCTCAGATTGACGAAGTCAGCCGCAAGATCTTCGCTTCTCTGCACTCCTTGAAAAGACTTCAACATTTTCTTCCTGTCAATACCAAAGCATTACTGATGCAGACTCTTCTGCTTCCTGTCCTGGATTACGGCGACATAGCTTACCTGGACCCATCTGAGGAATTACTCAATAAGTTGGAGCGCATACAAAATCTGTGTATAAGGTATGTTTTCGGTTTGCGGAAGTTCAATCATGTTACAGAATATCGCAATCGTCTTAATTTGCTACCGATGCGTCTTCGCAGAACTCTCCATATCCTTAGTCTGCTTTATCATGTCCTTTTTCATCCTACGGCTCCAAATTACCTACGGGAAAGATTCACGTTTCGCACTCTAGATGATCGTCTGCGGTCTTGCAACAATCCATCTCTACATGTTCCTGTTCCCAACTCCTACAACTATACCAAATCTTTTAGTGTGTTTGCAGCACGTTTATGGAACTCGCTTCCAATAGATGTGAAAATGGCACAAACAATTAATTCGTTCAAATCCAGTGTGATGAAGCACGTGGTCAATACTCCTGTTACATTGACCTAGTAATGTTATGTATTATGTTTGTAATTTATTGATTTATGTGTGTATTGTTTACTATTTCTTATATGTGTGTGTTATACATTCTATACCACTCTTGTATATACTAGTATTTTTATCTATGTACCTATTTTGTTGATCTTAGTATCTACTTACATTGTTCCTTAACCCTCGTTAAGCTTATATCTCCTTTCAGGTTCTCTATGGTTGACTGGAAGAGATCCCGAATGGGATAAGTCCGCCATTGTACAGTACTATTTTTAACCAAATCATGTAATATATTGTTATGTTATTCATTGTACAATAAAGTTTTCTACAACAACAACAACAACAAACATCCTGGGGATATCCTCATGTCCAAGAAATTATATTTCGATAGACATGTGACCTAATCTAAGAAAGGTCTGGTTGTCCGACGGGGATTGTGGAGGTCGGAGGGCAGTCCAAATCAGTATGTTCGCCATATACCTTTTTACTTTTAGGTAGAGGACCCCGCCAATCCTAATGGATTAGGAAACGGGACAACGCTAACAAGAATAAGAAGAAGAGTTAGGAGTTCTAGGAATCGACCAATGCGCATAAAGTGAGGGAGGAGTGTGAGGACTCAATATATGTCTCACAATGGACCTGGCGTGAAGATATACACGTCAGGTCCATTGTGAGACATATATTGAGAACCGATCGCAATAAGATCCAGTCGTCACTTCATATGTAAAGCAAAAATAAATAGTTAATAAAGTAATGTCAAATATTAATTATCTACCCTAATTAATAAACAATTACATTAATATGTTATAATTTTTCATTAAAGTATCCAATTTTATACGAGCCTTATCAACAAATAGCTTTTTCAAATTTATTATTATATGCCTTGGAGAGGCTTTAAGTAGGCGATTATAAGTTTTAATTGCCATGTATTATACATTATTTTGGACTAACGGATTATTATAGCGACGTGAAACACATTTACGTACGAGCACATTGCTGTTGCCCAATATAAGGCCAATAAAACCCAACAATTGAAACCTAGGCTTTCAGCCTAACACTGCCGTATTCGTTTAAGATCAAATTATTGCGAACATTTGTTACAGATATTATATCTTAGTGTAGTGAGTGCACAGTGGTTAAAGAACTAACCTACCATGTGGAGGTCCCATGTTCGAGGCTATGTATCACCAAATTTGTGTTTTCAGTTACAAGTACATATTTGTAATAATCACTTGCTCGTAGGTGTCGAAAAACTTTATGACAAACCCGCATGACGTAGAAATTATATTTCGTAAGGCGACTTAACTAAAGAAAGGTGTGATTTCCTCTGGGTTGTGGAGATTTGATCGCTGTCACTCCATGTCAAAATCGGTATCTCCGTAAAATTCTTAGGCTTAGGTAGTGGACCACGCGTAATCCAATCCTAATGGATAAGAAAACGGGATAATGCGAGCAGACAGATGATATCTAACAGATATTGTATTTTTTGTGCTGCTTAATCGTTCAGCAGTTACAGGTTTCATAAAGTGGTTCATGTTAGTTG
Organism: Pyralis farinalis; assembly: GCA_947507595.1. NCBI lineage: Eukaryota > Metazoa > Arthropoda > Insecta > Lepidoptera > Pyralidae > Pyralis > Pyralis farinalis. The sequence goes on along the minus strand of OX382271.1, from coordinate 8,757,909 downwards.
ATTATAGAAACCTAACTTCGAAATCGTGAAATATTTTCGAATTTGGCAGTAGTTGTCCCAGGATATACAAATCTATGTATCAGCTATCAGTGGACAAAGTTATCGTAATCTGATAAACAGTCTATGCGTGACACATACACTATTCTTATGGCTTTTATAGTGACGGTAATATAGTCTATAATATATAAATATTTATTGATAATATAGTCCACCTATATTATCAATAAATATTTTATATACAAATTTCACACTAAAACAATTTCACAATATACTGGCTGCTGTTCACGGTTCCGTCGCGTGAAGCTCGGCTTTATACGTTGTTGTTGTTGTTGTAATCTCTTTATTGTACAAATATACTTAACATATGCAGTTACAAATCTTGTATTGCATGTACTACGTTGTACAAAGCTAAGTAAAAGTTAGCTTTTAACACTCAGGTATCATCATCATATCAGCCGAAAGACGTACACTGTTGAACATAGGCCTCCCCCTTAGACTTCGCCGTGTGGTGCTGGCATAGAACTGCGCCAGCCCCTCTCGTTCCGTGGGTGCCGTAGGAGTCGGCTGAGGGAAACACACAACCGGATGACGGGCAGCAGCGTCATCTCGTGCACTGTCAAACTGCGATCACCAACCCGCCTGCCCAGCGTGGTGATTATAGCGGAATCCCCCCTAAATATGGACACTCAGGGATAATGCCTCCAATTAGTGAAAAAATTTGCAGAATCAGGTTAGTTACAAAATACCATTCGAATAAATAGTTTTACAATTAAAAGATTCGTGAAAGTCAAATTTACAGGTTTTTATATTGTACCTACAATGTCAGAAGGTATTCAAGCATACGGCCCACCTGTTGTAAAGTGGTTACCGTAACCTATGAACGCTTGTAATACATTATGGCTGACGAGCTCGGTGGCTCAGTGGTGGAACGCGCTGTTACGCTACTTTGACACAAACGCTCGTGGGTTCGATTCCCACACAGTACAAACATTTGTGTGCATGAACATGTCTGTTTGTATTGGTCTGGGTATTTTCTATATATACTAAGTATGTATTTACAAAAAAAAAATATTTACTTATGTTTATCAGTTGTCTAGTACCCATAACACAAGCTTCGCTTACTTTGGGGCTAGGTGGCGCTGTGTAATTTGTCCGACAATATTTATTTATATTTATTAAGTATCACTCGCGCGATGCCTCCTCTGCTGCTAACACAGCAACTCCTCAGGAGTATACTGGCGACCTCACTCACACGCAGGAACACGTTAGCCCTCTATGGAGTTATTTTTTGTCTGCGGTTTTCTGTGAGGTGATGGTACTTCCCCAGACGGGCTGCTTTGATGCGCCCTACCTCAACAACAGGTAATTTTATGTAAACAACTTTGCGTGCTTGAGGCACTATTTAGTTTATGTGAACTATGACCGGTCGGTCACCGATCGTCGACCTGCTACCGTTAGCTGTTTGGTCATCTCAGCTCAGGTCAGCTGCGTTCGTTTCCAGAATTGCTAGTTATTTGAAACATGAGCTGCATGTACACGCCGCCGTTGCTGTCCTGGTTGTCCCTGCTATTCATGTTTCGTCTCTCTACAAGGCATCCTAAGACGCTGTAGATGAGATGAAGAAGGAATGGATGGGTTAATTTCTGATTCAATCGCGCGGAGAAATCCCGAGTCTTTCCATAGCACGCTAAGCGACCTTGAGCTCCCCCATACGGCCCGCGGTGAAAGGTCACTTCTCAGATATACGTAGATGATAATAGTGATACTCGTAGTACGAAATTTATATCAAGGCATATTGTTCATTCATTCATTCATTCATTCTACTGCGCCTGAGGTTCCCTCGTGGCAAGGAGATACACGTTTGCTAACGTAGCAGTACTATGCAGTTGGGTACCTACTACCAGAGCTGCAACAAACAACAACAATCGCAGAGACAAGCAGAGCAGCTATGACAGCAACGGCATGTATTTAATAACGATAGTGGGGTTTTTTATACAACATCGGAATGCATGCAACCATACGGCCCACCTGATATAAAGCGGTTACCACAGCCTATGAACGCTTGTAATACATTAAGCATTACTCGCGCGATGCGTTCTCTGCTGCTAACAGCAACTCCTTAGGAGCTTACTGGTGACCACACACGCAGAAATACAACAACCCTCTAGGGAGTTGTTATTTGGCTGCGGTTGTTAGTGAGGTGGAGGTTCTTTACCAGACGGGCTGTTTTGAACTCTCTTAAAAACATCCAGTCCAAGACAAACAGGCATGTTCATGCGCACAAATGTTTACCCTGTGTGGAAATCGAACCCACGAGCGTTTGTGTCAAAGTCGCCTCATTCACGACAGCGCCACCGAGTTTGTCAAAACCCGCGAGTGTGGGTGAGTGCCCGCCGGCACTAGTTCGCATGAACTAATTGGATACATAGATGGATTGCGGTACATAAAAGGTACTATTGGAACCTTCCCACTAGTAGAAAGACATTGTTTAATTTTATTGGCATTGGTGGTTTACAGAGTGACGGGAGCACGTTTGCGGCTACCCTTCAGAGGGTCTTAATCGACCCATAAATTTTATTTTATGTGTGGCCAGGATCGAGGGCTTGAAATTGTATACTGCTCGCCTACTCTGTAAAGTATTCGTTAGCCATTTATGACCCAGCGTTAAAAACAGAAGTGAAACGATCATAAAAAGTGGATTAAATCAAAATAGGTCATTAACTTATATAAAATCCGCTCATATTAGGTATAAATAATAAATGTAAGCAACGTTTAGCTATAAATAATAAATGGTAACATAATCTTACGTCTTTTAAAAGGTGCTAAAGGTATATAACAGTTTTTTTTGGCTTCCGTATCACAATGTGGAAAACTTCTCAAGATCCGCACAGTACGCGACCATTGCGATTCCAGTGTATGAGGGTGAACTGCCAACCGTCGGCGAGCTGCGCGGTTATAAAACGAAGCTGTTGGCATCATGTCATAGGATATCACTGCCCTTTAATTCACAAGGAATTTAATGCTGACTTTAAAACTGACGAGCTCGGTGGCGCAGTGGTGAAACGCGCTGTTACGCTACTTTGACACCAACGCTCGTGGGTTCGATTCCCACACAGTACAAACATTTGTGTGCATGAACATGTCTGTTTGTCTTGGTCTGGGTCTTTTCTATGTATAGTAAGTATGTATTTACAAAAAAAAAATGTATTTACGTATGTTTATCAGTTGTCTAGTACCCATAACACAAGCTTCGCTTACTTTGGGGCTAGGTGGCGCTGTGTAATTTGTCCGACAATATTTATTTATTTATTTATTTATTAATAACATGCGATCACTTTTAGACACAAACATTACTGTCCACGATTGCACTAACTTTAAGTCGACCATAATATGTCGAGTTACCTAACCGAGAATAAAGAATGGGAGCAAATAGCCAACTTCAACTGTCCGTGGTGTCCTGCTAATTAACAAACGCGGCTCTGCAGAAAAATAGGTAGGGCGTATCAAAGCAGACCGACTGGGGAAATATTTCTACCGCACAGAAGACGATCAACTACTTTGAGGATCGAGTGAGGTTATCAGTAGCTCCTATGGAGTTGCTCTGTTAGCAGCGAGCGTAGTAAAAGACGAACAATATTCCTCGTAACTAGGTAACATCATTATGGGTTATCATGGTCCTAGTAACTAGTTAACATCATGTATGCTTTTTCTTTTTGGCTCAAATTTTCAGAGAAAATTCTCAAAATTTAACAGTGCAGTTTTGCTAACGTTAGTCATAAGTAACTTTTGCGAAGTGAAATTGATATTCCGAAGCGGTGATTTGTATTACAAAATTTTTGTTTTGTTTTGGGACATGTTTGTGGGAATATATGAATAAGTAAAACTTGTTTTCAGTTAGAAATACCTCCACGCCGATAACCAAGGGCAATGGGGTTTGAAACTATAGGAGTCAACATTAAGTAAAAATCCAATTTATTAGATTGAAATAAGGTAACATGACAGGTTTTTAGTTTTTCATTTGCAGGATACGCACAGTTGAAGCGTAGTTGCAGTGCTGTTGCAGTGCAGGAAATTTTAATAGAATACATATGTTGGCACTGCACTACTCCTGCACGACTCAAGTGACAAGCGCAAGCGTGCAGTTGCAGTTATTTAGCAGAATTGGCCTACAGAACGTATAGATCTGGTGTTACAGCTAGTTGGATATTTTAGCTTCACGTATAAGTACGGTTTCCTAAATATGCGAATACCAAGCATTAGTCTCGCCAGGCTTACTGTCAACGTGCATGCATATTTTTTTATCTTTACATAAACATACGTCCCACCTGTGCGACCCTTACTGCTAACACAGCAACACCCTAGGAGCTCACTTGCAGCAACTCAATAAGTCTCTAGGGCGTTGTTATTTGGTTGCGGTTATATGTGTGGTGGAGGCACTTCCTCAGTCGGACGCTATGATACACCCTACCTCTCTTAAAACAACTAGACTCAGACAAGCAGTGTTCGTGCACACAAATGTTTGTCCTGTATGGGGATGGTACTCACGAGCCTCAGTGTTGAAGTAGCGTTGTTAATCACACCTCCACCGGAATCGTCAAATTAAGCTTTGATGTTGTAAACGATACACTATGTGGTACCAACTGAATTATCATTTTCAGGAACCCCGTTCCTATATGAATTCTATATATTTGTCTGTGCGTTTGTCTGTCGCTTTTTTTCGAATATTCGAATTTTGACTTCAGATTCGGATTCAGCATAAAAAATTAGAATAGGAATGTTCAAGAACACCGTTCCTATCTCTTAAGGAACACGGTCAAAATGGCCGAAAAATAAAAAAAAAATTGAATTGTTACATAATTGACGAGCCAGGTGTTTCTCTGGCAATGCAAGCTTGCGCATTCTCAACTGGTTTAAATATATTTGGGAGCTCGATGGCGTCGTTGCGCGTGTCATTCTAACCGAACACGCAGGTTTAACAACGTCGACCACAGCCTGTCTATGGATGGGTTTAACTATCTCGAGTTTAAGTCAGTGGCCATCAAGCGGCTTGAAAACACTGGCCTCTGCCAATCCGCATTTGAGCAGCGTGGTGGAGTATGCTCTAAATCCCTTCGGTTGAAGGGAGACCCGTATTCCTGCAGTGGGATGAGTAAGGGTTGATGTGATGATGATGATGAAAATATATTTGGGATTGGATGATGGACGAACGAATTCCCACTCCTCTGGGCTTGAGAGGATGTAGTACGAATTGCTATATCACGGCTCGGATGCTAGCCAAATTCGCCTGCTCTCTCTACGTTAGGTGCACAATAGGAAGTCAAACGGCAATTGAGCGACAATATCTTTATTTGCAATTTGATCTAACCTGCTTTGTGTGTTTCCGCCACCAATTAGTTCATGCGGCCTAGCGCCGGCCGGCACCCTGTCAGTAATCTAGTACCCACATCGTAAAGCTTTGTTTCGTTTGAGCCTAGCTTTCTCTGCGTAACATATCTTTTTTAAAATATCAATGGGCTATATTTAGGCCGAGATTTATCCCGGAAATATTTACTTGAAAAACCAAATTCAACGGGCGTGGAGCTACGGCCAACACGGAGTACAAGATAAGAATAAGGGGACAGGAAAAAGTGCTCATCGCCAATTAGTACAATTGGAGAATGGCCAATTAAGGTTGTAAGGAAAAGAGCTTTTATGAAATTTTGTATAACTTGAGACAATATAAAATCTTAACAATGAAATTAGATATTTACATACATATAATCACGCCTGTCTCCCATTGGGTAGGCAGAGACTATGGAACGCTAGCTGCATTGATCCAAAGATAATTTCTTGAACCAAGAAAGAAACAATCTTGCAAGCGAAAAAAGTTATTGTTAATATTACTTTGTAATTGGCTTGGTAGTAACTGATTGTTATTGACTAAACCTAAATAGAGGCAGTGCAAAAGTTTATTTAGTATTTGTTGGACACAACTAGGCAGGGTAACCTAAACGTTAGAGAAGACCGCAGCCAATGACAACTTCTTGTTGTTGTGTTCCTCTTAGTTTACCAGAGGGAGACTTTGTTCAAAAGTCGTCTGCGTGGGTATCTCTATCTGATCTATTTCTACCGCCAAGCAGCTATATTTATATAGCTGTGTTCCGGTTTAAAGGGTTGAGATATGATAGAAAAATCCGCCGAAAAAGTGCGAGTCGGACTCGCGCACGAAGGGTTCCGTATCACTATCTATAAAAACGGCCAAAAAATCACGTTTGTTGTATGAGAGCCCCCTTAAATATTTGTTTTTTTAATTTAATTATTTATTCTTAAAGTGAATATATAACTAAATATTCTGTGAATATTTATCAATATCGAGCAAAATCGAGCAAAAAAATCACGTTTGTTGTATGGGAGCCCCCTTAAATATTTATGTTATTCTATTTTTTAGTATTTATTGTTATAGCGGCAACAGAAATACATCATCTGTGAAAATTTCAACTGTCTAACTATCACGGTTCAAGAGATACAGCCTGGTGACAGATGGACGGACGGACGGACGGACAGCGGAGCCTCAGTAATAGGGTTCCGTTTTACCTTTAGGGTACGGAACCCTAAAAATGGGGTAAGAATTTGTTTTGCCTTGCGAGTGGTGAAAATTCTAACTCCACACGTAGTCCTTAGCGCTCTCATTTCAGCAGCGGTGACCCTACCTTCATGTCATACCCATGATTCACTACCGAACGTCAATGTTGGCAGTACTAGACCCTGAGTAGCAAGGTGAGCTTTGCTCAATATCATTTCGCTCGTCAAAACTGAGTAAAACGCACCATTGATACGGTTCCCTGCTTCCACTCTTTTTAGCTATCTCCCTCACATTCCCCATCTCTAAGTGATAATTGTAATCATTAATCAATAAAAACATTTTGTATTACACGCCAGGCACGTCAGGTAACTTGCGGCGTAGGTAGGGACAACCATTCACTGTAAGACGAGATCCTTACACATGTCGCCCGCTTCTTCAACATTCATTGCTTTTTTCATGCCTCCTCGCCGATTCCTAGGGCTCTTTTTGATTAAACACGAGTCATGGTCATTATAGGCTCTCATATATTCTTCCACTTTTGCATTGTATGAGTATATCTGTTTCGTTTTTAGGGTTCCGTACCCAAAGGGTAAAACGGAACCCTATTACTGAGGCTCCGCTGTCCGTCCGTCCGTCTGTCACCAGGCTGTGTCTCTTGAACCGTGATAGTTAGACAGTTGAAATTTTTACAGATGATGTATTTCTATTGCCGCTATAACAACAAATACTAAAAAATAGAATAAAATAAATATTTAAGGGGGCTCCCATACAACAAACGTGATTTTTTTGCTGTTTTTATAGATAATGGTACAGAACCCTTCGTGCGCGAGTTCGACTCGCACTTGGCCGATTTTTATTTCTACATCTGATCTACCGGAGCAGGCCTTTTAAAGTATTAAGATACTCTCTTTCAGACCAACTCTCTTTCTTACATCATCATTGTGAATGCGGTCAGCAAGTGTTACACCATAAATTTTGCGCAATTCTCGCAACTCGACCGTATTTAATCTACTCATATGTTCTCTCTGCCATACGCTGTTTCACTTCCATAAGTTATCGTTATCACCGCGTTGTGTACAGCGAGCTGTGCCTTCTAGTTTTGTTTTTGGCTGTCTAGATGGTTACTTAACGGATTCACACTATTCCGTGCACTCACTCGCTTCTCCACATTAGCGGTATACGTTCCATCCCTTCCCAAAGCGCTTCCACTTATACAATGTCATCCACTTGTTCCAACACTATAGCGACCTCGTGATCGTTCTGGTTTCCAATAGTAAAATACTATTAAATATATTTTAACGTTTTAATTAGTAATTTAATTGTAGATATAATAATATGTGATGCGTCAAAAGAGCAATGAATGTTAAAGAAGCGAGTGAGGTATGTAAGGATCGAGTCACGTGGCGCTCGGCTCTCCCTGCCTACTCCGCAAGGGATTTGGCGTGAAGTTATAAATAGATAGATAGATATGTGATATATTAGGTCTACAATTATATTTGTTGCAGTTTTTACGAATATAATAGATAGAGGTACAACTTAATCACATAATTACAGGTAATATGGTACCGAAGCTCTGTCTATGGAAGCGGCGGTCGAAAAGTTCATACAGATGCCTCCTCGCCACGGATCGGAGCCTCCCGCTGGCCCCCGCACCAGAGCAGACATGGGACAAGTGATCCCCCCCAAACTCAGACCGGCTCGGGAGCCGCAAGACCACATGGTAAACGCCTTCATCGAGTTCGTGGCAGTCACCAGAGCAACGCGGAAAGTCAACATGGATACCTGCAACTCCATCTTGCAGACTTATCAACGCGGCTCACAGGAACTGCTACGGATAAAATTAGGCGAAGCTGAGGCAGCGATCTACGACAGCGACAGGAACCTAGTAATACTGGGTAACATGTCGGGGTCGTACATGGCAGCATACAGCGCAACCAGTGGTTTTGTTCCCCTGGACGAGAAGAGCGAGGAAGGGAGAATCACATTCGAAACACCGACCGAGGACCCGGTGGTGGTGGTAGCCAAGTGCACAAGGGTAATGCTGGACGACAGGATCCTCGATATGGCAGAAGCCATAGCGGGGGACCTGTTCAAAGGCGTAAGCCCGGAGCACTGGGTGAGACCCACTATCACGTGGGTTAACGGAGTCCCCGGCTGCGGGAAATCCACGTGGGTGGTGTCACAAGCCGACCTGGCTGGAGACATCATAGTGACAACGACAACTGAGGCCGCCACTGATCTCAGGGGAAAACTGGAAACGCGTTTTGGCGACCTAGCCAAAAAGAGAGTGCGGACTATGGCATCCCTACTAGTAAATGGACTACATAAGGGCGAAACGTGTACACGCCTAATGGTGGACGAAGCCCTTATGAACCATTTCGGATCCATAGTTATGGCAATACAACTAGCCAGAGCCAGTGAAGCCCTGCTGATCGGAGACGACAACCAGCTTCCCTACATCGACAGGAACAATCTGTTCACCACCCTATACAACAGACCCAACCTTGTGACGTCAATCTCCCAAAATCTCCTTTGTACGTACAGGAATCCACAGGACGTAGCGTATGCCCTTAGAGAAATCTACAGTGGCATATACTCGGCCAAGACTCGCACTAAATCCCTATCGCTGAAGCGGTTTACAGGGGAGCGGATCCCGAAACAGGACAACACGCTTTACCTTGTCCACACCCAGGCTGAGAAGGCACTCCTTATCAGCCAGGGCTATGGAGCAAATTCGGGTTCCCGCACCCTAACCATACATGAAGCACAGGGACTAACGTGCGAGTCAGTGATTATTGTGCGCACAACCTCCAAAAAATCCCACCTCCTCCAAAGTGTCCCCCATGCCGTTGTCGCGGTCTCTAGACACACGGACAGCTGTGTATACCACACAGACTGTTTCGATAACGACGCGACAGCTCGGTTTATCCAGCGAGCCGAGACCGCGACAACGGAACATATCAGGGACTATAACCTTAAGATGGCGATGAGGGCGAGAGACGAGAAGGTCATCAAAAAGTTGACCCAAAGCTCCGAAAACCCAGAGAGCGGTCTCTCCTCCTCCTCCCAAACCAGTAGACTGAGAGAGGGGAAGAGCGTCATGGCAAGGCTCCGGGATGCCATCTCCCTTCCTTTCCGGAAGAAACAAAAGTGACTAAAGCAGAGATAGAGATGAGAGATGCCAGCAGTCGTGCTCACTAAAATGTCTAGACGGGCGGCGGCGTTGGGGGGCGGGTCATCGAGTTCCCTAAAATATGGTTGAACACGGTGATGGCTGCCCTCTGCGTCAACTCGTGAACGGGTGCCGCTCGGAGGGACTGGTCTGCCCGCGTCTCTCGTCCCTCTTTCTGCTTAAAACAAAAACTAAAATAAAAACTAGTAATAAGGAATAAGGCACTTATTGTAATCGCACTTGCGGAGCGATAAATAAAAAAACTAACAATCTGACAAAAAAAAAATGACAAACAAACAAAGGCACGGGCCAAAGAGCCTGTGGATATGACTACTATTAAAAAAAAAAAAAAAAAAAATATGGTACCGAAAGCACACAAAGTAGTTTAGATCAAATTGACCGTAAATTTGACTTTTGCAAAATAAACACTGAATCTAATAACTATTTAACGTCATATTTTATACCCCAAACAAGCGATCTGCCTTTTTTTTATACCACTAAAGTGGCAATAAAGCATACGGCCTGCCTGATGGTAAACAGTCACTGTAGCCTATAGACATTTGCAACACCAGGGGTGTTACTCATGCGTTGCCGACCCTAAATGCCTGCTGCCTGATGATAAGCAGTCACCGTAGCTTATGTTCGTATATTATCATCATTAATGTCTTTTCGATGCTGTAAACCTCTCCACGTCTCTTTTAGGGTCCCGTATCCAAAGGGTATCAGGGTCAGGCTGTAGTTTCCCACGTGTTATATAAAAGTGACTTAATTTTTTTACGTCACAACAATATAAGCAAAAATGTAACAAAAAAACCTAGATTTCACTAATGTGCAGTATTGTGATCAAACAGATATAATGTTTTCATAGAACAGGGAAAAGTCAAACAATAATACAATATATTCTTAATTGAATTAGCAAAAATTGATATTTATTATAAAACCGAAACACTAACAATAATTTCAGAGCTTCGTATGTTTCTTCTAATTCACGGAGTCTTTCTGCTGTCGAAGACTTCTTTTTGAAGTGACTTGAACAATCTCCATAATTTTGTTATATTTTCTTGTAATTGTCGAATTTCTTGTTTACGTTTATATTTTATCCTGAGTTGAAGATTTTTAATATCATTGCGATTGCTAATGTAAATAGATTGTAAATGTTTTTATGAAAGGTTTTCTGTCTCATTTTTGTCTTTCGTCTTACTTTGGAAGATTTTTAGCATTCAGTTTTTGTTCTTTTCTTTGTAGTAGTAGTCCATTGTTCTGTTCGTCTGTTAATTTTTGTTGTTTATTCCGTTTTTTATTATTATATATGGCCCACCTGATGTAAAGCGGGTACCGTAGCCTATTAACGCTTGCGATATATTAAGTATCACTCGCGCGATGCCTTCTCTGCTGCTTACACATCAACTCCTTAGGAGCTTACTGGTGACCTCACTCACAGGTATTAACACAACAATCCTCTAAGGAGTTGTTATCTGCGAGGTGGAGGTACTTCCCCAGATGGGTTGCTTTGATGCGCCCTAGATCTCTTAAAACATTCAGAGCAAGACAAACAGACATGTTCATGCACACAAAATGTGTGTCTTGTGTGGGAATCGAACCCACGAGCGTTGGTGTCAAAGTCGCGTCATTCACGACTGAGCCACCGAGCTCGTCCAATCCCGCTACTTCTGGAAGATTATCATGTAAAACAAGTATTTCACCATTACTCTCGATGTAATGTATATGTTCATATAATTTTCCAATCAAAAATGTAAAAACTTACCTTTGAAATAAATGAAAAACTTGGCCGCAAAGAAGTAACGATGTCTCCCTTCACGCGACAAAATGATCACTGACACCACAATATGGCAGCTGCTAGTTTAATAAAGACATGGCAGTTTTCGTCAGTATTCCCATGGCGAGAATATAAATTCTTAATATTTTTTCTTCAAAAATTAAGACGCTAGCAGGTTACGTATAAAATGTGACGTAAAACTTAACGTCTAAAACTTTATATTTAGAATATGATTGAACGAATGAAAATAGTACTGACTGGAAGCCAATTGCTGTACCTACTACCATAAGAAAACAATGATGCCAACTATAAACTAAAGTGGAAGTCCTCAGTTACATGTAACTGATAAAAAGAGCAGTAATTTACATAAAACGTATATCTTTTTGAAATAAAAATATATGGTTCCTACCATTTCCTTTTAATAATTATTTAATAGGTTATCCTGGTAAGTAAACATATGATATAAGAATAAACTGAGAATTACTCTATTAAATAGCATACAAATACAAAAAAGTTAGGAGACAAAAGAAAAAAGAAAAGTGGTAAAATTTTCGGCCTGACCCATCAACAGAAACCTTATTATTAACCTTACTATTATTGAGACTCCGCTGTTTGTACGCCTGTCTGGGGACCTGTATCTTTTGAACTGTAATAGATAGAGACTTAATTTTTTTACAGAGCTCGTATTACCGTGGATGCTATAATAATATATATGTAAAAAGGTAGAAGTTAAAAGGAGGAGAAGAAACGTATTTTTTCGGCTTTTTTCTGCTTGGAACAGGATGTAATGGTTTTTAAAAGATGCTGTAGATTTTGGATAGATCTGGATAGGGAGTTCATTCCACAATGTAACAGTACCATAATGGATCTATTCTCTACTCTACGAATTATCGTAAGAATACATACCTTCTACGTGCAGTACCGCCAACAGGACATTCTCTTAATTAACTGGATCTACTGCCTAAAGTGAAGACATGAGATGAATTGAGATACCTATATGATAATGTTACGTCGATCGGTAGAGCTCCAAGGTCTCAGCCGCCTTCGCTGAAGACGATCGCCATTACTCTAAATCGAAGTTCGATTTCCGGAATAAAATAAAACGATCTGAATCGTTTTAAAACGGTGTACCCTCTGATAAAGACCCAATTAATTTTGGCGTTACATGATAAGCGTGGACAATTTTTTGAGGATTAATAACTATAAATCATTGAGGTGGTATTGATATATAAAATACATGTAATAATAATAGTATTTAAATGCCACGGTATTTATTATAATGCATAATGTGGATGTTTATGCTTCGTTAGTGCCAAGTATGCCTTGTATATACTTGTTGCCGTAACGCGCATGGCGGAATTCAGCCACCTGGGCCTCAACTCCGTTCGTGACAGCCTTTTACTAGCTTCCTATTATATACTTAGTTCATCTTAAATATACATACATAAAATAAAAGGTCATAGGAAAGATTAGTTTAAAATCAGTTAAATTAAACAATTAATTGTATTTTACAAAAGCTGGCCATGAGATCTCTATTATTACTTTCTTTTTTTTTGGTACCATTCGTGTAAGTTATATAAAATGTCTGTAATGTTTTACCATCATATCTACCAAATATTTGTAAAATTAAATAGTTAATAGATTCAGGCGTTACTTTGCGAAAGTCAAATTTACAGGCAATTTGAACTACTTTGTGTGCTTCCGCTCCCGATTCGCGACACGTGTTTCGCCTCTTCACGAGGCATCCTCAGGCGCTGTAGATGTTAGTCGTTAGAATAACGTGCTACGAAACTTTCGTATTTACATTCGTATTATTTCGTACTCGCAGAGACGACCGGAGCAGTCATGGCAGCGGCGGCACGCATTTACTCGGTAGTGGGTGGGTGCCTGCCGGGAGCAGTTCGCACGAACTAATCGGAAGCGGAAACACACAAAGTAGTTTAGATCAAATTGCCTGCAAAATTAAATATATAGCAACACAGCGTACCCATAGATGTGACTATTTTTCCACAAAATTTTGATATTTATTTATTTATTTATTAGCATACAAAACAGATTACAATCAACATTATCACCATTTTTTAGCATGAAATTAGTACAGATCTAGATCATAACCCAAAATTATGTATGCCTAGTAGCTTAATAGAAAATTTTACATTATTTACTAGAGACCGCTGCTCGCGGTGTAACATCTCTAACTATATGATAAGTAAAAAGAACAATACTAAATTACAAAAAAAGAGTAGCTTAGCAATTAAATATTAAGGACTTACAAATAAAATATATACATTAATTAGTTATTTACTTTAAAGCAGATAAATGGATCTTCAATTGTCTCCGGAATTGAGGTAGTGTGAAGTGGAAGATGTCGATGTCTCTGTTAGATACTAGAATTTCGTTATATTGGCGGCACATTCTGACTATGGGATTGTAATACGAGGTGTTGTTCAGGAATACTTGAAGACAGAAAATATTGTAATTGCGATTACGAGACCTAAATCGGGTGTTGAAGTTTAGTAGCGAAAGAAGGTAGGGGGAATCTAACTGATGGTGAATAATCTTATAGAGAAGCATCAGGTCATTATGTTGACGTCGTACATATAGTGGGTCTAGATGATAATACTTTAAACGTTCATTGTACGACGTGAGTTTACGGCCCATGCCAAATCTATAGGTAAGAATCTTTAAAAAACGCTTCTGTACTCCTTCGATTCTATTACTATGCACCTCATAGAAGGGAGACCAGACAGCGGAGTTGTATTCGAGAACACTACGTATGAGCGAGTAGTAAAGGTAAATAATACTCTTACTCTTTCGAAAGTGTTTAGTAGATCTTGTGATAAATCCAAGTAGACGATAGCTACGATCGACAATGTTATCGTAGTGATCTCGAAAGGTTAACTTGTCATCGAAAATCACACCTAGATCTTTTGCGAAGTGATTACGGACAAGAATCTCGCCCCTGAGGGAATAGTCAAATATGAGCTTATGTGTTTTCGTGGTGAAAGTTATAACGAAGCATTTACCAATGTTAAGCTGCATGAAGTTCCTGTCGCACCAATCAGATAGTAAGTTTAGGTCTGACTGTAACCTGGAAGCGTCTGTATTATTGCTTACAGTGGTAAATACTTTAAGGTCATCCGCATAAAGGAGGCAAGGGCAAGACAGAACATCAACCAGGTCATTAATGAAAATGACGAACAATAACGGTCCTAAATGGCTGCCCTGAGGTATCCCCGAGGTGACAAAGACTGGTTCAGAAACATGACCCCTAACCGCAACGAGCTGACTTCTGCGATTCAAATAAGACTGGAACCAGCGAAGTAGACAACCATGTACACCGAAGTCTGCCAGTTTCTTAGAAAGTACTATATGATTGACCTTATCGAAGGCTTTAGCGAAATCAGTGTAGATGGAGTCCACCTGTAGTCTTTTGGCAAAAGCGCTACACAAGTAGTTTTTATATTCCATTAGGTTGGAGGTAGTAGATTTATTAGCTACGAATCCGTGCTGTTGTGAGTGCAAGAAGGGCTTGACATGATTATAAAGAACATCATAAACTACACTTTCGAATAGTTTAGCGAGACAAGACAATATACTAATAGGTCTATAGTTTCTACAGTCAGTCCTATCACCCGATTTGTATACTGGTATTATGTGAGCTATTTTCCAGAGCGTGGGAAAAGTTCCAAACACAATCGACTTATTAAATAATATTTTGAGTGGTACAATGAGTTCACACGCACATTTTTTAACAAATAAGGCAGGTATCTCGTCTGGGCCAGGACCTTTATTCATGTCTAAGTTATTTATCTTTTTTAGTATCGTTTCTTGTGTGATACTAATGCCGCTTAAAGAATTGGTATTATGCTGAGAATTTTCAGAAGAACCGGTAACAGGGACGGAAGTAATATTTTCAAAAACAGAACCGAAATACTTTGAAAATAGCTCACATACTTCAGAGGGTTTGGTTGCTGAAACACCTTCATACTCCATGTTTAGAGGAATCGAGTTCACGCCCTTTTTACTATTAACAAACCTCCAAAATCCCTTCATATCGTCATTCAGAGAACTCTCTATTGATGTCACGAAATCTCTATAACAAGTATCAATTAAATGCTTACTTTTGGTTCTATAATGAGCAAATTCGTCGTAGTCACGAGGATTTCCAAACATTTTGAAACGCTTATGATATTTGAACTTCATTTCGATACTATGTCGAAGTGCAGGGCTAAACCAAACAGGGTATTTATCTTTATTATTTTTCGATATAGGCGTATTTCTACTGATTATATCATGTAATATAGCATAGAAACGATTTAAATCAATGTCAATGTCAGAAGAAGTCAACTCGTGATACCAGTCTACCTTAGATAGTTCGGATTTGACAGCATCGAATTTGCACTTGTTAAAATTAAATCGCTTACGAGAATCACTTTTTAGACATTTACCGTATAATTTAGATATGCAATCAATATCAATAGCTATGGCAGGATGATGGTCATCTAATCGACTAAGTGGATCCACACCATATACTTGGACGTTGACCGTGGCCAGAACAAGATCAAGAAGTCGGCCATTTGTATTTAATATACTATTATATTGTTTAAGTTGACAAAGTGACATTGTCTGATATAGAAGGCGAGATTTATAATCATAAGGTGGGCTAGCGTGTAAAGCCAAAGTGTCAATTTCCCTATGCCAACTCAATCCGGGAATGTTGTAGTCGCCAATACAGGCAAACTCCGCATTGTCGTGACAGGTCAAGACTATTTTATAGCAGTTTTCATAAAAAGATTCTAGTAAATAAGTAGGTAGATCTGGAGGCAAGTAGCATAGACATACATTTATTTTTTTACCATTTCCGTTACGAGACAAAACAGTAATCCTGATATTAGGCTTAAAGAGCTATTTTCCTACCAAAAATATACATTAATTTTATGTATTTCACATAAATCTTCAAATGATACGATACAATTTCTTGTCAATGAATAAAATAAAACTAAAAGAAGCACTAGTGTTTGAGATTGGCGAATTGCTGGTGGAAAGACTTTCCAATTCCAGGCGGGACTTGGAGCTGAAAAGATGGTAAAGTGAGAATTTAATTTAAGACAAAAATAAAGCGCCTTGTGGGGTAGAATCCTTATAGCGCAATCACGTAATATTTCTCAGAAATATAATTCTATATAAAGGTCAGCTACTGCAAAGAGAATAAATTATAAAAATACAAAATCATAAAAAAATGCGTCAGTACATATTATTATTATTAGTCTTTTTAGCACATGTAATTAAATTTAATTAATATTATTTTCAAATGCGAGCTTATCTTAAAGTTTTAAGTAAAAAGTGGTTTTGTTAATAAAATACAAACGATAATGTGAAAAAATATTTTTTTTTTAATTTACAAAAGGATTTCAAAGTGGCCACCTCCAGCAGCAATGCACATTCTGCACCTACGTAAGAAATTATTTTTCAATCATCTAAAAGCCTCTCTGTTCTCTCTCACAATATATTCGGCTTCTGAAATTTTCTGCCTCAGCTCTTGTTCAATCGAACATTCTCGAGTGTATGCTATTTCCTTGTAAGAAACCCCAAATGAAGAAATCGATGGTATAGACTATAGAGGTTAGGTGAGTGTAGAGGCCACCTAATTGGTCCGCTGCATCCGATCCATCTGTTGGGGTATGTTTCATTTAAGTAATTTCGGACTTGCGTTGCGTAGTGACACGGGGCGCCATCATTTTGAAACACCATGGTTCGTCTGAGTTCGAGATTCACGAGACCAAGAAGTTTCTATAGATTTCGCCATTAAGTCTGGACGGCAATTCAAAGAGACCAATTAGTTCGTCATTGAGGATACCATACCATAAGTTAACGCTGAAACGATTTTGAAATGTTGAAGCTCTCATTTCGTGTGGATTGCCAATCGCCCACGTGTGGTAATTACGAATTTTGAAAAATCCAAGATCTTGCTTATTACACTGTCTCGGTTTGGTAAAAATCAACGCGCAATTGGTGGTCTGTAGGTAGTAAAGCTTGGACTCGTCGGATGTGGAACGCGTGGCATCCTTCATCCTTAAGTATAGCTTGGATAGAAATCCTTGGAATGTTCTGCGCACGAGCCATACTTCTCGTACACTTTATGGATATATAATTTCGGAAGTGTGACCTAACTTAAGAAAGGTCTGTTTTCCCTCTGGGTTGTGGAGCTCTGATGACAGTCGCTCCGTGTAAAAATCAGTTCTTTTTTTATACTACATCGGGAGGCATACAAGCATACGGCCCACCTGATGTAAAGCGGGTACCGTAGCCTGTTAACGCTTGCGATATATTAAGTATGACTTGCGCGATGCCTCCTCTACTGCTTACACAGCAACTCCTTGGGAGCTTACTGGCCTCACTCACACGCAGGAACACAACCCTCGAGTTGTTATTTAGCTGCGGTTTTCTGTGAGGTGGAGATACTTCCCCAGACGGGCTGCTTTGATGCGCCCTACCATCCAAACCAAGACAAACAAACATTTTCATGCACACAAATGTTTGCCTTGTGTGAGAATTGAACCCACGAGCGTTGGTGTCAAAGTCGCGTCATTCACGACTGAGCCACCGAGCTCGTCAAAAGTATCAGTATCTTCGCCAAATTCTCGGGCTTAGGTAGCGGGTCCCGAAATAATGAATGAATTAAGTAGGAAACGGGATAACGCTAAGAAGAAACTGTATATGTTACTCGTATATGTAAAAAGGACGATAAATTAAAAATCTTATAGTTTCCTGTTACATTAATAAATTATACTTGTAACTATTCGGACCATGAAGTTTGTTTGCACAAATCTTGGCCAGCCAGCAGTAACTTAAATTGAATATCTAAGCTCGCAAACGTGGATTGAGCAAATACTAGGCTAGCAAGTATTGGAAACGATCGGCGTATTTAAGGTAATCCCCAGACTTCACTCGTCTACTGAGACTTACTCGGCTGCGATGTAAGAGAACTTTAAAACGTTTGCGACGTGAAATGTCGGGAATAAACTTAGCAAAATAATGTGCTTAGAGATGTGGTGTTCAAGAGAATATACCCAGATTTATCAGGAATATTCTCCATATATAAATTTTTGTAGGTGTACCTACTCAAAAATCTATTAAAAATACTTTTCATGAATTAAATAAATACATTTATGTATATTTACGTTTTTAAAATCGTCTTTCAAAAACCTTTATTATGATACCCTTTTTTTTTTGTTACGCGGGGAAAAATGCGTTACGCACACCACCGGTGTCTGGGTGGCCTCCGGTGGTAGTGTGGGACTCCCCGTGGACTGTCCGACGGTATACCCACTAAACGACAATGCGAAATGCCATCGGCCGCGTTGGTGTGGTGCCCAGGATCTGTTAGCAACAGGGCACCACTGCAATTTATTTTGATACCCTAATCGATACATTTGGAAGTTTTTTTTCAACAGTCTGCACAATATTGAGTACATGATCCGCCATATTGTTTTTATTGTGACGTCACATAACCTATATTATCCGGGATAATGTAATTCTGCCGATACCTCGTACATTTGAATCGAATTAACAGTCATGTAAAAATCCCTATGTTGGTTTTTTATAACGCTAAGATGAAAAACAGAGACACTCCTTGCTTGATGGTAAGCAGTTACTGTAGTACCGTGTAGGTACTACGGTGCGTTGCCCCGCAAAAAATCTTCACGCCTTTTTAGACGTGATTTCATGCTGAGGGAATTTATTCTACTACTTAAGAGTTCCCGGTAGATAACCTCTCAGGAACCGTAACATTATCATTGTATTATTTCACTTTATTCTTTGCATCGTTAAAAGTATCACTTACGGAGCGTACAATGATGGTAACTAATGGGTAGTTTATCATCGTACCTATTTTTTCACATCCTAATTTGGTAATCGGAAGGATGCACCACGAGCAGATGAAATTGGCTTTGTTTATATAACATTTATTATTATTGCTTTAAATGTTAAACAATGTTGTGTACTGTTAGAATTACAACATCCGTTACAAGAGGAAAGATAGAGGAAAATTTTCCAGCGGTTTCTTTCTATCAAGGTCCTGGGGTTTCAGTATATTTGTTTTCCTCGACAGCTGACATTGAAATGAAACCTTCCTACATTTTCCTTATATGTTTTGGTTCTTTCTTTTAGATACTTGATTATGTACATAGATGACTCCGCTCTTCTTTTTAAAAAAAAACGAGTTTTTTCAGGAGAGAAACCTATATAGAATTGTTAAAAGCAAAGCTTTATACTAACTTTAATCCAAATCGTTAGAACCGATTCCGAGACACACAATATATTTATATATATATGTACAAGAATTGGTCATTTGTTCTTGGGGCCTAACCTAAGAAAGTTTTTCATCTGGGTTGTGGTGTGTATGACGACATTAGCTCTATTTTAAAATCTGTATGTTCGCCAAATTCTTAGGCTAAGGTAACGAACCTCGCTAATCATAGTGAATTAGGATCCAGGATTGTTATGACTTGAAACGGCAGAAACTTGTATTCTTCAGAAGAGTTGTGAAACACGAATACATACATATACTAATATAAGTAAAAATATACTAATATAAGTATACTAATATAAGTAAAGTCTTGATAGTTAACTCAAAGTAATAGGTTTTAGAATGTGTACTGGGGTTCTTCAAGAAAGGCGTGGAGAGGGTTTTGCAGGGTCAGCAATGCATGAGTTACACCCCTGGTGTTACAAATGTAACGGGCATTCTTTTTTATTTCGGTTACGGTAACCGCTTACTATCGTGCAGGCCGTACGTTTGTTTTTCAACTTAGTAGTATAATAATAATCTATCTTATTTGTCTATACGTAACATTGTCGATATTTTTTAAGCTTTATCTTGAAAGTTATTAGGTACATGTGATTAAAAGATTAAGTTTTAAAAACGTTATTTCATTTTATAGAAGCCGATAAACTATCTAGTGCATATTAAATATTACGCATAGCGAAGTGATTTTCACACATAAAAACAATTGAAAGCGATAGAGTACTCGCTGGGTCTCTTCAAGCCAATTGCAAACATATTTTCAGCTCTTGGAATTCGTTGGAATAGAAACAGTTTGTGAAGCTTATTTTCATAGATATATTTGTACGTTTTTGCACATTATTTATACATCATTCTATCCAACAACTCTGAAGAAGAAATAATGAAATGTTGCCCTTCAGCGGTTCAGAAAATTGATACTTTAATTTTGAGTTTTATTATACAAAACATTTCCCGCATATATAAACGGAATGTCATTTTATTTTTCTTTTTTTAGATAATTATAACGACTAAGACAAAGGCAGTGTGTATTGTAATTTAGAGTCCCCATAAAATAAAGATTTTAAAATTTTACTTAGGAACCCTACATAATGTATAATATAAGCCATGGCCATGTAAGATATCATTAAAATAGCTTTTATGTGATGCGTCATCAACAGGTAGACAGTCAAACAATCCAATAAAAAATAAGAAAAAATATCTATCGTGAATTGATAGCAAAGGGCCGCTGCATAAACAATTTATGTACAAACCTACTAGTAAGCTTCTAAGGAATTGCTAAGGAGCAGCAGAGGTGGCATCGCGCGAGTGATACTTAATCTATCACAAGCGTTCATGGGCTGCGGTAACCGCTTATATAAGGTGGGTCGTATGTTGTATTCCCCCCGACGTTGTATAAAAAACAAAAAGAAAGCTCAATTTTATTGTACCTAGTCCGGCAATAAGTTCTGTTGCAAATGAATATGCATTTTTTTTAATTAATGTAATTTTAATAAAACTTATATGTATATATTTATGGAAGTCTGAGCAAAAACTAAAAAGAAATTCTATTCGAAATGGCCACCTTTGACTTTGATACAGATCTTTAATCTGTCTGGCCACGAATCTATGGATATACGCACTGTTTCCATGGTAAATTTAGCCAGTGCTTGCTCCAGATATTTTCTTAAGAGACAGAATATCACCGTGTCGTTTCGAGTAGGCCATGTCCTCTAAAACTGACTATAATTTGTAGTCTAAGCGGTTCAGATCTGGGTTAGACGAGGTCTAGTCTTCAGCTCTTATAAAGTCTGGAACTTTGGTTTCGAGCCAGGATTGGGTAGTTCGTGATTTGTGATCACATGCTCCTATCCTATACTAGAAATAAGTCCTAGAAAGTCAATGGTACACATGGTGGCTTTAAAAATTGTATTTCTGAGAGGTTTCACAACACGATCCAAAACAGTCTCTTGATACATTTTGAAGGCTTCACTCCTTTTTCACAAAAATGAAGCTTTGTGACTCCTTGATAAGACACCCCCACCAAACCATTACAGACGTAGAATGATAACCAAATTGTACCTTTCCGACTACTTGGGCGACTTCTTTAGAACTGTGTGCTTAAATTCTGTCATTTTGCTTGCTGTAGTGCTCTTCAATGTTGAAAATGTTTTCATCAGTAAACAGGATATTTCTGTGCCTTTCACCTGCGTACCGGGACAGAAGGCATTTTGATCGATCCACTCTTTTCAACTGTAGGGATTGATTTAAGGGTATGTACTATATGTCGACGATAAGCGCCGAGCTTCAGATCTTGTTTTATTATACGCGATAGAGTCCTAGCGGGAATCTTCATTTCTCGTGATAACATAATTTCTTATCTAATGTGGTTTCGGGGAATTCTGGCTTTAATAGCATTAACAGCCTTTGTAGTTCTAACAGCGCGCAGTCGCCCCTATCTTTTATGGTATTCAACTGAGGAAGTATTGGTATATCTATCGATAGTACGATATACGAACATACGGCTAAGCAACCATACCAAGCTTTTGAAGTGTCTTGAGTATGACCGACGGCTCCATACCCACTTTGTGCAAGGCAATCACTGCAATCTTATTTTCTTTAACACCCCATTCCATATTGTAATTTGATAATAAGCACGAAAAAAATATGTGATAAGGTGGGAAATCGAAAGAAATTTTTAACATAATAAACGCGTTCCAAATTCAAAATAATGAAAGAGTTGAAAAAAAGAAAAGTTTCTCTGTAACAACATTTATGTCAAGAATAGTTAATATTAGTAGTATTTATACGGTCGCCAAGGAAGCAATGAGAGCGATTTTACGTAGTTACTCAATTCAATGTTACGGTTTTAGGGATAAAGTAAAATGAGAGTCCTTATTGGCTAGTTTTCGGATTAACGTCGCGGCACCTATCGCCTTATTGGTTATATTATAATATCCTTCCATTAGTCAATCGGCTCGAACCGCTGAGATTTTAGGCTCTAAAATACAACGTTTTTAAGAGCGCGGTATACCTTCATGCGCAGTCAAGTGGTTGATTGGTTTAAGACCCTTGGTGACCATGAACTATATAGTAAATGCCGACCGTATCTGAATTAGGCAGGCCGTACGCTAATAATATGTCACTTTAATTGTGTTCGAAAATTTTTAGTGTTCGGTAACCCTTTGTACCTATGGAACCCTATTACTAAGACTTTGTTGTGTCCAGCTGTGTGCCCGTCCGTCTATCGCAAGGCTGTAAGGCTGTATATTTTGAACGACGATAAGTAGAGACTTGAAATTTTCACCGCATGTGCGTTATATTAAAAAAGAAATGTAGTTATAAAGAGCTTCTACACCGCAGCGATATATTATATAAATATTTTAATTGCTGCCAAATAACAACTCCGTACAAGGTTGTTGTGTTCCTGCATGTGAGCGAGGTCACCAGTAAGGTCCTCGGGAGTTGCTGTGTTAGCGGCAGAGTAGGTATCGCGCGAATAATATTTAATGTATTAAAAGCGAAGGCTATGGTTACAGCTTTACATGAGGTGGGCCGTATGATTGTATGCCTTCCGACGTTGTATAAAAAAAAACACAGTAGGGAACGCTTCATGTGCGAGTTCGGCTCCCATAGCCAGTTTTTTCACTGACTATATTGACTAATCAAATTTCTCGCATAATGTCCATTCTTAATAAAACCACGGTTACTTCGCGAACATGTTTTGAGGTCGCACAGTGGAAAGGCGCGGGTCTGGTTCGCTACTTCTACAGGACAAAAGTAAATGAGAATTGTCCTTAATTGGAATTGTAAATGAGTCTTGAGGCGCTTTCTTGTCGGTTGAACGCCCGTTCCTCCATCTCAGTAGAATAAACTGTGATGATTTCATTTAAATTAATTCAGCTTGGTAAAGGGAGGACCGCGCACTAGAACTTTGAATTGAGACATTGGATCGTTTGTACCGAGTTTATGCTTATTCACTTCTTATAGTATGGCTTTGAGACTCTCGTTTGTATAAAAATGTATTCAAAGTGCGCGTTGATAAACAAAATGAATGTTCGCTATTGAATAATATATCTCAACAAGGGTGGATAATAAACAGGAAAGCGTGACTCAGGCTTCCAAGGATTATATTATGTTTATGTCATAGTTTTTACAGGTTGCTGCAATGTTAGATCTAGGTCGAAAGAATATCGACTTGAAATTAGTTATAGCATACAGATTAGGTCTTCAGCGTTTTCAGTATTAGATGTATATCTGCCTAACTGCCATAGAGTGGAATTTTTGAAATCGATAAATAAAATAGCTGTTTTTATTAAGCCATGCCATATACACGTTTAAATATATAGGTACAAATATTTCACCCTTGACGAGCTCAGTGCCGCAGTGGTTAGTAACGTTACATTGACACCAACGCACGTAGATTCGATTTCCACACAGGACAAATATTTGTGTGCATGAACATGTCTGTTTGTATTGGACTGGGTTTTTTTAAGAGAGGTAGACCCGGTCAATGCAGCCCGTTTGGGGTAGTACCTCCCCTTCACCTACAGATCTTCCTCTACAAGGAGTAGCTGTGTTAGCAACAGAGGTGTCATCGGGCGAGTGATACTCAATGTCTTGTCGTTCATAGCCTACGGTAACCGTTCTACATCAGGCGAGCCGTATGCTTGTATGTCTCGCGATGTTGTACAAAATATATATATATATATGCGTACGAACTCTTATAGACGTATCCGGTACTCGATGAATCATTTATTCGTATTCATAGCCTGCATATGTAAAGAGCTATAGTACACGACAAATCCCAACGACGTCACTTTATTTCTTCACGTGGAAAGGTGCACTAGGTACATGTATTATCTAGGTAAGATATAACAGTAGACAGAATCTAGTAATAAAATAAAAATAAATAATAAAATATATAATAAAATAGTAAATCTAGTAGTAGCTGTAATATATATCTAGTTATCTTTCGCTCTTAATAAATGTAAGGTGGTGAATAATAATATGTGAATATATAATTCTTTGTTTCAGCTTCTCCTGCACATTTAGAGCAAGACAGCAAATTATTTTACTATAGGTGTTCAAGTATGAAATTGCCGTGTTATAGTGATAGCTACTTTGAATTGACATTAAACCTTCATGGTGTGAGTTTTTCGAATGAAACTTTTTTTACATGGTACCTGTGAGGTTTTTCTTTTAAAAAATGTGCAACATATGATATTCGAATTTAAATTGTTTTTATTTTTATTCAACTTCGACGGAAAAAATGGACACTTCGAAAATCCGTGTAATTTTTGAATACGAATCGTGTTCATGTTTGAAAACTTACAGCTAAAAATATTGTCAACAATTCAATTATAATTCTAAATGAGTTGTTAATTTGTGATATTTATGAGTTATTTAAAAGAAGTGAGCATTGAATTCACTGCGCACTAAACTATCAACTAAAATTACTTCGTTTCGAATTATTTTTGACCGACACGGCGTCTCCGGCTGTCCCAGGGTTCTAAATTAAGGGCTCCCCCCCCCCTAATTTAAGACAAAAATATGTCAAATGGGATTTTTTAGAGGCATAAAAACTTTAGGGGTTTTTTAGCGGTACTGAAACAGGATACGTTTCAGGACCACTAAAAAAATATTTTATTTGAACAACAACATTAGATTACTTTATGACTTAATATTTTAGTCTGATACGTTCAAATTAACTACTTAATGACAGTTCATAATAATTATTTGATGAAATATGCTAGACTATAAGCGTATGTATTCATTTGATTGGTCATAATATCAACACGAAAGTATTTATTTTCTCTCGGTAATAATTAAGTTTACAAAATCCCATATTACCTGTAAATTGTAATGACTTACGTACTCAAATTACAATTTCAATTTTTCGGGGGTTTTGAAAATTACTTTAGAACATTTTAGTGGTCTCTGTACTTTCGTTTAGGGATACATATTTTTAGGTTGATACCCCTAGGCTCGATCAACCGGATTGACGCTTCAAGAACCTCATGCTAATAATATACTCACTAGTTTACGTTCTTGGATTTCCCCGACGAAGGAAAATGGTTTTTCTATACTAGATTCCGATACAATTCTTAAAAATAAAATTTAATAAGTATTATCAAACTGCATCCATCCTGAGCTGGTACCTTGCCCTCTTTGAATACAGTTCATTGTAAACAAAATACCACAAATGTAAGTACTTAAACTATTTTTTTCTTCTCTTTTAGCTATCTCCTGAAGACATTTTGTGTCACGAATGTTTTACATTGCTTCAAACTGCTTCACCCAGTCAAGTAATACCTTCGCCTGCACTTGGACATCATGAAGAATGCTATGCATGTGGGTATTCAATGATAAATGCACGAAGAACTTACAGAGTGAGGAATGTCTCGAAAGGAATATAATTATTAGATGAACTTCTCTGCATCAGGTACGTTCAGTAATGTTATTATTATATGTTTATTCTTGTTTATAATTATTGTTAATTTGTGAATAGATGGTGCTATGTGGTTTACTATTATTTTGTGTGATTAAACTGTTCTATTTGATGCAAAAAATCACTTTCCCTACCTAATGTAAAGCAACCTTAGCCTATACTTGTGACCCAAAAACTAGAGTGTTCGCACTCTAACTGCTTATGCAGTACCTCCTGACAATCTTTCTGGTAGGCTTATTTAATTAAGAACACAACAACATATAGTGTTTGATATTTAACTGAGCTCTTCAATAAGGTGAAAGTACTTTACATAATGCTTGCAGTTGGTGGGTACGTCAGTTTCATATGCAACGCATAGCAACTTACACATTATGAGACACAATGAAAAAAAATGCGTATACACAACAGTCATACGCACCAATAATAGATCTAGAAATATCATTGTCAGGCTCATTATCCACTGCAGAAGTTTTCCCACATTTCACACTTCGTTGAACTCCACATAAAGTGATGAGTGGCGTAAAATGTATGAAAATACATCTCTGCTCTTCTCCGTTACATTATGAGGCTTTCATATTCATATTTCTTTTTACAGGTGACACGACTAAATGAAGTCTGTTATCTGCTGCCTGGTGAACTGGTGGAATGAATTTGTTAAGTGTGCTAAAAAGGGACGAGAAAGATGACCGAGAAACCGCATCCTCTTGCACCATGATAATGCTTCTTAGCATTATATAACAAAGTTATCAAAGGACCCAGAACACCGTATATTTATTATCCCGAAAAAACAAATATTTGGTGAGAGGTTTGACTTTTCCGAAGTCTAAAAAGGCAATGATGGCTTTCATACAACATGGCGTCGGATCAGCGTTCCTCGTATTTTGACAAATGAAACCGAATGAAAGTAAAAAACAGTATTTTGAAAAGCAATAAATAAATTTACTTAACTTCTTTACTTGCTACGTAAATCTTTCAGTATGTATAACCAAAAGCATAATGGTAACGAGGGTAAAAATACAAATAAACTGGGAAAAAGAGGAAACAAAACGGTGAATACAGAAATAGACAGTTACACAGAATTAAGTGATAGGTACGTTTGTACTATAAGTGGCTTTTTATCATCATTAGCGTTTAAGCCAACGTTACCTACACGTGGTAGAACTAATTAACAAACGAGGCTCAGTGGCAATAGCTGATTGTAAAAGTGCCTTAAAGTTACCAGTAAGCTCATGAGGAATGTCTGTGTTAGCATTGAAGACGCGCGAGCGATACCCCTCTTATTGCAAGCATTCATAGGCCAATTCATACTTCATGTGAGACCATATGATTGTTTGTTAACCCAGCGTTGTATAAAAAAAATACTTCAGATTTTACAAGATTTTAAATGTGGATACACTTAACAATTTTAAATATATGAAGCCACACACATTTTTGGTAACACACACACACATTTAAAGCAGAATTGAAATTATAAGGTTCGATTAATAATAAAAATATAGTAATAAATATATAAAATATATGTTTAAATTTTCTTTAACTATTCGAAAATTAATTAATTGTTCACTGAATGATGCGAAATGCTAGGAGAAGCCAACCGAAGCAACACCGTGCAATTTAGTAATGTCTAGAGGTGTGCTGAGCATTGTTATAAGTTTGAATATTTATAATAAAAAATATCTAACGAACGAATACACATACTCTGTGGTTGAACCTGACTATCTGTGTGACGGCTGTGAGTATCTCGGTAATGTTCCAAATTTTGCCGGCAATATTCCCGGAATCGGAAATTTTCGCACCTGGAAATAGTTCAAGGAATATCACATCTTTAGATGGAAAAGTTATGTGTACATGAACAAGTATTTTAATGGCAAGTTGTATGTTTAAAATAAAACAAAATTATATAACACTTGTTTATTATATTTTTTTTATATAACGCCGGGAGACATACAAGCATACGACCCATCTGATGTAAATGGATTACCATAGCTTATGAACGCTTGCAATACATTAAGTAGCACTCGCGCGATGTCACCTCTGCTGCTAACACAGCAACTCCTTATGAGCTTAGCCTCTAGGGTGTTATTATTTGACTGCGGTTCTTTTTAAGGGGGGAGGTACTTTCCCAGATGGGCTGCTTTGATGCTTAAAACACCCAAACCAAGACAAATAGACGTGTTCATGCACATAAATCGATTGTATGGGAATCCAACCCACGAGCGTTGGGGTCAAAGTAACGTAACAACGCGATTCACCACTGCGCCACCGAGCTCGTCGTTCTTGTAGGTAAGCACTTTCATCAGCACTTTGGTAATCCCGTCTAGGAGTTATTTTCACAAACGTTGCTTCTTTAAGTTTCGTAATATGTTGTCATAAAGTTTATAATAATATAACAAATATATATAATTGGTAATTATTATAACTATTTAAACGCTTATTTTCTTATAAATATTTTTTATATACAGCGCCTGCCGTCATACCTCCATAAACATACTTCCGACAACGAAAACCAGACCTTCCGAAAGATTTTTCTGAGCATGCGGGTGTCCTCACGTTGTTTTTCTTCACCGCCGAACAAGTTCTAAGCCTTTATTCAATAAATCGAATATTTTACCTCTTTCGTGCCTTTCTATCAATGAAAAGTGTATTTTTGTTCAAAAATATCAATATTTGTTCATTAGACATGGTGGATGTATATCTCCCAGAAGTAGACATAAGGATAGATTACTTGTACCTAAACAGAGGTTTGCATTATATTCTACCAATGTACATTGCATGGCTATAAATTTTTATAATCATTTACCGGACAATTTCAAAAGCTTAAGAACTGTATTATTAAAAAAAAAACATAAATGGCTTCTAAATAAATCTATATACTGTGACTGAATATCCGAATGAGAAATTTATCAATGATTAATTAATTACACTTCCTTAATTTTAGAATCATGTAACTTTTTAAATTGATTACCAAAACATTTGCACGCCCTCACGACGGTAGAATAAGTTGGATTTGTGTTTTTATGACGTCTTTTGTACCTTATTTTGCAAATAAATTATCTTATCTAAAGTATAATTACAAATGTGTACATAAAGCCGAAAAAACGAATTTAGTATATGCCCTCACTGAAATTCGAATCGCGGACTGTCGGAAAATTAGATCGGTTCTTTTTCTACTGCGCCATTCCAGGTCCCTAAAATACTAAACTCATGATTAGGTTAGCTCAAGCTTCATAGTGAATTATTTTAGAAATGATAAGGCACATAATTTACATGAAAATGGCTCGCAGTACGCTCGTTGCTGGCTGTAGGCTCGTTAGGTCCCTTTAGACGCACAGATGTAAGACTCCGCCAACTTAATATTTTGATCATATTCGTAGTAGCATGTTTTGTGATTGAGTATAACACTCCAATTTGCATTCAATTTTGTTAGATTTTGACTCTGTGCGTTACAGATAGATATATATGCTATTACGGGATAATGACGGGAATCTCAACCTCATAATCCGATCAATCAAATTCAATATTATCCTGATTATTACAATTTAATTCAATGTTTGTGAATTGCTATTATCATTAATATCATTGCTATTTCTAATTAAATGTTATTTAACTTTCGAATTTAAACTCGTTTGTTTTTTTTTATATATACAACGTCGGGAGGCATACAAGCATACGGTTTGATCAGCTTAGCAGCAAAAGTATATGAAAAAGTAATTGAAAAGAGAATGAGGGTGAAATCTGATGAAATGCTGTGGGAGACAAAGGAAAGATTCCAAAATGGATGGGGATGTACGGATCAAGTTTTCTTGCTCTGCAATATCGTGGAGAAGCATATGGCCATAGAATAGAAGGTTTTCTGCGGTTTTTTGGATCTCGAGAAAGCATTTGATAGGGTTGTGCGGATGAAACTGTCGAGCATATTACCGAGATATGGGGTTGACGGTACACTGCTCCGTGCTGTGCAGTCCACCTACAATGATTGCTCAGAATGTATGCGAATAGATGGCAACATGTCACCCTGGTTTGATGTCACAATTGGTGCCAAACAGGTATGCATTTTGTCTGCTAGGCTGTATCTCGATAGTTGTCTACAGAGAATAAGATCGACGAATGTAGGATTACACATGGGTGACCTAGTGGTGAACTGTCTGCTTTATGCAGATAACGCCGTCCTATTAGCAAAAACACCATCTGAACTGCAAACACTGGTCACAATAATGAAAGACGATTGTTTGGAGAAAAGGTTACTATTGAATGCAAAGAACACAAAAATAATGGTATTTGAAAGAAAAGAAACCAGAACCAATGTAAGGATTACGGTTGATGACGAAGTGTTGGAACAAGTGAATGAGACTGTATATATTGGATACTTTTTTTTATATTAGTACAGCATAGTGGCCCTTCTTTGCCTGATGGTAAGCGAAAGAGGAGCCCAAATCGCAACTGCAACTGACAACATACTACATCCCGTATCCTGTCAGTTGATGCTGCCATGCTGACCCGCAAAATGCTTCTTCACGCTTCGTTTGAAGAATCCCATATTGTAGGAAGGAGGGAACACATGTGCAGGCAAGGCGTTCCACTTTTTAATGGCACGACAAAGAGAGGAGTTGCCGAACTTTTTGGTACGCGAAGAGATATTCTCAACCGTGGAACTATGACATCGCAAGCCCGCACGTGTGGTTCTATGACGGAAGGGTGAGGGTGGGATAAGGGAAAACAGTTCTTCAGAGCACTCGCCATGGTAAAGGCGGTAAAATACGCTTAGAGAGCCTATGTCCCTACGGAGTTGAAGAGGTTCTAGGTTTTTCGTGACCTCTTCGTCGTCAATTATGCAGATAGCCCATTGCTGCAACCTATCGAGAGCCTCAAGAAGATACGCTTTCAGCAGGGATGGAAGGTACACCGCTGATGTAGAAAGACAAGTGAGTGCTGGGAATAGTGTGAATAGAGCCTTGAGAAAACTACATGGCAGTAAAAGCTTGAACCAAAAGGTACAGCTGGCTATACGCAATACAGTGTTTGTCCCAACGCTTACTTATGGAAGCGAGAGCTGGGTATGGCAGAGAGAGTATGAAAGTAGAATAAATGCGGTCGAGATGCGAGCGTTGCGCAAAATTTGTGGCGTAACGCTTGTAGACCGTATTCACAATGGTGATGTTGGAAACAGAGCTGGTCTGAAAGAGTGTCGGTATTAAAATAAGAAGAGGCATGCTCCGTTGGTTCGGATATATAGAAAAAAGGAGCAGGCAAGGGGAGCAGGAAGAAAGCGAGAAGATATATAAATATATATAAATAGATATACAAAGCGAAAGTAGAAGGATGTAGAAGCCGAAGAAGGCCAAGACTTACCTACCATAACCAAATTGATCATGTTTAATCAGAAGGTGTGTCTCAGGAACCTTAGATACCGGCGAGCCTGCATAAGAAGACAATTAATGCTAAAGAAGCGAGTGTGGTTTGGAAGAATCAAGTCACGTAGCTCTCGGTTCTCTCTGCCTACTCTGCAAGGGAATTGGCGTGAAGTTATACACAGACAGTAAAACCGAAGGTCCTTTGAAAAGAACTAACTATTTAAACCGTGTCAATGCTAGCACTTTAAATGAACATTTTAAGTTTAAGTGTCATTCTTATGGGATCTATGTTATGATGTAAGTATAGAGACGATTTATGAACATCTGTCACTTCCTTCAGAATTTCCGAAGCTATTGGAATAACACACCTAAGCCTCGAGGATGTATGTATATATATATATATATATATATATATATATATATATATATATATATATATGTATATCTTAACGCCAGGTCCCTTGCGGGGTAGGTAGAGAGGACCGAGCGCCATATGACGCGGTCCTTACATACTTCACTCGCTTCTATGACATTCATGGCTCTTTTCATGCACGCTCGCCGGTTCCTGTGGCTCCTGACATCACCTTCTGATGAACCACGACCAATTTGGTCATGGTAGGTTAGTCTTAGTCTTCTTCGACTTCTACATCCTTCCACTTTTGCATTGTATATCTGCTTCGTCATTCTTTCGTCCCGCATTCTTTCTACATGTCCGAAACAACGGAGCATGCCTTTTCTTATCTTAACACCTACATTTTCTTTCAGACCACTCTTTCTCTCACGTCTTAAACACAAATGTATGGTAAAGTTTAGGGTCCCTGAGACGGACCTAGGACTTTAATTCCTAATTTAAATTTCAAAACTTTTTAAAAATTTTCGGGTTTTAAAGATTAGAAAATTTGGTCCTTTCAAAGGTGCCGCGGGGTTTACGAGATTATATGTGTTTAACTAACCTAATATAACCATTAAAAGTAGACCTCACAACCTAGGAAATGAGTTAGTTTTTGTAACAATCTGTAGGCCAATTCTACTAAAAAAACGTGTGCCAAAATGCGTACATTTTGACGTTTCTTTAAGCGACGTTTATAGAAACGTCAAAATGTACACAATATGACACACGCCGCGCGGCAGTGCAGTTGCAGTTTTTTAGAAGAATTGGCCTCGGATTAGTGCCAAATAAACTAAGAATTTTGGACTAGTTATTCATTATAATCATGAGAAAAAAAACTGTCATAGTATATATTCGATATACACGTTATGTAAAACAATAAGTATGCCAATAAATGTTATGCCACATAATGATAAAATGAAGTTCAATTTTATCACCAATATGGACGATATTGGGTTGCATAAAATTAAAATATCAAAAATATGGTTAAAGCCTTGTTTTATTATTTGATGGATGAATATGAAATATCATACATTGCAGTTTCGCATTTAGAGTAATCGAAAAGATAAATAAATTGAACTTTATTTTTTTTTTGCAAAATTGAACTATTTAGTAGCTTTTTTTTTATTGGGGACACGGCATGTGACATCCAGGGCCTACTTGATGGGCTGCAGGACACTGGTGTCCAGGAACAGAAGCCACGAAATACCATGCACTTCATGTCGTCTCGTGGCGTCTACTATGCCGGCCTTGAAGGTGCCTCTTTACATTCCTCAAAGAACCCAATGTCGAACACGTGTGGAGCCGGAAACACATCGCCGGGAAGTCTATTCCACCGGTCAGCAGTTCGGCACAAAAAGGATTGACTATTTGCAGCATTTGCAACATTTGTTTATTTTTAGTTTCGATAGGAATAATGTTTATGTACGTCCTGTTTTGCAATAAGCACTGTGTTTCAATTCAATAGAAATTGTAACTATTTCTTTTGAATTCAAGTTTATCATGAATTTATATTCGACATTTCTATGCGAATTTTGAAATTTATTACGAATATACAGATTAATATAGAGCAAAACTGCGTAAAATGGCACTCAAAGCTCATTCAAAGTGGCAATTACGTCAATTTAGCACCAAGGTATCGTACACGGATATTAAATAATCATTACCAGCGTGTGAATATTTTCAAATACAATTATAAATACGTACAAAAAAAATATGAATAAATCATTGACACATACGCGATAACAGTATACCTAATTAAAAATATTTGAGTTCCGACACGCTTCCTCTTCCTTAACTAAATTACAATTATATGCTACACAATAAAATGTGTGTGAGGTGTGTGTTTGGTGCGCGCGCGTGGGTATGTGTATGTGTGGCGGGTGAGAAATAAAGAGGGTTTAGTAATGAGTACGAGAATTAATTTTCTTAGTGATATTTCAGATTATTAAATAAGTTGGCATTTATTTTTGAGATTATGTTTGTTTCACCTTTTATTAATTTTACTATCTCATCTTATCTCTTCTAGCTTTTCGTATGATACTCTGAATTTTCATGACACATTTCAACTACGCAACCAAGTGAAAATAAAGAAATACTATTGCAAGATACCTATCTCGTCTTTACGCGTCAAAGCTTTGTATATACAGGGCCTAAGGGATTTGTAGCTGAAACTGAAATATTTAAATATTCACTCTTTCAGTTTCATATTAGTTATTATTATCACAATGGCAAGCTTAAAGTTAATGCAAGTAATGACGAAATTAGACTATTACTATTACTATGAGAGAATGTAATTTGAAACATATATAGGGGTGTTGTGTGATTAACTAAAAAGATCACAAATAAAATATAAAACCAAATTTGTCATCATCGGCGGTATATCGCAACTAGAAGTTGCCTGCGATTCCTCGTAACATGATATCCTATGGGAATCTCTAGTACTCTTTCTCAGGTGACACACTTTTTACTCATTGGAACTCCAAAATTCTACGCTTCTAGGCCCAATTTAGCTGTGGGCTGATGCATTGCGAAAACTAGATGGCTATTTGTCTAAAAATACTGGTTTGCTGTTTGCTGGGTAATTGTTAATAGATTCTGGCGTTATTTTGCCGATGTTAAATGTACATGCAATTTGATCCAATCTGCTTTATGTGCCGCCACCAATTAGTTTATGTGAACTAGCGCCGGCCGACACCCACCTATGTAGATACTCACCTTCAACTCTAATATGAGCTTCAACGGCGATGAACTTGTCACTTGTAGCATGTTATTCTAACGACTAATATATACAGCGCTTGAGGATGCCTCATGGAGAGGTGAAACTTGTGTAGCAGAGACAACCAGGATAGTCGTGACCGGAGCAGTCATGGCAGCGCCGCATGCGTCTACCGTTAGTAGAATGCCGGCCGGCGTTAGTTCACATGAATTAATTGGTCGCAGGAACATATCAATCAATCAATCAATCAATCAATAATATTTATTTGCGCAAAAATGTAGGTACATAATAAGGTGACATTTGAACTGTTTCCCGTGTACATTTTGCCTTTTGTAAAGGCATGCAAATTATAAGAAACTAAATACTGCTATTAGTCTAAATTGTTGTCAGATATTAATACATTGTAATGTCCAATATAAATCAAAGAATGTCATTTAAATAGTCATTAATTGAATAATAACATTTCAGCGATAAAATTAAATACAATTTTTGCTTAAATTCACTTATAGTCAATTCTTTGATATTTTTTGGTAGCTTATTATATATTTTAGGAGCCATTCCAAATACGCTCCCGCTGAACATAGTTGTGTTTTGCGACATGTGTCAAATTTTGTGATTATTTCGCACGGAACTTATAAAATCGAATTTGTTTAAGTTTGACTTTACAAAAACAGATAATTCGTATATATACATTGCAGGAAAAGTAAGAATATTTAAGCTCTTGAAATATGGTTCGCAAGATTCAGTATGCTGAAGCCTACACATTGCCCTGATACAAAGCAGGTTCGATCAAATTGTTTACTGGGTAATCTCTCTCGATCTTATTCTGTGCATGTGAACATTAACTATATTATATAATAATTGTCTAGATTAAGAGAGAAAAACTAAATAAATAAAATAAAAAAAAAAAAAAAAAACCTTTTGCCTCAAACTAGAGGCTGTGCCAATTACCGTCTCGTGGCTCTGTACCGGAAATTTCAATCAGCTTGCGATATGTCCAGTGCGCACATCTCTCTTTTAATATTCATTAGTCAAGTAGGTCAGATGATTTGCCGGCAGTGGTGCTGAAGCTGTGTGTTCCAGAGTTTTGTTCTGTTCTGACGCGGTGTTTCGTACTTCAGTACTCTCCTGTGAAAGTCGTTTCTTTCGTAGAAAGCTGCTAACGTGCCGAAGGTACCCAAAAAGAGTAATTCTTCAGATCAACCCATCGAATTACAAATCTATCACTATAACTCCAATGTGTTAGAGTTTGTGATGAATAAGTCATTTCTAGCATACCTGGAAAATCACAAATTCATCAGTTACCATCAATACGGCTTTGGCCACGGTCCTTCATCTAGCAATCTTCTAGTGTACCTTACATATCATTTCGTTCTTTCCGTTCTTCAATCTCTTGTAGAGGAAGGCTATGAACAACTTGTGTCTGAAATCAGCTCAATAGAACGAAGTAGTACTTCACCTCGGGTCAAAGATTTATTCAAGTCCTGCCCAGACTGCATATGAGGTTCAAAGATTAGCTGTGAGGGTTGTCGATATGATGCCAACAGTTTCCTTCTACCTAACCGCGCCGCTCGGCGACAACGAAATTCACATTCACTGGAAACATACTGTGCAGTACCAGAGTAGTTTTCTAGACGAAGAGAAGAGGTATTCCAGGCACAACAACGCACGAGTGATGCCATTGGTCTTACAAATGTCTATAGGATACGGTGACAGCTTACTTTAGCCACGAGACGATAAGTTTGTACACATATTGTGATGTGATTGGCAATTGGCACCTTGTCAATTGACATCCATTAAAATCCGGTAACTAGTTAAGTTTTGTCTAAATATTATCAGACATATATTCAAAATACCTACCTAAAACAGTCCTTTTGCTACTTTTACACAAGTAGTTAATTAGGATAAAAAAAAACAAATTAAAATTAAAAGCATTGAATAGTAATATTGTAAATAAGGTTGCTTATGATTTTTTTGCAAACGCAGTGAATTCCTTTTCCGTCGTTAAATAAAATCAATAGAATAAAGACGGATCCACTTTTTTTCTGTTTATAGATCACGAAACATAATTAACGCAATACCCCAAAGGAGAAAATTCAGTATACAAAAATAAACAACTTTTATGAAGGCACAATTTTTGTTGTGCGCAAAAAAAGTTATTCACTCAAGTTATAGAATGGGTTCTAGGGATTCACTTCGAAAATTTCTCAAAGAAATAAACATTCTTTCAGTATATCAGTATATACAACAATGTATCAGTTTATTTATGCAAAAGTCTTTAATGTACATGAAGATATATTAAGTTTTTTTTAGAAAGACTGTACGAGTAGCTTCAAGAGTATTTAGTTATACCTTTTTTTTACCGTACAATGGCAATGGCAAAATTTTAGCAGTCAATGTAAGTGGGTATATTTACATGTGTTCCACCGTCATATCTAAATTACTCATTCGATTAATGATAGAGATGTCCATCGATTTATTATTACAATATGATCTATGTGCGATATGCTACATTTTATTGGTAATGTATACGAGTAATAAGGTTAGAGTGATAATGGAGGTGCTCCTTTATAAATCCCTTATAAAGGTAACTTGCAAACCAAAGGACTTTACGTAATGTTTTGTTTTTTTATATACCGCTAAGATGATAATCAACACGAGTTCACACGTCGGGTACCGTTCTTGAGTTTTGTCTGTAGTAGCGCTAAGATAGTCGAATAACCGGGTTGTTCCCTGAGCCCCAGAATGGGACCTGTACACAGCTGCATACACAATCTTCTCTAAACTCGTGTCCAACACGGTCCACAGCACGGAGAAACTGCGATCTTCAAGATTACGGAGATATTTTGTACAGATGTCATCACGAACGTACACACAAACACCGGCGTGAGGCTTTAAGCTATGGTCCAAGGTATACACCGTGTAGTTGAAGTACGACGTGTCAGGTGAACATCTGATTTGTGTCTCCGTAAGTAACAGCAAATGAGGCCTTTCTGTGTCGAGGTTATGGTGAACTGCAACGAGATTTGAGTGCAGACCACGGATGAGAGTGATGCACTTTAAGTGAGAGGGCGTGTATCCGCTGTTTAACCTTTCTCTTGGTGGACTATTTCATGATTGTGCCATCGAATGGTGAATGGATGATGAACGGCAGTTGGACGTAGCACTACTGGACCGATCCAGCAGCAAGCGCTGTGACGGACACTAGACGGATCCTGATTTCACCGCGGAGCTGTCTTCCGGGCTCTCTCGTCCGGTCACCCACCGGCATGACGACAGCGCACCCTCGGGAAATGACGGAGCAGCCTTTGGCAAATGGCTAGTCCGCTACTTGAGCCCCCCACTATCTGCGGTCAGCCAGCGGATCAGTGTGCTTTAGATCCCGCTACCCTCCAGAATCAGGACCCTGGCGCCAGGACACCGCGATACTGAGACCGATCGATTACAGCAGTGTAACCGTTCAGACCCGTCTCCCTGATGGCTACACCAAGCATCGTGGCAGAACAAGGCAGGCCGCTTTGCGACACGGCTCTGCTCGGTGGGCTGTGACCAGCCGTGGCCGAAGCCTACCACCGGATGAAAGTCGGGGCCTTTAGCGCTACCCAGGAGCCACGTACCCTACACGTGGCTCCTGGGTAGCGCTAAAGGCCGTATAGGTAAAGCCCACCTAGGAGCCACATGTAGGGTATAGTGCTAACAACCTACGGGCGCGGCAGCGAATTAACCCCCAAAAATATTTTAATTTATTTAAGGGGACTATGCAATTTCAGACTTATATCACTCATACTAACTTTATCTAAATTGTTAGAAATAGCAATTCGCGAAAAAATGTACGATACTTAGAAAAATATAAAATTTTAGTATGAAATCAATTTGGCTTTAGAAAAAGCATGTCTACAACATAAGCTTGTTTTTCCATGATTACACAAATAACAGAAAACCGTAGATAATAAAATATATTTTTTTAAATAAGCTTACTGAACGTGAAATTAAGAGTATAAATTATTTTTTACTGAAATACAAGTAAAAGCTTGGGGTGCTCAGGTTTTTAGTATCATAAAATATGCATTCGCCGTTGGTGGTAATTTTATTTTATTCTGTCTTTATCCTTTAATTATATGTATCTTTAATCAAGCTAATTTAAAAGTTAATATATCGAAACATAATTATATATCTTATTTAATGAACTTACTGTTGTTACATATGATCTAGTGTTATACAATTCTAAAGTATGGTGAATACCAACCAAGGTTATCTAATAAACTTTCTTTGAGTTGCATAATCTATTAATATAATAAATTAGTAATTTTTTTTATACTCGCGTCATAATAATCTAATATCAATCATTAACTTCACGCCAAATCCCTTACTGAGTAAGCAGAAAGTACCGAGGGCCACATGACTCGATCCTTACACATTCATTGTTCTTCTCATGTGCGCTCGCCGGTTCCTAAGGTTCCCGATATCACCTTCTGATAATACACTACCAATTTTGGGCATTGTAGGTAAGTCTTGGCCTTCCTCGGCTCCTATATCTATCCTATCTCTCTTAAAACTCTTAAAAACACCCAGACCTAGAAAAACAGACACGTGCATGCACACAAATGACTGTCCTGTGTGGGAATAGAACCGACGAGCCCCCTTATTTACCACTACGCCACCGAGCTTGTCATGAATTAATTTTGTGTTGTATATCTCTATCGTAATTCTTTCTTTCTGCATTCTTTCTACATGTACGAACCAATGGAGCATGCCTCTTCTTATTTTAACACGGACACTCTCTTTCAGACCAACTCTGTTTCTAACATCGTCATTACGAGTAGTGTTACAAGCGTTACGCCAAAAATTTTGCGCAACAGTCGCACTTCGACCGCGTTTATTCTACTTTCATACTCTCTCTGCCATACCCAGTTCTCGCTTCCATAAGTAAGCGTTGGGACCAGCGCTGCATTGTGTATAGCAAGCTGTGCCTTTCTCAACGCTCCGTTCACACTATTTCTAGCACTCACTCGTTTTTCCACATCCGCGGTGTACCTTCCGCCCCGGTTGAAAGCGCATCTAAGATATACAATCTCATTCACTTGTTCCAACACTTCATCATCAACCGTAATCCTTACATTGGTTCTGGTTTCTACTCTTTCAAATACCATTATTTTTGTATTCTTCGCATAAGTTTTTACTTGTACTCGTAACTACATTATTAATGGCCTAAAAATATTTTGCGCTTTCAGGTTCAATAAAAGCTTGTTTTAAAAATTTTATATTCATTTTTAACTTTTTAATATGTTATTTTAACGCTTTAATAAGCGCATTTTATTATCATTTTGAGCAAATTCTTCAGACGTATGTGTGATGTTGCGCGTTCTTCCAAACTCTTTCCATGTATGTGTGTTCTACGCGCTATGCAGCCGGTCCACTGTCACTTCAGCTAACTTATGCTATTGAGTAACTATATAAAATGGGTCTCATTGGTTCCTGATAGATTATTTCCTTCATACTCTCGGTTCTGTCTCAACTGACTATCGGTACTTCGAAACGTTGAAGTTGAAATTAAATACTATTTATTTGCTAGGATACATGGTACAACGATATATATTTTTATATTGAGTATTTCAGCATGTTTCGCCAATATTACAAATGGCATGCAAAAGCTTAGTCTGTAGATGATTACATAAATAATATATTTTTACATATTAATTAATTAAAATAAAGAAAAATAAATTAAAACAATTCACAGCATGTTGATAATTAATTCGTCACATTTTACGTTATATACAATTAATAGAATTATAAATATAATAAAATATAATATGCACTTAAACGAAATGTCTAAAAAATTATTTTGTCATTTTGTCAACACGAAGAAGAAGGAACAGAGCACGAAACCGATCCAAGTGCAAAAAAGGTGTAATAGTGGCGACGTTCCCTGAAACTCTTTACCGCAGCATTGGAAGATGTCTTGAAGCTCTTCGACTGGAAGGGACATGGACATGACAAACATCAATAGAGAATACGTTACTCCCCTTCTGTTTGCCGATACTAAGTACGTCTCAAGATAAACGTGGACAAGTTTAAGATTGCGCCCAATGTCCATGTTACGTCAATAGTGGTCATTGGTCACGATTGGGAACGCTAAGCTCAAAGTTGTTGAAGAATATGTATTATCTAAGACAGATTATTCGCTTAGGTAAGTTCTACTACGACCGAGGGGTAAACCACACCTTCTCGCCCAAAATACATTAACGCCTGAATATTAAAGATTTCAAATAGTTAGTGATGCTACTTTTAGCAGTCATTGATTGTGGTAATTCGTTGACAGAACAATCATGATGCGCGACTGTGCGTGATGCAATTTCAGCTACATATGTGTACATAATTTGGATGTTAAGCACTCAAATTAGAATCAAGATTTGTTTAAATATTTAGAAGGTTTGTTTAAATATCTTTAATGAAAGCTTGAAACTTTAATGAAGCTTAAAAGTTGTAGTGCCATCATACTCGGACTAGTCAAATGGTAAAAACGTTACAAAAATAACTGAATTTTCATAATTACGAGGGTTTAAATCTCTTGATGAAGTTATACCAGATTTATATGTGACAAAGACCAATTTAACAAAAAACTAAATCAAAAATCGTTCGTAATTGACGAAGATATCGTGTAATATATACATAAAAGTATATCCATGTTCAATCGAACATCTCTGCTTTTTTGAAACCGGATAAAAAACTAGAAGGCTAGACTGGGGTGCTTGCAAGAGCAAATCACCTCAAGTTCCTATTCATTATCTTATTGTATCAGGTGCTTTTGTAATGGAAGCAATAAAATATTTAATAACCGCGTCTTCAGACGATTCCTCGGCAATCACTTGTTTTCATTTACTCTTTGCACGTTCACCGAACAATCTGACAATGCAGCATTGCGTTCAACTTACTAATAATGCGGATGAAAACAGAAAGACGCGCACTAGTCATTACTAGAAGTGTTTTCTCCTTTCTTCAATGTAACTTATTTATACGAGTAGCTTGAGTATCGTTGTTCTTCTTAACGTTATCTCGTTTCCTAATCCGCTACCGATTGGCGGATTGGCGGAATCCGCTACCTAAGCCTAGGGTTTCCCGAAGATACTGATTGTTACATAGAGCGACTGCCGTCAGACCTCCTCAATGGAGTCCCTCTGTGTGACAGAATCTTGATACTCCAATATTTATTTGGATAACATACTTGACCATAATCTTCTTTAAACGAATATTCTTAAGGCATAATAATATTTAATATAATTATTGCTTTGCCGAATGTTTATATGTGTGAATATACAATGACATACTTTTAAGATGGCAGAATTTCGCTTATCATAATTCCCTTTTGGCAAAATTAAATTTTGCATAATTTTGTTTAGCATTATATTTATTTATGCAGCTACTAAGATGGCAGAATTTTTATAACCACCCAAAGTCGAAGGATATTTTGCTCGTTCGAAAAAACTGTCAAAGCGAGCGAGCGGAAATGTCCACCCAAATCCAATATGGGCCCTTTGGGTTCAAAAGGTTAAGGCGGGAGCTCGATTCGCCTCGCTCCCGCTGTAACTTT
Organism: Pyralis farinalis; assembly: GCA_947507595.1. Taxonomy (NCBI): domain Eukaryota; kingdom Metazoa; phylum Arthropoda; class Insecta; order Lepidoptera; family Pyralidae; genus Pyralis; species Pyralis farinalis. The sequence goes on along the minus strand of OX382271.1, from coordinate 8,715,617 downwards.
CGATGTTAGGTTTTTTTATAACCACCCAGAAACGAACCAAAAAAAATTATAATTTTATTTTAAATCCACCGGAACGGGATTTAATTTTCGGGATTTTGAACTGAACATTCAATTCATCTGCAACGATAAGCTCTCATGCTTGCTGCCATGTTGCTTGCATATTTCTTTGTTTTCACGTAATGATAAGAATTTTAAAACGCCAAAAGATGACTCTCACTGTAAACTTTTTTAGATACGACAGTCCTGCCTTGTAATGACTATATACCTACATGAAATGTATGCGAAAAGACGATTTAGACTGTGAACTTTCTGAAATATAGTGGTTCTACTTTTTAAATATTATGGATATGAAATGTATGCCTAAAAATGATTCTGATTTATAATATTCTGCTTGGGTGTATGGTAAATGAGTTTATGCCAACGATTTTCTGCGAAATTAAGTTTCTGCCATCCACTATATAATAATATTATAACATAAAAAGTTCTACTATAAGGGGTAGACTTCTCAAGTTATAATTAGAAATATGTGTATAAATCTGAAAACACGAATCGTTAAATCGGGGGCCAGTTCGTCAACAGGCCGGTACTTTATCCACTGGATTTCATCCAATATGTCTTGAGTGTCCTATAAGCATATAAACCCCCTATGTTAATCATCTTGGTCTGGATGTTTTAAGAGAGGTAGGGTGCATCATAGCAGCCGTCTAGGAAAGTACCTCCACCTCACAGAAAATCGCAGCCAAATTACAACTCCCTAGAGGGTTGTTGTGTTCTTGCATGGGAGTGAGGTCACTAATAAGCTGCTAAGGAGTTGCTGTGTTAGCAACAGTAACCGCTTTACATCAGGTGGGCTGTATGCTTGTATTCCTTCTGACATTATATATGTGTAGAGTAAATAATGTGTTCCCAATGTCCTTTGTCTCGGATCTGCTAATCTATTCTCGTTCCTCATTAAAAGACGATATAGATTATCGGGGCAGACGGTAGAACCCCCGCCTAGACGAGTTGAAGGAAGCTGGGTACTACCTACCTTTTCTCAAAGCATTTCATCACATTTTAGTTCTCTCAGAGGTTTGAACTTAATAATCCTAGAAAGCTCCACGTCACGGAGTAAAATGTTGTTAGCACTCTAATGAAATATACTAAATTTTATTTCATTAGCTCATCTGTTTAGATTTTACCTAAATAATTACATCGTTTATGTCCGTGGCTACACAATCAAAATCTCATCATTATATCTTCTATCTATAACTTCACGGCAAATCCCTTGCGAGGTTGGCAGAGCGAACCGAGCGCCACGTGACTCGATCCTTACATATCTCACTCGCTTCTTTTTTTTATACTTACATCCCTGCCGTGGGGAAGGGGCTTTTACAACAATACATGTTGACACATTTTTTAAAATCATTACATCATATACATACATAAGCACATTCATATGTCATACTCTCATTCCGCAATTAAACATTTAAACTATCTGATTTTGCCCATTTTAGAACGCCGGAGAAACGATTATATCTAACTTTCAAACTTCCCTTTTTTTTTTTTTTGTGATGCGGGGAAAAATGCGTTACGTACACCACCGGTGCCTGGGTGGCCTCCGGTGGTAGTGTGGGACTCCCCGTCGGCTGTCCGACGGTATACCCACTAAACGACCCCGCGAAATGCCATCGGCCGCGTTGGTGTGGTGCCCCGGATCTGTCAGCAACAGGGCACCACTGCGACTGGCCAGCCCCTCAAAAGGGGCCGGACTTCTTCTCTCTAGAGGCCATCCCGGCAAATTGGGACAGCCCCTCCGGCGGCGGGACCATTATGGGGCCAGGTTCCCAGCCTGATCCCTAGTCCCACAGGTTAGGGAGGCGGCAGTAGGTGCGCGTAGCGCCTACGCCGCACTCCCGTCCGTCGTCTCCGGAGCGGGACAGCCAACGGATCATCCTCCCTGTCCCGCTCCGCGGCCTCCTTCTGGGACATGACCGTCTCACAGAAGGAGGCCATCGCCTGCCAGGCACTGTCGCTCCCGAGCATGTAGCGGACCACGCTCGGGAGCGAGAGGTCCGCGCTTCCCAGCGCGGACACCAGATCATGGCGCTGCCGAGACCACCTGGGACACTGCTCCAAGGTGTGCTGAGCAGTGTCCTCGGCCGCGCCACAATCGTGGCAGCCTGGCCGCTCCTCCCGCCTCGCGACCCGGTGCAGGTACTCACCGAAGCATCCATGTCCGGTGAGCACCTGCACCATGCGGAAGGTGAGGGGTTTGCATCTACGACGCATCCACGCCTCCAGGAACTTTCAAACTTCCCTCCCCCATACTGCGTCAGTCCATCCACGGGCGACAGCGAGCTTCACAGCTCCACCTAGCCACCGCGATCCCATCGGCTATACAGGGTATAGCCGAGGTATGCAGCATTAGTCCTAGGTGGAGCTGCTCTGCTTATTGCGATTTATGACAGCCATGGCTTGACTGACGCAATGTTTAAAAATTTTTGTTCTACTTTTCCCCACAACAATTTCTGAGACTGTGTTTTCGGTGACTCGCATTTCCAACTCCTGCTCGGGACACCGAAACAATATGTGCTCCACGCCGGTCTCGCAGAAGCACGATGGGTCATCCGCGCACTTGAATCAATGCAAGTACGCGGAGAACCCACCATGCCCTGAGAGCGGGTCGGGTGGTTTGGTACTGATGCTCGACGGCACCAAATACGACCAATTTGGCCATGGTAGGTAGGTCTTGGCCTTCCACGGCTCCTACATCCTTCCACTTTTGCATTGTATATCTGCTTCGTCATTCTTTCATTATATCTTGAAGGCCTGAAAAGTTGAAATTTAGTATACCAGTACACGACTATTGAAAGTTTAATGAATCTACAACTTTCGTTCCAACCTAAAAAAGGAAAATATCCACTATTATTAATTTCGTTGTTCATGTTTCGTCTGTATTGTCTAAAAAAAATATTTAGGAGGGGTAGTTTCCGGTTTCCGAAGACAGGTCGGGAAATAAGCGTCAGATCGAGTTCACAATTAAAGACTAAAGTTTATTTGAATGTCTACTGACTGAGAAACATGATTCTAGTTTAGATTGTTTGATCTTTTCCTTAGTCCCCGTGAAACCTCATCTTTCTTTTTCGTATCGTCACATAAATAATAACTATTGAGTATCTATTTCTTTGCGTGTTTATCCCAATGTTTGCCCGCGGCGGCCTCGACATCGCAATCAGACTGATTTGAATTCGCTATTTTTCTCAAACATACCAGCATTATAATACCCGGGAGCGGTTCGTTAACGAATACTGCTCGGGAAAGAAGCACTGTAACGACTCTCGTATGCAACCAGCAATGGATGCATGCAAAATTCGCTTAGCCTTTTTCGCTAAGACTTCGTTCCCTAATTGTGAAGATCTCATCCTGTACTCTTTGTAGTGGAAGTGATTTTTTTCAAGAGCATATTAAGACATTTTATATAGCTACATTTTTTTTATACAACGTTGGGAGGCATACCAGTATACAGACCACCTGATGTAAAACGGTTACAGTAGCCTATGAACGCTTGTAATACATTAAGTATCACTTGCGTAATGCCACCTCTGATTGTTAACAGCAACTTTTTAGGAGCGCAAGCAGGAGCACAACAACCCTCTAGGGAGTTGTGATTTATCTGCGGTTTTCTGTGAGGTTACTTGCCCAGACAGGCTGCTTTGATGCGCCCTACCTCTCTCACACATGCAGACCAAGACAAACAGACATGTTCATGCACACAATTGTTTGTCTTGTGTATGAATCGAACTCACGAGCGCTGGTGTCAAATTCACGACTGCGCCACCGAGCTCGTCCATACATATTTTACACTCACTTTCATAACAGGCAAATTCCTAAAGAACGAGAGGGATTTGTGAAAGGAAAAGGTATTCACAAACAAATGCTCAAGATTTGGCAAATAATGGAAAAAGTCTCGAATTTAACACCCCCGTAGTTTTTTACTTCATAGACTATACAAAAGTATTTCAATGTGACACGCTGTGATCTGTGTTGTGGGAGATGATAGCAACTAAGCACCTTATTGATTTAAAGAGACACTTGTACGTATCTTACGTACGAATTGGAACGTAGCATTTAAAATCACCTTCTTGGCTGGATGAAACTCAACAACTTAATGTATGCGGACGACACTGTATTGCCGGCTATCTTAGTGTTTGATATGCAAGAACTTGACTGTACATTAGAATCCGAGAACGAAAGATTTGGTCAGGTAATAAACCGATGCAAAACAAATCTAATCTAATGATCGTGCGGGCCGATTATTTGGTGCAAATTCGACGGTGTTTGTGTTGTCGACGGCTTGGAAGACGAAAATCAAAAGACGCGAAGCCATGAAAGGATAATGTGACATAATCTAAATTAACTAAAATATGACAAAATCACTAAAACTGTATATTTACACGACAACTAAACAAATACACGTACAGTATTTAAATTTCACACCGTATCTATCTACAGTATTGTACATTCCGGATACTGTTTAGGAAAACGTTAAGATACTTGAAATTAAAATTAGATCTATAAACATTGGAACCATTTTGTCTTGTACACCGGCCTTCCACTGGACTCAATCCAAGGTTGCAAATTATAAACGTTAAGTGAAGTTTGAACAGGCTCCTATTTTAGTAAGATATTATCTACAGCTTGATGTGGGATTTATTACCGTTGGATTTGTACACGATCGTCAATACAATCCAGTGAGCACCTGCACCGTTCACCTTCGTCAAAGGTTGACGCGGGTCAGATACATTAGTCACTCACAACTGCGTAAGACGTGCAGGGGAAAAAATTGTACAACACTTTTTCCGTTCCTTCGCTTAAAATTGGATAAAAGATTTGACGCGGCCCGGGTGTGTGGTGCAGCTGTTATTTTCCTATGTCCTGAATATTTGAGATATTAACACTTTCGCGGATATGATGATGTGTTGAAATATCGAATTTCATTAGAGCCCATCGTACGTACAATGAACGTTAAAATAACGTATACCTAGGAATGTTTATATATGATAAATATAAATGACAGTGGAGACTACAGGTTCCTAACCTACTCAAAAATATAAAAAATAACAATCACAAAGCGTTGATATTTTGTTGTTTAACGGTGGCTGTTATTGTGTGGCAATGATATCTAAAATATTTCACAAAACTAAGTGTCGGCAAGCGTCAGTTCCTCACATTCATATTTACATATCGACCATGCTGAAAATATTACTGACTGTATGCACTCAAAGCACATATCAATACACAACATTGCCTATTTTAAAACCATAAAAGTTTCAGGTCACTAACTTGAAAAAATATGTGTCTGGGTTATTATCTCTCGTGAGCATTACAAAAGTAACCTCTTGCAAAATTTCAGCTTTCTAGGTTCAATGACGAGCTCGGTGGCGCAGTGGTGAAACGCGCTGTTGCGCTACTTTGACACCAACGCTCGTGGGTTCGATTCCCACACAGTATTTACGTCTCAGTATTTTTATTAATATAGATTACAATAAATATAAATTATGTTTGAAATTCTTTTTAGCGTTCCGTTCCGTTTTAGCGTTGCATTTTCCGTTCCCTAATCCAATAAGATTGATGGGATTCGCTACGTAAGCTAGCCTAAAGATTTGGCGAAGATACGGATTTTACTTGAAGCTACTGCTATCAGACCTCCAAAACCCAGAGGGAACACCAGACTTTTCTTAAATTAAATTACACATCTTTCGAAATATATTTTCTTGAATTTGCATGTTTCATCACGATGCCTGAAGCAACTCTCGCTCGATGTCACTTTTGCCACTAACATAGCAACTCCTTAGAAGCTTACCGATAACTGTACTGACTAATTGTAACTAGTACTCACTAACTCGCAAAAACACATCTCATTGGGAGTTGTTATTTGGCAGTGGTTATCTGGAGGTGGAGGGTCCCCAGACGGGCGTTGATGCTCCCTTTTCTTGTCTTTTTAAGAGAGATCTCTTAAAACCAAGACAATAAAACATGTTCATCTACACAAAACTTTTTGATTGTGGGAATTGAATATACAGTCACAGTCTGGATTTTAAAGTAGCATCAGTACACAACTGCGCTACCGGGTTCGTCAAACACACTGAGACGTAACAATGTGTATACTTATATAAAAATACAGTTCCCTGGGTGATTATCTGGAGCCCGGGTTATAAATAAAGTTAACAGATGGATATATAACGACACAGAGTAGCATGTATCCATATGTGTTGCGGTAATGCAAATACAGGTCATTATTTTGTTATTTCTTCACTCATTTTAAGTGAGTCGTAGGTTTTCTCCCTCTGTCCTAAAACCCGTATTATATTAGAGGCTATATATTTTTTAAATAGTATTGGTTTACGCTTGGTCCCATCTTATATAATGCTAAGCGATGATGAGACCTACAATGGAGCGCGCTTATCCGGAATGTGGCCATTCACCATTGACTTGAAGAGACCCTGGTTGTATTTCTCAGGGAACACCGATGCTGACAGGGCATTCTACTCCTTAGCCAATCGCATTACAAAAGAAGAAGCAAATGGCATCGTACGAATACGTGTAATCTCAACGGCATAGGGGTGGAATCCGGGTGTTCGTCTCGTTTTTCAATATTGGTTATTATTGACTAGTACCGCATGAGCTTATTCAAGAAAGGCGTCAAGAGGTTTTGTGTAGTGTCGGCAACGCATGAGTCATATCCTGATCCCATTCATCGAAAGCGTTCTAAGCAGATTTCTTAGCCTTTTTTATAACACGTTGAGAAGTATACAAGCATACGGGCCCCCTACGGCCCGGGAAGTTAAGCAGTTACAATAGCTTATGAACGCTTGCAATACATTGAGTATCACTCGCGCGATGCGACCTCTGCTGCTAACACAGCAACTTCTTAGGAGCTTTCAGGTTATATTAAACACAAATCCATTGCGGGATAATCAGAGAGAATTGAGCTACACATGACTCGATCCTTACAAACCTCACACTTTTGCTCTTCCTGACATAGACACAGATCTAGCGTCCAGCGGACACGTCCTACCTGCAGTACCCCGGTTACGTGCTTGAGGAGAATTTCCTCGCGAAAGCCTGTGTCTGTTTGATTGTCCGCTCGAATGCATATTGTCGCCGTTAACGCTGCCTAGAGAATTTCTTCTTTCCCGTCCTCTGGGTCCATCTGCATGTAAATCTGGGCCTTCAGAGCCGTATTTACATGTGGTTACACTGACCCCATACTAGGAACACGAAGACGACTCGGCCCTTTGAGTACATGAGTCGAGTTGTAGATGAAGCACTGGAACGGTACTCTACTGCAGAGATGGTGTGTTTGGGTGACTTTAACTCTCACCACGACGCCTGGTTGGGATCCTCCATAACTAACTGTGCAGAAAGGATCGCCCACGCGCGAGCAGTTAACTCTTTCGCACAGCCTGACGCAATTGGTAGACCAATCTACCAGAATACCAGACATTACTGGTCAGGTTCCCTCTCTGCTAGACCTACTGCTGACTACCCTCCCTGCTGGATACTGTCAACTGACAGGCCGCTGTAGTGTTTTGTCAGTTGCCGCTGCGATTTGTGCTCCTCTTTTCGCTTACCATCAGGCAAAGCGGAGCCACTATACTGATCTGAAATAAAATAGTGATAATAAAAAACACGCTTTTTTAACATTCATAACTCTTTTCATGCACCCTTGGCTATTCTTAGTGTTCCTGATCACATTTCAGATAATTTACGACAAATTTGTTAATGACAGATGAGGTTTAGCTTTCCTTGGGTCGTATATCCTGTTACTTTTGCGTTGTATCTGTCATTATTTATTATTGTCATTATTACACATTGTCATATCTGTTTCATCATTCTTTCATGGAACTGCTTACAAATAAGCATGCAAGTTACCTGATACAGGCCGTATAAATGTTTCCTATCTTTGTGGCATAAAAATACATTAAACATTGCCGTATTGTAAATATTTGCACCACCTCATTTTATTTTTTTATATATTTTTATAACTAGTTTTAAAAACATGATTTACTATTACCATTAAATCTCTTTAACGTAATTGATAAAGAATAATGTCTGCACTATAATGGGTTAGAAACATAAAACAATGAATTTTCGACAGCTTCCGCCTAAACCAACCAAATGTTAGAATAACATAACTCGCTCCTTTACAAACTTGATTTCGAAACATTACTTTGAAAAACAGAATAACTTTCTTATAGAACAACATACAATATTAACTTAATGAGGTTATTGAAGTATCTGTCGAAATAATCTATCATCACATACCTACGCTAGACTGTTGTTTTTGTACTTGGTTTAGATCTCAACGACATATAAAATATATTAACTGTGTAAATCCCTGTCATAGCCCACATTCCTCCAAACATCTTTCGCATACTTGAGACTCCTTTTCTTAACTTTTTTTTATTTAATATATAATTGCTCTCTATATAGCGTCGGGTCGTCAACACTCATGCGTTGCCGACCCTCTAAAAACCACCTCACGCATTTCTTGAAGACTTCCATAATTCCAAGCTGTAGTCCCTTGGAAAAATGTCGGCTTGGAGCTCATTCTACAGTTTGAGAGTTCTCGGAAAAATACTTCTCTGGAACCGCACAGTACGCGAGCATTGCGGCTCCAGTGGGTGAAGGGTGAACTCCCCGCCGTCGGTGATGCGGCGGCGGTGCGATTATAAAAAGTAGCTGTCGGCATCATTTTGAACAATTCTTCAGGACACAACCCGTTGTACAATCGGTGTAACACACAAAGGGAAGCGAAATCTCTCCTTAAACTTAAGGGTTCAATACCGTGTGTAAGCTTAGGATTGTCTACAATTTTTACAGCTCGTCTCTGAATCAAATCACATGGTCTAAGCTAATATCCAGGTGCTCCCGCCCAAAGGTGACTGCTGTACTCCAAGTGCGGTCTCACTTGAGAGTTATATAACTTAAGTCTTTGCCCCGCGCTGAAGTACTGCTTTGCTACTAACTTGGTGGTAACTTGGTGTGCTTTGAGCACACCAAGTTTTTTGGACGCCAGGTTGACTTTCTCCTCCATGTGGCATCGATCGGAATTTAGGAACCACAGCAAATAGAGTTTTCTTAGCGGTGAACGCGCAAACTTGTGTCTTCTTTGGGTTGAATTCGACCAAGTTTATTTTTTTGTAAATACATACTTATGATAAATAGAAAATACTACCAAGACAAACAGATATGTTCACGCACACAAATGTTTGTCCTGTGTAGGAATCGAACCACGAGCGTTGGTGTCAAAGTAAGGTAACAGCACGTTTTACCACTGGGCCACTGAGCTGGTGTAAATTATATAGAGATATACAGTTGCCTGTGCTTGACAGTTAGATATTCATCATCTCTACAATAAGCCTTTTTACAAAGAGTTAGGTTAATAAATTAATGATTTTCGAAACCTCTTACAGTTGAATTGAAACAAGAATACAGATGCAAACTATGTACTAGGCATGTTGGCTTACCGGAAATTAGGATGAAACAGGAAATGTACTACAAACATATCGCAACGGTATCCTTTCAGAATCATGTCGGCGGAAATATCGTTCGTACATTAGGAAACATGACACCTTCATTGTTGTTCATATAACAGATATATAGTATATTGTGTCTAATTTTGACTATAACTGGGCGATTAAATTAAATAAAGATCCCTGGTTTATATTGATTATTTTTAGAACTGCATCCCAAGCGGGTGGTACTTGCCAACCATCTTCTCTATTGAAATTGGGGTGTTTTCTTATTACAATAGCCTCGCGTAACATTCTCGGCATGTAGCGATGGTCCAGTGTATGTTCACATACTGCAGAGTTTTTTTTCTCTTTGCAGTATGTGAACATACACTGGACCAGCCAAACCATTACATGCGGTTCGATAAACCACAAATCCTCGCCAAGGAGAATCGCTACATGCCGATAATGTTACGCGAGGCTATTGAAATAAGAAAACATCCCAATTTCAATAGAGAAGATGGTTGGCAAGTACCACCTGCTTGGGATCCAGTTCTAAAAATAATCAAGTCACAAACCCAGAGATATACTAACAAACGTTCGGACACTGTGAGCGATTTTTGTGTAATCGGAACATATATAATTAATTCATCCATATCGGTAGATGTAATAATTGAATAACTAATGTAAGACAAATACCACCTTAGTCTTCCTGCGACCACGGACGCTGCAAAGCGTTCGAAACGTCAGGTTCAACAAAATAAAAAAATTGTTTAATTCAATATATTCATTATTATTGATAAGATTCTGTCGGTACCACCACACCCACCTGATGTGAAGTGGTTACTGTAGTCTATGGATACTTATAGTACAGGACGTATCGTACTTATACGTAATGCTAATATAAACATTGCTCTGTCAGCCGATCTTAACTGGTTCACATTCAATAATCTTTTCAGAAATTTTACAAAATCAAATATATACTCGTATCAAAATATTAAATAAATTCGGAATTACTTGGAATTACTCTTCCTTTTATACTGCTTAGCTTTATTCCGTTTTCTACTCCATTAGAATTGGCGGGGTCCGTTACCTAAACCTAAAGATTTGACGAGGATATCGATGATATCATGGATATCATGGAGCGACTGGCGTCAGACCTCAACAATCTAGAGGAAAATCTACACCTATCATTGCGTAGATCAAAATACTTTCTTGGACTCGCAATGTTTCCCTTTGCCATCGAGCAAGTGATAATCAGTGGCGTAGCGTGCCTTGTCGGGGCCCCGTATAAAAATTTTTTTGGAGGCCCTTATATGGAGGTAAAGATTTTTCACAAAAGAAAAAAAATATTGTGAGAAGAAATATTTATTTATCACATAATTTACCCATTTTACAAATAAAAATCGAATTTTAAATATTCACTCTCCTTGCCTTTTTTTCGGCAAACTGATTTATTAAATCATTTATGGCTGATGATGATTTTAGTTTCTGCCTCTATGGACAATAGTGAGATGTCTGACAGCCGTTCTTGTCCCATCGAAGTTCTTAAGTAATTTTTTATTAGTTTTAATTTTGAAAAACTTCTTTCTGCCGTTGCGGTTGTAACTGGAAGGGTCAAGAATAAAAAGCATGCTGTGATTACCTCGGGAAAACTGGATGCAAGACTATTGAATTTTACTAGCAATAATTCAATGAGTTCTTTAATGGAATAATTTTTTTTAATTTCAGAATTTAAGCATGTTTTTAGAGCCTTTAATTGGTCACAAAGATTAAGTGAGATGTCTTTACTGTATTTAGCAGACAGTTTTCCGGAAGCGTTTAATATCTCTTCGCTTGAAGAAGATAGGAGTTTCTCCGGTTGTAATATTTCGAATATACTACTCAGGTTGCAAAGGCTCTGAAATCTTTCTTTAGTTTGAGAAATTAATATATCTAAACAGCAATAGTATACATTGACTTTGAAATAGGATTCCGGGTCGGAAATTCCCTCATCTTGTGATAACTCATCAAAAAAACGCTTCGTTATCTTTCGCCTACTGTTTTTAAAAACAGTTGTTACCCCCCACTCTTTTGCTAAATCTTTGGATTCATTTAGCAAACTATTAAATGAATTCTGATTTCTTAATTGGCACAGTCTATTTAAAAGATTACTTAATAAAATACTAGATTTCTGTAAGTCATTATTTTCATGCTGTAGCGCTTTAGAAACAGGATTAATAATTTCAAATAGTGAAGAAAAAAATGTAACGAGCACTAAGAAATCAAAACTCTCTAAAATGTTAATTATACTTTTACATTCTTCACGTTCATCTTTTTTATTTGAAATTAAATTTAGTTGGTACAAAGTTTTCATGATTAGTAAAAAATTTTTCTTTACTGCTAATAAAGCGTCGTTCCTAGAAGACCATCTGGTAGGACATACCTTTTTAAGGGTAATCAAATATTTTTCAGATGAATCGTCACTTAGCATAGCCCAGCGTTTTATACTATTGCCAAAAAAAGTATATATTTTTTCTAAATTATCGAAAAAAGTCGATACTTCACGAACATGTCTCGCAGCATCGTTCAAAACCAAGTTTATTATTATCCTTTATTGCACAAAACACTATATAGATACAGAGTAAAGTATTTCATTCGCAAAGGCGAGCTTATCTCTAGAAGAGATCTCTTCCAGCCAACCTCCAACAGTGGGATATATTGTTAGGTACGGAATAGCTGTAAGTGCCTGATAAATGTTACGTATACAGATATTTAACATACATACATATACACAAACACATATATACATATAAATATATATATATATAGATACACATACATACACTTATTTCTGAATAGATAAATAATAATCTTTCAATTTATTTTTAAATGAGAATACAGATGGGCTTTCACGAATTCGAGTGGGTAATTTATTCCACAGCTGGGCAGCACGGTAAGTAAAGGAGTTATAAAAAAAGACCGTTTGCGCAGCTGGGAGCAGTAGCGTCTTGGTATGGCAGGGACGACGAGAATGGGTGGTAGGGGGTAGGAGGTTGAATCGGCGGCGGAGGTACGTGGGAGCAGCAGGATTATGGAAGATCTTATAAAGAAAAGTAAGGATATGGACGTTGCGGCGGAAACGAATAGGGAGCCATTTTAATCGGTTGCGGTACTCAGTAATGTGGTCACATTTCTTAAGTCCGAAGATAAACCTAATTGCAAGATTTTGCAAACGTTCCAGTTTATTTAGAAGTGTCTCACTTGCATCCAAATAGCATACATCGGCGTAGTCGAGAAGAGGTAGAAGAAGAGCATTGCTAAGCATGACTTTAGTTAAAAAGGGGAGAAAGTTCTGGAGCCGCCTAAGGGAGTGAAACGAAAAGTGTATTCGTTTGCTAACCTCATTGACTTGAGCAGACCAAGATAAATTACTGTCCAGGATAAGGCCCAAGTTTTTCGATTTAGGAGTGTACGGTATCTCAGTGCCACTGTAAACAATCTTTGGCAATAAACCCAGTTTAGGCATTATCCTGCTGCTGCCGATAATCATTGATTGCGATTTTTGAGGGTTAACCAGTAGACCAAACGATGCAGCCCAGTCCTTAACAGCATCAAGATCCGAATTCAAAGATTGGACTGCTAAGCACATATCTGATGGTACAAAATGGCGGTATATTTGTAGGTCATCTGCATACAGGTGGTAGGAAGAAGAAATAGCATGAGTAATTTGATTATAAAAATCGAGAAAAGAAGTGGAGATAATACGCCGCCCTGTGGTACACCGACTTTTAAGGTGGACCAACTTGAACAGTTGTCATCAATTTTGATGCACTGTTGTCGATCTCGGAGATAGGAGTCAAACCATGAGATTGCGGTAGGAGAAACGTTAAGTGCACGAAGAGTGCCAAGTAACATATCAAAATCCACTGAATTGAAAGCACTGCTAAAGTCAAGTAATACAATAACAGTAAGTTCTTGCCTATCCATTGCATTACGTATATCTTCTGTAACATGAAGCAAGGCACTGACAGTGCTGTGCGATGGACGAAACCCCGATTGAAACGGGCTGAGTAGATCGTTTGCAGCTAAATATGAATGAAGTTGCTTGTGGACAGCGTCTTCTAAAACTTTAGAGAGAATAGGAAGAATTGATATAGGACGATACTCTGAAAGAGATACTTAAAAAAGATACTTTAAAGCGTGCGCAGCACAATGAACATAATCGGCATTTGGAACATGCTCTTTTATTAGGGTTTGTAATCCTCCATACACACCCGACATAACATTTGCTCCATCGTATCCCTGTCCTCTACATTTAGTCAAATCAATTCCATATTCTTTAGTCAAATTTAAAATGACAGTTTTCAGACCTGCAGCACTGCAATCGGTTACTGCTATGAATCCTAAAAAGGACTCACAGACTTTTATTTCTTTAGGCACATTATCATCATTTTCTGTAACCGAGATATATCGAAAAACTACAGATAGTTGGTCAATTTTTGATAAGTCTTGTGTTGTATCCAGAATTATTGTCAGAAATGGAGCTTTTTTCATTTCTGAGATAATACTGTTCCTAACGTTAGTACCAAGCAAACTAATAATTTCGTTTTGAATCGTAGGGCTTAAATAATTTATTTCACCTTTCGGTTTTAGAAGAAGTTCTTTTAAAGTTGCATCATAGTTAGATAGCAGACGTGAAATTGCCAGAATCAGAATCATGCCCCCTCAAAGGTAGATTACAAGATACTAAAGTAATTATAACATTAATTATACGATGCAGTACATCTCTCCAGAATGTAATTTTACTATCGATTTCACTTTTCAATAGAGTATCGATGGTATTTCCTTGCAACCAATTATTATAAGAGAGTGAGGCACTAATATGCTGCTGTGACTTTTCATGGTCAAGAATAGTTTGTGTGAAATTGCTTCTAACCGAAACACCGTTAACCTAAGCAGAGGAGTACGATTTGTTTTGACGATCTGCTAATAACCAACAGAAGTGACAGTACGGTTTGTTAAAAACGTTAGAATAACATAACCATGGTCTTATAATTTTTATGCCTGCCTGATTGAAATATGAATAATAATAAGCCGAAAAAGGTCGGTTATTTTCTGAAACTTTTGGAAATGGTCCTTGTGGTTTAAATGGACCCAATTTAAAAATTATTTTTCGTTCGCATTCAGTTAAATTGTCACCAAAATTTCCTCTATCTGATGAAATTATATTACAATCTGCATTATCTGCAGATATATCAGAATCGTTGACTTGGGGTTCCTCGATTTCTGGATGGACATCCGATAAAGTATGTGCTTGGCTTTCTTCTATTTCCGGATGGATATGTGACGAAGAACATGCTTCAGAAGAATCTAAAAATAAACGAGTAATTGTTAAAAAATAAATACGAATGCTTTGATACTAAACTAAAAAGAGTTATATATAAATAAATAACGTTACTAAGGGTCACAGTTAGAGAGTGTTCAGTTCAGACGCACACAGACTCTACGCGGATTGTGCTCGTACCTATTAGTAGATACAAAATCACCTGCAGCCCGTCCGTACATTACTATACACCTGCGTGCTATTTAAACGCAGCGCGTAGTGTAGTGGCCATACAAAACGAGAACCCGAAAGCGAGTCTGCACATCTGAAGTTCTCAACACGCAATTAACGATACGATACGGACTGATAGACAAACAACAAAACAAATCGATCCTATAGATAAGTTAGAATTTTGTTTTTTTTTAATCAAGGCACGGAACCCTAAAAACAGTATAATTGTGAAAATCGAGGGGGGAGACAACTTTTTGTGACGGACAGATGGACAGACCGAAATTAAAAGATTTCCTTGTTTATCACTACGGGCCCCTAATAAATGGGTTGGGTAGTAGTGTAGTACTTACCTTTCCAATCTAAATCACTCACAGTATCTTGTCTCTGAAAAAATGAAGAAATTTTGGGCACTTTTTTTATAACCTCGTCCCTTTTCTGTTTAATTTTTCTTTTCTCAGCGCCGCTGGGATAATCTCTTTTCCTTTCACTCATTTCTTTTACAAATCGCTACTAATACTGCTAAACCAGAAGAACAATATTGTTTGTACTGAATTACAATGTAATGCACATTTATATAAAGCGCGTAAACAAACAGTGCACTGCACTCCGTGGTTTAACATCCAATGCAAAGTACAACAACGTACACGTACATCGCGATATCGATGAAGGATTCCCGGGGATTCCCCGCTGAGTTGAAGATGAAGTAAGTAAAACGGGGAAGTCCCGCAGCCCGCCATAACGATGTAGTGTTGCCAACTTTTGAACGCACGCTTAAGGCGGGAAAAAAAGGAATTGCTTTATAGAATTTTGTCATTTGTAAAATAAAATAAATTAGAAAGTTTTTATTCTTTTTCCTTACACACTTTGGGGGCCCCCGTGGCCCGGGGGCCCCGTATAATTGATACGGCAAATATGGCGGTAGCTACGCCCCTGGTGATAATTATAAATATGTACTTAAATCCGAAAGCACGAATTTAGTGATACATGTCAGGATTCGAAGCGAGGACAAGCATTACTCAAAATTACTATGCTCCAATCCAAATTACGGTGGTCACCACATAAATAAACCTGTCAGTAGCCTCAGCTTTACCACATATGCAGAATTAGACAATTGACGGACGCGCGACCACTGCCACCCTAATCTATTTCAGCTATTTTCACAGCATTATGCCATATACTCGTAGTATTCTGTTGTTGGAAAATGTCGCTGACAGTGAGTCAATTATTATTTTACAATAGAGAGCCATCCGCTCTATTTACAATATGGGCTCCAGGGAGACACTCCGGCAACTGTTCGAATAAATAATATTGTCAATGTTACCTCTTAGCATGTTTTGAAAACATAAATTAATTAAAAAAAAGCTATTTAAAATACAAATTTTTCTGATTTCTGTCTAATAAATATCTCAGATAATCTTAGAAGTAGAAATAAGTTCCGATTTTCTTTTTATACAACATCAGGAGTCATACAAGCATACGACCCACCTGATGTAAAGCGGTTACCGTAGCCTATGAACGCTTGTAATACATTAAGTATCACTCGCGCGATGCCTCCTCTGCTGCAAACACAGCAACTCCTTAGGAGCTTACTGGTGACCTCACTCACACGCAGGAACACACAACCCTCTATGGAGTTGTTATTTGGCTGCGGTTTTCTGTGAGGTGGAGGTACTTCCCCAGGTTGCTTTGATGCGCCCTACCTCTCTTAAAAAAATTCCGAATGCCAGTCAACTTGCTTGCAAAAATTCTTTTTGTAGAAGGGCTTGTTATGAAGTGATGATTCCGATGATTCAGTATGATATATATCTTTTAAAGGATTGCTCAGCATGTGTGCGGATAGACGGTGGCATGTCACCCTGGTTTGATGTCAAAATTGGTGTCAAACAGGGTTGCATGCTATCTGCTAGGCTGTTTATCCTGTATCTCGATAGTTGTCTGCAGAGAATAAGGTCAACGAATGTGGGATTGCGCATGGGTGACCAAGTGGTGAACTGTCTGCTGTATGCAGACGATGCCGTGCTATTAGCAGATACACCATCTAAACTGCAAACACTGGTCACAGCGATGAAAGACGACTGTATGGAGAAAGGCTTACTACTGAATGCGAAGAAAACAAAGATAATGGTATTTGAAAGAGAAGAATCCAGAACTAATGTAAGGATTACGATTGATGATGAAGTGTTGGAACAAGTGGATGAGTTTGTATATCTTGGATGCGCTTTCAGCAGGGATGGAAGGTACACCGCAGATGTGGAAAGACGAGTGAGTGCTGGGAATAGTGTGAATGGAGCGTTGGGAAAACTTCTTGGCAGTAAAATCCTGAGCCAGAAGGCACAACTCGCTATACACAATGCAGTGTTGGTCCCAACGCTAACTTATGGAAGCGAGAGTTGGGTATGGCAGAAAGAGCATGAAAGTAGAATAAACGCGGTTGAAATGCGAGCGCTGCGCAAAATTTGTGGCGTAAGGCTCGTAGACCGTATTCGCAATGATGATGTTAGAAATAGAGTTGGTCTGAAAGAGAGCGTCGGTGTTAAAATAAGAAGAGGCATGCTCCGATGGTTCGGGCATGTAGAAAGAATGCAAGATGAAAGAATGACGAAGCAGATATACAATGCAAAAGTGGAAGGATGTAGGAGCCGGGGAAGGCCAAGACTTACCTACCATGACCAAATTGGTCATGTTCTATCAGAAGGTGATGTCAGGAGCCCTAGAAACCGGCGTGCGTGCATGAGAAGAGCAATGAATGTTAAAGAAGCGAGTGAGATATGTAAGGATCGAGTCACGTGGCGCTCGGTTCTCTCTGCCTACCCCGCAAGGGATTTGGCGTGAAGTTATAGTATATATCTTTATTTTTACCACTTAACATCGTTGGTATCATTGGATATGCCGATATAAATTTATTTTAATAGTTGATTAAGAATACAAAAATAGATATGGCAAGTTGCATTCGGTATTTTCTCTTCGCCAATGGTCAAGAGATAAAAAAAAAATAAAGGAATTAATAAGTGCATTTGCTTGAGACACTTGCGAGTCTTATATTGTAGAAATAAAACCCTATAATATGGAAAATGACATGTAATAAGTAATTTAAATGGAGCGAGTACAAAGGCGTGTCGTGAGGTATTAATTGTAATAAATATTTTGGGGTAAGTAGAATAAATATGGTCCATAGAAAAGAAGCAACACGTTGGAAGGCGTCGTCTTGTTGCTGTTCTTCAAATGCTAGGCGCAGAAAATAAGATTTAATTAGAATAAAAAAAAATGAAAATGAGACTAAAAATCTGCGAGAGTCAATGACAAATAAGATTTTTTATCTATATTTATAAAAAGGAATACATGTCTTACACAAAAACTATCGCAGCAGAGCAAAAATGTTACAAAATACACCAAAACAACTAGTTTCCACCATTAAATTAAATTTTAGTTATGATATAATGTGTTAATATTTGTATGAAAGTGGTAATAAAGTACACATAATATGTGCGAAAAACATTAAACTATTTCATTGCGTTTGTTAAGTACTCATACCCATTTGGGAACTGTTCAACTGGAATCATTCCGGGATTGTTTGCATAAAATGTAATGGCAGATTGCGGCCGTGCAGGAAAGTACTACAGCGATTCGTATTGTGCCATCTGCTCACATTAGATCCCTTATAAAATGTTACTGCGCATTATCGCACGTGGATATGGGCCCGGCCTCGCGGTTATTTCGAAACGGTACCTTTTTATGACACTAATGGAAAATACCGCTTGGCTTTACACTCATATTTTTCTTTTACATACTCCGCCGTTTTAGGGATTCGTAATATGCAAAGAATCCTTTTGGTTTTGTCATTTCTATCGCTGTAGTTTTAATATCAGTTCCACTAATAGGTGACTAGTAATTGTCAATCAACTCAAAGCTTCGGTTCGTATCTAGCGTCATATCAATTATTAATTATTATCAATTATGTAGCTGCAAGTAGAATAACATAGAATTTGTGCAAAAAGTGAAACTGTAAAAATATCTTGATATTTACGCGATGCTCTGTTACAGTCTTTCGATATAGTGATCCGTTTGCGAAATAATAACCTTAACTATATAAAAGTCAACCGGGTGTGGACTTAAAATTCATATGCCTATGCGCTTGCGGTCTGGATCTGGATAGTCGTACGTTTTATTTCACTTTGTTGGATATTTAGTTACTTTATTTAAATAGGTATGGTTAACGGTAGTAAAGTTTGGTTTTGAATGGTACACAAATCCAATAGGCTCGATTTCCTATTATTTTAAGCAACTATCTATTTTTTTCGCAAGCAAGCAAATCGAAGCAAATACGGAATCCTACACTGTGCGTGGCCCGATATGCACTTTTTCAGTTTTTTTTTCTGATTTACAATGAAATAAGTCAAATTGATTTCTCTTCTTAAGCGATTAGTGAAACAGATAGATTTTTGAATATCGTCGGTTTATATATGTGATAATTTCTTCTGTTTAGTAGATGATAGATCTCCATGGTCTCTGTCATCTTAGGTTAATAATCTAAATCTATGCGAGATTTCAGCGTTAAAAAAAATGGATCTGAACCCAATACACATTACACACAATACATTGTGTAAAATACCTTGAATACAATAAAACCGAAAGAAATACAAACAAATAGTTCCCATTATTGTTTATGTGTATTTATATGTCCGTAATCGTTTTGACATTGATACGTTAGAGCATAATAGGACTTTTACAAATATTTTCCGCACACCTTTGCCATTTGGAACCGTTCATTTTATCCTGTTTACAAAATACGCAGCATATGATAATATCTATTCTGAAAATTGAGTAAATTTGTGTAATATAACAGAGATAAAATAAAACTGTAATATACCAACCACTCTTAATCTGTCTTTATGTGGAGTTGGCTTATTCAGCGTTATTGCAATAATTTCTTGAACCAAGAAAGAAACAATGTGGCAAGCGAAAAAAGTTATTGTTAATATTACTTTGTAATTGTATTGGTATTAACTGATTGTTATTGACTAAACCTAAATAGGGGAAGTGCAAAAGTTTATTTAGTATTTGTTGGACACAACTAGGCTAGGGTTCGACCTAAACGTTAGAGAAGACCGCAGCCAATGACAACTTCTTGTTGTGTTCCCCTTAGTTTACCAGCGCGAGGCTTTGTTCAAAAGTCGTCTGCGTGGGTATCTCTGTCTGACCTATTTCTACCGGCAAGCAGCTATATTTATATAGCTGTGTTCCAGTTTGAAGGGTGAGATATGATAGAAAAAATAATGGGTACTGTGACGAAACAGCCTTAGGTCACAAGATTGACAGCGCGCGAGTAACATCCCCGTGGTGTTGCGAGCGTCAATAGGCTGTGGTGACAGCTTACCATCTAATGCGGGCCGCATGCTTGTTTGCCAATCTGGTTGTATATAAAAAAACATTAGTTACCACTTATTTTTACGAAATTACCGCCATAGCAGCGGGGATAGTAACGCGCTTGCGCTTACGCTTGACTCCTTGTATTGCAAGCCATCGTAGGCTATGGTACTATTACTACTACTACTATTGCTTAACATCAGGCGTACTGCGCGCTTGTTTGACATCCGATGTAAAAAAAATGATAAACGAGATGCGTTTAAGTAATCTTTTCATATTTAAAGTTAATTTTTGATCTTTATGTTTATTACAATAACTAGTTATTTCTATTTATATTTTATATACCTACGTTGTAAACTTGTTGTTATATACGTTGTAAAGTACCATCGCTAAATTCAATTACTTAGATTTGTAGAAGCTGTATGTAGTCAAACACAAAGAGCACTCCGGGTCTCGGAGGGATGCTCTATCATCGAATAATACTTTTGGATAAGATTGATGAAAAAGTTGTAAATATGGCGTTAACAAATGTGTTGCAATGGTATTACGTGGCTACATAAAACTTAGGGGATCTATCATTCAAAGGTTATGCCCATTTCAGGGAGTAGTGGCAGCTCACAGGATCATATTTTGATTAACATTTAATTTCACCTGCATGTATAGTGCCCCTTCGGCTAGCAAATGAAGGAATGATGAATACGAGTACAACATTATTAAATTATTTTGACGAGCTCGGTGGCTCAGTTGTGAATGACGTGACTTTGACACCAACGCTCGTGGGTTCGATTCCCACACAAGACAAACATGTGTGTGCATGAACATGTTTGTTTGTCTTGGTCTGGATGATTTAAGAGAAGTAGGGTGCATCAAAGCAAAGTACCTCCACCTCACAGAAAACCGTTGCCAAATAACAACTCCCTAGAGGGTTGTTGTGTTCCTGCGTATGAGGTCACCAGTAAGCTCCCAAGCAGTTGCCGTGTAAGCAGCAGAGGAGGGATCACGCGAGTGATACTTAATATATTACAAACGTTAATAGGCTACGGTACCCGCTTTACATCAGGTGGGCTGTATGCTTGTATGCCTCCTGACATAATATAAAAAAAAATCGTGTTAAAAGACTTCTTAAAACATGACTATTCATTGAGAATGGAGCGCTGGTAGGTGTTCAGCAATCCTTTAATTACTTTGAAGTGAGGAAAAACTGTTAAAAAATTCAGGCGTTACTTTGCGTAAGTCAAATTTACATGCAATTTGATCTAACCTGTTTTGCGTGCTTCCGCCACCAATTAGTTCATGCATTAGTGCATACCGTCGTTGCCATGGCTGCTCCAATCGTCTATGCCTCGGCTTCTGCGGTCAACTCCGCGGTGTCTCGCCATCTGGAGTTGGAACTGGGGCAGCAAGTGAAGCAAGGTTGTTGCTCTGGTTGTCCTGATTATCTCTGCGACACGTGTTTAGTCTCTCTACGAAGCTTCTCAGGTGCTGTAAATGTTGGTTGTTAGAATAATTTACATCTACATAATGTTTTTTTTTTGTAGCGTAGCAGGCTAGATCAAATTGCATGAACATTTTTCTATTCAATTTTACTAATTTCAATATTAATACTCGTAAATATTGAAATTACTAATCCCTTCTTACAATCTATGTGCGCTACAGAGTGAGCAAGTGGACTGTATTTATAAAGAAGGTCGAAAAATGGTATAGCAAGACACGTTCTTGAAGGTAAAAGGGTATAATAATAAAATATAGAAAAATACAAGCAATCCGTACGCGAACATAAAAGCGAATCCCCCGACACCACACGTCAGAAATATTCAAATTAAAAAGAAAGATGTTAAAACTAAAACAGGTTGCATTCGGCAACATTCTCCCCCGTTTAGATGAATAGCAACATTTACCCCCATTTAGCTAATAGGCAACCGAACTAATTTCTTCGAAGCCCTACGTAATAAATTTCCTCCAGTAGTCCTGACATCAGCGACCCTTACACTGCCATCTTGGCCTGGGTAGACCGCTGTAATTCTTCCCCTAAGCCAGCTACCTCGAGGAAGATTGTTGTCTGCGACCAAGACCACGTCTCCAATGCGTAAAGGGTCCAGAGTACCTCCAGTTCTAGCCCTCGGCGTTAAACTTGGAAGATATTCCTTCAGCCAACGTACCCAGAAATAGTCAGTAAGACGCTGAACCTTAATCCACTGGCTTCTTCCAAATAAATCCCGATCCGTAAATGCAACCTCTTGAGGTCGTGCTCCTGAAGACGAACCAAGGATGAAGTGCATAGGCGTTAAAGCTTCCTCTGAATCGGAATCATAAGGCACGTGGGTAAGAGGCCGCGAGTTTACTAATGCCTCTGCTTCTGACAATAACGTGACAAGCATCTCGTCTGAAAGTCGTTTCTCCTCCATTGACGCCTTCAATGCGCATTTAACTGATCTAATTAGTCGTTCCCATGCACCCCCTAAAAAGGGGGAAGCGGGGGGAATGAAACGCCAACGAATACCTAAGTTGGCTGCAGAATCAAATAATGTAGGTTCATAGAGTACGCGCAGCAGTCTTGAAGCTCCAACAAAAGCTGTCCCATTGTCGGACATAATCTCTAGTGGTGTTCCTCTTCTGGCAATAAAACGTCTCAAGCTCATTACCGCTGAATCAGCTGACAAACTGTGCACAACTTCAAGGTGTATAGCACGAGTTGTGAGGCAGGTATAAAGAGCACAGTAGCGCTTCTCAACGCGCCGGCCAACAGATACCAACATAGGTCCAAAATTATCTAGACCCACAAAAGAAAATGGCCTCTTGTGATGGGCCAGTCTTACTTGAGGTAAATCTCCAACAGGTGGGCTGCAAGGAATAGCCTTCTTTATTCGACAGAACTGGCAAGAGTGAATCATTGCTCTGACCGTTGACCTCAGTTTCAAAATACAAAATTTCTGTCGTAACTCATTGACCACAGTATCAGTCAATGCGTGTGCCGCTTTCCGATGGTAATGTAGAACAAGTAGGCGCGCAGCAGAGTCTTTACCGTCGAGGAGAATTGGACGCTTTACACCTCGTTCTACATTCTCTGCCGCATCGATCCTTCCATGAAGTTGCAAGAGTCCTTCCTCTCCGAGCATAATGGCCTTATTCCCAATCTTGCTTCCTCGAGGTATCGGCAACTTGCAACGTAATGCTGCTAACTCTTCGGCAAAGGTAGATGACTGGCTTTGGCGTAAAATGTGATTCTCAGCACGTTCAAGTTCTTCAGCTGTCAGTGGAGACATACGAGTCGATCTGTTTGAAGTTGAAGAAATTGCAGTTTGGTTGCGGTTACCTATCCTTGCCCCCCTATTTGAAGATTTAAAATGTTTAATCAAAAGAGTGGCAAAATGGTGTGATCGTGCTGTGGCTCTAACTAACCTAAGCCAACTACTAAAACGAGATGGTGAAGCTGCGATAGGCGAGAAAATGTCGGTGATGTTTATGAAGTGAGACAACGCATGCGATGGTTTCAGTTCGTCTATATTCGAAGGATTCGGAGTAATTGGTTCGATAGGCCAATCATCTGGAGTAGATCGCAGAAACTCAGGACCATTGATCCATCTACCATTTTGCAAAAGTTCACCGGGTACTGAACGAGTCGCATCGTCTGCAATATTTAAACAAGTGGGTACCCAACGCCATTCGGATACATTCGTGAGTTCATGAATTTCCCCCAAACGAAAAGAAACGAACGCTTGGTACTTTCTGGCATCATTCCTTAACCAGCCCAGAACGTTACGAGCATCTGTCCAAAAAAACCTGGCGGTCGGTTTATATTTATGCGCTTTACATATAGTATGCGCAAGACGAGCTGCAATCAAAGCACTTTGAAGTTCTAAACGTGGGATGGTATGAATTTTGTTTAATGGATTGACTCTAGCTTTACTAGATACTAACGCAAGTTGCACATTTCCATTAGAGTATACAACACGAAAATACGCGACAGCAGCACATGCATCTTTGCTGGCGTCACAGAAAATGTGCAATTCACGACGTTGTATGTTATTGGATTGCAAGTACCAACGTTGTATTTTCAAATTAAGTACAGACAATACATCGTTAAACCACGAACTAAACTTTTTAAAAAGAATCTGCGGGATATCTTCATCCCAGCCGGTACCTGCACGCCAAATCTCTTGGAATATGATGCGACCTCTGATGGTGAGAGGTGACAACATACCAAGTGGATCGAAAATACGCATCAGTTCCGATAAAACTATACGTTTAGTAATCTTTTTCGGTAATTCTTTAATATATATATTATTAAAACCGAGAGTGTCTGTGTCCGGGTGCCATATTAAGCCCAACGTCCGAACGCTTTGGGGAAAATGACCTAAATCTACAGATGGGATAGATGAACTACTGTTTTCTAACTGTATTAGGCGTAAGTTGGGAGGAATGAGAGATAAGGCAGAGGGTTCATTCGAAACCCATCCACGAATTTCAAATAACGCCCGACTATGTACTTCTACCACGTCCCTCGCAACTTGAGCCGCCTCTTCAATGGTGGCATGACTGCCTATATAGTCGTCCATATAAGTGTTATTGATGATGGCTTCCGCTGCGTCCGGATATTGTTCTTGACTCTCACTGGCATTTTTATTTTTTATATAAATAGCTGTAAAAGGACTGGACACAGCTCCAAAAATCATTGAACTCATTCTATAAATACTGATAGGTCCGTTAGGGGTGTCGCGCCATAGGAAACGTTGCGCGTCCCTATCGACCTCTCTGATTTTTATTTGTGGGAACATCTCACGAATATCTGAAATTAATCCTACTTTCCCCTCACGAAACCGAAAAAGAATGTCCATGAGAGACTGCAACAAATCGGGACCCTTAAGTAATAGAGAGTTCAAACTCACACCGTCACACCGCGCAGCAGCATCATGAACCACCCTTAGTTTGCCTGGCTTGTTAGGGTTTGTAACCCCAAAGTGAGGTAAATACCAAATAATACCAGACTCAATCGTTTCCTTAGTACATACTTCAGCATAACCTTTATCAATTATATCTTTAATATTCTTACGATAACTGTTAGCATAATCAGGACTTCTAATAAATTTCCTTTCCAAAGATAAAAACCTTGATAAAGCTAGTGAGTAACTATCAGGAACTTTGATATTGTCAGAACGCCATGGTAATCCAACTGAGAATCGACCATTTGATAAACGTTGAGTAGTATTCTCTAAAATCGAAACCGCTCGCGCGTCGGAAGATGAGCTAGACGTCTTGTTACTAATTCCTATAGAATCTAATTCAAAATAATTTTCAATTAACTTATCAAATTCGCGAGTATCATACGATGTAACACAGTTATTGATACAATCGGCGGAGTCAGTGACAGAAAAGGGAAAACCGAAAACGACCCATCCCAATTTAGTAAGGTATGCAACAGGCTGAGAACAGGCAGGCCCGTTCTCACGAACTTCCGACGGAAGTGTCAAGAACCAGTTATCAATACCTAAGATAAGTGTAGGTTGTACATTTTCATAACAAATAACATTTTGTAAATCTGATAAATGTTTAAATTTATCTATGTCACTGATTCGTAAGGTCTGCCGTGACATACCCAAGCCAGATATTGATCGAACTCTACGCAGCTTGAATGGATCACCACTGGCGTTACGTCCCTTAATACTAATATCTACAAACTCCACTTCAGACTGTTTTGACAGCCCACCGATACAATCAACCTTTATATTAGCTTTTGGCCCAGTAACACCTAAGGCACGAGCAATCTTAGAATCTATAAAAGTAGACGTTGAGCCGTCGTCCAATAGAGCGAATGTGTCAATATTTCCCTTAGGACCGCTGACAGTAACCGCCACCACTTTTAAAAGCGGCCGTTTAGTCTTCAGTTCATTTAATGTCAAACCGCTAAAAGAATGAGCAACGGACTCTATTTTGTGTTTGGCCGAGGTCGATGAAGACGAACAAGCTGCTGTGGGAGTAGAAAGACACTCCGGTTCAGCTTGGTCTTCCTCAGTAACCTCCTCAATCGAAACAACATTATTAGTTACCGAAGAACTATGCGGTACCGATGAAAAGTGTAAAAGTTTATGATGTTTATATTTACAACCGGAAATATTACACAAGTTCTTACCATTACAAAATTTGTACCTATGTAAACCTTTTTTAAGACATCGACAACAAACCTTTTTGTCTTTGCACCACTCAAATCTTTTTTGAGGCGTAAAAGAAAGAAACTTTTTACATGTGTCAATGAAATGACATTGCTGACAATAAAGACATTTTAATGTTGAGTCATTACTATCAACATTGTTATCGTCAATTACGGAAAATGAACTCGAATGAGAAATATAATTATTTAATTTTGAAATATTTCTAGAATTATTGTCGAGAGAATAGTTTAAACTTATATTATTAATTATACCAAATTTCGATTGGATTTCTACTTCTCTCGTCAAAAAATCCGAAAATATTTCAAGTTTTGTTGGATGACCTGTAGATAAGTTAGAATCAAAGTTCTTTTTAGAAGTAACAAAATCCATCCAACGTGACCTCATTAGTGGAGATAATTTAGATAAAACAGCGTTGAAAATCTCAGGAGACTCTAAATAAGCTCTATGTTCGAGTAATTTTATTACTTCAACGCTATTACGTACACGACAAACAAAAATGTGCAAATCTTTTGACTCCGTGCCCAATTTAGGAAGAGCACGTAGTGCGCTTACCTCCTGCAACACAATGTACTCAGGCTTTGCAAATCGCATCTCCAGCTGTGCCATGACCGGTGCGGGCTCGCGTGCAGTTACCAGAAGCACCGCGACCGTTTCGCGCGCCGCGCCGCGTAGCGCCAACCCGATTCGCGCTAAGTTCTCCGCAGGCGTGTACGAAGATGCCGTATCCTCAAAAACCCTCTTGAAGGCTAGCCAATCTAAATGCTTACCATCAAATAGAGGCAAACGACTATCGTTCACCCTAGGGGTTCGATTCTCATTAGCTAAAGATGTTATAGCCTTAGCCAATAAACCAAAATCTGAATTATTATTGTGTACATTATTTTTAAAACTAACATTATTACATGCGTGCTGGTTTATAGCCGCCGTTGACGGATGTACGGACGCACTAAAGAGGGCCGAAGACTCAGCCAGCTCCGCATTTCTAAAACTAGAAGGTTCAGCATACGTAGGTTGGGGCTCTGAAAAGGTTAAATGCTTGTTACTTAAAACATTCGGAACGAAGAAACAATCCGCCGGGGCAGACATACCGGGACGCGACTGAGCGATCACCGTAGAAAGGGCATGAATGCCGGGATGTGTTGTAGGACATGGTAATAAATCCACGAGAGCCGAACTACCGGTGACTTCGGCGTCAACAAGGGCAGCACGACTGGGACTAACCACCTCCTTAGGCTCCGTTGCGATATTCACGCATTTATTGAGCCAACCTTGCACATAATGTATAGACGAACGTACACTACGTTTACTGCTATGTTCACCTTCTGCTTCGATTTCTGCCAGTTGAGCAGACAGTTCAAGTTCGAGTACTTGCCGTTCTCTTTCCAATGTCACTCGTTCTCGCTCGGCCTTATTTTCCGCTACTTTCCTCTCCATTTCTAAAAGTTTTCTTGCGTGTTCTGCTTGAACGGCCAAGGAGCGAGCTTTTATTGTAACGGATGAGCTTGTCGAACCTGAAAAGATAGAGCCTGCCGCGACAGACTTTTCGTGCGCTATGCTATGTACTTCGCGTGCACGCTGTGGGGATTCCACACGCGTATTACTTTTCTCACCCTTAGTTTGAGAACGTGTCTTCATCATGGAAAAATCAGTTGAAAAATAAAATTTGAAATCTGAATTTTAGAAGGCGAAAAAAGGACCAAAATGTGCGCTACAGAGTGAGCAAGTGGACTGTATTTATAAAGAAGGTCGAAAAATGGTATAGCAAGACACGTTCTTGAAGGTAAAAGGGTATAATAATAAAATATAGAAAAATACAAGCAATCCGTACGCGAACATAAAAGCGAATCCCCCGACACCACACGTCAGAAATATTCAAATTAAAAAGAAAGATGTTAAAACTAAAACAGGTTGCATTCGGCAACAATCTAGATGTGTCTAAATTTGTCAATGATTTTGTGTGTTTGTGGTAATAAAAAGAGAGAAAAGAACTGTATTAGGCAAGAGTGAATGGAGATCATTATCATCAGTAGATCGAAATGGTGATGTGTTGAAAAAGGGCCAAATCAAATGCATCCAAAATCGAAGAGCATGCGCTAATAGGTCGTTGAGTGTGGAAGAAGCGAGAAAGGTATGTTTGGATCGGTGTATCTCACGTTCCATAGTCTCTGCCTATCTCAATGGGAGATAGGCGTGATGATATGTATGTATGTATCTATGTCTGTAGTAATATTTTGAACTTTGACTTCATACAACGTCAAAATTAAAACAACAAAAAGATATTGCTTGTGTTTTTAGCGTTTAAAGGCTACTGTATCCATTTCATATTAGGTACCCTTATGCTTATTTTCCTTTGGATGTTGTATAAAAAAAACCATGTAACCATATTCATATATGTGCCATTCCTACTCAACACAATATTTTTTTTTATACAACGTCGGAAGGCGTATAATCCCACCCAAGGCCCACCTGATATAAAACAGTTACCGTAGCCTAGGAACTTGGAATACAATAAATATCACTCGCGCACTCTATGCCTCCTCTGCTGTTAACACAGCAATTCCTTAGGAGCTTACTGGTAACCTCACTCACACGCAGGAACATAACAACCCCATAGGGAGTTATAATTTGGCTGCGGTTTTCTATGAGGTGGAGGTACTTCCCCAGACAGACTGCTTTGATGTGCTTTGATGTGAAATATCTGCAATTCAACTGTAACTCAACGGTTTTGATACTGACAAGCTTTATTACCGCGTTTGATATATTCCATTTTGAAATACATACTCTAATTTGACTTCAATGATTTTTTTCAATTCTTTTTTTTATACAACGTCGGACGGCACACAAGTATACGGCCCACCTAATGTAATATGGTTACCGTGGGCATTAAACTCTTGCAATATATTGTAATGTTACAACCTTATTTAATGATTTATATAGACTCTTTTCTTTGCATGCTCTGTTTAGTTTATGACAATTTGTCAAAAATATTATTTGTAATTCAAAATTTTAAAATATTACATTTTAGTGTCGGAAAACAGAAAACAAGTCAGTCTGGAGGAAGCTTTCGAGAAGGAGAGATTCAGTGCACCACGTCTGAGACCACCAGCCTCCTGCTGAGGGCTACGTGGTGAAACCTCGGGATATTACTACCCTTTTCCAAACTCGATAATTTCCGGACATCTAACTAATCTAAAAATTATAATACCTGCAGCCCCTGTTGTGGACTACGGCGGCTGACAAAGATACCGCTGCGGTGTTGGTTCGTAAGGCGGCCCCCACCATTACCAACAACTTCTACGTCTGGATCTGCGTGCTGGCTAGCACGCTAACCTGCCGTCTACAGTCGTCGACCACTATAGCCGGCGGCCACTAAGTACACCCACCAGTGATTCTATCAGTGATATACCGGTTAGACAAATTAAAGCGCGAGTTCTTAAAGACCTTATTTAGCCGAACTTAAAGTGAACCCTTTTTTATATTTATTATATTTTGTAAAATAGACCTATTAAATTAGTATCGCTTTTAATACTCCCTTTTCTTCATCTAGTAACATAACAATATTTAGTATCGCTGGCCCTGTATCACCTCTCCTGCTGCCACTGAAATTCCTGGATATCCTCACAACACGCAGAAATACAATAACCCTCTAGGCACTAGTTATTTGTCTAAGGATTTCCTTGAGGTGGAAGGACTTCTCCAGTTTCTTGCATGCAGTCGAGGAACTAGAGTTACTTGTCAAGTTCCTCGGCTGCATGATCCAGCAGCTCCGCACTGCTCGCCGATGGTGGGGAGTCCACCCTCCACGCACTGGAACCACAATGGTCGCGTACTGTGCGGTTGCCGAAAAGTTTTCTTCCTTGAAATGAACTTCCTGCCAATATTTTCCCAAGAGATTACAACATGGAATTCTTTAGGAACGGCATGAAGAGGTTTTTACAGGGTCGGCAACGCATGAGTGAAATCCCTGGTGTGTCTATAGGCAACGGTAAGTGCTTACCATCAGGCAGACTGTTGTTTACTCCTAGAATAAAAAAGAACTATTAAATTAGTTCCCCATTTATATATATATATATATGTTCGCTCTATCTATAATTTGACGTCAATCCCTTACGGGGTATGCAGAGAGAACCGAGCGCCACATGACTCGGTCCTTTCATACCTAACTCGCTTCTTTAACATTCATAGCTCTTCTTATGCACGCTCGCCAGTTTCTAAGGCTCCTATCCTATTATCGCCTTCTGATAAAACACGATCAATTTGGTCATGGTAGGTACGTCTTATATGTTCACTCAATATTCAGGAACACCGTTCCTATATGAAATCTTTGTTTGTCTGTGTGTGCGTTTTTTTTCGAATATTCGAATTTTGATTTCAGATTCGGATTCAGCACAAAAAAGTAGAATAGGAATATTCAGGAACACCGTTCCTATCTCTTAAGGTACATGATCAAATTTAGAAATTATATATAATTGTTATATAATTGACGAGCCAGGTGTTCCTCTGACAATGCAAGCTTGCACATTCTCAACTGGTTTATAATGAGGTTTTCGCCCAAATTATAGTACAAGTTAAGATTCTTGTAAGGCAATGTATACTGTATCGGTATGACACCCCGCGGCTTACCATGGGCGGGATAGACATTGGCATGTCTCGGCAGATCAAACTGCTGGGGTTGACGATTGACGCGGGTCTGACGTTCAACGCGCACGTGGCTACTGTCTGTAAAAGGGCAGTGGCCATATACGGGCGCCTTGCGCGTACGGCCCGCGTCAGTTGGGGTCTCAACCCTGAAGTAGTGAAGATCATATATTCAGCCGTAGTGGAACCTACGATATTGTACGCTGCCGCCGCATGGGCTCCAGCGGTCAATAAGCTGGGTATCCAGAAACAGCTCAACAGCGTACAGCGGGGCTTCGCGCTGAAGATCTGCAGAGCCTACCGCACGGTCTCCCTGAACTCCGCACTGCTGCTGGCCGGGGTGCTGCCTCTTGACCTCAGAGTGCGCGAGGTCGCCTCTTTGTACGAGGCCAAGAGGGGGCTACCCCATCCGCTGCTCGGGGACAGGGAGATCGAGCGGATGGCCTCGAAGATCGAGGCCCCGCATCCCGCGGAGCTAGATAGCTTGAAGTTCGGCAGCCTGGTGGACGAGGAACAATGCAGGGCACATTCCAACTTTGCCCTGCGAATTTACACGGACGGCAGCAAGATTGAGGGCCGGGTTGGCGCCGCTGTATCCATATGGAACGGCGGCGCGGAAACCAAGGCCGTCAAGCTTGCTTTGTCGTCCTACTGTACTGTCTACCAGGCGGAACTCCTGGCTATCTGCACGGCGACCGAGTACGCTTTGAGCTGCGATGGACCCAGTATCGGCATCTTCAGCGACTCCATGGCGGCGCTCCAGGCGGTGGCGAACGTCGAGTCCCCCCATCCCCTGGCGGTGCAGACACGGGACGCTCTTAAACTGTGCAAAAGCCAGGGTAAGAGCGTCTCGTTGTTCTGGATCAAGGCACACGCGGGGTTGGAGGGGAACGAACGTGCCGATGAACTCGCCAGGAGCGCCGCACTGGGGTTGCGGAGGCGGCCAGATTATGATCGCTGCCCTGTCTCATTCGTCAAGGGTATGATCCGCAAGGGGACCATTGACGAATGGGACAGGAGATACAAATCGGGAACAACAGCTTCGACAACGAAGATGTTCTTCCCGAGTGCGGCGGCGGCGTACGGCATCGTGGGTAAAATGGTGCCGTCGAGCATCACTACGCAGGTCCTCTCGGGGCATGGTGGGTTCTCCGCGTACTTGCACAGGTTCAAGTGCGCGGATGACCCATCGTGCTTTTGCGAGCCCGGCGTGGACCAGACAGTGCAGCACATATTGTTTCGGTGCCCCGCATTCTCCAAACAGAGGTACGATTTGGAGCAGGAGTTGGGAATGCGGGTCACCGAAGCAAAGGTCTCCGAAATAGTGATGGGACAAAGTAGATCAAAATTTTTAAAATACTGCGTCGGTCTAGCCACGGCTGTCATAGATCGGAACAAGCAGAGCAGCTCCACCTAGGACTAATGTTGTATACTTCGGCTATATTCAGTATAGCCGATGGGATCGCGGTGGCTAGGTGGAGCTGTGAAGCTCGCTGTCGCCCGTGTCTGGACTGACGCAGTATGGGGAGGGAAGTCTGGCAACATATATAAGGATAGTTCACCGGCGTTCTAAAATGGGCGAAATAAAAACTTTAGAACATATAATTGAAAGATGATGAATGAAAGAATGAAGTGCGGAATGGAAGAGAGTATGATGAATGAATGTGTTTATTTACAATAGAATATTTAAAAGTTAAGATTAAGAAATTAAAAGGTATATAAATAGCCTTGCCCACGGCAGGGGTGCACGATATTAAAAAAAAAAAAAAAAAAAAAAAAATGTATACTGTATACAATGGTTTTGACTGAAAAGCTTTATTACAGCGTTTGATATATTCGATTTTGATATACTGGCACCTGAAACGTTTACGATTTATCAACCGTATTCCCAGCGTCCTACAGTGATTGAGTGGTTTAAGTATTTCATAGTAGTATTAAGCGCGGTGGAGTAGGAACTCCTGTAGCGCCCATGTAGCTTTTTTCTTTTACATTTGCAAGGAAATAAATACAAAGTAACAACGAAAAAAATCATAAAAACATCTAGCAACAATATGGTTGTAGATTGCCAAGCACATTTAACTTCACCTATTATAAGTTTAAATTTATTCTTTGACTATATCCGTCGGAGACGCCTTCTCATTTTTTATACACCTATATATATGAAATTAATACGCGTAAAGTTTTATTAGTGCGCAGATTAAGTGTTTTAAATATAAGATATAATGCATTTAATTTCTCCATAAGTCTGAAATTGTAACGCAAAATCTTTTGATTTCTTTGACTTAGTACCTATTTGGCCGTTGATACATGGGTAACGTGATATAATTAAATTACTAAGAACCATTACGTTCGTGGGGATTACGAAAGCCATACGGCTCACTTTACATGGATGTAATGTGATTTTGTAGCTATTAAAAGTAGTTTTACGTAAGTAAAAATTGTAAAAAATAATTTTATAATAGATAGGCTGCATGAAAGCCAACTGGGGATGCACCTACCTCCATCGCACAGAATATCACAACCGAATAGCAACTCCCCTCCGTGGTTGTTATGTTCCTGGGAGTCAGTGAAGTTACTAGTAAATACTTAAAGAGTTGCGGTGTTAACAGTAGGGGTGGCAACGCGCGAATAATACCTTCAGTATTGCAAGCGTTCATAGGCCGCGGGACATCAGGTGGACCGTATACGTTTATATTATATATATTATTATTATTATGTACCTCCAATGATCTATAAAAAAATAAAACACATGAGCTATTGGATGTCGCATCACGTCTGAATCATATGGGTTTGGCCAATCTGCACTGTTCTCTCCATTCAAAACGTTGCCCGCGCCGCAAATACAAAATGGCGTCGCCAATCTAGTCACAGATCTAAAATCATGATAGCGCACGTCTCCAAAACTAATATTACGGGGTTATTAAAGCAAGGTAATCAAACCCCTTTCATTATGGTACGAGTACCATAATGTTTTATCACTTTGCTTTTGACACATTTCTGAACTGGTGACCGTCGTATCGGTTAGAATTTTCACGTCAAAAATTTTAATGCAGATTACTTAAGTCTCACAGACTACTAGTTTTCATATACATCGAAGTAATATAATAGGACCTCAAAAAGTTCCGTGTAACATAGCAAAAGTAGGCAGGGTAAGGGTTAAAAAAGCAATGCGTAAAGTTCATCTCATATCGGTGTAAGGTTGTGCAAATGACCATATAAATCATACTGAGTGACGTTAAATTGACATATCGATGCCATAAATCAAACGGGAATACGTAAGAGAACAAGTTTTGACATACCACTTAGTTCGTAAGGGACAAAGTATTTTTTGCAAACTGTGTCGAATGTGTGTTAAAGTTCTGCTTCGATTGGCAATTGTAAAAGATGGAATTCCCCGCGGCTTTGTCTTTTTTTTTTCATACTACGTCGGGAGGCATATAAGCACACGGCCCACCTGATGTAAAGTGGGTACCGTAGCCTATTAACGCTTGCGATATATTAATTATCACTCGCGCGATGCCTCCTCTGCTGCTTACACGGCAACTCTTTGGGAGCTTACTGGTGGCCTCACTTACATGCAGGAACACAACAACCCTCTTGGGAGTTGTTATTTGGCTGAGGTGTTCTGTGAGGTGGAGGTATTTCCCCAGACGGGCTGTTTTGGTGCGCCCTACCTCTCTTAAAATATCCAGACCAAGACAAACAGACATGTTCATGCACACAAATGTTTGCCCTGTGTGGGAATCGAGCCCACGAGCGTTGGTGTCAAAGTGGGGTCATTCACGACTGAGCCACCGAGCTTGTCATCTCCCTGGAGATAGCAAAAATCACTTCTGCAATAGTCTGTAACAGTCTAGATCTGTTTTTGTACTGCTAAAACTATGTCATGCTATTCTTGTAGCCTGATTTAATTTCGTTGAATAAGGGTGAAAAAGAGCTCTGTATGTTCGGTTTTATAGTTACCCAGTTGGCTCCACTCTGTCCACTGTACTTTCTTAAAACTCAAGCGGCGTTTCTATAATCAATACTAAAAACAATTGTATATGTTGGTAAGAACAGTTTATTTTTCTACTTCGCCTGTTGGTAAGCAAAAAAAGGAGCCCAAATTGCAGCGGCAATTGACAAAGGACTACAGTGTCCTGTCAGTTGACGGTACCATGCTGGCCCGCAAGGTGCTTCTTCACGCTTCGTTTGAAGGATCCCATTTTGTAGAAAGGAGGAAACACAGCAGGCAAGGCGTTCCACTTTTTAATAGTTCGACAGACATAGGAGTTGCCGAACTTTTTAGTATGAGAAAAAATGTCCTCAACAGTGGAATGATGACATCGCAAGCCTGCACGTGTGGTTCTGTGACGGAAGGGAGAGCGTGGTGGAGGGTGGATAAGGGAAAATAGTTCTTCAGAGCACTCACCATGGTACAGGCGGTAAAATATTCGTAGTGAGCCTACAGCTAGCATAGACTGGAGAAAACTAATGTAAGACTAAACATTTTTTTTAGATGAAAAGGAAATGTTAGTGGCTAATCTACGAATGTATTCACGAAAAGAAGGCACTTAATTTATAAGATCATACACATTTATAGTTCTATAAACTAGATTCTTGAGGTGAAATCGTGAAAATAGGTATGAAAAAAGTAATAGATACGGAAAAGATACGGAAAGGGCGTTTATAATGACCATGCTACTTGATTTGGGACGACAGGATTCCCTGCGTACGGACGCCGCGTTTGCGCATAGAAATACTAAAGATGAAATTAAATTTCATTAAATTAAATTTATGTATGTGTCACAAACTCGGTGGCGGAGTGGTCAGTCAAAAAGTCAAGTTTCTCGCTTTGGCAGCAAGACTTGTGGGTTCGATTTCAAACACAGTACAAACATTTTTGTATATAAACATGTCTGTTTGTCTTGATCTGACTGTTTTTAAGAGATGTAGTACTTCCACCTCACATATAACCGCAGCCAAATAATAACTCTCTACAGGGTTAGTGAGGATATCAGTAAGCAAGGAGTTACTGTTTTCAGCAGAGGTGGCAGCTTATGGTAACCACTTTACATCAGGTGGGCCGTATACTTGCCTTCTTCTCAACGTTATAGTTTGTTGTAAAAGTTAAGTTAGTAGTATTGTATTGTAAATGTAAATGTAAAGTAAAAGTTGTATGTGCTCCAAACGACTGGACCGATTTTGATGAAAGTTACCGGTAATCTTCATATTAAACCAACGGGTAATCCTGTGAAGTTTAGTAGCGATCACCATGTGTAGCCGAGGCGGGTTGGTGGTATAGAAAAAAAAATACTCGAGTTACTTCAGAATATCGCATGACATAATATATAAATATTGTTGAATAATTTATACAAAACGAAGCTAAATAGTTAATCGATTCAGGTGTTATTTTGCGAAAGTCAAATTTCCATGAAGCTTGATCTAACCTGCACTATGTGCTTCCGCCTCCAATTAGTTCCTACAGACTAGCGCCAGCTGGCACCCACACACAATCGTTAGTAGATGCAACATGCTGTCGCTGCCATGACTGCTCCGGTAGTCTCTGCCTCGGCTGCTTCGGTCGTCCGCCATTTGGAACAGGAAACCGCACGCACCCGTCACCGTTGCTGACATGACTGCCCTGGTCGTCGCTGCGACACGTGTTTCGCCTCTCCACGAGGAACCCTCAGGCGCTGTAAATGTTAGTCGTTAGAATAACAAGCTACAAGTCACTTGTAGCTTGTTATTCTAACTAATTGGTGGCGAAAGCACACAAAGCAGATTAAATCACATTACTTGCAAAACCAGGCCCTCTTCCATCATATAATAAGACTAAGTATAATTTATTTCACATAGATATAATGCTACAAGTAATGAAACTAAACTAAAATTAAATGAATACACGATGAAACTAAAGCTAAATTACATCTAAAGTTAAATGGTTATGTACTAAACTAAATCTATAAAAGGTACAATATCACGCGGGCGTGGCCAGCTGTATCCCAATATCCCATAGAAACGTTATTTTTTTCTACTTTCTTACTTCGTCCTCGGCTTCTAAGAATTGTATCGTAATGTTGAATAGCCTATAAGCCTTTCTCGAAAATTGCGCTTATCAAATGCAAAAATATTTTTTCTAATCCTACTGGCATTTCCAGGGATTACCGCGTCAAACAAACAACCCATTCCTCTTTAAAAAAATTGTGTAGATTGTTTAAAGCTGCAAAGATGTTCACTGGCACGTGGATTAAACTCCCGAGGGGTGTCACGTTGGCGCGCGGTAATGTAAATGTATTAAAATGTAATAGTGATAATTAACTGCTTTGAAACAGTTTCAAATGTTGCCAATGATCATTTGAAATGCTGCTAGATTAAAAATGATAAATGAATTTATGAGAAATGAAGATATGATTAGATATTATTTAAAAAATGTAAAACGTGTACGAGCATGGTGGCGGGGTGATTAGTGATGCTGTTTTTGCACCAAGGCTGGTAGGATCGATTCCCACACAAGACAATGTCGCTCGAGAGGGCTCAATGGACAATAAAGAGTTTATATCTTTTAATCTATACTAATGAATAACGTGAAAATTGAAGTGTCTTTTTGTGATGTTAAAATAACAACTTTTAGCTATTTTTACTAAATGCATATTAATCTAAATACCTTATACCAAATAATAATTTTTTTGGTTGTCTGATTTTTGTTGCGGCTAATCGTCGAAAAGGCTTGACCGATTTTGACGAGACATTCACTGGCATCTGATGTTATAAGGAGGAACTTAGACACTTTTAGCTCAAGGAGTAGGGCTCCGCAGAAAAAAAATCTTCTTCTTCTTAACGTTATCCCGCTTTCCAATCCATTGGCGAGGTCCGCTACCTAAGCCCAAAGACTTGGCGACCATACCTAAGAAAGGTCTAATTCCCCGCATGAGTTGTGAATGTCAGGCAGTCGCTCCATTTAAAAATGAGTACCTACACCTAATCCACCGGCTGAGGTACGGGACAACACCAATCCTAAAGGATAAGGAAACGGAATAATGCTAAGGAGAAGAAGAACGCTTATTCTCTTCAATATTACTGACACTCTAAACGCATAAATCTGGTTGGTGAAAAAGCTAAAAAAAAAATCTACACATGCAAATGAATTTCAACCCGTAAATGGGATACCTTATAAAGCCGGGTACTCACTAGCTAGTTGTAACCGTAATCATACGGTTTACAATAACCTAGGCTTTAGTGTGTACGGGATGTCCACGGTCACACGACCGCAACCGCGAACCAGTCTATTCACAGTGTTCTCGAACTCCACAACATCAGACGTGGTGTCTCGTGAAATATATGGGGAAATAAATAGCACGTAATTCTTGATTTAAAAAAAACACACCAGTATTACTCGTACTAAAACAAATTGGTTGTCTGTAAAGTCGGTTTACGGACGATAATTTTACGTGATAACGTCATAAGTAAACATTCAACGGTTGACAAAACAGTTCACGTGTAGGTAGTTTGCTGCCGCTGTCTCTCTTCTACTCGGACCGGCCGATGGAGTGGAAGAGAGATAGATACATCACAAGCCGAACGCTTAGGCCGATCGTGCCTCTCTATCGCTTGTTCCGCGCTCTCGCTTGCATGCTCGGCTCGGGCGGAACGTGACACTTTTTCGTGCGTGCAGCCGGCGTTCATCGATTTATAAGACGTTATTACGTCAAAAAATCTACAACTAATTTTGAAATGTAATAAATTTGGTTTAGTGCTTAATACAACATAGGAATACTTTATTTGGAGAGGCAGCGCCAGTTCTGGACAGATTAAACGTACGGCGATACATCTGCTTGCTAAGACTAGTAGATCTTTTATTCGTAAATTATATTCGATTCTGTAATTATTACCTGTAACTATTCTGTCCTTGCCCGACAATATGTTCAAAAGGCACTTACTCTATATAAGATGGCTTGTTACAAAACCAATGAACATCTGACTGACAGAGATGTCTGGGAATGATTAAGCACGTGTATTTTATCACTTGAAATCATAACATATACACTGACATAAATTTATTGTAACCAATGGTCATTTTCGAAATGCTCGTAGACTAAATAAAGGAAATGAAATTTATAAAAACTATGAAAAAATTATAAGATATAATAGGATTTGACTTAAAGAATGTAAGTCGCGTCTAAGTACCAATCAGTGCTAATGGCAAATAAATATTTTTTACCTTTTATCTCTATCTATTATGTCACGTGACGTACAACGACAGTTTGTCTCTACACGTCCACGAGTGCAGTGCAAGCGCTCTTTGTTTCACTACAAAAACCAACAATTGTCGGCTTGCCGCGAGCGCAACGCCTTCCACTCGCGAGGGAAACCACGTATCCAGTATTATTTTTGGTTACAATAATATTCAACGCTTACAGTTTATCAGTGAGTGCGCGGCTTTAAACTCCAAAAACTTTTTATGCTACCACGTAATTATGTACGGGTACACCAATAGTAGCCGTATTTGCATAACAAATAGGGCTACTATTGGTGTCGCGTGACACAAAATGGTCAGAAGCTCGCTTATTTCTTAGATTTTATGTAAAGTATATACAACTGTCTTTCCTGTTCAACTTTTGACAAGCTCGGTGGCTCAGTCGTGAATGACGCGACTTTGACACCAACGCTCGTGGATTCGATTCCCACACAAGGCAAAAATTTGTGTGCATGAACATATCTGTTTGTCTTGGTCTGGAAGATTTAAGAGAGGGAGGGCGCATCAAAGCAGCCCGTCTGGGGAAGAAGTGAAGTGGAGGTCACAGAAAACCGCAGCCAAATGACAACTCCCTAGAGGGTTGTTGTGTTCCTGCATGTGAGTGAGATCACCAGTAAGCTCCTAAGGAATTTCTCTGTTAACAGCAGACTTGGCATCGCGCGAGTAATACAGATTGTATCGCGAGTGTTCATAGGCTACGGTAACCGCTTTACATCAGTTGGGCCGTATGCTTGTATGTGTTTCGACTTTGTATAAAAAAAAATGTTTCTGATTAAATTCGTCGAGTCCCAACACAGCCCGAGTTTTATCTCAGAACCGGCAGTGATCACACTGTCTATTGCAATTTTTGGTTACTGATGTTTCCTGGCTATGCAGAAATCAGGCTGGCGAGAATGTGTGATGAATCTGCCCAAATAACTAAAAGGATAGAACGTTAGCTCAGTTTAACTCGACCTCTCAAATAACTCGATTCGACGCTAATCGAGTAGTACACTTGATTAACTTCTAATCGAGTTATTTGTATGGATACTTACCATATTTCTTTAGACCTCTTTATAGCCATACGTAACGTCTCCTACACGTGATATATCCTGCCGTAATCGATAGAATGTATCACGTGCAGGTAAACGAGCCTCTGAGTAAATAAATATAAGGCATGTTAAGATTAAGCCCATATAGAAATATATCCTGCCGATTACGGCCGGTTGAATCACGCGCGGGCAAACCAGTCTCTGACGAAATAAAGACTATTTTGTTACCGTTAGAAGGTAAATAACAATTCACTAGAGGATATTGTATTCTAGCGGGAGAGTTAAGTAGTAAGGATAGCATATTGAGACAGCAGAGGTGGTCCCAGTGTACGAATGGTACTCCTTGGGCTTCACGCGTGTGAGAACTATGGTATCGGCTTCATATAAGGCTTGTTAGCCACCGGACTTATTTAAAAGTACAGCTTTTATACCACCCGCATCGCCAATATATAACTAATGTCCGTCCTAAATGGAAGCAGGTACTTCAACCCTGTAAATGGTTGTAACACCATGGCTATTAATCACTCAGAAGGGGTACAATAGTTATTACACTGTGCTTTTCTGCGAGATGGAGGAACTTTTCTCGTAGGGCTGTGCCAAATTGGGGGTTATAACTAAGACAGATAACTGATATCAACGATGTGGTATATCGATAGCCTATTTTTAACCCCACAGTTGAACTTTCTCTGCAAAGTTTATATTTCAATGGCATTTAGCGACGAGCTCGGTGGCGCAGTGGTGAAACGCGCTGTTATGCTACTTTGACACCAACGCTCGTGGGTTCGATTCCCACACATGACAAACATTTGCGTGCATGAACATGTCTGTTTGTCTTGGTCTGGGTATTTTCTATATATAATAAGTACGTATTTACAAAAAAAAAATATTTACGTAGGTTTATCAGTTGTCTAGTACCCATAACACAAGCTTCGCTTACTTTGGGGCTAGGTGGCGCTGTGTAATTTGTCCGACAATATTTAATTTAATTTAATGGCATTTATTTTTTGACATGCTCAATAGTAACAAACATGCTATATATACAATATATATAGTCCAGTCAATAAAGCGGGGAAATAAAAAAGTTTCTTATAGGAAGATGGATCAAAAAATTCTTGTTGCATTTCAAACTCAAAATTAACCCCTTTCTCACCTCCCATTAAAAAAAAAAATACAAAATTTAGTATAAGTGAAAATTAAGGACTGAAAATGTCCCCTAGTAGGTTTTTGGGGTCGCTGATTGTGAATCCGCCATTAGTTTTCCGGAAATACCACACGGGGAGCGGAAAATCGGAAAAATTGGTTAATTTTCCTACTTTTACTGCTTTCTTCGGTGTTGTCAAATTGGGCTCGCACCTGAAGATAAATAATGATGTTTCTGATGTCAAGACGTAATTTCGAAAAACTGTGGAAAATCTTCGGAAAACTGTGGAAAATCTGGTATAAGAAAATTTTTAATTTGGGCGATATGAGTCTATAGCAGGTCATTATATGGTTTTCTGGGTTTGAAATTTTCCTATACCAGATTTTCCTCAGTTTTCCGACATTTTTGATAATCTTATTTCGTTTAACTCGTTCCTAATACTGAACATTAATTTGGAGTACTTTATTATCAGTAACAACGAAAAAAGAAGACTTTTTCCACTTTTCATGGGGGATTTTCCAGGAAACTGATAGCATATTCGTGATCAGCGACCCAGAAAACCCATATAATGACCTGCTACACGCTCATATCGCCCAAATTTAAAATTTTCTTATACAAGATTTTCCACAGTTTTCCGAAGATTTTCCAGTTTTTCGAAATTTACGTCTTGGCATCAGAAACATCATCTTCAGGTGCGAGCCCTATTTGACAACACCGAAGAAAGCAGTAAAAAGTAGGAAAATTAAACAAATTTTCCGATTTTCCGTTCCCCGTGTGAATTTTCCGGAAAACTAATGGTGGATTCGTGATCAGCGACCTTGAAAATCTACTAGGGGCATTTTCAATTATTAATTTTAATTTTTACTATATTTTGCAATTTTTCTAAAAATGGGGGTGAGATAGGGGTTTATTTTGAGTTTTGGGGTGTTGGGGGGGGGGGGGGGGCTAGTCACTTCGCTTGCTAGCCACGAATGACCTAGAGGACTCATAGAAGATAATGCAAAAATGATTTTTTTGATCCATCTACCCATAAGAAACTTTTATATTCGGTCGATTTCCCCGCTTTATTGACTGGACTGATATTATGTGTTACCCGTGGGGAATGTAACATGTTCGTTTTATCGATTGCCGCTTACATAACATACTTAATTGATCAGTCAATAGATAGCTCGAAAAAGTTATGTTATTAACCCACTGAAGGTAACAACTATTAAATGTACTATTATGTATTATTACTATAATAGGATGGAAATTAGGTTAAAGAATTTTAAAGTTGAGTATGTGGATCTTGGCCGAGGTTAGCCAAGATTAACCTACTACAACCGTAGGTCGTGAGTTTTTTTTATACAACGTTGGGAGGCATACAAGCATATGGCCTACCTGATGTAGCAACACCTTATGAGCTTACTGGTAGCCTCACTCACACGCAGGAGCACAACAACCTTTTAAGGAGTTGTTATTTGGCCGCGGTTTTCTGTGAGATGGGGGCACTTCCCCAAACGGGCTGCTTTAATGCGCCCTACCTCTCTTAAAACATCGAGATCAAGACAAACACACGTGTTCATAAACACAAATGTTTATCTTGTGTGGGAATCGAACCCACGAGCGTTAGTGTCAAAGTCGCGTCATTCTCGACAGAGCCACCGAGCTCGTCACAAGGTAGTATCAGGTGTTATCAGAATCAGTATCAGGAGCCCAAGGGACTAGCGAGTGTGTATGAAAAGAGCTGTGAATGTTAACAAAGCATTTGAGGTGAGCAAAAACCAAGTCACGTGACGCTCGGTTCTTCTTGTCTACCCCATGAG
Organism: Pyralis farinalis; assembly: GCA_947507595.1. Classification (NCBI taxonomy): domain Eukaryota; kingdom Metazoa; phylum Arthropoda; class Insecta; order Lepidoptera; family Pyralidae; genus Pyralis; species Pyralis farinalis. The sequence goes on along the minus strand of OX382271.1, from coordinate 8,672,199 downwards.
AGACTTGCGTGAAGATGTAGTTGCAGTGTTATTACAATCCCATCCACAATTATTACAGAGGGTTGTTGTGTTCCTGCATGTGAGTAAGTGAGTAAGCTCATAAGGAGTTGCTGTGCTAGCAGCAGAGGAGGCATCACGTGAGTGATACTTAATGTATTAGAAGCGTTCATATGCTACGGTAACCGCTTTACGTCATGTGGGCCATATGTTTGTATGCCGTATTCCGATGTTGTATAAAAAAAATCTTAATGACCTATACTTTTCCTTCATGGCCACAACGTAACAGCTATGTAACCCTCCATTATCCGTTTTACATTACTAGGCGCTACTTCGAAACTACTTCCCAGCATTCAACCCATTAGTAGTCTCGTCTCCCAATTCAACCCAGGGGATCGACGGAGGGAGCGGTGGAAATTCACTCGTTAATGCCGATGATTATTGTCGTGAATGGTCCAAGTAGCTTCCTACACAGCACTCGGTGGATTCGAGTGCGAAAAGCTAGGACTACACATCGAGTAGCCCAGGTACCTTGAACGAAGCGTGGGCATGGTATCTGCAATGCATATGGTTTATGTTACAGGTATGCAACTCACTTGTTACAAGTGTTTAGCCTACACGATCTTCGATGACACCGACGCGCGACTAAGTCTGACCCACATCGAGAAAAAAAAAACTTGTCGTTGATGCACGTCTCGTGAAATTTTTTATTTATATTTTTGCTATATTGCCTAATTTAAATATATGTATTTAACTTCTGAAGACCTATTAAAGGGAAATTCTTTGAAAAATAATCGTGAAGTAAGAAATAACGCAAAAAGTAAATATAAAATGGACAATTCAACCAACATGGAAGTGACATTTCAATACACGAGACATAACAGAACACGTTGCTATGGAAAAATTAACAGAGATTTTGGATTTACTGTATTTGTTTACAAAAATATGAAATGAAAAATAAATAATGATCACGAAAACAAGGAGACGAGGACTACACTACGCACGCCCACCATCATCATTACATTCATCATTTTTGTTTTGTGTTCTGACCAGCGAACTTAAAAAGCAGTGGAGCTATAAACCTTAACAAAGTCCACTTCAAGTAACAAAACAGTTCCAAAAAAAAACTCTGTTTCATTCAGTGCCGTGAATTACTGACATAGATAACACAGTCTAAATATTTGGAATGAGAGAACTTAAACTTTTAGAAATACCTACGGGAACACGTACAAAGAGATAGTATATTTTGGCAACTCTTGCACCTATATGGGGGTCAAAGCATTCCAGTAAAATAGATTTACATTTGCAATATGCACAAACCGTGGGTGTGTGCGTGCCGTGTCGAATTGAATGACTGAACTTGCAAGTTCTAATTACGTTTGCAATACATTTTCACCGTACTCAATCTAGAATTAGTGAGTTAGAATAAACAGGGTTGTGAACCATTAAAATTAATTGCAAGTTGCAACATTATGCACTCCATGAAATTTCTGAATAAACTGCAAATTCTATTTTAAGCGATTACGTAGTTGTGGTTACAACAGAATGTATCTCAGTCAACAATATTAACTGGTTAATGTATCTATAAACTAGCTATTGCCCACGAGTGCGTTCGTATGAATTTTTAAAAAGGATGTCTTGTATGTATGTATGTATATATTCACGCCAGGTCCCTTGCGGGGTAGGCAGAGAGAACCGAGCGCCATAAGACGCGGTCCTTACACACTTCACTCGCTTCTTTCACATTCATAGCTCTTTTCATGCACGCTCGCCGGTTCCTAAGGCTCCTGACATCACCTTCTGATAAAACACGACTAATTTGGTGATGGTAGGTTAGTCTTGGTCTTTTCTTAAATCCTTCCACTTTCGCATTGTATATCTATTTCGTCATTCTTTCATCTTGCATTCTTTCTACATGTCCGAACCAACGGTGCATGCCCTTTCTTATCTTAACACCGACACTCTCTTTTAGACCAACTCTCTTTCGTACAAAATTTTCGTACAAGGATTTCTTTTTAATTAAAATCCTGTTTATAAAAATACTCTTACAAGAATTTGTAGGTAGAACAATTACATTTCACACAAATCATATTTGACCAGAACTCTGACTTTTTTTTCTAAAAAGTACATACTTTACATCTATTTAGGTACCTACCGAGCGTGAGTTAGATCCCTGTTACTAGATGACGCTGAATGAAAGTTTATACCTAGCTTCCATTGGATCCAGAACGATGTTTAAAAGAATGACTTAAGGTACAGATTTTAGTAGCTTAGTTCTTCTTCTGTCAGTCGTCTTAAACGTTGGGTGTAAAAAAACACTCCTTGTGACGCAGCAAAGCCAGACACTTTTGACGAGCTCGGTGGCTCTGTCGTGAATGACGCGACTTTGACACCAAGCCCGTCTGTAAATACCTCCACCTCATATAAAACCGGAGCCAAATAACAACTCCCTAGAGGGTAATGTTCTTGCATTACCCCGCATCTACTGCAACGATTACTTTAGATGAAGCTTTTAAAGCCTTCTTGGTTAAAATGAGCTTTTACGTGGTGTTTAGTATATAAGAGGCGAGGCGAAGGCATGTATAAATGAGAGTAGTCCTCATAAGAATAACTATATTACCTTTAGTCCTTTAGTAGTAAAAAATAAGGCCTTAAGCGATCTGAGTGCCAGTTTTAAAAAGATTCATTTCACTGCTGCGTTTACGTAGACAGTTACGTAAACTATGAATAATTTAACCACTATTCTTACGAAATATTTAAGAAACTTAGATTTCTCTGCAAGTTTATCAACGATAACGCAGTAAAATTTTTGTAAAACTAGTACTCGGCCCATAGGCTAGAGCGCTTCTCGTTTGCTTCTATAATTCTGTGACACTATAAGGTGCTAACGGTATGGTACCTAAGTTTCCAAAATATTACACATCTATTCTATACAGATAAATAAAATTGGAGTGTCTGTTTGTAATATTAAAATAACCGCTTTTTACTAAATGCATATGGATATATACACGGTACATATACCAAAATGAATATTTTTACAATTTTTGTGTCTGTCTGTCTGTCCGTCTGTCTGTTTGTTCCGGCTAATCTCTGAAACGGCTGGACCGATTTTGACGGGACTTTCACTGGTAGGTAGACGACTGTTCAGAGCATAATATAGGGTACTTTTTATCCTGTAAATATTTAGGGTTCCTGCGTAAAATATGAAAAACTGTTAAAATTAGGGGGAAATATCTTCCACTTCGGGGGTGCGATTCACAAAATTGAATTTCATTAAAATTAGCATAGGTTTTCTATACGCGAAATACAGAATGAATAAGTTATAGTAAACTCTGCGAACTGAATAATAACTTTTTTGTTAAATTCCACGCGGACGAAGTCGCGGGCACAGCTAGTTTGATATAAATTCTCAAATAATCGTTAAGATTCTCCTTCGTTTACATATCGTCAATCTTAAATTGGTTGCTAGTTGTGTTCTATTTAGCTTTACTGTATTTTCTTTACGTGCATGTTGAAATGTTACTTACGCATGTGATGTTGGTTTAGATGAAAGGTAATGAAATGCTAATAATGAGTTCTTTTCTTATACAACGTCAGAAGGCATTTTTTTTATACAACATCGGGAGTCATGCAAGCATACGGTCCATCTGATGTAAAGCAGTTACCGTAGTCTATTAACGCGTCTAATATATTGTGTATCACTGACGCGATGCCTTCTCTGCTGCTTACACAGCAACTCTTTAGGAGCTTACTGGTGGCCTCACTCACACAGGAACACAACAAACCTCTAGGGAGTTGATATTGCGGCTGCGGTTTTCTGTGAGGTAGAGGTACTTCCCCAGTCGGGCTGCTTGGATGCGCCCTATCTCTCTTACAAAGTATACGCCCACTTGATGTAAAGCGGTTAATGTAACCTGTGAACGCTTGAAATTCAATAAGTATTACAGATTGGAATGGTTCGATTGCGATCAAAGGAGACAGCTACGATGCTGCGCTTGATCCGAATGGAAATAAGAAAGTAAACGAAGCAGATAAATCAACTTTAGATATGTGTACGTAATGAAACCTTGCATCAGGCACTTTATTCCGTCACAAGGATATTCATATGCAGAGACAGAATGATCAAAGAAATATGTTCCGACTGACTCCGAAATATTATTATAGATACAAGATCCTCTAGCAGCCTCACTATTCAAATGGATCATTAGCTCGTGATAAGCCGATTGTTGACATTTTCAAGAAGTGAAGGTACTGACGAGTGCACACCACTTTTGAAGACCATTAAAGGTTATAGAGTGAAAATTGGAAGACCAAAGCACAAGGAGTTAAAACACATAAACGCACAAAATTTAAGGATCAAGTTTTTCAATTCAATATATAATAGAGTATTGTGGATCTTGAGAAAGCTAAGCTAAGCTTAGGCTCTACATACCACCAGCTTCAAAATCTACCCTATGCTGAGGTGTGCTTATTACTCTTAGGGGTGAAAACTACTCCTAATTGACAAAATATATTAAATTCATAAATTTCAGTATTTGATGAATAAAAAAATGTATGTAGCTTTTAATTAAAGATAGTTTCATATTTTGAGACACTATTTGCTAGTTTTCAACCCCTATTTTATTCATTATACCCTTCTAAAACTCCCTTTTTTCATAAAATAAGAAAAAAAAACTTGTCGCTTGTTGAGTTTGTGAGGGAGAGACACAGGCACGCACGCACACACATACACGCATAAAAATTTCTAGAGTATTTACGAGCTTGGTGGCTCATTCGTGAAAGACGCAACTTTGACACCAACGTTCGTAGGTTCGATTCCCACACAAGACAAACATTTGTGTGCATGAACATGTCTGTTTGTCTTGGTCTGGATGTTTTAAGAGAGGTAGAGCGCCCGTTTAGGAAAGTACCCCCACCTCACAGAAAACCGCAGCTAAATAACAACTCCCTAGAGGGTTGTTGTATTCCTGCGTGTGAGTGAGGCCACCAGTACGCTCCTAAGGAGTTGCTAGTAAAAAATTAAGAACCAAAACCATTCAGTCCCTGGCCTAATTAAAGAATATGCTATAGCATGACTTTGTTTAGGTGTATATAGACTTTTAACCAACATAATTTTTAAACTATTAATAAAACCGCTGATTACAATTATTATAAAAGCCTCAGCAAAAGTTTAGTTTTACTAAGTGTTATTTTCGAAGCAGACGGTATGTTCTTTATGACACCCACGGGCGTAATAGATTTTTTAATTTATATCTTACTCGCACGTCAAGATCTAGGCATAGAACTTTTAGGCTAAGTTTTGAGGTAAAGAAAACAATATATTTTTTTCTTATTTCAAAAGTGACCATTAAGAATTTTTAAATAGACACAATAAGTGTGTTTAACAATATAGGCAATGTATGGAGTCGTGATATGCGCCAAAAGCAAGAAAAGATAGAGAATCGAAAAAGGTAAAGATAGGAAAGATAGAGGAGATGGTCATTCTCATCAGGTTATCTTACCAGCTTATTAATTAAAATTAAGATAAGTTAGAGGGACCCCTCATGGGCAATGTTTAAGTGAGTACTTTTTTTCAAATACACTTATACAGAAATCATCCAGGCCAAGACAAACAGATATGTTCACTAATTGTCTTATGCGGGAATCGAACTCGCTTCTGGTACTTCATTAGTAAATAGGAGGTTATAAACTTTTATGATTTTCATAAATAAATGAAACGACTTGCCCATATAAATTGTACATACCTCGTTTTTATTACAACTCGTAAATTTAACAATAAAAAGTTAATTTTACATTGTAAAAATGCAATTTTTATTCTCAAATGGTTTGCCTTAAAGTTTCAGGCTATAGCCGTTTCTTTGGAGAGTTATGAGAGAAACGGGGGGAATATTGGAATTTATTTTATGAAGGCGGATGCCCGACCGAGTTAATCTGTTAATATTGAACGTTTCTCCCACAGAGGTGAAATCTAGAGGTATGTTAGCTCAGCTGGAGCTTGGAAAAATATCTTTATTATCCGTAAAATTAAATACCAATATATTCACTGCTTCGTCCGTATACTTGCCCATGTGTCGTCATCACCAACAGTCACTGGAGGATTAAAGGCCTCCTATAATGCTTTTCACCGTATACAATCTTGCGGTTTCCACATCCAAATATTTTTTTGTCAATTCACTGATGTTTTTGAAATAATATTATCGATTTCGGTTCAATGATGTGACTTGAATATCTTAAATATAATTGTAATAGATAAGAGTAGTTAATAAATGCATCATTATGATTTACGTAATTAAAAAGATATATAAGCGTAAGGAGATATATAAATTAAACACGAATTAACCAACTTGCGAGTGAGGGTCGCGTAGGAAAGTTCTTTCATACGACATTACACACTTTTTTTATATAGTAAAAACAAGGAGGAGGGAGGACTAGATCTTAACAATGATATAGAAAACAAGGAGGACGGCGCCGTATTCATAGCTTAGTATCTAGTTAACATCGCTAAAAATAACTTTTCTTATATGTAAAATATATCTAACTTTATTGTATTTGTTACAAACAAATACAATAAAGTTGTTGTGTAAAAATTTAACTGTTCGAAAGATACATCCCTGGCATAGACTAATATAAAGAAATAAGTCAAATAAAAATCTAAAAGAAATAATAATCATCTTCACTATGATAATAAATCGAAAAAAATTATAGACTACATTTAAAGACGTATAAACATATTTTGAACTACATGTTTTATACAAATTCGAGAAAATATTAACATACCCTTCAAACGTTATACAAATTCCCAAGAGTGTTCTAAGGTACGATACACTCAGGTCTAATTGATTTCGGCTTAAAATATTGGCAACATCTGTTGTATAACCGAATGTGGCGATCTCGATGGCAACGGACATTGGCTAAGTATCCTGTCCGACCTACTGCCGCTTGACGGATGGCCGGCCCATCACTGTAACGATCTGCCATTTACTAACGCTAATTTTGTTCTGTTCTGCCTTAAGCTTAGTACAAACCGAGCTGTACTATTTCGCTATATATTATAGCAAACTAAATCAAGTTGTAATAATATAGCATTGCGTTAGTATTATACGCTATATAGCAAGCACGCTGAGTATAGCAAGTTTACGTAGATGATCCATTGTAAAGTGTACGCAACGAATTTTCGTATTTACTACGTAGGAAAGTTCATCAAGGGATGCCGATGATTTTAAATTAGATTCGAAGTCAGAAAAAAAATGCAGCATTGTGGATTAATCGGTATTCGAAGTGACGTCGAGACGTACAAAATATAGTTCTATACTCATGGCTCATCTCTCTCATCTCTATGGCTCAAAATTACCTGAGTTCATAGTGTATAACAAGCCGAAGGCAGACAGATCTCAAGATGAGTATGGACAAGACTAAGATCACACCTACCCGCATGTCCAAGTATATTTCTAAAGACGTGTGACCTAACTGATGAAGCGACGACCGGAAAAGTTGTAGGGAGTCGATAGACGCAGGTAGCTTAGGGTCTGGGACTAGGGGTCAGGCTGGGAACCTGGCCCCATAATGGTCCCGCCGCCGGAGGGGCTGTCCCAATTTGCCGGGATGGCCCCTACAGAGAAGAAGTCCGGCCCCTTCTGAGGGGCTGGCCAGTCGCAGTGGTGCACTGTTGCCAACAGATGCCGGGGCACCACACCAACGCGGCCGATGGCATTTCGCGGGGTTGTTTAGTGGGTATACCGTCGGACAGCCGACGGGGAGTCCCACACTACCACCGGAGGCCCCCCAGGCACCGGTGGTGTGCGTAACGCATTATGCCCCGCGTCACAAAAAAAAAAAAAAAAAAGGTAGCTCAGGGTCGAGGCGAATGGCTCTCTAGAGGGGAGCAGTGGATAAATACACGTTGAAGCGATAAAATGATGGATCTGGAAAATTGATGAACCTGAATGGATGACGATTATTGAATGATCTACGAGAATGTGGACACAAAATAAGGGGAATGAGGGGAATGGAAAGCTACATGCTTGCAAAAGTTTATCATGTAAAACAAGCCACAATAATATAGTATTCATAACATGGTGTGAGCAACAGCGAGTGCGTGAGGTAGCGAGTGGATAAGCTCCAAATTAGTAAAGTCGTTATCGTTACTCATATATGGTTGCATTATAATCGAGTATCTACCGCCGCTGCGAAAACAGCAACTCCTAAGTAATCTGAGTCACACTCAAGTAACACACCAGCCTGAGTCGCTTCTATCCCTCAGTTTCATCAACTTAACTTTCGTACCTTGCGTAGTGCACTTTGACTCCGTCTTAAAATACCATACCATTCCGCCAATTTCTATACTAACTCATTCTCGGTCGAGACAGTGCGCCTATGGAATTCTTTGCCATTTGATATAAGGAGTGCTCAATCACTTCGATCCTTCAAACATCTTGTAAAACTTCACTATCTTTCTCTTAACATTAAGTAATCACCTTAATCCTTTCTGGCTTTCCCCTCAGTCTCATTAGTTCCATTTACTGTGTGTATATTTATACAATGTATATATCATTTAGATTAATTATGTATTTATTTTAGTATACATAACATATGTGTATATATATATATATATATATATATGTATGTTTATGTATTCATTTATATCTATATTTATATAATTACTTTTATTTTCCGAAGTTTTGTTCTGCGCCGCCCTACCTTGTTTCCTTATTTCTCCTCTACCCAAAGGTTGTCTGGAAGAGATCGCATCGCGATCAGACCCCCTTTATATTGCTACTTTATTGTTTTTGTTTTTATGTATTTTTCTTTTAGTGCAATAAAGTGTATTCTATTGTATTGTATTAATTTCAAAGTGGTAGAGCTAAGCTGTTGTTAGTTAGTGGCCACTGCATGGTTGCGCGTAGGTTGTGGCCATTGAATGACAATGGCTCGTAATTAGGTCGGCTCGTCGAGCGCAGTACCACTCTCTCACGGAAATCTGGCGTGAAGTGGTGGCATGCCGATATTGGTGATACAGCATGCTATTGTGTTTCGTACGGTAAGTGATGAGATCCGAGCCACAGCGGTATTAGAAACAGTTATACCCCAGGAGGGTACCGTCACTGTCGGTGAAGGAGAATCCCTACCCTAGTTCCATCGCTCAGGGAGCCCGACGTATTCTGGGGCGAGCACTACGCCGCTCTATATTTCTGCCAGGGGCAAACGAAACAAGATTACAATGGCACTTCCCCCTGTGCTCTCCGTTAAGCTGGGTAACATCACGGGGCTTCATTTGAAAAAAAAATGTGTATTTCATTCACTATGAGTATTTAGGGTGGGCTCCTTTTTAGGATTCCGTACCCAAAGGGTAAAACGGAACCCTATTACTGAGGCTCCGCTGTCCGTCCGTCCGTCCGTCGGTCCGTCTGTCACCAGGCTGTATCTCATGAACCGTGATAGTTAGAGAGTTGAAATTTTCACAGATGATGTATTTCTGTTGCCGCTATAACAACAAATACTAAAAAATAGAATAAATTAAATATTTAAGGGGGCTCCCATACAACAAACGTGATTTTTTTGACGTTTTTATAGATAATGGTACGGAACCCTTAGTGCGCGAGTCCGACTCGCACTTGGCCGATTTTTTTTAAGTGCGAGGCACCTTTGTCAGAAGGAGCCACTCTTCTGTAATAAATTGTTTTACATATATTAACATTAATAACCTATACAATACATAAGTTAATCGTTTAAAGATATCTACGTTATATTTTAATGAAAATATAAGGAATCCAATATTGATTTTAATTTTCTAGTCTAAGGCGTATGTAATATCTAAATGCAGGGGTATGTATATAATAAATAATGAGAGTGTACGTGTACTAGTGTGTTATTTCTTGTAGTAATTTAAGTAATATCTATGCAAAACCAGCCCTAAGGCTATCTTTAGAGATCGGGAGTTCCAAATTATTATTTTACGTTTAGAGACAGCTAAGCCAGCCTTGTTTTTTTTTATTTATAGTGAGGTTTCTTTATATACAACATCGGGAGGCGTACAAGCATACCGCCCACCTGATGTAAAGCAGTTACAGCAGCCTATTATCGCTAGTAATGTATTAAGTACCGTGCGATGCCTCCTCTGCTGCTTACACAGCAACTCCGTAGGAGCTTACTGGTGACCTCGCCCACACGCGGGAGCACAACAATTCATTAGGGAGTTATTATTTAGCTGCGGTTTGCTGTGAGGTGGAGGTTTATGTGGTGGTGACCACTTACCATCAGGTTACCGACATGCTCATTTGCCCCCCTCTAGTATAAAAATAAATGATCCATCTATATTAATTCGATTGTGATTTCGTTCATTCGTAACTTGTATAAGGTTAGGATTGTTGACATCATTTTTTACAAATAGCTTTATACAAATTTATAATTAATATATCTATGTAAATATATTAATATATTTATATTGTAATAAAAAGCAATGTATGTATGTACTCGAAAACGGTGGGGCAGATTTTGATGAAATTTTCAAGGAATCTTCAGATTAACCCAGCGGGTGATACTGGGAAGTTTAGTAGTAGTAGTAGCTCTTTTCCTACTCTCAGAGCACATGACATCACTTTCTGATAAGACACGACCAATTACGTATTTTCTTTTTGTATATAAATAATTCGCACATTACATTAGATGGCGAAGTTAACTACACGAGATAATATAATGTGATAAGCACTTGTTTTCGTTTGAACATTGCGTGTAAATAGACCGTCATAATTATGTTTATTTTCTATTATTTCGTGCTATATTTTACAAGGTTTGTAAAGAATGTGTATTTTTTTCTTGTTCCACTATATACGAATATTTATGGCACAAACTAAATATAGCACCGATGACATTCGCCCCGTAATTCCTGTCTAATTTTCAATTAACTTGACTTTAACAATGTTAAAGTCAATTCTACAATTATTGCTTCGACGTTGATTGAAACTACCTAAGTTTTCCATTAACTCACATTATATACATATAGCTAGAGAAACCACAGATGCTAGATACCTCTCAGAGTCGTCGTTGAGTAATCTGGAGTAACAGTAAGTTGGTTATATAATCCAAGTTAAAATGATTAATGGAGGCAAAAACCTAACAGAGACAGAAGAGCAGTGCTAATAGGCGACCAGAACCAACTTCCATACATCGACCGGGTTAACCTTTTTAATATGCAGTACATCAGACCAAAAATGTCATTACAAACGTCCAGGAATCAGTGTAATGACAGACTTTATGTTTGTTGTGCATACTTGCAATAATTGTGGAGTTAAAATTAAGTAGAGAGTCAATACTCCCTTAACACCATCTTAAAATAATTATTAGAATGGTGTTAAGGACAAATAATCGTCTTACAGTGAGGACGTTACTCAGAGAGTATAGGTCTTTTGTGGGATATTGAAATGGTAGGAAGAAACATACTTTTAGAACTGCCCTTTGTGCTCTCTCGAGTTTTAAGAGTTTAGTCTTAGATGTGTCTCTCCACACTGTAATACAATAACTTATTATTGGCTGACATAGAGCTGTGTACACCATTTTAATAATATTTGTGTCAGCGAGCAACCTGCGTCAAGGTTTTTGAATATAAAGATTAACTTCTGAGTTCTAGTTACAAAGAGATCAAGATATTGATTAAAACTAAGGGTGTTATCGATCACAATGCCAGGATACCTAACGTCGAAAGCCAAAGTATTTGGATTACAAGAACAAGTGTGACCACTTCTGCAAGAATCTTATGAAATAATTATCATGTAAAGATATCTGAGTATTTATGTATATGTATTAAAAACATCATTATGATAATGAAATTATTTGGTCAGTCACTCTGACCAATACTAGTATATAGATCTGTCGAAATAGTATTATTCCAAATTTCAATCGATTTAAAGAAGAATAATCATAATCTCTAAAAAAGTATTTTTGGTTGCAGCATATGCTCCTGTAAGCTCTACTACTCTCCAGGACTTGAGAAGTTTTGAGGGATCGTAAGGGATGTTCGTTTGGCTGATGTGAATGAACAGATATGTGGAGATTTAAATAGATGGGTTGGGACCAAGCGAAGCAGTCATTAGGCTGTCTTTGATCTATACGGAGATAAGAGAGTGAACGATGCTAGTAAGTTACTTTTAGACGTATGTATGGAACGAAACCTCCTTGTGTCGAACAAGTTCTTCCATCACAAAGATGTTCACATGTACACATGGAGACGGAATGAACAGGAAAGTGTAATTGAAAGACGTATCCGAAAGTCGTTAATGGGTACAAGAGCCTTTAGAGATCACAGTCTTGAAAGGGACCACTATCTGGTGATAAGCCGGTTTGTGGGCCTTTTCAAGAAGTGGAGGCACTGGCGATTCCTTTCGGAGATCATTAAACAATAAGAAGTGGAAAATTAGAAGATGAAAGTGTAAGGAGAACGTATGCACGTCTAAATAGTCAGTGAAAGACTTGCGAACGCAAGTCTGCAAATACTACTAATTTACTCCCCGACCCGAAGCGGTGAAATGCTGCGTAATATCAGTCTCATCGGTTCTCCATATTTTTTTTTTATAGACGCCAGGAGACGACATGAAGTGCATGGTATTTCGTGGTTTCTATTCCTGGATACCAGTGTCCTGCAGCCCATCAAGCAGGCCCTGGATGTCACATGCCGTGTGCCCAATAGAAAAAAAAATTACACTACGTCGGGAGGTATACAAGCATACGGCCCACCTGACGTAAAGCGGGTACCGTAGCCTATTAACGCTTGCGATATATTAATCATCACTCGCGCGACGCCTCCTCTGCTGCTTACACAGCAACTCCTTGGAAGCTTACTGGTGACCTCACTCACACGCAGGAACACAACAACTCTCTAGGGAGTTGTTATTTGGCTGCGGTTTTCTGTGAGGGAGGTACTTTCCCAGACGAGCTGCTTTGAAAATATTTTCTTAATGTTTTAAGGTTACCTTTATGGTTGATGGATTTTTCTTATATATATGCAAAGACACACGCGGTGTGCATCTTTAACCTAACTTTAGTTTTATTGATAGATTTATGAACTGTACAAAAATAACATTAACCAGAATAAAACTGAACTAGTAAACGATAAAGCACTAGGCCTCATCAGATAATGGACGAACCGACTGTACTACGATTCAACTTTTATTTCATAAAAATGTACCTAAACGACTATGCGAACAGCGTCCATTACTGTTGCCTCTATTCAGTGAACACTGGCTAAAGTGGCTTGTCTGACCCACCATCACTTGATGGATAGCCAGCCATCTCTGCGAGGGTGCTCCATTTACCAACTCAATTATACTTGCCATTGTAGGTCCAGCCAACCAAGAAATTTGTCCTCGGTAGTTAAGGGGCTAACAATGGCTACTCTAAAACTAAGAGTCACAGGTTCCAATCCTACACATGACAACTAACTATGTATATTCATGTATGTCGTGTGCATACTTATGTTTTGTTTAGGTGTTAAACAATTAGCATGGATTTTAAAGAATGTTTTTTTTGCACATGGTGCCAGGAATGTTTCATGGCCATACTGCCGGCCCTATAGGCCTAAAATGTGCGAAATGAAAAGGTATTATAATAAATAAATAAAGGTATATAAATAAAGGTATATAAATATAAATAAATAAAGGTATTATAAAGCACCCATTCTTCATCTTACTACTACTACATTATCCCGTTTCATAATCCAGTATGATTGGCGGTATCCGCTACCTAAACCTGATTTGGCGAAGATTACTAATTTTGAGATGAAGCCGACTGCCGTCAGATCTCCACGATCCAGGGAGAAAACCAGACCTAAGTTAGGTTACACGTCTTTTGAAAATATAAGTTCTTGGATGTGCGGGTTTCTTCACGATGTTTTTCTTCAATGGCGAACAGGGTTAATTACAAATATGTACATAAATCCATTATTTAATGTGATACCTATTTAAAATAAATATGATAACGACCGATACCAAAATATACAATTTATACAGAATAGACAATTAGAAGTTGTTATGAGTTGAATAAAAAAAAGGATATCTTACATGAGACTTTTCTAAGGCAAATATATTTTAGCATCGGCAACGTACGACTGACAGACACCCTTGGTGTTACAAGTGTCCATAGGCTGAGTTCCACCAAAAAACATCGATCGGTTGCATAAAACAGAACGTGCAAGCTTATCGGTTATTTCACGGATAAAATCCCGTCGCTTATCGGCTTATTGATTAAAATATCTTCCCGTTCGACAGTAGGCTCGGTCGGCAGTGTCGGTGAGATTTTTAGGCGCTAAAACACTACGTTCTGGTGAGTGAGAGGGCTTTCACATCAAGTGGTTTTTTGGTTTGTGCAAGGGACATGGCATGCAGATATTTGTATTAATAATTTCCTCACATTGCGTACGTAATACTTCCGACGAGCTCGGTGACGCAGTGGTGAAACGCGCTATTACGCTGCTTTGACACCAACGCTCGTGGGTTCGATTCCCACACAATACAAACATTTGTGTGCGTCAATATGTCTGCATAATAAGTATGTATTTACAAAAAAAAATGTATTTACGTATGTTTATCAGTTGTCTAGTACCCATAACACAATCATCGCTTACTTTGGGGCTACATGGCGCTGTGTAATTTGTCCGACAATATAAAAAAATATATATATACATGCCTGTCTCCTTGATTATAATTGACTTATTGAATAGTCGATTACTTCCATGCCTCTGCTGTAATATGCTTTCTATAAATTTGATTCGTCTGTTTCAGCACCAAAGCTTACTGTCTCTATATACTTTAGATCATTGCCTGATTTAGTGTTGAGGTGAGTTAACTACTGTCTAGGCGATTTAGTTATATCCTTTAGATTTATTTGATATACTGTCAATTTGGTGCAGTTTATGATACTCGAAGATTAAGAAAATAGAATAGGTTTGATATATTTTTATACAACGTTGGGAGGTATACATGCATACAGCTTATCTGATATAAAGCGGTTAGCGTAGCCTATGAACTTTAAGTAGGTATCACTCGCACGATGCCACCTCTGGTACTAACACAGCAATTCCTTATGAGCTTACTGACTCCTTAGGAGGTAAATTTTATCTTCTTTTTTTTTATCCCGTTGTCTAATCCATTAGGATTGATGGGGTCTACTACTCAAGCCTAAGGACTTGGCGAAGATACTGATTTTTACATGGAAAGACCGCCGTCAGACCTCAACAACCCAGAGGCAAAACCAGATATTTTTTTAGGTTAGAACACGCCACTACTACTACTACTATAACTTCACGCCAAATCCCTTACGGGGTAGGCAGAGCACGCGTTTTTCGAAATTTATTTTCTAGGATTTGCGGGTTTCCTCAAGATGTTATCCTACAACGCCGAGCAGGTGACAAATACATAAATCCGATATCACGAATTTAGTGGTATATGCTCCTGCGAGGATTCGAACCGGGGATCAGGTGGTTAAAGGGTCGGTTCTTTATCCACCGGGCTGTCACTGCTCAGCAAGACAAATATTGTGTGCATGAACATGTTCGTTAGTCTTGGTCTGGGCGGCTCTATTAATTTTATGTAGATATTTATAAAACAAAGGTAAGTACAAGCTTTACTTAGCTTGTAAGTAGAGGGCACTCTGTGATTTGTTAGAGAAAAAAAACGGGTTGCACTCCGGGAGTGCCGGCAGAAGCGAAAACTTGAACATTAACGTTGTGCATTTTTGAATATTTTGGAATGGTTCGATGTTGATGTAACGTAGTTTACGTTGAACAAAACGCGTAAGCGCCAAGAATTTCATGGCGCTTACAACGTTTTGGTCGCGAGAAAATAATGCCCTATGAACGATCTAGCGCTTCATGTTTTAATTGTTTAATTAGAGGTAACTAATGTTTTTGCGCTGCAGCGAACTTAAGTTCTAACTCTCACCAAAATCTTACGGTCAGGGTTACGTGTCCTGACGCGAGTTTAACATTTTTTACTCATCCCAAAAAGTGCACAACACCGCTAAAAAAGTTTTCACTTAAAAAATATTTATTCACTTATTTTTAGAACTATAGCAAAGCAGTCGTGACGCAACTCGTAAGTTACGGAACGCATCAGAGAGCAATTTCCCGTTTATTTTGGAGCTGCCAGACAGGGACATTTCTGAAAACATTGACGTAACCTTACGTACCTCTTAGGTTACGTCAACATCCTTAGTTAATTACGACCTTAGTGAAATAAGATTGTACTATATCGGGTGTATAATTACTGTAACATGTCTCAAATGCCGTCACGAGGTTCATGAGATTATTAGGGGCCCGGCCATGTCTGCGAGCTTCCATTCGCCATCTCTAATTGCGTTACGTCAGGTTCAAAGTGATTTAATTGACGTAAGGTAAACTTTATACTGATCAGAATTCACGGAGTACAGGGAACACTGAGTGGAATTACTACAAACTAACTAAGCACGTATAGTACGTTCATATTTTGGACATTTTTAAATATATCACATAAGCTAGTAAACATATATTAAGATACAAAGAAACAGCGTTTCCCAACCTTTTCATTTGAATACATCGAGTGATCGATTTCATTTTTTAATGTGAAACATCTATTGGCGCGCCTTGGCAGTAAAATCGAACTGTGACAGCAAATGGCATGACGTTCCTTCATGCCGTCGTGCCCTCTCTACGTCGCCACTCTCGACTCCCTTGCATTACCGACCCTGTAAATGTTATTTACTACCCTTTTGTAGAAGCTCACGGTGTCGTCCATTGGGAAAACCCCGTCATTATACTTCCCTAATAAAATATATAGAAAATATTTTAATTTAATAAAAAATGGTCAATAATAAAATTATGCCAGGTGGATTTACTTCAAACCCACTCAAATTTCGTGCTAGTGAAAAACATGTTAACACTTTCTCAGCCAACTATGAGGTAATTCGATGGGGTCGGATTCGTACTATAGTGCCTACTACGGTTATTCTCGTAGATTTGTTTGGACTTCTATACATAAAAATATCTTGCCACTTCAGATAACATTATTTTTTAAAAGGTTGGCAATTAGACAAGATAACACCTAGTACAACAGAAAATGACTTTAATGGTAACCAAGAAAACACCAAGTAAAATCAAAGATAAACTTTAATGGAAAAAATACCTATATGATATGTCAAACGTAACACTATTTTTCTGATTAGTAGTAACGAAAGCAGACATACTTTCGTCTTTTTCTGTTATAAAAGCATTAATTAGCTGTGATTGACTTTAAAATAACCAAGTGCTCACAACGCCGGAGTTTTTGGACATAACGGGCAAAAATATTTCGTTTCCTCATTTTTGTGTGTCAAGCACAAGACTTAGTTCATCAGTTATTTTTCTGTCATTAAATTGTCTATTAGTGTGTAGGATAAACGTCGAAGTTCTTTGATCGACCTCTTTGGACGAATTTAGTCGTTTTTGAGTCGATAGAAAACAAACACATTGATTTATACATGTATATATATTAATAACTCAATCATAAATTGATCAAAGTCCATGTAAATTTGATTTTCGCAAACTATCCTGAATCTAGTAACTATTTTGTACATCAATGTTTGTTCTGCCACTTACTTATAGCAAAAATACCGATTGTTGTTATTGCACTCGTGCCCACTTGGCTATGGCTGAACCATAGCCGCTTCTATACCCTAGTGCAATTTATTTATCAGATTTAAGATTTATGCACGCACATCTGTCATGTCACTATTAAAACGCCGATCAGTTACGTTAAAAATATACTTTGATTGAATGACGCCGACCTCATACGTCAGTGTCGCCTACGTACTGAGTACGTTATGTTACCATTGCGTTCAAACGCGTACTTGTGAAACGTGGAGTTGTTACTGCAACCACGTATTACCAACTCCGTGCTAAATGTCTGCTTGGGGTGCCCTTTGACTCAATTAACATTATAGTTCTTAACGTCGGTTGGCTAATCCTAATTCGACTAATTTTCTAACGTCTAATATTGTCTGGTGTACTATTAGTGGGCTACGTAAGGAAATATTATCTCTAAAAAGTTGTGTTTCCGGAAGTAGGTCACTTGGGGTCGATAACGTTAACACGCGTCGTAG
Source organism: Pyralis farinalis (assembly GCA_947507595.1). Taxonomy (NCBI): domain Eukaryota; kingdom Metazoa; phylum Arthropoda; class Insecta; order Lepidoptera; family Pyralidae; genus Pyralis; species Pyralis farinalis. Next base: position 8,654,103 of record OX382271.1, on the reverse strand, counting down.
CGCATCCGTATGAAAGAAGAAAGACATTTATTTGTTTCAAATATTGGTGCAACGAGGTTGTTGAATAAATACAATTTTCCCAATATTTCGCCTGAATCAGATATGCAAATTAATTTTATTTTTATACTTATCATATTAAATTGTTTATATAAACAATCAGCATATTAATAATTAAAATGTATCATTTAAATATTCAGATATACTCTAACAACATTTGTTAACATGTGATGTCTAGTACGAGTAATTTAGAGATTGATAAGGGCTTATCTACTAAGTTTTTTGGTAATTTAGCAAATATTTGAATAAGTTTCCTTCTTCTTCTCCTTAGCGTTATCACGCTTCCTAATCCATTAGGATTGGCTGAGTCCGCTACCTAAGCCTAAAGATTTGGCGAAGAAACAAATTTTGGCATGGAGCGACTGCTGTCAGGGCTCCACAACCCAGTGAGAAAACCAGACGTTTCTTAGGTCACACGTCTAATCAAATATAATTCCTTCACCGCCGAGCAAATGGTAATTACAAATATGTGCATAAATTCGAAAACACGAATTTAGCGGTACATGCCTGGATGGAAAGGCCGGTTCCTTATCCACTATCACTGCTCTAAACTTTTTGAATGAGCATCGGGTAATAACTACCATAGTATAATGATGTAGATATATTAGGCAATATTAGTTTACATGGGTATATTACATGGGCATTGTTTGAAAAATATGAGCGTGTGCCTTACAAACTGGCAAGCGTATGAACTATTTCTGTGCTTTAAAAAATCTAGCCTTACTTGTTAAATTGCCCCATGTTATACCAAAGATTTGAAGCCACCTATCTATGATATGCTAGCAAAACTGTTTTTGGTCCCCTATATTAACTAGTCGCCATACGAGAAGCTATTAACTTTTGCACATTTTTGCGACATATGCCTTTCACGTACAATGTTTATCGAGCATAATTTCAAAAAATTACACATTGTATTGTCTTAGGTTTTCGCGATTGTTACATATTGAATTAAACAGTTTTTAACGGAAGTATCGCGTGTTTTATTTATTTTGTTGAACCTGACGTTTCGAACGCTTTGCAGCGTCCGTGGTCGCAGGAAGACTTACACATTACCAATAATCTGATTATTGGTGATGACGATGATGATTTTTCTGATTATTTCATTGGATGTGAAACTGCATATTTAGTTTCAATTACATTACGAGTATATTTTCAAATTATTTAATCAATTTGTATGCATGTACATAATATCTTCACGTCAGGTCCATTGCAGGGTAGATAGAGCTATTTTCATACACGCTCGCCGAGTACCATGGCTCCTGTTGTCACCTTCTCTTAAAATATGACCAATTTGATCGTGGTTGGTGAGTCTTGAATGGCTTCCTCGGTTCCTACAGTCCACTTTCGCATTTGATACCTGTTTAATTTTTTCATCTTGCAATATTTCTACAACGGAGCATGCCTTTTCTTATATTAACACCGACACTCTCTTTCAGACCAACTCTCTTTCTTACGTTATCATTGCGAACGCGATCAGCAAGCGCTACACCGTCAATTTTGATCTCGACCTCATTTATTCTACTTTCATGATCTCCCTGTCCATTTTTCACTTCCATAAGGTAACATTTTGATTAGCACCGCGTTACATGTACCGATATATTACATTTTGACTTAGATTTCCGCTGTCTAAAAGTTTAACGCCAACGCCCCAATCACACTGTTCCCTAAACTCACTGGTACCTTCCATCCCTGACAAAAACGCTTCCAAGATATACAATCTCATCCATTTATTCAAACATTACGGATTACCACTACGATTACACGTATATAGTACTCCTTACACTTTCATCTTCCAATTTTTCATTTCCTATTCTTTCATGATCTCCGAAACGAATATGCTTTCGCCAGAGCCTCCACTTCTTGGCCCACAAATCGGTTTACTTCCAGATAGTGGTCCGTTTCAAGAGTGGGATATCTGATGGCTTTATACGAGTATCTATTATTGAATTCCGGAGACGTAAATCTAACAGGATCAAAACAACCACACTTTTCCGGTTATTCTGTCTCCATTGTATGTGTGTGAATATCATTGTAATGGAATGACGTGATCGACATAAGGAGATTTCGTTCCACATATACTTGCGTCTAAAATTTGCTTACCTGCTTTATTCACTCATTTTACTGTTATTGGGAAATTCCTTCTGATATTGGTAATTGCAGTCACTTGTTAATATCATGACTTTGAATTGTTATCACAATATTTGGAGGAAAAGAGGAGAGGGAACTATTTATTGAGACCCGTGATACGAACATCGCTTGTCAAGGAAAAACCTTGTAACATTACACATAACATCGTTAAAAAATCCTTACAATGTAGTTTTAGGATCGAGAAAACAATTAATAAAAAAAAATATTGGTTGTCTGCAAAGTCGGTTTACGGACGATAATTTTACGTGATAACGTCATAAAAAAACATTCAACAGTTGACAAAACAGTTCACGTGTAGGTTGTGTGCTGCCGCTCTCTTCTACTCGGACGCATCGGCCGGTGGAGTGGAAGAGAGATAGATGCGTCACAAGCCGAACGCTTAGGCTGATCATGCCTCTCTATCGCTTGTTCGCGCTCTCGCTTGTACGCTCGGCTCAGGCGGAACGTGATACTTTTTCGTGCGTGCTGCCGGCGTATATCTATTTATAAGATATTATCACGTCAATAACACAAATTATGAAAACTCAATAATTATTGATCAAAATAAATTTACAGCTATAATGAAAAGAAATTAAGTCTAAGTTAGATAGTACACGTCCGTCGGTTCCCGGTGCCAAAGCGCAAGAGAACCGTTCTGTTTTTTTTTATATATTTACACGTGGGTAGATTTGCACTTAGTTGCTTGAATGTAAGGTGTCACGCAGATGGAGTTTGTATAAAAAGCCTTAGTTTCGTAGATTGCATGGCATCAATCTGTGAATTATGCAGACCCCCAGGTGTCGTTGTCCAGGTGTCCGTTTTCATTACGTCGAACAATATATTCGGAATGTCTATTACATGTAAAACAACGAACAATATATTCGTCGCTATTATTAATTTATTATAAGTAATAATTACTCATTTATATTAATAATGTCATTATATTCATTTTATTAATATAAATTGAATCAGCATTATTTTATAAAATTTCAAATACCATAAACTGACCCGTGTTCAGCTACGAGATTTTAAGATACCCGGGAGTCACAGATTGATGCACCATGCAATCTGCGTAACTAATGTTTTTTTATACAAACAAATTCAAGCAACTAAGTGCATAAATCGTCCCACGTACACGTGGCGTGGCAAGTGAGCTCAAACCTCCTTGTCTCAACCACATTCCAATGTATAAGAATCCGAAAATGTATACCTAACTCAGTTGATCTGATCCATCCCGTGGTAGTTTAATGTCTTCTAATTTCTTTCATAGTTTGTCATAAGAGACCAGATTAAAAGCCCTGAACAGGCACAGAAAACAAATAAACCAATGTCTACCGATCAATATAATAATTGACAGCGTGCTTAAGGCATCGTATCGCACTTTCAGTAGATAGTCTGATCCAAACTAGTTGTCATGCAAATTAAGATATTTAGGTCATACGTGCATTAAGCATGCGAGTACTATCCAACACTTTTGCAATAATAGTGGCTACGGATATTGGTCTCTAATTACTTTTATCCGAAGACAGACACAAATATCTAACACATAAAGTGTATAATATAGACAGCACTCAATTGAGGACTGGCGTATTGATGATGCTCGATGCTGAGCCTATTATGGTAAAGATAAATAAGCTAATAGATTCAGGCGCTTTTTGCGAAAGTCAACTTCATATGCAATTTGATCTAATCTGGTATGTTTGCTCCTATCACCAATTACTTCGTGCAAACTGGCGCTGGCCGTCACCCACCTTAGACCGTTAGTAGATGCTATAGCTGGCATCAGGCTGTCGCTGCAATGACACGTGTTTCGCCTCTCCACGGGGCATCCCCAGGCGCTGTAGATGTTAGTCGTTAAAATAACATGCTACAAGGCCGGCACGATGCATCTACTAACGGTAGTGGATGGGTGCCAGAATTGGTGGTAGACGCACACAAAGCAAGTTGGATCAAATTGTATGTAAATGATACAAGATTTTTTATTTGCTATTGGGCCCTCGCGGTCACTTAAACACGTCTTATATTTTAAAATACATTCTTATTTTTAAATCTACTAGCATTTCGGAAGTGACCGTTGAAAAATAGATCTCCTTTTAAATCGTTATTTGATCTAAATATTAATACGTGAAAAAAAATTTTTGCATCTAATTTTAAACACATTGCACGCACGTAGGAGTATGACATTTGGCATAATTTGCAATATGTGTTACAAATATAATAAATTAAACAAAATACAACTCGGTGGAGTGAAACGCGAAATGTGGATAATTTAAATCTGTCAATGTCAAATACATGTTAAGCTGTGATCTAACAATCGCAGTGAATACATTATCGCTAAAGATAATATTGTTGAAATAAAATATTCATTATTTAATTTGTACGTTATATATTTTGTGAATGAATAAATATGTAATGAATGTACATTGGGCTTACATTCGCCTATTTAGTGGTGGTCGTGGCTTGTATATTTATAACAAGACCTAAGTTAACGTAAATATGACTTGTATAATGAATGTGTATAATAAACTTAAATGTGGCTTTGCAAGCTCTACATAATTTTTCCCATGACGTATTTGTATATAATCGCAGCTTATATAAAATATAATAAAAAATATACACAATGATTATAAAAATACAGGCTTTGAAAAAAGAACTTTACATATAAATTAAAAACAAAAATATATATATATATATATTTATGTCAAGAAGAGAAGAAAAGTTTGCCCGCGCTGAAACATTTTCAGACATCTTTGTCAGTTACACATTCATCAATTCCATAATAAGCCTTGATAAGAGTAGTCTTGATGTGCTTTATGAGGACATTGTCAGTCGCCCTTCCTTACAGCAGAAACTAGTTCTCACATCACATAATGCTATGAAAGCAACTGAAGTAGACTAAGCGCGCAGTAACAACCTTCATCAATTGTCTGATTCTTCTTTGTAACTAGCCTGGCAGTAAATACTGTTACAGAAAAAAGAAAGTTTTTTTCAACTCTTTAATTATTTTGAATTTCGATCGCGTTTATTATGTTAAAACTTCTTTCAATTTCGCAAAGTTCTAAATATTATTTTCGTGTTTATTATCAATTTACAATATGGAACGGGGTGTCAAAGAAAATAGGATTGCAGTGATTGCCTTGCACAAAGTGGCTATGGAGCCGTAGGTCATATTCAAGACCCTTCAAAAGCTTGGTATCAGCATGTTCGTATATCATGTAAAGGTTTACCGTTATTACCTAACTAGTTTCACTGTATTGGCAATGTAAACCAAAGCTAAATTAGAACTCGTCTTGAAATGCTATAACTAGCACAATCTGGCGGTTGTAAAAACCACCTCGTATGTCACTATCACATAGTAGTATCGCATACCACTACCTACCGCTAGGTAGCAAAATTACCTAAAAAAAATATATAATACAACATTCAATTTCAAAATAATTTTTGAATAGATTTCTTCGAACATTCTAGAATTACGGTTAGCGACTCTTTTCTTGAAACTTGAATTCGAACAATCTATGGTTTCATTCACCGGTCACCAGTTCACTCACTTACTCGAATCGTACTGTTATATATACACCCTGTATACAATATACCTGAGTATGCTAGATTAACCTCGTCAGCATTATGACATCCATATAGTTACAGTTCAGTTCAGTCCCAACATTCAAAGCGGTAACACTTGCCACAAATCATTACTATGTTCCTTTTATTATAAGTTGAACCTGTGAATTTGAAATAAAAAGTGACATCATAAAAAACATTTTTTTTAAAAACTCTGAATTCAAAATCCGTATAACAAATTTGGTGGCAGCGTGTAAGGGATACAAAAAGGTATCCTCGGTCCGTCTCCGTCTCATGAGTTACGAAAACTGTGAAAAACTGTGAAAATCTAGTGCAAGTGTTACTGAACTATTCGTCTCTATCCAAAATTGAACTCAGTGCCAGTCCAAGAACTTCTATTTTTCTACATTCGTCGTCATCAAGTTCCTGAAAAACCTGAAAATTCCTGAAGAAGTGTTTATATCTCTGAAAAAGCAAATTAATATTGTTCAAGTCGTCACCACATACTCGCCCAATCCATACGTCGTCGTTCCTGAAAAACATCGTGTTAAACACATAACTCATCTTTGTGTGTTAGTCAAGCTGAAAGATCCTGAAAATGTCTCCGTGTTTCTACCTCTTCACAATTCTGTAAGTTACCAAACTATACTTAAACTACAGTGATAGTGCAAGTGCAAGGCCATAACAAAAGTGTCAAAATAAAAAATAAATATATAAAAGAAGTGTTCGTGAAAATATTAAACATAAAAAGTAAATACTTTATTACAGACATCAACTAATTGCAATTAATGTTTCGACTCATTGTAAAGTTCATTTATTGTTTATACTAATCTATTGTGCATTAATTTCTAAGAAGTAAGTTCCTCGATCATTGCACCTGCGCTTATCTGCACCACACAACGGTGCGTATTAAGTTACTTCATCGGCCGCCCATTACACCGAAACGTATTACTGTTCATTATTTTATTTTATTAACGCATTTTATTTCGTGATTTTAATATGGCAAATAAAGATAGTTCAGTTAAATCCGAAAAAGGAGAATCTATTCAGATTGGTGTATTATTCAAATTTATAAAGCCGTATGATGGCGCTCGCGAAAAATTAAATTCTTTTATGACAAATTGTGACAACGCGATTAGCTTAGCTTCCGAATCCCAAAAACCAATTTTATTTAAATACATACTTTCTCAATTAGAAGGAAAAGCTGAATCAGCTGTAGCCATTAAAGAGTACGACACTTGGCATCAACTTAGCGAATTTCTCCAAACTCAATTCGGTGAAAAAAAGCATTATGCACATTTATTGACCGATCTTCAAGAATGTCGTCAGTTATCAAGCGAACCCGTGAATCAATATGCATTACGTTTAGAAACTTGTCTGTCAAAATTGCTTATGGAGGTCACATTATCAAATAGAAAGAAAACAGAATTGCCTGGCCGTATCGCTGCGATGGAAGACTTAGCTCTTCACACGTTTTTACTTGGTCTTAAACCTAATATCTCGAATTTAGTTCGTGGTAAAACACCTAACAATTTAAATGATGCGATTAACCTAGCAATATCAGAGGAGAAAATTCAACTAATGCTGTATAAACGCAATTTGCCTAGTCACTCCTCAATGTCACCGCGTCATACACAAAAACCAGAACACACTTTTCGACCGGCAACACATAATGTGAACGCTAGACTCCAGTCGTCTAACCCGAATGTTTCTTTCTGCCGATATTGTAAGAACCAAGGACATACAATAGATATATGTAGAAAACGCGAATACAATAACCGTCGCTCTAATGCAAACCAACCTTTCTATCAAACGCAGCAATCTCCTCAAGTTCAGCATCCAACACACCATCATAATAATTATAATCAAAGATTTCCACGGCCTCAGCCAGCTCGTGTACATTTTGTAAACGACCACGAACCACAATCATTTTCTTCATATGGCGACACCAACTTTAATAACTACAATGAAAACTACGAAACCAATTACTGTGACGAGAAACCCATTTCTAATAATGAACATTTAAACGAATAATGGTCTCACGAAGGTGTCTCGCGAGACCCAAACTCCTCACTTCACACTTCTCACAACTTTCACACTATAATGACACCAATTCTAAATCCAAGGACCACACGGGTAACCAGCCCCAAGCAAGTGTCCAAAGTTCAAAAACTTCTATATCCAAGGACCACATGGGTAACCAGCCCCAAGCAAGTGTCCAAAGTTCAAAAACTTCTATATCCAAGGACCACATGGGTAACCAGCCCCAAGCAAGTGTCCAAAGTTCAAAAACTTCTATATCCAAGGACCACATGGGTATCCAGCCCCAAGCAAGAGTCCACACTTCTATATCCAAGGACCACATGGGTAACCAGCCCCAAGCAAGTGTCCAAAGTTCAAAATCTTCTATATCCAAGGACCACATGGGTAACCAGCCCCAAAAACGCGTCCAATTTAAAGAAAATTCTAAGATCCCTATCAAAGACCCTAGCTATATCCACGACAGGGTTACGAACAACGATCACATATATGAAATATCCTGTGACCCTACAAAGAAATCCTTACCTCACATACTAGTCCAGACGACAGTATCGGATAAACCTCTTACTTTACTAGTTGACACCGGCTCTTCTATTTGCCTCGTGAAGAGATCCTCCATACAGTCATATACAAACCTGAAATTAAAAAGGGAAAAATTAAAATTAAAAGGCATCGAAAATGACAAAGATCCCGTACTCACCCTAGGTAATTTTGATATGAACCTAACATTCGGAAAAGAATCAATTCCCTTTGAATTTCACGTTGTCGATAAAATCAATTTAGCCTATGACGGTATTATCGGAAATAACGTACTAACCCACTACCAATGTAGCGTTGACTATAACCGCAATATCCTCAATCTTGCGAAAAATAAAATAAAGCTTAACTTTACGGAACTAATTTATACTATACCTCCACGCTCTGAAACGATAGTGGAGTGTTCAGTTAGAAACCCATCGATGAAAGAAGGTCTAGTCCTTGACCAACACGTCAACGAAAATCTATTACTATCAAATTGTTTAGTTAAAGTCAAAGATAACAACAGAATTAATCTTACTGTGGTAAATACATCTGAAAACCCTACTTAATTAAATTCTAACCTGCAACTTACCTTACACCCTATTGACTACAGATCCTTTCCTGTGTCCCAACCACAACCTAACCAATCATGTTTAGTGAGAACTCAACAAGTATTAGAGCTCCTCCGCGTTTCACACCTAAACCCTGAAGAATCCGAAGCATTGATCAATTTATGTTCCAAATTTTCCGATATCTTTCAGTTACCTCAAGATAAGCTAACATCAACTGACGCTATTCAACACGAGATCAGAACTACTTCTGATCAACCCATTAATGTGAAGTCATATCGATTCCCCGAAATCCACAAACAAGAAGTTCATTCCCAAATCCAAAAAATGCTCGATCAAAATATCATTCAACCCTCTCTATCCGCATGGTCTTCTCCTATATGGATTGTCCCTAAAAAGATTGACGCTTCAGGCCAAAGGAAATGGCGTATCGTCATCGATTACAGACGACTGAATGATATAACCATTGGCGAAACTTACCCTATTCCCAACATTACCGAGATCCTAGATCAATTGGGTAACTCGAAGTATTTCTCCACCCTAGATCTAGCATCCGGATTTCACCAAATAAAAATGGCTCCACAAGATTCCTGCAAAACAGCCTTCAGTGTTCCTCAAGGCCACTTCGAATATATGAGGATGCCGTTTGGTTTGAAGAATGCCCCTTCAACCTTTCAACGTTTAATGAACAATGTCCTTACTGGTCTCCAAGGAGAGAGATGCTTTGTCTACCTTGATGACGTAGTCATTTATTCCCATGATCTTCATTCTCACGTCGAAAATTTAAATGCTGTTTTTCAAAAACTACAATCCTTCAACCTAAAACTACAGCCTGATAAATGTGAATTCCTCAGAAAAGAAGTTGGATATTTAGGACATGTCATTACCGAAGATGGCGTTAAGCCAGACCCAAATAAGATCAAATCCGTAAAAGAATTTCCCATTCCGAAATGTCCCAAAGACATAAAATCATTTTTAGGACTCATATCCTATTACAGACGATTCATTCCTGACTTCTCCAAGTTGTCCAAACCTCTCACTTCACTATTGAAGAAAGACATACCTTTTGTTTGGTCTAACGAGCAGCAACTCTCATTTGAAACTCTGAAAAATAAACTTATTACAGCTCCTGTTCTCGCTTACCCGGATTTTACAAAACCGTTTACACTTACCTGTGATGCTTCAAATTACGCGATTTCTGCTATCCTTTCCCAAGGCCCTATTGGCAAAGACCATCCTATTGCCTACTCATCTAGAACCTTAAACAAAAACGAAATCAATTACAGCACCACCGAAAAAGAGCTGCTAGCTATTGTTTATGGTTGTAAAAACTTTAGACCCTATCTGTTTGGCCGCAAATTCTTTATCGTGACCGATCACCGCCCCTTAAAATGGCTTTTTAACCACACAGATCCGAGTAGTAAATTACAACGTTGGCGTCTCCAACTAGAGGAGTATGAATACGAAATTGTATATCGAAAAGGCAAACTCAATTCAGCAGCTGATGCTCTTTCGCGTTATCCTGTAAACCCAATAATTCCTGAAAACAACGAATCTAGTTCAAATCAACAACAGCAAACTAATCCTACCCAAGGTCCAGAAGAAAATTTACCTATCAGTGATGGAAACATAAACCTCGATTCTCCTCTATTTAGTCCAATGACTTTAGAAGATTTAGATATTCAACTGCCCACTACACCTTTCTGTGATGATTTGCCTTGTATAGATTTCCTTGAAAATAACGAATTACCTAATTTTTCCAATCTTGGAAATAATGAAATACCCAATCCAATTCAACCCACAACAACTACTCAACCACCCTCTCCAAGTAAACAATCTTCACCCTCACCTAATGTTGATACTGAAACGAGAAATGACTTCCCAGACCTCAATGACTCCTATTCCAAATTCCTAAAATCTACAACAACTACATCATATAATACACCTATAATTGAACATAACGACAGCATACTGAAATGTCCTCATAAAAACATTATTATTCCCACATCCCTTGATCTTGACGAATCGATTCCATATGTCGAAGATATTTTGTCTAATCACCCTGAATCTGAACCCTTTATTCAATGTGAGAAAACTCTACACTCCTTTAAATCATTAAGCAATAATGACAAAGTGTATTATTTTCTGTTCACTAAAGTGCACCATTTCGATCTTTGCAGCTACAGCAATTTATTCGAGTCCCTGAAACAACTCAGAAATCATTTGTTATCCAGCAAACCTATAGACAAAATCGGTGTAACAGACTTCAAAAACCCTTTTGATTGCCATGCTTACACTAAAATATACAACATTTTAACCCACCTATTCCATAACACTGGTATCGAAGTCCATATTTACCGCAATAAACTCTATTATCCAAATCAAAGTGAAGTTCAAAAGATCCTAAAAGAAAATCACGATATTCCGGTAGCAGGACATCTTGGTTCAAATCGAATGTTTAACAAAATTAGAGAACAATACTACTGGAAAAACATGCGTAGTGATATAGAGAGCTACGTGAAACAATGTTCATCATGTCAAACAAATAAAGCACTTCGTAAAATAAATAGAGCACCTATGCAAATCACTAGTACTTCCACTGCTCCTTTTGAAAGAGTGTCTCTTGATATAGTCGGTCCTCTCCCTGAATCCGGCCCTGCAAAACTTAGATATATTCTAACTTTACAAGACGATTTAACAAAATATTCCATAGCATATCCCATTAGAAGTACCACCGCGGAAGAAACCAGTGAATGTCTCGTACATTTTATCTCACAATTCGGTATACCCAAAATGATACTAACCGATCAAGGAACTAATTTTACAGCTGAACTATTTAAAAAGACATGTTCCTTCCTTAAGATTAAACAGCTGTGGTCTTCACCATACCACCCACAAACCCAAGGCGCGTTAGAACGTAGCCATTCCACGTTAAAAGAATATTTAAAATCATACATCAATGAAAATCAAGATAACTGGCCTAGATATGTCTACACAGCAATGTTGGCATATAATACAGCAATACATACCACAACTAATTACTCACCTTATGAATTAATTTTTGGTCATAAACCCTTCATTCCAAATTCCGTGTATGAATCCGCCTTAGATGCTACTTATCCAGATTACGTGAAAATGCTGCAACATCGACTCAAATATACTAGAGACAAAGCCTTAGAAAATATAACCAAATCTAAACAAACATCCAAAACATATTACGACTCACACACCTGTACTGTTAAATATCAAGTCGGAGATTTAGTCTTTCTCAAGAACCATCTTAGATTGCGCAAAGCCCTAACACCTATTTGGAAAGGTCCGTACAAAGTTGTAAAAATAAATGGTAGGAATAGTCTTACATTACTAATAAATCGACGTCATGTGACTCATCACTTTGACGAGGTCAAACTGGCTCGACGTCACGAATCTTAGATTTAGTCCTAAAATAATATTAATGAATAGATAAATTTAGTTTAAAGTTACTATATTATTTTATTACAGTGCCCTGTCCGTTGCACAAGAAAACTTCATTCAACCCGTAACCAATAGCCCCGGTATATATTTTGATCCTATTGGCTCAGCAAAATTAATAGACAGTCACCTTAGCGTAGTAATTCCGAACGACATATCATTTATCAAACCGAACATTGAGAGTCTGAACGGTGTGATCTTTATGCGAACAGAGTAACATATTAAATGATGTTGAGTGTCATAATATGATTCAACCTTTGTCAATTCGATATAATGACATGTTACGCGATTTTGATTCGGTTTCTCACCTAATAGAAACCCGTTCACGAAGGTCTGCATGGTTTGGTGGAGTGGGCACCGTGTTTAAACATCTTTTTGGTAGAATGAACGAGGACGATGCTATTAGATATAGCAAAGCCATTCAAGTTGTAGAAGACGACCAAAATAAGTTGTCGAAATTGGTCAAAGAAAATATTTTAATAACTACCTCAACACTGTCATCATTTAAAGAAACCATAAATAAAAGTTATGTAAACGAACAGCTATTAAATAATGCAATAGATAATTTGTCAAGTAGTATGCAGAATTTAACCAGTGTTGCGGATAATTTATGGATAAGGTCTAAGCTAAGTGAACTGTTTAATGTTTTAGAGAGTAAGTTATTGACGTTATCGTTTAAGTTAGAAGACATTGTAAATGCAGTTATGTTCAGTAAATCAAATATTTTATATACCTCAATTATCACCCCGGCACAGCTATTTGATGAATTGGTAAAAAATTATCGATTTCTACCTAGTTTCCAACAGTTTCCTATAGCCTTGTCTTTAGAAAATATTTACCTACTACTAAATATATCTGAAACATCTAGTTATTATAATGATAACAAAATTGTCTTCGTTCTTAAAATTCCACTTGTGTCACCCAAAGAATATAATTTATATCACAGTATCTCATTTCCAGCCATACTTCGTACAGAAAATAGTACTTATGTTACGATAATGCCCTCAACTAAGTACATAGCTATAACTAGAGATAAGTCTTCATACTGTAATTTTAATACATTAAGTAGTTGTAAGATTTTATATAAACATTTTTTTATATGTGAAACCGTCGACATCCACTCGAGCTCTGCAACACCGATCTGCGAATCGGAGATCATGGTTAAGGCTATAAATTCTGTACCAGAAATATGCAACACGAAATTTTTCCAAGGTCATGTCGAGATCTGGCAAGCACTGTCCAATAACAAGTGGTTGTATGTAATTAGCAATAAGTCGAAGTTATCTATAGATTGTCATAGTTCTAATATTACTGAGATTAATATTTTCGGATCCGGCATATTAAGCCTCCCTGTTATTTGTATAGCCTATTTTAAAGATTTAACCTTAATTCCTAAACAAACCAAAATGATTGAAATACAGCCTGTTAATTTTAAAATAGATATAATAAATGATACTTGTTGCAATTTCGAGAAATTCCAAACTATTAAACAAAAGGTTCCAATTTTGAATTTGCGGAACTCTAATTTAGACTCTCTCTTATCAGAACATAAGAAGGCGACCAATGACATAGTAAAAACCTTAGACTCTATAAGCTCCAGACTACATTTATACATAGATAGCGAATACCATTCATATACCACAATAATTATATCAATAATTGTCTTAATGATAATCCTATTCCTTGTATACAAATATTCTAAGCTCGGCATGTGTCACCGTCTTAATAAAAGACGATTCAAAAACGAGACAGATGTTCAAGAGGTAACAGAGCTATCAGAAGTTGCTTCTGAATCTCCCAAACCTCCAGCAGCTAAATTCCGAACATCCTTGTCATAAACTTCACCCTTCAGGTGGAAGTTTAGTCTCAACCCCGGGGGCTGTTATATATACACCCTGTATACAATATACCTGAGTATGCTAGATTAACCTCGTCAGCATTATGACATCCATATAGTTACAGTTCAGTTCAGTCCCAACATTCAAAGCGGTAACACTTGCCACAAATCATTACTATGTTCCTTTTATTATAAGTTGAACCTGTGAATTTGAAATAAAAAGTGACATCATAAAAAACATTTTTTTTAAGAACTCTGAATTCAAAATCCGTATAACAGTACGTTCAAACCGGCCATATCTCATCCATTTCTTGCGTGGATATAGGCGACGTCGGAATGATTAGTATATAGTTCTAATAAATACAATATACTACCTACTTATAGGCTACGTAGCCGTAACAGTTAACACTAAGTGTTAACAAATAGTATCAGTGCTAGTGATCGAATTTTATTTGTACAATTTGGGTATGAATTTTCTTCCGTGTTTACCGGCATAAAACTAATTCTTATTCCTCACAGCTTTGCCTCTGAATTTCTTGTTAACTACCGTACTACCGCTTACGGTAGTACTAATAGGAAAGCATCCATTGAGATTTTGTAAATTTAACAATACCAATTGTATTAGTATTTACCGAGTACTTGCCTAATTAATATTGTAATTTCAATAACGGCGTTTCAAACCGAACATAATCCAGAGGGTAATTTTGTATGACGGACTTAGAGTTTCACCAAGGAATTTCTGTGTTTATTTTAAATAGTAATGCTTTGAAATAATACAACATATTTTCTATTCCGATAATTAACCATTTCTCTTATTGTATCCTATTTCATTGCCGTTTTATATTCTAGCTAGCCTACTGATACTGAGCTTTTGCCCCTGCGACTAGCATTGGCGACTTGATGGCAACCGGGAGTCAAGGCGGTACGCTCTAATAACACACTGGACGTGTGCGTTCCAGGGTTATTCCGTACGGGTGGAAAAAGCCGTACTATCGACAGATATACCAACACTTCCTCTATTGAAGACCATAAAAGATTTAGGCGACCGCGTGCTGTTAGAACTACAAAGGCTGTTAATGCTCTTTAAGCCAGAATTCGCCGAAACCGCATTAGGAAACAAAAATCTTATCGCGAGATATGAAGATTTCCGCGCGGACTTTGTCTCGTATAATAAAACAAGACTATTCAAGCTCAAGCTTCAAGCTCGGCGCTTATCATTGATATACAGGACATGCCCTAAAACAATCCCTACAGTTGAAGAGCGTGGAGAGTGGATCGATCAAAACGCCTTCTGATGAAAAAAAATTCACGATTGAAGAGCACTTCAATAAGCAAAATGACAAATTGTACGCACACAGTTCCAAAGAAGCCGCCTAAGCCGTGATCGGAAAGGTACAACGTGGTCATCATCTTGTGCTGTAATGGTTTGGGGGGGAAGGTGTCTTATCAAGGAGCCACAAACCTTCTTTTTTGTAAAAAGGAGTGAAGACGTCGGCCAAAGTGTGTCAAGAGACTGTCTTCTTGACTGACCTGTCAGCAATACACTTTTTAAACTGGCTCTCGTCTAGCCCAAATCTGAACAAATTATGATCAGTTTTAGAGGGCATGGCCTGCTTGAAACAACATGCCGGCATCGTGGCACTTAAAAAATCTCTGGAGCAAGCAGTGGCTAAATTTCCCATGGAAACAGTGGGTAAATCCATAGATTCGTAGCCAGACAGTACAAAATCCTGTATCAAAGCCAAATGTGGCCATTTCGAATGAAATCTTTTATTTTATTTTTTTGCTGATACTTCTACGAGTATAAATATTTACATATAAGTTTTATTAAGATTACATTGCGTCATAAAAAAATAAATGCATTTTCATTTGTAAAAGAACTTATGGCCGGACTAGGTGTATGCGGCGAAACTGAGCTTAGCGACAAGTTTATTTATGTGGCTTCTCCACTGCAATTGGCAGTGTATTGTTTTTTCTAGAAACAAGTATTATTAATGAATTAAAATTTATTATTTTCAGGGAAAGTTTCTATTGACAGAAGTCACATTTGAAAGACTAAATTAGGTACATGGCCAAAAGATTTAACTTTGAATTCGTTTTATTGCTATTGCTGTATCTTTGGCGACTATCTCCTGCATCGCCACTCAGGGGCTCAGTATCTTTCATCTTGTCTGGAGCTCAGAGGCAATTTAGTGATTAATAATTTAATAGAAATATTTCTGAAAGAGATTCGCGAAAGCACACGAAGTAGGTTAGATCAAATTGCATGTAAATTTAACTTCCGCAAAATAACGCTTGATTCTATTAACTATTTAATACCATAGTGAACGGCATTTAGTATAGGTTGCTATTTTTAATAAGATGAGCAGTGATAGCCCAGTGGATAAGAAAATGGCCTATTGAGCAACAAGTCCCCGGTTCGAACCCTGGCATGTACAACTAAATCCGTGTTTTCGGATTTATGAACTTATTTTTAATTATCACTTGCTCGGCGGTGATCGAATACATCGTAAGGAAATCCTTACGTCCAAGAAATTATATTTCGATAGACGTGTGACCTAAGAAAGGTCTGCTTTTCCGGCGGGGGTTGTGGAGGTCGGACGGCAGACGCTCCATGTCAAAATCAGTATCTTCGCCAAATCTTTAGGCTTAGGTAGCGGACCCCGCCGATCGTAATGGATTAGGAAACCGGATAACACTAGGAAGAAGGAGGTATTTTTAATTAAACGTCTATTTTTTTTTTTACAAATATTGTCGGACATTTTACACAGCGCCATTTATTCCCCAAAATTAAGCGAAGCTTGTGATATGGGTTCAATGCAATACATGATACGTAACTATTTTTTTTGTAAATACATACTTATGATACATAGAAAACACCCAGACTAAGACAAACAGACATGTTCATGCACACAAATGTTTGTCCTGTATGGGAATCGAACCCACGAGTGTGCTGGTGTCAAAGTAGGGTTAATAACCACTGCGCCACTGAGATCGTCTATTAGGCATAACGTTATTTTAGTTATACTTGCATATGACTGATGTGAAGTGGTTATCTAGCCTTTGGAAGTTTGCAATATCGCTTGCGTGTTGCTACTCCTGTAATTAATACAGGAACCCCTCATAATCTCACTATAGTGAGGTTACTAGTTCCTGCTTTTCCTTTAGTTGTTATTTAGCTGCGCTCTTCTGTAAGGTGGAGGTAATTCCTTCGACGGGCTGCTTTGATGCACATATCCCATTCGTTATCTTTCCGTTTGATAGAGTCACTTACATTCCAATTAGAAACGATGATGTACTTTGGATCTTAATCAAATAAAAAAACATTCCTCTGAATCATTTTTATAATTCGGTATGAAGCTTGTAGAAAGCAGTATGAAACGAATAAAAAAGTTCGCAAAATTCGTTTGTTTCCTCAACGTAATTAAATTCCAAGACGTAAGTGCTCTCGATGGCACCTAATTGAATAAGAACATGAGCATCTAAATTATAGCGATAGCAGTAAGTTTGCCTTGTTACACATCAGACCTCGCCGAGATAACGCAAATTGACTGGAGTGAGGCACCGCAGTATCTTTTCTTGTATCGATTTAGCAGTTTTTAGGATTCCCGGTATCAATAGACAATAAATTAACTTTTATAACAATGAAACCTAACTACGGAAAAGTAGTACAACTTCATTATGCAATCATCGTTATCGTTTCAGCCAAAGGAGATCCACTGCTGACCATAGGTTCCCTCCTTAGGTTTTCATAACATTCGGTCCTGTGCCGTTTGCGTTCATTAGCTACTTGCGGTCTTCACCAGATCGTCTGCGTTTTCCGGTACGTGGCTGCCATCGATTCCTCCAGGTATGTAGCCTGTACACTACCACTTCTTCAGCTTGCTGATCCTTAGGGCCACACCGGTAACTCTATTTCTGCTATGGACGTATTTCTTCTTGAATCTATCACATAGAGATACTCCGAGTATGGCTTTCTATCGCACGCATGTGCAAACTTGAGTTTATGTCGCTGTACCGTATGTCATTACTAGCAACACACACTGAACTTTCGATTTGAGATATAGAAATATATTTTTTTGATGTTTTACCACATCAATTTATATATTTTTTAACTGCAAAATGGCAAAAAAGGAAAAATAACATAAACGCGGCCTATCTGGCTACCGTTCGGCCATAGTGTCATATTTACTAATAGTAGGGCAACTCGGCCGTCTAGATACAGTAACTGTGAGGTGCTCGGTGCGGGGCAGAGCGACGGCGTCTCCCCCACCGTTAATTCGTATGCGCCCAGTCCGCCCGACCTCTATTACGCGTCGGTACTATTCTCTATGTGTGATTTGGTTCAGAGACGATCCTAACTTACATACGGTATTGATCCCTTGAGGATAAGGAGAGAATGTTTACTATCCGAGGACCTCACGATGAAGGAAAGATGGCGCCCATATTTTCACAAGCTGCTGAACAAGCAGCATAAAGAGGTGCAGCCACCGCCTCTCTCTCGTTGATCAGGGACTAATGCTAGTGCTGCCCCTGAAGAAGTCCAAAGGGCTTTTTCTAGCATGAAGAATCGGAAGGCGATCGAAACTGATGGAGTTATCATAGAAGCCTGGAAGGCGATGGGGTCTCGTGGTGGGAGCATTGTAACCGCAAACTCCTTACAGGAAAAATCCCGGAACAATAGAGATTGATTGTCAACACTCCAGTTTCCAACGGAAAGGAATCTATACAGGAGTGTGGCAGTAATCGCGGTATAAAAATCATGTCTCACACTATGAAGGTCTTTGAGCGGATAATTGACTCCCGGATCCGGCAGGAGTGCACTGTCTTGGAGTGCCAGTATGTTTTCCGACCTGATCGTGGGATCCTGGACCCCGTTTCTGTCCTAAGAGTCGTTATGGAGAAATATACGAAATTAGTTTGACATTGAACTCTCTATACCGAATGTGTTTGAATGGTTTACATTTGTGAAACAGAGGATGTTTTCATTTCCTGTGATTTGGTGTCGAGTATCTGTTATATTACTAGTTAAAAAAAGGGATACTAAAAAGTTATACAAATTTAATAGGGGTATTTCTCAATATAATAAATATAAAAAAAAGGTTAACTATAAGTTCGGCTAAAATCGTCTTTAAGAACTCGTTTTGCACTATCTCACCGGAAAACACTGAACGTAAAACTGGATGAATGGAGAAAGCGGCCGTCGGCTATAGTGGCCAACGGCTGCATATGGGCACGTCAGCACCCCAGACAGCTAGCAGGTCCGTGAGGAACTCACGGACGTCGTAGGTCACGATACTGAAGATAGAATCGGTGAGGACTGCCTTGCGGTCCAACACCGCAGCGGTATGAGTCACAGACGCCGAAGTCCACAGCAAGGGCTGGAGGTATATGAAAAGTATTTGTTAATTTAAAATGTCCGGAGATTCACAGGTTTGGATAAGAGAGAGCAATTTTCGATGTTTCACCACGTAGCCAACACAGCAGGGGCTAGTGGTCTCAGACGTGGTGCACTATCTTTCTATCGTCCGATCTTGCTCCAGACTGACTTCGTTTTCGGTTTTTCCTAAAATATCACATTTTTAAAATTTGAAATTACAAAATCAATATTTGTGACAGATCATAGAGCATGCTAAGAAAAGATTCTATGTAAAGTATGTTGAATAAGGTTTTAACATTACAAATGTAATGGTTACTTTTTTAAATGCAGTGGTCCCAGGTCGCCTAATTGATCGCTGCACGCCCATGGTTTGTGTCTCTGCGCCCATTTTTGGATAAGAGGTGCAACGCTGGTTCTTGTCATCACACCCGAACCACCACTTACAATCAGGTGAATCGTTTTATTGTTTCGAAATTTACTATAAAATGTTAATTATTCTAAAAGATGAATGTTTTGACCCGTTAATGCACTCTAAAGATAACTAGATCTGTACAAATGTACACCTGTTTTATAAAGTGTGCGACTACATGCATTTACATTGGCCTAATTCAGTAGGTATATTTGAGTGTATGTGTATAGCTTAAAGCATGATGATCTAAACAAGATGAACATATAAATTCATGTTAACCATGAAAGGAAATTTATTTAGTCTTTAATTTACATTTAAATATGCCATGTAGAATATAAACATATGAATGAAAGTTAATTTATGTATCCCATTAATTGAATCTGAAAGCGATTGTAAAGAATAAATATATGAATACATTCTCTTTATACAACTTTGTGCATTACTTTGTCTTACCCTCCTGATAGATTTAGGTTAAATCAGGTGGCGCTCTTTCTTTCTTTTATCTATTGTCTTTGAAACAGACCAATTGTTGACTTCCTGGTTTTTGGCCTGCAAAACTACTCTAACCTATAGGCCTTGCACGCAGACTAGCCGCTAATCACCTTGCCTAAAGTCTCCCGGGCCCTCTGCCCTGCCGCCACCCACACATAATTGTTACAGACTCAATAAAATGTTATCAAGAGTCGAACGTACATTTGTATTGTAATTAAAGTGATCGAAATATATTGGGCACTTCCGGTTATCCTAGAATATAGAACTTTAGCATGAAGGAAGATCTTATAGCTCAGTAAAAAAAAAAAAAAATTGTGCAAATATACTTTCATAGTCTCTTCTATTATATATTTCTATAGAGTTATTGTTACTGCTAAAAAGAAATTAAAATTTTATTGGCACATTAACGTCGTGGTCTTCTGGGTTATTCTAAATTTGTACATGCGCGTGCATGCGTCTTTGTGTGTGCATGCATATGTATGTATGAGTATGAATATATGAATTTTGCACGTGGGTGTTTAAGTACGTAGACAAAACTTTGCGCTCAATTTTTATACAATTGAGCAGATGTTTTTGGTTTAGCAAATTAAACGGACCGTTTTGAAGTTTTTTAATATGGGAAGACTTTTTAAAATTTACTAATAAGTAAAATGCCACTTCTCTAAGTTTCTTTCTGGTTTCGCCGAAAAGGTAATGGAAGAGGTAATACTTGTTTATGCCGGTGACGTTTATTCAACTCCTCCAACTTAATCCATCTCGATCCCGCCAGATTCATCGCCAGAAAACCTCACACCACCTGTTGAATAAGAATCGTTGAGTGAAATCTTCTAAAACTAATTTTAGGAAATACCAGTCTTACGTTTTCAAAAAACTCTGAGAAGTTTATGAAAAAGTTTTAATAATATAAATTTTCATTAAATGTGTAATGTGTACTATGAAATGTTTTCTTTTGCAAGTTAGTTACTTTAGAACTTTAGTAACGAAGAAACTTCATAAAACTAATTGTAGAAATACTTATATCATTTAAAGAATCCTGACAAGTTTAAGAAAAAAGTTATGGTGATATAAAATGTAACTTTTTTGTGAAATGTTAAGTTAGTTTAGAATTTTGTTCTTCAAAAAAATTAAAATACTACTGTAGTTTTAAAATTTTGGTTGTATATAATAACTCAGATCCACAAATATTTGAAAAAAATATATATGGGCCAATGCCATATCGACGTACAAGGATTTGTATGAAAAAGTATGGCAATTATGCCATGAGAAAACTGGCCTTAACTTTGTGTTTTTCCCTCCAACAACCCCTGACAAAATAGTAGCTAAAATTAGGGTACGAGTACTTTCTAAAGCATTAAAGCTGAAATTTGGTATATACGCTAACTTTAACTTACAAATAACGTGAAAATGCTGATTCCGCTATTTTCCGTCTCATAACTTTATTTGCTCATGACATTATGGCAGGACGTAGAGTTATTTAGTGCTTTGTTTTACATACCTTAGTTGTTATTACGAATAGAAAGGTGCGGGCATTTAATATGAAATGATTTTAATGAGATGTATAGAAAGATGAGTATTATACGAGGGCACTAGACATGACTGTTACCCACCACGGTCTTCATTTTTTCTGCTATGTGGTCATGAAGGAAATAACTTACGGAGATTGGCTAGTTTCCGGATCAACATCGCGCCACTTATCGGTTTATTGGTTAAAATATTCTCCCATTGGTCAGGAGGCTCGAATCTCTAAACAAAATAAAATAAATATTATCGGACAAATTACACAGCGCCATCTAGCCCAAAGTAAGCGAAGCTTGAGTTATGGGTACTTGACAACTGATAAACATACGTAAATACATTTTTTTTTTGTAAATACACACTTATTATACATATCCCATCCCATTACATACATATATGCCTGATATATTTAAGGACTAAACACAATGTTTTTATGAGTGCGGGGCACCTTCATGCGTAGTATTCGAGATATACGTATAAAAAAACTTCACCACATATGTGCTGAAGCTTTTTTATACTACGCCGAGAATCATTCAAGAGTACGGCTCATCGGATGTAAAGTCAGCATAGTTCATGAACGCTTGCAATAGAGAAAGTATCGCTCGAGCGTTGTCCCTGCAGCTGCTACCATTGCAACTCCTCAGCGCTTACTGACATCACACTTACTCGCAGGAATGCAATAACCCTCCGTGGAGTTACTATTTGGCCGCGATGTTTTATTGTGAGGTAGAGGTACAGAAAGTACCTGTACCTTACAATACTGTCAATTACTGGCCTGCCCAAGTAGGGCTGGTCCGGAAGTACTTTTGTAACTTGCTAAATAGTCAATTTTACTAACTCAAAGCTACACTACTAGAACTACATCAAGACCAAGTGTTGAGCGCATCGCACAATTTTATCCATAAACCGCAAAAGTAACTTAGTTTTAGGAAGTAAATCCATCAGAAAGAAACTTAGTTAGGTGAAAGGGGTCGAAAGCGGTTACTATGTCCAAAGCGGATTTGTCTTTTTAAATTAACACGTCAATAGCTAGAAGGCCCACAGCGCGCGGCGGCAACACCCTCCGCCCGCTCCGCGCCGAGTCATCTGTCCCACTCGGCGATTGTATGTTACGGGATAATTGTAATACAAAAACGAAAATTGGCTGCATTTTGAAAAAAAAAGCCTGGTATGTAAAAAAAAAGCCTGGAAACGTATTTTCTTTATTAATATTTTAAGTATGCTCGGTCAACTAAATTTATGTTGATTTAAGTGTATTTGCCTATGATTATAAAGTGCTCATTTGTATGTACTTATCTGATTTTAAGGTTAGTTTAATTACAAACATTAGTAGGCTTTTTTTTATACAACTTCGGTAGGCGTACAAACATACGGTCCACCTGATGTAAAGCATTTACCATAGCCTATTAACGCTTGTAATATATAAAGTATCACTCGCGCGATGCCTCCTCTGCTGCCTACACAGCAACTCCTTAGGAGCTTGCTGGTGACCTCATTCACACGCAGAAACACAACAAACCTCTAGGGAGTTGTTATTTCGGTAGGCGTACAAACATACGGTCCACCTGATGTAAAGCATTTACCATAGCCTATTAACGCTTGTAATATATAAAGTATCACTCGCGCGATGCCTCCTCTGCTGCCTACACAGCAACTCCTTAGGAGCTTGCTGGTGACCTCATTCACACGCAGAAACACAACAATCCTCTAGGGAGTTGTTATTTGGCTGCGGTTTTCTGTGAGATGGAGGTACTTCCTCAGACGGGCTGCTTTGATGCGCCCTATCTCCTTTGAAATATCCAGACCAAGACATACAGACGTGTTCACATATCTGCCTTGTGTGGAATCGAACCCACGAGCGTTGGTGTTAAAGTCGAGTCATTCACGACTGAGCCACCGAGCTTGTCAAAAAGTCTGAAAGGGCGAAGCGATTTCGATTCAACAAAGTACTTACCTATCTTAGCTCACGACAACGAAAGCTAATATCGCGTTTGGCTGCTAATACTTGATTTCAAAAACCAAATAGGAATATATGCCATAAATGTAAAGTTTTTTTAATTGTGTTCGGTAGTGTAGTGTGTTCACTGGTATTTTAATAGTTTATTGCTGATTTTCAAAGACTTCTTATAATAGCTTCATCATCAGGGTTACACATAATTAATTTAGAAGTGTTTAGGCGTTATTTTGCGAAAGTCAAATTGGTGGCCGAAACACACAAAGCAGGTTAGATCAGATTAGAAGAGGGTTATATTTCAATTAAAATATTTTATTTTTGAAAACCATTTTAGGCCACTTCGTAGGACAAAACGGTTTTTCTTTAAGTTTTACTAATTTGTTTATAACTTTATTATTTATCAACCGATCTTAAATCTGTATTTTCCATTTTATATACCATTTAGCACACTAGCCGTTTATGTAAAAGTTTAGATTAACATCCATTAGCGAGCTACTGATTTTCCGCTTCAATCTTAATACATCCGCTTTAGGCACCTTCCCCCTATTCGGTAATTAATTATGATGAATTCTAAGTGTAATGAATTCTACCACTAAAATAATAAATAAGCCAACGGCCTGACCGTTGGCTTATTTATTATTTTAGTGGTAGAAATTTAAAGTTATTTTGAAGTATACAAATTCAAAATACTCAGATCCCAGTCCGGCAGGGGCGAGGCACGTCTCAGCCAGGCTCCGCCCGGCCCGTCAACGTACAATATCATCTCCAGGGAAATCCCACCGATTGTGAACTTTTTCGAATCTTTCCCTGTATCTTCGTGAGCCCATAATTCTTAGTCGAGATTAAAACAAACAAACCAGCATGAGATTCCGCAATATCATTTTTTCCCCTGTTTATTTCTTATTTTCCTTTATTATGATTTATTATTGTTTCATTCGTATAAATACTCTAATATTGCGTTTATTTGTTCTGATTCTACCATTTCATTATTCTTTGGTCTCAGGGTAATTTATTAAAGTAATCCCTAGATGGTAAAAACTTTGATATTTATATATTTCATTCATCAGCTCATCATCTCCTACATATCAACTGGTATTATAGAGCGTGTCGCTCAGTGGGTGGAATACGTCTTATCTTCATCATCCGAGCGTTAATTCTGATCGCATTTGCTTCGGAACTCAGGGTGCGCTTTTTTTTATACAAATCCGAGAGGCATACAGAGCTTCTGCCTAAATGATGTAAACCTGGTTACTGGTTACCGTAGCTTAGAGCTTCCGATGACCCCACTCATTCGCTGGAACACAACAGCCCTTCAGGTTGTCGTTACCGTTCTCTGTGAGGCGGAGATACTTCCCCAGCCGTGCTGCTTTGATACGCCCTATCTTTCTTAAATACAGTCAGACTAAGACAAACAGACGGGTTCATGCACACAAATGTTTATCCTGTGTAAGTTTCGAACCTACGAGCCTTGCTTGATATTAAAGTGGCATTCCTAACCACTCTACAACCGGGCTCGTAAGAATTAGCTTTCCTATTTTTTTTCTACTTTACACTACTGGCACGCATGTCATGCATTACTACGTGAAGTCAGCGCTTCTTGTATCTACTCGTTCTACCGGGACCCGCAGAGGGGGTATGGTTGGGCATTTGTTCCCCACATAACCTGCTGGTTTCCGTAAGATGAGGCAGCGTAGATGACTCTGGCAGTTTGTCTGCTATGTTTCGTAACATGAAGGCTACCCCACATCACGGGTATGGCATCCGAACATGAATATGTGGAAATTCGTACCCACTTCCACATTATCGTTATGATCAATGGTCCATGTAATGATTTTCCTTGTGTCTTGAAACTCACGGCAGGTTATCTCTTTTCCACTTGTCACAAGGATCGGACGAGTCTCGTACACGCCATTTTGCGGCAGACTGTATTAGTGGCTAGACCTTTTTTTTGCATTTTGTATTATGACTGAAATTGAAGCGATTGCCGTTAGGCCTGGCAACCCCGAATGGAAAACCTGCACCACAACCTCGACTGTCGCAGCAACAGCAGGTGCATCGATTTTCAGATGAGATTGCCTTGACCCTCATTTATGTTGAATGGGACACTCATACACAGAGGTGGAATACATCTCCACTCAATAGAAATAGACAATAAAACCATATGAATTGATAGTTATGGTTAAATTTGAATCTAAATCACGTCTCCTGTAGAGCACCATGATAGTAAACGAACTAGGTTGATTTATGATGTACCTATGAGTGCTTAAGTGATACAAAGGAGCATTGCCAGTACAAGAAATCCTTAAGTATAAGTACTTGAAGTATTTATGTGTCATGGCAACCATCCTGCACCGGACGAAGCGAATGTTTCTATTCCACTTAAATTATATAAAATTATTATAAATATTTATATAATGACTAAGAGATATAGAGACTATAATAAGATTATATTTAGAAAAATTAAGACGTAACAATGTTAATGATCGGAGATGAAAAATAGAACAAGTGAATGATGAATTTGTGTATCTAGGTTCTATCTATGTACAAGAGATGGGAAAGGGAGATATTGAAAGTGTGAAATCAGGAAACCGTATCAATTATTAACCCCACGGTATTAAATAATGGGTATAGCAGAAGAAGCATGAAAGTAGGGTCAACGCTGTAAAAACGAGCTGAGGAGTATTATGTGGTGTTACAATGATTGATAGAGTAAGAAATAGCACGATACGAGAACAATGTGGAATGAAAGATGATGCAGTGGCAAAAATTTAAAAGGGTATGTTGAGATGGACATTTGAAAAGAATAGGTGACTAAAGAGTTACGAAAGAAGTGAATCGAGCAAGAGTAAATGGAGATATCAACAGGGGCCGCCTTAGACGCATATATGGATCAAATATCTAATGTGCTGAAAAAGAACCAAATCAAACCGTAGAGCAAGCCTGAAGATGTTGATGAGTGGAAGAAGCGAGAGAAGTATGTTTGGATCGGTACACCTGGTGTTTTATAATCTATGCCTACCCCAATAGGATACAGGCGCAATTATGTAAGACGTGTCCAAGTGCCCGCGAGAATTTTAACTTTATCTTTAGAAACATCAGGCATGCATTATTCTTTCATTAACAACAAGAAGTATTGGCATTGCCTTCCTTTATTCAGCATGTTCAGATCTAGGACATTTAGTTACATAACAGGTGTTCAGTACGATCTTTTTTTGTTAGACAAATTACAGCACTATCTAGCACCAAAGTAGGCTAAGCTAGACAACTATTATTCATTCAATATTCATACAATATTCATTCGTAAATACATTTTTTTTTTGTAAATACAATTCTTATGCTGTGTTATACACAGAAAACAACCAGAGCAAGATAAACAGACATGTTCATGCAGACACACATTTGACCTGTATGGGAATCGAACCAACAAGCGTTAGTGTTAGTGTTACTAACCACTATATATAACACACACCACACATCAAGCTCGTTAATCTTGTAAAATTGGGTAACATGAGCTATGTGATTAGGTTTGAAAATTTTTTGACGAGTTCGGTAGCGGAGTGGTAAATAACGCTATTTTACACCAACGCTCGTGGGTTCGATTGGCACACAGGTCAAACGTGTGTGCATGAACATGTCTGTTTGTCTTGATTTGGGACATTTAAGAAAGGTGGGGCACATTTAAGCATCTAGGAAAGTACCTCCAAGAAAAGAAAACCAAATAACAACTACCTGGAGGATTGTTATGTGCCGGTGAGTGAGTAAGGTTTGCCAGTAAGATTTTAAGAAGTTGCTGTGTTATCAGCATATGTGGCATCGCGCGAGCCATACTTAATGCATTGCAAGTGTTCATAAGCTACTGTAACCGCTTTACATTAGGCCACCCGTAAGCTTGTATGCCTCCTGACGTTGTATAAAGAAAAAATATTTACCTTGTCTAAGTGGTGATTTAGCTATCAAAATGTAAGCCAGTTATCTTCGGTGAAATGTCAAAAACAACGGATCCGCGACGGCAAAACCCTGGGGCTTTAATGCGGTACGTGATTCGGATACGACGGACATTATAACCAGTTTAAGTCCCGACTCAAAGATCCATCCAGAATCGCAATTAGCTGAACCCGCCTCGTGGAAACGTCACGAAAATAAAACTTTCAATTATAAATTAAAGCCCTAAAGTTACGCCATATAATTTCCCCGCTAACATTCAATAATTCTGATGAGTCAGGGGGAGTATTTGCTGTAAAAAATTCACTGCTGTGTCGTTATTTTTGCGCAGAAGTAATTCTTTCGAACGTTTAGTGTATTTTGATGTGAAAAGTCTTTCTTTCGGTCAGTAGGGGTCGCTTGCAGTAACCAAATGTAAATATAGATAAGATAACATATAAAATTGAAACTACAGTAAGAATCTGCTTAATATTACTACCGTTATTTAGAGGAATGAAGGCATTAATCGGTAGTTTTGATGAACTCGGTGTCGAAGTGGTTAATAACGCTACTTTGATATCAACGCTCGTGGATTCGATTCTCACACAGGGTAAATATTTGTGAGCATGAACATGTTCATAGTTAATCTTGATCTGGGTGATTGAGAGATAGGGCGCATAAAAGCATCACGTCTGAGGAAGTACCTCCACCTTCCACAAAACTGTAGCCAATAAGAACTCGCTTGAGGTATATATATATATATATACATATAGAATTATGTGGCGCTCTGTACTCTCTGCTTACCCCGCAAGGGATTTGGCGTGAAATTGTCTGTAAGATGCAAGTACTTCCCTAGATGGGCCGCTTTAATGCGCCCTAAACTTGAGACTTCTCTGTTCCAATGCCTGTAGACTACTACGCTCAAAAACCACGAGAATTAAGGATCTTTGATTTGAAATTATCATAAAAGATGCTTTTTCATTAACATTCGGGATCCCACTCAATCCTGGTTTAACTTACACTTAAGTTATAGTTTGTGTACAATGGGAATCGTATGACATTAAAATGGCTAAAATGATACACTATCCAAGTTAAGGCATCTTATGTAGACATACAATATCCAGCAAAGCTTAATCACAGAATGGCTGGTATAAAAATTTTGGCAATAATCTCCAACATCATAAGACCGATAGAATATACTGCATTTTATGGACTAATACAGGGGTGATCGAGTTTCCCTCGGCGATTTTTATGAAATTGTTTTGCTTAGCACGTAGTTTTTTTTTCAGGAAACACCTATATCGCTAAACTTAGAAAGAGAAAACAAATATCTAAAAATAAAAATTATCGAAATCGTGCGGGTCTTCTTACGAGTAGTATATCTAAATATATTATTATTTAAATATTTATATGTAAAAAACTCTTCGCAGTGATAGCACCGAGGATAAAAAACCGACATATGGACCAACTGGTCTTCTTTTCAAATAGAAAATGTAGCACTAAATTAGTGTTTTGGGATTTATGTAGGTATATATTTGTAATTATCATTTGCTCGCCGGTGTAGGAAAACATTTTAAGGAGCACGTCCAAGAAATTATATTTCGAATGACGTGTGACCTGGTCTAAGAAAGATCTGGTTTTCCCTTGGATTGTGGAAGTCTAGCGGCAGTCCCTCCATGTAAAAATCAGTATTTTCGCCAAATCCCAAGTCGTAGGGAATAGACCCGCCAATTCTAATGGTCTAGGAAACGGGATAACGCTAAAAAGAAGAAGAT
This sequence comes from Pyralis farinalis, assembly GCA_947507595.1. NCBI lineage: Eukaryota > Metazoa > Arthropoda > Insecta > Lepidoptera > Pyralidae > Pyralis > Pyralis farinalis. Next base: position 8,624,476 of record OX382271.1, on the reverse strand, counting down.
GTAAAAAATACTTAACTATAGTAGTGTATAAAATGCAGTGTAGATATGTATATCTGTACTAATATATAAAGCGGAAATGTTTCTTTGGTTTCTTCGAACGCCTAAATCTTTGGAACTACCCGTAGGATTTTAAAAATTAAATTTGTATTTGGTGGCCCAATTCTCGAAGTAGGTTAAAGGCTTCTCGGCATTACAATACAACCCTTGGAAGCCGAGGTAAAATAAAGAAAGTAAGAAACAGTACCAAGATATGCTCTGATGAAACCGCGGGCTGTAACTGGTTTGTATACAAGAATTACTCTTTTGGTCAATAGACCATGCTGTACTGAATTCAAACTCCGTAAGCATAGAGTATGCAGCATTTGCTTAAGCAGCTGAATGGACAGTGAACTGAGAGGCTAGACTGAAAAATTAACTACAAAAATTAAAATAGAGACACGATTAAAAAAATTGAATCTGAAAAGAAGAAGAGAGCGTTTTGTATGTGGGGAATAGTAGCTCACTCTTACGCGGTGGGAAACTGATGCCACCAAAATTTAATAACATTTATTAAAATTATTCACAACAATGTATGAGTAGGTACTAGAGGGAGACTTTGTACAAAAGTCGTCTGCGCGGGTACCTCTGCCTCACCTATTTCTACCGCCAAACAGCTATATTTATATTGCTGTGTTCTGGTTTGAAGGGTGAAATATGGCAGAGAAATTACTGGGTACTGTGACAAAACATCCTTAGGTCACAAGATTGGCGGCGTTAGTAACATCCCCGTGGTATTGCGAGCATCAATAGGCTGCGATGACTGTTTACCATCTAATGCTTGTTTGCCAATCTAGTTGTATATAAAAAAAAAACTGATTCTCTATCATTTCCTATAGGAATGAGCGAGTCAATATCGCACACTTTTAGTAGTACAATAGATAATAGATATATAGAGCATTATATCGTCTGCCCGCAAGTTGGAGCTGACCTAAGTGTTTCTTTCGTCAAATGTATGCGTAGGTATATCAAATTTTTGAACTTTTCAAATTTTATGAAACACCTTTGGAACTGCCAGTCTGCCATTGAATTTGTTAATAACAAAAATTATGTACTTTAAGATATTAAAACGGCAGGCAACCTGCGATCACATTTTAAAAGTCAATTTAAACATTCTTGAACATCTGGACACGCCCAAAGGTACCATCGCCGAGAATAGTGAATCCCCATTTCACTTACGCCAGGTCTAATATTATAACTAGCATCAATATGCAGTTTGCTAAAATACCGTAAGTCTGCCGATCACTGTCTCATAGACCTTTACCTCTAACGTCATATTATATTATACGCCATATTATATTGACAAATAGTCAATTACACTGACCGATAAAGTCGAAAGCTTTAGACATGTCAATGTAATAATGCTGTATAATGTACACGTGTTAGTGTTCTGTATAGAAAATAGTAAATTTTGCCCGACTGGGGAAGTACCTCCACCTCACAGAAAACCGCAGCCAAATAACAACTCCCTAGAGGGTTGTTGTGTTCCTGCGTGTGAATGAGGTCATTAGTAAGCTCCCGTGTAGTTGCAATGTTAGCAGCAGAGGTGGCATCACGCGAGTGATACTTAATGTATTACCAGCGTTCATAGGCTACGATAGATAACCACTTTACATGATCGTATGCTCGTATGTCTCCTGACGGTGTATAAAAAAAATTGCTATATTATATATAGAAAAACTAAAGTTATACTTTATTTTTCTAAAGTATTTTTACACATTAATAAATATATTTTACTTTAGATTTAGACCCATAAGTTGCATTTTGACATGCCTTCGAAAACTCTGATATTACACATTTAATAAAAAGGTGAAACCAAGTTCACTTAATTCTACGTCAATATAGATAAGCAGTGATGTGAATATGCGTCAACTGGAATAATGGCGGCTTCACTATTTTTATTTAATAGTTTTTGCACCGAACACACTGATATTTTCACATTAATGTAGTAGAATTAGTGAGAATAACAAAATATATATCGCACAACATAGTTTAGCTAGCTTATAAATACAATATTGACGAAAAACAATAAATAAATAAATAAATATTGTCGGACACGAACACGAAATCTAAAAACAATAATATAATAATTATGATGCACAAAGGTATGCGTGTGCTGCAGCAACACGAATGGGCCACAGCTCAGTGGTGAGATTGCTCAATAGCAAAACACTGATTTTCAGATGTAGCCTGTAGTGGGTACGAGTGCGTATATGCTTGAATTGTTACAAATAAAATATAAGATAATTGAAAATAATAAAATAGGTGATTTAATAATTATGCGATGAATAATTGAAATTAGCAAATAAAATTCATTGTGAAATAATATGTAAAATAAAATTATTAGTTAAGTATAATTGGCATAAATATTGCTTTTAACCTGTTTTATGTATGGGTTATGCAAAACAACTACTAGGCGCGCCCCACCTGTATCTTGTTACATCTTTTTTATACAAATACGGGAGACATAGAAGCATAAAGTGATGTAAAGTGTTTACTGTAGCCTATGAATGCTTGAGATACTTAGATGCGCCCCGCCACTCATGAAAGCACCCAAACCAAGACAACATGTTCATGTACACAAATGCTTGTCCTGTGCATGAATCGAAGCCACGAACGTTGGTGAAGTAGCATTGCTAACTATTCCATCACCGAGCACGTCAAAAAAATCAATTCTTTAAAAGAACAAATCTTCTGTATATATATATATATATTATGTATGTATGTGATTTGGATAGAGCTTTATATTTAGATTCCGTTTTGCATTTTAAGATATTTATGTAAAAAACGCTTAACGAATCTCATTTCTTTAGGTATTGTGTAATTAAAAGATAAAAATGATTTATTTGCCTTTCCTTTACGGGCACTTAGACACGTCTTACATTTTCAATATTATATCTTATTAATTTTAAAATTTTTCTCTTTTTTAATCTACCAGCATTTCAAATGACCATTGGCGAAGAAGAAATGCCAAAAGAAACTTGTCAATATAGGTCTTTTTTTCCAAGTAATCTTATTCGTATTACAATAAATATAATGATACGAGTGTACATATAGTGATATCAAGTGGTATAATTAAAGTTAAATTAAATCAAGTGCTGAATCATTTCCATACATCTCTGTCAGTTAGATATACATCGATTGTATAATAACCCTTACATAGAATATTTTAGATGTGTCTTTTGAACATATTGTCAGGCAAGGACAGAACTGTTTCAGGTAATTTATTGTAGAATCGAATACAATACAATTAGTGTAGATATTCCCAAAAAGTATTTCCGCGTCAATTATTTTTCAAAAAGTATTTCACGTACAAATGTGGCCTCCCTTTTTATTATACGTACAGACCAAACTGCGGGCGTGAAAATCGGCGGAGTCAATCGAATCGCCGAATATATAATGTATATCGAACCATGTTTACTTTCTTCAGAAGGTACGTGTTAATTGGGGACCCCGGGCACGTTCGGCTTGTTGACTTGGACGGGGCCATTAGGCCCGAGCGGGGCGACCTCCCCGACCCACCCATTCTCTGCGGGATATCTGCATTACAAAAAAGGAAAATTCATAAAAGAGGCAGCAATTATTTATAAATTTTGGTTCGGTACCAAACGCAATAAATAAGACAAGTATAGAAATGAATTTCTTTGTCCGTCCATTTTAAACGCAGAATGTATTTTCCTACATCGGTTCTATTTTTCCTTTTTACCCAACTTCAAATAGGTGCTCAACTAAATGTTTTTGGGTGTATATCTTTACGCTAAATCCTATGCAGGGTAAGCAGAGAGGATCATGCGACTTTTCATACACGCTCCTCAGGACTTCAATTTTTTGCAACGTTGGGAGGGATGCAAGCATACGGCGCGCCTGATATAAAGTGATTACCATAGCTTTGAAATGCATTAGGTGTCACTCGTGCGATGCCACCTCTGCTTACTAACATAGCAACTCCTTGGGAGCTTACTGGTAGTCTCACACACATGCAAGTACACTACAATCATCCAGGGAGTTGTTATTTGGCTGCAGTTTTCTGTGAGATGGAGGTGGTTCCCCAGACGGACAACTTTGACGCGCCCTGCCTCTTTTAAAATACCTAAACCAACACGTAGGTGTTAAAGTAGCGTTAAGAAAGCTAACAGCGACCTAGTTAAAGATATTTCTTCTTCTTCTTCTGAGACTTAGAATTCTGACATAATCTTCTGATAAAATGCAACCAATTTGGTCGTGGTAGGCTAGTGTTATAGACCTAACACGCTTCCACTTTTGCGAAATACCTACATGTTTCGCCGTTCTTCTTCGTTCTGGAAACCTAACCAACGGAGCATGTTTCTTAACCGATACATACATCTAATGCAGAATATTTTTCCAGTTTCCTTACTAATGTTCGCGCCAGTTGTCAAACATGGTTGTTTGCATGTTTCCATTTCTTTACAAATTCCCAAATTTTCTTATTTATTACTAGCTAGTCGCCCCGGCTTCGCACGAGTGATCTGATCGCTACCAAACTTCACAGGATCACCCGCTGAACTGATCTGAAGATTCCCTGAAAATTTCATCAAAATCTGCCCAGCCGTTTTTGAGTCCATAGAGGACATACAGACAAACATTCATTTTTATATACTCGTATATAGACATATTATTTACAGCGCATGAAGGAATAACCTATAGATAACCGACGAGACTGATTTTTCGTAGTGACTCAATTCACCGCTACGAGTCGGAGGGTAAAGTAGAACGCTCTCATTGGCTAATTCACGGATCCAACTTCTTGGGCGCTTTCTGGTGACCCCACTCATACGCAGGAATACAACAACCCTCCAAGGAGTTTATTACTTGATGCGGTTTTCTGTGAGATAGAGGTACTTCCCCGATTGGCGGATTTGATGCGCTCTGCCTCTCTTAGAAACATCATATTTTTCTCTATAACTCTATGTATCTATTTCTATCTATAACTTCACGCCAAATCCCTTGCGGGGTAGGACCGATTGCCAGATGACTACATCCTTACAAATCTCACTCGCTTCTTTAGCATTTACTGTTTATGCAAGCTTGCCAGTTTCTAAGGCCCCTGACATGACCTTCTGATAAAACACGATCAATTTAGTCATGGTAGGTCTTGACCTTTTTTTTATACGGGACAGGCCCACCACTCATACCCACCACTGTGTCTCCTGTGTAGCCAGAATTAACAGCGGCGACCAACAAAAAGGCAATGAACAGTGAAGTTCACTGCCGTCCCGGGGGTTAAACTACAGCTGCCTGGGGACTCACAACGAATTTAATTAGAAGAAATTTGTAGAAGTAGGAAGTCTTTGAATTGACATCCTCTCTTGGCAAAGTGAGAGCCAGCAATATGACAAATAAGGCATTTAAAAACCTCAAAGAGATGGCTCGTCAAGTGAAGCTCAACTGCCATGCACCATGTTTTATCAAATATCTAACACTATTGGGACCTAAACTGTAAGTTATTATCTAACACATCGATTCCAATAATATAGATTGCAAAACCGCCTAAACGCGCCACCAAATCAGAATAGTATACTACCCCGGATGTGATACGCAAGTAATTTAACATATCGTCCCGCTCCCGACGCCAGAGATCGCACTCACAGAGAACATGATGTGCTGTTTGCTCGAATTTATGATTTGTCGTAGAACACTCACATAAAGGCGATGACACAAGTATAAACGAAAAGAGCTTCACCCTAAAGTTTCCATACCCTGTTAAAAATTGCCCAACAGGATGATCCACTTCCAACCACTCTTTACTTAATCTGTCTCGCACTGATTGAAAGAACAGATACAAGTGGCGTCCTTTAGTAGACGTTTCAGATCTTTCTTGCCATTCACACAGCAAAGTTTCAAGTACCTCGTCAATTGATTTGAATAGTCTAAGTATTTTATTATGATCGCGATGTTTTAGAAAATCAGGGTGCATGTTTTTAGAGGTGTAGTACATTGAAGCGCGTCGTTGTATTTCTAAGTCAACTGGTAACACGCCTGCCAGTACTAGTAGTGCCTCGGTGCTCACAGTTCTATACGATTTACATACAAATATTAAAGCGAGACGCTGACTTTGCAGTAACTTACGACGCGCAGCACCTATGGTAGCCCTATCAGCCCATGCAGGTGAACCGTACGTAATACATCCTAAATATGTGGCAGCGTAAATATATTTTAACGTTTTAAAAATTAAGCCCCAGGTCGAGGTGGAAATTCGAGTTAACGCAAAAAAAATATTTTTGGCTTTTTCTCCAAAAGTCTTGGCCTTCCTCGGCTCCTACATCCTTCTACTTTCGCGTTGTATATCTGTTTCGTAATTCTATCTTCATGCTTTCTTTCTACATGTCCGAACGAATGGAGCACTTTTTTTAACATCGACACTCTTTTTCTGACCAGCTCTGTTTCTAAAATCATCATTGCGAATACGGCCTACAAGCGTTACGCTACAATTTTTGCGCAATGCTCGCATTTCACACGCGTTTATTCTATATTCTATTTTGATACTCTCTCTGCCATATCCAGTCTCGCTTCCATAAGTAAACTTTGGGACCAGCACTGCATTGTGTATAGCGTGCTGTGCCTTCGGCTCAATCTTTTATCGCTAAGAAGTTTTCCCAGCGCTCCATTCACACTATTCCCAGCACTCACTCGTCATTCCACATTAGCAGTGTTCCTTCCGTCTCTGCTGAAAGCGCATACAAGATATACAATCTCATTCACTTCTTCTAACAATTCGTCATCAACCGTAATCTTTGCATAGGTTCTGGTTTCTTCTCTTTCCAATACCATTGTATCTTCATATCATCTTTGTCTTCTTCGCATCCAGTAGTAATCCAGTCCTTTCTCCATACAATGTATATTTTCATATTTTTCTGTCTCCGATTTTGTAATTATCTGTAAATAAAAGATAAGAAGTCCAGTTAAGTTGAAGCAAAGTAGTTAGCATTACCAGCTATAAATTTACTACAAGTTTCAATAAAAACTTAAACTTTGAGACGCAGCTGCGCCAACCTATCATTTTACAATAATTAATCTACATAGGTAATAGTTAGAGTTTTTTAGCATCATAGCAGATGTTTCTAAAGTCGTTGTTTTATTTTGTAAAAAAAAAAAATATTACTTGCTTTTTAGTGAATCTTGCGTTCCATAACTGAAGAGCTCGGTGGCTCAGTCGTGAATGACGCGACCTCAACACCAACGCTCGTTTGATTCCCACACAAGACAAACCTTTGTTTGTATGAACATGTCTGTTTGTCTTGGTCTGGAGGTTTTAAGAGAGGTAAGGCGTTTCAAAGCAGCCCTGCCGTAGGTGGGCCGTAAGCATGAATACGCCCCGACGTTGTTTAAAAAAAAAAATGATTTATCGAAAGTGAACATGGGTAGACTTTCGGTTCAGAGACGACCAGTGAGAATTGTTACACATGGTATTGAGCTCTCAAGTTTAAGAAGAGACTTTGCCTCTGCTTGTGTGTTCAGTGTCGGCAACGCACTAGGCAACCCCTGTTGTTGCAAATGTCCATTGGTTACGGTAACTGCTTGCTTTCAGGTAGGCCGTACGTATGTTTGTCACATTAGAAGTATAAAAAATAGTGACTGTAAACGCCACTGAATGTCCAGAGAAGTTTTCTTCCGAGAAGTCTCAAATTGTGGAATAAACTCCCACCCGACGGTTTCCCGAGGGAAAAAAAATCAACCGAATTATTAACCTCCTCTTTATTTGAAGTTGGTTAACAAACGAGAGGTAAAACAAAACCGTATTTTGTAATATCCATGTTTGGGAAAGTTCTCCACCATACAGAAGACCGCAACCAAATAAGAACTTTCTTTAGGGTTTCTCATAGTAGAACTGGAGTTACCGACTTGGCTCTAAGGATCAGCAAGCTAAAGTGGCAGTGGGTAGGCCACATAACTCAAAGAACCGATGGTCTTTGGGGCAGAAAGGTTCTCGTATGGCGACCACGAACCTGAAACCGCAGCGTACGACGACCCTCTATTTGGTCTGGGCGGTTTTTCTGTTTGTGAAGTACCTCCACCTCACAGAAAATAACAACTCTGTGGAGGTTCCTTGTTCCTTGTTGTGTTTCTACGTGTAAGTGAGGTTACCAGTAACCTCTTCAAGAGTAGCTACTAGTAGTAGCAGAAACATCGAGCGCATGTAACTGTTTTACAGGTGAGCCGTATGCTTATTTGCCTACAGACGTTGTGTATAAAAATCAAACGGAATAAACTAAATGAGCTCAGTGTCCAACATTAGAGAGTGCCAGCTCCGAGCTCCGTCGGAGTCCATTGGGACCAATTAAGAGTATTGTATTGCCAATTACAGAAATGGAACTAAGATACAATTTTATCTTAGAGCAATAACAATAGTAACTACCAATTGATAATTAGGAAATATTGAGGAAACTAATGGAAATCAATATCATATGTAATGTTTTTCTTGCAAAGTCAGGAGATATACAAGCATGCGGCCTACCTGATATAAAGCGGTTACCGTAACTTGTGCTCGTAAATGCTTGCAATATATTAAATATCACACGCGATGCCACCTCAGCTGCTAATATAGCAACTTCTTAGAAACTTACTGGTGACTTACTGTAACTTATATAACTTACACTCTTTTTTATTATGGGACTTGATATTTTGCTGCATTTTCCTGTAAGGTTCAGATATGGGCACCACAAATGGGCTGCCTATACCTACGCGCCCTAACTCTCTTAAAAATACCCGGACCAAGGTAGATAGACATGTTCATGCACACAAATGTTTGTCCTGTTTGTGAATCGAACCCACGAGCATTGGTGTCAAAGTAGCTCATCAACTTGGTGCGTCATGCATTCATAAAGATCAAACCCTTTATTGGATTTAACACATTTTCTAGTGTCATTAAATTAAAAACTTTACATTGCGACATTGATATAATGAAAATGGATTCTGAGCAAATTGTTGAAGTTATGTCCTTGCAATTTATCTACTTTCTGTTATTACTGTCCTATAGTGGGCCGGCCACATAGTTCGTAGAACCGACCACCGTTGGAGAAGAAAGGTTCTCGAATGGCGTCCCTGTACTGGTACTCGCAGTGTGGGACGACCCCTCACTAGATGGAGCCACGACCTTAAGATGTTTGTAGGGACTCGATGGATGCAGGTGGCACAGGATGGAGACGAATGGCACTCTAGAGGGGAGGCCTATGTTCAGCAGTGGACGCTGCATTCTGAGATGATGATGAATTTATCTGTTATTACTACAGCGTTGGCATGTATCACAAATTTCGTCTTTTCGGATTTAACTACGTATTTGCAATTATCACTTGCTCAGCGGTGAAGGAAAACATCGTGAGGAAACCCCTACGTTCAACAAATTATATTTCGAAAACGTGCGACCTTACCTAAAAAAGGTATGGTTTTCCCTCTGGGATGTAGAGGTATGACGGCAGTCGCAGTATCTTCGCCAAATCCTTAGTCTTCGGTAGCAGACCCCGCCAATACTTATCCCGCTTCCTTAGCCACTAGGAATGGTGTATCAAATGGATTAGGAAACGGAATAAGGCTAGGAAGAAGAGTTACAGACTTAGGTATACTACTTACTTACTTTTGCGTGAAGGTCTTCTTGGTTGCTTCATGCAGAAGATCATTTAAACGAACTCAAATCTGCTGGTCCAGGTTAGTGGCCGTGTGGTACCTGTGTAGCTAAGGGTGCGCCATCCGCGGCACGCGTGCCATCGTGTTCTTAGCTCAGTAATAATAACCTACAAAAACGGGTTGAGGTATCGGTTGGACTTAGGCGGGTATTTTGCTATACACGGTTTGGTTTTCGATGTTTTTGTTTTTGTTTGTCATGCGCGCTTCTATAATGTAAGTGACTCTTCAACCACGAATAAGCTATGCATAGCTTGAGATGGTTGATAAATATGTATAAAATAGTAATATATATAATGTATTTGACGAGCTCGGTGGCTCAGTGGTGGAACGCGCTGTTACGCTACTTTGACACCAACGCTCGTGGGTTCGATTCCCACACAGTACAAACATTTGTGTGCATGAACATGTCTGTTTGTATTGGTTTGGGTATTATCTATGTACGAGTTTAATAAGTATGTATTTACAAAAAAAAATGTATTTACGTACCTATGTTTATCAGTTGTCTAGTACCCATAACTCAAGCTTCGCTTACTTTGGGGCTAGGTGGCGCTGTGTAATTTGTCCGACAATATTTATTTTTTATTTTATTAAGCAATAAAAGTCATATCTATATATTTAGATTGCGACAGTGATACAATGAGAATAGACCCTGAAGATATTTATTGTGCATGAACACGTTTGTTTGTCTAGATCTTGGTTTTTTTAAAGAGAGGTATGATGCATTAAAGCAGCCCGTCTGTGGAAATACCTCCACCACACAGAAAACCACAGCCAAATAACAGCTCTATAAACGGCGGTTTACTTTAATACAAGTGTTAAAATATTAACAAACCTGTAATATTTGCTTAGCAATGGCAATACATTGTATAATATGTATGATGTCGATATTACGGTTCACTTCACAAGCGGGTACACAAATTCCGTTGGCTTCACTCAATCGAATCAAGTTAAATACACGTTCAAACGTGGATTCTATACGTAGGTACGTTTGCAGTTGGTTCGCCGGTTTTGTATCGTCTTGTACGAACGAGTATGCCTGTGATAATGTACGTCGTAGTTAAACAATTCTAACGTCTAACTCTGCCTTGAATAAATACTTTATATACATTGACGAGCTCGCTGGCTCAGTCGTGAATGACGCGACTTTGACACCAACGCTCGTGGGTTCGGTTCCCACACAAGTCAATCATATATGTGCATGAACATGTCTGTTTGTCTTGGTCTGGATGTTTTCAGAGAGGTAGGGCGCATCAAAGCAGCCCGTCTGGGTAAGTGTCTCCACCTCACAGAAAATCGCAGCCAAATAACAACTCCCTAGAGGGTTGTTGTGTTCTTGCGCGTGAGTGAGGTCACCAGTAAGCTCCTAAGGAGTTGTTGTGTTAGCATCAGAGGTGGCGCGACTGATACTTGTACTACAAGCGTTAATAGGCCACGGTAACCGCTTTACTGCTGGTAGGCCGTATGCTCGAATGCCTGCCGAAGTTGTTGATTGTTGCGATTTGTCTGTCGTTCTAATAGGAAGAGACGATTTTATTTTATTTTAGTATCTTTAGTATTCATAATCAATTATAAGTTACTTTTAAATAAAAAAAACTGCCTTCCAAAAGCACCCAGGAACTAAAAAGCGAATAATAATTGGTCACAATTACTTACGATTTTTGGAGTCGGTGTCAGTATATTGATATTGTTGTGTTAGCATCAGAGGTGGCAACACACGACTGATACTTGTACTACAAGCGTTAATAGGCCACGGTAACAATTGATATTATGCGGCTGTCACACTTTTTATTTAATAATAATTTCTGTTTTGCTTTTTAGTGGTATAAATAAATAAAAAATAGAGATTGAAAGTCCTCATCAAAAACTGTTGCTGAAGGGATCCACAACCAAAAACATTATCTGTGTATATGTTATTGTTTATGTTGATTTCACAAAAAGCGCTGAATCAATTTCGATAAAATTTATATGGGTCCACCTCTTATTACCTACCAAACAAAAAAAGAATCATCAAAATTGGTGAAATGATTGCGTAACAAACATTAAAAAAAACAGTCGAATTGAGAAAGTCCTCCTTTTTTGAAGACGGGTAAAAAAATCGGGAGCAGTATGAAAAGGAAAAATCAAAGTCGTGTATGTTTTCCTTAAATTTTCAATAATGATTTCGTATTTCAACCTTTGGGGCGAATACTAATTCATATCAGCTTACTTATTTCACGTCGAAAGGCCGCAATGCTTTGACATGATTTTTAATGAAGATAATTGTAGATCTGCAGAGTGACGTATGCTACTTTATATCTCAGGAAGTACTTCCCCTTTCCCTTGACCACGAGGGTAAAGCCGCGAGTAATAACCAGTAAGTAGGTAATAAATTCTATTAAAGTAAATAAATACACGATTACATTTTTCATATCTTTCTAGATTTCTTTTATACCATTAAAACAAACAGGCGTACGGCTGGGACCTTAGTAATAAGTTACATAATATATTGGGGTATCTTTGAAAATAAATATAAGACAGCCACCCAACAAGTTGTTAAATCCCTTTGTGAACTTTGGAACATTCCGAGTGTAAGCTAGAAAAGCACAACAAATTAAGATTGATGGTATTCCTGTGCGTGTCACTCTTAGTGAACACGCAAGTTAAGCAACTCCGACCGCACCTATCACTGACTTAGCTTAACCACTAGCGACAGCCGGGACCGACGACTTAACGTGCCCAAGCACCGAGAAACTCGGGATAGATAAACCCATCCATGGACAGGCTGCGGTCGACGTTGCTTAACCTGCGTGTTCGGTTAGAACGACACGCGCAGCGACGCTAGTGAGCTCTTATGTATAGTTAGTCGTCTCGAATTCCTATGAAATTTTGAGGGCACTGCACAATGTGCTATTTTCGATAGATGCTTCCCATATTTGCAAGTATTAATAGATTACGGTGACCACTTTATATCAGGTAGGCCGTGCCATTATATTGTATAAAAATACTTTAATATTATATTAATTATTATATAACAAACCAACTTTGACTACTGTGTTAAGAAAGGTATCTTGTACCTTATTTAAAACACAGAACTCATGAATGGTAGAGAAAAAAAGCTTTAGTGGTAAATAGGTAGCCTATGTCACATTACAATTATAATGCAGATGGAGCGCGCACAAACACTAACAAAACCAGTGCTGTGATTCTTTAATCCTTGCACACCTATAATCGTACGAGCATTTGACCATACTGATGGTAAGCTCGATTCTCTGCAGAGAGATTCTAACCACTGTTTTACATACAAGCATACGACCCACCTGACGTAAATCGGTTACCATAGCCTATGTACTCTTGCATTACATTACCTCTGCTGCTAACACAGCAACTCCTTAGGATCTTACTGGTGATCTCATTCACACGCTAGAACACAACAACCCTTGAGGAACCTGTTATTCGGCTACGGGTTTCTGTGACGTGGAGATACCTTCCCAGACAGACAAACAGACATGTCCATGCACTCAAACGTTTGTCCTGTGTGGGAATCGAACCTTTGGTGGACGTCAAAGTAACATCGTCATGGGTACAATCATAACACCCTCTTACTGTAATAAAGATTGCCGTAATTAGGTCAGCTAGTTAATTGACTTTGTGACGATCAAAGTTATGTGATGGAGTGAATCCCATTTTAGCGACCAAACTTTCCTCGTTTGCATCACTTGGAGAGGGAGCTTAAATTGTCACTGTTTCTACCTCACTTGATTATTTATGACACGCGCTATGTTCTTCGATCCAATAATAATATTTTACACACTGCTATCTTTAAATTTTACATGTAACTATGTGATTATTGAATTATACTGACTACGTTGATGATAATGACGACTATCGTCGAAAGATTACACATAGTTTAGATCTCCAAATAAGAGCTTGTAAAGTTGCCATACCTATTTTATATTACACATATAATAGATGTATAGCACATTACATTGCGTTTTTGTTTCTGTGTCTTTATTATAATTATACTATGGGGTAACACCCCATAGGATAGGGGATCAGAGAAGAATGACCGAAGGACGTCTACTGTTAAACATAAGACTCCCCCTTTGACTTCCACAGTAATCAGTCCTGTATTGCTTGCATCCAACGGCTCCCTACGATCTTCATAAGATCGCCGGTTCATCGTGCGGGGGGGCCGTCCAACGCTGCGTTTTCCGGTTCGTGGTCCCCATTCCAGAACCTTTTTGCCCCAACGGCCATCGGTTCTTCGGACTATATGGTCTGCACACTGCTGCTTTCGCTTGCTGATCCTTAGAGCCAACTCGGTAACTCTAGTTCTGCTACGGATATGCTCATTTCTGAACCTATCTAGAAACTCCGACCATGGCTGTCCCCATCGCATGCTGTGCAACCTTGAGCTTTCGAGTGAGGCCTATAGTAAAGGACCACGTTTCTGTCCCGTAAGTCACCACTGGCAATACACATTGGTCGAAAACTTTCGTCTTGAGACATTGAGTTATAATATAATACTCCTCAACAATTCGATATACCTATAATCAATGCGGCACCGCTTGAGAGACTGGAGTATAGCCAACTCTCGATCAAATCGAAGGCCTTCTCATAGTCCACAAACGCTAAGCATAGTGGCTGGTTATACTCCTCGGTCTTTTGTATAACCTGCCGGAGCGTATGTACGTAGTCAGGTCTATGTTCCGGAGGCTGAAAGTCATCAAACCTGCGTGCAAGATGATTTGTGACATTCCTTGAAAACAGCTTATAGACATGGCTCAGAAAAGAGATGTGTCTATAGTTCTTCAATAAGGTTTTAACACCTTTCTGGAACATCAAACACAACAAACAACACTTCAGGTTACGAAGGGAACGCCGGACCATAAACCCAACATCACCTTAGGACTGCTGGTCGTCTTTCCGAAAATACAACAAGTTGCCGGACTCGAGAATTGTCATGTCCTCGCCCTTTCTTCTGACTTCTGATAATCCAATGGCATCCCAATGAAACTTCTCTATTTCTTCTTCCAGCCCTGTATTTTTTTCGTCTGTCCTCAATGCACGCGTGTTATATGTTGCCAAGTTCAGTCGCCGTCGATTTTGGTAGCCGGATTTCAGCCGGGAATTCTTCGCTCTCCCTGCCCCGCAATTACTGCGACCACTGCCGTAGTGCGGAATAGCGGGGCCGCGGCGACTAGGAGCTGTGTATTTCTAGTGTCTGCCATATCTAGGGGGTCTTGTCATAATTACCATGCTTGGTATGGTAGTTGGAGATCGCAGTATTAGGTAGTGCACGAGATGACGCTACTTCCCGTTATCCGGAAATGTATTTTCCTCAGCCGACTCCTACGGCACCCACGGAATGAGAGGGGGTGGCGCGATTCTATGCTAACACCACACGGCGAGTTATAATTGTACCTATAAATTATCCAAAACTATATCCGAAGAAAAGAAAAAGATAAGAGGTTATCCAGTCGGGAAGTTGTTAAATATCAATTTTTACTTCTCATAAAATATCTTGATAGAATTAATAAATATAGTATTGCGATAAGCAAGACCAGTCAGTTACTTGCCAATTAGCGCCATTTATTTATTTGTTATGAAGACCACAAATTGACATAAGACGAATTAAATTAAAAACGTAATTTGATAAATCCAGTGACATTTCTAGAACGGGGGAATTCTTCCATTCTTTCATTATAATGGTAATCCGTGATTGTTCTGAGCTGTAATGAAATTCGCGGCAGTTTAGAGCGATTTCACTTGATTAATGCCAGGCTCTTCGGGCCCAGTCGGAAATTAAGCTTCCTTAACGAAGTTTATTGCACTTTTTGTTAACTTGTTTCTTAATTAATTTGTAGCAACAAGTGCCGACCAATTTTCGAGAGGATAAATCAGAAATGTAAATGTGCGTAGCGCATTATTTTGCTATAGAAATGTTTTACGGTAGCATGGGCTTCCTCTACCCACACACGAATTTACACACACGCATGGAAATTTTGAATTTCGAGTTATAGGATGACATCAATCTACATTTGTAACTATATAATATGTATATATACACATGAAAATCAATTGCTGTATGTAAGTTTTTTTGTTGTTTTCTTAATTGTTAGTATATATTTGTAAAAATCCACCAAAAAAGTCAGAAAATCTCATAATAATATTGTATGACAATTTTAATACTAAAATGTGACTTTTAGTCTCATATCTCTTCATTTAATGCTTCCATAATAAAAACATCAACATTATGTTACATATATATTCATAATATTCATAATAAATATTAAAGGTATGTAGAAGGAGGAACGGAAACATAATAATATGGATAGGATAGGAAGTGTACTCTTAGTAGAACGATGTAGGAGCCGAAAAAAACCCAGACTTACCTACCATGACTAAATTGATCGTGTTTTATCAGAAGGTGATGTCAGGAGCCTTAGAAACCGTCGGGCCTGCATGAGAAGAGCAATCAATTTTAAAGAAGCGAGTGAGGTGTGTCAGTTTAGAAGTATTTGGCGCTCGTCTCTCTCTGTCTACGCCTCAAGGGATTTGGTGTGAAGTTATAGATAGATAGATAACAATGTTAAAGAAAATAAAATGTTGTAGTGGAGTTTTGTTAAAGCGAGCTAATCTCTCGAAGAGATCTCTCCAAGCAACTTGTGCTATTGGACGTTTTAATAATGAATCGAGAAATATTATGTACCTATAACCCATCTTTACTAACAAGGGACACAATTGGTTCAGTATCATTCTAGAGTCCAAGCTAATCTCACCAGCACGTGATGCTATCTGTTGGCTGCGAAAGGGGAAAATAGCTCAACCATGAAAGAAACAACCTATAGCGAACAGTGACGGTTTGAGCTTAGTAATCCTAATCACCACTACGGGTTAGGGCATGAAGTAGAACGCGCAGCACTTATTGGCTAGTTCAAGGATCAACATCGCGTCACTTATCATCAGCATATTGGTTAAGATATCCTCTTATTAGTCAATAGATGAGATATTTGGGTGCTAAAATACTATATTCTGTGTCGAGGGTCAAGAGTCAAGGGTGTCTCTATCTCAAGTGGTTTATTGGTTTGTGCTCTCCACCTTCCAAAAGGCCGCTGCAAGGTTAAGACTCTCTGTATGGTGATCCTGTTCCTATTAGCCTTTTTATAGCGTTTAGTGACAAACGTACGACTTATGGTATGGTAAGCAGTTACCATAGTGTATAGACACATGCACCACACCAGACACGACACCAGAAGGATCAGGCCGCGTGTCCACCGCACGTCCGAGCGCCACGCCCCGTCCTGGCCGCTAGTTAGGCGTGACCACTAGAATTCGGCCCGATTTTATGACGGGCCGATGTGCTGGCAATACAAAACACGTTTGTTCTAGTCCACATACTCCGTTCGCCGGTTTTTGTTTTGTCTATCATAAAATTGTAAAAAAATGGCTAAGAAATTCAAATACGATATTTATAAACTAATCGAATTTGTAGAGTAGAGAGATGAGTAGAGAAGAAGAGGTTCTGTGAGGTGGAGGTACTTCCCCAGACGGGCTGCTTTGATGTGCCCTATATCTCTTTTTTTGCTCTCAATTTTTTGAAGTCTGGTAATACAATGGGAAGTCTTGCCAATAGCATAAACCATACCTCGCTTGGTTGTGTTTGTTTTTAAGTCGTATTGTTAACAATCAAATCAAAGCAGATATCTAAACTCTCAAAAGACCGGAGTAGCTCAAGAAGAATATATCCACAGACAAGTTTGATTACACTAAAACTTACAGCAATGTCTTCATATTTCACATTTCTTACGAAATGTATTATCATCAAATATATTATCTATCTTTAAATCCCTTGCGGGGTAGGCAGAGTGAATCTAGCTGCACATGATCCGGTCCTTATACGTCTCATTCGCTCCTTTAACATTTATAGCTCTTCTCATGCACGATCACCGGTTTCGTGGATTCCTGGCATCATCTAATAAAATACGACTAATTTGACCATGGCAGCTCAATCTTGGCCATTCTCGGCTCGTTTTGTTACTCTAACACCGACACTTTTTTTTAAACCAATTCTGTTTCTAGCATCATCATTGCGAATGCTGTCTACAATCGTTACGCCACATATTTTGTGCAATGCTCGCATTACGACTGTTTTTATTCTACTTTCGTACTCTCTCTGCACTACCCAGCTCTTGCTTCCGTAAGTTAGCGTTGGAACCAGCACTGCGTTGTGTATAGCGAGCAGTATCTTCTGACTTAAGCTTATACTCCCAAGAAGTGTTCCCGACGCTCCATTCTCACAATTTCCAGTATTCACTCATGTTTCTACATCAGAGGATTACAATGGTACTCGTAAATGCATGGTTACGTTGCATGTGACAATATGTCTGCTGGTGCGCGTAGGTAGTGTCGAACATGGAACAATGTGTTTGTTCAAAGTGTTCATGTCAATCTAATTGTAGATAATATGTGTTTGTAGGTAAATTATTACTGAGGCAAGGGTTCACGATTTTTCAATGGCAACTTCACTGGCACGTGATGTGAACTACCGACTAGCAAACGAGTCCTATACAAATGAGTGGTAATGTTAGTGCACAGTATATATACATATTTGTAAAATAAAATCGTAGCAGGATCGAATTTGTTTTAAAAAGCGATGCAGCTGAACTATACTATCGCTACAGAAACCAACACAGTCAAGCATAGAGTATCATTCACGCATTGCAACCATTGATATTTCAGCAGTTTTGGTAACAATATTCGCAGGAATATAAATAACTCTTTACAAATTGTTAATAGATTCAGGCGTTATTTGCATCTTTTTCAAATTGCATCTTTACAAATTGTTATGTTTATAACCTATATATACTCGTACTTCCCCAATCGAGCAAGTACTGGTTAATATAGCTATCCTCTATCTTTCGTGAAAGCCTTATGAATCCGAGATGGACAGCCTTATTTACTTATTCTAACGCTTCGTTGTTGATGAGGAAGTGTTATATTGTCTATCATGTATCATGTAGCGATAAATGAATGTTAAAGAAGCACATGCGGTATGCAAGAACTGAGTTATGTGGCACTAGGTTCTCTCTGTATACCCCGCAAGTGATTTGGCGTTGCGATATAGTGAGATAGATGTAGCTATATTTTTTTTATACTACGTCGGGAGGCATACAAGCATACGGCCTGATGTAAAGCGGGTACCGTAGCCTATTAATGCTTGCGATATATTGAGTATCACTCGCGCGATGCCTCCTCTGCTGCTTACACAACAACTCCTTGGGAGCTTACTGGTGACGTCACTCACACGCAGGACTCTGTAGGGAGTTGTTATTTGGCTGCTTTCTGTGAGGTGGAGGTATTTCCCCAGCCGCGCTGCTTTGATGCGCCCTACCTCTCTTAAAACATGCAGACCAAGACAAACAGACATGTTCATGTACACAAATGTTAGCCTAGTGTGGGAATCGAACCCACGAGCGTTGGTGTCAAAGTTGCGTCATTCACGACTGAGCCACCGAGCTCGTCAGACTACTATATATAACTTTACTAACTACATCATGTGACATCGTCCGCGCATTTGTCCGGTATCCAGTAGGAATAGAATTTTTCTACTTTCTTTCCTTTTCCTCGGCTTCAAATAGTGGTATCGTGGTGTCGAATAGCCTTCCTCAAGAATTGGATTACCAAATGCAAAAAAAATATCAAACTAACAACTATATTCTTCCGCTTTATATAATATATTATGTGTAGATTGTAGAAGTATACCTACGATAAATACTAGTCAAGTGAACAATTCATCGAAAGCGCACTCAACTCTATTGATGTCCGGGTATCTTGACCCAAACGGCTCACAATATCCTGTGTCTTGACCCGGAATAGATTTATAAACACAAAAGTTCTCAGTTCCTCACGGGAATGAATGCATCAAAGGAGCTTAACTCACTTCTCAGCATAATGCGCCGCTCGCTAACTACGTTTGTTAGCTTCTGTGTAGTTTTACTGTGTAGGTATTTCGGAATTTAGCATTTAATATTTCTATTTTTTTTTAATTAATTAAGTTCTATCTATCTAGCGTTTTTTACCGGAGTCTATGAACATTTGCAAGACATTAAGTGTCACTCACGCGTCACCATCTTTGCTGCTAACACACCTTAGGAGCTCACTCACTCGCAACAACACATCAACCCTGCAGGGATTTGTTATTTGGCTGCGGTTTTCGATGAGGTTGGGATAATTCCTTTTTTCAGGTTACTTTGATTCGCCCCATGTTTCTTAAAAACACCCAGACCAAGACCAACAGGCATGTTAATGTACACAAATGTTTGTCTTGTGTGGGGAACCAACACCCGAGCGTTAGCGTCAAAGTAACTAACCGCAGTGCCACTGAGCTCATTCCATCTACCAGTATTTGTAAGCAAATAGCTTCACTTGGTAATATGTCCTGTTACAAAGTTGCATGAGGTCCGTAGCCTACGGAAATTTGTGATATAATAACTCTTCTGGCGCTTCGTTATCTCACGAGTACACAGAAAAACTACAATTTTACAAACAATTGTTATTTGATTGTAGCGTTTTGTAATGTAGTGATAACTGTCCAAGCTGTCTGTTCGCTTGAAAAGTGCTTCATAGAAGATTGTGACATTTCTCTACCGAAGCAACTGTACGGAATGTCTTATGGAGATATTGAATAACTATGAAAAAATATTTTTATAATGTATACATTTATTTGCAACCAGTAAAACGTGCCGAATGGTATGCTAACGGTCTTTTTTCCTAATTTTACCATATATTTTATAATTTAATCTCTGCTACGACATCCTGAGAGAAATACAAATCTAAGGGTATCTCGTATTTAAAAATCGGTCAAGCGGTATAGGCTACAGGAGAGCACGATAGTTACAAAGTTTTTGACAGTTCATGTCGGCATATTAATTACAAGCTGTTAACCGCGGTTTCGTCCCGGTGGTCAAAGGGAAACGTGTTTTCCTGTAGGAGTGAGATATTTTATTGCTGTAAAAAGTTTACTATTTCCCTTTCGGATTTACGAGGTCCGCTACCTAAACTTAAGGATTTGGCGAAAATACTGATTTTTACATAGAACGACTGCCATAAAAGCTCTACAATTCAGAGGGAAAACCAGTGCTTTCTTATGTTAAGTGACACTTCCTTAAAAATATATTTTCTTGGAAATACGGCATCCTCGCGATGTTTTCCTTCACCGTCGAGCAAATGATAATTACATATATGTTCATAAATCCGAAAATACAAATTGTGCACATACCAGGATTCGTAACGAGGACCAATTCTTTATCCACTGTAACTGCTCAACTCAACTCGATCTTACATTCAAGTTTCGGGCATAGGAAGGCCCGAAAGATTTGTGTTTTCAGGTTTATGCATCTCTCATGGATTGTGCATATCTCAATAAAAATTCATATCAATTAGTTGCTCCGTTTCGACGTGAAAGAAGTATAGTAAATAAATATAAATATTGTCGGACAAATTACACAGCGCCACCTAGCCCCAAAGTAAGCGAAGCTTGTGTTATGCGTACTAGACAACTGATAAACATACGTATTTTTTTTTTTTGTAAATACATACTTATCATACATAGAAAATACCCAGACCAATACAAACAGACATGTTCATGCACACAATTGTTTGTACTGTGTGGGAATCGAACCCATGAGCGTTGGTGTTAAGTAGCGTAACAGCGCGTTCCACCACTGAGCCACCGAAACAAACTTCATCAAACAAACTTTCACATTTATAATATTTGTATGGATAACCCATACACCATGACATTTCGGAATTAACAACAACTTGAAAATGAAGATACAATACACTTACGTACAGTGAATGAACATTGCCGTCCTTCTGCCGGGCAAATAGTTTACAAGTGGACAAGCTCAAATACTGAATCCGTTTTATTATGAGGACCCAAAACGCTTTTTATCGATCGAAACTAAGCACATAGTTCGGAGCGAATACAGCAAAAGTCAGAGATCATTAAGGCTCTATACAATATATCCCAAAGAAGCTTTTTGCTAACGCCAACTCCTGGAGCGGCGTGATATCAAAGGAGTGGATTGCGCCGTCGACGCTGCCGGATCAAATATTTGTTGAACAACAAAGAACTTGCTTCGTGTATCGCCTGAGCCATTAATCAACCTATTATTGTATGTGGTGGCACAAAGCGCAATATTGCCTTTCGGCCTTGGCAGGCGCTACACTCATAGACCGATTGCTATAATGACCTATTTAAGAAGAGTTAAACGAAAATCAATAGCTGCAGTATTATTTCTAAACTGTTGGTATAATTTATTCGGTGCGGATTTGACCTGTGTTTAAAATATAGTTGTGGAGTTTAGCGGATTGGGAGAGTCAAATGTAGAATGAAATTTTTGGTATGTGTGACTTACAAACGTTTTAGAGCTAACAACGACCTCATCTGCGCATGGTGCAGGCTGCTGATTTCCAAATAAGTCTATAGAGATATAAGATAGTAAACAGCTATATATTTTTTTTCTTTATTCCGCTAGTTCGCCAGCGAGGAGTTTAATTAATATTTATGTGTGCTAATATTACCTACCTACACCTGCTTAAACGTAGTAACTTAGCTAAATAAATAATAGAATTGTAATCAATAAGTTTCCGTTTTTTACAAGCATGCCGCCCACCTGATGTAAATCGGTTACCGTAGCCTATGAATATGTATAATGGTAACCGGCATACCCCACAGGATAAGCAAGCTGAAGTGGCAGCGGGCCGGCCACACGGTGTAATACGTCCCCCCACTAGATGGAGCGACGACTTCAAGAGGTTTATAGGTGGTCGATGGAAGCAGGTGGCACAGGATCGAGACGAATGACACTCTAGAGGGGATGCCTATTTTTAGCAGAGGACGAATACAGGCTGTGATGATGATGATGATGATTCTCGGTACTTTTCTATAACGTATTCATACATGCTTCAGTGAGTCAAGAATGGTTTCACCGAGCCCAGGCAATCATATACGAGAGAGAACATTAATTGAGTTAAACAATTTTTGTTATATTCTATTAACATGACATGACCCTCAAAATCTTACCAAAAGCATATTGGTGTGTAAAAAAAAAATATGGAAAGTATTTAATAAAATGTTTATAAATATACACTTTAGCCACTTCATCATTACAGTCGGATGTTTCAAATTGAGCCCTATTTATTGGTTCGATGTAACATAACAACCGCTCAAAATGTAGAGTTTTTGGCAATTTTCACAAAATGGCTTCGTATATGATCGCCTGGGCTCGGTGAAACCATTCTTGACTCACTGAAGCATGTATTAATACGTTATAGAAAAGTACCGAGAATACAGGTGTCGATATTTGAAAAATAACGACGGTACATAATAGCTCATTAAATACATTAAATAAATTAACATATTTAACAGGGAGAGTAAAATGGAATTTTAAACATGTATTTTTGAAGATTTTTAACATCTTCACACCTCACCTCACTTACGAACACAACACCTCTCTAGGGAGTTGCTATTTGGCTCCGATTTTTCTGTGAGGTGGAGGTACTTCCCCAGTCGGGCTGCTCTGATGCGCCCTACCTCTGTTAAAAAACCAAGACCAAGACTAAGAGAGATGTTCACGCGCACAAATGTTTATCCTGTGAATCGAACCCACGAGCGTCAAAGTAGCCTAACAGCGCGTTTCACAACTGCGCCACCGAGCTCGTCAAAGTTGGCCATGTTGTATATTGGCCATCAGGTAGGCTATATAGACCAAATGCCTCCGACGCTGTATAAAACAAAGGTAATACAGACGGTCTATATACAGCAGTGGATATATACAGGCTGATCATTATTTCGTTTTGCATATTTTATCGCTAACGTTTGACTATGCTTGATATGTAGAGATATAATACAATTACTATTAAACATTCATTTGTCGCTCACGCAAACTGGATCGATTGATTTGCTACGGTCCTTGACTTTGCCTAGTATATAAATAAATATATACTAGCGCGAATGATATTCGACGACATTGATATTGACATTGATAGTTGACAGAGTGCAACGTGGGCACTATCCGACTTCAGTGATGGTTTGGTGGGGTATTAGCTATGAAGGAGTGACTGAGCCATACTTTTGTGAAAAAGGTATCAAAACATCGGCACAAGTGTATCAAGATACCATTCTTGAGAAGGTAGTGAAGCCCCTTACCAACACCATGTTCAATAACTAAGAATGGTCCTTCCAGCAAGACTCGGCGCCGGGTCATAAAGCTCGGTCTACGCAGTCTTGGTTGAAAACGAACGTTTCGGACTTCATCAGAGCTGAAGACTGGCCGTCGTCTAGTCCCGACCTTAATCCGCTGGATTATGATTTATGGTCAGTTTTAGAGAGTACGGCTTGCTCTAAATGCCATAATAATTTGGAGTCCCTAAAACAATCCGTACGATAGGCAGTGAAGAATTTTCCCATGGAAAGTGTGCGTGCTTCTATTGATAACTGGCCTCAACGTTTAAAGGACTGTATGGCAGCCAATGGAAACCACTTCGAGTAAGCTTTTTATATTTTAAATTGTCTTTAAATATTTATGTATTAAACTAACACACTGTAAAAGTAATAAATGTTATTTGCAATAGATTTTTTTTTCTTTGATTCAGTATTTATGGCAAGATATAATAACTATGCTATAAACTAAACAACTATGCTTTTATGCCTCCTGACGTTGTGTATATATGTACATATATATATCCAAAGCAAAGTGTATTCCCTCAGGTCATAACAAATGGTACCGGCACGCAATGCACTCAGCAGTTAACGAACAGAAGTCGGAAAGCAACGAAAGATCCGGCTTGAGATTTCCTACATTCATTGCAACTAACCTAAAGACTATTTACTAAAGCCTATTTATTCTTCTTGATAGTATTTCCTAATCTACTAGGATTGATCCAATTCATGAGACTAAGTATTCAGAGATTGATTTTGACAAGGAGCAACTGCTACCCTCAACCCAGAGGGAAAACCAGACCTTTTTTAGGTTAGGTCACGTGTGTTTTAAATATATCATTTCTGGTATGTGCGTGTTTCCTTTCACGCCGAGCACCGAGAATACAGGTGTCGATATTTGAAAAATAACGACGGTACATATAGCTCATTAAATATTTTAAATAAATTGACATATTCAATTACATAAATGTGCAAAATTAAGTTTAGGTAGCGAAAATCACTAATCCTAATAGATTAATGGTATAACGAAGACTGTAGACAGAACTAGTATATGAAGTCACGTCAAATAAAAACCAGTTGAGAATGCGCAAGCTTGCATTGCCAGATGAACACCTGGCTCGCCAATTATATAACAATACATTTTTTTTTTATTTGTCGCCCATTTTGACCATGTTCCTTAAGAGATAGGAACTGTGTTCCTGAATATTCGAATATTCGAAAAAAAGCGACAGACAAGCACACAGACAAACATATAGATTTCATATAGGAACGGTGTTCCTGAAATACGGGTTGCACTCCGGGAGTGCCGGCAGAAGTGAAAACTTGAACATGCGGACCAAACAGCGATGTTGATGAACTACGAAACGCGTAAGCGCCAAGTATTTCATGGCGCTTACAACGTTTTGGTCTCGAGAAAATAATGCCCTATGAACGATCTAGCGCTTCATGTTTTAATTGTTTAATTAGATGTAACTAACGTTTTAGTGCTGCAGCGACCTTAAGTTCTAATTCTCACCAAAATCAAGGTCATGTGTCCTGACGCGAGTTTAACATTTTTTACTCATCTCAAAAAATGCACAACGCCGCTAAAGAAGTTTTCACTTCAAAAATATTGTACTGAACGACTCACTGTATATAAAGTATTTACGGTCATTCATAATGTACGACTAGGTACGCAAACGAACAAAAAATCCGACTTCAAAGTTGTTTGCAGGTCCCTATACAGCCGAAGTAACTGTGAACATGAACACGCCTGCACCGGTAACCCTTGAAAAGGTCTTTATCGGTCCATAAAACTTCTTTTATGTAACGAGAAGTTTCTGTACCGAACGGCAAGTTGTTTGATGGTCACCCCTTGAAAATAATTTTCTGAGCTCTCTACCGGTTTTCTGATCGCTTCGCAAGTTACTACCGATAAAATAAATTTTATATATAAAATAAATTCAGTTATGATCCTTTTTATTTTTTTCGAAGGCCCTCCGACGGAATAATAAGAGGATGATCCGAGAATGAATGTTGCTAATACGTTCTTCTTTTGACTTAAGAGTATCTTTTCTTGCTTGACGAATTTGGAGACGGTACTAGACTGTTCGAGTGTCTAAGATTGGGTACTCTATTTAAGACTCAACTGTTTTCTCAATCATAGCGTTATCCCGTTTCCTAATTCATTGGGAATGGCGGGGTCCGTATCTAAAGCACAAGGATTTGGCGAAGATACTGGTATTTACATATCAGGTTTTTATCATGTTTTTATTATGTTTTAAGCGCGGTTGGGCGCATTAAAGCAGCCCGTCCGGGGAAGAAACTCCACCTCACCGAAAACCGAAGTCAAATGACAACTACGTAGAGATTGAATTAAACAATTTTCAAAGGAAGTATCGCGGGTTTTATTTATTTTGTTGAACCTGACGTTTCGAACGCTTTGCAGCGTCCGTGGTCGCAGGAAGACTAAGGTGATATTTGTCTTACATTGGTTATTCAATTATTACATCTACCGACATCAGAGACATGTTACTTGTCTCTGACCGACATGGATGGATTAATTATATATGTTCCGATTAGAATACTTAACCCCCCATCTACCATCACTTACTAGGCGAATGTGTACGGCCCTCTGCCACTTCAGCTTATTTTTAAAGTGGTAACCTTTGCATATACTTTTGACAACGTAAGTATCGCTGCTAACACAGCGACTCCTCAGGAGCTTATTGATAACCTCACTCACTCGCGGGAACACAACGTCCCTCCAGGGAGATATTATTTGACTGCAGTTAAGAACAGTGTTAGCCTATTAGATAGAGAACCGGCCTAATCAACAACAGGTCCCAACAGGTTCGAATCCTGGCATGTACCACCTGGCATATTCGTATTTTCGGATTTATGTACACATATTTGTAATTATCACTTGCTAGGCGGTGAAGGAAACCATCGTCACGAAACCCGCTTGTCCAGAAAATTATATTTTGAAAGACGTGTGACCTTACCTAAGAATGATCTGGTTTCCCCTCTGGGTTGCGGAGGTCTGACGGCAGCCGCTCCATGTAAAAATCAGTGGCATCTTCGCCAAATCCTTAAGCTTAGGTAGCGGACCCCGCCAATCCTAATGGATTAGGAAACGGGGTAACGCTAAGAAGAATAATAGAGTTATAATTGACTGCGGTGCAAATTCTGCTACCTTGCGTCGCCCCGCATCCCCTGGGGCGATCGCCTCCGATGAAGCCTTAAAAGCCTTCCCGGCTAAAGGCATCCATAGGCGGTGTTTAGTCAGTAGGAGTCTGACTTAACTCGGCCGTCTGAAAGGGTACTCATGAGAGTTCACCGCCTCCCTCCCATCGGGTTCCAGAGGGTAGCCCTCACGGAAGAATGACTAACGCATACCCGGGTGTGGGTTAGTCCTTCTTTTGTGGGCATTCGTTTTCATGGGCGAAAAACAAAAAAAAAACTCTGCTACCAATTAATCCAATAGATGACGCAATACAATTTCTTAAAGTCGGAATCTCAAAACATACATACAGTCTTAAAACAGAAAATATTGCAAAGTTTCAAAGACCCCAAGGTGTGGAAACTGAACGGCGAATATCCTATGTTAGGCTAGGGTGTTGAGAACTCGATCATGTAGTTGCGAGTGTCATTCTAACCGAACATGCAGGTTGAGCAACGTCAACCGCAGACTGTCTATAGATGGTTCCATCTATCTAGAGTTTCTCTGTGCTTCAGAGGGCACGTTAAGCCATCGGTACCGGCTGTTGTCGATAGATGACCGGCGTTAAGCTAAGTCAGTGGGCTTCGGCCGGCTTGAAAAAACTTGCCGCAATCCGCAGTTGAGCAGCGTGGTGGAGTATGCTTTAAATCCCTTCGGTCATAGGGAGATCCGTATCCTTGCAGTGGTATGAGTTAGGGTTGGTGTAGATTTATATACTGACCAAAAGTAAATGGCATAGGGAAGACAAGTTTAAGAGGCATGTCTTTTTAAAGTGTGGTGTTCTGTGATGTCTGTATGGAATGATACTCCAGTAGAAACGGTGCATGTGGCTGATGATGATGATTATTATAGCTCTCTAAAAGTACCCCGCCGTTTAATACCCATCACAAGCTGCTCTAAGGATTATCAATAGAACAATATACCCATGAACATGTCTCAGCTAGTATTGGTATTATTGCTTTTATTTCTGAGGGATTACTAATATTTGGATTAACAGAAGCGGGACGAATTGCTGTCATAACTTCCATTTATGATCACTAGCGATAGTGAGCCACCACCTGCCCTTTCGATAGACGCCACTTACTAGATGAGCTCCATAAAATGCCTGGAAAATGCGTCGGTGCACCATGTGGCAGATTGTAGGAAAAATACTACGAGTACATACATATATATTTAAAAAAGGACTGCGATGCACCGGGCACCAGTAATATATAAAAAATCTATATTTACCTAACAAAATAGGAAACATGGAACTTTCTTTTGCTTGATTTTTTGCCTTGCTCCAAAAATCGTTCATCTCTGTCCCAAGTTATCCTCTATCACGATACAAACTATACATAGGTATGAATTTGCTGCATTTTAGGGCTCAATGAGTCATTGGTATGATTTAAAGGTGCAGCTATGATAGCCCATTGGATAAAGAACAGACCTATTGACCAACTGGTCTCCAGTTCGAACATATCGCCGAGCAAGTGATAGCTACATATGTAGTTGTAACTATCACTTGCTCGGCAGTTAAGTAAAACATTGTGAGGAAACCCGGGCACCCAAGAATATATATTTCGAAAGACGTGTGACCTAACTTAAGAAAGGTCTGGTTTTCCCTCTGGGTCGCGGAGGTCTGACAGCAGTCACTCCATGAAAACAATCCCCATTCAAAATTCAAATTCAAATTCATTTATTGCTTTCATGTAGTACATATAGTTCTTAAGATTAAGGTGATGGTAGACGTAACATGAGCCCCGTGAGGGCATTGCAAAATTAAGGCATTTAAATTAATTAAATTTTCAGATTATAAATTATAACAAAATAATATAAAAAATATTTGGCTTCAAATTAAAAATTACGAATAAATTACACTTTAACATTTATCTTTACCTTAATAATTGTATTATACCCTTGTTACTACCTAGTTATATCAATTTAGTTTATACATACCTACGAGTAGTTATAACCATTTATTTTGAAAGTATTCTTTAAGTGTATAGAAGAAATTTTCTGCTAAAAATTTCAATAGCTTATTTTTAAATTTACCGTCGCTAAGTGTTTTCAATTTGTCAGGCAAATGGTTATAGACTTTGACACACATAGAGAACGCATTGTTACTGTATACAGCCGTCCTAGACGCAGGAAGATGTAAAAGATCATGTAAAAGATCCTGTCACTCCTAATGGATTAGGAAACGCTAGGAAGAATAAGTTGTGATTCAAATGTAACATATGGTTTTAAGAAAAAGTGGATAGGAGTGTCATAGCAAAAATATTTTATTTTTTTATTTTTTTACTTATGATAGGTACATGTTTTCATAATACAGTATTATGCCAAACTGTAAAACAGTTTGTTGGCTTGGTATGCGCTCTTAACATTGGTTTATTTATACCTACCTAGCATTTACACTTACAAAATGTTTTTGTGTTGCAGGCACCGTTGTAGAAACATATACCTGCAACACCGGCGCTGTCTGGCCAAAAAGAGATATTTTAACCAATAATTAAAAAAAAAAATCTTGACATTCAGGATTTTTTTTTTTTCTTATTAACGCAAAGTTCAGGAGTGTTAAAAATATTTTGAAGTGTATCTTCTTTCGGGAGCATTAATACAAATTGGTCGGCGTCGGATGAAAAGTGAAAAGTTCCTTTTCTCTAACTTAAGCTGGCAGTTGAAAGTAAAAAGTTGAAATAGAATTTCTAATATTCTTAATAAGTTTTTTAATAAATACAAAACTAAAATTAGAAATAAATAACTAAAGTAAACTGAACCTGTCCCGTTCTGTCGCTATGCTGATACGTTATGTAGTATGTACCGAAGGAATGGAGGCTTTCCTCCATTCCTTCGGTCACCGGAGGTCTCGACCATTGTCCTAGGGCCTAGTGAGGTGAATCGCGGGAATAGGGGATCGGATAATTAGTAAGCTACAGCTTTAATATCAGGTATATAATAACAGCTTTTACGGCTGATTATTACAAAAGACGTCACGTGTTTATTAGGCAGCGTTTTTATATATATATTTTATACTACGACGGATAGCAAACAAGCATACGGTCTGCCTGATGTAAAGCGGTTATCGTAGCCTATGAACGCTAGCAACAAAAAGAATGTCGTCAGCGCGTTGGCACCCCCGCTGTCAACACAGCAACTCCTCATCTTCTGTCACCTCAGTCACTCACAGGAAAACAATAACTATCCAGGTAGTTGTTATTTGTCTGCCGTTTTCTGTGAGGTGGAGGCACTTCCCCAGCTACTTTGATGCGCCCTACCTCCCTTAAAAACATCCAGACCAATACAAACAGACATATTCATGGACACAAATATTGGTCACATTAAATAGCATACTTGATTATTTCTCACATATTTGCAATACTCCTAATATCTGAAGAGACCTGCACGTGGCTATATTTTTTCATTGATTGATATCCCTTGGAGCTGGTCACGGCGTATATATTACATTACAGCAATCTACTCTAAGGGGCTTCTACGCGTTGGATCCCTACCCCCGCACACCTCTATGAAATGATTGGGATAATACCTATGAGTCTAGAGACATAAATTATAATATTACTAACTATTATTAATTAATATTATATTTACCGCACTTTTATGATTATATTGAAGAACTTTTGTATATAAAACTTTAAAGCCGAGGACCGGAATTTGCACCCAACATTTATTTACACCGCCATTTTTCTTTGTTTGAGCAATGAGATTGGCGCCTTATCTTTGTTGACGTTTTCTGATAATAAATAATAATGTTAATGATCCGTCCCTTTTCTGTAATAGACCAGAACTAATAATTCCTGCGGACCTCATAAAAAAATCCAATAGATTCTCAAAAGCCCTCTACAACGTGTATAGATTGCAAGAATCTTTACGCCTTGTATCCACCTCCCAGCATCATCTAATAATTGACCGGGATAGATACCTGAGATTTTAGAGAGACATCATTTTGTTCTACTGCATTGTCTACACAATAAGATTTTTAGAGGTTGCGGAGAATTTTTATTCATAAATATGAAGTCAAAAGTTCATGTATGTATCTATCTATCTATAACTTCACGCCAAATCCCTTGCGGGGTAGGCAGAGAGAACCGAGCGCCACGTGACTCGATCCTTACATATCTCACTCGCTTCTTTAACATTCATTGCTCTTCTCATGCACGCTCGCCGGTTTCTAGGGCTCCTGACATCACCTTCTGATAGAACACGACCAATTTGGTCATGGTAGGTAAGTCTTGGCCTTCCCCGGCTCCTACATCCTTCCACTTTTGCATTGTATATCTGCTTCGTCATTCTTTTATCTTGCATTCTTTCAACATGCCCGAACCATTGGAGCATGCCTCTTCTTATTTTAACACCGACGCTCTCTTTCAGACCAACTCTATTTCTAACATCATCATTGCGAATACGGTCTACAAGCCTTACGCCACAAATTTTGCGCAGCGCTCGCATTTCAACCACGTTTATTCTACTTTCATGCTCTTTCTGCCATACCCAGCTCTCGCTTTCATAAGTTAGCGTTGGTACCAACACTGCATTGTGTATAGCGAGTTGTGCCTTCTGGCTCAGGTTTTTACTGCCAAGAAGTTTTCCCAACGCTCCATTCACACTATTCCCAGCACTCACTCGTCTTTTCACATCTGCGGTGTACCTTCCATCCCTGCTGAAAGCGCATCCAAGATATAAAATCATCCACTTCTTCCAACCCTTCATCATCAATCGTAATCCTTACATTAGTTCTGGATTCATGTATGTATCATCTTCAATATATCTTTATACACATAACTTCAAGCCGACCCGACCCGAGCGCCACATGACTCGGTCCTTACACACCTCACTCGCTTCTTTAACATTCATAGCTCTTCTCATGCAGCGAGCATTCTAGAGCTCCTGATATCACCTGAAGAAATACGATAAATTTGCGTATGTAAGTCTTGCCCTTCCTCGGCTTCTTCATCCTTCTACTTTCCTATCTTATATAATTAATCGAGCAATTCTTGTATATCTAAAATTATCTTGTATTATATATATAAAAATGAATGTTTGTCTGTATGTCCTCTATGGACTCCAAAACGGCGGGGCAGATTTTTATGAATTTTTCAGTGAATGTTCAGGTTAGCCCAGCAAGTGATCCTGTGAAGTTTGGTAACGATTGGATCACATGTGCGAAGCTGGGTCGAGTAGCTAGTATTAAATATATATGTCGTATCGGCTCATGATTTGGTTCAAATTGTATATTTCCATAAGATTTTCTTTTAAATTTATCTATGTAGGTAAATTTCCAGAAAAAAAGGATTTTACACAAGGAAGCTGAAAAAACTGCGGATCGTGTTCAAAACTAATACCAGTTGTTCGACGTATGTTCATTCTATGTTATACAGTCACGTAGGTCCTCGGTTCGAACTCCAATAACTACGCTATCGTTTTGTACATTTTTGCCTTTTATTTTAAGCGAGCATCTTTTGTATATAAATAAAATAAAAATCACCGAGCTAAGCTCGGTTACCCACGTAGTAGTAAACATTGCATTTATTAAAACATTACATAGCACTCGATTCTCTCTGTCTACCCCACAAGTGACTTAATGTGAAACTATTGGTAGATATATATACATTAAGATAAAAAAAAACGATTTTTTTTACTTTTTGCTTTAGGTATTGTATACGTATTTGTTTTTATGCCGAAATCTTTAAGACTTTTTCTATACAAAGCGGAAGAGTTTATTTCTTTGAACGAGCAAATCTCTGCAACCAGTTCTATTTGAAAATTGATTTTGCATTGGATAACCACATTCTTTAAGAAGGTTCTAGGCTATGCAACATCACGATACGGCTCTTAGGAGCCAAGAAAAAAGATAGAAAGTAAGTAAAAGCGATTTTCACGGGATACCGGGATATGCCCGAACGAAATCGCGGGATGCTGCTAGTTTGGATATAAAAAAGTGGATGAAGGTTATTATTTATTTTTTATGGAATATATATAAGTGAAATACAATCCCATATAATAGTTTATATACGGATGAAAAAGCGAAGATGTATTTATTGAGTTACCACATCACAAAATAAATACAAAACAATGTGGATATTGATGAAGGAAAAAATAAGATCGACACAAAATCTTATGCATTAGGATGAGGCCCCGAGTAAACAAAATAATAGTATTTCTTGGAGCACCTATGTTCAATATATTATCTTAGCATAAGCTCAAATACAAATTAAATGACTTCGTATCATTTCTATTACAATCCAAAGTTATTACTTCATATCCTTGAACTAATTACCAGTGGTAGCCTGGTGAGTGAAGAATCTGCCTGCTAAACGACTGGTGGTTGGTAGGTGTCCAGTGTGGACATGAAAAATTAATTCATTTTTTCGGATTTCCGTAAGCATTTGTAAGTTCATTTGTAAAGTATTTGTAAAGTCATTTGTGTTTTTTAAGAAAGATAGGGCGCTACAAAGTAGCCCGTCTGAAGAGTACCTCCACCTCACAAGAAATCGCAGCCAAATAACAATTCCGTAGAGGGTTGTTATGTTCCTGCGTGTGAGTGAGGTCCTCAGGAGTTGCTGTGTTAGTTGCAGAGGAGGCATCGCACTAGTGATATTTAATCTATTACAAGCGTTCATAGACTATGTTAACCACTTTACATCAGGTGGGCCGTATACTTGTATGCCTTCCGACGTAGTATATATAAAAACAAATATCACTTGCTCGGAAGCGAAAGAAAACTTCGAGAGGTAATACGCTGTTACGGAAAATATTATTTCCAGAGACCTAACTAACGTCTAGTTTTCTAGTGGGTTGTGAAGGAAACACATTAAATTCAGCTATTATAGTATAACGTATGTACAGTCACAATTTATTAAATTTTTAGGGTGTCTGGCAAAGGGTTGTCACGATATTAAGTGTCCGGTAACGGCTGACGTAAAGTCTAATATTATTCCGAAGGAAATTTAAAAGAAATACGCTTTATACTTTGACGATTTTGGTTAGCAATTTTGTACACCTTTGCAATCTCTTACCTGCCAAAGCCACGATGACCCAAACTTCATAGTATCTACCTGTTGGGTTGTATGCGGTGAGAAACTTTCAGCTTTCATAAATTAACGAAGGTCTGACGTTCACGGGCTACTAAGACTACAGAAACAATTATTTAAATGCCTAAATTAAAAATAAATAATGTGAATAATTAAGTAATATGGATTACATAATTCACTAATGCCTTGAAAGGTGTGCCTTCATTTCATAGCATCAAAAATTCACCTTCAAGCTAATTAACTTCAAAGTAACATCCTATTACTTTAAACGAGGATTTCTTGTATGTATATCTTATATTGAAAACTCTAAAGATTTAGATTAAATTATGTATATAAATTTTACTTTTTAAGTTTACTATATACCTATAGGTATCTTTCCTAATAAAAATGCGATTAAACAAAAGAAATACCCCGCCTGGTAGCACAGGATCGGTTACCCATTATGTGCGAATAAATGTGTTATTTAGGTCCCTCGAAATATTATTTCTTGTATGAGCGAGTTACCTCTTCCAAGTTTTCCTTCACTTTCAAGCAAGTTCAGTATCGAAGTCACCTGGAGGAGGTCAAGCTGCCATCCAAAAAACTTGGTACACTCAACAGAGCAAAGCAGTACTTCAGTGCGGGGCAAAGACCTATGTTAAGTCTCAAGTCAGACCGCACTTGGAGTACTGCAGTCACTTTTGGGCGGGGGCATCTGGATACCAGCTTGGACTAGGTGATTCGATTCAGAGACGAGCTGTGAGAATTGTCGACAATCCTCAGCTTACACACGGTATTGAACCGTTTGAAGTTTAAGGAGAGATTTTGCCTCCCTTTGTGTGTTCTACAGATTGTACAACGGGTTGTGTTCTGAACAGTTGTTCGAAATGATGTCGACAGCTACTTTTTATAACCACACCGCTCGCCGACACGGCGGGGAGTTCACCCTCACACGCTAGAACTGTGCGGTTCCAGGGAAGTTTTCTTCCGAGAACTCTCAAGCTATGGAATGAGCTCCAAGCCGTGGTTTTTCCATAGGACTACAGCATGGAATTCTTCAAGAAATGCATGATGAGGGTTTTGGAGGGTCGGTAACGCATGAGTGCCTCCATAACTTGTTAAAAATACTTAGCTATTATAACTAGAATTAGAATTAGACTAGGACATAGAAAACACTAAGACGAGCAGTAATGTACACGTAAATATTTGTCTTGTACGGGAACCGGGCTCGCCAGTGATTATACTAGATAACAACCATTTTTTTAACAATATGCTTGATTCGCTACATATTCAATAGCTTCTCAGACAACGACAATTACGTTAAGGACATATAATAAAGTTTGTTTAGCTTCATTTCCAATGTGAAAATCCAGCAGAAAAATGACTCTGAAATTGAAAACCTTTAATAAAAATAATAGCCTGGTGAGCTTGACTTGAGCAGTGATAGCCTAGTGGATAAATAATAAACCGGTACCCGGTTCGAATCCTGATGTGAGCATGTGCAACTAGATTCGTGTTTTCGCATTTATATATTTGTTTTCATTTTAGATTTCTTTTTATGCAACGCCGAGAGGATACGGCTTTCCGGATGTAAAGTAGTTGCCGTAGCCCATTAAAGCTGGTAATACATTAATTATCACTCACGCGATGCCACCTCTGCTGCAACAACTGTCCTGTCAAAGAGTTATTTGGCTGCGGTTTTCTGTGAGACGGATGTAATTTCTCTGACAGTCTGCTTTGATGCGCTCTACCTTTCTTAAAACAAATCAAGACAAAGAGACATCTTCATGCAAACAAATATTTGTTCTGTGTGGGAATCGAACCTACGGGAGTCGGTGTCAAAGTCGCGTTTTTAACCACTGCGCCACCGTTTTCATCGAAATATCTACATACATATATATTTCAATGACAAAAAATCTTGTCAAGCTTATATTTCCATTCAGGTTCTACATAGTTAAGTGGAAGAGATTCCTAATGAAATAGGTCCGCCATTGTGCAGTACTTATTCTCGCCAAACTCATGTTGTACTTACACATTGTAGCGTTCGTTATTGTACAATAAAGTTTTCTATTACAATAACCTACTTACTACACTTAATTCAGCCATTTCTCTTATGGTTGTTAGCCACGTAAGTCCGTTTTTGAATAACTCTATTTGATAATTGAATATTCTGTTCTTAGAACATAAAATTTTCTTATAATTCTATCTATTTATCTATAACTTCACGCCAAATCCCTTACGGGATAGGCAGAGATGACCGAGCGCCACGTCACTCGATCCTTACATACCTCACTCGCTTCTTTAACATTCATTGCTCTTTTCATTAACGCTGTTTTTATAATTATTTTTAAAAAAATAATAAGATATAATATGAACTGTTTAAGAAAAAAATTAAGACGTGTTTATATGCCCGTGAGGCCGTAATGTCAAATAAATAAATTGTATCTTCTATCTTATCTTAGGTGGTGATATTTATGTCATTTAACATACTCGTATTTTCATTTAGTTTTCCTAACAAACTAACCAGTTGCTAATGACTATTAGAGTACATAGTAGCCCCATATTCAGTTCACTGGAGGTCTCCTTTCAAACGAAAGTGTTTAGAACATACTCCTCCACGCTGCTCCACTGCGGATTAATCAGAGATCAGAACTTTCAAACCGCCCGAAGGTCACTGACTTAACATAACGACAGTCAACTATCAACAGCTCAAACGTGCTCTAAATTAAAAATATCAAGATAGATAGACCCATCCACAGATGAAGTTGCTTAACCTCAGTGAGAGACAAGACTCACGCGCGCGACGACGCTATCGTGAAACTATTGACATATAACAAAAAAGGTACTTCATTTGATGATCATTCAGGACATAGTTACAGCGATTGGTTGTGGCCTGCTATAGTGCATATAGTCAGCCTGGTACTCCAGTGTTGTACAATACGTAGTGCTCAAACTTCTAAAACAATTCATAGCGCTAAAATTTAATAAAAAAAATGTCCATGAACGATTTAAAAATTGGCCGTTATAGGCAGTATAACAAATACAAAAGAGGTACAATTTTATGCCATATTCGCCACATGTTCATCCATCCATCAATTTATTTATTCCCAAACATACAATAGTTTCTGAAAATTGTGCGTGATCTATATTTTTTTTAATTTTCAAGTCATGCAAGCATATGATCCACCTGATGTAAAGCAGTTACCGTAGCCTATTAACGCGTGTAATATATTGAGTATCACTCGCGTGATGTCTCCTCTGCTGCTTACACAGCAACTCCTTAGGAGCTTACTGGTGACCTCACTCACACACAGGAACACAACATCCCTCTAGGGAGTTGTTATTTGGCTGCGGTTTTCTGTGAGGTGGAGGTACTTCCCCAGACGGACTGCTTTGATGCGCCCTACCTCTCTTAAAACAACCAGACCAGACAAGTAGACATGTTCATGCACACAAATGGTTGTCTTGTGTGGGAATCATTCATCATGAACCACGAGCGTTGGTGTCAAAGTCGCGTCTTTCACGACTGAGCCACCGAGCTCGTCATAGTTTATATGTGGTATTCGTCGCTTGGAGTGACCTCGAATAGTGATGAAACTTAAAATAAATGATAATCCGATTACATCGCAACAAGGACTATGATGTACCTACGTTATTTTTTAGTAAACAGGCAACATAGCGTGACCGCTACGGACTATAATACGCCTATCCGTCCCGCATTTGAAGCATTATTCCTTAGCCTCGTTCAAGTAAATTGTATGAATTGGTAGAGAGGCTGCGTGGTGCGGCTGGGACCGATTTCGTGGTCCGCTGCTCTCCACACACCGCTGGCCAGAGACAATGGCTGCCGGAGCAGTGCCCTCGCAACCGCCGGACTCACTCCACATTGTTTTTGATTAATCACGCAGCGCATCCCGTTTCGTTTTGAATGTTTTTCTAGGCGTCTCGTTATTATCGCTTCATATTTTATTATGAAATTGTAGCCTTATTGACAGAGTATATGACTTCATTCAATCGATAAGTTGCTGGATTGATGGAAGTTTTTGATGCTTGCTCTTGACTTACGGCCCTCATATCACGCCAGTAGGTAGGCCGAGACCGTATGGTATGCCAAGTGCATCGCTCCAAACATACCTCTCTCGCTTCTTCTATCAAATTCACTTCTATAAACCTCTCATGCAAATTGTGTAGCAGGGCATATTATAAAGTATCTGACTATATTAATGATAAAAATGCCTGGGATTGAGTCGATCCAATTATAATGTAATTAATAAATTATGTAAATTTGTTTGGATACCAAAAGAGGGATGCCTGAGTTTTTTGGCAGTATTTTTATCAGTGCTCACCTAGTCATGAACTGCACGGTAGGGAAAAAAATTGTGACGATTCCAAACAAATGTAGCCATTTTTACGGAATAAAAAGATTTTGACTTTGCTTTGACTTTGACATGCTCTTCATTTTTTGACACTACATCATCTTTCATCTGACATAGTTCTTGTATAGTGCTATTTCTTACTCATTCTAACTCCACTCATACTCCTCAGCGTTCACTCAACAGTTTATGTAACGCTTCACTTATGTCAATCAAAGAATATCATATGGCGATGATAAGAGGTGTGCGCTGAAATTGTGGTTTAGGCACCAAGTCGAGGACCGCAATTTAAGATTAAATAAGATTACCAGCGAAATTCAGTTCCGAAGTCTCCTTGAGGAAGAGACAAACTTATTTTGCTCAACAAAGCAAATGGTTAATGATGAGGCGCCGCCGGAATGTAATGCGCTAGCTATTCACCACTTTAACGAGTATACGGAGTAGAATTAATAAACACAATACAATCCTACTAATATTATAAATGCGAAAGTTTGTATGTATGGATGGATGTTTGTTGCTCTTTCACGCTTAAACGGCTGAACGGATTTGAATGAAATTTGGCACGTAGATAGATTATGATCTGGATTAACACATAGGCTACGTTATTTGACACCACGCGGGCGGAGCCGCGGGCAGCAGCTAGTAATTTATATAATCTTAAACAAACAAAACATATCACACACTAAAATCAGGAACATACTTCTCACAGAGCATACTCATATACTCTAGATTAGTGACCATTTTGCCACAAATCAGTTATATAGCATTAGTTATGGCTCAAGATTTGAATAACATAAGCTATAAAAGTCTCAATAACGGGAGATTTGTATAGCATACACTATACAAGTGTCAAATTAAGCCGCACGTGACTGTAGATACGTTTGGGCGGCAGCACTTGGATACCAGCTGGGACCAAGTTCCGAGTTGGTATCTAAGATCGTCTCTGTGCTAAATCACAAGTGATTCGACATAGAGACGACATGTAAGAATTATTTATGATTCCGTGCTTACGTATGTACGCTGTTGCTCCTTTTGTGTGTTTTACTAATTGTACAATGAGTGGAATTATACTAATGAGGAGTTATCCGATATGATATCCACAGCTATTTTTTCGCCCACACTGTCTAACATACAACTTATCTCATCAAGGACCTTCATTTGATTGCATTTTTCTTTTCCTTAGGAGGCATGTAAGCGTACGGGCCAGCTGATGTAAAGCGGTTACAGTATATATGAATGCTTGCATTACATTAGGTACTGCTGCTAACACAGTAACTCCTTAGAAGATTACTGGTGACCTCACTCACATGCAGGAACACAACAAACCTCGAGAGAGTAGTTATTTGGCTGCAGTTTTCCGTGAGATAAAGTTAGGTACTTATCCTTCATACATTATCAAGCCCATATCTATGGAAATGTGCAAAAAAAAAACGAGTGTGCTTTAGACCACACGACTGAAGTAAAACTTCTTTAGCTCCATAGTGTGATACAGACAATAGCCCTGCACTGTGTCTTACATATACGAAACTTAACTCGCTATGAGAGAAAGAGAGAAAGAAAATATGTGCTCGCACCTCTCTCCTTTGCCCCTACAGTAATATACGAAACGTAACTCTCTCTCTCTCTCTCTCTATCTTCACCAACTTATATCTCCACTCAACTTCCGTTCGCCTCGCCAGATCACAATTTTCGTAACGGTCTCGTCACGCGTTCACCAGCTTACTCCCCAAGTCAAGCGTGCGTAAAGAAGTTTTACATCGAAAAAACGATTCCATGATATTTTGGTAATTAGGAGATAGGCTGTGGCGCTTCACGCCCGCCTCTCCCTTCCGGCTCACGGTCCACAGGGGCCAACTACATAGTCAGGTCCAAATTTAAAATAATTAGGAGAATAACGGTTTATTTCGTTACAATGCCACAAGGACGTAGCCATACGATATTCTAAGGATTAAGACGAACCGATTGATGAGTAATCCGATAAATGCCGAGAACTATATAGTTTAGTAATATAATGGTGTTAGGGGAATACTAATCCGACATTCTAATATATACCTGTATTGGCACTGTACTTGACGACGATGGCACAGTGGTTAGTAACGCTACTTCGACACCAACGCTCGTGGATTCCATCCCCACTCAGGATAAACATTTGTGGTCATGAACACGACTGTTTGTCTTGGTTTTTAAGAGGTATAGGGCGCAAAAACAAGCCTCAAAGCAGCCTGTCTGGGGAGGTACCTCACAAAAAACCGCACCCAAATAACAACTTTCCGGAAGGTTGTTGAGTTCCTACGCGTGAGTGAGGTCACCGTTAAGTTCTTAAGGAGTTGCTGTGTTAGCAGCAGAGGAGACCTCGCGCGAGTTAACGTTTGTCCTTAATGTTTATAGGTTACGGTAACCATATTACGGTAACTGCTTGTAAGTCTCCCGATGTAGTACAAGAACAAGGTTAACAAACACGGTTGACGTAAGGTAAAATGGTCATCATAGCCTATGAATACTTGGGATACTAGGATATCGGTCGCGTATAGCCACCCCGCTACTCACACATTTACGGATGTACTGGTAAACTCACACGCAAGATCACAAGCTTCTAGGAAGTTATTACTTGGTTGCGTCTTTGGGGAGGTGGAAATATATTCCAAAATCAAGTTGCTTTGATTCGCCATACATATCCGCCACTAGAGCCTTGATCATTTCTTAACGGGGTGCACCACTTGCAGTCGAGATTGGCTTTGACACCAGACGGTAGTAAGCTACTTACATCCCAGATAATTGATTGTTTGGACTACCTGGGTTGCTCCTATAGCAGCGGATATCCTCGTTTTGGTTCGTTTCACACAATAAGATATCATTTTGGAGTGTCACCTATAGTTTCATTGTGTTATCCAAAACGAGGTCAATCCGAAGTTCAGACCACCAGCCCCATGCCTCATTGTGCATATCAACAGGCATCCATAAGTCAAATATACATTTTCATTCATCTATCTATTATCTACATGCCAGCTTTCAGAGAGAACTGAGCGCCACAAGTCACAGTCCTTACATATCTCGCTGGCTTATTTAACAATCATAGTTCTTTTAATGCATATCCGGTAAATCCGTTTTGTGGGTTGATTTCCACACAAGACAAAGATTTGTGTCCGTGAACATGTCTGTTTGTCTTGGTCTGGATGTTTTAAGAGAGGTAGGGCGCATCAAAGCAGCCCATCTGGGGAAGTGGCTCCACCTCTCAGAAAACCGCAGCCAAATAACAACTCCGTAGAGGGTTGTTGTATCCTGCGTGTGGGTGAGGTCACCAGAAAGCTCCTAAGGAGTTGCAGCAGAGGAGGCATCGCGCGAGTGATACTTACACGCATTAATAGGCTACGGTAACCACTGTACATCAGGTGGACAGTCTTGTATGCCTCCTGTCGTTGTATAAAAAAACCCCTCATTCATTCCCAATTAGTGTTAGAAGATTATCAATTTGGTCGTGGTAGCTTTCCTACTTTCCGCATGCTTTCCACATATCTAAACTAGCACAGCATGTTTTTTCTTATCTGTCTGTTCGTGGAAAATATCTAATTATTAAATATTATCATATTTCACTGATCTAAGTAAAACCAAATTGAACCCTACATTGCGGTGTAAATATAGCATACAATGGCTTGAATTGGCCAATGAGGCTTCCACTTCTTCAGCACTGATCTCAAGCCAAGTCGTCAACAAATTACTCTAGATGGTAAAAGTGTTTAATTAGCATTTAAATGTAAACTGCAATATAACTTTCTTAAGAAATAAACTTGAATGTTTCTTGACTTAATTTGTTTATTTCCTCGCAAATTAGAGAAAAGTACGTACAACATAAGTCTCGGCCGATATAGCAATTAACGACCTCCTTGCCCTTTAATGTAATATTACTCAGCCGTCGATTGTTTTCCTACAGTTCTGACAACGATATACTATTTTTTAGAAAGATTTTGTCTTTAGAAAGTCTTTTTGTAGGCAAAAATAAAAAGTGCAAGGAATTTGTTTTATGATACCTATAGAAACTTTATTTCACCAATAACAGTCACATAGTTTGATCAATATTGTTCCGCTTCAAATGTTCTTCTATTAAGATTGGTGGGGCCCGCTACTTAAGTCTAAGGATTTGGCGAAGATGCTGGGTTTTTCATGGAGCGACTGCCGATCGAACTTCACAACCTAGAAGGAAATCAGACGTTACAACAATTAGTGAGGTTCGTAAGGACCGGGTCACGTAGCGCTCGGTTCTCTCTGCCTACCCTGCAAGGGATTTGGCGTGAGTTTATAGATAAATAAGCTTACGCGTGAACGTGAAACACGCTTCCGTCGGGATACGAACCGGGACCAGTTGGTCAGTTGGTTGGTCTTATCCACTGGGCTATCACCACTCTCACATGTATTAATAGGATACATTATTAACGTTATAATGTTCTGTCTGCCTTTAGTACTTTTCTGTGATCTAGTTTACTTCGTACATATCATTAATAACAAATCTATGCGGATACCACAACATGAATCATAAAATATCATAATATTATCATAGGATTATAATATTTATGTACCGTTTATTAATAACAATATAACAGTTTACGCACGTGCTAATGTTTTATTAAATGCTGAACATATAATTACATACTTAATATTTAGTGATAAGGTTCCAAAATATTTGAGATTTATTTAATTTATTTCTATCATGTTAAAACTGATTACAAGTTTCTCTGCCGTTCATTAAACCCCTTTTTGTCTAAATTGGTAGATATCCTGTCTATTTATTAACTTATATATTTTGTATATCGATATATGAGTACATATACTTATGAGCGCATATATAACAGTATAGATATATGTAATGTCTAATATACGCGATTTACTCGCGCCTTTTTGCCGCGAAATATGCGAGACTTGAGTAAATTGTGTTGAAAAGCGCAGCAATCAGTTATAGAAACTGTACGTGAAATGCACACTAGCTACTCACATGCAGCGCAATCGCCAGTAAAAACTCATAATTCAAAACTAAAACACACATAATTATTCTAAAATGAACATATGAGTCATGAACATAAAAAAAGAGTTCACAACTCGTCTTTATGTTAATGAACTCTAAATAGCGACATCACATATCAAAATAGCTTTCATGTTTGACATTTTTTTCAGGTTGTAAGGAAATGAGCAACTGGAAACGTGTCGCCACGTCAGGCGGCAGTTAAATAACAACTCCCTGGTGGGTGAGTGTATACCTGGTAACGAGTAAGATTACCAGTGCTCCTAAGTGGTTCCTGCTTTGGCATTGGACATGGAAACGTTTAGGAAAAAATATTTTTGAGTCAAAGACCCGCGTCATACAGTAGACATACTACACCAACACTAACTTATCCCACTGCAGGGATATGAGCCTCACTGCAACCGAAAAGGTTCAGTGCATACTCCACCACGCTGCTCAACTGCCGATTGGCGGAGGCCATTGTTTTCCAGCTGCCCAAATCCACTTACCTAGATTAACGACTGTCATCTTATTACAATATCCGATACCGTCAACTTAACGTGCCATCAGCATGGAGAAGCTCGGGATATTTAAACCCTGTATATACACTATACCCTATATACCCTATCTATAGACAGGCTGCGGGCGAAGTTGCTTAATCTGTTCGGTTAGAATGACACGCACAACGACTCACAATATGGCAAGCATAGTAGTAATAATATAGTAGTAGTAGTGGTCTCATTTTGCCTAAAATC
Organism: Pyralis farinalis; assembly: GCA_947507595.1. Taxonomy (NCBI): domain Eukaryota; kingdom Metazoa; phylum Arthropoda; class Insecta; order Lepidoptera; family Pyralidae; genus Pyralis; species Pyralis farinalis. The sequence goes on along the minus strand of OX382271.1, from coordinate 8,580,268 downwards.
ATCACGCATAAGGCTTTAATTACTCTTCTTTCATAAATCAAAAGCCAGAACGTTTTTACTGAGGTGCAATCTCAAAAACACACCCACTCGTTATTCATGGCGTCACCTTCGTTATCCCGCAAAAGATATTTACGTACGTGTTGTATGCGAGAATTTTTTTCACTTTTCGCGCAAAATGTAACTGCCTTGATAAATGTGTCACAGTTCAATAAACACCAAAGACATCGGTAAAATGTTTACTGAAAAAACTGACGATACGACCGAGGTTACCGCAAAGATATAAGTCCAGCATCTGGGAAAATGTCACATGTTATTTGTCTCAAATTAATGTCTATTGCTTCGATTGCGTTGAAGGATGTAATTTATGCCAAGGTGCAAACGAAGTTCTGCCTAGAAATTTACAGTGCGGAGCGGTATTTGATAGAGTTCGTCAGGGGAAGTGTGCACTTTAAGATCGCAGTCAAACACTAATTCCCTAGAGGTTTATTGTTTTCCTTAGAGTGGTAGAGAATAAGAGATATTGACAAGGCGATGCGATGTTTTCTCTGTAGTTTTCGAAATTTTTTTAATGAAAGTGTCCCGTACTATTGGGTTAGAGACAATTACAATAAAATATCTATACTAGATAATATTAAAACGATAAGAAAGCTGCACGTATATATTAAAAAAACTCAAAATGCCTAATTGCTATATACAGCTGACTTTCATGAAAAAATGCCATTTTACACAAAAACTAGAAAAAAAAACAGAGCAATTCTCGGTCGACCGTGGTTATTTGCATAATTATTCTACAGTACGTAACATTCTTATGTTCTTGTATTTTAGAGGGAATTTCAGGAAAGTCACGTGGCACTCTAATTAAACACTGAGGCTAAACTGCAGGCTGTTTATGGATGGGTCTGGGAACACTGGTCTCCCCCAATCTGCCGCAGTTGAGCATCGTGATAGAATATGCTCTTAATATCTTCGGTTGCAGGGACACCCTATTCACAAATGAATGAAACATTTTCAAAAGATGACTTACAGTGTTACTGTTAAATAAACCCCATGAAAAATAAATGTAACTAATAATTTCACTAAATATTCAAGTTAGTAAGCATAATTGTCATAAATTTCACGCTTAGTGTTTTTGAGGTTTTATCATTGTTGTTCGTATGATAACTATTATCCAATAAAGTTAGATAATATTCTATAAATTCTATTCATTTAGCAGTCTATACTGTATTTCTATACATTAGCGTCAAGTAATATATTTATTGTATCTGAGATTTATATAATACCTCGTATAACAGCCCCTTAACAATTAAGTTAGATAGTATTCTATTTATTCTATATGTACTACATGAGTCTGTATGTGTGGATCTGTATCAGAGGATGCCTCTTCAGAGGAAATGATGATGATAGTGATGATTTGTGTACTGAATTACTTTATTAGGTGATTGTAATTGTGTTCAAGTCACCGGTGATTCAAGTCAATCCAAACAGGTCACCAGTATGTATCTTCTCCAAAACCCCATTCACTCGAAGAGCAAAACACATCTCGAAGACCAGAGAATACAGAAATTCTTTATGCTTAATTATCCAGCGAAGTTACCTGAAGGTGAAAGCCAAAATTAATCAGTGTAAAGACCATTGTTATACAGGTATAGATTGGATCGCCTAATTTTTTGCACCACTAACTGTCATAGGCATACAAACTATGGGCCTAATTTTTTTTCGTACAATTTTCACTAAATTTATTTTCGCCGTATTGTAACTTCTCATATACGACATTAGACGGAACAGTTCATTATCCCTACTATTTACAATTACTAAATTATCTATCTATCTATCTATAACTTCACGCCAAATCCCTTGCGGGGTAGGCAGAGAGAACCGAGCGCCACGTGACTCGATCCTTACATATCTCACTCGCTTCTTTAACATTCATTGCTCTTCTCATGCACGCACGCCGGTTTCTAGGGCTCCTGACATCACCTTCTGATAGAACATGACCAATTTGGTCATGGTAGGTAAGTCTTGGCCTTCCCCGGCTCCTACATCCTTCCACTTTTGCATTGTATATCTGCTTCGTCATTCTTTCATCTTGCATTCTTTCTACATGCCCGAACCATCGGAGCATGCCTCTTCTTATTTTAACACCGACGCTCTCTTTCAGACCAACTCTATTTCTAACATCATCATTGCGAATACGGTCTACGAGCCTTACGCCACAAATTTTGCGCAGCGCTCGCATTTCAACCGCGTTTATTCTACTTTCATGCTCTTTCTGCCATACCCAACTCTCGCTTCCATAAGTTAGCGTTGGGACCAACACTGCATTGTGTATAGCGAGTTGTGCCTTCTGGCTCAGGATTTTACTGCCAAGAAGTTTTCCCAACGCTCCATTCACACTATTCCCAGCACTCACTCGTCTTTCCACATCTGCGGTGTACCTTCCATCCCTGCTGAAAGCGCATCCAAGATATACAAACTCATCCACTTGTTCCAACACTTCATCATCAATCGTAATCCTTACATTAGTTCTGGATTCTTCTCTTTCAAATACCATTATCTTTGTTTTCTTCGCATTCAGTAGTAAGCCTTTCTCCATACAGTCGTCTTTCATCGCTGTGACCAGTGTTTGCAGCTTAGATGGTGTATCTGCTAATAGCACGGCATCGTCTGCATACAGCAGACAGTTCACCACTTGGTCACCCATGCGCAATCCCACATTCGTTGATCTTATTCTCTGCAGACAACTATCGAGATACAGGATAAACAGCCTAGCAGATAGCATGCAACCCTGTTTGACACCAATTTTGACATCAAACCAGGGTGACATGCCACCGTCTATCCGCACACATGCTGAGCAATCCTTGTAAGTGGACTGCACAGCACGGAGCAGTGAACCGTCAATCCCATATCTCGGCAATATGTCCCACAGTTCCTTTCGCACAACCCTATCAAAGGCTTTCTCAAGATCCACAAAACCGCAGAAAACCTTCCGGTCTATGGCCAGATGCTTCTCTACGATATTGCGGAGCGAGAAAACTTGATCCGTACATCCCCTTCCATTTCGGAAACCTCCTTGTGCGTCCCACAGCATTTCATCGGATTTCACCCTCATTCTCCTTTCAATCACCTTTCCATATACTTTTGCTGCTAAGCTGATCAAACTGATGGCCCTATAGTTGGCGCAGTCCATGCGCCAACTATAGGGCCATATAGGGAATAATAGAATTACAAAAGAAATTGTATGTAAAAATTAAATGAAAAATGAGACAAGTTAACTAAACATCAGAGACGTGTAAAACAGCTAAACAGCTTATACAATTTTAATATAGCCGCATTTTAACACCATGTCATGTGATTTACCGCGTTCCTGTTTACTCCCCGCTTCAGAGTACATTCCTCGTTTAATTTGATTTCAAATGTCGTATGTGCTAACTCTGTGATCAATGGTGTATGAAACATAATATTCATGCTTGTTTATTAAGTTTATAGTGATGGCATTTCAAAATCGAATTTTTGGGGTGTAAGCGGCTCAATGTCACCTTTAGAGTCAAAGCCAACATCACATGCACGTGGTACACCCCGCTTATCAACAAGACGAGGCTCTGTCGAAAGACAGGTATGGCACGATGTCAGCCCGTCTGGGGAAGTACATCCACCTCACAGAAGACGCTAGCCAAATAGCTCCCTGGAGGGTTGTTGTGTTCCTATGAGTGAGTGAGGTCAGAAGATGAGGGGTTGCTGTGTTGACAGCGGGGGTGGGAACGCGCTAGCGACATTCTTTTTGTTGCTAGCGTTCATAGGCTACGAGAGGCTTTACACGGACTGTATGCTTGTTTGCCATCCGTCGTTGTATAAAAAAAATGGTCGAAATATTTAATGAGGAACGCGTAAATATAACGAGCGATTTTTTTTACCATTAAGGCGGCAAATAATCGCATACGCTGGCTGATGATAAGTAGTTACCGTAGCCTATGGATACTTATAACACTAGGGATGTCAGTCGTGTATTGCCTACCGCGTAAAAATCAACTCAAGGTGGCACCTTTGGTAAAAGTACAGAAGGGAGTTAAAACTAAGGATTTTCGATACACGCAGTTCCATAAAGATTATGGAACTGCGCTGAATGCGTTCAGTGCGTTGTGTGAAGACGAAATCGTTGATGGTAAGCAGTGTGATTATAGCAGGAAGCGTGACTTTCTATTGAACAACTTTTCATAACACATCCCATCTCGGAACGCAACACACTTCGTAATTAACCCTTCGAAACCCGGGTGGTCATATACGACCGCGAAATGTATGGGAAAACGTATATAACGGGTTCTGACTGCTCCATAGAACACACAAAGAGAGGCAAATCTCTCGTTAGATGTTAAAGCTATTACATTGCGCATGCTTGTATTCATAAATAATTCACAAGGCCTATGCTAGTATCCAAGAACCTCCCCCATCGCTCTCTACCATTTTCCCAAACCCCAAAAGGACTCAAGCGCGACTACATATAAAGAGCAATACTTCATATGTGGTCGCGCTTGAGACCTGTATATAACAAGGGTGTCCTTTGACTCCGCTAAAATATATATATTTCTATATACTTAGTCTGGCCATAAATAATGTTACAATTAAAAATAAACAAAATATTACATTTGAATTTGGACTCTGTCATTTTTATATAATTTTTCATTGAGTTTTCTCATTTTGGCGCCAATACATTGAACAATATTTTGCGATATTAAAATGGAGTGGGGTGATTAAGAGAACCGAATCGCTGTGATTGCATTACACAAAGTAGGTATGAAGCCAAATGCAATTTTTAAAACTCTCCATTCGCTTGGTATTAGTAAAATGTTTGTGTACCGGGTTAGGTACAATGAGTTCTCCTCTATTTGTGACAGAAAAAGATCTGGCCGTCCACGTAGTGTTTGTACGAAAAAGGTGGTCAAAGCAGTAAGGAAAAGAATTCGAAGAAATCCTGTCCGAAAGCAAAAAAGTTTATCTCGGGAGATGAAGATAGTACCTAGAACCATGTCGCGTATTTTAAAAGATGACTTAGGACTTGCAGCCTATAAGAGACGTACTGGTCATTTTATAACTGATAATTTAAAAAAGAATAGGGTGATAAAATCGAAACAACTACTGAAACGGTACGCAAAGGGAGATCACAGAAAAAAACTGTTTACGGATGAGAAAATGTTTACAATTGAGCAACATTTTAACAAATAAAATGACCGTATTTATGCTCAAAGCTCTAAGGAAGCTTCCCAATTAGTTCACAGAGTGCAATGTGGGCACTATCCGACTTCAGTGATGGTTTGGTGGGGTATTAGCTATGAAGGAGAGACTGAGCCATACTTTTGTTCAAAAAGGTATCAAAACATCGGCACAAGTTTATCAAGATACCATTCTTGAGAAGGTAGTGAAGCCCCTTAACAACACCATGTTCAATAACCAAGAATGGTCCTTCCAGCAAGACTCGGCGCCGGGTCATAATGCTCGGTCTACGCAGTCTTGATTGCAAACGAACGTTTCGGATTTCATCAGAGCTGAAGACTGGGCATCGTCTAGTCCCGATCTTAATCCGCTGGATTATGATTTATAGTAAGTTTTAGAGAGTACGGCTTGCTCTAAACGCCATGCATGATAAATTGGAGTCCCTAAACAATCCGTACGATTGGCAGTGAAGAATTTTCCCATAGAAAGACCGCCTGCTTCTATTGATAACTGGCCTCAAAGGACTGTATGGCAGCCAATGGAGAACACTTCGAATAAGCTTTTTATATTTTAAATTGTTTTATATTTATGTATTAAACTAACACACTGTAAAAGTAATAAATGTTATTGGCAATAGATTTTTTTTTTTCTTTGATTCAGTATTTATGGCAAGACTAGGTATATTGATTAAGGACAGTATCTAATGTCGCTGTCGCTTCATGTAAAAATCAGTATCTTCGTTAAATCAAAATCCTTAGGCTTAGGTAGCGGACCCCGCCAATCTTAAGGGATTAGGAAACGGGATAACGCAATAAGAAGGAGAAGATATACATACATATTCATTAAATATGTAGAGAACATTGACGTAACATGGTAGTGGTGCGTATAGTATAGAATAACGTTCTGGAATCAACTCTGTACAGAGTTTTGTCACAGGGGAATGTTTCTGGTGGTAGTTTTGATGGTCACGTGGGAGAGGCGTGGGAGGAGTTTGGACAGCCTTGGGTACGGTAGTCGTAACGCGGAGGGGCAGGATCTCCAGACGTGTGCGGCCGCAGATCTGACCATCGTGAATACTTACTTCAAAAAGACATCCAAAATTTAATCACCTACAGAAGCGGAAGACGTGCTACCCAAATTGACTTCTTACTCACTAGGAGATACCACATCAGCAAAGTAGTTAGCTGCAAGGTCATACCCGGCGAGAATTTCACTGCATAACATCACAGGATATGTCTAAGTGCCGCCGTGTAAGAGACCTCCTCGGCAACTTATTGTGTTAGAACTTCACGGCGAAGGAGAGACGGTGCTCATATTTACACGAGCTGCTGAACAAGCAGCATAAAAAGGTGTAGCCACCGGCTCTCCCTCCTAATCAGGGATTAAGTGTCACATATAACGTCTAAAGAAGGCACACTGGTTTTCCTACCGAGATTATAAAAATAATAGAAAAGAAAGAACGGAACTTCTGTGCAACCACGAATTATGTTCACTAAACGATGTTTACATATCCAAAATGATGGAATCCCGTACGTCACAGATCACTGCTACCACATGGCGTGAGCTGCAGTAGTCTAGCTCACGTCATGAAAATGAAACATCTAGGCTTCAAGAAGATTATTCTGCGCGTGTTCTAGAGCCCAGTTTATATTCGATGTAGCTGAGTTAAATTATAAATGAGTAGTGCATTTTGTTCCGTGGTACGAATATAATTAATGTATTCCTCTTCACTAAATCCCTTTTCACAAATTATACGAAACATCGCAGCTAAATTCATATTTTGTATTATCCATTAACATTTCTAATTTCATTGCTCATTGTTTATTGTAGCTATTTGTTGTGTTATCCATTGTTTTGAGTGTTGGTTTTGTTTCACATTCTCTCTTTTTTGCTTTGTTTCCTTTCATTATGTTTGTCTACTGGAATTGACTTGCTGGTTATGTTATATAAATATTTGTTAGGCTTTTACTCAGAACTTATCCGACTGAAAATCATGTTGCTTTTATAATGAGAAGACTTTCGACGAAGACGCGTCGACGAAAATTTCTTTAATGAAAACTTCGTTCATTTAAAAAAATGTATATTTATCTCATTTTAATTTTTAAAGATAAATTCGCGGGTACTTAGTAAAGTATTTAAATTTTTTCAAATAAAATCTTCTTTTCTCATAGTTTTCATGTTTCTTCTTTCTACCAGCATATCGAAAATCACCATAGAAGAAGAAACGTCAAATACCATTTACCTTTTTACTTTTTTAAATCATCCCTTGATATTACATTGAATGTATGTCAGTATATCAATAATAATGATGTCCAGTGGCAAAATTAACGATATATTAATGCATGTGCTGAATTATAATCTAGACATATTTTCAGGAGGCATACAAACGTCAAGGTCCGTATACCATCGTACCGTATTACCGGTACGGTGTTATACGGTGTACGGTTACGCGGTTACCATACCTAATGAACGCAATACATTAAGTATCACTTGGGCAATGCCGCCTCTGCTGCTAACAAAGCAACTCCTTAGGAGATTACTTTTAACCTCGCTTACTCGCAGGACTCAATAACCCCCAGGAAGCAAATTATTTGGCTGTGTTTTTCTATGAGGAGAAAGTACTTCTCCAAAGGGGCTACTTTGATGCGTCCTCAAAATGTATATCTGTGTGCTTACCTACATGGAAAAAGTAATTACAATTTGGAAATGTCATAAATTACTTGTACAGTTTTTAGAGTCGCAAAAAACCTCAAATGCGTGTAGTCCCCCTATGTAATTTAACAAACGGGGGTTATAACGAAAGAGAGATAAGCAAAAGGGAGTCTAATTGGAAAATCATATCCAGCACCATGACAACTAGAAAATCGCTGGTTGATTGGGGATTCGATTGTTGTATCTCTAGGAGTGAGTAAGACATTAATTAACTCTTGAAATGTTGTATGTTAAATGTTGATTGTTGTTTTTTGTATGACAAGCGTTACAGCATGTATATATATATAGACCTTCGTGTTATCATAGATGGTTTAAGCAAGTAAGGTGAAGTGTCATTCATCAATCATTTACATGCAATTTGATCTAACCTGCTTGGTGTACTTCCGCCACCAATTTGACTTTCGCAAAATAACGCCTGAATCTATTAACTATGTTATATCATCATTTCGATCCTTATTCGTTCACTGCTGGGCACAGGCCGCCCCTGTAGATCCTGAGCTACCATACATGGTCTCGGTGCGGTGACATTGTTCTGGAACCTTTTTTCCTCAGCAGTTGTCTGTTCTACGACTTACGTAGTTGGGCCACTGCCGCTCAGCTTGGGGGGCTAATACTGTGTATATCCTCATAACACAATAATTATCTATACAGATAAATAAAATTGGAGTGTCTGTTTGTAATATTAAAATAACCGCTTTTTACTAAATGCATATGGATATATACACGGTACATATACCAAAATGAATATTTTTACAATTTTTGTCTGTCTGTCTGTTTGTTTCGGCTAATCTCTGAAACGGCTGGACCGATTTTGACGGGACTTTCACTGGCAGATAGCTGATGTAATAAGGAGTAACTTAGGCTACCTTTATTTTAGAAATTTTATTTATTTTTATTAATATAAATAAATAATAATAAAAAACTATTCCGCGCGGACGAAGTCGCGGGCACAGCTAGTAATAAATAAACACACGATTATTTAATAATTATCCCATGTTATTTATTTATAACTCTTGAACGTAATTTTATATAATAAATCGTAGTTTCTGAATCGACAATGGGCCAATTTACGCACCTTCCTTTTCGAAAACTTCAGTGTTCTATGTTTCATTTGCGTTTATCAATTCTGAGTAAGAACCGAGTCATGTGGCGCTCGGTTCTCTCTACTTACTCCGCAAGAGACTTGGCGTGAAGTTATAGATATTAATTCTAAAAGAAATGCAGGGAAATTATTAGATAACCGTTTTTTTTATATTTTTCACGAGCTCGGTGGCTCACTCGTGAATGATGCGACTTTGACACGCTGGAGAGGTAAGAGCATCAAAGCAGCCCATCTGGGTACCTCCAGCTTATAGAAAACCGCAGCCAAATAACAACTCCCTAGAGGAGGGTTGTTGTATTCCTGTGTGTGAGTGAGGTGACCAATAAGCTTCTAAGGAGTTGCTATGTAAGCAGCTGTGAAGGCATCGTGCTAGTGATACTTAATGTATTACAAGCGTTAATAGGCTACGGTAACTGCTTTACATGAGGTACCACGTGATGCCTCCCGACGTTGTATAAAAAAAATCGCTAATTATTAATATTTTAATCGATTGGAGCTATTGGACTCGGGGAGCCTCGTAAGTAGTATTACTTTATTCTTCAGAGAACAATTATGTATCCAACCGATCGATTTCACTTTTTCATACCAAAAGACAACCAAAGAACCAAAGAATAGAAAACATTTAATAGATTAAAAAAGAGTAAAGCTTATGTTCCTGGCTATTATAATTATTGCAAACACACATGTATAATGTGCTCAATATTTTCAGCAGGTTCGATGCTTTTTACTAGCATAATCCCATTTAAGTAGGATTGACGGGGTCCGCTACCTAAGACGAAGGGTTTGACGAAGATACTGATTTGTCGTCAGACCTCCACAACCCAGAGGGAAAACCAGACCTTTCCTAGGTTAGATGGCACTACTTTTGAAATGTAGTGTGTTAGACGTGCGAGTTCCTCCTCGTACTCCTGATGTTTTTCTTCACCGCCGAGCAAACGATAATTACAAATATGTAAATGAATTCCAATACTTGTATTTAATGGTGCACGCGTTCCTCATGATTCGAACCAAGGACCGTTGGTAAAATAAGCTGGTTCTTTGTCCACTGGTCTATCACTACTCAACATCTTTGGTTATCTATTGTTAAAATATTTCATAGAAAGTATAATGGGGACAGGTAAAAAAAAAACATGTCTGCTTTAGACCATATGACTGAAGTAAAACTTTAGCTCCATAATGTGATGTAAACAATTGGCCTGCACTGTGTCTTAGATATACAAAAGTTAACTCGCTATGAGAGAAAGAGAGAAAGAAAATGTGTGCTCCCACCTCTCTCTCTTGCCCCTACAGTAATATACGAAACGTAACTCTCTCTCTTTCTATCTTCACCAACTTATATCTCCCTCTCAACTTCCGTTCGCCTCGCCCGATCCCACTTTTCGTAACGCTCTCGTCACGCATTCACCAGTTTACTCCCCAAAAGTCAAGCGTGCGTAAAGAAAGTTTACTTCAAAAACAGTCTCTATGAGATGAAGAGCAGAGCTGATATCCGTTTATTATTTAAAACAGTATTTTTATCCCACGAAAGATTAAGGTAATGCGATGTGTCAACATCGAATATGTCTCGGCATTTCTACCCCCCCGCCCTCCACGTCACACAAATCATAATCTTTTGCCGTTGTGTCACGTGTTACTTGCGAAGATGTTGCATTTTAATATCTTTGTTTACTTTGACATGACTTCATAACTAAATATTGAATAATACAAGTTTTGATAAAACAACTACTGCCATTTAGCTCTAGATATCTCTATTGGTAAATTCAAACAGGCATAATGAAAATACCTATTGCTGAAAGGTTTCACAATATGTTCCAAGATAGTCTCTTGCACTTTGGCTGACATAGTGACTCCTTAATAAGACACCTCCCACCAAACCATTACAGACGGAGGATGATGACCATGTACCTTTCCGACTAATTGAGCGACTTTTTTAGAAATGTGTGCGTAGTTTGTCATTTTGCTTGTTGTAGTGCTCTTCAAGCGTGTTTTTTTATCTGTAAAGATTCTTTCTGTGCCTTTCATCTGCATATCGGGACAGAAGACGATTTGAACAATCTACTCTCTTCAACTGTAGGGATTATTTAGGGCATATCTTGTATATGCGCCGAGCTTCAGATTTTGTTTTATCATACGTGACAGTGCCCTAGCGGGAATCTGCATTTCTCGCGATAAGATTTTTTGTTTCCTAATGAGGTTTCGGCGAATTCTGGCTTTAACGACATTAACAGACTTTGTAGTTCTAACAGCACGCAGTCGCTCCGATCGTTTATGGTCTTGGACAGAGGAAGTGTTGGTACATCTGTTATTAGCACGATATACGAAGACGGAGCAGTGGTGGCCCCGCAGTATAACTACACGCGTAACAAGCGTGAAGTTTCGCGTTCGAATCCCAGCGGGTGCCGACTTTATGGCCATCATAAACACTAGAGAAGTAACACGCTGAGTCATATCCATAATTGCCGATCTATGAGCGACACGAACGCGAGAGGTCAGCCCGTTAATAATTTCGTTAATTTTTGCCAGACACTGTGACGATTCGCGGACGAACTCGATATTGTAACCACAAAGTTGTCCACAACTTCAAACGATTTAAATTGACCATATTTTCAAAGCTTGACGACCGCTGTAGTAGTTTTTCTTTAGGTGACAAATTATTGGATGATATATTGCCTAGTGGTCTTTTGACATTACTTGTAGTTGTCGGCGACATAAAGTTGCTATGCCCAAAAACCGGCATTTTATCTCTCGTACCACCAGGATCATCGAGATTGCTGATTGAACCGGTATGCTGAAATGGTTCGGATATTTGGAAATAATGAATTACAAATGAGTTACGAAAAAAGTATATCAAGCAAGAGTGAGTGGATATATCGCCAGGGGTCGCCCGAGACGCACGCATAATGGTCAAATAGCTGATGTGCTGAAAAATGCGCCAAATCAAAAGCACTCGAAATCGAAGAGCATGTGAGAAGAGATTGATTATGTTGAGTATGGAAGATGCGAGAGAGGTATGTTTGGATAGGTGCATCTGGCGTTTCAAAGTTTCAGTGTACTCCAATGGGAGACGGGCGTAATGATATATGTGTATTTTTATCCGGATATGAACAAGTTGGGAATGTGTGGCTTTAGAAATGGTCAAGTTAGGAAGTAGACAAGTTTGAATTTTTTTTTATTAGGACACGGCATATGATAGCCAGGGCCCATTTGGTGGGCGGCAGGACACTGGTGTCCAGGAATAGAAGCAACGAAATCCCATTCACTTCATGTCATTTCGTCGTGACTATATTATATACTATTTCGCCTAGAAGGTGCCTTTTCACATTCCTCTTGTAGAACTCAATATCGTATACACGTATATGTATCGGTGTGGCACAAAGAAGATTGACTGAACCTTTTTGTACGAGGTAGTGGGATGATATTTTCGATTGTGTGAGGATGTGTACGATTAGATGGATGGTAGTTCCAGTACTTGAACGGGGAAGTAGGAATCAGGCTGTAGAGTTTCGCCGAACATTCTCCATGATAGAGTCGGTAAAAGTAACTCAGTGCAGCGACTTCTCTGCGGAGGTCTAATGGCTCAAGAGATGCTCCCAGCTTAGGGTCGTCAATAATCCGTACCGCTCGCCTTTATAATGAATCAAGGTCAGCCATTGGGTACTTTGCGGAGCCTTCCCAAAAATGTGAACAGTATTCCACACATGGTCGGATTTGTGATTTGTAAAGCAACGGTCGTTATGCGAGTGTAAAATACTGCCGGACCCTGTTCAGCTCTCCAAGTTTACGAAAGGCATTCAGTATGACATTTTGGATGTAGTCCCTATGATTCTGGTCTGAACGCAGATTCAAGCCGAGAATCAATGAATGGTCGCAGATGGGAAGCGAGACGCCAATAAAAGTTGGAGCCGGGGAAAACGGGTCCCTCTTAGTGGTAAACGGATAGGCCTGGATTTTATTAGCGTTAAAATTTACTAGATTTTGATCAACCTAACGAGCCACACCATTCAAGACCTTATTCAGCCTACGGATCACCGACTCCCGCAGTTCCCGGACGTCATTACTCCTGATCCCGGTGTAACCCTCATATCACAGATGTGCCGTGTTGTTATCAACGTAACAGTGGATGTTGCCAATTTGCAAAAGGTCATTAATATGTAGAAGAAAAAGAGTTGGTGACAGCACGGAACCCCGGGGAAAACCAGCGTTCATATGCAGGATCTCAGACGTGCAGTCTTCAACCATGACTCCAATATCTATGCTCATGCAGCAATCCAGCAATCCATGCACAGAGTCGGTCGGGAAGCCTGTCAAATGCTTTAGATATATGCAAGCCATGGTTTCTCCGTAACGGTCGACAGCCTTCTGCCACAGGTGAGTTACATACGCCAGAAGATCACCAGTGGAGCGTTTTGGACGGAAGCCATATTATCCATCACTAAGTATGTGATGATCTTCTAGATAATGGAGTAAGCGGGTATTAAGGATTCGTTCGAGAATCTTGCAATGGAAAGGAAATGGACCTGTTAGGAAGTGGTCAAAGTCGACAGGAGGGGTATTGATTGACGCGTTCATAAAAATAAACTTGACATTTCAAAGCTTTAAATATTATTACAGGATATTCCAACCGCTACTCTAATGTGGCCTAATTAATTAAATTTACACTTAACGTTAAAATTTCACGTAACAATGGGACAGTTGGCAGGCTAAATATCCCTCTCGACCTATTGGCTCTATTGTTTCTCACAACAAAATTAACTTTCATTATCTACAAGCTGATATTATCTTTTGTTCCATTTATGTTGGAGAACTTTCTTCGTCCACTTATTTATGTACACGCTGGGAACCGCCAAATTAATTGCGCACCATTGTTTATTAGCTACGTTTTAATTTCATTGAAGACAATTAAATGTTATGTTTGTTCATTGACGACATAAATCTTTTTATAGGTAATTTCTTGGACGTAATAGTTTCCTTATGTTGTTTTCCTTCACTGCCTAGTAAGTTATTAATTACAAATCTATACCTATATATATAGCGGGAGAGTTTGTTTGGTTGATAATTTGATTGAATTATTGTTTGTACAACGCGTTAATATCTGGAACTATGAAAAATATCTGGAAGAGAAAAATATTTTAGCATTTGATAACCCAATTCTTGAGGAAGATTATAGGCTATTCAACGTCACGATATAACTATTAGAAGCCGAGGATAAAGAAAGTTGAAAAAGCGGAGGATAAAGAAATTCCTAGAGGATACCGGACGCGCAGACGAAGTTGCTTGATTCAGCTAGTATGCATATAAATGAAAAAATACGAATTCATCAGTACATGTCCACGAACCATAGAACCACGCGTAGGGTGCGCTATCGTACACACTTTAATGATATGAAAGAAATAAAATAAAATAAACTTGAAAATCTGAGTTTGTTTTTCTATGTTGAAGGTAATACCTACACATTCTGTTGGGCGCCGCATGCATTTTTCTTCGGTTGTGTTTATTTTGATTCAGGATACAGTTGGTCAAGTACAAAAATAAATGATTTAGGTATTGGCACTCGTAAGTAAATTGCTAATATAATATATATATATATCTTCACGCCAGGTCCCTTGTGGGGTAGGCAAATATAATGACGATGAATAGTATTCTCGCAAGAAAATCTGATAGTTACAGTAAAAAATAACCAATTGAGAATGCGCAAGCTTGCATTGCCAGAGGAACACCTGGCTCGTCAATTATATAACAATTCAATTTTTTTTATTTTTAATTTTGTCGGCCATTTTTAACCATGTTCCGAGATAGGAACGGTGTTCCTGAACATTCCTATTCTACTTTTTTATGCTGAATCCGAATCTGAAGTCAAAATTCGAATATTCGAAAAAAAACTCACACACAGACAAACATATAGATTTCATATAGGAACGGTGTTCCTGAAAACGGTAAAATGCCTTTTATACATCACGTTTGGATCTTTCGTCTTTTCATTGAATGCTACAGGTAAACATAACCCTAGCAACAATTAATAAATAATAAATAATAATAAATATTGTCGGACAAATTACACAGTGCCATCTAGCCCCAAAGTAAGCGAAGCTTGTGTTATGGGTACTAGACAACTGATAAACCTACGTAAATACATTTTTTTTTTGTAAATACATACTTATCATACATAGAAAATACCCAGACCAAGACAAACAGACATGTTCATGCACACAAATGTTTGTACTGTGTGGGAATCGAACCCACGAGCGTTGGTGTCAAAGTAGTGTAACAACGCGTTTCACCAATGCGCCACCGAGCTCGTCTTCTTACGAATATACAATAACTCAATATAACTACTTCTTCTTAGCGTTATCCTATTTCCTAATCCATTAGGATTGGCCATCTCCGCTACCTAAGTCTAAAGGTTTGACGAAAATACTGATTTTTACATCATTTGGTTATACATACTGGCGTCAGGCCTTCACAATCCAGAGGGGAAACTGGGCTATCACTACTTCATACATTATACTACATTATAACGAATATATATATGTCCACAACGCGGCGCTAATTCCAACTGTTACATATGGAAGTGAAAGTTGGGTATGGCAGGGAGATCATGAAAGTAGAATAAATGTGGCAGAGATGCATTGGGCAAAATATGTGGTGTAACATTTGCTGACCGCGTTCGCAATTATGGTGCATGAAAGAGAGTTGGTCTGAAAAAGAGTATCGGTATCAAGATAGATAAGAAAACGCATACTCTGTTGCTTCAGACATGTAGAAAGAATGGGGGATGGAAGAATGAATAAACAGACATACAATGCGGAAGTAGAAGGACGTAGGAGCCGAGGAAGATGAAGACTCAACTACCATGACTAAATTCGTTGTGTTTTGTCAGAAGGTGATGTTAGGAGCCCAAGACATTGAACGTGCATGAATAGAGCTATAAATGTTAAAGAAGCAATTGTGGTATGTCTTATGGCACTCGGTTCTCTCTAATTATCCTGCAAGGAACCTGGCGTAAATATGTACATACTTATAATTCAAATAATTTAAACAGATAAGAATTCAACTACCTCGCTAAGGAAATTAAAAAAAATGCGATACGTGCTAACTTCTCTCAAATAACTTTAATAAACTATTCGGTGCTGAGTGCAGAATGTGATTGTCCTGGACACCTTAAATACGGCTAAGATCGGCACTGGCATCATCGAAGCCATGCTAAACACATGTTGGTACTTGCATACAAACATACACACATATCATCACGCCTGTCTCCCATTGGGGTAGGTAGAGACTATGGAACACCAGGTCCACCGATCTAAACATACCTCTCTCACTTCTTCCACACTAATCAACCTCGTCATGCATGCTCTTCGGTTTTAGATGCTTTTGATTTGGCCCTTTTCCAACACATCACCAATTTGCCCCTACCTACTGATGTCTCCATTCTCTCTTGTCCTTCTTTCGTAACTCTTTTGTCACTCATTCTTTGAAGATTGATGGATCGATAAAAAATATAATCTCTAATTGGTATCACTCTCAAAACGGTAAACTTTGTCATGCAATCCCGGTAAACTTGCAATCGACTTAAGCCCCCAAACAGAAGATCAAAGGAATTCAAATTAAATTTGTAAACAGAGATAAATCTTATCTCTAAGTAAGTAAGGCTAAAGCAGTTGGCTCCAATGATTTCATGTATAACTAACTTAATTTAAAGCATCGAATACAATGGTGATAATGAGTTTTAGAATTCACTTCTGACGAGCTCGTTGGCACCAACTTTGCCACCAACGCTCTTGGGTTCGATTCCTACACAGGGCAAACATTTGTGCATGCGTCTGCCTTGGTCTGGGTGTTTTGTAGGAGAGGTAGGGTGCATCATAGTAGCCTGTCTAGGGTAGTACCTCCACTTTACAGACAACCACAGTAAAAATAACAACTCCCCGCAGGGTTCTTGTGTTCCTGCAAGTGAGTGAGATAAGCTCCTAAAGAGTTGCTGCGTTAGAAGTATAGTACATTGGTTACCATAGTCTTCATAGGCTACGCTAACCAATGTACATCAGCGGTTACCGTAGTACTATGAACGCTTGCAAAACATTAAGTATCATTGATGTGTTGACATCCCTGATGCTAACACGGCAACTCGTTAGGAGCTCACACACATGTAGAAACAACACCCCTCCCGGGAATTATTACTTGGCTGGTTTCTGTAAAGATGAGTTACTTCCCAGACGAACTACTTTGACGCGCCCTACCTTTCTTTAAGAGCGTCTTGTGTCGCTAAATTGTCTCTGCCTACAGCGCATGACAGACGCGCATGTAAGAGGTAGACAGACAGATAGACAAAACATCTAATACGGAACCATGATGTAAAGCATTTACCGTAGCCTAATAACGCGTGTCATGTATTAAGTATCACTCGCGCGATGCCTCCTCTGCTCTTTAGGAGCTTACTGGTGACCTCACTCACACGCAGGAACACAACAACCCACTAGGGAGTTGTTATTTGGCGGCGGTTTTCTGTGAGGTGAAGGTACTTATCCAAACAGGCTGCTTAGATGCGCCATACCTCTTTGAAAACTGCCCTACCTCTCTGTTTTCCCACCAAGACAAACAGACATGTTCATACACACGAATGTTTGTCCAGTTGTGGGAATCGAACCCACAAGCATTGGTGTCAAAGTCGCGTCATTCACGACTGAGCCAGCGATCTCGTCAATGTATATAAAGTATTTATTCAAGGCAGAGTTAGACGTTAGAATTGTTTAACTACGACATACATTATCACAGGCATACTCGCTCGTACAAGACGATACAAAACCGGCGAACCAACTGCAAAACGTACCTACGTATAGAATCCACGTTTGAACGTGTATTTAACTTGATTCGATTGAGTGAAGCCAACGGAATTTGTGTACCCGCTTGTGAAGTGAACCGTAATATCGGCATCATACATATTATACAATGTATTGCCATTGCTAAGCAAATATTACAGGTTTGTTAATATTTTAACACTTGTATTAAAGTAAATCACAGCGCATGAACGATTTGCTGAGACTGATGTTACATACTAACTCAATTCATCGCTACGGGTCGGGGGTAAAGTAAAACGCGCTCTTATTGGCTATTTCGCGGATCGCGGCAATTGTTCATTGGTTAATATATTCTCCCATTGGTCAGTAGGCTCGAATCGCTAAGTTATTAAGACTTTAAAGCGCAACATCTTTGTGAGCGCGGGTGCTGTCATGCGCACTCCTAACTCACACGCAGGAACACAACAACGCTCTGTGTCACTGAACTTCGAGCCAGTCAGAATATTATAGGGAAATATCAAAAGGAATGCTATAGATATACGAGGATATTTGCCACGATAGCTAAAACATATGTCTCGAGTAACCGCTGTCCTGTTAATTCCAGGTCTTCTGCAGTTCACTGAACACCTGACGCGAACGGGTGAATCAGAGAATTTGCCTCCCTTTGTGTATTCTACCGATTTTACAACGGGTTGTGATCTGAAGAATTGTTCGATATGATACCGACAGCGTTTTTTATAACTCGCCGGCGGCGGCGAGTTGAATATACAATACAATACATTTTTCATAGTAATTGACGCGTGATTAAATGGAGTAATCTTACTACGCAAGTAAACGAAAAATGGATTAGTTTTGGATTTTTTATAGAAATAGAATAGAAATTGAAATATATTTATTCCAACTTCACATTATAATTTTACAATAAATTATGTACACATACACACAAGTGAAGTCAGAATTGACTCTCACTCAGGGTTCTATGCTAGGAACTCACAAAGAATTCCCAGCCCTGGTTTTCAGTGAAAGTCAAGAGTGACGACATGGACCAAAAATATACAATGATATTTAACCATTACAAAACATAAATTAAACAAAAACAAAACACCAATATACTTGGTGTAATATACCTGGTGCTCACTTATGAGACAACTACACTATGCTGTATGGTCACAGAACCAATGCACCGGATTATACAACACCGGAAGACAAACAAGCATACCGCCCAATGTAAATTAGTTATTGTAGCCTTTGTGTACAATATTGCAATACAGGGACCATCTATCTAGCATTACCATTCGGGCTGTTTCATTGCGCTCTACCTCCCTTAAATGCATGTAATGAAAATAAACAATATGATTAACAGTTATTAAAACTTAGCACCAATTTTCATGTTTACAATATGCAAATAAGCTTCCCATTTTAATCGTTAGCACATTGGCGATCGAGTTTCACTCGTCGTTTTTTCTTTGTGAGATGTCACGTTTTATCATGAAAGATACTTACATAGATAAACTAAGATAGCAATCAGCAAAACCTGACACCAATCGATATATCCGTTGCCGAGATAGAGAATATATTTGTTTATATATAAGAATCGCTTGAGTAAATTATGTAGGTATGTATATCTTTACGCCAGGTCAGGTACCGGGGTAGGCAGACAGAACCGAGCGCCATGACACGCGGTCCTTACACACTTCACTCGCTTCTTTAAGTATTCAAAACTCTTTTCATGCGCGCTCGCTGGTTTCTAGGGCCACCGTCACCGACTGATGAAACACGACCAATTTAGTCATATATAGGTAAATATATCATTTACATATATTATAAAAATAATAGGAAAAGGGTATGAGATGGTTTGGTCACTTAGAAAGAATGATTGACAAAAGAGTTACAGAAAAAGTGTATCGGGCAATAGTGAGTGGAGATATCGCCAAAAGCCGCCCTAGACGCACACATAAAGATCAAATTGGTGATGTGTTGAAAAAGTGCCAAATCAAAATCAAATCAAAAAAGAGGTAAAATAAATTAAGTACGTCCACTCAGACAGTGGACCAACCGACACCGACAAGAGTACTGAACGAAGTATCTCCACTGCCTGTAAAGCTAAACGAAGTCCGCAAACGAGCCAAACAAGTAAGCATTCTTTTGACATCTGAAGAGCATATTGTAAAAAGAAAAATAAAAGAAATATACCTACCTCCTATAGATACCTACCTCTCTCACTTTCGAGTGCTTTTGAGTATCGGTGCACCTGGCGTTCCATAGTCTCTCCTACCACAATGGGAGACAGGCGTGATGATATGTATGTAAGTATAATAAGCAGACTTAGCGCTAAAGCGATCTCTTCCAAACAACCGTACCATGGAGGAGAAATACACAGTAGAATTAGACATAAATTAAAATTAAAAAAAAAAAACTCGCGACGGAAAGATGTGCGATGAAAAAAAAATCTAATAAAAATATTTCATAAACCCACGATATTAAAGCGTAATATGATTAATAACTAAGTGCGGATTCTTATTAATGAAGTCAATAAAGAATATGCACAATAAATTATTATGTACAATATTGTTAGTAACCGTTTTGCGTCACCTGTTTTGTAGACTGTACATATTAAGCAGTATGAGCCAGTAGCTGTGTTGTTAATTAATATACATAGTGTAATTATGCATATTTTTATTGATTCCATTAAAAACAATTTGTACTTAGTTTTGTATTAATCATATTACGCTTTTATGTTTGTATAAATAGAAAAATAAAGGGTTTTAGAATTTCTTATTTGAAATTTTTTACAGATCACAATTTTCCGTTGTGGGATTTTTAAATTTAGAGCTCGATGGCGCCGTTGCGCGTGTCATTCTAACCGAACACGCGGGTTAAGCAACGTCGACCGCAGCCTGCATATCGATGGGTTTATCTATATCGAGTTTCTCCGTGCTTCGGAGGGCACGTTAAGCCGTCGGTCCCGGCTGTTGTCGATAGATGACAGTCGTTAAGCTAAGTCAGTGGCCCTCGGGCAGCTTGAAAACACTGGCCTGCGCCAAACCGCATTTGAGCAGCGTGGCGGAGTATGCTCTAAACCCCTTCGGTTAAAGGGAGACCCGTATCCCAGCAGTGGAATGAGTAAGGGTTGATGTGATTGGTGGTGATGTGATGATTTTTAAATTTATTAATACATTTATTACAAACTTAAACTGCATATTTTTGCTTGAGTAAAGTTGACAGAAAAAACTGTTACTTGAAACTTTTTACTTGAGTAGCATAGCGCCCTCTGGCGGTCTGTGACATTAATTTTTACCTAAGAACATGCTCAGGAATGAGACTTGTTCAAAGCAAAATAACCGTCCTAGAAAAATGGTAACATACATTAAGAGAGGTAGGGCGCATCAAAGCAGCCCGTCTGGGGAAGTACCTCCACCTCACAGAAATCGCAGCCAAATAACAACTCCCTAGAGGGTTGATGTGTTCCTTCGTGTGAATGAGGTCACCAGTATGCTCCCAAGGAGTTGCTGTGTAAGCAGCAGAGGAGGCATCGCGCGAGTGATATAAACGTTAAAAGGCCACGATACCCGCTTTACATCAGGTGGGCCGTATGCTTGTATGCCTCCCGACTTAGTATAAAAAAGAAAACATACACACAATAAACACCTTTAACCTACAAACGCATATACCGTATCCGTGACAGTCACTGGTAATAAAAGGAGATAGGTGGCCCCTTTACGATAACAGTACTTATCACTTTAACATAAGCTCAAAACGCACATATGTATATATTTACAAAACGAACCACACAATGAAAGAATTTACGCTTTCTTTTATTCTACGTCGGGTGGAAAAAAGCACCTGATATAAAGCAGTTACCGTAGCCTATGAACGCTTGTGACACATTAGGTGTCATTTGCGCGATGCCACTTCTGCTGCTAACACCTTAGGCTTACTGACGACCTCACTTATAAGCAAGTACACACTAACACTAGAGTTATTTGAGTGTGGTTTTCTGCACCTTATCTCTCGTAAAAACACCCAGATCAAGACAAACAGACATGTTCATTAACATAAATGTTTGTCCTGTGTGGGAATCGAACTCATGAGCGTTTGAGTCAAATATTTTTATTAACCGCTGCGCCACCGAGCCCAAAGTCCCTTAGTTATCTAATTTCAAGGCTAGAAATAATATTTCTTTGGAAGAAAATTAAATGAAATATTTAATTTTCTACCAAAGAAAAGCGTTAAAGTATGAAATTGCTGATTTGTACTGAAAAGTTAAAACTTCTTATTTTTCTAATATGTAACATATTTATTTAATCAAAATATTTACTATTATTATTTATTAATACATTGCCGCCATCTAATTGGAAGTTTATTTATGCCTTTGCAATAGAACTCTTGGGATCTAGATTCCACAAACTGTGTGAAAGGATTTTGTACTGCCTCCTGGGAATAAAATTTTTTACCACGTAGAAAATTGTCTAAAACATGAAAAAAATGGTAGTCAGTTCGAGTTCGAGCAAGGTCTGGCGAGTACGGAGGATGATGTATGGTTTCTAACTGCAGCTTCTGTAGAGTTACAACGGTTTCTCGTGCAGTGTGAGGTCTTGTGTTATCATGGAGCAATAATGGTGAAGATCGTTTCACGAGTCGGGGCTGTTTCACTGCCAGTTTCGCCATCATTGTTCGAAGTTCGGCGCACGCCACGAAGAGACCACTAAACAGTTACAATTACCTTTTTATTGGTAACAAGCTTCAACACGCATATTTTTCTGCAGATCAGTCAAATCACGAGACACCCATTTTTCATATTTTTTTATCTTATTGATTTGATGCAAATGAGTCAATATTGTAGGTAACGTTAAATCATGCCGCTAATTCCTGGGTAGTTTGACTCTTCCACCATCTCCTTCAATTAAGCGTTATTCATCTGTGTGTCTTCCACGTGGTTCGTTCTTCAAGTCGAAGTTTTCATTACGAAAGCGTTTAAATCAAAAACGCACGGTGCGTTCATTAGCAGTCGCTTCTCCAAACGCAACGTTGATATTGCGAGCCGTTCCTGCTGCGCTAGTTCCGCATCGGAACTCGTATTCAAAAATTACTCGGATTTTCGAAGTATCCATCTTTCCCGTTTAGCCTGAATAAAAAAGCAATTGAAATTCAAAAGTCAAGTGTTGCACATTTTTTAAATGAAAAGCCTTATAGGTATCACTTGAAAAAAGTTTCACTCGAAAATCTCACACCCTGAAGGTTTAATATTAATTCAAAGTATCTATTGCTATAAAACGACAATTTTATACTTTAACCCCTATTATTTATTAAGTACGCTATTTAAATACGCACTGACATGCATTCACAAACATACACACCTACAGCTACTCACACACGGATAAATTAATACATTGCAAGTATTCGTGAGCATTCATTTGCATCAAGTTAACCAAGAGTTATATAGCCCGTTTACATTGGTTCATTCAACTGAATGCCCAAGAACGTATGAACATACTCAAGTGAATTGAGTGATTACCTTTATTCAATGAACACAGCCTGGAGAATTATCTGCACGATGTGCAATGTGGTTTCAATGCTATTACAACCTAATAAAACGATTATTTATGTATGTCATGTAAATGACGTAAAACGAAAATTCCGGCCAAGTCCTATGATGAAATCTGAGAGCATGTCTATGTCCCCAGTTTCTAAATTTTCTGCGAATTAGTTTAACGGACACATATCAACGATCCCATTGCTAGTATGGCTACCGATCTTCAAAACCAAGGTTTGTGTGTTCAATTCCCACACAAGGCAAACAGCAATGGCTGGATATTTTGTATGTATAATAAGTATATATTTGCATAAGGGGAAGTATTACGTATATTTATCAGTTAACTATTAGCCAAACAAGCTTAGCCTAAGGTCAATATAAATGGAATCCATTACAATTGCACGCCGGCTGCAACGTTGCGTTTTGAATGACTTTTATGCAGTTGGTGCAACTGCTCTGAAACACCCAGACCAAGACAAATAAACAGAGCAACAGCGCGTTACATCACTGTGCCATCGAGCTCGTCAAAACTCGTGGCTTTGAATTAGTGAGCTCGCCACAATATTATTTAAACCACTTAATGTATTCTTCAAGAAGCAGCCATAGCGTAAATGGACTTGGCACGGTAATAAAATAATTATTTAAATAGATTTTACTACTTTACTTTATCTTGGAACTTTCTAGATTTACGGTTAGCGACATCTTTAAGAAACTTAATTCTGGTATGTTCTGTCGTACCTTTACTCCACTCCTTCACTTCATTCACATTAGTTGGGACCGTTTGCTCAAACCGGCAATATATCGTCCATTTCTTGCACGGATATAGCCAACGCTGGACAAGATTAGCGTCCCTATTTTATTAAATATTTAATTGGTTACGCACCGTAGCCGACATAGTAATCACTAAGTTCTAACAAGCAAGTGCTCGTGATTGCATTATAACCCCAATATCTACATTTTATATCATGTAAGTACTCGTATCTGCTATTTCTGCGTTTAACAGTATAAAAATTATTTCTTACAGCATTGTTACTACATTCTTACAGCATGGTTACCGCTTACGGTAGGTACTCATAACGAAGATGCTTTATAATACTGTGTAGCTAATCATTACAACATTCCCCGTAATTGTCGAGCACCTACCTACATATGTTATTATTGTTACTAAGTCCGATTCTTGTTGTCAATACTAGTAGGTAATTGTTAGGTTAACTGACTTGGTCTCGCCAAGGAAGTTTTCATTATTTAAATAGAAGCATTTAAAAAAATCAATACGTTGTTAAGCTCTTGAGGAGACTGATTTAACTGCTTTCAATTTTTTTTTATACCACTAAGGTGGCAATCAAGCATACGACCTGCCTGATGGTAAACAGTCACCATAGCCTATGGACATCTGCAACACCAGGTGTGTCACTCATGCGTTGCCGATCTTACTTTATTTTATATACTACGTACCTATATATAATATATACTATTCTAGTATTAAAGCCTCAAGTATCGGTCTATCTACTTTCTGTCTTATATTTTCTTCTGGTTTTCAAATGCTTGCTGGCCCCTTAGACACTGAGCTTTTACATTGAAAAACTAACGGTTCCTACCCACGCTATCTACTCTCAGCTAACATTATTAATACAGTCTGCCTTGGTCTGGGTCTTTTTAAGAGAGGTAGGGCCCATCAAAGCTGCCGACGAATTACCTCCACCTCACAGACAACGGCCGCCAAATAACTCCCCCTAAAAGGTTGTTATGTAAGCTCCTAAGGAGTTGCTGTGTTAGCAGCAGAGGTGGCATCGCGCGAGTGATACTTAATGTATTACATTTTCATAGACTACAGTAATCGCTTTACATTAGGTAGGCCGTATTTTTGTATGCCTCGCGACGTTCTATTTAAAAAAAAGTATTACGCTGATAACTTACTATCATTATGTGAGTAGTGGTAGTAGTAGTAGAACCCTCACTGGTTGGTTGGCGCAACTTGAACTTGTCGAAACAGTTTCAACTGAGTCACTTCGTTATAACTAGTTTTCTCTAATTAACCTGTTTTAATTAATATTTGTATTTAGGCATTTCTGAATACTAGCGAATTATACTTTCTGGCTTAATTTTCTGCTGCCTAGAAGTTTTCCAAACGTTCCATTCACGTTTCCGCCACTCACTTGTCTAACTTTTAGTTACGTCAACGACGTATTTTGTATACATCGTCAGAATAGGCATACAACCGTGGTCCACCTGATGTAAAGTGGTTACTGTAGCCGACGAATGTTTGCAATAAAATAAGTATCGCGCGTTACCACCCAATACAGTAACTGCTAAGGAGGTCATTGGTGACCCCACTCGCTACTATGAGATGGAGGGCATCACCCACTCAGGCTTTGGTGCATTCTGCATCTTAAGAGTTAGATAAATAGCGTAGGTAGGAACCGTTAGTTAAACTTTATGAAGTGAAAACTTCGTAAGCATAGATGTAATTTAAACTCGGTGAAACGAAAAAGCGACAGTAAAAAAACAACCACATACATCTATAGGAAAATGAGATAGAACGCATTATATAGTATTTATTAGAGGGTCCGAGCGTTGTACGTGTGTTAGTAAGCGTGCGTGCGCGCCTGCGTATAACGAAGCTAGGGATAAGGCGTCATAACTACCGTAGTGTATTCTACACGTATATTTTTTACATAAATATTTCATTATTTTAATAAAAACATTTTTCAAGTATATATAAAAACAAATACATAATATTGTCGTGATTATTCAGTTCACATTTTTGAAGGTTTTATTTGTATCGCGTGTACTGCACACATATTTTTTTATACATGTAAATTAGCAGCGTCGGCAACGCATGAGTGACGCCCCTGGTGTTGCAAATGTCCATAGACTACGGTGACTGTTTAACATCAGGCAGGCCGTATGCTTGATTGCCACCTTAGTGGTATAAAAAAAAAGTTTGTAGACCTATTTATTTTTGAAGTGATACCTTCTTATGGGAGGGTAAACCGCTTCGTTACGTACGCGTTACGACGCCAGTCTGTCTGGCTTCCCTTTCTCTCACGCATACGGCAACGGTAGGCAGGCTCAATTGTAACTAAGAACAAAATATATTTTATAATCAATAAATTTTTTTATTAATAACCTTTAGCTTGCATTATCATATTAATATAGATAAAATTTAAGTAATAACCTAAGCTTTTCTCAAGTTAAACAATTTCAATATTAAATAGTTCAACTTAGATTAGTTTAAGTTATTACTTCTGTCGGGCGTCCCGAGACGCACACGCTTTTTATTTATACAGAGTCAGGAAGCATACAAGCATACATACCACCTGATATATAGACGGTATAACGCACTCGTGCGATACCACCCCTGCTGCAAACACAGCAGCTCCTTAGAAGCCTACTGGTGATCTCATCCTTTATATATACCACTAAGGTGCAATCAAGCGTACGACCTGCCTGATGGTAAGCAGTTATCGTAGCCTTTGGAAATTTGCAACATTAGGGGTGTAACACACGCAGGAACACAACGACCCTCCAGGGAGTTGTTTTTGATCTGCTCTACCACTATTAAAAACACTCAGACCAAGACAAACAGACATGCACACAAATGTTTGTACTGAGTGGGAATCGAATCCACGTTCGTGTTATAGCGTTTTTTTTATACTACGTCGGGAGGCATACCTGATGTAAAACGGGTACCGTAGCCTATTAATCTCTCATTACCCACGGACCGCTTTTCCGTCAAGAAATGTATGGGAAAACGTATATAACGGGGTCTCACAGGTTAACGCTTGCGATACATTAAGTATCACTCGTGCGATGCCTCCTCTGTTACTAACACTGCGCCACCGAGCTCATCAAAACTCGTTGTACTTTACTTTGTAATAGTATTTTCGCGAATATTCTCAGAACGTTCCAAAAATCACTGTTGGATATTGTTTCGCTGTTATTCGACGCAGCCACAAACTGGCCGCAGTCGATATGGCACAGCGCTGCGAAATAAATATTCATATTTTTTTTAAGGAAAAAAAAAGACATTTTTGTACCTGCCGTTTGAAATTCGCTAGCTATGGAAATACAAAAATAAAGTCACGGAAAACCAATTGAGATGAGTTTTAAAAGTGTACACATGCCCTTTTAAATAGAACCGTCACAAATATAGAACCTAGATAGTTTTGACGAGCTCGGTAGCGCAGTGGTTAGTGATGCTACTTTAGTACCAACGCTCATGGGTTTGATAATCAAAATTTGATTCCCATACAGGACAAACATTTGTGTGCATGTACATGTCTGTTTGTCATTTTCTGAAGGTTTTTAAGAGAGAAAACCGCACCCAAATCACAACTTCTTGGAAGATTGTGGTGTTCCTGCGAGGGAGTGAGGCCACCTGCAAGCTTTTAAGAAGTAAGAAGTGTGTTAGCAGCAGAGGTATGCAAACCCATTCACACGTTTGTTGCACTGTTGTTTTGAAGATTTTTTTATGCTACGCTCTCATAGACTATACGGTACGGTAATATTTACAGATTGCCTGACGTAAACCGGATCATTTTAAGGAATATCCCTTGCTCTTTGCCATCTGTAAACTTCTTGTAATGCCATACTCACTAGCAGGATCACCCTCCTGCGTATTATTTCGCTGCGGTTTTTTATAGAGTATTTCTAATATGACTGACAGAACATGAAAGTAGAATCAATGCTGCCGAGATGCGAGCATTACGCTTAAGGATCATGGACAAATTTGTATGGGGTCTGTCTCCCCCACAGGCGTGACACTGGTATCAATATTTTCGTAGTGACTCAAAAAAAAAAAACATGTTTTATACTATGTAGCCTATTAACGCTTGCGATATATTAAGTATCACTCGCGCGATGCCTCCTCTGCTGCTTACACAGCAACTCCATGGGAGCTTACTGGCGACCTCACTCACACGCAGGAACATAACAACCCTCTTGGGAGTTGTTATTTTGCTGCGGTTTTCTGTGAGGTGGAGGTACTTCTCCAGACGGGCTGCTTTGATGCACCCTACCTCTCTTAAAACATCCAGATCAAGACAAACAGACATGTTCATGCACACAGATGTTTGCCTTGTGTGGAAGTCGAACCCACGAGCGTTGGTGTCAAAGTTGCGTCATTCACGACTGAGCTACCGAGCTCGTCAAAACGTCAAAACTTACTACAACTTTCACCATACGATGCAGTTCTTTTTGAAGATGAAATTTATTAAACTTTTTATTTATTTCTTTTTTTATTTCAGTAAAAACATACCAGTAACAGAAATAATAATGTTTTTATCACAAAACATGACAGATTAAAACTGTACGTATCTGTAATGCAGATCTATTTCTACGATTTATGTAGCCGGCCTACTGCCACTTCAGCTTGCTTATTCTTGGGACTATGTAGGTTACATTAGATCTACGAATATCACGCAGAGAAACCCCGTGCATAGCTCTGTCCATAGCACACTGAGCGACCTTGTGCTTCTCCTTACGTACAACATTTTTGTACGTGGCCCTAAAAACGATGGGTGTTTACCACATTCATTGCATTAAGTTGAGCGTGAGTAATATTAAGTATTGTGGAACTTTCATAACTTCGGAAAATACAGAGGAGGCACAACAACTGTTACAGATAGTTAAGGTAAACAACACTCCCTTTAATGTATTCAGGTCCAAAAGGTACCTACTCTATTATATTCAGCTTACCTTCGAGCCGTGTTGCTTGAAAGTTTGATTACTTGGCGAAATTAAGCGATGAACGGCATCAAATTGTCATTAGTGAGGCAGTGACTCGAATGCGCCATTAACTAGGCTTCTAATGAGTGATTTACGTTAACTGAAGTGTGCTGTGTCACATTTGCTAGTCGAGGCGAAGCGACGTGACTTACATCCGCTAGGCATACGGCACGCGCACACTGGAACTCTCTCTGCATTACATTATGAATACTACATTATAAACTGCTTAATGAACCGTTCATTGCCAATTCATTGATTGATTGATTTGACATGAATACGTCTTTAAACTTGCTTTTGTAGTGGGATGCATGTCAGAAAATCGATGATGACAAAATCGGGGCATAGAGTTTGGTGTTGTACCACTCGATAGCTAAAGAATCAAGGATTTCGTTTCGTTAGTAGTCCTCGTTGAGTGAGGATTGGGCCGTATGGCGCACGCCCATGGAGAAAGCGCCACCATTTTGAGATCATTTCACTGTATCAAACTTCTTTTTAGTAGGACTTATTTCCGTTTCCTCGTTATGAAGACGCATTCACGTAAAACTCACGGCTCCACAACACAGCCACATCCTGTTTTTTATACAATATGCAAACATTCGGCTCGTCTACTGTAAAACGGTTATCGTAGCTTGAACGCTTGCAATAAAGGAAGTATCGATCACGCGTTACCACCCCTACTACACATCAACTCCTTAGGTAATCTCATTTACTCGCTGGAATATTAAAATCTTCTATGCAATTGTTATTTGGCCGCGGTTTTCTTGAGTTGAAAGTACTTCCCCATTTGGATGCTTTTATGCGCCTTGAAAACATTCAGATTAAAACAAACAGACATGCTCAAGCACACAAATATTTACTCTTTCTGGAAATCGAACACACGGGCCTTGGTATTAAAGTGAAATTGTTACCACTTTGCCATCAGGCTCATCAAATGTCTTAACATTGGTAAGGGCATTTGACGGGACAGGTGGCGAAGTGTACTGTTCCTAAAGAGCAATACGTGTTTTTGGTGTTTATGGTGGTAACACTGGCTCTGGGTGAAGATCATGGGATCCCATGATCTTCACCCAGAGCCAGTTTTACCCGTGTGTTATGGTGCATACCACACATTGCCGTACTCTCACGAATAAACCAAACAACTATTTAAAATACTGTTTTCCAGTGAGTGAGTCCAGTCACCAGACAACTACTCGCCATATCAAAACTCGATACTTCTTGTGCTATCGGCGTCCGTAAACTATAAGAATAAGTGCATTATGTAAAATTGTTACATGAATAATACTATGCCGTGAGAATTCTCGCTTTCATACAATCTTACCACTCCAAGATACACACGGTTCCATCCATGCGTGATTCATCAGGAGCGTGAAAGACGCTGGATAACGAAAGGAGGGAAAATACGATGAGGAACCGCTACATAGAATAACCAGAAATAATATCGAATAGTAATAAAAGCGTGTCATTTCTTTATTTTATGTCTATTTGGATTGGTATATGGACAAAGACGTACATAATTTGCAGGTAGCTAAGAATTTCACATGGTACAAAAGAGCTTCAGAGCAAAATCCGGAGGGCGACTTTCATGAAGACATCTCACACAATCTGCTCATGCTGAAATAACACAATCCTATATATAATTATATATTTACAAAAAAAAAATGTATTTACGTATGTTTATCAGTTATCTAGTACCCATAACACAAGCATCGCTTACTTTGGGGCGCTGTGTAATTTGTCCGACAATATTTATTTATTATTTATATTTATTTAGAAGAAGTAAAACTTAATTAATTCAGCTATAGTTCTAATAAAAAACGTAACTTTAGTAGATACAACCTAATTGAAGAAAGTAACAACCATATGTAAAATTTATATTTATTCTACAGTTTCTTGAAGCCACCTTATCACTGAAAGCGAAAGGTCACTTTTATTAGGGCTCCTGTGTGAAATTTGAAATTTCCACGTCGAGTTTCACTTGTATTCAAACTAATTTATATTTGCATATATTATAGCAAATATAAGAGTCAACTTCATGTGCTTTATTTACCAATGTCCATGTCCAATTTAACGCATCACGAATTGAGATAAATTTAAACTTATGAAAGACTATTTGAGTTACATCCTGTCATGCAAGTCCTGAACACCAATTATATGAATTCCCTGCTGGCCGTACATAGTTTCCATTCACTTTAATGTCAACGGGATAGAGGGACAAAGTTTAAATCTATTTGAAGAATATTACAACCACTAGAACATCCAGGTCTGCCAGGACAACTTTATCACCCATTTTTGTTATTAGTGGGATAAAGTATCAACCTATTTATCTATATTTTCACACCAGGCCTTGCATTATATTCTTATTTAAACACCGACCATTTTCACACACGTTATACTTTTCAGATCTCTCTCTTACATGAACAACATGACCGCGGTCAACATACGTTACGTCATAAAATTTTGCGCAATACTCGCATTTCAACCGCCTTTATTCTCCTTTTATGCTGTCGCACCATACCCAGCTTTCACTTCCATAATTTACCGCCAGGATAAGCATCGCATTATATGCAGCGAACTGTGCCTTCTGGCTTAGTTTTTTTTGGAAATTTTACGCTGATTTCTATAGTATAGAATCTGATCTGCCATATACGTTTGGCCTCTATGTTTAAGAATCGCAGCTCTCTCCTCACATGACGGTGGCTCTTAATCACTAAAACTGAAGCCCACCTCCAACCACATTGTGCAAGCTGCCGGTTAACAAAAGACTCTGGTAAATAATTCAATGAACGTCTAATTAAATGAAAGTTCATTAAAGTCGACATCGATTCACATAGTTCCTAAATATATAAATATATAATAATAGTAGACAACTTCTCCTTCCCGTGTAGGTGGTTCAAACCCACGATTCCCAGTCAAGTGCTCTACTAACATAGCTTCTAGGAACGTACATGATAATGGAGATTTTTTTAATTTCCATGTATCTCTGTAAAGTCATGGCGTATCGTCATCTGTCAATTAAATGAAGCATTACTAAATGGGCAATGGAGCGCAAGCAGCTGTGCCGAAAGCATGTATGAAAATTAGACATAGAATCACATAGTTGCCCTGTATTCACTGAAGTTTATATGAATCCAAATTAATTTTAAGTTTGCTCCCCAGATGTTGATGACTGCACATGAAAAAGAAGCATAAAATCGTTTTTAAAAGAAGCGATCTAAAATCGACACTTAATGTCATTTTGCAATGTCTCTATAGTAACAAAACGGTTTTACAAAACGAAATGCTCTTCTGTCTATTAATATGCCCATATAATATATAATGTAATCCGTCTCAATTATTAACAGATGTTGATGATTCTTTTTTAACTTGTGCCATATGTAATTATCGCTAGGCGATACAGAAAAAAATCGTGAGGAAACCTACAGTATCCAAAAATATTTTTTGGAAGACGTACTACGTGACATACAAAAGGCCTGAATTTTCCCTTAAACACAATCTAAGAGATGTAGTGGCAATTACTCCATCTCAAATAAGTATCTTTGCCAAATCCTTAAGCTAAACTTCTAGTAGGCTAGACTTCGCCAATCTCAGTGGATTAAGAAACAGGATAATGTTAGCAAGAGAGAGAAGAAGTTGATAACTATTTTTGAACTAAACGGGCATAAAAAAGGGTACACCCAAAATTATATTTAACTCTTATTAACAATCATTGGAACTAACTCGTCTAATTTGTCTAATTCCCGGCGTCTAGAATTTCAATCCGAGATAAAACATCAAGAAAATGAATGAAACCAAAAAAGCATACATGTAATTGAATTTGCCAACAATTTTTCGTCATAGCTATAGTCTTCGTCGCTGTACTCGCGGGCTTGGTGTACGTATGTCTTTATACGATTAATGTTTCGCGCGAGTCGGAACGAGCAACCTGTAATAAGAGCGCTTTCAGCCGTGAAGTTCAGCTACACGCTCTCGTTGCCGAAATTGTCGCTTTTACTTCACTCATCCGTCAGTAATATTTATTATTCTTAACCCGTGCACTCTCGGGTCCCATACTCATTCTACTGCTAAGTTTCGGGGTCGACCTTACACCGGGTGCGTCTAATTCTGTTTATGCGATCGTAATTTGTGCACCATCTCACTTAGCATTCAGGTAGCGTATGCAGATTGGGATTTCTTCCATTGACAAGCTATAGTGGACGTCGTAATTGTCTTTTCGCTCAGATTATTTCGCATTTCAAGTGTCTATTAATTATATTCTGATCTAGTTTCAGTCCGTAGCGTCGTCCTAATGCATATTGTTATTACGATACGTAATAGGACTATGTCCTTTTCCAGCTTTCAAGCTACCTCCGCAGCAAATCTTATTATAATCAGTTCATATGTTTAATATCGGAAAAAATATATAAACGGACGGTAACTGTAGTTCAAAGTGTATGGCCAGTTTTCAATGCTGTTTTAAACACAGCTTAAAAATATTTTAGTTTGTATTTCTCTGCTAACATACAAATTAGTACAATCACTATG
This sequence comes from Pyralis farinalis, assembly GCA_947507595.1. Taxonomy (NCBI): domain Eukaryota; kingdom Metazoa; phylum Arthropoda; class Insecta; order Lepidoptera; family Pyralidae; genus Pyralis; species Pyralis farinalis. The sequence goes on along the minus strand of OX382271.1, from coordinate 8,546,670 downwards.
AAGATTAGCGTACACAAATACAGGGTCATGCCCAACTGATTACAATTGTATGTATTTTTTTTTGTGACTAATATATATCTTACTGTACAATTTTCATTGACATTTTTACCAACGCATAAAGCTGGCCATAGGGCCGAAGTTGAGCCGAATGTGCTTATCATAACACAATGCTCTTAATACGCCTACCTATTTTACGCGTGGCTGCCCTATAGCCCAGTAGAGATAATAGCAATAGGATAACTGTAATAAAACTCTGGAATACTTTCGTATATACACACGCCACTACATGACTCTGAACAAATCTTCTACAACTGCCGGTGAGACACACTAAAGTTATGTACACAGCACCGATAACTATTAGCGATATAACATATATTTTTTTAATATTTTAAAATGAAAAAGTTCCTCGCCTATTTGAGATTTAAAACCACGACTAATTCCAGTAATTGATACACTAGTGTACTGTGTTATACACGCTTAGGTACTATATGTATAGCATATGTATACTTTGCTGAATATTAATGTAGTAATTAAATAGCATCGTACGTGTAAACAAGCCGTGTATTTAGTAGTTCAAACTACATCAGTTTAGATATGAAATCAACTTTATTACAAGTGATATTTGCCTACTTACCTTTATTAGATTTTATCAAATTCTGGTATATTTCATGATATATCTCCGTCATATTATATATTAAATAGAATGTTGCTTATGATATTAGGTAAAGGTAATCAGTTAATTCAAAGAGACTTAATTATTACATGACTAACATAATTTTATGTTCGTCAAAGCATTTGCTCTAAAAAGCCTCATAATATGCACTTAAAGAAGGCCATACCTATGTTTTTCACCCGCTAGCTCAATTTACGGATCTATATTTACATTGTTAAAATCCAGGCAAACAGTCTATCAGAGAGAACTAAATGGTTTTGCCGTTTCAAACTTTCTTTTTCTTTCCGGATTGTGACGGTATGTATATGACGGCAGTCGCTCGATGTCAAAATCAGTGTCTTGCCAAATCTTAAACGTAGGTTACTGGACCTTAATTAGGTCTGGTCCCACGTCTTTGGAAACGTAATTTCTTGGAGGTTCGAGATTTCTCACGATCTTTGTCTTCATAACAAGTGATAACAAGATAATTTCAAATGTGTACTTAAATCCGAGGACACGAATTTATTGGAACATGTCCAAACCAGTCCATTAAGTCTCCTACTTAATCTACTAGGTTATTTATATTGTATAAAACTTATTATCTACGTGAAATAACTTACACAGTATTTTTGTTGAATTAAACAATTTTTAACGGAAGTATCGCGTGTTTTGTTTATTTTGTTGAACCTGACGTTTCAAATGCTTTGCAGCATCCATGGTCTTCCTGCGACCACGGAAAATGGAAAATTGTTTAATTCAATGTATAACAATCGCGAAAACCTAACACAGTATTTTCGTTATAGTAAAAAAAAAATTATCACTGTTCTGTTACCGTTCTCCACTTTTTTCGGTTTTCAAGTCTATCTATCTATCTATAACTTCACACCAAATCCCTTGCGGGGTAGGCAGAGAGAACCGAGCACCACGTGACTCGATCCTTACATACCTCACTCGCTTCTTAACATTAATTGTTCTTTTCATGCACGCACCTGACATCACCTTCTGATAGAACACGACCAATTTGTCAATTTTTTTGGTATTTGGTAAGTCTTGGCCTTCCTCGGCCACTACATCCTTCAACTTTTGCATTGGTTTCCACGTTATTACTTTATCTCCTTTAAAACACAGTATAGGTAATCACTCGTTTTCAGTTCCATCAGCGACTACTAACCGATTACGAACACAGCATTTCACAACTTCCACGATTACCTCATCTACTACTGGAGTCAAGAGAAGTATAATTCATGCAGTTCATCCCACTTAACCGACTTATAGTGTCACATGGGATGCCTCTGAAAACTCTCGAAAGGCCAGGATAGTTCGAATCTAGCGCAGATCAGTCACGGACGAGACAGTGGTCCATTGAATCTTTTTTTTTATACTACGTCGGGAGGCGTACAAGCATACGGCCCACCTGACCTAAAGCGGGTACCGTAGCCTATAAACGCTTGCGATATATTAAGTATCATTCGCACGATGCCTCCTCTGCTGCTTACACAGCAACTCCTTAGAAGCTTACTGGTGACCTCACTCTTAAGGAACGTGGTCAAAATGGCCGATTAAATAAAATAAAAAATTGAATTGTTATATAATTGACGAGCCAGGTGTTCCTCTGGCAAGGTAAGCTTGCGCATTCTCAACTGGTTTAAATGATTAGATGCATTCATATCCTTTTAAACTGCTCACTGCTCTGCTGGCCCCACTTAGTTACAAGTAACTGTGCTACTGTAATTTCCCGTTACCTGCAGCAGTAAATGATCTGGCCAGTTACATGTCTACAAAGTGTTCGAATTAGTAACGATTTTCCATGTAGTCTCAGATACAAACACAGTGATCTAACCATCTGTCATAATCACAAATATTACTAACATATGTATATGTGTAACACATATGATGATACACTCTGTACTCCGATGTCGGCGAGAAGAGATATACGCACATACGCAATTTATTTCTATTCCTGACATATTTATGAATTTGGTAAATAATTTTTAATTTGATGAAAGTAGAATAAATGCGGTTGAAATGCGAGCGCTGCGCAAAATTTGTGGCGTAAGGCTTGTAGACCGTATTCGCAATGATGATGTTAGAAATAGAGTTGGTCTGAAAGAGAGCGTCGGTGTTAAAATAAGAAGAGGCATGCTCCTATGGTTCGGGCATGTAGAAAGAATGCAAGATGAAAGAATGACGAAGCAGATATACAATGCAAAAGTAGAAGGATGTAGGAGCCGGGGAAGGCCAAGACTTACCTACCATGACCAAATTGGTCATGTTCTATCAGAAGGTAATGTCAGGAGCCCTAGAAACCGGTGTGCGTGCATGAGAAGAGCAATGAATTTTAAAGAAGCGAGTGAGATATGTAAGGATCGAGTCACGTGGCGCTCGGTTCTCTCTGCCTACCCCGCAAGGGATTTGGCGTGAAGTTATAGTATAGTAGTAGTATAGTATAGTAATTTTTAATTTAACGAGATAAAGGCTCGTAGAAAGTAATAATCTTCTATGTATCAATTAAAGCATTATCTGATGGAACCATGAAGATATTAATTTCTTTTAATATTTGACGAGCTCGGTGGCTCAGTGGTGAAAGACGCGACTTTGACACCAACGCTCGCACCAACGCTCGATTCCCACACAAGACAAACATTTGTTTACATGAACATGTCTGTTTGCCTTGGTCTGGATGTTTTAAGTGAGGTAGGACGCGTCAAAGCAACTCGTCTGGGGAAGTACCTCACAGAAAACCGCAGGCAAGTAACAACTCCCTAGATGGTTGTTGTGTTCCTGCGTGTGAGTGAGGTCACCAGTAAGCTCCTAAGGAGTTGCTGTGTAAGCAGCAGAGGAGGCATCGCGCGAATGATATACGTTGCGAGCGTTAATAGGTTACAGTAACGGCTTTACATCAGGTGGACCGTATGCTTGTATGCCTCCCGACGTTGTATAAAAAAAAACCTACTAAATGTAACGAGTGCTTCTTTTTTATACTGGTATCCCAGAATAGTATACCACATCACTATGGAAGTAGGCGAATGTACTTGGCGCGCAATAGCCACGTCCGTCAATTGTCTAATTAACTGCATACGCGGTGAAGCTAAGCCAAGCCTACTGGCTAGTTTACTTAGCAAGTTTATGTATGTTCACTGCTAAAACGAGTCTACTGAAATTCCTAAAAATACGGTATCATTTACAAATTCTTAATCTTTTCGCAATCAGAACTTCTTTATAAAATAATAGCTTCCATGCTCCTTCAAAGATCTACATCTGTTTCATAAACATATTCTTTGTAAATTTCATATCAAAATTCTCTTCTCACTTGACTTTAATGTGAGTATCAGTTTACTAAATTTCCTAAAATCTGGAAACACGCCTACCAATACATTGATAATAAGTGCCATTGTATCTGCAAAGCTATAAAAACATTTATTAATCCCAATAATAATTCCTCAATGATACTCACAATTTTAATGTCTATAAAATCCGGACTAAGGCTTAGATGTTGAGAAATGTCGTTTAAAACATATAATGCACTTAAAAAATTGTACATCTATAACAAAAAATGAATTTATTTGTATATTCCAAGCGAATCACAACTTAGGGGTAAAATGTGAAGGTGTATTATGGATGTCTAAGGGATGTTGGTGAAGTAGTCCTCAAATGAATATGCATAATGGACCTTTCTACTACGATTGTTATGGTAAGAGTACTCCATCCATCCCGTCGTTTATATATTGTCCTATTTTATTATTAACTATATTGTCCTGGCTTTATTTTTTGCATATTTGTAAAATCAGGTTCAAATTTATAAATGGACTGGAGACTGAAAGATTCAGTAATAGTATAATGTTCTTCTTCTATTTAAAATAATTTAAACCGGTTGTAACTTTTACAGTTTCTTAAAATCACTCAAATTCAAAAAAGAACAATCACAAAAATTTAGATCTACCTGGCCGCGTGATTGTTATAAAGATTGTTGTAATAAAGGTGTCGCTCAATATAAGATCCATAATTCACAACCAGATAATTAATGTACAACCAGATATAGCAAAAAAGGACTCCGTGAGAAAACCCAACCAAGAGCCCCGTTGCGCGTTTTATCCCACGACGCACCCGTGCCTAACTATCCATTTGGGTGCCCCTATAGAGACCAAACGTCAACCCTCAACCGCAACCGTCTATTCTCGAGGTCCTAACATTATATTTAAGCCAACAAGAAATTGCCGATACTCACACATCCCAGATTTAATCACCCGCGCATGCCCTGAATTTGCTGGTTTAATCAGGCTTGCGCGCATACAGTGATAGCAGATGTGCGTGCGTAGAGTGATCAGTGCGACTAAACATTTGCCGCGCGGTTTCAGTTTCTAATAACATTAATTCATGTTACATAGCTTCAAATAATCGGACATTAATGTACGGGTAGTACAGCGCGAATAATAACGCATACTCCGATAATTAGCAGCTACGAATTATCGGGTTCAGCATTATTGGCTGTACTTTCCGGAACATGTATCGATTATAATTATATGGCATTGTCAATGTTGCATGTTTCTATAAAAGTAAGTCATCTCATAATTATAGTGGTTAGTGCCTGTGGTACCTGCTCGATTTGTGTCTCCTTTAGTTTGTGGTTTTAGGATAGTAAATGCACAACAACTAATTTAGTTGGCACACATTTTTTCTTCACCAATGGTCATTTCCGAAATGCTAGTAGATTAAAATAAAAGGAAAAATGTAAAATAAGAGAATTAAATAAGATACAATAAGATTATATTTCAAAAAATGTAAGTCGTGTCTAAGTGCCCGCGAGGGCCCAATGACAAATAAAGAATTTTTATCTTTTATCTTTATCACCGTCTCATATAAAAATGATAATATTCTAACTCGAATATAATCTGTGAGGCAAGCAGCTAATTATCTCGTATCCAGTTCTAATTAATGCAGTTAGAAAAGTTGTATAGGAAACTTTTCAGTCTACTGCTTTTAAGCTTTCCATTTAAATTAAAACTGACAGATAGCAAACAAAAATTAACTATGTATGTGATATGTCCTCCAGAATTGCTTGCTGTATTTAGTTGGTCTGTATTATGTCGACCAGCCACCCCCATTATGTATTGATTTTGAGGAGGTCGATGCTGATGTTGTTTGCTTTGACACGAAAGTTAAGCAGCATCGACGGATGGCTATTTATGGATGGCTAAGCCCATCGATAGCTTTAGGTCGATACATCTCTAGTTTGTCCATTTTAGGAGCTTAGAGTATAGAGTGAAGCTGTCTGACTGCCGTCAAATTAAGAGAAGTAGTTTGCATATGAACAGCCCGATTGGTGAAGTACCTCAAATAAAATTGAAGCCAAATAACAAATTGAATTGAAGATTGTTTTATTTCGGCTAGTGAATGAGATTACCAGTTAACTTATGAGAACTTGCTGTGTTAGTAGTAAGTTCATAAGCTTCGTTCTCTTTAGACTCTACGCGTAGAAAAAGAATTTCTTTTCGTTCTTTGTCCTCTGTAGGACCTACAAAAAAAGTAAGGGTTATGTGACACCTATGCTATGTATACCAAAACATTATAGATGCTAAGCATCTGCCCGATCTCACATAAAATGGTTAATTCCCGCGATTTGGCAATGAAATATCAAAAAAATATACTTGATTACAAGCCAATTGCATGGTGAAGTGATTGCCCAGTGGTTAAAGAACCAGCCTGTTGAGCAACTCGTACCCGGTTCAAATCCTGGCATGTGCCATTAAATTCATGTTTTCGGATTCAATAATTTTATTAGTTTTCATAAGGCAACTGGCACCACTAGCAATATTTACAAAAAATCTATTGCTTGACTTAAATTCTGGTACAGTTAGCTGGAAAAGTAATTAAAACAAACTCACTTTATGAAAGATTTTGATATCTCGATGCTCGACACTTCTTTCGTAACTCTTTTGTCATTCATTATTTCTTAATGCAAAAAAAAACCATCTCAATACATCCTTTTTAATTTTTGTAACAATATCACCTTTCATTCCACCGAACTGTGGAAGTCTAAGGGAGAAGTTTATGTTATGCAGTGGATGGACATCTTTCGCTAGAAAAGAAGAAGAAAAATATAAAAAAAAATGGAAAGTGGTTTCTTCACTACGACAAAACATAAAATTAATTGAAGATCATACCATTATACCATCATTTGGTGAAAGAGAAATTAAGATAAAAATCCATTTTATTTAAAGTAAAGCTAGAAATTCGTACTATATCTCACCTGCACTTGATATATCATGTTCTTTATCCACTGGGCCATCATTGCTCTTACCCATTCTACTAAAGGGTACCCGTGCATGCCCCTGTGGGGATTATTTTGAGAGACAGACCAAACGGACATCAAAAGTGTTCATTTTTATCTCGATCAAATAAACCTACTGCACTGTAGACTGCGCATGAAGGCATCCCGCGTACACAAAACCTGTGTTTTAACGCCTAAATACTCGTATATCAGTCACTCGTGCTTACTGACTAATGGAAGGATATTTTAAACATCAAGCCGATAAGTGATGCAATGTTTATCCGTGAACTCGACAATAAAAGCTGTGCGTTCTACTTTTGCCCTGATCCTGTAGCGGTGAATTGAGTTACTATGCAAAATCGGCTTCATAGGTTTTCCCTGAGTCCTTCTTGACTTTGACTAATTGGGCAACGATGAATTGCTCAGAGGATGATAAATGTGAATGGTTTTTAAAGTTAAATAAAAAACGTCGTTCAAGTAGTAGCCATGTTTATGGAATGAATTACAGACGTGGTGATATACTAAAAGCAGCATTTAACTATCGATACAACACATTAAATATTTTATATACATTTTTATATACAGCGCCATCTACCGCCAATACCGTGAGACATTTAATATCATGTCAATGTGCAAAGTAGGCAGAAACATTTTATTTGGTTAAAACTTTACAAATTATAAAGACAGAGAGTACCGACAGTGAATTTTGTCCACTAATAAGTGTTCATTTTTACCCTTTGAGGTAGGAAATTAAAAAAATTATACGCGACAACCATGAAACCTCCTTTTTGAAATTCGGTTAATAAATATCGGAAAAGTCGTGCGCGATGGGATTCTGTTCGTGAATCACGAGCCGTCCGGGGGAATTCGATTGTATTGATAGCACGGTTGAGCGCGTCCGCGGCGGCTTACCGGTAATGAGCGTCGATATGACGAACGAAATCACATGCCGAATTACGCACAGTCACAGAATAAGTATGAAGGCAGTAGAATAACTTCAAAGAAATTTTCTAGACCTTCCGCTATGTATGTAAGCATACGGTTAACACATGCACTATTACTGAGAAGTTTACTGCTAAGTTTACTCGCAATAACTTGTGTTATTTTGCTACGGATTTCTGTTCTTAGCGTTTCCTAATGCATTAGAATTGGCGGTGTTCACCTCCTAACTCTGAGTATTTGACGAGAATACTGATTTTGACATGGAGCGACTGCTGTTTGACGATTTATCCACTACCACTAACGCGTCTTTGACACTAATGGTGTCGAAGACGCATTGGTGGGTTTTGATTCTCTCAGAGTACAAAAATTTGTGTACATGAACATGTCTGTTTGTCTTGCTCTGTATATTTTAAGAGAGGTAGGATGCTTTAAAGCAGCCTGTTTGGGAAATTACGTCCCCCTTACAGAAAAACTATAGCCAAATAACAACTCTCTGGAGGTTTGTTGTGTTTCTGCATGTGTACGAGGTCACTAGTAAGCTCCTAAGGAATTTACTGTGTTAGCAGGAGAGGTGGCATCGCGCGATGGATACTCAATGTATTGCAAGCTACGGTACCCGCTTTACATCAGGTGGGCCGTATGCTTGTATGCCTCCCCACGTAGTATAAAAAAAAACTTTTAATTAAAAAGTTTATTTTAATATTGGGAGGAACTATTATTTCACAATGTTTTCTTTCACCGCCGAGCAAGTGAATTAATCAGGTTAGATCAAATTGCATCAAATATAATCTCTTATATGAGCTGGTTTCCTCACGATTTCTTTCACCGCTAAGTGATGAATACGAAATATAAATAAAATAATAACAAATTTAAACCTAAATCCGAAAAATCGAATTAAGCAGTAAGTACTAACATCAAGATCATTTTACTGAATTAAAGATTCTTAAAATATATATCTAAGAGGTAAAAGTATGTAGGTAGTAATTTAAGCCTTGAAGTTATATATTTTTTTATTGTTTTCTAATTAATACTGTAAATACAACCAGGCCAAAAATAAAAATCACAACTTGACCAACGACAAAACCATAGATCACTCATTCTTTATCAGAAACGCATATGAAATCTATAAGTTTGTCTGTATGTGTGTGTGTCTCTGTCGCTTTTTTCGAATATTCGAATTTTGACTTCAGATTAGGATTCAGCATAAAAAAGTAGAATGGGAATGTCTGAAAAACCAACCTCCTATCTCTTAAGGAACATGGTCAAAATGGCCGACATATTAAAAAAAAAATCAATTTTTATTTCAGATTCGAAAAGTAAATTAAAAAGTAGAATAGGAATGTCTTAAAAACCAATATCATATTTCTTAAGGAACATGGTCAAAATAGCCGACAAAGTTTAAAAAAAAATAATTAAATTGTTCTATAATTGACGAGCCAGGTGTTCCTCTGGCAATGCCAGCTTGCGCATTCTCAACTGTTTTTTTTTAGAAAGCACTCAGTGTTGACATCTGAAAATGATTTTAATACATAATGATTAAACTTAACAAGCCTATCCATGATCAGTCGGTTTATATGCTGGTTCTTATCCACTAAGTTAATAATCTACCTCTGAAGTATAGCAGTGATAGCCGCTATTACTTTGAAGCGAACATTGGTAATCCAAAAAGGTCTAAGTGCGCTAGTTATCCTACTGTTACTTCTCTGTACTATGGTCCAATTCATGCACGCGCACGCCATCACAACATTTATAGGACGCCACAACATTTATAGGGATGGCACTCGATATTAAACACCCTTCAAAATTGGGAACACTTAAAATGGTAATTCATAATGGAGTTTTAATTATACATAACCATATTTAAAGCTATAGACAACTTGACCAGCACGTGGAATACTCTGGTGATAAGCCACATCTATATTAAGGCCGCCTGGGGAAATGGCATAACCATAGAGTAGACCATAGCTAAAAAAATCCCTGGCCGATTGCTATCGTCCTGCAAATGAGTAAGCTCCCTATGTAGCTGATGAGCACTACACGCGTTAGCAGCGGAAGTGGTAATGCTTGATCGGCATTTTCACGTCGTAAGCGTTTATGGGCTTATACGTTAATAGTGCATGTATAGAATTCACTTCATATAAAACACGTCAAACTGTATGTTCATACAAACATACGCTCCAGATAAAGTAATGTGTAAAAATAAGAAAAGGCCTGCTCCGTTGGTCCGGACATGAAAGTATGCAAGATGAGAAAATGGCGAAACAGATGTACAACGCGAAAGTGGAAGGATGTAGAAGCCGAGGAATGCCAAGACTCACCTATCGCGACCAAATTGGTGCTTTATCAGAAGGTCATGTCAAGAGTCCTAGGAATCGCGCGAGCGTGGACAAAAAGACCTATAAATGTTAAACTAGTTGTCAGTAGGCTCGAATCGCTGAGATATTTAGATGCTAAAACACAACGTTTTGTGAGCGTTGGATGCCCTAATGCGCAGTCAAGTAGTTTATTGCTTTGTGAGTGCCAACTCGGTCGTGTTCTATCACATCGTGACGTTAGGAACCCTCGTAGAAGACCGCGTCATAGGGTGTTCGGTTCTTTCTGCCTACGCCAGACGTAAAGATATATAAAAGAATTTAAAAATCTGTTATTATATTTTTGAATTCCGTGCACATCATTATTTCCAGCGCGTATAGATATTATTTTTGTAATAAAAACGGCAAACGTGCAAAGCCAGATAACGATTTTATTTGTACATTCCCTGGGCTCGTAGAGAATGGAGCCAAAATAAATATCATTAGATATTTTACACATGTAGGTATCTAATGATATCTATTTACCTTTATAATACCTAGCGACCCAGCCCACGCTTCGCACGGGTGTCATTTACTTATAAAAAAATTCGATGTGCACTTGGTTTATATATTATATATATGTTAATACATACATATATAACATTACATCAAACTTTTCTAAGAGGCCTCTACATGTTGGATCCATATCCCCGCGCACGCCTATCAAATGACAGGGACTAATACCTGTTTAGAAAACTATTAAGTATGTTTATTTATAAGTATGTTTCAATCTCTCCTTACCCTTAACGAGTTGAAATCGATTGCCCGAAAGCTTCGATCTGCGCTATACTGCTGGTTAATAATCAACTACTTTCACAGAATTATGTTATTTAGTATACTGTTGTAAGAAAAGTAGCTGATATTGAATTTAAAATATCATTTGCGGCAATCGCAGAGACGACCAGGAAAGTCCCGGTTGCGAAGACATGCATCTACATCGAATGGTAGCCGGTCGATGCCGGTGCCTAATTGGTGGTAGAAGTACACAAAGCAGGTTAGATCACATTATATCTAGCATGTAAAGATTGTTTATCTTAACTGTACCCGTTTCCTCGGAGGCATTATGGATCGTACTTAGGTAATTCTTATTCGATTTGTCTCCAAATGCTGTCTACACATTTCGCCGGTCTCGTTGAATCGACGATCATGTAAAATGGCTTGCACTGTGTGATATTTCGACGCCTGTCAAATGGTTTTTTTTCCAGCTATATAATCTGACCAAACATTAACAATCACCAACGATATTACAATGAAATATCGTTTTTAATTACACTCTGTTTTGCAGAATATCGACATTAAATATCTTGTAGTTATGAAATTATGTAACAGCGGAACTGCCAAATTAAAAATTCCTTTACTATTATGATTTTCATATAGAGTACCTTTCTAATTACAGATTTTTTTCGGTGGATTTTCAAAAAAAGTCGTTCATACAAACCTTGGCCTGACATTTGGTTAGCTTGTGAAACTGTTTACGGAATTTCACAGGATAGGCCACAAACTAATTGAGACAAATAACTTTTGTATGATGAGATGTATATGTGATTCTGATATCCTATTATTTATTTTGAAAAATATACACCCGTATTTCATTAAAAATTCTGCAGAGTCTTACAGATGCATTTAAGGGCTCGAAAAGGTAAGAAAATAATACACGTACATTTCCTTTAAATATCCCGATGCCGATAGGTTGAATAAGACATTTTATAATAATGTGAGCATGTGGTAGTTTCTCCTAATTCTTACCGGATTCACTAGATCAAATTTTTTCAGGTCATACACGTACTTTATGCATAAATTTTGTAGATGCTCTAATTTGTCTAGCAAGTCAGTTCAGTTCGGTCCAAGGAGGCAATATCACCATAGTCAATTAATGTAAGTAGAAGCGAGCAAGCTGACGTCGTTTTAGTGGAGACCGATAAAAAATTTTGGAGTCGTTTTAACAAGAACAGAGATGCAAACACCTTTCGACTGACCTCATCAAACTTAGGAGCCCAGGACAACTTAGTAACGGTAGAGGAGAATGGTATTATAGTATCTTTAAAAACTACGTTAAGGACAGCCATGGTCCCTAGCCTGGCAACAAAATGAGAACTTCCTATTATTAAAGCCTGTGACTTGGAAGCATTTATTTGAAGGCCGTAATTCTCAGACCACTCAGCAATAATTACCAAGTCCGAGTTAATTACACTAATTACTCAGAAATATTTAAAAACTTTGCAGCAGTATAAATTTGCAAATCGTCTGCATATAAATGAAAAGTAGAAAGAAGTGAAAATGCGACGCCATTTATAAATATTGAGAAAAGAATCAGAGACAGGTCTCCTCCCTGTGCTCCCAGAGATAGGAGTCCTGCCTCTGATTCTTTGATACATATTCTCTGAGATACGAGTCAAACCAGGAGAACGTTGATGCTGAAAAATTTAAGTATTGTATAGTATTGTACGTAGAATTCTAAGTAAAATATCAAAATCTAATGACTTAAAACGCTGGAAAATCAAGCAGTCATTGCTTAATTGAATGAAGCTTGATTTACTATCAAGCAAATAGTAAATGAAGACAGTAAATATTTTTGAACGATATTATCACGCAAATCCTCAGCAATCTTGACTAAAGCCGTAACGATACTGTGCCCTCTGCGAAAGCCTGATTATTCTCACTCAATTGATTGAAACGATGAAGAAGTATCGAGAGGTGTTAAATGTGGTGCTCCAAAATTTTTGAAAGCATTGGAAGGATAGATATAGGTGGAGATTTTAGAGAATGAAGAAGGGTTTTGCTTTTCGAAAGTGGATGATTGGCTAAATTTCTATAATGAAGGAAAAAGCGCTGAAGAGATGTTTACCGCAGAAAAGTTTAAAATATGTGCTAGTAAGGGGCAATTTCTGCTTTGATAGGTGCGATCATATCAAGGGAGATCCCGTCTTATCCGATTGACCCAGATTTAATCTTGGTAAATATACCCAAGATATCAGCAGCTGTAATAGTGGGAAGTTCGAACTGGTAACAATTGGCTACAGGAACATGAGAAAATGTTATGTGTCCAGTTTAGTTTGCGGGGACGTACTAACATGATTATTTAATTTATTTAATAATCAAAATTATTGGACACATTCGATTGTTCATTCCCTATACTCAAACTCTTCATAAACTTCCATAATTTATTTGGAGTTTTCAATTGAGGTGTGAATATGTGTATTAAGTATTAGTAATTCTTCATAATTTGCTGCATCTGTTACGCAAACTCGTTGTTGTTGTAATCCTGTAAGTGAGGTTACCAGTAAAGTGAGGAGTGGCTGTGTTAATAGCGGCGGTGGATACTCATTGGCGAGGGTAGCCATTTTACGTCATGAATATACTTCTTGTCACCGAATTTTGCATAAAAATATATAACGGGAGTGGCCATATATATTTAGCGATATTGTCAGTTTCTATGTTTGAATTTATTTTGGGCGTCTTAGATTTTTTTATTATTAATAAGCAATGAAAGTTTAGACGAATGAGTTGACAGATGAATCGATAAATAAACAACTGCAAAATTGTGGAATTCACTCTCTTTGCACATTAAATTGTCTCCCACCATTGAATCGTTTAAACTGGCTCTGAAAGGCTCTCAAGATGATCATGGTGCTTTAGACTGATTTTATTTTTATCTTAGTTAATTTCGTTTTCTTTTATTCTTTCGTTTTTCTTTTTTTTTCTTTCTTCTTTACATATATATTCATATTCTGTTCTATTTTGTCTAGCTACTTTCAATTTCATATATATATATTTTAGTTTTTTGACATTTATTACTTTTATATTTGTTATTAATTATTATAATGGTCTGTTTCGTTTATGTTGTACTACCGCGCCACTCGCCTACCAAATTCCAATTAGACACTCAAAGGTTGACTGGAAGAGATTCCTTATAGGAATAAGTCCGCCTTTGTACATTTATTAATGTGTTGCATTATAATTTATATTTTTCATTGTTATTTTATGTACAATAAAGATATTACAAACAAACAAACTAATTAAATAGGTGAACAGATTGAAATAAGCTAAATTTGTATACACAGATATAATTTTAACCCATAATATAACTAGTCTGACGATAAATACTATTACATAGAAACGTTTTTTTCAACTGTTTAATTATTTTGAATTTGGAACACGTTTATTATGTAAAACATTCTTTCGATTTCTCACCGTTTTACATATTTATTCTTGTTTATTATTAAATTACAATATGGAATGGGGTGTTAAAGAAAATAGGATTGCAGTGATTGCCTTGTACAAAGTGGCTATGGAGCCGTCGTCGGTCATATTCAAGACACTTCAAAATATTGGTATGAGCCGTATGTTCGTATATCGTACTGTTGATAGATTTACCAACACTTGCACTGTGAAGATCATAAAAGATCGGACCACCCGCGTGCTATTAGAACTACAAAGGCCGTTAATGTTGTTAAAGCCAGAATTCGCAGAAACCCCATTGGGAATCGATATCTCAAACCCCAAAATTGTAAATCGTGGAGTGCCACAGGGTTCAATACTTGGCCCGCTCTTGTTCATTATTTACAGCGCTGATCTTACTAAAGTAATACAGCATTGTAAGTATCATTGTTATGCTGATGACGTGCAAGTATATATATCAGCGTCTCCAAAGGAAATATTATTAGCCGCGGATAAAATGAACGAAGATCTGAATAGAATATCAGAATGGTCGTCTAATAACTCCTTGGTCCTTAACCCTACTAAATCCAAGTACATTATCCTTGGATCGAAGCACCAGGTCACAGCTATCACACAATGCAATCCTGTACTGTACTAGAAATTTCCAACTGCAGTATAGGAAGTGTGAAAGAAGCCAGTAACTTAGGACTCACTCTAGACTCTCATCTACGCTATGAGAAACATGTACTGAATCTGGTCAGATGTTGTTTTTATCGACTAAACTGTTATACAGGATCCATAATTTAATAAAAAAAAAGTGCGTGTAAGATTGTGCGAATCATTGGTACTGTCTAGGCTAAATTATGGCGACACTGTCTACGGCCCTCGTTTACTATGTAAAAGCCAGCGTCTAATCCAGTGTGTTCAAAACGCTTGCTGCAGATACTGTTTTGATATCCCTTCTAGAAGTCACTTCACTCCGTATCTTAACAATGCCTCTTTACTGAATATGGCAGCTCGTAGGCAGCTCCATCTCGCGCGTCTCTTGTTTGGGGTTATCAAATACAGGTAACCGGAATACCTATACTTAAAGCTAAATTTTTCACGATTTGGCGACAAGTATGGTACTCGCTCTATTCGGTCTCAACTAAGAGTTTATTCTCACAAGACTGTAGCGTTCACTGGCAGCTTCCGCCATCAGGCAACTTAATGCTGGAATGACATACCACCTCCTATTAGAAACTTTATCTCTGGCTATTAGTTCAAAAAGCAATTATCAGCGTTCCTACTAGAAAAATAAAAAATATGCACTCCATACAGTTGCCTATAGTTGTCGCTGTCAGAAACGATTTACATTAATTCTATGTTATTCCATTTTATTTATTATTATTCATTTTATTTTACCCTCGTGATATAATATTGTTCATTTCCATTCTGTTTATAATTCATTCCCAATCAGCTTTGCGATAAATATTGACTGCCACTTAACCTCTACGCTTAAAACAAAAAATATATTTACAATATACATTCATGCTAATCGATCTTATCACTATTTCTGTACCTTTTTTTTTGACACTAACACGTTATCTCATATCAAACCTACCTGCTGCACTCGTGCCTGCACTCGACTATGGCTGAAAATCAGTATTTTTGCAAATCATATTGCATATTGCGCCTTTTTGTATTGCTGCAGCACACACATACCTGTACTAAACGTTTCAAATACACAACTTTTGTAACAATTTATTGATCAACGATTCATTGTATCCTACGTGTATGTATGTGACTGTGGAAACAAATAAATTAAAAAAAACAAATATCTTCTTTGCTAATGAAAAAAAATTCACGATTGAAGAGCACTACAACAAGCGAAATGACAAAGTGTGCGCACACATTTTTAAAGAAGCCGTCCAAGTGATCGGAAAGGTACAACATGGTCATCATGGTAATGGTTTCATTTTTGTGAAAAAGGAGTGAAGACTTCAGCCAAAGTGTATCAAGAGACTATCCTGGGTCGTGTTGTAAAAAGCTCTCAGCTGTGATACTTAATGTATTACAAGCGTTTATAGGCTATGGTAACTGCTTTACATCAGGTGGGCCCCGTATCCTTGTATGCTTTCCGACGTTGCTGTATAAAAAAATATATAATGGTGCTTTTGTTATATACATATTGTTTGTAGACTGGTGCATGTCTATTACTTAGACAGGTACTTCTCCAATAGAGCTGCTTCTAATCGACTGATTTAAGAGAGATCTCCCTGACGTGAAGAGGTCACCGTAGTTTATGCACGTTTACTGTACATTATCGCTGACGCGTTGGTACCTCTGCTGCTAACACGCCAAATCTTTAGGACCGTATTGATTTACGCGTAGGTTTTATTAAAGAAAAGTAAATTTAAATCGTCTTTCCCGATCATATTTATAGAAAAAAGTGGTGAAGCCAAGTCTTTAGTTCACGAAGCCAAAAGAAGTACTAGCCAACAATCACCAGGGTTAAGAGGGTACCTCTTAACCCTTTCGACTGAAGCGAGACCCGCATTGCAGTAGTGAAAATAGTCTTACGTTTTCTTTCCTAATCCTTGTGATTGGCGAGGATCAGACCTCCACAAACCAGATGGAAAACAGGTCTGATTCTTATGTTAGGTCACGAAGATCTTATGTTTCGACTTATAATGTCTTGGACCCGCAGGATTCCTTGCGCTGTTCTCCTTGGCCGTCAAAATAATGGTAATTACAAAATAGTTAGGTACATAAATTCATAATAATGTCAGACACTCACAATAATTCTTACATTATTATGAGTGTTTGACATCCCTGCTCAGCTCACCTTGTTGTCTATGAAAAAAATGTGTGAACGAAATTTGTCTCAGTTACGGAAAAATAAGCTTTACCGGAACGATTCTTTGTTGTTACCGTAAACTAAGATGTCGTCACTTCAATAAATTGAGGGGCATACTCCCTTAAGAATTACACTGAACAAGGATATAGTGCATATTGTCAATATGGTTTATGGAACAACTTGCGCGTAGAAAATAATATCTTTTCACGCGATTCAGTTATGTAAGTTATGTTGCATAACTAGTGATATATGAGCGGCGGTACTCCAAGATAATGAAGGAAAAGAAAGAGAATATTGAATGATAGGAATCATTGATAATACATACCATACATGAAACATTATATGTTGTTATATAAGTCTCAAGTCAGACCGCGCATGGAGTTCTGCAGTCACCTTTGGGCGGGAGCACCTGAATACCAGCTTGGACCGTGTAACTCCGTTCAGAGACGAGCAGTGAGAATTGTAGGCGATCCTAAGCTTACACACGGTATTGAACCCTTAAGTTGAAGAAGAGATTTTGCCTCCCTTTGTGTGTTCTACCGATTGTACAACGGGTTGTATTCTGAAGAATTATTTGATATGATGCCGACCGCTAATTTTTTTAAGCGCACCGCTCGCCGACGGCGGAAAGCTCACTCTCACATGCTGGAATCGCAACGGTCGCGTACTGTTCCGTTCCAGAGAAGTTTTCTTTCGAGAACTCTCAAGTTGGAATGAACTTCAGCCGAGGTTTTCCCTAGGGACTACAGCACGCGGTTCTTCAAGAAATGCGCGAAGAGGCTTTTAGAGGGTCAGCAACGCATGAGTGACATCCCTGGTATTGCAAATGTCCATAGGCTATGGTGACTGTTTACCATCAGGCAGGCCGTATGCTTATATGCCACCGTAATAGTAAAAAAAAAAAAGAAAGTACAGAAACTGAAAAGCATGTTTACCGTAATGGCTGCCAACATGTGAACATCTGCATCTTACATGCAATTTGATCCAACCTGCTTTGTGTGCTTCCGCCACCAATTAGTTCATGCGGCCTAGCGCCGGCCGGCACCCACCCACTACTGTTAGTGCGTGCATCATGCCGACGCTGCCATGGCTGCTCCGGTAGTCTCTGCCTCGGCTGCTGCGGTCGTCCGCCATCTGGAACAGAATCCGCATGCCCCCTCCACCACCGTCGCTGCCACGATTGGCCTGGTCGTCGCTGCGACACGTGTTTCGCCTCTCCACGAGGCATCATCAGGCGTTGTAGACGTTAATCGTAAGAATAACATGCTACAAGTGACAAATCCATCGCAGTGCCGTCCCTTATATTGAATTGAGGGTGGGGGTGGATGGTGTGAGCGAAAAGATATTTAATAGTGGGGAATGGTTTACGTCAGTCTGTTTGTTCATGAGAGTAATTTTAGAATTTTTATGTTTATTAATTTCTAATTGTTCCCTAATATTTAGTTTTAAACCTTTGTCTATGGTGTGTAAAATTTGATATGTATTAGTGGAGGATAAGTAAGAGCATCTCATAGACAAAGGACATAACTTATCCTTCACTAATACATATCAAATTTTACACACCATAGACAAAGGTTTAAAACTAAATATTAGGGAACAATTAGAAATTAATAAACATAAAAATTCTAAAATTACTCTCATGAACAAACAGACTGACGTAAACCATTCCCCACTATTAAATATCTTTTCGCTCACACCATCCACTCCCACCCTCAATTCAATATAAGGGACGGTACTGCGATGGATTTGTCACTTGTAGCATGTTATTCTTACGATTAACGTCTACAACGCCTGATGATGCCTCGTGGAGAGGCGAAACACGTGTCGCAGCGACGACCAGGCCAGTCGTGGCAGCGACGGTGGTGGAGGGGGCATGCGGATTCTGTTCCAGATGGCGGACGACCGCAGCAGCCGAGGCAGAGACTAGCGGAGCAGCCATGGCAGCGTCGGCATGATGCACGCACTAACAGTAGTGGGTGGGTGCCGGCCGGCGCTAGGCCGCATGAACTAATTGGTGGCGGAAGCACACAAAGCAGGTTGGATCAAATTGCATGTAAGTTTGACTTTCGCAAAATAACGCCTGAATCTATTAACTATCCATCTGCATCTTATTTGATTTGAGATCCTGGGAGATAGGGACTTGTTATTTGGCTGCTTCTTACTGTGACATGGTCATTTCTCCAGTTGGGCTTTGATACGCTATGCCTCTTAAGATTAGCCTAGATATAACCTAGGCAGAGATGATCAATAGAGCAGCATGCTCTAAACCTTGTCCGTTAAAGGGAATAGCGTATGTAAAAAATGAAATTTTACTTTCAGTTGTTAGGGTTCCGTTCCTAAAAGGTAAAAAGTGACACTTATTACAGAGGGATTTTTAAACCGTCGAAATTTACACAGTTTTTCTAGATACAAAAAAACCTTAACGGCATGGCTATGTGTGAAGGAAGGAAGGTTATGAAGGATTTTCCTTCTCAAATAAAGGCAGTTTTGGGGTTTAAAGGTACAGTGCATATCGACTTGCCCTTGATGTTGAAGTTTGGGTCAGGTTTAGATCACCTTTGGGTCAGATTTGGGTTAGGTTTCAATAAAGACTTATAAAAACGATATGATGCACATATTTTATTAATCTGATACAAACTTAATGCGCTTCATGGACGGTACGGAGCTTTCTGTGCATGAGGCAGACTCGTACTTGACTGCCTTTACTATCAAGTTCCAACAACGCTTTAGCCAGGTTTATTTCGTAAGCCAGTCACGATGGTAGCTATAAAAGTAACTGTTGATTCCTGAGACCATATTTCTCTATTAAATGGCAGTTTAGAAGCGCATGCCTCCTCGCGTCTAGCTATCTATTTATGTAACTACCATTTTTATCGTCTTCTCGCGAGATGTGCGTACTAGTTTCAGTCGTAAGGGGTAAAGAATGCGCCTTATGACGTCAGAAGCAATGAAAATACGTTGAAGCTCCATAATAATTCACAGTTAATACAATGAAATGGTAATACTATGAATATGGTTTGTACATATTTTATCGAAATAACAGCTAATCTTCAACACTTCTACATGAATAACATCTTTAGTACTAAGAATTTGACAAAGATACTGTTCTTATAATACTGTTCTTATATGTTATACTTGTTTTGTGCATTTGTTAATATTATTTAGATATTTCCGGCGATGTGTTATGTTGTTACTCATGATAAAGTTAGATCTACTATTTAAATCTCTGTAGAGCGCACACTAGTAATTTTTTCCTACAATAATATCTTGCTCTGTCTATCAATTCTACTAACATATCAATACAAATAAATATTTATTAAAATTTGAAATTTTTGGGATTCGATCCAAGTACTTCAAGAGCGAATTATGCGTATTTAAGCGCTGTCCCAACGACTTCAGTGCATAGGGGGGCGAAATTTTACTTTTCCTCTTATGTCTTTGTACTCTAAGATTCAAGAGGTGTCAGGATCGATATTTCATGTCCATATAAGGTGATGTTTGCGGTCAGATGTGGATTTTTGAAATGTACTTGTACCAATAATCTTTCTTGATGTTTCACACTACATTTTGCGAATCCACTGTTTTAATTTACTTTCGAGATATTGTAGAAAAATTTATGGTCTTAAAAAAATCATGACCTCGCAGTGGATTGAACTCGGACCTAATGAAGTAATAGCGAACAATAATAAACGTAGTTAGCGGTTGAGGCACAATTTGTTATTAGATGGCGAAAATTTGATATTTATTCTAAACCAAGCTCTTTGAGTAACTGTTTGCACCTATTTGGAAGATATATATTACGCCACCACCATCACAAATGATTATCACTTTGTATGTGTACCGTAATGTTTATGTTCCCTATATTTCTTGTATAATTTTATTTTGTTGAGAGTAAGCTTTTATTGAATGCTGATGTGTTTTTTTATTTTATTAGTTCTTTGACACATCACTGGTTTATATATTTACAAGATGTACATGCAATTTGATCTAACCTGCTTTGTATGCTTCCGTCACCAATTAGTTCATGCGGCCTAGCGCCGGCCGGCACCTACCCACTACTGTTAGTTGATGCAACATGACGACGCTGCCATGGCTGCTCCGGTAGTCTCTGCCTCGGCTGCTGCGGTCGTCCGCCATCTGGAACAGAAACCGCATGCCCCCACCACCGTCGCTGCCACGACTGGCCTGGTCGTCGCTGCGACACGTGTTTCGCCTGGCCACGAGGCATCATCAGGCGTTGTAGACGTTAATCGTCAGAATAACATGCTACAAGTGACAAATCCATCGCAGTGCCGTCCTTTATATTGAATTGAGGGTGGGGGTGGATGGTGTGAGCGAAAAGATATTTAATAGTGGGGAATTGTTTACGTTTGGCTGTTTGTTCATGAGAATAATTTTAGAATTTTTATGTTTATTAATTTCTAATTGTTCACTATTTTTTGGTTTTAAACCTTTGTCTATGGTGTGTAAAATTTGATATGTATTAGTGGGGGATAAATTATGTCCTTTGTCTACGAGGTGCTCGGCGAAGTGCGACCATTCTGGGCGATTGTCAAATTTTCATTCATGAACAAACAGACAGTTTCCTCACAATGTTTTACTTTAACTCCGAGCTTGCCAAGCCGTGACAACTTCAAATATGTACTTAAATCCGAAAAGACGAATTTAGTGATCTATACCAGGATTCAAATCGGGGACCATTTGGTCAGCAGGGTAGTTCTTTTACCACTGGGCTACCACTGCTCTAAAGAACAGTAACTAGCAACGGATATTTTACTTGGGTACTGCTATCATTATAACTCTGTCATATCAAGTACCTACAAAGATTTTCTAACTATTATTATTACAACTGAAACCATTGTATTGTTTGTATTCCTTATTCAACAACAACAGCAACATATTGAACCCATTTGGCACCGTATCACTGAATTCAGAATATCATTAACTACATATTGCTCCAGGATTCCGGATATGAAAGTTTCGGTGCGGAAAAGCGAGATTCAATATACGTACCTGTATCTGCCAATGTACTGTCTCATCAAGGTTAGTTACTCGTATCTATCTTTCTCATTAATTATTGAAATTATACAATATATTTTTATTTCTCGCCGCTAATCTTAGTTATATACACGAGTATAAAGGTACGTTAGTTACATAATTCCTTTTTTGTGGGAGTCTGATGCCCGTGTACAAGTTGATAAGAAACCCATATTACAGAAGTACTTAATTTCGTTCTAGTTTAGGCAACTATTTCGTGTGCATGCTAACACGATTACAAAAAAGCGATAAATTAACTACAGACGCATTTATGTTGTGTGTATGCGAGTGCCTGCATATGGTGTGCGGCGTATACCATATACAGTATGTTGTGTAATGTGTACGTGAGTGGCGTGTTGTGTATTTGGGCGATTTATGTACGTGTGTAACGTGGTGTATATATAAACGCATCGCACATATATCGCTCGTTTCATATGTCATGTATAGCTTTATCCCGCGACTTCGTCCTCGCGTATCCCATATTTTCTCGCGCGTTTTTTCTCGGCTTCTAATGATCGTATCGTGATGTTGAATAGAATTCTTTAGAAAGGTTTCTAAAGAATTTTATTCAAGAATTGGACTACCAAATGCAAAAATAATGTTTCAAATCCGACTGGTAGTTCCAGAAATTAGCACGATCAAACAAACAAACTCTTCCGCTTTTTATATTAGTGTAGATGTAGGTATATACGATAACCCAAGTTATCAAATCTAAAAAATAGCTCAAGTTATTTTTTAGACCTGTCTGCAAATTACAATTGATGTTTTAATCAATTTTACAGTCATCTCGTACATTGTACACGATTAAAAAAAATGCTCAGAAGAAGTTGTTAAATTATAAATACATTAAAGAGGGCTCAACTAGCTGCCTGTTAGTTTCAAAGTACTACGGATAATGTGTATCCAGACAATCGTGTCTGGAGTTCCTATACGAATGTTCAGTACTGCAATAAATTCATCTTGACTGAAAGTAAAATCGGGTAAGCGCAAGTCGGGGCTCGCTCTCTTATCGTTTTATAATGCTTTTTAAGTTCCATATTATTTATCCATCATTCCTTTTTCTTTTAAGTATTAAATATACAAACGTTACATTTGCCATAATTGAGCAACATGTTGTCCAGTTAGTCATGTTCGTTTCTCAAAAAAACGATGTTTTTCAAATTTGAATTGATCAAAGTAAATAAAAATTTCCTAATTTTATTTAAATTTGCCTAATTCTATTGACTGTAATTATTTTATTCAAACTCACTCCACTCCACTCAAATACTTTAAGGTTGGCTGGAACAATGAAACTCCAAGGGATATCCCCTTGGAGTTTCATTGTTTTTTGTGTAAACCCTGTTATTTTGCACAAAAAAGATTATGAAAAAGAAATATAAATAAGTCTTTGGTGTACTAAAATAAAAGAGTTTAATGAGTACTCCCACAAATAGTTTTTTTTTTTAATTTTAATATAACGTGGACTAGTTTCGAGTTTCATGCATTAACATTAAAAAAATTTATCGAAATTTGTAATCCGGAAAATCTGAAAAAAATAAATTGATGGCAAATATTTTCTTTTTTGTGACCATGAAAGCGATAATGAAGTGAATTCGGCATTTGGACCAGCATCACGAGCTAAAATAAACTATTGTACCATGGAATAGACAACAGACTATTATTACCACAGTTCCAATGTTGTCCTAAGAAAACTGAAACATTATAACAATAGCATTAGACAATTCTAATGTTATCCTTATAATGTTTTCTTTAACATTATAATCCTTAAACACCATCTTCCTGCAAATATATTATTTACCACACAAAGGAAATATTGACTTACAACTCTATTTATTCATTACAAATCAGTAGTGTAGGCATATAGCTGATCGTAGAAGAAGTACGCCTCCCTCAGGGCTCAACCCTTGTATTTCGGGAAAAGTGTCGTTTACCTTTGTAGCGTATATTTACGTAAAACTTATGTCGTACATAAATAAGAGCTGAGGCGACCGACCTGCGCTAGAGAATTAAACCATGTGTACACAAGGCCTTTTGTCTTATTATACAATATTTGCAGGATATAGGCTCTTGGACTTCAAAAACTTTACGTCGGTAACATAACTCGATCACTTAAAATACAGGTATGTAAGGTGGACACGCACGCTGAGGGTTTCGCGCGCTCTTGGGTCCCAACAAATTTTTCGAGCTCTTTACCAAAAGCAACCCTAAACAGATCGAACAAACCCGAACTATCAAATGTACTTCTCTTACATACATACATAGAATCACGCCTCTATCCCGTAGGGGTAGGCAGAGACCACTTCTTTCCACTTGCTACGATCCTTACATACTTGTTTCGCTTCGTCCACTCTCATTATTCTCTTCATACATGCTCTTCGGTTTAGGGTACTCTTGACCTGGCCTTTTTTCAGGACGTCCCTGATTTGATCTCGAAACGTCCGCCTAGGTCTACCCCTTCCAACAATTTCATTCACACTCGCCTTATACACTTTTTTCGTCAATCGTTCTTCGTTCAATTCTCTCGACATGGCCAAACCATCTCAGCATACCTTTCTCAATTTTTGTCACTACATCTTCTTTCAGACTTCTCTTAAGACAGACACATAAGTCTCCTTATGAATGAAAATTCATCATGAATTTATGAAGACTTATGTTATGTGTGAGGTCCTTCACTGCTGGACGTATGGAGAAGTTCAAGTTCGCTCAGCGTGCTATGGAAAGAGCTATACTCGGGGCTTCTGTGTCTGGTAGTATCAGAAATGAGGATGTCTGCAGTTGAACTAAGCAAAGTGACATAACTCAAAGGATAAACAAGCTGAAATAGCAATGCGCCGGCTCCTAGAACCGACTACTGCTGGATAAAAAAGGTACTGAAATAGCGTCCTCGCACTGGTACACGAAGTGTATGATGACCTTCCACGAATGAAATATATACGAAGTTGATGAATGCTGGTGGCTCAGGATGGAGGCTAGTGGCTCTCTTGAGTAATACCATAAATAACTAAATATCTAATTAATAAAAATAAAAAATTTAGACAGTGAAATGGACTAAGAAAATAAGTGTTAAAATGACATTATCAAAGCTAGAACACCATATATCTTAACACGGGGTGAGGGATAGTAAATATAAAATAAAGGATGTGAAGCATAGACACCATTTTTGTGGAAGGAAATGTATACAATAGGTCACTTTGGGATAGTGGAATCATATATTCTACTTTTCTTACTCCAACGTTTCAAAGAAATGGTAAAGAGTGGTGATAGGAGAGAAAGGAGTGAGTACCTATAAGGAGGGTGGAGGAGAAACGAAATCTAGACAAATAATGGGGACAGCGAAAAGCGACAATAAACAAAGGGAAAATGACTACTGGAACTATTATATCCATCAGACGCACTGTACGTTTGATTGTCACCTTAGTGGTATAAAAAAACTGAAAGTGACTGGCTGAGATAGCATATTAGTTTTTATTTGATTTTTGATGTTTCGTGAATCATTCTTGAAAAACTATTGGAAATACCATTCTATTTTTCCTACACTTTTATATTTTTACATAGCCCTTTATTAACTGTAATTATTTAAGTCTGTTGTCAGTACACATTTACGGAACCCTAATAATTGTTATCCATTTTTTATTATTTTTTACAAATCTTTCTTAAACAAGCATAGTTTTGCGGACCGAGCAAATATCCTGTATGATTTGTAATATAGTTTAAACATCGTGTATTTGAATTTCGAATGCAAGTCCCATCCTGGTTCTAATACAGCACAGATGGCACTTAATATCAACAACACGTATTTATAAAGTAACAGCAAATAAAGGAAGACTTAGTGAAGATATAGATAAATATGTTTTAAAAGGCGGCACTACCGTTCAAAAAATATATAAGAAACTTCACGTGTACTGTGGGAATATTTACAGTAAAAATATATGCTAATACCAAGACAAAAATGGCTTGAAGTTGCTCAACGTTTTTACACTTTATGGAATTTACCAAATTGCATAAGAAGTGTAATAAAACCTTCAAATTAGGCAATAAAACGATTCTGATTACAACCAATTACAAAGATTAAAGACTTAGTAGAAAGTAGCTACCATACGAAGTATCTGAATAACAATTGAAAACGTCTGTATGCTTGAAGTGCCAACAACGTTCATTTTAACATTGAAACTTGAAACCTGTCAGAGCAATTACTGCAGATATGAACTGTAAATTACTGTAAAGTGACAATGAACAAGTTCGCTGTCAAGCAACAAGTTATTCATTGCTTTATCTAATTACGTTTTTTTATGACAACACTAATCACACATAGCCCATTTGGAGAAGTACCTCCACCTAACATAACCGAAGCCAAATAAGATCTCTCAGGAGGGTAGTTGTATTCATGCGAGTGAGTAAAGTCCCAGTAAGATTCTCAGGAGTTGAAGTAGTAGCAGCAGAGGTGGTATCACGCGAGTGATATTTAATATGTTGTAAGTCGCTGTCCTGGCTGCCCCGATCATCTTTGCGACACGTGTTTCGCCTCCTTACGAGGTATCCTCAGGCGCTGTATATATATGATACAAAACGGTCGTTTCATCATCATAATCCTTTATTTGCATGAACCCACCATGGTTCAAATTGAAGAGTCAACTCAGTTTTTACAGTCATGTTTCTCTGACAATAATAGTAAGAATATTATAAGTAAACGATAATAAATTTGTATTTAGAGCAGTAATAACCCAATGGTTAAAGACTACTACTGGCCACCTGGTTTCCCGGTTCGAATCCACTAAATTTGTGTTTTCGGGTTTATGTACATATTTGTAATTATCACTTGTTCTATAGTAAAGGAAAACATCGTGAGAAAAACCCCACGTCCCACAAAACTATATTTGAAAAGACTTGTGTGTGACCTAAGAAAGGTTTGGTCTTCCATCTGGGTGGTTTTTGAAGTGAAAACTTCTTTAGCCGCGTTGTGCACTTTTTGGGATGAGTAAAAAATGTTAAACTCGCGTCAGGAGACGTGACCCTAACCGCAAGATTTTGGTGAGAATTAGAACTTAAGTTCGCTGAAGCGCTAAAATATTAGTTATCTCTAATTAAACAATTAAAACATGAAGTGCTAGATCGTTCATAGGGTATTTATTATCTTCTCGCGACCAAAACGTAGTAAGCGCCATGAAATTGTTGGCGCTTACGCGTTTCGTTCAACATAATTTATCAACACCGCTGATTGGTATAAGCGGCGCAGGGCGCTTGCGCGAGTGTGCGTGTCTGTTTGAGTTTTAGAGATTGGCGATGATGATGCTGGTACCTAATGGTGATGGTGAAAGAGTCGTTGAAATTATGGATGAAAGTTGATTTTTCTGAGAGATAAACTTTTTAATGTAAAATAATTGTAATAGTTCTGAAGTGTTAAATTTTTAATGTAATATAAATTATCATGTTTCTGTACGATAGCGCAATAAATGAATATTGTATTTTACCACATACATGATAGTACTTTTATACTGATAAATAAAGCAATTCGTGCGAAATTATTCCCTAACTAACCTAACCTAACCATTCCAAAATATTCAAAAATGCACAAAGTTAATGTTCAAGTTTTCACTTCTGCCAGCACTCCCGGAGTGCAACCCGTTTCTTTTTTATGTATATATTGGCATACAAGCATACGGCCCATTTGATGTAAAGGGGTTGCCGTAGCCCATAAACGCTAGCAATACATTAAATATTACTCGCGCGATGCCACTTTTTCTTCTCACACAGCAACGCCATAGGGGCTTACTGATGACCTCACTCACACACGGGAACACAACAATCCTGAACAAACAGGGAGTTGTTATTTGGCTGCGATTTTCTGCGATTTTTGGGCTTAGGAAGCGTACGCCGCCAATCGTAATGGATTAGGAAACGGGCGTACCAGAAGATTGATAAAGTAGAATTACCATTGTGTTGTATGGAGTTTGGTTTCAATATTATTTTTGTTGTGCAATAATTAAACTGGCTGCAATCTGTAGAGTTTTAACTATGTATTGAAATAAAAGTTACATTGTTTATAAATAGCTCCGGGTTTACAAGAGGAATGCTAATAAAGTTCTTTATTTAACAATTATTATTGACAGGCCATAACAACTATATTTTTCGATTGTGTTTATAGGTAACTGCTAGATATGACGTATTTAAGATATAAATAACTAAATCAGCTTTATTCGGCTTCTCGTGGATAGCATATAAGTAGCTTCCAGTCGACATTGTTTATTCCGACATCTTCAACAATCATCATCATAATTCATATACATCATAATTCATCATAGGTATATAATTATGAAGATTACTACTATATATACATATATATATATATATATATAGTCGTATTATTTGATATTATCGTCATATTTTGCGAAACTCAACTCGACGTATTACGACAAGAAACGCGATATAATATAAAACACTGAAACACCGGCTAAATGAATTATAGGTAGGTATACTAACGTATAGAACAGAACGAAAGCGGAAACATCGTACATATTTTACATCTGTCAGTTCAAGATTCATATCAATGTTGCCATATTCAAACAAGCATTTTCTGTGTTACATAATTACACGCATGTGTTACATAAATGCAAGTATTGAAAAATATGAAAGTTATCAATTATCATAGAAATAAACGTAATACGTATTTTTATGTACAAGTTTTGCTCAATAAACGGTAGGTTAATTAGGATTATTTTCAATTGACGAGCTCAATTGACGAGCTCGGTGGCGCAATGGTGAAACGCGTTGGTACGCTACTTTGACACCAACGCTCGTGGGTTCGATTCCCACACAGTACAAACATTTGTGTGCATGAACACGTCTGTTTGTCTGGGTCTGGGTGTTTCCTATGTATAATAAGTATGTATTTACAAAAAAAATGTATTTACGTATGTTTATCAGTTGTCTAGTACCCATAACACAAGCTTCGCTTACTTTGGGGCTAGGTGGCGATGTGTAATTTGTGCGACAATATTTATAAAAAAAAAATGTATTGCATTTATTCAATTGAGTAGGTACTTTATTTATCTCTCAATACTGGCAATCATTTCATTTTAATGGCGGACCGGAACTTATGAGTTATAAAATATTAACAAAGTGTTTTAATTTTATGAAATTTATTGTCAGGAAAAATTACGTGTTAATTTTTTGAGAGACGTACCTAGTGTTAAAATATTATTAGATTTTTAATATTAGTCTTAATTGTGCACAATTTAAAACCATGAATGGGCATTCTCCTTTGTATTTAACTCCCCAAATAAATCGAGTCCTTAGATTCAACTATTTAAATGTAGGTATTAGATATCTTGCTTTTACATAAATGTTTGTTTTTACACACTGTTATTACATTTGGTCAGTAAGTATATTACCTAATAACATTTAGGAGAAAATGTTTGGGTTTCGCCGATTTCGGACATAGGTATTATATCACTTGCTTTTTGCAAATAATGAACATGTTAACTTCAAAAGTATATACTAACGGGAGAGGTTATATACCAAGTATTAAATAAATTAAACAGTGGCTCACAGGATTCCGAGTGGAACATCCTACATATTGCACGTATGCATATTTTTTTTCAATGAATATTTTGTATTAGTTTACCCCACATTATAAGCCCGCAGCTTAGTACTGACTCCACGAATGCATGACAGCCGTTTTGACGAGCTCGGTTGCACTGTGGTACTTTGACACGCTCGTGGGTTCAATTCCCACACAGGACAAACATGTGCATGAACATGTCTGTATGTCTTAGTTGGGTGTTGCATTTACGCATGTTTATCAGTTGTCTAGTATCCATAACAAAACCTTCTCTCGCTTACTTTGCGGTTAGATGGCGCTGTGTAATTTGTCGGACAATGTTTATTTATTTATAACATCCCTCGTTAGCTTATCAGCCAGGTGCACCACGTGGCTACCCGTACAAGATGATGGTGAGCCGCTGACACCCCATCGCTCTAATTTCTTATGTTGAATATGTGATATAAAGGACGTAAACCGGTGATTATTTATTTTATCCCAGGTAGCGTGATGTTTTCTTACATAAAATATATGCCTCTCGTGAAATTTGTTGTAAGCACAAAGTTATAAACCGAAAACATCAAGCGGGCGTTCACTTATACTGCCTACTTCCTGTATCTGTCGATTATATATGTTTACGTAGTACGGTTAGAGAACCTTGATGGGGTCGTTGCACGTCAGCCTTTTTTTTTTAATAAAAACAAAAAGGCTGACGTGGTGGCAGGGTGATTCCTGAGGTTAGTTGTTGTATGTCAGTCACGTATATGAACCATATTAAAAATGTTCAAGTATATAGTAATTGTCATAGGTACTTTTATAAATAATAAAAAAAATTGATTATTGTATAGATAGCTGTATTTATAACGGCGGTAAAACAGTCAGTCAGCGGCATAAACGTTTGTACGTAGGAGCTGATTAAGCCCTAGACTTACCTACCACGACCAAATAATTCAAGTGTTATCAGTTTCTAAGGAGCCTCTAAGGAGTTTGGTTTAACATATTAATTTATTTTAAATTGTCACTGTTTTGGTTTTCTTTTTTATGACTGACGTTTGTCTCTGTTTCGGAATATGATTTAGATTTTCAATGGTTTTCTTATAAGTTGTATCTGTTCGCTCTATTATACTATATTTCAAGTTTAAACGCTGTTTTCATACACCACCCAGCGATCTGCAACGGCTACACCTAGGAACTGACGACCATGCATGAAAATAATTATGAACGTAAATGATGCGAGTGAGTTGTATAAGAACCGAGTCACGTGGCGCTCGGTTCTCTTTACCTACCTCGCAAGGGACTTGGCGCGAAGTTATAGATAGATAGGTTAAGGTTTTTATATATTTTATTTCAAATAATACCAAACATAATTTGATTTTTCTTTATATTGGCTCAGCATAGTGGCTCCTCTTCGCCTGTTGGTAAGCGAAAAGAGGAGCACAAATTGCAGCGGCATCTGATTATAATATGAAATAAAATAGCATTATTTACGTCTCACTATAAAAAAAAATATTCCGTATTCCAACCTTTAGAATTAAAGTAAGTTACATATTGAAAACGAATAAAAAAAAAACATTTTTGACGTTAAAATTCAAATAGTGAAAGCCAGTGTTTCGTGGTTTTTAGCGCTTAAAATTTATTGTACGAATATACCTACACTGGATTTCACTAAAGTGTGTGTGAATTTTCTATGAGAATGTTGGAATTTCATTCATGGAGTAGGGCTAGGGTCGACCGGCTTGGTGGGAGTCCGCGAGTTATATACGTGGGTTTGCATAATTGATTTGAAGGGATATTTCATTTGTGTATAGGAAAATGAAGCTGGGGCTTATTTGTGATTTTGGTTGATGCGTCGAATTGTTTTAGCAGGCATAGAGATGTGCGTTTTGTTAGTTCATGTTAGTAAGAGATGTCGTAAGGAAACTTCAGTGAATGCTTCGAATATTGTATTAGATCGGGGTAATTTTTTTTCGTATTTTTCATATTCGAGATATTTTTTATCATCGTTTATTTACATTTGATTATATACATGTGCTATTTGGTTCGACAGCTTGTTGTCATTTTGTAGGTAATGGCATAACCTCATTGCTGTCGAAATTATGGGACTCCTGACCAAAAACTGCGACAAGTGGTTTTGACAGTCCCCTCCTAACTACAGCATTCTGAAGAGACAGAAACAGGTGAAAATCTGAGGGCGCAAGGTTAGGACTATACGAAGGATGCATTAACACTCCTCAAGCGAGCTCTCTCAATATTTGCTGAGTGGCGAGAGGTGTGTGTGGTCTGGCGTTATCATGATGAATAACTACATCTTTTATGGCGATTAATTCCGGCTGTACTTTCTCTATTTCTTGGTTGAGTCTCATCAGTGTTTTGCCCAATGGTAAAAGTTATACCTAATGAACAATGTCCTTACAATCCCACCACACACACAGCATCATCTTCATCATCATCATCTCAGCCGGTATACTTCCACTGCTGAACATAGGCCTCCCCTCTAGAGAGGGGGTTTTTGCCATCACCATCTCCTTATTGCGAGTTAATTTGAGATTCACTAGTGTCTGTGGAGCTCCCCTATGATCATGATCTTTTTCGCACGTTCTTGTCGTAGGTAATCCACTTTTCTTCACCAGTGATCAATCTTTTAAAAAACGGTTCTATTTCAATAGAGAATCGCAAATTAGTTATTAGTATTGCAAGGATAAAACCTTTTTGTAATAAAAGTTCAGAACATTTGACATTTTGGCGGGCATAGCAAAAACACAATACGTTTTTATTTTTTAATATTTCTGTTTTTAATATGTCTTCTATTTAATAATATTAAAACAAGCCAGATAAAAACAGGACAACCAGTAAGATTTTACTGCAACTATTCACTTATAAAATACGAAATCTTTCCTGTTATAGACTGTGGGAGGTGTAGCTGGGTGGTAGCATGGTTAGCAATGGCTACTTTGTCACCAACGCTCGTGAGTTCGATTCCCACACAAGAACATTTGTGCCCATGAACTTATATCTATTTGTCTTGGCTGGGTATTTTATAAGAGCGGTAGGCTGCTTCATACCAGGCAGACAGGGGGAAGTACCTCCACCTGGAGGGTTGTGTTCTTGCGAGTGATGAGTGCTTTGATGTGCCCTACCTTTCTTAAAAAATACTCAGTCCAAGACATATAGAATGTTCATGCACAGTAATGTTTATCCTGGGTCGTAATCGAATACTCGAGCCTTAGTGTTAAAGTAGAGTTATTAATCATTGCGCCACCGAGTTCGTTATCCTACAAGTTAATTCAAAAATAATAAAAAAAACCCGATACCTAATTAGTACGATTAATAAACCGAGTTTCTGTAATCATTTTCCTTTCCCATCACCACTTCTTCATCAGGCCATTCATGTTTAAGTTCGCTATATAACCGAATCATTCATCCCAAGTCAACATCGATACCAACTGAATGGCCTTCAATCATAACGCACCTGTTGTATGTTTCTTTAGAGATTGATCTGACTATTTACAGTAGTTTATTATACAACGTCGGGAGACATCCAAGCATACGGCCCACCTGATGTACAGCGGCTACAGTAGTAAACAGGCTACGTAAATCGCTTTATATCAGGTGGGCCGTATGCCTACATCCCTCCCGACGTTGAAAAAAGAAACTGTTTAGTACTATTCTACTTTGTTCGTCAATCTCTTTTCTTTTTAGGGTTCCGTACCCAAAGGGTAAAACGGAACCCTATTACTGAGCCTCCGCTGTCCGTCCGTCCGTCCGTCTGTCACCAGGCTGTATCTCATGAACCGTGATAGATAGAAAAAATAGAATAAAATAAATATTTAAGGGGGCTCCCATACAACAGACGTGATTTTTTTGCCGTTTTTATAGATAATGGTACGGAACCCTTCGTGCGCGAGTCCGACTCGCACTTGGCCGATTTTTTTTTTGTTTAGTTGCTAAATAATTCCAGATCGCAGCAGCTAAGGCAGAGACGACCGGAGCACTCATGGCAGCGACTACGCGTCTACTAAAATTCATCAGTTACATAAGAAGAGTTTCTCGAATGCTAGTGATGAGTGAGTGAGCACGATTATCATATGCGAGAACTTTCCATACGATTTTCGCTTCCAATTGCTCACATTACGATAGAAACAAGCATCATTCAAGCGATACTCGTATGCCAGCGTCCAAGGTGATACTCTTCTGTCTTAAAATGATTACACTGCAGGCGAGTACTACTAATTCGATAAACGCATGGGTATCTTGACTTGTATAAACAGTACTCAGGCGAGAATCGTTAATGTCCTCGGGACTCGCACAAATCACTCTGCACTGATTTTGATACGAGACTCGCTATTCTTTCCATGACCTACATTTTTTAAAGAAAATTCCTGTTTAAAAATGTCATAAAATAATATAAATTTATGAAATTAATAAAATCCACTGTACAAAAGTAGAGATACTAGGGATGCAGCTCTCAATTCTTTCGCCGCGGAACTGGCTATCAATAGTTTTGGCCCAAATAGTAGTTAAAATTAAAAACATGAGAAGACAATATTTACAGAATCTGAAAAAAAATCAATCATACATTGGCACTGGAGTTAACCGAAAGAACAAAATCCCATTCGAATTTGCGAGCTTTTGAACGACGAAACTCGTAAGGTTTGTTTACACAGGAGATGACCGAGAATGTTTTATGGGGCGATAATTGCTTTAAAGTGGCGATATTCGCAGCATTTGTTTACACTAGGCGATGGTATTATTGCTTCGCGAAAAATTGCCACTTGCGTCCGAGAAACGAGTAGTGGGTGGGTGCCGCCCGTCGCTAGCTCGCATGAACAAATTGGTGTCTAAAGCTATATACACAAAGCAGGTTAAATCAAATTAAATCTTTTCCCCCATCCTTTTAATACATACCCACGTACTTTGACTTTCAGATTTTAATAATGTTTGTTTTGGGTCGTAGGAGGTCAGGTTAGAGCCACGAGAATTTTAATAATTAAGAATCTTTATTTTACAAATTTATTCAGAATTGAAATAAAAGGATTAATAAAAAACTTTTTTCCTGTAGATCTCTAGTCTCTACGGTACATGCAATTTCACATTCAATCTGTTCAATTAATTTATTAAGAGTTCTCTCATCAGGCTACACATGGGCATATTAAATTACTTTCAAAAAGTCGAGTTGATCGTCCTAGTAACCGACAACTTGAATCGACAAATTGAATGCCTGTTGAATAGTGAATGGAA
This sequence comes from Pyralis farinalis, assembly GCA_947507595.1. NCBI lineage: Eukaryota > Metazoa > Arthropoda > Insecta > Lepidoptera > Pyralidae > Pyralis > Pyralis farinalis. Next base: position 8,511,648 of record OX382271.1, on the reverse strand, counting down.
CGGTTGATTCAATTTGCCATCAGTTGCGATCGGGTCGGCATGCCTTGTGTGTCAGACTAAATTTACGTTATGTTATGTTCATCATTGTATTAAAAAAAAGAAAGGGAATTTTACTTAAAGTTAAATGTATTCAAGGGAAATATGTACGATTGATTGTTATCTTAGTGGTAAAAAAAACAAGATAAAGATTTTTATTGTTTGAAAAGTATACTAAACAAAAATGACCATCGAAGTTTTGTTTCTTTTTTATACTTATTATTGCTGCAATATTCCTAATTTATACCTTCAGCGCTTGCAATGCTTGAAATTTTGCTAACGATATTAAAGTGAAATTTCGCGTTGCGTGAAGACGATGAATTTCTTTCAACCGACGACTTATGAAAGTTTTCGTAAGACGTCGACTTTAACATATTAAATGTGAAATTTAATCGTCAATAGTGACGTTCTACTCACCAATCAATTTCACATTTAATCCATTGAATTAGATGAATTAATCGATGTCGTTGCTGCATTGCAACGTCATGAGTAGGTACGAGTACTATATATAATTCTTCAAAACATTTTTATACCACATCGGGAGCCATACAAGCATTCGGCCCACCAGATGAAAAGTAATTACCGTAGCCTATTAACGCTTACAATATAGGAAATATTGCTCGCACAGGTTGCCTGCTCTCTACTACTTAGGAGCTCCTACAGCCCTAGTCACTCGCCGGAACACTACAACCCTACAGGCAATTGTTATTTGGCTGCGGATTTCTTTGAGGTGGTTTCTTAAAGACCCTCTGGTGAAGACAAACACAAACGTTTGCCCTGTGTGGGAATCGAACCCAACGACCCATGGCATCAAAGTTATTGATAACTACTCCGCCACTGGACAAACTACCAAAAACTGGCAATTGTTTTAGTCATTCCTTTAATACTATCGAAGTAAAGAAATAAAGATACTGAACTAAAGCTGGCTGCTGTTATGAAAAAAAAGATCAAATACGAATTATTTTTTTATTATGAACACTTATCTTTCTAAACGACTTTAATAAACAGGGGTTTATGTTTGTCACCAATATTGTTTTGTTTCCTTTTTACGTATGTTTACTGACATTTCCGAGAGGGTTTAATTGCTATCGTACAATCACTTCTGCTATCTCACTTTTACTATGCAGGTATATGTCGGGATGAAAATCTTATTTATTTTAACGAGCAATTTGTATACAGTTTTATTAAATGACATTCAGTTTCGTGTAAACATAAATATTTTACATGTTTTTAGAATAAAAAGACAAAATTTAATATAAATGTATAAAAATACCAACAATAAGTTCTAATGTAGACTAACAACTTTTAGTGGCATGAATTCGATTCAACTAGAGAATCTTTACAACTACCTGTTAAATTTAAGCCTCGGCCAAATAAAGGATACTTTATTATTCAACATCGAGTGGCACATAGACACACAGCCCACCTGTTGTAAAGCGGCTAGCCTACGCAATGTATTGTGTATCACTCGCGTGATGCCACCTCTGCTGCTAAAACAGCAAGTCCTTAGGAGCTTACTGGTGACCTAAATCATACGCAGGAACTAGAAAACACTCCAGGGTTGTTATTTGGCATGGTTGTTAGTTGTTTTCTGTAAAGTGGAAGTACTTCCGCAGGCTTCTTTGATGAGCCTTTTCTTAAAAACAGCCAGATCATAACAAACAGATATGTTCATGCATATAATTGATATTTATTAATCCTGTGTGGGAATCGAACCCACGCTTTGTCAACTATCGATACTAAGTTTAATAACTGGCTACGAAAGAAAACTTTTTATTCCCTTTTTCATTACGAGTTATTAAAAATGATTATATTATCCAATTTCATAACAAGCCAGAAAAATAATAAAAAATCGCCACGCGCAACCACTTTTAACTATTCAACTGCCTATGCATATATCACAACAATTTTCTAGGGTATTATTATTTCGTTGTGATCCTCTGTAAGAAGGAAGTACTTCCCCAGTTGGGTTGTTCTTTCTTGCAGGTCGGCTGGGCACGCAATGTGCAGGTTAAGGAATTGGTAATGTTCCTTCAGTAAAAAGTATGACGTGTAACGTAGGCAGGCATATACCTATGCCTGAAGTGGGGTGTTCCTACGTTTCAGGCAATAAAATCTTCAATAATTTTATATTTGACGAGTTCGGTAGCGTAGCGGTTAGTAACGTTACTTTGACACCAACGCTTCTAGCGTTCGGTTCGATTTCCACACATGTTTGTCTTGGTCTGGATGTTTCCTATATATCATATGTACGTATTTACAAAAATAACGTGTATTTACGAATGTTTTTCAGGTGTCTAGTACCCATAATACAAGCTGCATTTACTTTGGGGCTAGATGGCGCTGTGTAATTTACATACATACATATCATTACGCCTGTCACTCATTGGGATAGGCAGAAACCATGGAACGCCAGGTGCAACCGATCCAGACATACCTCTCTCGCTTCTTCCACACTCATCAATCTCTTCATGCATGCTCTTCAGTTTTAACACACTTAAAACTAAAAGAGCTAATTTATCCGACAATATTTATATAGTTAAATTATTTATTTATTTTCTATCCTGAATATTAAAATTACATTTAATATAGTTGTTCCTGCTACTTCTACCATGCATTCCTATCAGTAGAAACAGTGTGAATTTTCTACAAAAGAAACGTTCGGTTCTTAATATTATTCTTCGTTCCAGAATTATCCAGTTTCCTAATCCTCTAGAACTGGCGGGGTGCGCTAACTACAACTGCCGTCAGATCTCTACAAGCCAGAGGGAAAAAGATGCCTTTATTCGGTTAGATCGCACGTCATTCGAAATGTAACTTCTTGAACATGCGGTATTTTCCCTCACCATCAAGCAAGTGATAATTACAAATATGTACGTTAATATCGATACGAAACTGCAACCGCACTGCAGCGCCGCGTGTATCAAAATGCGTACATTTTGACGTTTCGTTCAGCGATCTGACAGCAGCGACGTTGCAGCCGCGCTGCAGTGCAGTTGCAGTTTTTAGTAGAATCGGCCTACAGGATTCGAACACGGGACCGTCGTATAATGGTTCAATTCTATTCACTGAGCTCTCACTGCTCTTATGCTGTTTTAACGTTATTAAGAATTAAAACATTTTTATTGTTACGAGTATCTATGGATAAAAGACACGCGAGTGTAGCGCTTCCTTATTTTTGTTATTACGTTGGTATCTCCGCCATTATGCCTGTTAATTCTGCTCTGTTGTTTATTTCTAGTTCATGTTACGCGCAAGCGACGTTTTATAACTTTGTTTATGGAACTCCCGCCTCTTCCTACGCAGGATATTATATAATCCTTGTCAATCTTTGTTAAATATTCTTGTGATATTAAAATGGAGTGAAGTGATAAAGAGAATCAAATTACTGTGATAACGTTACCTGAAATATGCATGGAGGTAAATACTTTTCATCCGCTTAATATTAGTCTAATGTTTATGTTCCGATCTATTGATGAATATAATGAAACCTCCTCTGTTTGTTACAGAAATCGAAAAACAATTGGGTTTATTAAGTACTAGCTGAAGCCCGCGGCTTCGCACGCATGAGTTTTGGGCTTTTAGTAGCCTTTATTTCTCTATAGACCTTTTTCATACAGCGCCATCTATTGACCATTGCATGAGGCAACTTATATTTATTTTATTTTTATTACATATGAAATGCGTAGTTATTTAAAAAATAGGTATTCTATGAAAATAATAATAATATTAAAAATAAAATTGCAAAGTCCCCCGAAGAAGAAGATTTCCCCCTAATTTTAATAGTTTTTCATTTTTTACGCAGGAACTTTAAATATTTACGGGATAAAAAGTACCCTATATGGTGCTCTGAACAGTCGTCTACCTACCAGTGAAAGTCCCGTCAAAATCGGTACAGCCGTTTCAGAGATTAGCCGGAACAAACAGACAGACAGACAGACAGACAGACAAAAATTGTAAAAATATTAATTTTGGTATATATACCGTATATATATCCATATGCATTTAGTAAAAAGCGGTTATTTTAATATTACAAACAGACACTCCAATTTTATTTATCTCTATCTGTAACTTCACACCAAATTCCTGGCGGAGTAGACAGAGAGAACAGGGCGTCACGTGACTCGCTCCTTACACGCTTCACTCACTTCTTTAGCATATGAACGCTTGAAGTACAAGAGGAACACAGTAACCTCAAGAAGTTGTTATTTGGCTGCCGTATTCTGTGAGGTGGATATACTTCCGCAATCAGCTGCTTTAATGCGCACTAATTCAATCCTTGCAAATACTTAGAGAGCAGAAAATAACACGAATCCACGAGGTTGATATATTTGTCTCGATTTACCAGTCATTAGGTAATTAGGTCATGAAAAAAGACAGGCCATAATTTACAAGCAGAAATAGCTGTGTTGTCAGGATTGGAAACAAATACCCAACTGATTGAAAGAACTAAATGAACAATCGTAAAAAGTTCGTATATTTTTGTCTGTAAGTGTCATTGCCCGATGGATAAAGAACCGGTCGATCCGACGGTCCCAGGTCCAAATCCTGATGTGAGCATGTAATCAGTAAGTTGGTATTGTCGGATTTATGTACATATTTTTTATGTACCGCGCGGCCCATCTGATGTAAGCAGTTACTGTTTTCTGTGAGGTGGGGGGACTTCCGCAGGCGGGCTGCATTGATGAGCCTTTGATGATTGATGCGATAATAATTATTAATATTTTTTTTAAGAGAGGTACTCATAAAAAAGATATTAATAATTATTTTCAATAATCAATGGCTCGACGGTGAAGGAAAATATAGTATGGAAAGCCCCATGTCTAATAAATTATATTTCAAATGACGTGTAGCCTAACCTAAGAAAGAATTATTCTTCCCTGTGGGTTGCGGAGATCTGACGGCATCGCTCTGTGTAAAAATCAGTATCTACGCCAAATCCTTCAGCTTAGCCGACTCCGCCTATTCTACAATCATATGAATTTAAAAATGGAATAACGCTAGAAAGAAGAATAAATTTATTCAGACGAATTATAAAATAGCTTGTAAAGAAGAAGGAACGCCGGAACTTTACAATTTTATGTCGGTCACATCAAACTCAATTTTAATTTTAATTTTCAGGTAAATTACAATAACTCTCTTAAAATGGAAAGTTTAAAACTTACTGTATTGGTTTCTGTATGTGTTAACTCAAAAAATAGTCCACGAACAAACTGACTGCTACACTGCTACGATTTTAGTATCTATTTTTATCTTTACATACAAATGAATAAAGCTGAAATCTATTTGTAATATCAAAATAACAGCTGTTTACTTAATGCATACGAATGTATATACGAAAAGCTTATACCAATCAATTTTTCAAATTTTTGTCTGTCTATATGTGTGTTCTACTAATCTAATATCTCCGAAGTGACTGCAGCTATTTTAATGGGACTTCCACTGACAGATAGCTGATGTTATAAGGAGTAACTTCGGCTACTTTTATTTTATAAAAAGAATTCGCGGTTCCGCGGGGAAAAATAAAGTCATTGTGCATGTGAACAAATTCCAATTTCACTCGGACGAAGTCGCGGGACTGAGAGGTGGATTCATATTACATAATGTCATTCATCCACACGTATATGAGTGACGTTATGTAATATGAATTGACAGTCTGAATCACGTCGGCACAAATTTGTTGACTGAAAGTTGCTACATCTACATCGCTTTTAAATCGTTTGATGGATGGCGTCGCCTTCGAAGTGCCCACGCAACACCGTAATCTGACCCAAGAATCTTACGGTGGCACGCAAAGTTTATGGCTTTTCATTTATCCTTACTTTTATAGACAACGTAATTCAAATCTCTGTTATATTGTACGAGTAAATATGAACTATATGTTTTCAGGAACATCGATCCTATATGAATTCTATATGTTTGTCTGTGCGTTTGTCTGTAGGTTTGTCTGTTTGTCTGTCGTTTTTTTTCGAATATTCGAATTTTGACTTCAGATTCGGATTTAGCATAAAAAAGTAGAATAGGAATTTTCAGGAACACCGTTCCTATCTCTTAAGGAACATGGTCAAAATGGCCAACAAATTAAAGAAAAATAATAATAATTGTTATATAATTGACAAGCCAGGTGTTCCTCTGGCAATGCAAGCTTGCGCATTCTCAACTGGTTTAAATTACGATATTTTGGCGACGTTTCAAACGCTATGGTCACGGGATGACAGTCCTCCTGTTGTAGACACCATGGTCGTGGAATGACTGCCATCCCTTGAGCATAATTTAGATGAGCTGGGTAGGTGTGTGCATAGTATATGAATAGTGTATAGTAACGTTACTTTGACACCAACGCTCGTGGATTCGATTCCCATGCAGAACAAACATTTGTGTGCATGAATATGTCTGTTAGTCTTAGTCTGGATGTTTTTGAGAGAGGTAGAGCGCATCAGAGTAGCTCATCTGGGAAAATACCTCCACCTACCAGAAAACCGCAGCCAAACAATAACTCCCAGGATGTTTGTTCGCAGCCAAATAATAACTTTATTTATTATAAAAACATAATACAATAATTGTTATAGTAAGATTTACATTACAATTAGCTTAATCCATTCGAGAGGCTGGTATCTAGAAGGTATATGAAGCTGGTATAGGAAGACTTGTACGACAGATTACTAGCCTCTCCATCCAGGAGACCAGACCAGGAGGGTTGTTGTATTCCTGCGTGTGAGTGAGATCACCAGTAAGCTCCTAAGTAGCTGTATTAGCAGCGGAGGTAGCATCGCGCCAGTGGTACTTAATGTGTTGCAAGCGTTCACAGGTGTACGGTAATCGCTTTCTATCAGGTGGGCCTTGTGCTTGTATGCCTCCCGACGTTGTATAAAACAATATTGACTAAAATATTTTTACTGGCAAACCCGTGGCCGTGGTTAGCAAATGGTTACCTTAACACCAGGGCAAAATTTGCATTACACGCAGATGAAAATAAACATGTACTGTTTGTATTGGTCTGGGGGTTTTCTACAAATATCATATCATACATATGTATTCACATAAATATGTATTCGCATATGTTTATTAGTTATCTCATACCCCAATGAAAATATTGTATAATTACAGCTTTGCTTAGTTTCGGACAAGAAAGCGCTGTGTAATTTATTATTGAATTTATAAACAGTTAATAGATTCAGGCGTTATTTTCGATATTATTAGTTTAATAAAATACTGTTAATTAAAAACATCATTAATTTTCAGTTTGTAAGTAATAATCAATCTATTGTTAATGAATAATGAAAAAAATAATATAAAATAATATCTATAATTTCCCATACAGTGTATTCTGTATATGGAATAAATGAACTAATAAATGACTAATGAACTACTCAAAGTATCACAATTGCAAGACTGCAGGAGCAGGAGTCTCGTACGGACTAACAAACAACAGTGGATCCAGCAATATGCTTCCCGTATTGTTCTTAGTTCCCGAGATTCTAAAATTCATGACAGTTTTCTCACGGCGAAGTTAACATTGCAACGGTAGCAGATCTGGGATTATTGTGTCCATATACCTACATATATAATTTATCTGTCATAATATATACACCTCACTAGTATTTTCAACATTTGTAACCCTTTAAGCCAGTTCACTATCACTGTTTGATCAAACACGAGTAATTTGGTAATGGTAGGTGAATCTTGGCCTACCTCAGCTTTTACATAGTTATATCAGTTTCGCCCTCTCTTCAAAATTATAAAGACCCAACACTGCCCTGAAATACTATACAATTATACTAGTAATCGATAAGACATCTATACTCTGTCATATATAATAATAGTATTTATCAATTATTAGGGGTACGTGAAAAAATAATGGATATTAATTTCGGGTTTCACTTCATATCGACATCAATTATGCGAGGGAAATTTATGCCGAATAAATGCGGGATAAGCGTTTTGCGAAACGATGAGTATGCCGAAATCAGTACAGAAAGTAGAAGCATAAAATTATATGTTATCTAATAGGGGGATATTTAAACGGTTAATAATTGCCAAGAAATTCAACCAGACCGTCGATTTTGTACAAAAGTTAGTGAATACGATTACTTGTTCGTAGGCTGATATCTGGAACGTCGGCCCACAACTCGCGAGCAATCTGTTTACGTAACAGCCCCCGTTATGTTCGGAGAGGGTTCCGTAGTAGACGTTAAACATATTGCCTCATAAATCGTGAGAATCCCGGCGAACGCTGCACACCCGTTCCCGTGTCGATTTGACTACGTTTCCGCTACGATTTCATAATATTGAGTGATCTCCGTGTCTAGCTTTCTAACATAAATAATATATGTCACTTTGCTGTGAATTGGCTTTTTCACTCTAATATTAAGTATTTACTTGTGAAATTGTTGTTTTATCTAGAAAAAAATAAATATTTGTTTTGATTAAATGTATGTTTTTAAAGAAGTTATCCCATTTAGTTACTGCCGCTTTAAAACCCAGACGGCAATGTAAAACTGTTTTAAAGACAACAGAAATAGAACACAAGGAAATAAAAATAGAATACAAAAGAAATATCCCAGCCATTTTGAATTTAAAATTTCAAGTATAATGAAAGATATTGATGTTTATAACAGCCAATACTGAAAATCAGACATATATATATATATATAGAAAAGACAATCTGATGAGCTCGGTAGAGAAGTGGTTAGTAACGCTGCTTTGGCACCAATGCTAGTGGGTTCGGTTCTAACACATATATTCAAATTAAGTATCTTGCGTACTAGGAAGAGGGAACCGAGCGCCATAAGACGCGATTCTTATACCTCTCACTCGCTTCTAGGCTACTAGTTTTAGGTAAGTTTTGGCCTTCCTCAACTCCTACGTGCCTCTGTCTGACTGTACCATGTATGTTTATATACCTTATACGTTTGCAGAACCTAGGTCATAAGACTATTAGTGTGCTAAAGGTAGTTAACTTCATATACTTCATTCTTTCTTATTGGAATAAGGAAGTCCCATTGAAAATTAAAAACATGGTGATTTACTACCATACACAATACCATGAAACTCGGCCCTTATCTTCGATATATTAGACGTGCCCTAAATAAATCCCTACAGTTGAAGAGAGTGGATCTATCAAAACGCCTTCTGTCCCGATACGCAGGTGAAAGGCACAGATATATTCTCTTTACTGATGAAAAAAAATTCACGATTGAAGAGCACTACAACAAGCAAAATGGCAAAGTGTACAACGTGGTCATCATCCTGCATCTGTAATGGTTTGGTGGGGTGCCTTATCAAAGAGTCACAAAGCCTCATTTTTGTTAAAAAGGAAAGAAGAATTCTGCCAAAGTGTATTAAGAGACTGTCTTGGATCATGTTGTGAAACCTCTCAGCAATACACTTTAAAAATGTATCGTGAACTTTCCAGCAGAACTCTACACCTTGTCACATGGCACGAACTACTCAAGCCTGGCTAGAAAACAACGTTCTGGACTTTGTAAGAGCAGAAGACTGGCCCTCGTCTAGCCCCGATCTGAACACCTTATACTACAAATTATGGTCAAAAGGACCCGAAAGGACACGCCGACATTGTGTCTCTTAAGAAATCTCTGAAGCAAGAAGTGGCTAAATTTCCCATGGAAACAGTGCTTAAATCCATAGATTCGTGGCCAGATAGATTATAGGGCTGTATCAAAGCCAAAGGTGGCCATTTTGAATAGAATTATTTTTTTATTATTTGCTGAGACTTCCATAAATATGTATATATAAGTTTTATTAAAAAACATCACTTCATAAAAAAATAAATGCATATTCATTTGTAACAGAACATAAGGCTGGACTATGTACCTATATGAAACGCGAATAATACGTAGGTACGAATGTTGAAACGTTACAATACTTCGCAATTGGAATGGAGAATACACTTAAACCTCTAATATTAAGTATCTATTTATATAAAAATATTTACTTATCTTCCCCCATTTGTTAAATGGGGGAAGATAAGTAAATATTAACAACGGTAATTAATTCCTCAAAGACATGTTATTAATCGGTTATCGGTTATAATCACGCCATTATTGTATGTTGGTTAACAGTTACACTATCGATTATGTGGTGTACCGGTATGGTTTGATAACCTCAAGGCCAGAATAACCGCAATATACGTGACGTGTCAGAAGTCTATTCACATTAGACAAGTGCACGGGCGAGTACAGTAGCGAGTGATAATAAACCATGTACCGATAAATGTTGGACAGTTGTAAATACATACGTTTAATAACCATTCTCTGGATGGTTCTTTGCATTCTGGACTGTTTTTACAAGCATACTGCTCACCTGATGTGAAATTGTCACCGTAACTTATGAACACCTGCAAGACAATAAATGACGAGCTCAGTGGCGCAGTCGTGAATAATGCCACTTTGACACCAACGCTCGTGGGTTAGATTCCTACACATGACAAACATTTGAGTACATGAACATGTCAGTTTGTCTTGGTCTGGATGTTTTTAACAGAGGTAGGGCGCATCAAAGCAGCGTATGGGGAAGTACCTCCACCTCACAGAAAACCACACCCAAATAAGAACTCCCTAGGAATTTGTTGTATTCCTGCGTGTGAATGAGGTCACCAGTAAGCTCCTAAGAAGTTGCTGTGTTAGCAGCAGAGGTGGCATCACGCGATCGATACTTAATGTATTTCAAGCGTTCATAGGCTACGGTAACCGCTACACATCATGTGGGCCTATGGTTATATACTATTTGACATTGTACAAAAAAAAATTACGCTTACGCGATGCCGACTATGCTATTAACAGAGCTACTCCTTAGTAACTTACTAGTAACATCACTCACACGCAGGAACACAAGATTCCTCTGGGGTGTTATAATTTGGCTGCGGTTTTTCGTGTGGTGAAGTTACTTCTTGCTAATTAAGTAAGGTGTAGGTCATCCCTATTTGGGCTACTTATTTAGTAGCACTTTATCCAACATCTATTTCGCCAGAGACTCCTTTGCTAGTCATTGGCTGACTCCTACTACAACTACACGAACTCTAACTCATCCCACTGCAGTGATTTATCTATAGATAAACCCATCCCTAGATATACTGCGGTCGACGTTGTACTTAACCTGTGTGTTCGGTTAGAACGACACGTGCAACGACGCCATTGAGCTCTCAAGGTTTATTTTGGTTTTCAAAAAAATTTGATAGTGTAGTGTTGGAACAAGTGTATGAGGTATATCTTGCAAGCGCTATTAGCAGCGATGGACGTACACCGCTGATGTGGAGAGACGAGTGAGTGCAGGTAATAGCGTAAATGGAGCGTTGGGTAAACTTCTGGGCAGCCGAAATCTAAGCCAAAATCCCAACGCTAACTTATGAAAGTGAAAGCTGGATGTGCTGAGAGAGCATGAAAGTAGAAAAAATGCAATCGAGGTGCGAGCATTGCGCAAAATTTGTGGCATAACGCTTGCTGACCGCTTTCATAATGATAACGTAAGAAAGAAAGTTGGTTTGAAAGATAGTCTCGGCTTTAAGATAAGAAAAGGCATGCTCCGTTGGTTTGGACATGTAGAATGAATGCAGGGTGAAAGAATGACAAAACAGATATACAGTGCGAAAGTGGAAGCACCGAGGAAGACCAAGACTAACCTACTATGACCAAATTGGTCGTGTTTTATCAGAAGGTGAAGTCGGCGCCCTAGGAACCGGCGAGCGTGCATGAAAAGAGCTATTTAAAGAAGCGAGTGAAGTGTGTAAGGACCCCGTCTTATGGCTCTTGGTTCTCTCTGCCTACCCCGCAAGGGACCTGGCGTAAAGATGTACATACATTTAAAAAAAAAAAATTTTAGTCAAAAATTGAATGACAAGTTTAATTTGATAATGAATTAATTGCGATTACCCGCGGCCTCGCGTGTATTACTTTTTAATTACAACAAGGTCAAAATTAATGGCCGAGTTGACTATTGAGCTATGTAACTGAGCTGATAGTTCAACTATTGTGAATTATGCTTAACCGCATTTCTTGTTCACGATAATGATTCCGATTTGAGACATTACAATGATGGCATACGAAGACAACGAGAGGCAACCCTATACACGCATGCGTCTTACGTCGCAGCAGTAATCGAGATATTTGCATGGTGTTATACCTTTTTCTGTCGTTGTGTGTACATATCAAATTTTAATAACGCCAACATCATCAAATTAAGGTTAGTCGTAGACTTTTTATTAGGTATTTATACAACGTCGTATATAGTGGTCCACCTGATGTAATGTCGTTACGACCTACGAACACTTGCAACAAATTATGTATCACTCGCAGGATGCTGTCTCTGCTGCTATCACAGCTACTCCTTAGGATACTGGTGATCTCGTTCACTCCCAGGAACACAACAACACTTTAGTCGTTACACATTTTGTTATTTGGCTGCGGTTTCCTGTGAGGTGTTCTGATGCGCCCTATTTGTCTTCTACTTTATAGGTCGCTTGGATTATTTTTTATAACTAAAATGGAAAATAAGCGTACAGTCCGCCTGATGTTGAGCAGATACCGTAGCCTAAGGACAGTTGCAAGACCAGGGTCATCACACGGGCATTGACGATGCTCTCTTCTTATCCCTTAGGAATACAACGGTTGTGAGTTCATTATGACTTACGAGTTCACGGGAGAAAACTTCTCTGGAACCGCACAGTGCGCGACCATTGCGGTTCCAGTGTTTAAGAATGAATATACCAACGTGGATGAGTAATGCTAGTTTTTGAAGCTATTGGCATTATATCGAATAAATCCTTGCATGATGCCTGAGTTTTTTGGCAGTATTTTTATCAGTGCTCACCTAGTCATGAACTGCACGGTAGGGAAAAAAAATGTGACGATTCCAAACAAATGTACCCATTTTTACGGAATAAAAAGATTTTGACTTTGACTACATCCCGTTGTACAATTGAATGAACATACAAAGGGAGGCAAAGTATTTCCTTAAACTCAAATGCTCAATAGCGCGTGTAAGCTTTGAATCGTCGACAATTCAACACAGCTGGTCTCTTAATCGAATCACTAGGTATTAGCTGGTACCTGCATACCAAAGGTTAATATTTGGTTGTTGTGTTCCTGCGACTCTTTTAGAGTACCATCCATAATTTCACGCCAAATCCCTTACGGGGTAGGCAGAGATAACCGAGCGCCACGCGACTCGATCCATACATACCTCACTCGCTTCTTTAACATTCATTGCTCTTTTCATGCACGCTCGCCGGTTTCTAGGGCTCCTGACACCACCTTCTGATAGAACACGACCAATTTGATCATGGTAGGTAAGTCTTGGCCTTCCTCGGCTCCTACATCCTTCCACTTTTGCATTGTATATCTGCTTCGTCATTCTTTCATCCTGCATTCTTTCTACATGTCCGAACCAACGGAGCATGAGTTTTCTTATTTTAACACCGACGCTCTCTTTCAGACCAACTCTGCTTCTAATCTCATCATTGCGAATACGGTCTACAAGCGTTACACCACAAATTTTGCGCAACGCTCGCATTTCAACTGCGTTTATCCAACTTTCATGCTCTCTCTGCCATACCCAGCTCTCGCTTCCATAAGTAAGCGTTGGGACCAGCACTGCATTGTGTATAGCCAGCTGCGCCTTCTGGCTCAGGTTTTTACTGCCAAGAAGTTTTCCCAACGCTCCATTCGCACTATTTCCAGCGTTGAGGAGTTGCCATCTTAAAAACAGAGGTGTAAAGACGCAAGAGCGCACTGCATCGATTGCAATTTTTTTATAGACTGCCTTGCGTGCCTCTCGATGTTGCATAAAACATATGTATCTTATCTTAAAAATAACTATTGTACCTAATTATTTAGTAATTAATAATAATAATAACATGAACAAGCACCCGGCCTACTTTCTTTGGCATTTTGGACATCCATCCAGTGAATGGCAAGCCACCGCCTGCCGGAAGAAACAATTAGATACGATAGGTATGGCAGGTATGTCCAACTCTCTTCTGTAATAGCCCAGTATCAATAATCCCTCCAGATCTCATTTCAATAGCCCATTAATTCAAAATTATCCTAATACCTGCCGAGACCTGTTCATAGTATATTGTCCCATTGATATTCCTTGGAGCGAAGCTTAGTGGGTATACCTCAATCTTCAAAGGGTTCTCTACGCGTTGCATCCATATCCCCGCGCGCGCCTGTCAAATGACCAGCTAAATAAGCGTGATTTAAGAAACATGAATAAATTTTTCACATTTATTCCACACTGATAAAAGTATGTATTTGCAAATATTAATTTGCCTCAGTTAAAGTAACTCAACGATATAAAGCCGTGGCTATTTGCAGCCTAGACTTATTTAATACCAAAAGCACACTTAAAAGCTGCATAATAAATATTCTTGGTTATATGCACTCAGGGAATTGTTCAAAGAAATAAATATTTCCACTGTTACCTCTCAGTTAATTTATGAAAACATAATGTATGCTTTCAGAAATATACAGTAATTTTCAAAATTGAGTGAAAGTCTCAGAAGCAGAAAAAAGCTTGCGTACATCGGCTTGTTAGGACTGGACGGCCTTTTGTCGTAAATTGTAATCCAATTCTATAATAAATTGCCTGAAAGAGTTCTGTCCTTTCCCGAAAATAACTTCAATACTCATTGAAAGATATTCGTTTTTTTATACAACTAGATTGGCAAACAAGCATGCAGCCCGCATTAGATGGTAAGCGGTCACCGCAGCCTATTGACACTCGCAACACCACGTGGATGTTACTCGAGCACTGCCAATCTTGTGACCTAAGGCTGTATTGTCACAATGCCCAGTAATTTCACTACCATATCTCACCCTTCAAACTGGAACACAGATATATAAATATAACAACAGCCAAGACACCGATCAATCCACAGTGGTGTGAATCTGTCTCGAGATGCACGATTAGTGTATCGCGTCACGATCCTAAAGCTCGGTCGGTGTGGACTGTGGACATGCCTCGGGCGATCCAAGCGGTCGCTTAGCACTTAGATTGCTTGTTCCGTGCCTCGGGCAATCTAAGGGAATGCAAGGTTTTACAACGACGAACTAACGTTTGCGTTACACTACGAACAAAGGCTATTGCTTGCAAGTTGCCACCTCGCTTCGACACAGCGACCCCTCAATAGCTTACATGCAATCTCACTTGCTGCAAAGTGAGATCGCATGGAGATATTTTTACAGTCAAAGTGAGAGGAGAGGAGAGGAAAAAGCAAGTTAGATCGCATGGAGATATGCGACCTACCTCTCATTCGCCAGAGCTTTGTACGTTAATAAGTAGAGTACAGGTGAGGTTAGCTTTGACTCTTGAGATGATAGCCTTTTAGACCCAAGACTTATTCTTAAACACTTAGTTACCATAAGTTGCACTCGTGGCTAACCCACCTCCTTTATACAAGATTATGCCTTAATTCTGTAACTTAGACGCAAGCCACATATATATGACGTCAGCGAGCGAGACGCCTATGACGCCGGAGCGGCCGGCTCGTAATAATGAATACGGCGCCAGACGCCTATGTGACTTGGGCCTTATTTACTCTTTGGAATGCAATAACCCTCCTATTGGTGTTCTTTAACGAGGAGAATACTGTCAAAATGCAAAGTGTATATGCCCTAAACCTCTTTACTCATAGCAATAAATAAAAATGGTTCCTTGTTGTCTGTGGTTACCGTGTTCTTTGTACGCAGGTCAGTCTGGCAATTTTTTTTTCGGACAAATTACATTAGATACGTAGATAATTCTCAGACCAATATCCAAGCAGGCATGTTGCCACGAGCCTTCAAGCTGAAGTAGCCATCGCTAACTATTCCAACACCGTGCTTGTCAAGAATTAAATGCTATACACTGCCGCTCTCTAGCTAGACACTTGCTAATCGACAGAGTGCATCACGTGCAGGTTGGCTTCCTCTCTAAAGATAATTGTGAGTTACTTACTATCTTACACTTATATATAACGTCATATTCTATACAACACGCTGACATACGAGACATCAAAAGAGCACCTTCATTTCAATAAATCGGAATGCTGCTGTTCCTGTATTACGCACTAGCAAGAGAAAGCAAGATTTCAGACTTGTGAATAAGACAATATTAAAGAAAGTCTATATCAAAGGCCAGAAGTTTATGATAGGTGCCGCATAAAAGACGGAAAGATTTACGCAATGATTATTTCAGCGACGTATACCATAGGGCTATATATCTACTAAAGTAATCTGAGGTCTATGTCAAGACGATATAAAGGTTGAACATAGCCTAGTGCGTGTCATATACTCATTAACTTAGGTTTTACGAGCTTTTGGAAACATACTTTTACGGAGCCATGAAGGTTACCAACGTCGTGGCGTTACTCCAGACAATTGATTGCTGACATTTGTTTGGCCTAATTTTCATATAGAAAAAGCTATAAAGATACTTTGGGAATATTTCTGTATATAATTTATTATAATGTCAAAATTCCTGTCTGGCTCAATGAAAAATCTGCGTAGGCCGGCCTAAGAACTAGCGATTTCTAAATCATATTTCACTAAAAGAATGAAAATGAAAACAATGAAAATTACTAAAGAAATTTAAAAAAGTAACTATACTACCATGGAAGCAAAAAAAAAGTATAAAACTGGCAAATGCAGAATTGAACACATGTATGCTAGGAAAACGTAATTTGCCACAACAATCACCATTATTGTCAACGAATGGTCCTCGCAGTAGTAGGTACTATTAATTAACCCGTGTTTGCGGCCACGTCATGTGGTCTGTGGGTAGACGCTCAGTAGTCAACGTATGAACGGCGCGTGGTCAACGTTTTGACATCGGCAATCAACGTATGGACGCTCCATAGTCAATGTATGGATGCCGCATCGTCAATGAGTGGATGCTTCATAATTATAATGTGGACTCACCATACTCAGCGTATGGACGCCAGCGCTGTGTTGTCAACGAACTATTGAGTAGTCGGTGACCGATTTACAGTCCCACTCAAGTGTTTGTTGTGACTCAACACTTTTGTAACATATCATTTGACAGGAAGTCTATTCAAGTCCTCGACAAAATAATCATGCAGCGGTACTGGTATATTACCGACTTTGTCTTTTTGAAGTACCTGATGCTGTATGTAGTGAATGACGCGACTTTGACACATACGATCGTGGGTTCGATTCCCACAAAGCACAAACATCTGTGTGCATGATCATGTCTGCTTGTCTAGGTCTGGATGTTTTTAAGACAGGTAGGACACATCAAAGAAGTTCGTTTGGGGAAGTACCTCCTCAGAAAACCGCAGCAAAATGACAACTCGCTAAAGGGTTGTTGTGTCCTACGTGTGAGTGAAGTCACCAGTAAGCTCCTAAGGAGTAGCTGTGTTAGCAGCAAAGGGGGCATCGCGCAAGTGATCCTTAATGTATTACAAGCATTCATAGGCTACGGTAACCGCTTTACATCAGGTGGGCCGTATGCTTGTATGGCTTCCGACGTTGTATAAAAGAAATCTTCTAATGGTTGTCGAAAGAAAACCCCTTTGAAACTACACATTCCATATTTGTGATTCCAGTCGGTTACGTAGGTACGGTTGTATAAAGAAGCTGTGGGTATCATATCGAACAACTCCTCGGAACCCATTGTACGATTGATAGAAGACGAACAGAGATGTTGTCTATTTGTCGAATGAGTGAGTGAAAGAGTCAGCAAAAGCAAGGAGAAGGCTCTCGAGAAGCGAGGACGCCTTTGCTCACTACTAAACAACTCAACGGCTAAAGTAAATAGAAAACAAACTTCACGCCAGGTTCCTTGCGAGGTAGGCAGTGATGGTCAGCGCCATAAGACTGGGTCCTTAGGTATATGTATCGCTCGCTTTTTTACATTCAGAACTCCTGACATCACCTCCTGATAAAACTCGACTAATTTGGACAACGGCATTGTATATCCGTTTCAACATTATTTCATTCTGCATATTCGAACCAACGGGGACGGTTTTGACGAGCTCGGTGGCGCAGTGGTGAAACGCGTTGTTACGCTACTTTGACACCAACGCTCGTGGGTTCGATTCCCACACAGTACAAACATTTGTGTGCATGAACATGTCTGTTTGTCTTGGTCTGGGTATTTTCTATGTATAATAAGTATGTATTTACAAAAAAAAAAAATGTATTTACGTATGTTTATCAGTTGTCTAGTACCTATAACACAAGCTTCGCTTACTTTGGGGCTAGATGGCGCTGTGTAATTTGTCCGACATTATTTATTTATTATAACGGTGAATGGCTTTTCTTAACACCGACACTCTCTTTCAGACCAATTCACTTTTTTAATCAGCAAGCATTACGCCATAAATTTTGCGCAAAGCTCGCATCTTAACTCAAATAAGAATACCCATCAGTTATCTGATATAGACATCCTTCAAATAATTTGGACTATACTGTACTAGAGACAGTACGAAGTTTTAAACAACAAAACTATTGTTAGGAGTACAGCTGGTGTATTCAGTTTAATCACCAATTATTTTCTCGTTACCACTCAGTGACATTAAAACCGAAAAATTCTCAATAGCGCGATGTAATTAATGCATGACGTTGTCCTACTATGGATATTCGAATTATCAAAAACAATTTCGTACCAGCACCAATACTAAATACCATACATTGGATGGAGATCATTCTGAGTTACCAATAATAATTCTGTGCCATTCTTAATATTAATAACTTACATTGAATGGAAATCATTCGACATTACCAATAATAATTCCGTGCCATTATTAATATTAATACCTTACATTGAATGGAAATCATTTGAAATTATCAATAATAATTCTTGGACCTTATTTTATTAAATACCATACGTTAGTTGGAAGTCAATAAGAACAACTCAGTAGGTCTTCTTCTCCTAGATTTATCTCGTTTCCTAATCTATTAGGATTGATTGGGTCCGCTAAAAAATCTAAAGATTTGGCGAAGATACTGATTTTTACACGAAGCGACTGCCTTAAGACCTCCACGACTTGAATGGAAAACCAAAGCTTTCGTCGTAAGGTCATGTGTAATTCGAAGTATAATTTCTTGAACGTGAGGAACATGCATCCGAAAACACAAATTTAGTGGTACATGCCTGGATTCGAACCACATGCCATATGGTCTATAGGCCGGTTATTTATCCACTGAGCTATCACGGCTCCCCTAGTCAACGACTCAACAAGTAGGTATTTTAAATAATTCCAGTCAAACATTATGTTTAATTAAAACTTTACAAGTGTTAACTTATGCCATTGCAGAACTGTCAAATAATAAATTGAAAATATGAGCAATGTACTAACTGAAGCGGGAATTTCAGTCGAAAACGCCGACACAAAAGTTTGTAAGTATGACTAAACACGAATAGAATCGTACTTTGACGTTTACGGAAATTTGTGTTATTTAAAGCGAAATCTTCTAATAATGCGTTTAAGTAATTTGCGAAGATTCTTTCTCACAGAAACGTCTGCTTTTATACTTCGTGTGACTGATGGGCGCCGTTATCAAAATTTAAGCGATTAATTTGACGAAATCTTATAAGAACCAAAGGAGCAACCGATTTTAAAATGTCATGATGATGTGTTATTACAGCTAGGATTAGATCGAGCTTATTACTATTACTTATTACTCGAAGTTCGATTGTAATTCTTATATTATGTACGCATTAAGAATGGTACAAAGATTTGCCTTGGCCTTTGGCTGTCAATAAATAAAATAAGGGATGCCGATATTTTATATATGAATTAATTCTTTAAATTATGTTAGTTTAGTGTGAATAATGTTAATGGGGTGAAGGAAGCTCATATCATTTTTAAAGACACGTAAAGCACACGAAAGAAAGCCTTGTTTAGTAATTAATTAATAACCAGGGTCTGGCATTGAAGTAGGGTACATCGAAGCTTGATGTCGCAGAAGGAGACAGCGGAACTAGTGAAAGAGAATTATATTTTCTCTCAGCCGATCCGCTGTAGAAGAATCGGGCGAAGATGATGGGCTGAAGACCGCCTCATTCCGCCCTAACGAGAGCCTCCGGGCATTGGGGAGAGGAACTTGCTGCACAACGGAGAGGATTTCTCGAGCGGACGGCGCGCGGAGTGTTCCAGGCACGCCTCTTATAGATAATAAATAGTACATGGCAGGTCGCCCCGCCGCCGCCGAAGGTGGGATTTCGGAGATGATACAAAAATCGTACCCGAAAGGCCTCTGGCGCCGAGAAGGATCACCGGTGGGTTTTTAGTCGGAAGACTTGTCCAGAGGTACAGTAGAAGCCCCTTCAGACTGTGCCAGGAGTCCGACATTACCACGTCGCCATCCCCTTGGCGATGCGGTATGCATGAGCAACTTCCCATCGAGAAGAAAAAAAAGAATGCAAGCTCGACTGTGGAAGGAGAATACCTTGCAGATGACAAAGTAACAATTCCCTGGTTTACTGTCACGTTCCCGCGAGTCAGTGACATTGGGTTAGCCGCATGCTTGAACCACTTGGACTTGATGGTGATGATGATATCTAAAAAAACTGTGCTAGTTATTTTATTTCCCATATAGCTGCTCAAGTCGACATCAGAACACTACCCGATGACTAAACCAGTGGTTGATTGGGGTTAGCAATGGCTTTGACGCCAAGGCTCGTGGGTTCGATTAACATATAAGATAAACATCGTGTGCATGAACATGTTTTTTTTTCTACAAACACGATAGACAAGCACCACCCACCCGATGTAAATCGATTACCGCAGCATAGGAACGCTAGCAATACATCTAGTATCGGTCGCGCGAAGTCACCTCTGCTGCGAACACAGCAACTTCTTAGGAACTTACTGGCAGGTGGAGGTACTTCCCCAGTCTGGGTATCTTGATGCGCCACGAGCGTCGGTGTCAAAGTAGCGTTATTAACTACTGGGCCATGGTCACGTATCTATACAGATAAATAAAATTGAAGTGTCTGTTTGTAATATTAAAATAACCGCTTTTTATAAAATGCTGCCCAACAAATATACACGGTACATATACCAAAATGAATATTTTTACAATTATTGTCTGTCGGTCTGTCTGTCTGTTTGTACTTGTGCGTTGTTGTGCTGGACCGATTTTGACGGAACTTTCACTGGCAGATAGCTGATGTAATAGGGAGTAACTTAGGCTACTTTTATTTTAGAAAAAATATTTATTTTTATTAATATAATATAAATAAATAAAAAAAATAACCATTCTGCGCGGACGAAGTACATGATACTGTACTGTTCGCTATTTCACTCTGCTTATTCAGGTACTTATAATCAAAACTAATAAATAAAATTGTAACTGAACAATATTTTTTTTTTGTTAAATTTAGCGCGGGCGAAGTCGCGGGCACAGCTAGTTAAATATATAAAAGAGGTAGGGCGCATCAAGACACCCACATTGGGGAAGTATCTCTCTCATAGAAAACCACTGTTAAATAACAACTCCCTGGTGCGTTGTAAGAGGTGAGTGGGGTTACCAGTAAGCTCCTAAGGATTTCCTGTGTTAGCAGCTGAGATTCCAAAGCGCAAGCTTCCTGTATTGCAAACGTTCATTGACATGAGGAGCCCTGTTTAAAAAAAAACCAGTTGAGAATGCGCAAGCTTGCATTGCCAGAGGAACACCTGGCTCGTCAATTATATAACAATTCAATTTTTTTTTTAATTTGTCGGCCATTTTGTTCATGTTCCTTAAGAGATAGGAACGGTGTTCCTGAACATTCCTATTCTACTTTTTTATGCTGAATCCGAATCTAAAGTCAAAATTCAAATATTCGAAAAAGCGATAGACACACGCACACATACACACAAAGACAAACATATAGATTTCATATAGGAACGGTGTTCCTGAAAATAACTTGTTATTTAACAACCCCAACATTCTACTATACTCCTATAAAATATTTACATACCTAATCCTTCAAGAGAGTGGAGGTAGGGGAGAGTTTATCTATAACAGAAGAGGGAGGTATTCTTTCTTTATGCTTTATGGTACGAAACTCAGTTGATACCTAATAGCGTTTTTTAAGAATTTTTTTTTATACACGTCGGTAGGCATATAAGCATACGGCACATCTGATGTAAAGCAGTCACGGTAGCCTATTAACGCTTGCGATATATTAAGTATCACTCATACAATGCCTCCTCTGCTGTTTACACATCAACTCCTTGGGAGCTTACTGGTTTACTTACAACTTACTTACAAATAACAACTCCCTAGAGGATGGTTGTGTTCCTGCGTGTAAGTGAGGTCGCCAGTAAGCTCCTAAGCAGTTGCTGTGTAAGCAGAGGAGGCATCGCGCGAGTGATATATGTTACAAGCGTTAATAGGCTACGGTAACTGCTTTACATCAGGCGGACCGTATGTTTGTATGCCTCCCGACGTGCTATAAAAAAAGAACCAATAACTCTAGTAATATATATAATTCATGACCACTTTATTGCTTGCAAACTTGCAAACAAAAAAAAATCTAAATATTCTGACAAGATTCAGTTTTGCATATTTTAAATACACTAAAGTGGTAAACAATCGTAGGGACTACTAGATAGTATTGCAAAACTCAAGCGCTTACCGTTTTGCTCTGAAAACTCGAAAGAAAAGTCCGGACATACGGACGGACACCAAAGCGAATTATTGAAATACGTAATTATTAAAGAGGTCAAAGCTAATCAACACGCGAATACAACTGGGTTCAGATTCTCAGAATTCACTGTAACAGCACGGTTTGCGAATCCTCAATTAAATTTCCAGGAAGTTGGACGTGAAACTAGTACATAGCCAAAAATCATTCAGTTACGTATATTTTTCTGAATATTCAAATGTCCACTTCTCCCGCCGACGTAGGACTCGAACCCACGGCTATTCATTATATTATTTGTTGTTTGCCACTTGCGAGGTCGTGAATGACGCGACTTTGACTCCGACGCTCGTGGGATCGATTCCCACACAAGACAAACATTTGTGTGCATGAACATGTCTGTTTGTATTAATCACGATGTTTTAAAGAGGTAGGGCGCATCAAAGCAGCCCGTATGGGAAAGTACCTCCGCCTCACAGAAAACCGCAGCCAAAATAACAACTGCCTAGATGGTTATTGTGTTCCTGCGTGTAAGTGAGGTCACCTGTAAGCACATCGCACGAGTGATACTTAATATATTACAAGCGTTAATAGGCTACGGTAACTGTTTTACATCAGGTGGGCCGTATGTTTGTATGCCTCCCGACGTTGTATAAAAAACTGAAGCCGTCCAACCGCAACTACTACCCAACCACCGCACGGACCGGACCGTCTCAACTACGCATGGAAATACCATCGACGCCGTAGTAAGTCTCCCGACTACACTGGTACACAAAGGAGGAGAAGCTTTGGAGGTTGTAGAGGATATGAATAAGAAGACCAATTTCACCTTTGGCGAGCGATTAGAGTTTCGCCATAAAGTACATTTCATTTCACGGTCATCATCATCTGCCGACCTTCAGATAAGAATTCTGGGCGGAGAGAAAAGTATTTCGGAAGTTCCGAGGACGGTCGCCTAACATGCACCAATTTTACGTGGAATTAGCTAAGATTATTATATCATAAATATATAAGATTAAGGTTGTTGTTAATCTACGGACCTTTTGTTTGAAAATCAAAATATACGAATTGAAAATCGGAATTATTTTGATTGAAATCAAAGTTTATTCATTCAAATGGTTGAATTAAATTTAAAATATTACTAATCTTGTTCCACTGAATGCTAAGAAAGTTGGTGATAAAAGAAGTTCATCTTCATTTACTACTATAAACCTCAGTTTATAGCTTGGACGTTGAGTTTGCGACTAGATTTTAACAAAAGAACACAAGGTATCAATGTTATGGTCAGTCAATGAATCTTCGGTTCGCTGGCGATGTGGTGCTGATAGCTTGAACTGCTGGCTCATCACAATCGGACGTTAATGAATAATGAACATTGATTAGACAAAAGTCACAGAGGAGCACTCAAACACGCGAATTAAGCAACGTTGGCTGCGGCCTGTCTATGGAATGGGTGAGTGACTTCGAGTTCATCCGTGATTGAAACACGTTACGCCATCCTGTCTGCTTTTGATAGATATCAGTTATGCAAAGAGCGGTAGTAGGTACACAGTCCTACTGGGGAAGAACCTCATCCTCACAGTACCGTAGGCAAATAGTAACTTTCTGAAAGGTTATTCCCGCGAGTGAGTGAGGTTGCCAATAAACCTGAGGAGTCGCTGCATATATTTGCAGTGAGGGTGGCAACGCGCGAGAAATTCTTATTACGTTTTAAGCGTTCATAAAGAAATAAATATCCTCACGGTTACCTCTCAGTATATTTATGAGAATATAATGTATGCTCGTAAAAATATAGAGTCATTTTCTAAATTTAGTGAAAATCTTAGAAGTAAGAATAGATTGCGTATGCCTGTACATCGACTTGCAAAGACTAGTAGATCTTTTATTGTAAATTGTATTCGATTCTATAATAAATTACCTGAAACAGTTCTGTTCGAGCCTGACAACATGTTCAAAAGGTACATCAAAAATACTCTGTGCAAGAAGGGTTATTATAAAATCGACGAATATCTAACTGATAGTGATGTTTGGAAATGATTAAGCACATGTATTAATATATCTTTAATTGTACCAATTGTTTCACTATATGTACGCTCACATATATTTGTTGTAACATATTTTAACGACGGAAAAAATACCGATATTGGCAAGTTTCTTTTGGCATTTCTTCTTCGCCAATGGTCATTTCCGAAATGCTGGTAGATAAAAAAAGAGAGATTAAAAGTAAAAACTGGAAAATTATTAAGTTACAATATGATTTAATTTAAAGAATGTAAGACATGTCTAAGGGTCCGTAAGGGTCTAATGGCAAATAAATGATTTTTATCTTTTTTTTTATCATAGGCTATGCTAAGTTTGTGGTATGGTCTCCCTGCTCCTACCACAGCTACCCCTTGAAAGCTACGGTATCCTAAAAACCATCAAATCGATATAATCGTTTCGTGTCCCAGTCATTGTCAAATATACACGTAAAGCAACCTCGACCGTAGCTTGGCAGTGGGATGTAGGTAATCAGTTATCACAACATATGGTGACGAGTAGAAAAAAGATGGCGTGATTCGCGAATTAGCATAAGCAGGCAGATTCTGCCACAATATCCCACCGCGCTTTACGCATATATAAACATATGATATGCGTAAAATATAACTTAAAGACGGAATTAAGGGACGTGAGGTTTTCTTAGAAAAACAAGAATGTCAATAATATATATTATTTATTGCATATAACACACAGAATATTGTTACATAAAGTGTGTATAATGGTGAACTTATCTCCACAAGAGATCTTTTCCAGCCAACCCCATTGGTGGTGAAAGTAATCGTCATTAGCCGGATGACAAAGTAATAGCAACAGCTGCAAAGCAGTGCTAAAAATCAACAAAGTATAATTTAACTTAATATTTCTTCATTTAGTATTTCTGGAAAGTTTATTAATAGTAAATCTATTCATAATATTCTATGTTTAGGTAATAAAATCGTAGCACGGTCCAGTTTGTACACATTTTTACTTTTTCCTGACGCATAAAAGTACCTAGAGGGTTATAGTGTTCCTGCATGATAGTGAGGTTACCTGCGAGCTCCTAAGTAGTTGCTGTGTTACCAGCTGTTTTGGTAACACGCGACCGTCCCGCGTCAGCTGCGGCTGACGTTGTATAAAAAACTAAGTTTAACCTGCGAGATGTTGCCGGAAAAAAGTTAAGTCGAATTAGTGGACATAAATAAGTAATGTTAGAAGTAAATAGGTCACGTTGCTGGAAATAAATAAGTTGTATTGTTAGGAATAAATAAATCAAATTAATTAGAATAATTAAGCAATGTAATGGAGAATAAGTAAGCTATGATATTAGATTTAAATAAGTCGTGTTATTGGCAATAAATAATTTATGACATTAGATAAAAATAAGTCATGTTTACTAAAATAAATAAATTCTACTGTTACAAATAAATAAAACAAATTAGTTGGAATAAAAATGATATTGTGAATAAAAATAAGTTATTATATTAAATAAAATTAAGTTAAATTGCAACAATTAAATCATTTTATTGGAAGTAATTAATGTGTTAAATGAAAATAAATCATTCATGATTATAATATATGTATACTAAATATCTTGTACTTCCTACATATCCATTGCTAAACACAGCCATTTTACTGATAACCTCACTCACTCTCTGGAACACAACAACTCTATTGCAGTTGATATTTGGCTGGGATTTTCTATATAGGTACATTCCCAGACAGGTTACTTTTATGCGCCCTACCCCTCTTAAAACAAACAGACAAATTCATGCACACAAATGAATGTCCCGTGTGAGAATCGAATCATGGAGCCTTGGTATCAAAGTCAAATTACTCAACATTCCGCTACAGAGCTCGTCAAAATTATTATTGATGTATTCTCCCTCCCGCTCTTTGCCAATTTGATCGTGGTAGGTGAGTCTTGCCTTCCTCTGCTCATACATCCTTCTACCTTCGCGTTGTATATCTGTTTCGTCATCCTTTCCTCTCGCAATCTTTCTACATGCCCGAACCAATGGAACTCTCTGTTTTACACCTTCATTGCGAACGAACGAAAGTCCCATCGATAAGAAATGCACGTTGCATATCTGTTGCGTCATATTTTCCTCTTGCATTCTTTCTACATGTCCGAACCAGTGGAATTCCCTTTTTTACACCTTCATTGCGAACGAATGATCCTATCGATAAGAAACGCAACGTGGTTTGGCACGTTATACAAACTGTAAACAAAGATACTTAATTTCTGTAAACCTATTATCAAGAACGTTCAAAAGGCCGTTCTACCTCAAACTAGGTTAAACTTAACCTAGTTTTATGGGCAAGTTGGCTGTAGATTAGACATCTACCAACACGCGAGCAAACCCGACATCGTCGTTACCACTGTTGCAAAATTGCTTTTGTTCTTCGATAAATTAGAAATCCTTCTCCTATATTCAGACTCGTAAAAGTTTCTTTTGTTTAGCTGCGGCGCGAAACTTCCTGTTTACCCGAGCCCACCCTGTTCTCCACATGAAACAAAATAATTATTCTAAATTTTACCAACTGAACAAAATTACTTTCCCCGTGTATATTTACGTAGATGTTCCTATTGTGAATTCATGAAATGAGATTTCTATTACGGATTTATGCCGTTTGCGATTCTTAATGTATCATTTGGCTGAGATTTTTCTATTTTTCATAGATGTAGTCGTAGGAATACTAATGTAGAAAAATCATTTTCTTTCATGATTTTGTTTTGGGGATACTATACTCAAAAGGTTGGTTACCTTTTGGGTATAGAATCCTAGAATGAAAGTATGGCGACGGCCGTAAAGAAGGCTAAATAATGCTGAGAGATAAGCTCCGCTGTCTATCCCTCTGTATGTCTTAGGACTGTATATTTTGACCAGTGATAGATAGAGACTTAAAACTCTTATAGAATATGTATTGACGATATAACAATAAAAAAAAGTTAATAATTAAAAATGATCCCCATACGAGAACTGTATTTTTTCATCTTATTCACTTGTGCCAATACTATATCCATAATCCTTGCGCTAGTTTTAGTTTTCTCTTTTAACTACCGATATCTTTATTTTCTTTCCGTTTCAGTTGTAAGCATCCCCGCATAATCGTTTTTTATTCTTATTTGCAATCCAGATAAATTCAGATGAAAACGCGTTAACCTGATTCATTCTCAATATGCAAACAATTCGCCACTAGATCACTCATGAACAACCCTACATAGAAATCTACGTAGGGTTGCTTCTTAGCGTTATCCCGTTTCCTAATTCATTACTATTGGCGGGGTCCGCCACCTAAGCCTAAGGATTTGACGAAGTTATTGATTTTTACATGAAGCGACTGCCGTCAGACCATCACAAGCCAGTGGGAAAACCAGATCTTTCTTAGTAAGGTCACAAGTTTCGCAATATAATTTCTTGGACATGCGGGTTTCCTCACGATGTTTACATTCACCACCTAGCAAGTGATAATTACAAATATGTACATACATCCGAAAACATGAATGTCATACATGCCAGGATTCAAACCAGAGACCTGTTGGTCAGTAGGCCGGTTATTTATCCACTGGGCTATCACTGCTACGAACCTACGTAGATTTTTCTTTTTTACATTAAACTAACAGAAGGTGATGTCAGGTGCCCTAGAAACCGGCGAGCGTGCACGAGAAGATTTGTGAATGTTATTGAAGCGAGTGACAGTGGTAAACAATGCACCAAGTCATATAGGGTTCGGTTCTCTCTGCCTACTCCGTAAAGTTACAGTATACTATAGTTATAACAAAAATATAGCTAAAAAAATCCATAAAAAAAATCCGTAATCCGTAAAATACCTACTTTATAAAATAAGGGTTCCAAATGATTTCTTTCAATGTTTATACGCTCATTGTCACCTTCGTTCCCACACAACAACAATATTTTCTTATAATAACGAAAAACGCGGTGGATTCGGCGCCATTACCATGCAGATTAAGGGATTGCCATTCACTTGCTGGGTAACAGGCATTTTTATCTGGAATCTGTTCGAGCCTGATCCGTCCAGGCACAGTAGAGAGATGTAACCAGTAGAATAACTTCAAAAATCGTCCCACTCATGGATATACTCGCTGCTAGACGATTTTAGAAAATACTGAAAAAATGACAACCCTAGCGCTCTGCTTATATGAAAAAAATGCGGTAGTTTAGGTACTGTTTATTTTTTTCCACTGTGGTCTAGGTGACTGTTAAGGGGTAGTATATGTAAAATGCCGGGATCGGTCGTATCTGACTGTCGTAGCACCGTGAACAACCCTGATCGTTCCACTTGAACCCTATTGAATGCGAAACTTGCGGGCGTGCCTTTTGCCTGTGTATTCCATTTGCCTTTCCAAAGTTATATTCACGAGTTCGTTTTAACTTTGGTCATACGTTTTTGATAGATTTCTATCAGACTACAGCTTTGTATAGGATAGAATTTCATACATCTCCACATTTTTAAGCATTTCCATTACTATTTGCGCAATTTTCATTTCTTGGCAGAGCACAACGTATTCTTCTTCTTAGCATTATCTCGTTTCCTAATCTCCTAGGATTGGCTAGGTTTACTAGCTGAGCCAAAAATTTGGCACAGATACTAATTATACTAAACAATACACAACATAATCTACGTATATAAAAGAGAAAATCACTGTTCATTCATCACGAAATCTCAGGAACTACAAGTGATAAGAATACTTCAAATTTTGCACGGGGCTTCCTTTTAGGGGCGTAGGTGCTCACTAAGACGTGATTTTGCGAAATTCAATCCCTAAGGGGGTGAAATAGAGTGGTAAAGTTTGTATGAGGGAACGCAATTCCTTGGCCCAATTGACTTGAAATTTTGCATAGACATTTTTTCACAAAATTAATTCAATACGGTTTTCGTATTTTTTTTTATTTAACCTCTAAAAGGGGTAGAAAACTAGTTTTGGGGTGATTGTCTTAGACATTTTTTCGTTGGAACGGAGCATTCAATTTAACTGAAATTTGGTACAGAAATAGCTGAGGAGACGCAAAAGTACATAACCTACCTACTTTTAATCCCCGAAAAATGTACGGTTCCCGTGGGATGCATAATTCGACTTTGACGCGGGCGGAGCCGCGGGCACAGCTATAAGAATATATAGCCAACGTCCATCTGGAATAATGTACCTTTCAAATGGTGAAAATACTTTTCAAAAACGTACGGTGATTATCTTCTAAGGATAACTCACAATTATCATTTTTATATGCGCAAAATCAATTTATTAAGACAGATAACACCCCGAGCGAAACCGGGGCGGGCTGCTAGTACCTGTATATAAAAATGGCAACTACTTGTTTTATTCGTTGTTCTCATAAATCGTGTTGCCGCCGTTATATTAAGTAAATGAAATAAAATAAAGATTTCAAATGAATTGTATATGAGGAAAGGGCCCCAATTTCAATATTTTAAAGCCCTAATTTTAATTTTAGTTCAAATATAGTTGTTCAGATATTTAATACTGGCATTTAGGAGAAGATTAAAGAAGAAATGCTGGAAGAAAGTTTTCAAATCTTCGATTATAATATGTTACAATAAATATGTGTCAGCATATTGGGCAAAAGCAACGAAATCTCGATTCTCGTTATATATTATAATATATATCGTTATATAGATATATCACACGCAGCCAAGATTGACTTTGAATTGATATGCTGGGCTTTCTTACTTTTTTCTTTAAAGAAGATGGTGGCCCATTTACATTTCATAAAAGAGAAATCAAAAATTGAAGGAAAGAGAGATTTTTTTTAATTTCCCATTCAAAGGTAGAATCTGACGTTTTTTGACATGTTTAAACCATTCGAAATATTTATAATATCATAATCATTGGAAAATTAGTGAACATATCAAAGTTCTAGGCCCTTTTCTAAAGCACGATTGTTCCATTCGCTGATGTACAATCTCATTCACTTGTTTTAATACTGCATCATCAACAGTAGGTAATTCTTACTTTTGTTCTAATTTCTGCTTTTTAAACATCATTTATCCTTGTTATCTTTCCATAAGTATTCAGTATATTAATAGTTTATTTATTTTACTTTATTTGAACATACGCACAGATACTTTATACAAACGTAAAACGTTATGCCAAAGTATTGGTTAGTAGTTTACTTTTAATTTCGGTGATCTTTACTTATCGTCCTTTGTATTTTGAATGTGATTTGTTATACTACACCAAATTCTTCGGAACACAAAGTACATAATCACCAAATATATATTTATATATTTAATCACCAAATATATATTTATATATTTAATCACCAAATATATATTTATATATTGCAAATATATATTTTTAGGGTTCCGTACCCAAAGGGTAAAACGGAACCCTATTACTGAGGCTGTATCTCTTGAACCGTGATAGTTAGACAGTTGAAATTTACACAGATGATGTATTTCTGTAGCCGCTATAACAACAAATACTAAAAAATAGAATAAAATACATATTTAAGGGGGCTCCCATACAACAAACGTGAATTTTTTGCTCATTTTTGCTTGATATTGATAACGGCAACAGGTAGATGCTTGAAATATTCAGAATATTTAGTTATATATTCACTTTAAGAATAAATAATTAAATTAAAATAAAACAAATATTTAAGGGGGGCTCCCATACAACAAACGTGATTTTTTTGCTGTTTTTATAGATAATGGTACGGAACCCTTCGTGCGCGAGTCCGACTCGCACTTGGCCGATTTTTTATACAACGTCAGGAGGCATACAAGCATAGGCCCACCTGAATTAAAACCGTTACCGTAGCATATAGCTGCGAGCTTTAGTGTTAAAATAGCCATTGTTGACCACTCGATCGCCAGGCTCGTCAAAATAAAATGAAATCCGAAATTAAAAACGAAAAACGTACAACTCGTGCAATAGAACTATTCGTGGATGAATTATTAATTGCATACGGTTCACGTTATTGCTTTTAAATCCATTTATAAAAATATGATATAAAACCTTTTTTTTATTTTCTTATACAACATTAGCAGACATATAATCATTATGGTGCATATGATGGGAAGTGGTTACTAATACAGGAAGTATTGCCAGCCATCCCCGCTGTTAAGACAGCGAGTTCTTCAGGAGTTTAGTGGTAACCCACTCTCAGCAACACGAAAAACAACAAGATGTTATTTATCTGCACTTTTTTTAATTAGCGTAACACAAAACATTATTGTATACGTTTTATTGTATGCAATAACGTATATTTGTTTAGTTAATAGATTCAGGCATTATTTTGCGAAAGTCAAATTGACATGCACATTGAGCTAACCTGCTTTGTATGTTTCCGTCACCAATTAGTTCAAGCGGCCTAGCGCCGGCCGGCACCCACCCACTACCGTTAGTAGATGCAACATGCCGACGCTGCCATGGCTGTTCCGGTAGTCTCTGCCTCGGCTGCTGCGGTCGCCCGCCATCTGGAACAGAAACTTAATCGTAGTAGTAGAAGAAGATAGAAGTTAATCGTTAGAATAACATGCCACAAGTGACAAATCCATCGCAGTGCCGTCCCTTATATTGAATTAAGAGTGGCGGTGGATGTTGTGAGTGAAAAGATATTTAATGAGGGGAATTACTTAAGTGAGTCTGTTTGTTCATGAGAGTAATCTTGGCATTTTTATGTTTAATAACTTCTAATTGTTCCCTAACATTTAGTTTTAAACCTTTGCTTATGGAGTGTAAAATTTGATATGTATTAGTGGGGGGTAAATTATGTCCTTTGTCTGTGAGATGTTCGGCGAAGTGCTACCTTTCTAGGCGTTTTTATACGCCGATACGTGTTCATGAAATCGTGTTTGAAACTACCAGTTTAACAGTTACTACCAGTTTGACCGATATAAACGTGTTCATATTCATCGCAGAACAGCTTATAGACGCTGGATTTTTTATTAGGCGGGATTTTATCTTTACGTGTTGCAAAGTAATTTGATAGTTAATAGATTCAGGCGTTATTTTGCGAAAGTTAAATTTACATGCAATTTAATCATGGCATGTTGCATTTACTGACAATAGTGGGTGGGTGCCGGCCGGCGCTAGGCCGCATGATCTAATAAGTGGCGGAAGCACACAAAGCAGGTTAGATCAAATGCATGTAAAGTAACTTGAGTTAATTACGGGATTTGAGTTACGGTAATATGAATTACGGTATTTAGAAAAAATGAGCAACGTGCATGTCACACGCTGCTCATTTTTTCTAAATATGTGAACTATTTTGTCAGTTATTTTTCCCAGGTATGACAAACCCGCAGTGTATTTATTTGAGAACTCTCAGGCTGTGGAATGAGCTCCCAGCCGAGGTTTTTCCAAGGGAATACAGTATGGAATTCTTCAAGAAATGCGTGAAGAGGTTTTTAGAGGGTCGGCAACGCATGAGTGACACCCCTGGTGTTACAAATGTCCATAGGCTACGGTGACTGGTTACCATCAGGCAGGCCGTATGCTTCATTGCCTTAGTGATATAAATAAAAAGTGAAAAAATTGACGAAATATTCGTGAGCGCGTACAATTTATCGATGATAGATTTGGAATCACCGTTTCACTTCGCGATCTGATATATTACATCAAGTTCTTTGTTGTAATTATCTTTACTTAATGGAATGCTCATTAAACGGTATAGTTTTATACTCTGCGAGCTTGTGTTGCTAAAGATGGCTGGATGACGCGGGAATCGTGGTATCGGTATGAGTG
The DNA here is from genome assembly GCA_947507595.1 of Pyralis farinalis. NCBI lineage: Eukaryota > Metazoa > Arthropoda > Insecta > Lepidoptera > Pyralidae > Pyralis > Pyralis farinalis. The sequence goes on along the minus strand of OX382271.1, from coordinate 8,478,272 downwards.
GGTTTACGATATATCGGAAATTGATGGAGGGATTGAATTTTAGTTATGGTTAAATCTAAAAAGTGAAGTGAACTATTTTGTTCTATTTCTAAAGGGAATTTAACTTTAGGGCGGAGTTTATTTAATTTGGAAACAAAGATATCCAATTGACGATTGGTATCCGTCCAACATATGAGAATATCGTCGACATATCTACAGTAATATAATATGTGTGGTTTACCGATTATGTGTTCGCGTTCGTAATTATACATAAAAAAGTCAGCCATCAATAGACTAAGAGGGGTAATTAGCAATAGGGTTATTGCTAATTCTTCTTTTTAAAAATAATATTTATTATCAAATTGGAAATAATTTTGAGACATGCAAAGTCTTGTCAGTCATAATATGTCTCGCCAGGATGAATAAATTTATTTTCTAAAGAGGACTTGAGGATTTTTAAACAATCCTCGTAAGGTACGTTAGTAAATAAACTTTCAACATCGAGTGAAATTAACTTGGAAGTATGGGGTCGTGTTAAGTTTTTTATACTATCTATTAAATGTCAACTATTTGTAAGACTGTGTCTTGGCTCAAAATTCATTTCAGTGATCTAGTAACGTATCCCGTTACCAGATTACAGAAATGCGTATATACGATGAACAGTAATATATAGATGCGAAGATGATTTGTTATGCTATAACTAGCTTCACCCGGCGACTTCATCCGCGCGTCTGCCCGGTATACCGGGCATATTTTATTTCTTATTCCTCGGCTTTTAAGAGACGTATCGTAAAGTTGAATAGCTCATAACCTTCCTCTAGAACTGGGCTATCAAATGCAAAAAGACTTTTTGAAATCTTGCCGGTGGTTCCAGACATTAGCGTGTTCAAACAAACTCTTCCACTTTATATATTAGAAACTAGATTGGCAACCAAGCATGCGGCCCTCATTAGATAGTAAACGTTCACCTCAGCCTATTGACGCTCGCAACTCCACGGGGATGGTATTCGCGCGCTACCAATCTTGTGACCTAAGGATCTCTGTCACATCTCACCTTCCTCACACTTTTAGGGTCTGCAACGCATGAATGACAACCCTGGTGTTGCAAATGTCCATAGGCTACGGTGACTGTTTACCATCAGGCAGGCCGTATGCTTGACTACCACCTTAGTAGTATAAAAAAACCCCCTTCAAACCGGAACACAGCTAAATAAATATAGCTGCTAGAAATAGGTGAGACAGAGGTACCCACGCAGACGACTTTTGTACAAAGTCTCCCTCTGGTAAATTCCGTGGTATATTCCATGTGACTGTATTTTTAATCTTTTAATCGACAAGGTTTACTACTTAACTTAAAACTAAAACTGGGCTAAACCTGGCTACAAACAGCAGGCTGAGATGCCAAGTGTAAAGCTGTTCGCAATTCCCACAGCTCGGACAAATATATTCAAGTAGGTACTCTGGTCCATATTGGCTTGCATACATTTTGCAGACATATTTTATATACGAGTAGGTTGTTGTTATTGTTATTGTAATCTCTTTATTGTACAAATATACATAACATATACAGTTACAAATCTTTGTAAATGAGACTTCAGCTGATACAAAAGTTCTTATTGAGAATTTTTTTTTTTCACCATCCACCTGATGTAAAGTAGTTGTCGTAGCCTATGAACGCTGGTAACACATTAAGTATCACTCGCGCGATGCCTCCTTTGCTGCTAACACAGCAACTTCTTAGGAACTTACTGGGGACCTCACTTACGCGCAGGAACACAACAACCCTTCAGGGAGCTGTTATTTGGCCGCGGTTTTCTGTGAGGTGGAGGTACTTCCCCAGACAGGCTGCTTTGATGAGCTCTACCTCTCTTAAAAACACCTAGGCCAAGACAAATAGATATGTTCATGCACACGATTCCTGTGTGGGAATCGAACCCACGAGCGTTGGTGTCAAAGTCGCGTTAATACTTTATTTCTTGGAACTACAGTAGATTTCAAATTACGATGGGGTCCACAGATAAATAAACTTGTCGGCAAACTTAGCTTCGCTGCAAATGCAGTTAGGAAAATCAGACAAATGATGGACGTGGCTTCTGCGCGTTTAGTCTATTTCAGCTACTTTCACAGCATTATGACGTGTGATATATGACGTTATGGGAAACAGCGACTGACATTGATATAATTTTTATCTTGCAACTATTCGCTGCATAGCGTTAAAAATTAAAGTCGTTTTCAAACTTCAGCGAAAAAAAATAGAAGTAGAAATAAGTTGTGTATGCCGGTACAACGGCTTGCTAGGACTGGTAGATCTTTTATTGTAAATTGTATTAGATTCTGTAATAAGTTGCCTGAAACAGTTCTCTCCATTCCTGACAATGTGTATTAATATGTAACTGACAATGATGACTGGAAATAATTCAGCATAGACTTTTCTTTAAAAATCTTTTCTTTCTTTCTTTAGTAATTATATGACATCATTATTGTACCAATTTGCCGACGTGAATTTATTGGATTGACAATTTGAAAATTGACCTTTATTGGCAAGTTTCTTTCGGCATTTCTTCTTCGCCAGTGGTGGTTATATCCGAAATGCTAGCAGTTTAAATAGAAATAAAAATAGTTTTATTGTGTGTAAAACGATCACAGTTTTAAAGCTTTTTTTGTGTAAAATAAAAGAAATACTTCTTCCTAGCGTTATCCCGTTTCCTAATTCATTAGGATGGTAGGGTCCACTACCTAAGCGTAAGGAATTGGCGAAGATACTGATTTTGACATGGAGCGACTCCTGTCAAATCTCCACAATCCAGAGGGAAAAACAGACCTTTCATTGGTTAGGTCACACGTCTAACGAAATATAATTTATTTGACGTGCGGGTTTTTTAAAAAGCAAAACTTTTTATCTAAGATAACATATGCTTGTTAGAAACATAATTCTAGTTTCCATTTAATATTTGCATCATCTTCGATTGTAATTAAGTATTTCAAATTATTTTTCTTTTTAGACTCTAAAAATAAAGGGAGCGGTATCTGTGACGGACTGACAAGCGAACAGAGTGACGCCAGAGGAGTTATTTTTTAGCTTTCGGTACGGAACCCTCATAAGTTATCTTGTCCCGTAATAAGCTAGGTCGCTGACTCATAAGATCAGACATTAATATTTTTTGATAAAAGACCAAATTATAATACTCGTAATTGGTGTTTTTAACTTGGCGCAAATTTATTGTGCTATGTTGGACTGGGTTCATTAGGAGTTTACTTATTTTTCTTTTACTTACAAAATACAAAATATACAGAAAAGACAAATATACTCGGTAAATAAATACTATTCTATTTATTTAAGGCTTATTAACAAGGCTTGTATATAAGTAACTACCAGATATAGCGAACGGTAAAGTATAATTGATGAACTCCGTGGGGGAATGATTAGCAATGTTACATTGTCACCGAGGCTCGTGGGTTCAATTCCCACACAGGACCAGAATCATGTGTGTTTGTATTAGTTTGGGTTTTTGTGAGAGGTAGGGCGCATCAAAGCCCGTCTGTGGAAGTGAACATCCACCTCACAGAATACCGCAGCCAAATAACAACTTCCTAGAGGATATGTCTGCGAGTGAGTGAGGTTAAGTAAGCTCCTAAGTAGTAACTGTGTTAGCAGCAGAAGTGGTATCACGTGAGCGTTACTTAATGCATCGCAAACGTTCAATAGGCTACAGTAACCACTTTACGTCACCGTATACATACGGTGACGTAAAGTGCAGCCTCTCAACATTGCATAATCATCACATCAACCCTTACTCATCCCACTGCAGGGATACGGATCTCCCTTCAACCGATAGGGTTTTGAGCATACTCCACCACGCTGCTGAAATGCGGATTGGCGGAGGCCAGTGTTTTTAAGCCGCCCGAGGGCCACTGACTTAGCTTAACGACTGCCATCTATCGACAATAGCCGGGACCGACGACTTAACGTGCCTTCCGAGCACAGAGAATCTCAAGATAGATAAACCCATCCATAGACAGGCTGCGGTCGACGTTACTTAACCTGCGTGTTCGGTTAAAATAACACGCGCAATCATCGCGTCATCATCGAGAATATTGCATAAAAGAAAGAAAATGAATAGATGTCAAATTTTTTAACAAAAATTTAACTATAAATCATGGTTTACCAAAATTATTTTACAAAACAAAAGGATACAGCCTATTCACATAAATACAGGATACTTACATAAATGAGTATAAATGTAAAGAAAGTAATGTTAATATCGAAGTACCCCAGATGTCTATTTTGAGTAGCTTTTTTAAGGGTATGTAAATGAACTACCCTACGTAGTGTAGAAATTGATAGATATAGATTATATTTTCAACGATATCTCTTTAATTTGTAACGTAACTCGCCATTATTAAAATATCGGCAATATGAATTGTGTTCTTTCTGCCAATGTAAACTTTTTCTACCTTTTCTTTTATTTAGTCATAAAAATGTAACTTCTGCTAATATAGAAAATCTCATTGAGAATAATAAATTGGAGTTAATGATTTTTGTTTGGAATTAGAGTAGACTACAAATTGTAGTGTCCCCACATTAATGAACTTGCCTGTAAGTTCAGCTTCACCGCATGTATGAATACTAAAAAAATATTCCAAAGACCGTAAGAATTGTAATTATTATATTACAATTCTTACGGTCTTTGGCATATTTTTTCACCTATGTAATTCTTATATTACCGATCGTAACACTGTTAAAATGTTTCGCACATTACGTTCCAGGAATGTAAAGTGCGAAACAGATATGGCATTATGATCCGCCAAGAGACGGCTGATATCGTCGTGGCCAGGTATGGGCACCGGATGCAGATAAGGGCGGAAGTGAGGGCAACGCTCGAGATATCCGATAAAACCTGTCTTTGTACATTTGCACGAAGTGCTCATACTTGTATGGTATAATAATAAAAATTTAACAAAGTATGGCTAAAGCTTACGTGGCCGGATTGAGAGAGCGTGTATTTGTAGAGTTCACGCCGAATGTAAGCATGTTGGATAACAATGGATTTCAGTTCACAATAGGCGAAATAACGTTATATATATATATATATCAGAGATAGCCCAGTGATTAGAAACAGCCTATTGACCTACTGAATACTGGCATGTACCACTAAATTTGTGTTTTCGAATTTATGTACACATTTGTAATTAATATATTATATTTATAAATCACTTGCTCGGCAGTGAAGGTAAACATTGTGAGCAAACCCACATGTCCAAGAAATATTATTTCTTCGCATTTAATTGTAAGCCTTTCTTCATACAATCATCTTTCATTGTTGTAATTACATAGTGTTTGCAGTTAGAATGGTGATTCTTCTATTAACATCGGGTCATTTGCATAAAGTAGGCAGTTGACCACCCATCCGCGTTCCCACATTCATATTTCTTAGTCTCCAAACTCAGATCGATACTAAGCAAACTAGTAATATTAAAACACAAACTTCCTTATCAATATCATACACTCCGACTGCTGTACATGGCGCTAGAGGACTTCGTGATTAGCTATGGCTTGAGCAGTTATGGCAGAACGTATAAAACTGATATAGAGGTTAAATATAACTTACAGTTGAGAATTTTAAAAACAATTATTTCAAATAATATTAAAAATAAATAAAAAAATAATGAAGCCGAAATTTTTAAATTCTGTAAGGTTATTAATATTCTTGATAAAATCAAGTTTCTATTGTTAAAGAAATATAATGAAAAAGAATTATTTAATCTAAAAACAAGGCCAAGTCACTTGAGGTCTTTAGATCATATGAAAACATACAATTTACCCAAATATGTTAATGTAGGTGTAGGTATATGGAACTAGAAAAACGGATTACGTCATACCGTACTATGTAAATGAATTATCAACTGAATTAATTGATGTATGCGTAAACGGCAAAAAAAATAAATTTATACATAAATAAAAAAAACTGTATGTGAACGACCAACCATCACTCAGATAAGCCCTACGCGTACGGACTAATCATTGATGTAATATTAAAAAATTGTAAGTTTCATGAAGAAATAAAAAAATCTCCTCTCTCCTCTGCATTCATCTACAAGCAAATTATTTCTTAGTTAAGGTGATGAACCCAGATAATAATCATTTCTCAAATAAAATCTAAGTTTCAGTTACTATGAGGTCATACTACTAAAATTTCAAGTTTCTAAGGGTCGAATTTTACAGGTCAAGTTCTACCGGTCGAATTGGACTCTAATCAAAACCTAACAAAAACTACAGTGTACTATTTCCGTATAGGTTATAAAAATAAGAAAATATACGATACTGGAAAGCCATGTCGCGTCGTTCGTCGTCACACCACGATGTCATTCACAATTCGCCGGCATGCTATCGCCGAGCGAGTTTTTAGGAACAATATACCCGTAGGGAAGTGTATAGAAAGAGAACCAACAAAAAATTTCCAGGTGGAAAAAATGCTGTCATCTAGGTGAAAAGAACGACATTATATTAGAATCTTGATCAAAGTACGCGTCGGACTTAGCCACATGGGCTCCATCCTAAGAACACTCATCATGTCTCCGGAATCCATGCAATTTATATTGTGTTTGCAAAATGCAACAGCTAGGTAGCTGTTTTCAAAATAAATTAGGTAGGTCTTTTCCGACCTTTAAAGTCACAATTTAGGCATAATTATTTAGAGCCGCCATTTTAATGCATCTAAGGCCCGCCGGAAAGTGCAGGGGGCATTGCAAGTGCCATAGAGCAAATCTTTTTTTAAATCAAGTGCCTTTATTCTGAGGGCAAAGGGTTTTAGCTCATACAGCCTAAATATCGAAACTTCATGTGACGAAAAAAATACTCGTCACACAGTAAGCTCTTATAGATTTCCTGTGTCAGCTGAGATAGCATCGCACGAGTGATACCTACTTATAGGCGTGAACCATATGCTAGCATGCGGCAGGCATACGACCTTTTATACATAAAAAAGATATTTGTATATAGAAAAATCAATTGCCATGCGTTAATCTCACCAAAACTCGAAAATGGCTTTACCGATTTCAATAATGTTTTATTGGTATCAATTGCTTTAAACAAACATTACCGGAAAGGTTTAGTAAGAAAAAAAGCGATTGAAGTCGCAGGTATCAGCTAGTCTTTATACATGTAATTCTTCTGTACGTATGTATGTCACTGAATTCCTTTTTTTTTTACTACAACGTAGAGAGGCCTTCAAGCATACGGCCCACCTGATGTAAAGCAAATACCGTAGCCTATTAACACCTGTAATATATTAAGTATTACTCGTGCGATGCCTCCTCTGCTGTTTACACAGCTACTCCTTAGGAGCTTACTAGTGACCTCACTCACACTAGGAACACAACAACCCTCTAGGAAGTTGTTATTAGGCTGCGGTTTTCTGTGAGGTGGAGGTACTTCCCCAGACGGGTTGCTTTGATGCAACCCTACCTCTCTTTAAACATCCCGACCAAGATAAACAGACATTGCACACAAATGTTTGTCTTATGTGGGAATCAAATCCACGAGCGTTAATATCAAAGTCGCGTCATTCACGACTGAGCCACCGAGCTCGTCTAAAATTCCTAAACCACGAAACTGATTTTGATGAAATCTTTCATCGTGGTTTGCTTTTCACATCAGGTAGTCATCATCATAATCATCATATCAGCCGAAGGACATCCACTGCTGAACATAGGCGACTACAGCGATCGGTCTTCTGCAACTTGCATCCATCGATTCCCTATGATCTTCACAAGATCGTCGGTTTATCGTGTGTGTTAAGGCCGTCCGTGTATTTTCCAGTTCATAGTCACCTTTCGGGAACCTTTCTGCTCCAACGGCAATGATCAATCGAGCTATGTGACATGCTCACTGCTACTTCAGCTTACTGATCCTGAGAGCGTGATCGGTAACTCTAATTCTACTATGGATGTATTAATTCCTAAATCTAACATGTAGAGAAACTCCGAGCATGTCTCTCCTAAGCGTGCCGTACAACCATGAGTTTTCGTATTAGTTAGAAACACGTCACTGTACCCTAAGTCTTCAATGACAACACACACTGTTTCCTATGTATAATAAGTATGTACTTACAAAAAAAATGTATTTACGTATGTTTATCAGTTGTCTAGTACCCATAACATAAGCTTCGCTTACTTTGGGGCTAGGTGGCGCTGTGTAATTTGTGCGGCAATATTTATTTATTTATTTTATTTACACAGCTCAAACACTATGAAGACATGAGTTAGTAAAAATGTTAACTATATTCCAAATATAGTTATGCACTCGTATCCAAGAGTGGACAAATGTGATGTTGTGATTTCAAACGACTATAAACCATATGTGTTTTGATTATGGCATAAAATGAAAACGAATATAATGTTACATATTACTTTTATCCGCGACTGTTTTCATCAAATTGGCTTTTCATACAACAGTCTAACTAAACTACATCGTTCAGAATATACGCAAAATATTTTTTATATTTTATATTACGCTCTTGATTGATGTTATTACATTATTCAGGGTACTTTCTAAATTGAATAGGCTAGACGTCTTGTTGAAACTATATAATGAGATTGAAAAAGGTCATTCTTATACATTAGAACAAATATATTAGTTTTTAGATATTAGAACAAAGAACACCTATTAAATCTATATCGAGATACATAATACTGGAGCCAAATCACATTATGATCGTATTTTGTGGTCCTTTGATCGGATTAAACTTTCGAATAATTCGATTTATTATTATATTTTTATCGATGCTTCCTCATAGTTTTATTCGGCTTTCCTAATCTATTAGGATTGGCGGGGTTCTGCAACTTGAGCCTAAGGATTTGGCAAAAAGCCGCTATCAGCGACTGTCATCAGACCTTCACAACCTACAGGAAAAATCAAATATTTCTCAGGTTAGGCTACACATCTTTTGAAATATAAATTCTTGGACGTGTGGTTTCCTTCATCGCCTAACAAGTGATAAATACAAATACGTAAAGACGAATTTAATGACCAGGATTCCAACCAGGTACTGTAGGTAAACAGGCTGGTTATTTATCTACTAAACTATCTCTGCTGTTATATATTTATCGATTATTTATCATATAAGTGGAGTTCGATGGCATCGGTTTGCATGTCACTTAAATCGAACGCATGTTAAGCACCGCACCCTGTCTATAGATGGGTTTATTTATCTTAAGCTCAGAGGCAGTTAAGCTTTCGGCCCCGGCTGTGCTCGATAGATGACAGTGGTTAAGCAAAACCAATGGTTTTCGGATGGGTTGAAGATACTGACCTCCAATAAGCAATTGATCAAAGCGGCGGAGTTGAATTGAACAACCCGTAAAGAAAACCGGGCTTTACCACAGACAAATACAATACAAAAATTGAGTTTGAGATAAATACATAACATGCGAGAATGAATCCAAAAGTATAATTTTAAAAAATCGGACTTTACTGTCAATGATTGATGAGCAAATGTATTTAGATACTTCTAAAAATCTCGTGTCACGGTGTATGTGGTCACACTCCTTCAAAACGGCTCGATTTTTAATATTTGGTAGGTATGTGAATAGGTGGTAAAGAATATATCACAAAAAAAATCATAAAAAAATTATTAGAAAATAATTCGTAAGAAATAATTTATATTGCCGGGTCAGCTAGTAACTTAATATATTTCCAGACTCATATTTTTTCTTTCACTTTTTCTACATTTCCTTGTGAGTGACATAATTTTTAACATGAGAAATTAAAGATATTTACTATACAACACTCAGTGCGTGTGTTTGCTTTGTACTGGCCCGGTGACTCGGTTTTTATCAATGTTAATGAATTTAGGACAATTTTTCGAATCATACCTGTGTAAACTTGTTACATTTTATTAATCTGGGATTTGGCACGCTTTATTCATATTATAATGATAGCATTAATATTTAACCCTCATATTCAGTAGTCACCACTCACAAGGAGTCTCGGCGTGGACCGGAGCACGTACGCACTGCCGAGTAGTTGTGCGGAATTTATGAAAATTTATGCTCCGTGCGTCGTGCCGCCGAATTTTCATTATCTTCCTTAATCGGTATATAAGTCAGTGGTGGAGAGCGATTATCAGTTAATGATTATAATAATAAATATTCATGCGTACTGAACAAATGGATGGAATTTTATATTATGGGTGTGCTTTCAGGAGGGATATAAGGAGACACCGTTGATTTAGGAAGACGAAGGAGTGCTGGGAATAGAGTGAATGGAGCGTTACTATACTTATTTAATTCGTTTTTTAGCTTATTTGTTTAAAATAATCTCAGGTTGTGGTATTTTGTATGGGGTCCTTAAGTTTATGGAGAGATTTTGCCCTTGTGTTTTACCAATTGTACATTTAGGTTGTGTTCCGAGGAGTCATCCGATGTGATACTAACCTCTTCCTTCTATAATCACAACGTTCGCCATCGGCGGAGAATTCATCTTCTCACACCGATACTACAATGGTCTCATATTGAGCGGTTCCAGAGAAGTTTGCTATATCTATGCATCGTGAGGTTCCTCAAAAAAGGCATGGAGAAGTTTTTACAGGATCTCCAATGAATCACTGATATCGCAAATTTATTAATCTGGGGTAAAATAAACCCCTGGTATCGCAAATTCTTATAGGTTACGGTAACTGCTTACCATCAGAAAGGTAGTACGCTTACCTTAGTGACAAAATAGACTATGGACTGATTTACACTAAGCCGAAGCATTGTTTTTACGTCTAGTGAACATCCGCTTTCGTCCGAGACACCAAGGCCCAAACACATAATTGACTATGAATGATTTAGTATTCGATTTCCGAGGCAGTATTTTCGTGTGGTATCCGGAACGCACCGTGATAAAGCTATCAACACGTTCCGACATGTTCTGACCAGTTTATTTGATTGTTGTTCCTTTACTAAAGGCGTCAGAGTAACCATTTCTTTCGGTACATTATTATTTATTGTTATCTTTAGATGACGACTGAACGTTTCTACCTTGTTGGTATACCTTCAGCAGATAAGCGAAGTTAGCCTCTTAACCTGGTTATAAAAAAGTTATAGGTAATGATTTGATTTCGAAAGTTATTTTACTGATAGAAAGCTGCATTATCCTCTAGTAACAATTTGCCTTCCGGGTAGATTTCTCTACTTAAGTAACTATTTAAATATCAACATTTATTTAAGAAAATAAGGTGTCGAAGGTTTGCAAGTTTTAGCTTGTATTTATACATTTTGAACAAATCAGAACACAACATAGCATAAAAAGGAGATTAAATTTTATAGATATGTAACAGATTAGTTAACAGATATTTATTAACTGCGGCAGAAGACTTAGCGAAGCTTTAAGTTTGACGCATATATACGACGTGACAGAAAAATTGTGACATCGTATTTCCCAGACAGATGGAACGATTCGAACGTGGTTGTTTTTGATATAAAGCTATAAATGAGATGATTTTTAGCTATGTGTGATGAAGATTAGCTGATTCGAAGATCATTAGAACTTTTCGTTTTTGATGAAGAGATTTGAACAGCGAAATCAATATTTAACACGGTTTCACTTGTGTAATCAATCTTAAATTACATTTTCTTATTTCATACTAGCAATTTTTAAACAATTATATGTCGTGCAACTCGTACTCTAACTTTTATTGTTAAGTTTATTGGCATAGGTGTCATAATTGAGAAAGCTCGATCGCGTCCATACATATCAATAACATGGCGTCGTCGTATAGCATACCCAAAATTATAGAGCATGAGTATTGATGGTCATTCAATTGGTGTTAATGAATGATTAGGTTACAGTAGTGAATGTAAACAGGGCTTGTTGATGAGGTAATCCTGGAGAATGACACTGGTTACGGGAACACGGCTTCATTAGTCGTGAACCAGAGACCTATTAAATAAGTTAAATCTCATAGAGATAGATCTCTGGGAATATTTAGTTGTTAGATAGGTAAATCAATTATTATTTAGAATGTTCAAAAACCTATTCGGCTCAACTTTATATTAACGTATTAAGGAATCTTTTATATTCCTTTGTAGTCCGGTTAAAGATGATTTCTCATGGGAACTATAAAACTAAAGAATAAGCTAAGTTTTCTTTGATACAGTTTAGAACATGCTATTCATATATTTTAGCGGTACTGTACGTCTTTTAGTAAAGAAAAGCCATAAATATTTTTGAACTTCACAGTTTTTTGTGTGATGTGGGTTTTTTAATTTGATTTTTATAGAAAATTAATTAAAGCTTAATATAGAAACATTGTTTTTATCACAAATTGTTCTTCGCAGACAAACGAATCTGAGAAATCCATTCGGAATACATTTTTTTATGGATTATGTTTACAATGGTGCGTTGTACTCTGTGGTAACAAGTGATAACATATCGAGCAAAGCTCGCCTTACTATCGTTCAGGTTGTATTAACGCCAATGTACGGCAGTGAAATATAGGTATGGTAGAAGAAGCATGATACTAGTGTGAACGCCGTGGAAATGAGAGCGCTGAGGAGCATGTGTCGAGTGAGAATTATTGATAGGGTAAGAAATAGCACGATACGTGAACTTTGTGGAATGAAAGATGATGTAGTGACAAAAATTGAAAACGGTATGCTATTATGACTTACGAAAGAAGTGTATCAGGCAAGAGTGAATGGAGATTTCGGGAGGGGGCACGATAGACGCACACGTATAGATCAAATTGGAGCAAGCATGAAGAGGTTGATGAGTGTGGAAGAAGCGATACGGGTATGTTTAGATCGGTGCACCTGGCGTTCCATAGACTCTGCCTACCCCAATAGGAGACAGGCGTGATTATATGTATGTATCTTTTTACAACATTTTCAAAATCATTAGTAAATGAGCAGTTTACTCGTAATTAAAAATCAACTAAAAATCATTACCTACTGCCTACATGTACATTTAAAACTTCTATTAAAATCGTATCTACTTACGTGGGGATCAAACAGCTTTTCAGATAGCATAATCATAGAAAATTTGGGATTGGAAGTTTCCAGAGATGTAGTGATGTAAAATTTTAGCAAAAATGAATTGCATAGCTTACTAGTAATACATTTTTACTGAAGATATTTTGATGAACATTATTGATAACCACAATAATAGCGTCAATAGGATTTAGTTATTTTTATTAGTTATCTGTTATACAACAGACGAATTATCGATCAATCATCACTCACCAATGAGAGTTAGTGTGTCTGGATCATTACGTCATTCAGTTGGCTAAAATACCTATTATTCGTCATTGTATATATTACTCCATAATAATGTATGTGAATGACTATAAACTAAATAATAGTTTTGTATAAAAAATATTTTAGTAGTTTTATTGCCCAATATTAAATAGTTTAATTACCCATTTTCAAATCATGCAAAAGATTTGTTTTTGCACAAATATAAGTCATCATGTATAAAATTATCTATAACAATCATTGTTGCATTAGTAATTCGGTCAATTATCTCTAACAACAATATCCCAATTCACACAATAAGCACTGACGTGATTTATAATTTGTACATTTTAGATTGAGTAATTACGAAAATTTTTGGCTATAAATTAATAGTCAGTATTAGAATACCTTTTTAATATGTCGAAACATTCCAAAGTACCTAATTAGTTTTTGGATACTCGTGAAATATAATTCAGCAAAATATTAGGGGATAAAGTATGTAATTGCCGATTTGTACTGAAAAATTAAAACTAGTTTTTTTCTAAGATGTGATAAACTTATTTAATCAAAATATTTACCCTCATTATCTATACATTGCTGCCATCTAATCAGAAATTTATTTATTCGAAGTAACTATCTTTCTCGTCTAAGCTGAATAAAAAAAAAACAGTCGAAATTCGAAAATCAAATGTTGCACATTTATTAAAAGAAAAACCTCATAGGTGTCGCGTGAAAAAAGTTTCACTCGAAATCTCACACCACGAAGTTTAATGTCAATTCAAAGTATCTATTATTATAAAATGGCAAATACTATAGGGCTAAATACACACATCAAAAGTGTCTAGGGATCAAGCATTTTTATGCGGATTTCTTGAGATTGAGATGTGGCTTTGTAATAAATTTATGATTTTATAAATTTATATGGATCCTTTTTGGTGCATTTCATAATTTGAAACAGGAACTGTCAATCAAATTCGAGTAAAAGATGAAAATCAGCTGTCAATATTTTCCCTATAAAAACATACAACGCATTGAAGACATTATTAGTGCTACTGTTTCCCTACTACTGATTAAAACCAACGTTATTATGGAGCGGTGACGTCATTTAAGCAGGGAAGAAATGCTCAGAGCCGTGGGAATGATAGAAGCTGGTTCCCGGCAACATACTGTGGCTTTAGCTCTGAATACAAGTCAGAGTGTTATCAGTCGACTTTGGACACGTTACCGAAGCACTGGTACCGTGGCTGAGCGCCATGGAGGACGGTATCGCTGCACCACACGGAGACAAGACCGATACATTCAAATCACAACTCGAAGAGCTCCAACAATAACCGCCATGATGTTAGCCGTGACGCTTCATCACTCTTCAGGGAACTTAATTAGCGACCAAACAGTCAGAAACCGCTTGCATGAAGTGAACCTTCATTCCCGAAGACCGCTAAGGGTACCACCTATAGCAATGCACAATCGTAGGATTCGATATCAATGGGCTCTTGAACACAGAAATTGGGCAGAAGAACAATGGCGTTTCGTGTGCTTTTCTGATGAGTCTCGTTTTGGTATGAGACCGGATACAAGACGTATACGACACTGGAGAACCCCTGGACGCCAACAGCGATTAAAATCCTGCCAGGAAGTCCATCCTTATAGTGGTGGAACCATCATGGTATGGGCGGGTATTTGGATCGGCGGAAGAACTGAGTTGATTTGGATCAGAGGCAACCTCAACGCTCAAATTTATGCTGAGACGATTGTATCAGACGTCATCGTTCCTCTACAAGTGCAAATCGGTCCCTTATTTCAGTTAATGCATGATAATGCACGACCGCACACCGCAAGAGTTGTAAGACAGACTCTCGCCGCAGCTAACATCAATGTCATGCCCTGGCCTGCTCAGTCGCCAGACTTGAACCCGATTGAGCATGCATGGGATATGCTACAGAGAAGAGCTCTGCCGAATATGGAGGGTATCCAGTCGCAAGAAGACCTTTTTTTGTTGTTGCAACGAACATGGGCGGCCATTCCACAGCGTGATTTGGATGAACTCATTTTGAGTATGCCAAACCGATGTTCTTGTGTTGTTAGTGTTCGCGGTAGAAACACGGATTATTAATTGTTTAAGTTACCCAATAAAATTTTAAAGAAAACTGTTATTTCAGTCTTTTTTTCGAACTTTAATGTTAGTGGTTCAAATGTCAAAAATCCCTTTATTGTGAAAATGGCAAATTTCTTTATTAATGCAAAGGTGACTTGGTTTATCGTTACTGTAGACAAACGAAAACACTTTATTTGATGAATCCTTAAAGAAAATTTTAATTAATATCAATCAGGAGAAAAGTTATTGCAAAAATATATGTTGATCCCTAGACACTTTTGATGTATGTAGTAGGTGACAGTACCTTACAACTCTAAACTATTTACTGATAGTTAACTTCGCCGACTGTGAGAGATACGAATGGTTTACAACTTGTTTATGTTAAATGTTAATTTTTGTAATTTAAAATTAATTGCCAACTATACTTATTTACCACTCCTTCTTCTTCTTAGCGGTATTCCGTTACCTAATCCATTGGACTCCACAACCCAGACGGAAAACCAGACCTATCTAAGGTTAGGTCACACGTCTATGCAAATATATTTTTTTTAAACATGCAGGCTTTCGAAGACAAAATTACTTTATTTGTAAATCAAGTTTAAGAAATAGGAGCAGCTCGCCAGAGCAGAGGTTATTTTTTATCCGAGGCAGGTAGCTCGCAGACAATTCGGAGTCCGGGCATGTTCGAATTTTTTTGCTCTCAGATCGTGCGATGGAATGGATGGATGGATGTAAATATAACATAGGCGACTTAAAACCAAATACCATGCTAAAAACAACATGTATATGTATATGTATGTATATCTTCACGCCAAGTCCCTTGCGGGGTAGGCAGAGAGAACCGAGCGCCATAAGACGCGGTCCTTGCATACTTCACTCGCTTCTGTGACATTCATAGCTCTTTTCATGCACGCTCGCCGGTTCCTGGGGCTTCTGTCATCACCTTCTGATAGAACACGACCAATTTGGTCATGGTAGGTTAGTCTCGGCCTTCCTCGGCTCCTACATCCTTCCACTTTTGCATTGTATATCTGTTTCGTCATTCTTTCGTCCCGCATTCTTTCTACATGTCCGAACCAACGGAGCATGTCCTTTCTTATCTTAACACCGACACTCTCTTTTAGACCAACTCTTTCTCTCACGTCTTCATTACGAACGCGGTCAGCAAGCGTTATGCCACAAATTTTGCGCAATGCTCGCATCTCGACCGCATTTATTCTATTTTCATGCTCTCTCTGCCATACCCAGCTCTCACTTCCATAAGTTAGCGTTGGAATTAGCACCGCGTTGTGTACAGCCAGCTGTGCCTTCTGGCTTAGATTTCGGCTGCCTAGAAGTTTACCCAACGCTCTATTCACCCTATTCCCGGCACTCACTCGTCTCTCCATATCAGCGGTGTACCTTCCATTGCTGCTAAAAGCACTTCCAAGATATACAATCTCATTCACTTGCTCCAATACTACATCATCAACCATAATCCTAGTGTTCAGTAGTGTTAGTGTTAGTATGAATGAACCCTTAGCAAAATAGAGATAGCGTCTATCGATAACAAATCGACCATACGTTCCACCTTATTCTACTAGCAGTTTGATAATGTAACTATATGAACAAAAACAGGCGAAATATCTCAATATTATAGATAACCACAGAAAAATAATTGTGCCCTAAAAGCACGCTGCGTTGTGAGTGAACCTATTAGGAGAATAGCGTCACGCGAGTGATAAGTCTCTTCCTGTCTTACACCATCCATACCCAACCACCAATAGGTTACAGAGACCACTTTACATTAGTTAGAATATATGTTTACTTTCGGGCATAATAATGACGCTCTGAGCTCGGGACGGAGTGGTTAGCAATGCTACTTTAACACGGATGCTTGTGGGTTTGTTTCCTACACAGGACAAATCTTTTGTGTGCATGAACATATCTGTTTCCCATGGTATAGGCCTTTTCGAGAGAGGTAAGGCGCATCAAAGAAGCCCGTCTGGGGAAGATCCGCCACCTCACAGAAAACCGCAGTCAAATGACAACACTCTAGAGGGTTATTGTGATCCTGCGTATGAGTGAGTTTACCAGTAAGTCCCGTAGGAGATCCTGGGTTATCTGCGACGGTGGCAACGTGCGAGTGATACTTCATGTATTGCATGCATTCGTAGGTTATGGTAACCGCTTTACATCAGGTAAGCCGTACACTAGCATGTTACCTGAAGTTGTATACCTCGTCCGCCATTTGTTGTTCTGTTAGAAATGAAAATGCATTTATTTTTTATGAAGTAATGCAATCTTAATAAAACTTATGTGTACATATTTATGAAACTCACAACTAATGAATCTACTACTTGAATTGGCCACATTTGGCTTTGATACAAGCCTTTAAGGCGACACATCGAAAAATTAGACCAACTTTCATCGAATAATATAGGCTAATGACTAAACTGACGGATCTAAGATTTTAATATAAATAACTTCATTTCTTTATCTTGAATTTGCTTGCTCAAATACGCGATTGTGTAAAATTGATTCGATAATAATTACTTTCGAAAGCACCTCCTGAAATTCATTATTTTTGAAATTACAACGAAGTTGTTCTGTTTATACGCTTCAAAATTACTTAAATATATTAGTAATATCTATGTTTATAATATGGTTGCTGCATATTTTGATAACTGAAACATGAAATTTTTTAAAAATATTTCAAGTTTCTGACAATTTCTAAGCGATAACATTCGTCTTGGCTGCTACGTGTTTTCGACCTTATTGTGCGGTAATGAGGATTATAAACGCGTTGACTAACTACTTGGGCCAGTCCGGCTGCAGCCTGCTTCGAGGTAAGACCTATGTCGACTGTCTGCTCGAGCTCGCTCCATTAACATCGCGACACCGAAGATTTTATAATTAATAGTTGTAAATATTCAATATTATAGTATTTAGCGTAAATGTATTATTATTAGATATAAGGAGTAAATAATATTATAGGTTTATATATATTTATTATACTGTTGTAATAATGGGGAACACTAAAAAGAAAATATATAAAATAAAAATACAAAGAAAATGTTCGTAGAATGGCGGAGGTGAACAAGACAAGGTATTTATTTTTTTAATTATTATATTCATTAAACATATTATAGTAACTTTGTGTAGACATATTTCTAGTTTTTAGAACAGTTCCTAGGTATGATTGGCCCAAGCTATGTAATTCCTCTTCAAACTTTTTTTTAATTTTGCTTACTTAATAACTCTATATAAAACTGCATTAAATAAGAGTTATTTTTTGCAGGGATAAACAGTAACATTTGATAATTGGTATACATTATCCACAGGCTGACCGTGTACCTATATAGGACGTCAAACTCCTATTATGTCCATTATAATCTGACCGAACTCCGACTTAGAAGTTGTACGTCGGTGGAGGTCAGGTTACGTTGGAAATTTATACCAATACGCTTCGCGCTCTCAGCACAAACCAGTGGAGACTCTTTATTTCTTTGTATTAAAATAAAAACTTATAAAATATAATATTTTTGCTGTTTTGTTTTTTAGGAGAAACTTACTAAATAAACATATTCCACCAGAAGAATCACTACTCGATTTATATGCTACTTTAACGTAAGTGTCATACGGGACGACAAACTCATAGTAACCATTATAAGCTCACCGAACTCCGACTTAGAAATTGTACGTAGGTGAAGGTTAGTTTACGTTGGAAATTTATCCAATGCGGTACGCGCTATCAGAAAATAGAAAACCAGTGGAGGTTTTTTTTTTGTATTAAAATAATTACTAGTAAAATAGTGTATTTTGATAGTTTTTAAAGAAAACTCGGTATGTTTCATGTTAAAGTAGCGAGCGAGGTGTGTAAGTACCGAGTCATGTGGCGCTCAGTTCTCTTTGCCTACCCCGCAAGGGATTTAGCGTGAAGATATAGATAGATAGTATACTTATACCCATGGTACTCGTGAAAACAAATAATATTTACTATGAACCAACACTGAAATCACAAAAAACTCATCTATTCTATACATTGTGGTTAGTATTGAACTATTGTACGGATTAGATTTATTTCGCAACATCAGAGATGGTCCTTGTTCTTTCTTCTTGAGAGTTTAATAAATAACAAGGAAACGTACAACAATACAAAACACAGAGTATACATAAGTAAAATACAATAAATGTCAGTATACTAAAGTTAAAGTTATGAAACAGCAAGAAAATCATTTGTCACATGTTTTTTTTTAATATGAATAGATTATATAATCTATTTGTATATATGTATATTAGGGTGTCCCTTATTTTTCAAAGTTTTTATTTTCTAACGCATAGGTCTTAGTTTTGTTCATTTGCTTTTAAAACACTCGGAAATTAATTTTTAACTTATTTGGATTACGATAATCCGTGCCGAATTACATCGAAACATGTTCATACAAGTTGCGAGGCAGTACCGCGCGTACTCGCGGTATTCATTTGTTCAAAGTCAAAGTTAAAATCTTTTTATTCCGTAAAAATGGCTACATTTGTTTGGAATCGTCACAATTTTTTTCCCTACCGTGCAGTTTATGACTAGGTGAGCACTGATAAAAATACTGCCAAAAAACTCAGGCATCCCTCTTTTGGTATCCAAACAAATTTACATATTTTATTAATTACATTATAATTGGATCGACTCACTCCCAGGCATTTTTATCATTAATATAGTCAGATACTTTATAATATGCCCTGCTACACAATTTGGCTTTAATAGTAGTTTTTTTGTTAATTGACAATTCTCTTATATTGCTGGGAAGTTTGATATAGAACCGTATAAATTGCCCCATAAAAGAATTACTTATTTTGTGGAGACGGCTTGCATGTAACACAAGATTATGCTTATATCTAGTATTTATGCTATGAGTGTCACTCTTTTTACAAAATGAGTCTATGTTTTTATGGACATACAAAAGATTTTCATAGATATATTGCGATGCGACTGTTAAAATATTTATTTCTTTGAATTTTTCTCTAAGGCTCTCCCGGGGACCAAGTTTGTAGATAGCTCTTATGGCTCTCTTTTTCAATAAAAAGATGGTGTTAATATCCGCGGAGTTACCCCAAAGAACAATTCTATATGACATAATACTATGACAGTAGCTGAAATAAACTATTCTAGCCGTATCAATATCAGTGAGCTGTCTAATAGTTTTCACTGCATAGGCTGCAGAACTTAATTTTCCTGATAATATTTCAATTTGTGGGCCCCATTGTAGTCTGGAGTCAATTGTTATACCCAAGAACACAGTTGTCTCCACAGAGGCTAAATTAGTTCCACTAACATGTACATTGGTAGCCACCTGTCTTACATTAGGTGTTGAGAACTTAATTACTTTAGTCTTTTTATCATTTAAAAGCAGATTATTAACACTAAACCAATGAATAACTTTAGAGAGAGCATCGTTAACTTCGTCATAATTACCTAACCGTCTATTAATTTTGAATGTCAGTTATTCTCGTGATTAATACGTAATGTTTTAACTTTTATAAGATGGCAGTGGAATTGAGAAGCAATAAATCAAGTATTTTCTTAGTTGGAGACGTAAATTATCAAATAATAGGCGCAAAATTACAGTCTAACCGTCAAGTTCTTCCTGTACTTTTTTATAAAATTCGCGAAGTTAAATTGACTGTTAGTGAAAGCGCATACCTAGTCATTCGAGAGTGTATTATATTTAGGGAAAAAGCTAGGATCCCTACCAGAGATATACCTAACTGTGTAAAATAGCTTGTGGATCTTCACCAGGAGGGAGTTGCAAAAAATTTCCAAAAAAATACAAGATGTTTACAAGCGCCGTGAGGACTTTCAAAATAATTTAGATAGTTTATTCGATATAGCACACGCTGATGCTTTAGAACGGATTAAAATAGAAGAAGACAAAATATTTATATAAATAATCCAGGATGTTTAGCAGGCGTAGACAAAAAAGTTAGCCGAAAAAGAAGAAAGGACCAAACAGAGAAAATTAAAAGAAGAGAAAAAAGACATGAACAAATGTGTTACGAGGAAGTAAGACTTTATCACGCCTATGTTAGTTGCAGATTTAGATAGATCTCAATTAAGCATAAGGGATTCTGTCTATATACTTCAGGCTGTAGTAGAAGCACTAGATTTTAGCTGTGATGATTTACCGATAAACAAATCGTCTATGAACGCATTCGCACTCAGAGTAGAAAAGATAGAGCGGAATCTATAAAATCAGATTTTCAAAATAATATGCCTAAAATGGTGACCGTTTACTGGAATGGGAAATTGTTACCTGGTCTGGACGTGAGAAGCCCTAAAGAAGAACGCCTGCCTATTTTAATTTCATTTAGAGAAAATGAACAACTTCTGACTGTACCCAAACTAGAGAGCTCTTCCGGCCAGGATCAAGGTAAAGCTGTGTCAAATCGAATCAAAAATCCACCAAGTCACAAGTAGCCCTGATATCCCAATGTTCAAAAAATTTAGAGACGACTGGAAAACTATTAATCCTGCTGCTATTCAATCGTACACCGATATCGTCACACAACATTTTGGTAATACAATAATAAAAGAATTGTTGATATTTTATAATCAAGAATTACAAAAAAACATTGTACGTGACGGTTATCGGGAAGTAATTGAACTATCCATTATTTTCTTAGGAGGAGATAATGAGAAAAAAATTAAAATCAGACCTCCAGGATCCTGGTGATGCATCAAGCAACGTGGATGGCTAGAGCTATGTACTCTTTAAAAATATGTTTGTTGCAATCCCAATCCAAAATTAGCGCCAAGGATAAACGTTTACTTCAAGACGTTTGTTTATTCATAGCGGTTATATATATTACGCGAAATAGCTTGAATGTAGTCTGGTGGTGAAGGCACCAAATCAAGATTTGTGCTATTAAAGAGGCTCAAGGAATAAAAATTAATTATATAAATTATAATTTTATCAATTTATTTAGCTACATAACGGTTAGGGTCGAAAACAGCAATTTTTAAAATCTTAGTGATAATTGAATGTTAAATCTAAATATTTTCCATAAATTTATAAATCTATATCATTAGATGAAATTAATCATTATAATTTATTCTTTCGAAAGATACCCTAAAATATTGGTTGTGTTTTTTTCACATTTCGCTGATTGGATTCTAAGTGCTTGATAAATTTTTGGTAAAGGTTAAATTTACATTTAATGATCAAAATATACAATTTCTTTATCATTTAGGTACGCAATCTTTCAGTAAATACCTGAATGATATATTCGTCGATGTTAGGTATGATGCGTGAAAGTTGTGTAGATGCCGTATACCATTTTATGCACTAAAAGTTGCTAAAAGCTTGTAATAAAATGTTTACTCTTCGTGCTCTAAAAAATAGCATTAAAGGTATAACGTAGAGGGGCTAAAGTATGTGTTATAAGTTATAACCCTTAACTTCTTTGTGAAGAAAAAAATCCTGGAGGTCACATTATGTTAATGTGTTGCGAAAATGATATAAAAACCAGTAGTAATAGCGGGAATACTTTCTCTAATTCAATCTGATAATTTTATTTCTCTTATTTATTCGAAATAAAAAATCCTGTGTTTACTCGGCGCTATCAGCCATTATGACACTCGAACATATGTGCCCGAATCAACAAATGGCCCGCTTTAGCCTCTCGATAAACAATGTTGTATTATGTAGCTGGTGTTTCATTCTTCTTAAGGGGATACATGCCGTCCAGTGGCGCCTCAAGGAATAAAATATCGTATCATAGCGTGGAAGATAAACATTATAAAGTCCTGTGTTGCGTGTGTTACAAATACAATAACGTACTTTTACGTCACTAAACCAACAATTGAAATGTTTTGCTTTCGTTGTTATAGGCATAATTGCCAAAAACGGCCTCTTTTAGCACTTTTGCTTATAACAACGATAGTGGAATATTTTGAGTGTTGGTTTAATGACGTAAAAATACTTTACTATCTTCGTAATAAATGCAACATAGGATTTCATAATGTTTATCTTCTATGCTATGATATGATTTTTTATTCAATGAGGGCGCCACTGGACGAGACCTAAGTAAGAACAACATAGATACCGAGACATGTTAACTTGTAGAGATATAAACATAAAACGATGTCATTGATTTCTCTTTCAATAAACTTTTAAAAGTGAATACGTTTCTGTAGTTTTTTATTACTATTATTACTTTTGTTTTCCGTCTAGCTTAAATAAATATGTTTGGTTCAGTATGTATAAAGCTAAATAATAATTAAATCAATAATTTTTATTAAATATTGATATTATAATTTTTTTATGTGTGACGCGACTCCGTAGTTTTCTGTTCGTTTGCATTGAATATACGTTGACCCCAGGTTACCTATTAGGCGCTAATTTCAAATTTTACAAATCGAGCGTAGGGTGTCACTTGAGGGGCGCGGGGTGATTGGGCGGAGCCATTTTAAAGCTTCACGATCGAGGTGTCGCCTTAATCTGTCTGATTGTTTTTTTTTTTTTATTGATTGATTGTCAAAGGAGGCCACGAATTACACGATTTACGCACTGTTTCCATGGGAAATTTCGCCACTGCTTTATCCAGAAATTTCTTCTGGGACTCAAAGTCGGCGTGTCGTTTCAAGAAGGCCATATCCTCTAAAATTGACTACTATTTGTAGCTAGGCAATTTTTGAACGCGGGTTCAGATCTATGCTAGACGAGGGCTAGTCTTCAGCTCTTATAAAGTCCGGAACGTCGCTTTCGAGCCAGGTTTGGGTAGTTCGTGCCTTGTGACCAGATGCAGAGTCCTGCTTGAAAGTCCACGGTACATTTTTAAAAAGTGTATTGCTGAGAGGTTATGCAACACGATCCAAGATACTTTCTTATTACACTTTGGCCGAAGACTTCACTCCATTTTACAAAAATGAAGCTATGTGACTCTTTAATAAGACACCCCCACTAAACTATTACAGACGCAGGATCATGATCACGTTGTACCTTTCCGACCACTTGGGCGGCCTCTTTAGAACTGTGTGCGTACACTTTGTCATTTTACTTGTTGTAGTACTCTTCAATCATGAATTTTTCCTCAGTAAAGAGGATATTTCTGTGCCTTTCATCGTGTCGGGACAGAAGGCGTTTTGATCGATCCATTCTCTTCAAACGATTGATTTAGGGCATGTTCTGTATATCGACGATAAGCGCCAAGCTTCAGTTCTTGTTTTATTATACGCGACAGAGTTCTAGCGGGAATCTTCATTTCTCGCGATAAGATTTTTTGTTTCGTTTTATTGTTGTTAGGGGTTTCGGCAAATTCTAATTTTAACAGCCTTTGTAGTTGTAAGAGCACGCGATCACCCCAATCTATTATGGTCTTCAACAGAGGAATTATTGGTATATCTGTCGACAGTACGATACATGAACATACGGTTGATATCAAGCTTTGGAAGTGTCTTGAATATGACCGACGGCTCTATACTCACTTTATGCAAGGCAACCACTGCAATCCTATTTTCTTTAACACCCCATTCCATATTGCAATTTGATAATAAACATGAAAACTATATGTAAAATAGCGGGAAATCGAAAGATTTTTTTTACATAATAGACGCGTTCTAAGTTTAAAATAATTAAAGAGCTGAACTAAAGAAAAGTTTATATGTAACAGTATTTATGGCCAGACAAGTTATATATAAAAAAATAATGACTAGTTGGCAAAAGGCTGGGACTTTGTTTACGAGGATACCGCCATGTGGTACTTTAATTCAATAATCCGTGATAAAAATAGCGGTGTCCGTGAATAATTTAATATCGAAAAGTCTCGACCAGTAGGTACTTCCGGAGACTTTGTCTAGGTTACTAGGTTAAGGGCCGAATACAGAATGTGGTGATTGGCCTATAAATCGACGGTCGCTGGTTTGAACCCTGGCATGGGCATGCGTATGTGCAAAATTCATATGTGATTTATGTTCATATTTGTGATTATCACTTACCTACTAATCGTGAGGAAATCCGCATGACCAAGTAATAATATTTCGAAAGACCTGTGACCTAACCTAAGAAAGATCTGATTTCCCTCTGGTGTGTCTAAATCTGTATCTTCGCATAATACTTAAACTTCAGTAGTTTACCCCGATAATCTTAATGGATAAGGAAACGTTATAACGCTAGGACGAAGACAGAATGTGGTAATTTTGGGAACAGCACGTATCGTGCTGAAGTTCCTTAGTCTGTCGCCCTGACCACCGACTACTCAGCCATTTGTCTTAAGCTGACAGGAATTCTTCAGACTACAACTAAATTTGAATGTTTTTCATAAGTATAACTTGGATTGCCTCTGCAAAATTTATCGAATTATATTGGTTAAATGTCGGATATACAACGCGATAGTAGAAGAATGTAAAAGTCGATGAAGATCAAGATTCACCTACCAATCCCTACCTACCTCCCTACCCTATCTCCCTACCCTATCTCCCTACCCTATCCTACCTCCGCGGACATTAACACCATCTTTTTATTGCAAAAGAGAGCCATAAGAGCTATCTACAAACTTGGTCCCCGGGAGAGCCTTAGAGAAAAATTCAAAGAAATAAATATTTTAACAGTCGCATCGCAATATATCTATGAAAATCTTTTGTATGTCCATAAAAACATAGACTCATTTTGTAAAAAGAGTGATACTCATAGCATAAATACTAGATATAAGCATAATCTTGTGTTACATGCAAGCCGTCTCCACAAAATAAGTAATTCTTTTATGGGGCAATGTATACGGTTCTATAACAAACTTCCCAGCAATATAAGAGAATTGTCAATAAACAAATTTAAAACTACTATTAAAGCCAAATTGTGTAGCAGGGCATATTTTAATTATATTAATTATATTAATGATAAAAATGCCTGGGAGTGAGTCGATCCAATTATAATGTGATTAATAAAATATGTAAATTTGTTTGGACACCAAAAGAGGGATGCCTGAGTTTTTTGGCAGTATTTTTATCAGTGCTCACCTAGTCATAAACTGCACGGTAGGGAAAAAAATTGTGACGATTCCAAACAAATGTAGCCATTTTTACGGAATAAAAAGATTTTGACTTTGACTTTGACTTTGACAAGACCAAATTGGTAGTGTTTTATCAGAAGGTGACTTCAGGAGCGCTAGGAACATTAAATGTTAAAGAAGTGAATGAGGTAAAAAGAGGTAAAAATATACATACATACATTTTGGTTACACTTTATTTATCAAGTATGGTACATGATGTTAACAAAGGGAATATAGAATTATAATATTTTGTTGTAACAATGTGGTTTGATACCTTTTTATCGGGCAATTCTTGTATTATCAGGAACAACGTTCCTATATGAAATCTATATGTTTGTCTGTGTGTTTGTCTGTCGCTTTTTTCGGATATTCGAATTTTGACTTCAGATTTGGATTCAGCATAAAAAAGTAGAATAGGAATGTTTAGGAACCCCGTTCCTATCTCTTAAGGAACATGGTCAAAATGGCCGACAAATTAAAAAAAAAATTGAATTGTTATACAATTGACGAGCCAGGTGTTCCTCTGGCAATGCAAGCTTGCGCATTCTCAACTGGTATTTCATGTATTTTAGAAAAACAGCTCTAACGATTTGGACCAAATTTAATATTTACATAGGCTATTGTTTACTAAATTTATCTATGTGCTTTTCCTGAAAAAGCTCTACTTTACATAATAAAAATTATTAAATCGTACCTGGCTACTATCATTTTAAATAGCTTAAAATCAATACAAGATTACATAGGTCATTATTTCCAGCAAATTAATACGTTGGGCGTATATCAGTGTATCAGCAATCAGGTCAGTTATATATCCAAAAAGTAAAGTGATATGTCATGCCGGTCATAATGACCAATCATTAAAATCGAATGAATAGTTTACAAGGTTTATAATTATACATTGAGGAAATATAAAATAGCTTTTGTTCCTAAGGCTACGACCAGGCTAAAAAAAGGAGTTCGCTTATTTCATTTAATATCTAAAACGAATTAGACGTATGGCACTTCGTTAGAGTTTTTAAAAGAGGTATCTCACTGAAGATCGCAGCCAAGTAACAGAAGGGTTGCTGTGTTCCTGCGATTGAATGAGGTTACCAGTATGTTCCGAATTGCAGTATTAGGAGCAGGGTTGGCCGCGCACGAGCCTTCGTGTGTTGCAAGCTAAAAGCTCAAGTTATATCGACTAAATAAAAGACGAACCTCCCTGGCTTCTTTCTTGAAATTGTAACGAATCTTTCCGATATTTTTGACAAAAACTAATTACTTAGTAACAAATTTTATTCTATAGTTAAAGAAGAAGAAGAAAGTCAATGAGCACTGGATAAGGAACCGGCCTATTGAGTAACAGGCTGCCTGCCTGGTTCGATTCTGAAGGCGTGTACCACTAAAATTCGTATTTTCGGTTTTTTGTATTTATTTGTAATAAACGCCTCCTCGGCGGTGATGGAAAACATCGTGAGGAAACCCGAACGTCCAAGAAATTATATTTCGATAGACGTGTGAGCTAACCTAAGAAAGGTCTGGTTCTCCCTCAGGGTTGCGGAGGTCTGACGGCAGTCGCTTCATGTCAAAATCAGTATCTTTGCTAACTCTTTAGGCTCATCTCATCGTTATGTATACTATTATGTACTATTACATCATTACATATAACTACACGCCATCACACATCATCTCTTACTCATTAATACACAATACATAGCCCATAATTATACACTCACAAATAAAAAACATCATACACTCAAATCAAAGTGGCAAAGGTCGCCCGTATCCATTAGCGAGGACCCTTGCCCCAAAATCAAAACTGTCAGGCCGGACACAGCCTGGCAAATAGCCAGGTTGCTACGACCAGACAATTGAAAAAAAAAAACTCTTTAGGCTTGGGTAGCGGACACAGCCAGCTGGGGAATTACATATAGCAATAGGAGAATATATAAAATCGCAGCCAACAAACAACCCCTGGAGGGTTGCTGTCTCCTTGCGATTAAATGAGGTTACCAGTAAGCTTCAAAGGCTATACTAGCAGCAAGAATGGCAGTGCGCGATTATTGCGTCCTGTATTGCAAATGTTCAAAAGTTAAAGTAACCACATTATATCAGGTAGAAATATATATTAGACATCCTAACAACACATCAGCATACATCTTAAACAAATATATATTCCATTATCGTTATTATTTTGTAAGCCGCTCTCATGATGTCTGCTTCTCCCGAAGATTGTCTGGCAGAGAAAGTCTTACTTTGACTAAAAGTCTCCATTTAGTATTCGAAGTTATAACAGTCGTTGTTACGTGACATAAATATTAAACAGATATTTGTTACAGAATAAAGCAATGTATATATCGCATAAGAGTTTCGAGCTTGTTTAGGGAGAATAAGTTCAGAAGTTGGGGATATTCTGTGTATCGGGGATCGATGGGGCTCGCTCGGCGCACATCGAGCACATACAGATTACTGGCCATTTACATATGAAACGTTTCACTGAACGCTTGTATGAGTTGTACTTTTATATGGCTCTATCTATACTGGTTCACTGTTCACTAAGACTATAAGAGGATAAAGATTTCGACATATAAATGTACTATTATTGCACTTTCGTACTATTTGTTTGATTTTATATACTCTCCTACTGCAATTTATTGTGCAATTACTTATATTGTATGTGTATATGTATGTTTTACGCCCGGTCCTTAGCGGGGTAGACAGGGAGTGATTCCTACATAATGTACCGTAAAAAAGTGAAGTTTCATTCAATTTTTTATAGTATTAAATTCGTGATGAAATATCTCTACCTATAACAGTTTGTATTTGTCGAGTAATATTATTTAGTTTATTTTATAGATGTTACTCCTTTTTCTAGTGTGTAGATTTGAAGCTTACCGAACTGGCCCGCTTTTATTCGATACAGAACTGATTCATTTTCTGAATATCATTTTCAGCATTATGTTTCCCTGGTAATCTTAATATTTATAGATATTCTCTTTATTTTAAAAATTCTATGTAATTTTACTTACATTTGGTGAGATTCTTATTTCTTCTGCTACCCTTTAACTTTTTATATCTATAAATGGTAATGGACCGAGGAAAGTCTTCCATCGGTCTTCTTTTCCTTGTTTATTCATTACATACTCCTATTATTAGCGATTACCTACAACCTGTATTTATTTGTATACTTGGCACGATAATAATGACTGTTGAGGAACCAAGGTTGTGCTACAATGAGCGCGCCTATCTCACACATGAAAAAAGAACAAAATAATGTATTTAGTGCTTTTCAAAACGCACTACTTTACATTTAAAACATTTTTTCGTCCCTTCTTCCAAACACGTGAACCACTGATTGACTGATTGATTCAAAGCTACGAGTACATCGAACTTTGTGAACATTGAACCACTTATCAAATTTTTGAAAGATTAAGAAATCACTCTGCGAAGAATCATTGTAATGATGTAAGAGGATGCGGCTTCACGGTTGTCTCTTACTTCTTAAGCACACTGGATAAACAAATAATGTTGTACTCATCAGCACTGACATTACTTCGATATTCATGTGGTATTGCGCAAAGGAAACGGGAGAGTAAAGAACATTATCATTTATTTATCCACGTTTCTTTCTTGCCTTTAATAACTCAGTTACAATTTAGTTCATTTGTTCTCGTTTTCGAATATTCATTCAGAAGGCTGCTGTTTTTCTCTAGTCTAAAACAATAAATCCACGTTTCGTTATTAGAATGTCTGCCGTACTTTAACAATACCTTTTTGTCACGATCAAAACGAGCTCGATTCTGTTATGGCGTTAGTTCGCGTGGAATTCAACGACAGCAAAGTTTCCTAACTATGAAATGTTATTGAATTGGCCTATTTTGTTTTTTAATTTGGGTCATACCGATTACTCAAATAAAATGTACTTGAATCATCTTGTTGGTGACACATCGATATTCTTTAACTTACCTGTATTATTTAACTTGACTTCCCTAAATTCTAACTAACCCTTCACAATCACTTTCTCGGTGGCCGAAGTTCAAGTCCGACCTCACTGAATATCGTCACTCGTAGAAACAAGTCCACGCTCAAATTTCACATACCTTTATGCAGGCCAGGCTTTCCTCTCATATCCAACTTTAAGGTGAACAGAGTAATCTTGTGGAATAAGATTTTTAAATCGTAAAAAAAACATCACCTTGTCGTTTCTTGTTATTACTATTTACACTACAGACGACAAAGTTGTACGATAATAAAGCAATTGATAAACGATTTACAACCTATTTTCTAAAAATAAATAAATATGATTCCGGTTTTAAAAATATCATATTAAAATTTTGAAACAGTCGTGAGCGGCTAGGACCGGCTAGGTCAAAACTATATATGTATATATTTTTTTCGTTCACTCGTATATAAGGTAGGGTCGACGTGTTTATTCCATGTTTGATTTTATCAAAGTAATCACTCTGTCGTTTTACATATAGAATATACAGTAGGGCCGAGTTTTAGCATAGATTTTTATTCGAGTAATTTATCTGGACACTTAATATGGATACTAAAACAAACAAAAAAAGTCTGTCTGTCTTCCAATGCCCACGAATCGCACAAAAACTGCTTAACGAATTTCGATCTAACTTTTCATATAAGTAGTTTATATCCTGAGTTTATAGTTACTATTTCATCCTACTTTACTGTTGGATTCCTAAATATTAAGAGGCCCTGAAAACAAATCCGCATTGGAGAAATTGTATAGCACAGCTAGTATAATGATCCATATTCTCACACGATGCAAAAAGAAATTATGTATAGTTCAAGTAGTTGCCCGCTGTTTCTCTCGCATCAAAATTTATTATTCAAGTTGTATATATAGGTGTATTGCGATAGAAAAGATTAGAGAATATCTTCAAGGAATTAGTATTTTTTTACACGGCAACGTCAAATAAATAGTTGTGATTCGTCAATGTAGGGCTGGATGGTCGATAACATCCAATGAACCCTACCTCTCTTAAAACCCCGACCATGGAAAACAGACATGTTCATGTACATGTTTATCCTGGGAATCTAATTCAGGAGCCTTAATGTTAAGCTAGCAATTGCTTCACTTGACCTCCTGAACCTGCTCGTCGAAATTGAAGACAAGGATAGATGATGACTTATCAATCTCGCGGAGGAACATAGCTAGTACAGTCAACTCGGGACCACACCCGGTGCAACCCGGTTGAACTTCTGGGCGATAAAAATGTATGTAAATACATCTATTTATTTATCTATTCATATCTTCACGCTAGGTTCCTTGCGAGGTAGGCAGAATCGAGCGACGCAGTCTTTATACACCTCGCTTGCTTCTTTAACAACCATAGTTCTTTTTTTGAACGCTCACCGGTTCCTAAGGTTTCTGTAAATACACAATTTGCGTGTAGTTTAATGGGTGTTTTTAACTCATAAGCCTATATATTACACATTGCTGATAACCAAACGGTGCTCTGGCGAAAAGGAGGTACCATAGTGTTTTCTTTTTCATACTTAAGGAGGAAAATAAGCACGTGACTTGCCTCTTCTTTTTAGCATTATCCCGTTTCCTAATTCATTAGGATTGGCAAGGTTCGCTACCTAAGCCTATAAGGATTAACTCAGATACTGATTTTTACCGGGTATGCCTACCTTCACCACCTAGAATAAAACCCAGATTCCTTTGGTTCGGTCACACGTCTTTCGAAATATAATTTTTTTGGGACTCCTCACGATGTTTTTTTTATACAACGTCGGGACACATATAAGCATACGACCCACCTGATGTAAAGCAGTTACCGTAGCCTATAAACGCTTGCAATACGTTAAGTATCACGAGCGCGATGCCACCTCTGCTGCTAACACAGCAACTCCATAGGAACTTACTGGTGACCTCACTCACACGCAGGAACACAACAATCATCTAGGGAGTTGTCATTTGGCTGCGGTTTTCTGTGAGGTGGAGGTAGTTCCCCAGACGGGCTTGTTTGATGTGCCCTACCTCTCTTAAGATTTTTTTTTTTTAGTTCACCGCCGAGATAATTATTTATACAAATATTTTCGTAAATCCGAAAAGACAATTTTTTGTTGTAAATGCCCCATAGTAACGATTTTACAGATGCTTGCTTTATAGTAAGTATTTATTGAAGCCCATAAACACAACACCTTCACTCATGTACTGCCTACCCTGTACAAAATCTTTCACTCCTTTTTGGACAACGAGGTTCTCCAAAAAGTGCGTGAAAAGGTTTATATGATTTTCTTTGTATAGGTACCGATTAACGATTTAGTTTAAATGTGGGAAGTGTGATAATATTCCAAGAAATATGAGCAACGTGCAGACAGAAACAATATTGACTGTGTGGTGACGACACTGGGGTCGCTGATTGGTCGGGCGTCCATGTGGACAGAGTCGCGGCGTGACGGCGGCGGCGCCGGCGCACAGTTCGTATGAATTAACTGTTAGCGAAAAGTATTTCAAATCCAATTGTCTCTACCTTATATGCTTACACAAATGTAACTTTGGATGGTTGGGGGTTAGCCAAGTCAACTCGGATGCCTAGCACTAGTGTGTCCTTTATGGGGAGGGCCTGGTGACCATTAATTCAAGTTTTTTACGAATCTACTTCAGGCACCGGCCACGCGCGAGGATATGGATCTAACGCGTAGATGCCCCTTTGAGAAGAGTCATGGTATGTTTACCAGAGGGAGATTTTGTACAAAAGTCGGCTGCATGGGTCGACCTGTGTCTCACCTATTTCTACCGCCAAGTAGCTATATTTATATAGCTGTGTTCCAGGTTGAAGGGTGACATATGGCAGAGAAATTACTGGGTACTGTGACGAATCATCCTTAGTTCACAAGACTGGCAGCGCGCGAGTAACATCCCCAATGCCAATCTAGTTGTAATAAGAAATAAAGGAAAAAAAATGTTGTACACCAACCGAGACTCGCTCCTGAGAATATTGATGGAACAATGTGTCATGAGCAGGTCGCGGCAAGTATTAGGACTATTGCAAATGTGTTGGCAATTATTATTACATAGCCGTCTAGACTCCTTAGTAGGAAACCTATGCATATTCATACTGGCCAACTTAATCAGAAGCACGGATGCCAGAATTCTGGAATTCAGGTACGAATTCTGGCGTCGATATTTTGTGTCAGTGACTCATTATCCTCAGGTGCTCGTAGTGTACCCTGCTAACTAATCAAGGCTCCGACAACAGAGATGTAGGGTGCATTGAAGAATTTCAACTGAGGATTGTTGTATTCCTGCGAGAGAGATAGTTTAACTGTAACCTTCTGACGAATTCCTATATTAATAAGAGGAGGCAACGCGCGTGCGATACTTATTGCATTGGAAACTTTCATAACCACATAACATCAATTGCATCGACACCGTATGCTTCCTTGACTCCCAACGTTGAAAAAAACAAAAGTGTACAAATCTGACATCTTAAATGAACAAATCACAATTTATTTTTAATTTTATATGGCAAATTTTACGACTCAGTTAATCAAAATATTGTTTTTACAATACTATTTTTGATACAGAAATTTTATTCTTTCCTTTGTATTGCCTATCCAATAAACTCAAATACTCGAGATATTTCGATCGTGATTTGATTGATTTTGGACAAAAATGTTTATGTAAAAGTTTTTGTATGTTCAAATTCAAATTATAGTAAGTCTCTCGTAACGTTTAAGTTGAGGTTTATTTAGGAAGCGAAAAATGACCCTATGTTTTACAGGGGTTATTGCTATAGATTAAATCTCTATAACGTACTCGCGCCTCCTTTCGTTAGCGTGATAATATGAATATAACAATGGATTTTACGCGCGCAATGAAGAACGCACGCATAAGTACAAGATAAGATTAAATATATATTAGATATTAAAATACATTTATTGATATATCCACAACCACTAAATGAACTTGACAGTTGTAAAATTTGTTCACTTTGGCATATAATAAGAACTCAATAACTGAACTTAAACCATTATTATTAACATATATCACATAATAAAACGTCCACAAGCAATATAACAATACAATAAAATTCATTACAGTTAAAATAAATTTAATAACTTAGTAGTAACCTTTTAACCATAGTCATTCTGCTAATCTCATGCAATGTGTAATGAAAAAGGTCTGTCCCTGGATACTAACGAGTGACAGCGTACTTAACGCCGGTGACAATGGGGCTTACTTATAATTATAGCTCTTTTCTTGCCCATGGATTATGAAATATGTCATGATGACGTATTCTAAGGTAATTGTCAGGTACTCGCATAGATATCGATGTTTAAACAGTTTGGTTTTATTTTTGTCAGCAAAACTATTCGATAAAGTTCTAAAAAGTTCCTCCTCAATTCGAGAGTATTGTTCCCCAGTATTCTACAATTAATTCGATTTCGATTCGAGATTCGCGTACCATTGTTTTTAATTTTGATTTGACATTCCAATGAAAACATTCAGTTGTATATATACTAGTAGGTGGTTGCTTCGTCTTGGTTTGTTACATAGTCGGTAGATTTGAAGGATGGCAGTAGACTAACGATTTAATTTTGAATTGTGTTTAAATATTCTACATTTTTGTTCTTTGTCGCAAGAATTACTCGTTCTCTCAACCAATTGTGATTTTCGTGGTCATCAAAGATGCTCGGGAACACTTAGTTGATGGGCTCGTCATTCATTAGGAAGAAATTGCAAAATTCGACAGAAACGCAATCAATCCGTTAAGATTCGTCGACAGGAATACGACCATTCCCGATAGTCGGTAATTGCTCGGAGAAACCTGCGGCAGACGGATCGTTTAGAAATGCAACTCGCATGTTTGCCGTCAGCTGAAATTTCGTCTCATAGCGCCACAGAATCGATGATTTGAAGCAAGCGTTTATTTCAACAGCAGCGGTCGACCTATTTTTAGGGTTCCGTACCCAAAGGGTAAAACGGAACCCTATTACTGAGGCTCCGCTGTCCGTCCGTCCGTCCGTCCGTCCGTCCGTCCGTCCGTCCGTCTGTCACCAGGCTGTATCTCTTGAACCGTGATAGTTAGACAGTTGAAATTTTCACAGATAATGTATTTCTGTTGCCGCTATAACAACAAATACTAAAAAATAGAATAAAATAAATATTTAAGGGGGCTCCCATACAACAAACGTAATTTTTTTTGCTGTTTTTATAATGGTACGGAACCCTTCGTGCGCGAGTCCGACTCGCACTTGGCCGATTTTTTTTTTTATACAACTAGATTTGCAAACAAGCATATGGCCCGCATCAGATGGTAAGCGCTCACTGCAGCCTATTAACGCTCCAACACAACGGAGATGTTACTCGCGCGCTGCCAATCTTATGACCTTAGGATGTTTTGTCACACTATCCAGTAATTTGTCTGCCATATCTCACCCTTCAAATCGGAACACAGCTATATAAATATAGCTGCTTGGCGGTAGAAATAGGTGAGACAGAGGTACCTATGCAGACGACTTTTGTACATAGTCTCCCTCGGGTAAAAACCTTGAAATGGTTGGTAGTATTTGGCGGAAATCATCAGGCACTAGAATCATTGCGCCTCCAAAACATCTCGAGTCATTGCCCAGATCGTTAAGATAGTGTTTTCAATACGCGTTTATGCGCTATTGCGTTGTGCATTCATCCCTGATTATGATTTTACTTGTTACCAAAACTTTTGTTTTTGCCGAGTGTTTGGCGATGTTGGATGTCGATTTTTCAGTTGTTTGAAGGTTTAACGATAATTTCAACGCTCTATGAGTCGTTCTGCATCCTTTGAGTAATATGATAGCTATCCCAGAAGAAGCAACTGCAATTTCGGATATCTTGCGAAAAGTGGGCAAATTCAATTATATAAGGAATGTCTGCCTAGTTCCACCGAGCGCATTGAGAAAAATAAGCCATTACCATCATCAATTGCAGTCGTTAACGTATCGCATACTTCCTTTTGTTGAGGGTTCAACAGTGGTACATCCGCTCCAGCTGATTGGTTGAATGCATTTCGAATATATTCACGTTCACATTCCAATTCTCGACTAAAAACGACGTGCATTCCACGAATTGGCAGTAGCATTCTTAACTTCACTAACAAATTACCACAAATGATGCACAACATCTCTTCGATTAAAAGCAAAGCCTGGTTATGTATTTCTTCATTCACCTCGAGATCGGGATTCCCTGAACTGACACGGATTCGATGTAAAATGTCTTTTGATACATATACATTTTTTTCCACTATTCATGTTGTTTAAGTGGGAAGCACTTGGAAATATAACAACTGCTTCAGCGATTGTCATGTCTCAATGAGTATCGTTTTCAAGCAAATTGAGGAGTCGACATGAACCATGAAATATTGGCCATACTACACCATTGACAGTTCGAAGTGATTGAAATAATTTCCGCTGACGAACATTCACCAGCAACAACCGCAAGTAGAATTTCGTCATTCGTCGCTCTTTGAGTAAATTGTGCAAATACCAGCAGAATGCATGTCCGGTTGATCAGGAACCATACTGCATCGATCACGACGTTGAAGTGTCTGGGATGAGCGTTCCAGGTGAAATAACGTGGTATATCAGAGGCAACGTTCATTTAAATGAATCTTTTCGGCAAATCGAAAAGAAACTCGTCAATGTTGTCGCTGAAGGTAATATAATAATAATAAATATAATAAATATTGTCGGACAAATTACACAGCGCCATCTAACCCCAAAGTAAGCGAAGCTTGTGTTATGGGTACTAGACAACTGATAAACATACGTAAATACATTTTTTTTTTTTTGTAAATACATACTTGTTATACA
Source organism: Pyralis farinalis (assembly GCA_947507595.1). Classification (NCBI taxonomy): domain Eukaryota; kingdom Metazoa; phylum Arthropoda; class Insecta; order Lepidoptera; family Pyralidae; genus Pyralis; species Pyralis farinalis. The sequence continues at coordinate 8,441,161 of OX382271.1, read as the reverse complement.
TAGAAAATACCCAGACCAAGACAAACAGACATGTTTGTATTGTGTGGGAATCGAACCCACGAGCGTTGGTGTCAAAGTAGCGTAACAGCGCGTTTCACCACTGCGCCACCAAGCTCGTCCATTTTCCGAAGGTATTTTAGACTCGCCAAGACGAACAAGAAAATATACATTGAAATTTGTCAATTTGATCTTGAGATATCATAAAAAAGGCGTTTCGTATAAAATGTGTGAGAAAAGGAATTTCCTTCATAATTTCTTTTATTTTTAATTTTTCCATATTTTAATAGTTATTCTGCTATTCGGGGCGGAGACAATCCAACAAAACAAAGATAATAAAAATAGCGTAAAGCTAACCCTATTTTGTTTTATATATACATATATATATATATATAGATTTAAACACGACCTACATATAAATGAAACAAACCGACTTAAACTTGATAAAAAGTCAAAGTCAAAGTCAAAATCTTTTTATTCCGTAAAAATTAACATTTGTTTGGAATCGTCACAATTTTTTTCCCCTACCGTGCAGTTCATGACTAGGTGAGCACTGATAAAAATACTGCCAAAAAACTCAGGCATCCCTCTTTTGGTATCCAAACAAATTTACATAATTTATTAATTACATTATAATTGGATCGACTCAATCCCAGGCATTTTTATCATTAATATAGTCAGATACTTTATAATATGCCCTGCTACACAATTTGGCTTTAATAGTAGTTTAAGTGACATAGACCCTATGTAAACCTTACATAAACCCCAAATCTAGCCTATTTTTTATATTTATATTTTTTTTATACAACATCGGAAGGCATACAAGCATACGACCCACCTGATGTAATGTGGTTACCGTTGCCTATGAACGCTTGTAATACATTAAGTATCACTGCGCGATGCCTCCTCTGCTGCTACACAGCAACTCCTTAGGAGCTTGCTGGTGACCCCACTCACACGGAGGGACACAACAACCCACTAGGGAGTTGTTATTTGGCTGCGGTTTTCTGTGAGGTGGAGGTACTTCCCCAGATGGATTGCTTTGACGCGATCTACCTCTCTTAAAAATCATCCAGACCAATGCAAACAGACATGTTCGTGCACACAAATATTTGTCCTGTGTGGGAACAAATTCACGACTGCGCCACCGAGCTCCTCGTAAATAATCTAGTCGCCTAATATTATCTCTCAGTTCCTGTAGAGACCAATCGTAGAAATAGAAGCTCCATCATCTTGATTTTGATGATATTCGTGATGGCGAATATTGTGACAAAGTATCACTCTCAATTGAAACTATTACGATAGGCAGTGGGCACTGAAAGCAATTTACTAAGTGAATTATGATACATATTCAAAGACCAGCTTATTTGTAGATACATGAAACAACAATCGCTTTGTAGTAGTAACTTATATTCTTTATGTGGACTACGCAATATAAATGTCTATATTCCGACAATAAATGGCCACTTCAACCCGTGGCTTCCAAGCTAGCGATCAAAACGCCACTTTCAAACTTTCCCTCACATTGCCACGAATCTTGTCCATTTTTGTGGCAGATAGCTTTACCCTGCGGCCTTCCCTTTCGAATGAGTAAAGACGTTTTCGACGGGATCCTTGGGCCCAGCATTTGTAATCTATTCTGATACGTACGTTGTGACAAGTTACAACTATTATTCATAAGAGCGGGTCTTTCGCATTCGTTCTGCTTGAATATTATGCCTCGAGTAGTTGCGACTTTAAGTAAAACGTGAGAAATCATGTGGGTACTTTGTTACTGCAAATGCAAATAATATTATTTTATTTCAGTTACAATTGAGATTATAGGTTTACCTTCTACTATGTGAGGAGACAAGAGAGGAAGGGCGTATCAAAACACCCCGACTGCGGTAGTACCTCTACTTTACTGTAAACTGCAGCCAAATAACTAACAACTCTCTGGAGGATTGTGTGCCTGCGTGTGAGTGTCACCAGTAAGCTCCTAAGGAGTTGCTGTGTTAGCAGCACAGGTGGCATCGCGCGAGTGATACTTAATGTATTGCGAGCGTTCATAGGCTACGATAACAGCTTTCCATCCGGTGAGCTGGGATGCCTCCTGACGTTGTATAAAATAAAATAAGAAAAAAAAACCAATTGTCGTTATCCCAAATAAAAGAAATAAACAATTTTCTCGGGTTCTTACCAATTTTCATATAAATCTTAGATATTGAGAGCCGGCTGTTTTTCTTATAGTAGAATCGTTGATTGTATTAAATGTATCAAACAAGAGTGAATGGTGATGTCTGGAGAGGCCGCCCTAGACGCACACCATCATCAAATTAGTGATGTGTTGAAAAAGGGTCAAAAGTACCCAAAACCGAAGAGCATGCATGAAGAGGTTGATGAGTGTGGAAGAAGCGAGAGGGGTATGTTTGGATCGGTGCACCTGGTGTTCTATAGTCTCTGCCTACCCCAATGGGAGACAGGCGTGATGATATGTATGTATGTGTATAATCGTTGATTGCTTCCCGATGTTGTATTAAAAAATCCAGTGATAATTAAATTCCAGTAGATAATGTATTATATCCGGATTATAATTTTGCCAGCATGATATTGATTCATTAGTGTGTAATTCTAGTATTCGCCGTCAAGATTTGGCTAACCTGGCGCTACTGTCGCGGATTAAGAGCTTAATTCTAATTCCAATCAATCGTAATTGATTTCAAAAGCAGCTCTTTTGTTGTAGATTGTATAAGATTCTAGATGCTTGCGAACGATTTCATAACAACGCGTATGTCTCCGCTTAATGAATTCTGCCTAAAAAGACAATTCCTTACCACCTTCCCGGTGAGCTTTGTTGGTAGTTAAGATAAGAATAGGCATGCTCCCTTGGTTCAGACATAGAGAAAGAATAATACGGGCAAGAATGACCAAACAGATACCTATTTCACCCGACAGTAGAAGGATGTAGGTGCTGAGAAAGACTTCACTCACCTACCACGACCAAATAGATTGGGTGTCATGTATCGCTCGGTACACTCTGCCTACCCCGTAAGGGACTTGGCATGAATTTATATATATACACGTATAATGAAGCCAAAAATCCCAAGAATTTAGTGACTTATAAGTAGCAAGGTGCGAAAGATACTTCTTGTATCTTTCGCACCTTGCTACTTATAAGTCACTAAATTCTTCAGTATCAGCCTTGTAGCCTACGGTAGCCACATTGAACACGGAATTGCATAAACGTATATATACGTACAATATACATTGCGCTTCACCAAATCTAATTGTGAATTTAAATCATCCCGTACTGAGACTTACTCGCACAAAATTCATCAAAATATATCCCCTCGTCGAGGACGAGTAAACATATATACATACATATAAAACATATATTTATTTATGTTTTTATGCGATGTCGGCAGGCATATAAGCATCCGGCCCACCTGCGGTTTTCGTAGCCTATAAACGCTTGCAATACATTAAGTATCACTCACGCGATGCTACCTCTGCTGCTAACACGCAAATTTTTAGGAGCTTACTGGTGACCTCACTCACACGCAACACAGCAACCCTCTAGAGAGTTGTTATTTGATGCCGGTTTTTTTGCCCTACCTCTTAAAACACCCAGGTCAAGACAAGCAGACATGTTCACGCACGCAAATGTTTGTCCTGTGAGGGAATCCTTCCCACGAACTTTGGTGTCAAAGTAACATACCGTTTCACCACTGCACCATCTCGTATGTCTTCACATCAGGTTCGCGGGGTACACAGAGAGAATCGAACGCCATAAGACGCGGTCCTTTCACACCTCGCTCGCTGCTTTAATATCCATAGCTCTTTTTATACACGCTCGCTGATCTCTAAGGCTTAACATCAGCTTCTGATAAAACACGACTAATTCTGTAGTGGTACTTTCGCATATAAACCGACACTCTCTACCAGGCCAACTCTCTATCTCGCTACATATATTTTTCTCTCTAAATAACCTCGTAACAATGCCAGCCTGGTAACGTAATAGAAAAGCAAGTCGTGAAAAGGCCTACCGTAATATCACGCATCATTAACCCACGCTCTGTAATGATTATTAGTTCGACGAGATTAATTATTTCTCCAATATTTATCTCATTTCGCTAATATTTATGATGACATTATTAGATTCAATCACATCCCATTATGCCCACGGACACGAATGTTAGACAAATAAGTAATATTGCAAAAATATTACATTCATCCATTGCCGTGCCTTTTTTTTTATATACAACTCTTTTGACGAGCTCGGTGGCGCAGTGGTGAAAGGCGCTGTTACGCTACTTTGACACCAACGCTCGTGGGTTCGATTCCCACACAGTACAAACATTTGTGTGCATGAACATGTCTGTTTGTATTGGTCTGGGTATTTTCTATGTATAATAAGTATGTATTTACAAAAAAAAAATGTATTTACGTATATTTATCAGTAGTCTAGTACCCATAACACAAGCTTCGCTTACTTTGGGGCTAGGTGGCGCTGTGTAATATTGTCCGACATTATATTATATTTATTTATTATTATTAACTAGATTGGCAAACGAGCATGCGGCCCGTAGTAGACGGAAAGCGGTCGCGGCAGCCTATTGACGCTCGCAACACCACGGGGATGTTACTCGCGCGCTGCCAATCTTGTGATCTGAGGCTGTTGAGGTTGTCGTCGCAGTACCCAGTAATTTCTCTGCAATATTTCACGCTTCAACCCGGAACACAGCTATATAAATATAGCTGCTTGGCGGTAGAAATAGGTGAGACAGAGGTACCCACGCAGACGACTTGTGTACAAAGTCTCCCTCTGGTAATGGCCATATTTTCATCGTACATAGACATAGGGTAGAAACTATTCACCTCATGTTAAATGAAGGTGTCCCTGTAGCCTATAGACTACCGATGTAGCCAATGGAATATGTAGAACATTGATCGCACAATACAGACTACTGACACTATAGACTTCGATATTGACGAGCTCGGTGGCGCAGTGATGAAACGCGCGTTGGTGCCAAATTAACGTAAGAGCACGTTTTGACACTACGCCACCGTGCTCACGATATTAGGGATAATTACAAATATGTATGTACATGCCTGCACCAGGATTCTAACCAGCACCGGTCTGCTAATAGGCTGGTCCGTTCCATTAGGCTGTCACTGCTCGAATTGGCCTGTTATCAAAATAATCGAATGATTTTTTTTTTATATTGGCTCAGCATAGTAGCTCTGCTTCGCCTGTTGGTAAGCGAAAAGAGGAGCCCAAACAGCAGCGGCAACTGACAAAGGACTACAGTGTCAGTTGACGGTACCATGCTGGCCTCCTATCACCAGTATCATTAAATATCACTAGTAGTTACTCAGCAACTAAATTACATTTACCTTATCTGTACATAGAATCCATGGCCGAATTTAGGATTCCAATAAACATCCCTCGGTCTATTTCTGTATTCTAAATAATTCTTTCACCGCCGAGAATAATGTTACTCTCTTTTAGTTCAATTTCTCAACAATTTTATATGAAAGTAATAAAATAATAGCCTCATTCCATAAAAAACTTATCAAATGTCAGACAGTATTTTTAGGCCAGCTTCCTTAACTATATACAACTTGAGCGGCTTATTTTCTGAGATGCTTAAAGTAAATTACGCTAAAACAATTGTTAGGTCGAAATAGATTAATCTAAATTTAAGAATAAAATAACAAAATTTTGTTTATTCAATTAAGATTAGAATGGCCTTTCATGGTATGTATTTATGCGTATTTCACACTATTTGTACAAGCTTGTAGCGTGTTATTCTAACAACTAACATCTACAGCGTCTGAGGATGCCTCGCAGAGAGGCGAATGACGTGTCGCAGCGACGACCACGGCAGTCATGGCAGCAACGGTGGCTGCATGCGGTTTAAGTTCCAGATGGCGGACGACCGCAGCAGCCGAGGCAGAGACTACCGGAGCAGCCATGGCAGCGTGCCATAGCCATGCATGTTGCATCTACTAAGGGTAGTGGGTAGGTGCCGTCCGGCGCTAGTTCTCATGAACTAATTAGTGACTGAAGCACACAAATTGAATGTAAATTTGACTTTCGAAAAATAACGCCTGAATGCAAATTCTATAAATAATTCGCTTTATACAAATAAACATTTTGTCATATAAATAACAAAATGTTTATTTGTATAAAGCGAAAGGCCAAAACCGAGTGATATTAAAACAGCAAAGAGTAGTCAATACTAAAGTTTCACAATTTATGTAGCACCTGCCTGAGAGATTCTTGTTGTTTTATTTTGTGTAAAATCGTTTTTAATTTTATTTTTCTATAGTCATAAAATACGAACGGTTCCATAGGTAAATCGTGTTTTTGCAAATGTCCATAGTCTACGGTAAATACTTACGTTCAGGAAGAGCGTACACTTGTTTACTACCTGGGTATTATAAAAAATATATACAAGTTACAAAAAGTTTGTTAATCACTGGGCTTTCAATGCTCCTAATGTAGGTATAGTACTCATAAATCCTCGATTTCTATTACAATAAATCTATATCTGTCAATATATGTATTATATAATATTGCCAAATGATAAAATTAAATACATATTAATACATGTGCCGAATCATTCCAAGACATCTCTGTCAGGCTGATGTTCATCAATTATGTAATAACCCTTCTTACAAAGAGTATTTTGATGTGCCTTTTGGACATATTGCCAGGAAAGGACAGATATTTCAAGTAATTTATTACTGTATCGAATACCAGCATCCATAATCTATTCCTGCTTCTAATATTATCACTGAATTTTGAATACGATGTATATTTTACGAGAGCTAAGCAACGTTAACCGCAGCTGGTCAATGGATGGGTTTTTCTACCTCGAATTTCTCCGTGCTCGGAGGGCACATTAAGCCGTCGGTCCCGGATGTTGTCGATAGATGACAGTCGTTAAGCTAAGTCAGTGGCCCTCGAGCGGCTTGAAAACACTAGCCTTCGCCAATCCGCATTTGAGCAGCGTGGTGGAGTATGCTCTAAGCCCCTTCGGTTGAAGCGCGACCCGTATCCCTGCAGTGGGATGAGTTAGGGTTGATGTGGTTACGTAAAATAGTAACACATACAACGTGAGATGTAAACGTGTAGCTTAGATAAGACAGCCGCAGATATACTCGTATGTTTACATCTAGAGAAGTAAGGCGCATCAATGCAGCCCGTCCGGGGAAGTTCCTCCACCTCATAGAAAGTAGCAGCCAAATGACAAGTACCCGGAGGGTTGTTGTATTCATGCGACTGAGTGAGGTCACCAGTAAGCTCCTAAGGAGATGTGTTAGTAGCAGGGGTAGCATAGTGTTGCAAGCGTACAAACGCTTCACATCTAGTGGATTGTAAAGTTATGCCTCATGTATATAAAAAAAAAAATTACTAACACGTAAAGGTTATAAATTCGTAGCCAAATTTTTAAAAAGCTGGCAATGAATTGATTGGCCGTCGACATGGATACCCTGACCTACGGCCATGACATTAAACAGCCACGGGCCGAAAATAGGCCAAGCTTATATTGATTTATGCATAATAATAAAGACTTTGTTGTATTTTTTCATGTAACGTCGGGTGGCGAATAAGCATACGGAACCCTGGATGTAAAGGAGTTGCCATAGCCAATGAACGCTTGCCATACATTAAGTATCACTCGCGCGATGCCACATCTGCTGCTAACCCAGCAACTCTATAGGAATTTACTGGTGACCTCATTCACATGCAGGAACAGAACAACTCTCTAAATACAACTATAAATATATCTATAAAGTTAAGTATATTTAAGTGCGTCCCTGGATGGTTAAGACTCAGATATGGACTCGGTAAATGGCGCTGCAATCGGTTGTAGGACACGTTTTTTTTTATTTTATTTTTTTTAGGCAAAGCAATGTCTCTTCTGTTCAGTAGTTTAACTACACAATCATATTAATCAATAATAACTCTTCACGCCAGATCCCTTTTAAAAATTCTATTTTATCTAATTTTATGTTAAAAACTTCTTCGATTTCCCGCCGTTTTACATATTTTTTTCGTGTTTATTATCAAATTACAATATGGAATGACGTGTTAAGACAATAGGATTGCAGTGACTGCCTTGCACAAAGTGAGTAAGTCGTATACCGTACTATCGACAGATATACCAACACTTCCTCTGTCGAAGACCATAAAAGATCGGGGCGACCGCGTGCTGTTAGAACTGCAAAGGCTGTTAACGCTGTTAAAGCCAGAATTCGTCGAAACCCCATTAGGAAGAAAAATATTATCGAGAGAAATGAAGATTCCCGCTAAGACTCTGTCGCGTATAGTAAAACAAGACCTGAAGCTCGGCGCTTATCGTCGATACACAGGAAATACTCTAAATCAATCCCTACAGTTGAAGGGAGTGGATCAATCAAAACGCCTTCTGTCGTGATACGCAGGTGAAAGACATAGAAATATCCTCTTTACTGATGAAAACATTTTCACGATTGAAGAGCACTACAACAAGCAAAATGACAAAGTATACGCATACAGTTCTAAGCGGGTGAACGTGGTCTATAATGGTTTGGTAGGGTGGTCTCTTACCAGGGAGTCAGAAAGCTTCATTTTTGTAAAAAAAGGTGTGATATCTTTAGCCAAAGTGTATCAAGAGACTATCTTGGATCGTGGAGTACACTTTTTTAACAATGTACCGTGGACTTTCCAGCAGAACTCAACACCTGGTCACAAGGCACGAACTGCCCAAGCCTGGCTCGAAACCAACGTTCCGGACATTATAAGAGTTGAAGAGTGGCCCTCGTCTAGCCCAAATCTGAACCCTCAGAATCATTTTAAGGTAAACGGAACCCTATTACTGAGGCTCCGCTGTCCGTCCGTCCGTCCGTCTGTCACCAGGCTGTATCTCTTGAACCGTGATAGTTAGACAGTTGAAATTTTCACAGATGATGTATTTCTGTTGCCGCTATAACAACAAATACTAAAAAATAGAATAAAATAAATATTTAAGGGGACTCCCATACAACAAACGTGATTTTTTTGTTCATTTTTTCTTGATTTTTGCCATTTTTATAGATAATGATACGGAACCCTTCGTGCGCGAGTCCGACTCGCACTTGGCCGTTTTTTTTTTTTTAGATTTTTGCTGAGACTACCATAAATATGTACTCGTACATATAAGTTTTATTAAGATTACATTACTGCATAATAACATAAATGCATATTGATTTGTAATAGAACTTATGGCGGGACTAAGTATAATCGCGACCATCATTCAACAGAGAATTGAAGCCTTGTACCTTGTTTCACATTGTAAGTCTATGAAGAGCTATTGTGATGTTTATCCCACAAAGAGACACCAATTCTATTGAAGTTAGCACAAAATCAATAGTACTTAAATCAGCAACATTTTCAATTTTCTTAGTGATATACCTTTTGTTTATATAAAACACAGGGAGACATAAAAGCATACGGCCCACCTGATGTAAAATGGTAGTCTATGAACGCTTGCAATACATAAGGAATATATAAGGAGTGTCGCTCGCGCGTTGCTACTCCGCTGCTAACACAGCAACTTCTCAGGAAAACCTTTATTTCTTGCACAATGTCGGGAGACATACAAGCATACAGCCCACTTATGTAAAGCGGTTACCGTAACCTATGAACTCCTGCAGAGAATTAAGTGCCACTCGCTCGATGCCACCTCCGCTGCTAACATAATTCCTTAGCAGCTTACTAACACGAAGGATTACAACAACCATCTATGGAGTTGTTATATGGCTGCGATCTTCTGTGAGGCGGAGGGACTTCCCCAGACGGGCTGTTTTAATAAAGACCACACACAAACAAAGACAAACAGACATGTTCATGCATACAAACGTTTGTCCTGTGTGGGAATCGAATTAGACTGAGAGGAGACATTGAGCTCCTCAAATATAGTCAGAAAAAACGCCACCGTGCTAGATTTACTGACAGACAGACAGCGTGCTAATAAATCGTTGGAACATGATACATGAAATTTCATCAGAACATTTCACATCTACCCCAAGGGATATATTAAAAGACGAATTTGGAAACACAAGAAGGCCCTGAAATACTTGTAATATGATTTAGTTGAGAGGTAGTCTAGACTAATGTACAAGATAGGTAGGGCTTCTAAGTAAACCTAATAATACCTAACCAGTTTTGCAAAGGAATTAAAATGTTACGTAAGTAATAAAATTAACCGAGTGATCCCTGAATCAAGAACTTGCGAAGACAACAATGACAACAACATCAACTCTTACTCATCCCACTGCAGCGATACGGGTCTCCCTTCAACCGAAGGGGTTTAGAGCATATTCCAACACGCTGCTTAAATGCGGATTGGCGGAGGTCAGTGTTTTCAAGCTGCCCGACGGCCACTGACTTAGCTTAACGACTGTCATCTATCGACAACAGCTGGTATCGAGGTACCCTCCGAAAAATGGAGAAAATCGACGTAGATAAACTCATCCATATACAGGCTGCGGTCAGCGTTGCTTAACCTGCGTGTTTGGTTAGAATGACACGCGGCACGGCCATCGAGTTCTCTTTGCGGGGAAGTATGCTAGTAAGTACATGTTTTCGGTATAATGTACATATTTGTGATCGTCACTTGCTTGGTGAAAGGAAATATAGAGAGAAAACCTAAGGACGGTCTAGTTTTCCATTGGCTTCTGGAGGTCTCCATATCCATACCAGTATCTTCGTCAAATCCTAAGGTTTGGGTAGTGGATTCCGCCAATCCTGATGGATTAGGAAAATGGGTAATGCGACGAAGATGTATGTACTTTGTGGCAATAGTCATGAAATACCGGTTGCCTAAAAAAAAACAAAAATGAAAAATATGAGAAATGAGGTTCTATTAAAAGAATTTAAGGCATGTCCTGGTGGAATTGTCCAATAATCCAAATGTGGATTGAAGAGGAAATAAAATATCCATCCAATGTGGGTCAAAACCATGAGTTCTAGTGGACGGAGGATAATTTATATCTTTTTTACACAACGACAAGACATACAAAAATACGGCCTACCTGATGCAAAAGTCGTTACGTAGCCTATAATATAATTTTGTAATACAGGAAGTATCGCTCGTGCTTTCCCACCCCTGCTGCTAATACAGCAACTCCTTAGGAGTTCACTGTTAACCTCACTCACTCCCAGGAACACAACAACCGTCTAGGTAGTCATTTGAAAGCGTTTTTCTGTGAGGCACTCTGGGCTTCTTTGATGCACCCTACCTCTCTTAAAACATCCAGATTAAGACAAAGAGACGTGTACACACAAATATTTGTCTTGTGTGGGAATCAAACGCGAACCGAGCGCCACGTGACTCGATCCTTACATACCTCATTCGCTTCTTTAACATTCATTGCTCTTTTCAAGCGCGCTCGCCTATTTCTAGGGCTCCTGACATCACCTTCTGATAAAACACGACCAATTTGATCATGGTAGGTAAGTCTTGGCCTTCCTCGGCTCCTACATCCTTCCACTTTTGCATTGTATATCTGCTTTGTCATTCTTTCATCATGCATTCTTTCTACATGTCCGAACCAACGGAGCATTCCCCTTCTTATTCTAACACCGACGCTCTCTTTCAGACCAACTCTGCTTCTGATCTCATCGTTGCGAATACGGTCTACAAGCGTAACGCCACAACTTTTGCGCAACGCTCGCATTTCAACCGCGTTTATCCTACTTTGATACTCTCTCTACCATACCCAGCTCTCGCTTCCATAAGTAAGCGTTGGGACCAGATAAAAATATAATATTTAAAAGTACTTTGGACACTAACTCGGATGAGATCGGTTTACACTTAACTTTCCATTTTCATCTAACAAAGTTTGCTAGATGTCTGAGCAAAAAGGGTATTCCAAGCCGTAGCCAATCTCGGCAACATAAGTTTGTTAGCCTTCGTAGTACTTTCCTGACGTAATTTTGAACCTGAAGTACGTAGGTCGCATAAACGAAAGGTTATGAGACTAATACAGCATCTGTATGATACGTTCCAATTCAACCTTTACTCAATCTTTGTGTTTTTGTGTTTTACATCTCTAAGGCAAACAGTTATATAGCCGGCCAGATAGTGAGCTGTTATTTTAACTACGTCCAGAGGTAAATTATATTAGTGGTTACAATCTATGAACGTTCACGATACAGGACGTATCACTATCGCATTGCCACCCCAGCTGCTAACACAGCAACTCCTTAGGAACGTAATGTTAAGCTCACATAGCAATCCTCCAAAGAGCTGTTATTTTAGGCATGTTAAGCCTTCGGTTCCGGATGTAATTATAAGTAGATAACATACATTAAGCAAAGAGAGATAGGGCCAGCCCGATTAGAGAAGTCTACGCTTCACAAAAAGCTGTTGTCAATTAAGTCCTGGAAGGTTGTTGTATTCTTGCGAGTGAGTACGGTTACCAGTAAGCTCCGAGAGGTGTCGCTATGTTAGCTGCGGGATTGGCAACGATACACGTGTATTGCGTTCATATAGTTTCATGCGTTCATAGGGTACGATAACCACTTTAGATCAAGTATGTCGTATGCTTATATGCCGCCCAAAATTTACATAAAAGCATGACATTTTAAGTCATACATAATGCAATAGGATTCAATCCTTAGATCTTCAGGTTCTTTATGTCCACTAATAATATTTATGAAAACAGCCCGAAGAAAAATACAATTTCATCTAATTAATGTTTATTTTCCAATTTTATTGTCAATCTTTTTTCATAACACTCATTCCACACCGGAAACAGTAAAAAAGCTTATAAGCATACAGGCAACGTATTGCTATATATACAGAGAGTCTGAAAGGGAATGCGATGAATCATTGAATAAGGATAGGAACGAAATAATGTATCTTTTCATTATCCATCTTTTTTCAAACACCCGTTCCACACCGGAAATGGTAAAGAAGCTTATAAGCATAAAAACAAAGGTGACATTTTAATAATGCTAAATGCAGAGTGCCCGAAAGACGGTGTGATGAATCATCAAAGAAATATAGAAACGAAATGTTACACATCTTTTTATTGTCAATCTTTTTTCAAAACTGGAAAAAATCTACGCTTGATATTATAATAACGCTTTTAAGTATAAAAACAAAGGTGACAATGTAATGCAAACAGGGAGCCCTAAAGAGAACGCGATGAATCATTAAAGAAGTATAGAAACGGAATAATAACATCTTTTTACAAAAGTAAGTTTGACGAAACTACTGCACCTCATACTTTATATGTGAGTGAAGCCGCTGGATGTAGCTAGCGTGATATATATCACAGTATGACGTCTCTCATATAAAGGCTTGGTAAGCCTTCTTATTGTGCCTCACCGTCTCCGTCGAAGATTGTTTTGTCTGCTTTATGAGCGCTACGATACATCAGCATAATGTTTACAGACATAAAGACCTATTGTCGTTTATAGTGATTGAAATTATAAATATCTTGAAAATAGATGATAACTGCTAGGAGTTAAGATTCACTATTGTATTACTATACTACGATTTTCAAAAGAATATCATAATTATTTGATAGAAATATGTATGTATATCTTCACGCCAGGTCCCTTGCGGGGTAGGCCGAGTCATCCGAGCGCCATAACACGTGATCGTTGCACAACTCACTCGCTTCTTTAACATTTGTAGCTCTTTTCATGCACGCTCGTCAGTTCTTAGGCCTCCTGACATCACCTTCTTATAAAACATGACCAATTTGTTCATAGTAGGTGAATATTCGTCTTTCTCAGCTCCTACATCCTTCCAGTTTCACATATATATATATTTTTATACTACGTCCGGAGGCATGCAAGCATACGGCCCACCTGATGTAAAGCGGGTACGGTAGCCTATTAACGCTAGCGATATATTAAGTATCACTCGCGCGATGCCTCCTCTGCTGCTTACACAGAAACTCCTTGGGAGCTTACTGGTGATCTCACTCACTCGCAGGAACACAAACACCCTCAAGGGAGTTGTTATTTGGCTGCGGTTGTAAGGTGACAGTACATCCCCAGGCGGGCTGCTTTTATGCGCCCTACCTCTTTTAAAACGTCCAGACCAAGACAAACAGACGTTTATGCACACAAATGTTCGCCTTGTGTGGGAATCGAACCCACGAGCGCTGGTGTCAAAGTCGCGTCATTCACGACTGAGCTCATCATAAATATACTTTATTTGAAGAATGTTCATTCATTTGAAGAACATCTAACAAGTATATATACCGGCCAGTCCTCTTGTCTTTCTTATCTTTTAAAAAGAATGTCACCTAGTAATCCATATCCGGTCACATATCCTGTCGGCCGCGAGATAAGCAACCCAGCAGTATGGTATGTAAAGTGTCAATAATACCTAGTGTGGAATCATTAAATATTCTATTGCGATACCATACATTCTTTTCCAGCACGCCGCGCCGCCGCTATGATGTAACCCGTCTGGTCTGCCTCGAAAAGCTCGAGCTATATTAGACTTTGTACCAACCTTATTTTTGGAATCCTCGGGTTATTCCTTTAAAGTGCCATTATTTCTATCGAATACTATTAGAACTCGAATAGTAGTGGAAAGTGGGGTAATTAAGAATGTCGGGTAATTAGAAACGGTCGAATATCAAACGCCGCACTACACTGTCCGTACACATTTAAATAGACACGCTTGGCGTCCCTTAGTGCGCCCCCGAAAGTGTCCGAGGTGAGTCGGGCAATATTTTTACGTACTTTTGTTATATTTTTTTTTCGTAAATCGAAATGAATGTAAAAAACTGCTCTTTGAGCTATAAAACATCAAATTTTGAAACTATCTCACATGCAATGTCTGTTTATAAATTCCATATAGCTTTAAGTTCACCGAATATAATATTGGCAGTAACGGCCAGTGTGATTTGAACCTACGTCAGGTAATTAGGAACGGCGTCAGGGGGGTAATGGGAACGTTCCTAATTACTCCTATTAGTTGATATATCATGATTGCTCATGTAAAAATGTTCTAATGCCTGAAATTGTTTTAGACACCTACCTAGATAGATAGAGTTCATCCTTATACACTGGAACCGCAATGGTCGCGTACTGTGCGATTCCAATACCGAGAACTATTAAGTTGTGGAATGAGCTCCCTGCCGAGGTTTTCCCAAGTACGAGTATGACAGTATGAGGTTCTTCAAGAAAGGCGTGAAGAGGCTTCTACAGGGTCGACAACGCAAGAGTGACACCCCTGGTGTTGCAAATGTCCATAGGCTGCGGTAACTGCTTACCATCAGGCAAGCCGTATGCTTGTTTGCCACCTTAGACGTATAAAAAAATATTACTAAATAAAAACCACAACGAGATATAAAATTGAAGATCTTCGCCGTGCAATACAAGATGTTAGTAGTAACCAGCTTACTCTGGGCAAAGCAGCCATCAAATACAATGGGGTTAGAGTGGCTGGCATTTATCCTATTAATACGGACAAGTTTAAAGAATGTTTTGAAAACATGTCATCGAATCTAACATCAGTTAAACTCAAGAAACAAGTTCATCCGTTGGCGAAACTGCAGCTGAGCAATGCTTGAATGAACTCATTGACAGTAAGAGTCAAAATGCCACTTCTGTTATAGAAAATCAAACTGATATGGATATGACCACTAATACAGCTCCTTTATCCTGTGAATCTTGCTAAAATTACGAATATACCTGTCGTTCCTAAAATAACAACGTCTTAATTAACTACGAGTAAAAAAATATACCTGTCGTTCCTAAAATAACGACGTACTTAAAGTAACGTCTTAACGATTTAGTAAACAGCATTCTCAAATTTTATCCTACGCACCTATGAAATGTCTATTAGAAGAAAAACCGAAAGGACAAGTTCAGAAGAAAATTAAAAACCTGAAAGTTCAAACGAACAAAACCACTAAAATTACTAAAATGAAGCTACAATTTAAAGGTAAAGGAATCAGAAAGAGGGTTGAAGAGGGCGTTCGAAGAAACTGAGAATAAAAAGGAGTATAAGGTATTGTAAATTCTACAAAGAAAAATATGAATCTCCACCTATAGAAGACTGGATTATGTACGCCATTTGTAGCAACTGGGCACATGATAAATGTACCATTCGGTCAATCTAGTACCTAATGGTTACGTCTGCGATTTCTGTCAAATAAATAATTATATAAATTTAAATATAAGTAAATATTTAGTTGATTATATCGTTCGCAATTACCCCGCGTCGTTCCTATTTCCCCTGCGGACTGATCTCAAGTACCCCACAGGGTATTGGGTAAATAAGAACGGCAGTGTTTTTAATTTCTTTAAATTTTTGATCATAAATTTTATTTACAAGAAATTAAATCAATAATTGTTTTTGTAGGTAGATAAATATTATATGCAATTTGATCTAATCAGATTTGTTTGCTTCCGCCACCAATTAGTTCATGCGCCCTAGCGGCCGGCACCCACCCACTACTGTTAGTAAGTGCAACATAATTGGTGGCGGAAGCACACAAAGAAGGTTAGATCAAATTGCATGTAAATTTGACTTTCGCAAAATAACGCCTGAATCTATTAACTAGATAAATATTATACTCGTACAATTATAGGTAAATATTAATGTTGCAATAAAAGTTGATTATATTTGTGATTTCTTTTAACATTTTAGTGTTATATGTTAGGTGTTCCCATTTACCCCACTTTCCCCTATCGTATTCTACAATTATACGTAGGGCATATAAGAAATAAGTTGAACAAAATAACGTATTTTTTTTTTATTTTTCAAAACACGAGACAGCACTGATCGGACGCCATGTTTTCCAAGTGTTAATTGATGCCATCACGGCCTCTTCCGACTTCGTAAATGTCAAACCTCTATGAAATCTTAGATTGTATGGAAAATAAAGAATACGTGCGAGTATATAGTAATATATACACGATGGGTCACGAGCAAAGTAGCATTGTCATGGTGCAAGAGTTAATGGCCTGGTTTTCGTAAACAAATGGGGATTGACCAGTCAGCATTATCACTTCTTTGATCTCCGGGTAGGGTTGGGCAAACGGGACCCGTGCGAGAGAAAAAAAGGCAATCGTTTTTCCCCCTGCGTTTGTTTTTCCCACCTGTCTGAATTTTGTTTACCTGTTTTATTTTTTGTATAACGAATCATAGATATGCTGTTTTGTCTATGGTTCAAAGTAACTTTGCATTTATTGTGACTATGGCGTGAATACTACTGGAATTTCGGTTGTCGTATTCGTTTTATGCTACGTCGGGAAGGATATAAGCATACGCCCACTTGATGTAAAGCCGTTACCGTAGCCTATGAACGCCTGCAATACATTAAGTATCACTCGCGCGACGTTACTTCAACAGCTAACACAGCAACTCTTTAGCAACATCTTTGTGCACCAATCAACATGAGTACGTTTCATGTCGCTGTCATTAATTCGAGAGGAATCCAATGCAACAGTGTTTCCTAAATGTTAAACGTGTCGTGTATTTTAAATGGGCTCATATCGAATTCCAAATATCCTCGAATCACCTCGTAGTTAATGTGTCAATTTTCTTCAAGGATCCGCTTATCGGTAAGTAATTGCGTTTTACTGAGTAGTCGAAATTCAAATATGATGAGCACTAAGCGCGCAAAACTTTATATGTGCTAAGGCTGGTATTTTTTATACATAAAATAGTCATTAAACAAATTACAAGTCAAAAACCGTAAATAGTAGCAAAATAGACCTGTGGTCGACCGATTCGAGACATAGTTTTGGATAGTTTAGGTCGCCTATAAGTTAGGTACTTTGAACTATCCAGGAATTCAAAGCACCTACATAACTTCTGCTTAAAAGGAATTTAAGGACTTTTATCTTTGGGAATGATTTCTGAGATTTCCAATGGTTTTCCGACGTGCTAAGAGGAATGGGCTCATATTTTAGGCGTCGGTAGTCCATTAGTGACGCGGGAGCGCCAACCAATACGGCGGGGGAATCTGCAGTGACAAGGCCGTTCACCCCGCGTGCAACCAACCCCTCGTTTTTGTTATAAAATCAATATAACGTATTTGAGGGTTTCTCAGCAGTAAGATGTACCTACCGAGCTTCGTGTGAGCATGTATGCTCGCTTATTGCAAAATAGCACGGCTAACTTCTGGCTATGACTTAGATGGCGCGTGCTTTGCATTTTAAGTCGCCCGTGCCACTGTCTGGTTTTCGAAATAGGTTTCTGAATGCACAATGTTCCATTTTTGGGTATATGTACTAAAGGGTTCTAACGGAACCCTATTGCAAAGGCGACTTCACTGACTCTCCGTCTGTTTCTTGTTTCTTTTGATGCGTAATTGTTAAGTTGGAGATTTGTAATTTTTATAGAATATGTATTACTAATAGGTATAGCTCAGTGGATAAAGAGCTGACCCATTATCTGATCCGCGTTCGAATCCTGGCGTGGGTATGTACTACTAAATTCGAGTTTTCGGATTAATGTACACTTACGTACATATTTGTAATTAGCTCGGCGGTGAACGAAAATATCGTGAGATGTCCAAGAAACTATATTTTAAAAGACTTGTGATCTAAACTAAAGAAGATAAAAAGATAAAAATCTTTATTTGCCATTGCGCCCTCGCGGGCACTTAGACGCGTCTTACATTTTTTGCAATATAATCTTATAGTATCTTATTTAATTCTCGTATTTTACTTTTTTTCCTTTTTTTAAAATCTACTAGCATTTCGGAAATGACCGTTGGCGAAGAAGAAATGCCGAAAGTAACTTGCCAATATAGGTCTCTTTTTAAATTGTTTATTAGATATTACAAAAAAAAATTACATATGCATATTGGTACAATAATAATATCATATGGTAAAATTAAAGATTATTAAGGACAGATAGTCTGTGCATAATTATTTCCAGAGGTCAAAAGGTCTGCTTTTCCCTGTGTGTTTTGTAGGTCTAATGGCAATCGCTCTATATCAAAATCAGTATATTCGTCAAATCCTTAGTCTAAGGTAGCGGTGCCGATGCTTGTGGATTAAGACACGAGACAACGCTAAGAAGAAGTCTAATTTAATACTTAAATGTAGTAACAGATATATTGTCTATGTGGCCTAAACTAAAGAGATAACATCAGCAAACATACTGTAATATTAACTAGCGTATTAAGGGCAGTAAAGAGGGAATTACAAACAAAAGACTATACAAAATTTAATAAGTTTAGTAAAAATACATGCATTCAATTACTTAGTAAGCAAAAAATAAAATTAAAAAATCGGCCAAGTGCGAGTCGGACTCGCACACGAAGGGTTCCGTACCATTATCTTTAAAAACGGCAAAACAAACACGTTTGTTGTATGAGAGCCCCCCTTAAATATTTGTTTTATTTTAATTTAATTATTTATTCTTAAAGTGAATATATAACTAAATATTCTGTGATTATTTCAAGCATCTACCTGTTGCCGTTATCTATATCGAGCAAAAATGAGCAAAAAAATCGGCCAAGTGCGAGTCAGACTCGCGCACGAAGGGTTCCGTATCATTATCTATAAAAACGGCAAAAAAAATCACGTTTGTTGTATGGGAGCCCCCTTAAATATTTATTTTATTCTATTTTTTAGTATTTGTTGTTATAGCGGCAACAGAAATGCATCATCTGTGAAAATTTCAACTGTCTAACTATCACGGTTCATGAGATACAGCCTGGTGACAGACGGACGGACGGACGGACGGACGGACGGACGGACGGACGGACGGACAGCGGAGCCTCAGTAATAGGGTTCCGTTTTACCCTTTGGGTACGGAACCCTAAAAATTACGTTTGTTGTATGGGAGCCCCCTTAAATATTTATTATATTCAATTTTTTAGTATTTGGTCTTATAGCGGCAACAGAAATACATCATCTGTGAAATTTTCAATTGTCTAACTATCACGGTTCATGAGATACAGCCTGGTGACAGACGGACGGACGGACGGACAGCGGAGCCTCAGTAATAGGGCTCCGTTTTACCCTTTGGGTACGGAACCCTAAAAATGGTTTTCTTCGATGATTTTTTAAGATAAGGTTTTCCTTATCCATGTTTTTTTTCTTTCTACATCCATGTTTTATTTCTTTCTACATGCAAAAGCATTCTACGTTAGTTTGAACATGTAGAAACAAAGCAAGATGAAATAATGATGAAATAGGTATACCTACAATGGGAAAGTATATTTAGGAGCCGATAAAGATCAAGGCTCACCTATCATGACCAAATTGGTCGTTTTTTATAAGAAGATGATAACAGGAGCCCAAACAACCGGCGAGCGTGTATGTAAACAGCTTTGAATGTTAAAGAAGCGAGGACGGTGTCCCGTGACTTATGGCGGTCTCTCCGCCTACCCCGCAAGGTTCGAGAGTGAAGATATACATACATACAATGACTTCTTTAGCTGGTTTGTGATGCTAATGTCGGATTACGTAATCAAATATAATATATAGACTCTTAGTTATGAAGGCCATACAACCTGCTTTGCGTTCATGTATGAACCTGTTTGTGAGTAACAATGATGAAATTTAATACGTAAGCCGGAAAGTACCTACGACCCAAAAGATGTACAGCAGTTACCATAGCTTATGAACGCTTGCAATGTATCATAGCGCGATATCACCGCTACTGGTAACAACTCCTTGCAAGCTTTCTTTTGGTTAGAAGTTGGGCTCACTCACTCGCAGGAACAAAACAATCCTCCAAGGAGGTGATATCAGACTGCGGTTTTGTCTGGGGTGAAGGTACTTATCAAGACAGGCTGCTTTGATGCTTCCTGCTTATCTTAAACTTACCTCTCAGATACAGTTTGACATAGGATTTATGCTTTATATACAACTAGCTAGCTAGCTTCACACGGGTGATATGATCGCTACCAAACTTCACAGGATCACCTGCTGGGCTAACGTGAAGATTCACTGAAAATTTCATCAAAATCTGCCCAGCCGTTTTTGAGTCCATAGAGGACATACAGACAAACATTCATCTTTGTATATATAGAAGATAATATCTTTTTGGCTTGAACCGAGTATTTTCTATATAATTCTATCTATCTATAACTTCGCGCCAAATCCCTTACGGGGTAGGCAGAGAGAACCGAGCGCCACGTGACTCGATCCTTACATACCTCACTCGCTTCTTTAACATTCATTGCTCTTTTCATGCACGCTCGCCGGTTTCTAGGGCTCCTGACATCACCTTCTGATAGAACACGACCAATTTGATGTGTATGTATCTTCACGCCAGGTCCCTTGCGGGGTAGGCAGAGAGAACCGAGCGCCATAAGACGCGGTCCTTACACACTTCACTCGCTTCTTTCACATTCATAGCTCTTTTCATGCACGCTCGCCGGTTCCTAAGGCTCCTGACATCACCTTCTGATAAAACACGACCAATTTGGTCATGGTAGGTTAGTCTTGGTCTTCCTCGGCTCCTACATCCTTCCACTTTCGCATTGTATATCTGTTTCGTCATTCTTTCATCTTGCATTCTTTCTACATGTCCGAACCAACGGAGCATGCCCTTTCTTATCTTAACACCGACACTCTCTTTCAGTCCAACTCTCTTTCGTACGTCATAATTTCGAACGCGGTCAGCAAGCGTTATGCCACAAATTTTTCGCAGTGCTCGCATCTCGACCGCATTTATTCTACTTTCATGCTCTCTCTGCCATACCCAGCTCTCACTTCCATAAGTTAGCGTTGGGATTAACACCGCGCTGTGTACAGCGAGCTGTGCCTTCTGGCTTAGATTTCGGCTGTCAAACAGTTTACCCAACGCACCATTCACGCTATTCCCTGCACTCACTCGTCTCTCCACATCAGCGGTGTACCTTCCATCGCTTCTAAAAGCGCTTCCAAGATATACAAACTCATTCACTTGCTCCAACACTACATCATCAACCGTAATCCTAGTGTTCGTTCTGGTTGTCTCTCTTTCAACTACCATTATTTTGGTTTTCTTCGCATTCAATTGTAAGCCTTTCTTCATACAATCGTCTTTCATTGTTGTGACTAGTGTTTGCAGTTCGGATGATGATTCCGCTATTAATACTGCGTCATCTGCATAAAGCAGGCAGTTAACCACTGAGCCACCCATTCGCATTCCCACATTCATATTTCTCATTCTCTGAAGACAACTGTCCAGATACAGGATGAATAGCCGAGCCGACAGCACGCATCCCTGTCTGACACCAATATTGGTATCAAACCAGGGTGATAAGCTGCCGTCCACTCTCACACATGCTGTGCAATCCTCATAGGTGGATTGCACAGCACGTAGAAGGTCACCGTCAATCCCATATCTGGGCAAGATGTTATTTGACCAATTTGATCATGGTAGGTAAGTCTTGGCCTTCCTCGGCTCCTACATCCTTCCACTTTTGCATTGTATATCTGCTTAGTCATTCTTTCATCCTGCATACTTTCCACATGTCCGAACCAACGGAGCATAATATATAATTCTATATAATTAATGCATGCAAAAAGCCCTTAGTCATTGTAAAAATAACCCAAAATTAAAATAATAAAAAACCGGTATTCACGTGACAAATGAAATGATGAAAAAAAAATGGTTTTTATCATTTAATGTAATGGAATCCTAAAAAATACATATTTACGGTATCTACCCGTCATCGTGGTTATTTTTTTTTTTATATGGAATTTGATCTTACCTGCGACCTGACGACCGCAGCAGCCGAGGCAGAGACTACCGAGCAGCCATGGCAGCGTCGGCATGTTGCATTTACTAACGGTAGTGGGTGGTTGCCGGCCGGCGCTAGGCCGCATGAACTAATTGGTGGCGGACGACTTTCGCAAAATAACGCCTGAATCTATTAACTATTTTTTTTTATAACGCTGGGAGGCATACAAGCATACGGCTCGCCTGATGTCAATCTATTACCGTAGCCTATAAATGCCTGAAACACATTAAGTATCACTCGCGCGATGGCACCTGATAAGCCAGCTACTCAGTAGGGGCTCACTAGTGACCTCGCTTACTAGCAGGAACACTACAACCCTCCAGGGAGTTGTTATTTGGTTACGGTTTTCTGTGACGTGGAGGTACTTCTAAACGGGCTACTTCAATGCGCTCTATCTATTTTAAAAACATCTAAACGGAGACAAAATGTAATAATGTCAAATTAATGTAATTATCTATTTATAAAAGGAAGTGTCGGTGTTAAGATAAGAAAGGGCATGCTCCGTTGGTTCGGACACGTAGAAAGAATGCGGGACGAAAGAATGACGAAACAGATATACAATGCAAAAGTGGAAGGATGTAGGAGCCGAGGAAGGCCGAGACTAACCTACCATGACCAAATTGGTCGTGTTTTATCAGAAGGTGATGTCAGAAGCCCCAGGAACCGGCGAGCGTGCATCAAAAGAACTATGAATGTCACAGAAGCGAGTGAAGTATGCAAGGACCGCGTCTTATGGCGCTCGGTTCTCTCTGCCTACCCCGCAAGGGACTTGGCGTGAAGATATACATACATACATACATCTATTTATATATCAAAGTATTTCTCCCATCGGATACATAGAAATACTTAATTGTTAATTAAGATGTAGCGAAGCTGACCATTGAGGATAAGGAAATCCCTGATGTTAGCTGAGGTGTTTTGTTTGGTCTTAGCGGGTAAGTCAGGGCTACTGGGATCCCGATAATGCTTTTAGTGGGTATTAAGGACTTTTTCAACGATTTCTTCAAATAAGGAGGCTTTATGTTTGCCGTTTATTTTATTTATTTCTATATTACTTGTTATTGTTGTTGCGACGAGCTTGATGGCGCAGTGGTGAAATGCGTTGTTACGCTACTTTGACACCAACGCTCGTGGATTCGATTCCCACACAGTACAAACATTAGTGTGGATGAACATGTCTGTTTATCTTGGTCTGGGTGTTTTCTATGTATAATAAGCATATATTTACAAAAAAAAAATGTATTTCGTATGTTTATCAGTTGTCTAGTACCCATAACACAAGCTTCGCTTACTTTGGGGCTAGGTGGCGCTGTGTAATTTGTCCGACAATATTTATTTATTGTTAGGTTTTTTTTTATACTACGACTGATAACAAACAAGCATACGGTCCACCTGATGTAAAGCGGTTACCGTCGCCTACGAACGCTAGCAACGAAAAGAATGTCGCCAGCGCGTTGTCACCCCCGCTGTCAACACACAACTCTTCATCTTCTGTTGACGTCACTCACTCGCAGGAACACAACAACCCCCCAGGGAGTTGTTATTTGACTGCCGTCTTCTGTGACGTGGAGGTTATTGTTATTAGTCCAAAAGTTATATTATTTTTTTATAAGTTTACGTTTCAAGGCCATCTAAGCCACTCTGTGTGTATGTATCTGGGATTGCGCACGAGCTCAGTGGCGTTGTGGTTAATAACGCTGCTTTGGCATAAGGGCTCGTCGATTCGAATACCACACAAGACAAATATTTGTGTGCATGAAAATGTCTGTATATCTTGGTATGGGTGTTTTAAGGGAGGTAGGGCTCATCAACGCAGCCCGTCTGGGGAAGTACCTCCATATCACAGAAAACTGCAGCCAAATATCAATTCCCGGGAGAGTTGTTGTGTTCCTGCGAGTGAGTGAAGTCACCAGTAAGGTCCTAAGTTGCTGTGTTTAGCAGCAGAGGAAACATCGCGCGAGTAATACTTAATGCATTGCAAGCGTTCAAAGGGTACGGTAACCGCTTTACATCAGGCGGGCCGTATGACCATATTATTATACGCCTCCCGTACAATAATATGGCCATACGGCCCGCCTGATGTAAAGTGTTGCATAAAAAAAAAAATGATAATTGTAGGTGTAGGTAGGAATATATGCAAGGACCGCGTCTTATGGCGCTCGGTTCTCTCTGCCTACCCCGCAAGGGACTTGGCGTGAAGATACATACATACATACATACAGGTAGGAATAATAGTATCTAAGTATACAATATTTTGGATTAGAAGCTTTAGGATTGCAATTCTCGTTAAGGTTTTGATATCTCGAATGTATTTCTTATACCACCCGTATTACATACAATGTACTTTATCTTATATGTGTGTACATAAATAAAAATATGTAAGGAATAAGTTAACATAGAGCAAAATTTAAATAAAAACTAGGACTCGCTACTTCGATGGTAATGCGTTGAAATTAATTATTTCAGAGCCTTTTATCGCAAAAACACTGGATATTTTTCTACTTTCTTAAAATATTGTAAACTAGGTGGGGCGGTATATTATAAATAAATAAATATTCTCGTACAAATTTTTAAGAGCCATCTAGTCTCAAACTAAACAAAGTTTGTGCTATGGGTAGTAAACGACTGATAAGCGTATATGATCACATTTTTTGTAAATACATATAATCAGCGACATATCAAAAGATAGACACGTTATACACCAATAGATATTATTGTAGTTTAAAATGGCGCAATTAGTACTATATCTAAATACAGTTATTTATTATGACACTTTGCTCTAACAAAGAGACAAATGATATGGCATACCGATAGAAAGAGATGAATATATAGCTTAAAATATTTATGTTTTGTGGCGAAGTACGTATAGCCGCGACGCAAGAGCGTGGCCAACTGAATGCAAGTTGGGTAATTACCTTACTTTCGAATTGTCATTTTAAATCGTAAATAACTATAACAACATCTTAACATATAATTGCATAGAAAAGTCCCCGAAACTAACAGTCATGTTCACGCACACAAATATTTGCTTTGCGCGGGAATCGAATTCTAGTTTCCTGAGCATCGGCTATTTCCCCACCGGGCTCATCAAATAATGTCTACACGCAAGGCACATTTCCTTGCTTCCCATTTAGGTTGTGGAGTCTGATTAAGCTCAAAATCTAATCAAGGCATTGTAATAATACTACAATTAAAAAAACAGCTTCATTGTTTCATTGATTTGGAAGAGAGTTTTTTTTTTATACAACGTCGGGTTGAGTCGAGTTGAGTACAAACTTCGTTTTTGTACCTACTCACAGATTTACACACACATACATGCTCAAAATTGTAATAAGCAATGTAATACGTACTATTGAAAAAAAAACAGCTTAATTGCTTCATTAGTTTGGAAGAGAGATATAGGACGAGTTCCCAATTCATTCTACCTACGAGTATATAACTTTTTAACAGCCTTTCTTATTCAAATTTTATTGTTGTCAAATTAACAATAAAGTTTGAATTACGACCTTAGCACTAATTAAAATAACTTCCGCTCGAATGGAAAGTCAATAACTATTTCAATTAGACTATAAGTTTAATAAAATATCGGGCGCATGCATTTAATTTCACAATAAAAAGTTTCTTTATTAAAAACTTTTTTAATGTCATTATTGACGTATAACTAAAATGTCCTATAATAAAATTAGAAAAAGCGATTATGCCCGTGACTTATAAAAGCCAGAGGACTTCTTCCCGCGCTTTTGACGAATGACATTGTTGTAATACTTGAAATTTTTACAATTCAGTATAAAATTAGTTGTATGTGACAATTTCGATAGTATTTTGTAACATAAGTGCTAGTGAAATTATACTGTAATGAAAAACCTCAAATATAACACGTTTATGCACTTTTTGGAAGACGTGAATAAGTTCATCAAGAATACCTTGTAAAAAACACTATCATTTTACGGGTGTTATGTAAATTGGGTTGATTGGGTCTAAGTATCCATCCCAAACACTTTTTCCGCATAGTTCCTGAAGCTGGAACATAGAATTAAGATTTTCAAATGGTTCTAAACTGAAGACTTGGCTGTATGGGCTAGATCCCTTTGCCTTTCCCCTCGGGGATAAAAAGAACCAAAAAAAATTATAAAAGCCATACGGGACTTCTTCCCGCGCTTTTGACGAGTGACATTGTTCTTATACTTGAAATTTTTACAATTCAGTATAAAATTAGTTTTGTGGGACAATTTCGATAGTATTTTGTACCATAAGTGCTAGTGAATTTATACAGTAATGAAAAACTCAAATATAACACGTTTATGCACTTTTTGGAAGACGTGAATAAGTTCATCAAGAAAACCTTATAAAATCACTATCGTTTTATGAGTGGTATTTAAACAGGGTTGATTGGGTCTAGGTACCCTTCCCAAGTATTTTTTCAGCAGAGTTCCTGAAGCTGGAACATAGAATTAAGATTTTCAAATGGTTCTAAACTGATGACTTGGCTGTATGGGCTAGATCCCTTTGCCTTTCCCCTCGGGGATAAAAAGAACCAAAAAAAAAAAAAAGCCATACGGCCCGCTTTGCATGTCTATTGTGAGGTTATTAACAAGCAAGTATAATAAAAAACATTTAATAAAACCACATTAATAAATGTTTGAACAAATAATAATTTGAACCTTTCGCTTACCATACGACAGTCGAAATACATAACTTCAAAAAGAAACTCCATGATTACAGACAGTTAAATGTCACTACCCACTAAACGATTTTCTCCCTGATAAAATTGATTTACAAAATATAACGTGACTCCAATTATTAAGAAGGTATACCTACTATTAGACGTCGTTCACAAATTAACTTACCACTCGACTGTGATTTTTTTTTTTCAGCTCATGCTCAGCATAGTAACTCCGCTTCGCCTGTTGATAAGCGAAAAGAGGAGCCCAAATTGCAGCGGCAACTGACAAAGAACTAAACTGTCCTGCCAGTTGACGCTACCATGCTGGGCCGCAAGGTGCTTCTTCACGCTTCTTTTGAAGGATCCCATGTTGTAGGAAGGAGGAAACACATGTGCAGGCAAAGCGTTCCACTTTTTAATAGTTCGACAGAGATAGGAGTTGCCAAACTTCTTAGTACGAGAAAAAATGTCCTCAACAGTGGAATGATGACATCGCGTATGAAGGTAGGTATTCACACAACGCTGTGTTTAAGCGCCTAAACATCTCAGCGATTGGAACGTAATGACCAATGGGAGAATATTTTAACCAATAAGTACGGTAGATGCCGCGACGTTGATACAAACTAGCCAACGAGTATTAGATGTACTTTATTACCCCCCCGACCCATAGCGGTGAATGTAATTACTACGCAATATCTGTCTCTCGGGTCTCCACAGGTTACTTCCTTCATGACGTCATCCATGCATGCTTTAATGTATTGTATTCCATGTTGTTATACCTGTAATTCGTAATAATTTTATTTTGAAAAATATATTTATCGTGGAATTTTATGTTAAATTTATGCGGCATTAATAGCAGAATCACCATCAGAACTGCAAACACTAGTTACAATAATGAAAGATGATTGTATGAAGAAAGGCTTACAATTAAATGCGAAGAAAACCAAGATAATGGTATTTGAAAGAGAGACAACCAGAACGAACACTAGGATTATGGTTGATGATGTAGTGTTGGAGCAAGTGAATGAGATTGTATATCTTGGAAGTGCTTTTAGCAGCAATGGAAGGTACACCGCTGATGTGGAGAGACGAGTGAGTGCCGGGAATAGGGTGAATGGAGCGTTGGGTAAACTTCTAGGCAGCCGAAATCTAAGCCAGAAGGCACAGCTCGCTGTACACAACGCGGTGCTAATTCCAACGCTAACTTATGGAAGTGAGAGCTGGGTATGGCAGAGAGAGCATGAAAGTAGAATAAATGCGGTCGAGATGCGAGCATTGCGCAAACTTTGTGGCATAACGCTTGCTGACCGCGTTCGTAATGAAGACGTGAGAGAAAGAGTTGGTCTAAAAGAGATTGTCGGTGTTAAGATAAGAAAGGGCATGCTCCGTTGGTTCGGACATGTAGAAAGAATGCGGGACGAAAGAATGACGAAACAGATATACAATGCAAAAGTGGAAGGATGTAGGAGCCGAGGAAGGCCGAGACTAACCTACCATGACCAAATTGGTCGTGTTTTATCAAAAGGTGATGTCAGAAGCCCCAGGAACCGGCGAGCGTGCATGAAAAGAGCTATGAATGTCACAGAAGCGAGTGAAGTATGCAAGGACCGCGTCTTATGGCGCTCGGTTCTCTCTGCCTACCCCGCAAGGGACTTGGCGTGAAGATATACATACATACTATCACTCTCTTTGTCACATACCTTTCACTTTTCCACTCCCAGGTCACCCATAGTTCCTCATATATATTCATTCCGTTTCTTGTCCATTCCCATCACTCCACACATCAACCTAAGTGCAGTTTTTCTGCAGCAGTCATTAGTTTGCCCTCCCCCCAGTTCAACTGGAGTCGGCTCAGTAACAAAAACATACTTTTTATTCTCGATCGGACATCATAGAGTTTTTCACTTTTTTTACACTACGACGGGAGGTATACAAGCATACGGCCCACCTGATGTAAAGTTGCTTACGCAGCAACTCCTTGGGAGCTTACTGGTGACCTCACTCCCACGCAGAAACACAACAACCCTCTAGGTCTAGGGAGTTGTTATTTGGCTGCGGTTTTCTGTGAGGTGTAGGTACTTCCACAGACGGGCTGCTTTGATGCGCCCTACCTCTCTTAAAACATCCAGACCAAGACAAACAGATATGTTCATGCACACAAATGTTTGCTTTGTGTGGGAATCGAGCCCACGAGCGTTGGTGTCAAAGTCGCGTCATTCACGACTGAGCCACCGAGCTCGTCAAAATACTGTTTTCAATCATATAATTCTTCACACTTCATATATAATTGTCTGATACCTCTCAGCATATTTATTGAAACATATACTGGTAAAATACAAACACGTTTTAAATTTTCAATGATAAATTAAAAAAAAATCGGCCAAGTGCGATTCGGACTCGCGCACGAAGGGTTCCGTACCATTATCTATAAAAGCGCCAAAAAAATTGTTTGTTGTAAATAAAAGCGCGTTTGTTGTATGGGAGCCCCCCTTAAATATTTGTTTAATTTTAATTTAATTATTTATTCTTAAAGTGAATATATAACTAAAGATTCTGTGAATATTTCAAGCGTCTACCTGTTGCCGTTATCAATATCAAGCAAAAATGAGCAAAAAAATCACGTTTGTTGTATGGGAGCCCCCTTAAATATTTATTTTATTCTATTTTTTGGTATTTGTTGTTATAGCGGCAACAGAAATACATCATCTGTGAAAATTTCAACTATCTAACTACCACGGTTCATGAGATACAGTCTGGTGACAGACGGACGGACGGACGGACAGCGGAGCCACAGTAATAGGGTTCCGTTTTACCCTTTGGGTACGGAACCCTAAAAAGAAAAAAATGCGTACGAAGTGTCAACCTTAAGTTACGCTGTGTGTACTACGAATCGTTGGATGTACACATAGAGTAACTTCAAGCTTTGCCCTTTGTACCGTTCATAATGCGCACAAAATAAAACTGGTGCTGCAAGTGTCTAACATGACTGGTCGCTGTGTGTACAAGACAGATAGATTTTGTTGATGTTGTATTAAATTACTAGAAAAATTTCTGTTCATATCCTGATAATTGAACTTGAACATGAAAACACACTTCCAAATACTCATTGTAAATAGGCGCGTCATAGAACTGATGAATATATGACGGACAGAGATCTCTAGAATAGAGTAAGCACATACATTAATATTTCTTTAATTTTTCCACTTAACATCAATTATGTACCACTATACTGACTTAAGTTTATTTTAATGTCCATTAATGATTTCAAAAAACCAATATTAGAAAATTTATATCGCTGATGGTCATTTTCTAAATGCTGGTAAATTAAAGAAATAACCGGTTGAGAATGCGCAAGCTTGCATTGCCAGAGGAACACCTGGCTCGTCAATTATATAACGCAAACGCACGGACAAACGCACAGACAAACATATAGAATTCATATAGGAACGGTGTTCCTGAAAATAAATAAATAAATAAATAAATAAATATTGTCGGACAAATTACACAGCGCCATCTAGCCCCAAAGTAAGCGAAGCTTGTGATATGGATACTAGACAACTGATAAACATACGTAAATACATTTTTTTTTTGTAAATACATACTTATTATATATAGAAAATACCCAGACCAAGACAAACAGACATGTTCATGCACACAAATGTTTGTCCTGTGTGGGAATCGAACCCACCAGCGTTGGTGTCAAAGTAGCGTAACAACGCGTTTCACCACTGCGCCACCGAGCTCGTCACTAAAAGTGAAAACTAATACAAATTAATAATATAGAGTTAACATATTGTTTTCAAAAATATAAAACGTGTCTAAGTATTCGCAAGAGCACAATTACAAAACAATTTTTAGGGTTCCGTACCCAAAGGGTAAAACGGAACCCTATTACGGAGGCTCCGCTGTCCGTCCGTCCGTCCGTCCGTCCGTCCGTCCGTCCGTCCGTCCGTCCGTCTGTCACCAGGCTGTATCTCATGAACCGTGATAGTTAGAGAGTTGAAATTTTCACAGATGATGTATTTCTTTTGCCGCTATAACAACAAATACTAAAAAATAGAATAAAATAAATATTTAAGGGGGCTCCCATACAACAAACGTGATTTTTTTTGCCGTTTTTGTAGATAATGGTACGGAACCCTTCGTGCGCGAGTCCGACTCGCACTTGGCCGATTTTTTTTAACTTTTCTTGGAAAAATTCACCTCTTCGTCTAGGTGGGATTTGAAGCCACGACCTCTCGATTGTAGGTCGAGTGCTCTGTCAACTGAACTACCGGGACCATGTGACAGTACCAAATTTTTTCCATTTCTATGTTCGCTATAAAGCCGCGCTAGTGCCATCTACCTACTAGGTTTTGTAGAACCTTAGTGGACATAGCAAAAAGTAAAATAATAAACTAAACTACAAATTTATATAATTATTTCTATCATTTTACATATAATATTTCACTCACCACTAAAAAATACATCCACATTTTCTTACGTCGTGTTCTTACATAGTGTAGCACTGCCGTTCCGTTCAATCTTCTATTGAGGTGGGTTGCACAATTTGCTGCCCAGACAATGACACTATACAGACTACCGGCTATTTCGACTTTATGCAATCAGAACGACGTTTTGCTTACAAAGACTTTTGTAACTTAGTCTACGTGCCAAAAACGACGGTTGACAATTCAGACATGGATTATTCTACAATCTGTACAATTTGTCAATAAGGACCTTTTGGATGCTAGTCCTATTCAACCTGATCTTTTTTTACCTTTTTTAACCTTTGCTTAATCTTATCTTCTTCATTACTCGTGGTGTTAACGATGTGCTTTATCTGAATTTAAAAAAAAAAACTATTCTAGCTGTGCCCGCGACTTCGTCCGCGCGGAATTTAACAAAAAAGTTTTTGTTCAGTTATAATTTTATTTATTTGATTTCATTATAAGTACCTAAATAAGCAGAGTAAAATAGCGAACAGCAAAATAATAATTGATATGTATTATTTACTTCGTCCGCGTGGAATAGTTCATTTTTTATTATTTGTTTATATTAATAAAAATAAATAAAATTTCTAAAATAAAAGTAGCCTAAGTAACTCCTTATTACATCAGCTATCCGCCAGTGAAAGTCCCGTCAAAATCGGTCCAGCTGTTTCAGAAATTAGTCGAACGAACAGACAAAAATTGAAAAAATATTCATTTAGGTATACATCCATATGCAATGCAAAAGTGGAAGGATGATGGCAATCGCTCTCGTGTAAAAATCTCTATCTTCGTCAAATTCTTAGGCTTAGGTACCGCCAATTCTAATGGATTAGGAAACGCTCTAGGAAAGCTCCAGTACAATGTGGTATTGTACTGAAGCTTCATCATGCACGTGGGTTGTAGTGATACCAAGTGTAACATAGCGGCATAACGTACTTTAGAGCTAAAGCCAGCTTCACCAGCATGTGGAGTTCCGTCCTTATTAAGAAACGATGCTGACGATAGAGAAGGTGAGAAGCTAGAGAAGCACCTCCATCTAACAGAAAACAGTAGTCAAATAAACTAGCTATAGGGTAATTGTGTTCCTCTGAGTGAAGTTATCAGTAAATTTCTAAGAAGGCGCTGTTTAACAGCGGGGATGACAACGCGCGAGCCGTACTTCATGTATTGCAAGCGATCATTGGCTACGGCGGGCAATTTAAATGAAGTGGGCCGTATACTTGTTTGCCTCCGGACGTAGTATAAAAGAGAAGGATAATAATTTTATGACCTTCCAATACAAGTTAGTTGAAATTGTAAAATGTTTGATGAGCTCGCAACGCTAGTGGGTTCGATTCCCACACAGGACAAACATTTGTGTGCATGAACATGTCTGTTTGTTTTTGACTAGGTGATTTTAAGAGATAGGGTGCATCAAAGAAGCCCGTCTGGAGAAGTACCTCCACCCCACAGAAAACCGCGGCCAAATGACACCTCTCACGAGGCTTACTGTGTTCCTGCGTGTAAGTGAGGTCTCCAGTAAACGCCTAAGGAGTTGCTGTGTTAACAGAGACGGTAGCACGTGAGTAATGCTTTAATGTATTGGATGAGTTTATAGGCTACGGTAACCGCTTTACACCAGGTGGGTTGTATATTTGTTTGCCTCCGGATGTAGTACAAAAAAAAGGAGAATAATTATAAAAATATCCGATATTACGATGTTTTATCTATAACATTCCAATATCAAGTCGGTTGAAATTACAAAATGTTTTGATTCGATGCATTTTAGTCTCCACAGAAACCACAAAGCTCCGAACTCCATTGAACTCTCCTGCTTTTTTTTTCTTACTCAAAAAATGAATTGAACGGAAATGAAACCACACAAACCGGTCCGGCTCGACGACTTGTACGGTCGGTTTGAACTGTTTTTGTTATACCTGCGTGGGACTTCTAAAGGCTCGGCGGAAGGCTCTGCGCAGACGTAGATACTCTGCGTTGCCTAGTCGGTACACCGCATGTTACATCTTTATATATATAACTAGCTGCTGCCCGCGGCTCCGCCCGCGTGGAGTCAAATAACGTAGCCTATGTGTTAATCCAGATCATATCTACGTGCCAAATTTTATTCAAATGCGTTCAGCCGTTTAAGCGTGAAAGAGCAACAAACATGCATCCATACATACAAACTTTCGCATTTATAATATTAGTAGGATTCTACTGTACGTGTGTATGTGACTGAACTCCTCCTAAACAACTGGACCGATTTTGATGAATTTTTTTGTGTGTGTTCAAGGGGATTCGAGAATGGTTTAGATTCATAATTGGACCCGGTAGGTGGCGCTGTAATCGGGTTACAGGATTTATTGTTTTTATTTTCGGACAGCCATGGCAACGTCTGTCGGGTCCGCTAGTGAATTTATAAATTACTGCCGTGACGGTCACATAAAACGAATCGTTATTGAATTTTGATATGTTGGGTTGCCAAAAATATCATTCAAATTGATTATCCATAATCATATAAGTCGACATTACGACCATACTTGTATATATTTTTAATACTCAAATAATAGCATGACGACGAAATGTTTGCACATCGATAGAACGATAAAACATGCGTATGCACTAATTAAATACATAAAATCTAAAAATGTACCTACCATGTTTTGTGTAAATAAATATTTATTATTATTATTATTACGTATTAACTCAATCCACGGCTACTAGTTGGGAGGTAAATAGGAAAGCGCATCTCTTATTGGCTAGTTCGTGGATCAACATGGCGTCTTTTAACGATTTATTGGTTAAAATATTCTTCCATTGGTCGAATCGTTGAGATATATTTGGATATAAATTATACTATAAATTTGTAAGCGCGGAGTGCCTTCATACGCTTTTATAAGATAGGTAGAGCGCATCAAAGCAACCCGCCTGGTGAAGTGCCTCCACCTCACAGAAAACCGCAGTCAATAACAACTCCATGAAGGGTTGTTGTGTTCTTTCCTGTGAGTCAGGTTACCAGAAAGTCCCTAAGGAGTTGCTATGCTAGCCGAGTAGATGGCATCGCTCGAGTGATACTTAATGTGTTGCGAACGTTCATTGTAACTGCTTCCATTAGGTGAGCCGTATGCTTGTATGCCTCCCGACGTTGTATAAAAAAAAGTTAAGTGATTTATCGGTTTGTGGTATGCCGCGATACGAAAACTGTGGTTGTTGTCTCTACACCAATCGGACACCGATTTTGTATAGATGGGACACCATCATACAAAACGTGTCGGATACAAAAGTGTCTACGTTTGCGCAGAGCCTAATGGCAGGCTCGTCTTTTGTTAGTAGGTACCTGTATAACCTACCATTGTAAAATCTGAGGCAAATATAGTTTATCGTACAAAGTGTGGCATACAGTTCGCCTGATGCAAAGCTATTTCTGATACGCTTGTAACAAAATAAGTATTTTTTATACAACGACTCATTTGTTATGTGATGGATCTTCTTCAGACGGGCTGTTTATTAAACAGCTGTGCTGTACATTTCAGAACCTTTTTGCCAGAACCTTGTTTTTTTTTATACCACCAAGATGGCAAATGGCCTGCCTGATGGTAAACAGCCACCGTAGCCTATGGAGATTTGCAACACCAGGGGTGTCACTCATGCGTTGCCGACCCTAACCCGTTTGCAAGTACGCATAGTGTACGTACAGTTTTATTACTGTTATCTATTTTATATATTTTTTTTGTTATGCTAAGATGGATAGCAAACAAGCATACGGTCCGCCCGATGTAAAGCGGACAAAAAGAATATCGCGAGCGCGTTGGCACCCCCGCTGTCAACACAGCAACTCCTCATCTTCTGGTGATCTCATTCACTCACAGGAACACAACAATCATCCAGGGTGTTGTTATTTGGCTGCCGTCTTCTGTGAGGTGGAGGCTAAGGTGGGGCTGACGTCGTGCCCTACCTCTCTTTCGCCCGAGTCTCGTCAGTTGATAAGCAGGGTGCACCACGTGCAAGTGAGGTTGGCTTTGGCTCTAAAGCTGGCATTGTGCCACTTACACTTACTGATGCACTCCGCGACTTTGTTCGAGCATCTCCCGGTATCCCGTCAGAAGCGCTTTTTCTTACTCGTACTTTCCTTCTTTTTTTAGGGTTCCGTACCCAAAGGGT
Source organism: Pyralis farinalis (assembly GCA_947507595.1). Taxonomy (NCBI): domain Eukaryota; kingdom Metazoa; phylum Arthropoda; class Insecta; order Lepidoptera; family Pyralidae; genus Pyralis; species Pyralis farinalis. The sequence continues at coordinate 8,405,200 of OX382271.1, read as the reverse complement.
AAAACGGAACCCTATTACTGAGGCTCTGCTGTCCGTCCGTCCGTCTGTCACCAGGCTGTATCTCTTGAACTGTGATAGTTAGACAGTTGAAATTTTCACAGATGATGTATTTATATTGCCGCTATAACAACAAATACTAAAAAATAGAATAAAGTAAATATTTAAGGGGGCTCCCATACAATAAACGTGATTTTTTTTGCTCATTTTTGCTTGATATTGATAACGGCAACAGGTAGACGCTTGAAATATTCACAGAATATTTAGTTTTATATTCACTTTAAGAATAAATAATTAAATTAAAATAAAACAAATATTTAAGGGGGGCTCCCGTACAACAAACGTGATTTTTTTTATAGATAATGGTACGGAACCCTTCGTGCGCGAGTCCGACTCGCACTTGGCCGATTTTTTCATACAACGTCGGGAGGCACACAAGCATACGGCTCACCTGATGTAAAGCGGTTATCATAGCCTATGAACGCTTGTAATATTATTAAGTATCACTGGCGCGATACCAACACTGCTACTAATACAGCAACTCCTTAGGAGCTTACTGTTGAACTCGCTCACACGCAGGAACACAACAACTCTCTAGAGAGTTGTTATTTGGCTGCCGATTTCTATGAGGTGGAGGGACTTCCCCAGACGAGCAACTTTGATGCGCCCTACCTCTTTTAAAAATACCCAGACCAAGACAAATACACTTGTTCACGCACACAAATGTTTATCTTGTGTAGGAATCAAACCCACGAGCGTCGATGCACAGTCGTGTTATAAACCGCTGCGCCACCGAGTTCATCTTATACTATATATATGATCTAAGCCAGGAGTTCCCAACCAGGAGGGTACGCTCCCTCTAGGGAGGCGTATACAAAAATGTCAAGTGGGGTGGAATACGTTAGTATTTTTGGCAAGCTTTAACATCATAATATCACATTTGATCAGTCGGTCAGTGTTTGAAAAAAGCAAACTGGTCGAAGATTTGGAAGCTGACATAGAAACTCATTGGCAATCGTTGGAAGATGAATTTATCCGATACTATGACGAGCTCGGTGGCTCAGTCGTGAATGATGCTACTTTGACACCAACGCTAGTGGGTTCGATTCCCACACAAGGCAAACATTTGTGTGCATGGACATGTCTGTTTATCTTGGTATGGATGTTTTAAGAGAGGTAGGGCGCATCAAAGCAGTCTGGGGAAGTACCTCCACCTCACAGAAAACCGCACCCAAATAACAACTCCCTAGAAGGTTGTTGTGTTCCTGCGTGTGAGTGAGGTCACCAGTAAGCTCCCAAGGAGTTACTGTGCATACAGCAGAGAAGGCATCGCGCGAGTGATAATTAATATATTGTAAGCGTTAATAGGGTACGTAGGTACCCGCTTTACGTCAGGTAGGCCGTTTGCTTGTATGCCTCCCGACGTAGTATAAAAAAAAACTATCAAGACATTAATTCAATATCATCTATATGGCACATGACCAGAAATCCATTTGTTCTCATTGTCTTTTTGTCCATAGACCTAGAGACCTAGACTAGAACCTAGGATCAACCAACTGGTACATTTCATGCAAGCATAAGCACCTTATTGGTAATCTAATTAGAATTCTTATTTGTAGTTTATTTTGTATAAATAATAATACATATAATATAATAAAAATAATATAAGTTAGAATAAATAATGTGAGTATTTTTGTGACGATAAAATGAAAGGGATTAATGAAAGTATTATTTCAACAAAAGAAATTTTTGGAAACCCTGATCATATGACTATAATTATTTCAACTAAGAAACTTTAGTAATAAAAAGAAACTTGTGACCTAACACTAGACGAGCTCGGTGGCGCAGTTGTGAAACGCGTTGATACGCTACTTTGACGCTCGTGGGTTCGATTCCCACACAGTACAAACATTTGTGTGCATGAACATGTCTGTTTGTCTTGGTCTGGGTATTTTCTATAATAAGTACGTATTTACAAAAAAAAATGTATTTTCGTATTTTTATCAGTTGTCTAGTACCCATAACACAAGCTTCACTTACTTTGGGGCTATATGGCGCTGTGTAATTAGTCCGACAATATTTATTTATTTACTACGTTCAAGGTCAGGTCACGAATTTGTGGACTAACCTGTATTAACAAATCTCAAATAATTATATTATTTTAGATTTGATGCAAGCTTTGGTGATAAAGGGGCGACGCGGGGGTCGTATCTGTGGCTGACAGCCGGACAGGCGGTTTCATAAAGGTCCCTTTTTACCTTAAAAACAGGTATTTATAAAAACATCTAATTCACGATTCTAAGAGAGGTCGGGCGTATCAAAGCAGTATGTCGAGGGAAGCACCTCCACCTCACAAAAAAACCGCAGCCAAATAACAACTCCGTAGGGGGTTGTTGTGTTTCTGCGTGTGAGTGAGGTTACCAGTAAGCTCCTGAGGTGTTGCTGTGTTAGCAGCAGAGGAGGCATCGCGCGAGTAAAACTTGAGCAGTCAGAACCCGTTATATACGTTTTCGCATACATTTCGCGGTCGTATTCGACCACCCGGGTTTCGAAGGGTTAATGTATTATAACTGCTTTACATCAGGTGGGCCATATGCTTGTATGCCTCCCGACGTTGTATATAGGAAAAAAAAATTAGACTCAGACTCGAGTTATTTTACAGTGTTATCAGTGTTACCACTTAAATCCACCCTATCTCACTTAAAAACACATAGACCATGACGAACAAACATGTTCGTATACACACATGTTTTGTGTAAAAATTTAACGCAACTTTATACTTGTTGACAGTAATAACATCTATATAAATAAATATAACAACCAAAACCTTATCTAAATACAAAATTTCATCTAAAAAGAGCCGTTTCCAAGATACACGATATATTGACACCCATCCAATATTATTGGTATCCTTATTGACAAATATAAAGATCCCAATACATTGGATAGAATGTGTCAATAGTTGGGTTTCAGCGTGTTTAATGTATAAGTATTAAGACTGAAAATAATGTATTTATTGACATTGAGTGTCACTCGCGCGATACCACCTATGGTGCTAACACAGCAACTCCTTAGGAGCTTACTGGTGGTAACTTACTGGTTACCTCACTCACACACAGGAACACAACAACCTTCCAAGAAGTTGTTATTTGGCTACGGTTTTGTCTGAGGTGGAGGAACTTCCGCAGTCGGACTACTTTGATGCGCCCTAACTCTCTTAAATCTATTATCCTCTCTTATGGAATAAACATAAAATTGCATAGTATGGAAATATGGAAAGTTATAAATGAACAAGTAAGAGAGGAGAGTGAAATTTCATAAACCTAACTCAGTTCTATGCCTGGTCCAGTACCTAACAACTAACTCCATTTTTGCCATTCGCCAAATAATGGAAATGTGTCATGCACATATAAAGTTGCATATTGTGTTCAGCTAGAATAGGCATGCAACCGGACACCTTGTAATGTTTAGTGGGCCCTTAAGATGAAAGGTGTGTCTGGGAAATACGTGTAGTTGATTCTGGTCAGCGATCGGCATTACTACGTACTATGAGCTTTACTGGCTATACCAAGCTCAGCCCTTAACTTTTCCTTCTGATAAGATACGCCCTGACGTAGGATAGAATTCGCTGACAATATTATGCTACTCGCTGAATATCTTCTAGAGGAGTGTCGACGGAGACTAGAGAACGTTGACCAAAAATCTGCAGAATTAAACAGCATGATTTATTTTGTATCTTCGGCGGTCGCTTCAGTTTTTAAACAGTACACTTGAAGGAAGGTCTCTACCAGTTCCACTTTCAGTGCCTTGGGTTTGTCGTGCAAAGGAATGACGTTAATCACAATAATGTTATGCATAGAATCAACTTAGGTAGGACGAAATAGCGACAGGGTACTGCAGCGACATGCGATCCGCGAATTACCTTAAAACTGATGGAAAAAAAATTACAAGACAATGTAACAAGACGTATTGTGCTGTATGAATTTGAATACTTGGATGTTATGAAGGTGCTTAAGGTGTTAAGAGATGCTTAGATTAAGGTGACGTGTAGAGAGATGGGAATGGATAAGAGAGGGAATGAATATATTAGGGAAAGCTATGCCTGTAAGTGAAAGAAAAGAAAAGTCGTCGAAGTTTATCTTGGTATGGGAATGATATGGGTAACGAGAATATATGTTTGATGAGTAGGGTAGGGCGGCGCTTAAAGGTCCGCGGGTATAAACGTAACCATAATATATTTAAAAAACTAGTGACGTATCTTTTTCTAACTATATGAGCCGACAGAAGAAGTCGCGGGGAGTGTAACGAGACATCCTTGGCAGTCGAGCGACGACGCTTCCAGGAGATACGGTGATGAACGGTATTTTTTTTTAATAATCTATAAAAACACACGCGGTTGGGGTAAAAAGGTCCAAATGAACCTTTTAGGCCACATTGAATTTGTACTCCTTAAATGGGATATTAAAACGTTATTTTTTTCAGAATGCGCAACTATAAAAGAAAATCTGATCGTGGCACTAATAAACTCATAAAGAACTCATAAGCTCAACAAAGTTTCTGAAAGATACTTTGTTTTGTATGTATTAAAGATTGTTTAAATACTATGAAACTTTGAATTAAGAAAAAAATTCTTTTGTAATAATTATTACAGTACTTATGACATTTTCCTTTTGAAATAAATATATAGTTTTGATATTCATTGAGCCAAATATTGTTATTATTTCATAAAACCTTTTAAAAATTCAAATTGAATACTGCACCTTTTTCCCCTACCATGGGGAACCTACCATACCAAAGAGAGACAGACAAGGTCTAGAAAAATTGAAAAATTACATATTTCTATCATGATTATTTAACCGAAAATTTGATTAAACATGGTACGATAACTGTTTGTTTGATTACTGATGTATTTATATTTTTATATAGTAGATTCCGTTTTCACAGTATGATTCTTAATAGTAAAATTGGACCTTTAAGCCCCGCCCTACCCTACCTATGGATCAGTGGCGTGCACTCCATATAGACAAAAAGACATTGCCTACCCTATCAATTTGATAAATACCATCCGATGTTTCATCCTTAAACATAGTTTTTAACGAATATTTCGTATCAAAAACAAAAAATTAAATACAGTGTGCGTTATTTGTGTTAGATAGATGTGATGTATGATAGATGGAGAAGGAGATGTATGGTATCGGTAAGTTATTAAAATCATCGCTAGTCATATTCAAATCGCAGCTAGGCGCTACGCTACAGCCAGCGCCGCATTGGCAGCTTTTAACGGCGGAAGACACTAACTATTTCTGTCTAAATTTACGTATGTGTGCCGTGTTGTTAATACAAATATTGTAGTGTGCATTCCTGTAATTACATTGCCCACAATAACACAAATAACGCACACTATCGCGTAGTATAGACAATGTCTTTTCAGCTGAACTATAACGTAAATTACCTAAGTGTCGGGAGCATTGCTACGTAACTATTTTAAAAAGTAGTTTGCTGCATATAATTATAGTGAAAGATATTGCCATTTCTTTTTTTCGTATAAAATTGATGTTAATTTTATTTTGATTTTAAGACGGCCGCCATTGTTTTTGTTTTGAATCGATTGACTGGTAGCAGACGAAATAAGATTTTAAAGTTTTAAAGTTGATAAATATGGATGATATTCACTGCGAAAGTTGTTCATGTGGTGTGTGTAGTGTTCGGTGAATAAAAACAAGTGATCACATACATCATTATTTCCACAAGACTGGGTAACCAAAATCAACATTCTGTATTTTTTGGTAAGTTAATAGCTTTAAAAAAAATCTGCCTACCCTGTCAAAAATCTCTGTGCACGCCACTGCTATGGATGTCGGTACGCTGAGATAAACTCGACGATAAAAGAAATTATGAATGGATTGCGTGAAAGATAAACAGAGTGTATGATTCGATAACGACATATTTCGATGATCTCGTGTAATTTTAGTGAGTTATGAAATATTTTCAGAATACCGTTCCTATATGAAATCTATATGTTTATCTGTGCGTTTGTCTGTGTGTTTGTCTGTCGCTTTTTTCGAATATTCGAATTTTGACTTCATATTCGGATTCAGCATGAAAAAGTAGAATAGGAATGTTCAGGAACACCTTTCCTATCTCTTAAGGAACATAGTCAAAATGGCCGACAAATAAATAAAAAAGATTTGAATTGTTATATAATTGACGAGCCAGGTGGTCCTCTGGAAATGCAAGCTGGCGCTTTCTCAACTGGTTTTAAATAAAAATTGTGTAGGGTTGCATAACTTAAGATGTTTAAATCTGAAGAAAAAATCTTTTGCTATGGAAGTCCCCACTTCATTTTTCTTCTTCCCCCTGTCTACATGTATATCTCATATCACTTGGGATCTGTACTCTACGCCACAGAATAAGATTTTGCGTATTTCTACGTACAGCCCCATAGATAAAGATAAACATATCAATGATCAAATAGTAATAATGAAGATTATGTGGTTGATCTGTGCTGAATCATTTCCGAATATCTTTGTCTGGCTATTCATGAATACTAGGATATGTATGTATAGGATTTAAGTGAGTTTTTTTTATACACCGTCGGAAGGCATACGGCCTACCTGATGTAAAACGGTTACTGTACCCTATGAACGCTTGAACATTAAGTATTACTCGCGCGATGCCACATCTGTTGTTAACAGAGCAATTCCTTAAAAGCTTACTGGTTACCGCGCTCACACGCATTAACACAACAACCCTCTAGGGAGTTGTTATCTGGCTGAGGTTTTCTGTGAAGTGGAGGTGCTTCTCCAGACGAGCTGCTTTGATGCGCCCTACCTCTCTTAAAACATCCAGACCAAGACAAACAGACATGTTCATGTACACAAATGTTGGTCTCGTGTAGGAATCGAACCCACGGGCATTGGATTCAAAGTCGCGTCATTCACGACAGCGCCACCGAGCTCGTCAAAATGAGAATGAGGTAGAAAAAATTAGACAGTATTTGTTACAAGGTCCGAGCGTTGTATGTGTGTTAGTACGTGTGTGTGCGCGCCAGCGTATTACGAAGCTTGGTATATTTTACGAATATTTTTATGTACTATTAAACAAATCATCAAGTGATTAAATTTAAAAAACATTAGAAATTATGGAAGAAATTGATTCGAGTGGTAATGAAGAAGAATCCGAAGAAACATGTGAATGCGGTTAATTCGTAAGCTAATTTATATTATATTCTTAATGTTTTAGAAGAGGCTTTCATGTACCCTCTTTTTCTATTCGATATATATCATAATTATCGTTCGTAAAGAGTAAACTCAAGTCCTGCGTCGGAACACACACACATTTTTTTTTATTATTCAATGAGAGTATATGTATTGATAGAAGGTGACATTTCAAAGATGAAATAGTAATTATTTATACATATATTTTATAGTATGTGCACCATTTATGGATGGCAGACTATTTCATTTAATATTTTCACACCGGCGGCGGCGGGTCATATTGAAAATAGGTATCTATAGACAGATATTTTAATCGAGATTTTTGTTTCTATTGACTGAACATGTTTCTATCGAAATTTTGAAGTTGAAACAATGATATTCGATTACACGACATGAAAAAAATGAAATCAATTCCTTTGAAGTCGATGACAGCAAAGGTAAACTTCAATTAAGTAGATTAGACTTTTTACGTATTTAAAAGTTTATATTAAACGATTACTTTGTCACAATAACGTTGTAAAAATGTCTTTGTCTGACATCTTTCTCTTTAAATGATCATGACTTTAACAGATAAGTCGATTTTAATTGGACTTTTTTAACCGATTTCATAAAAGGAGGAGTTTCTCAATTCAACTGTATTTTTTTTTGATGTTTATTACGCGATGATTACGCCAATTTTGAATTGATTTTGATGATTCTTTTTTGGTTTGGTAGGTCATACTTCAGAGGTGGTCCCATATAAATTTTATCGAAAATGATTTAGCTATTTCTGAGAAAATCAACAAAAACAAAAATATATACACAGATGGTGTTTTGGTTTGTAGTTCGCTTCAGCAAAAGTTTTTGGTGAGGAATATCAATATCTGTTTTTTTATTTATACCACTAAAAAGCAAATATTACATTATTTAAAAAAAAAACGCCTTTAGAAACACCCAGCAACTAAAAAGCGAATTAATTGTTTATATTTAAAAAAAAACCGCCTTCAAAAAACACCCAGGAACTAAAAGGTGAAAAATAATTGGTCACACTTACTTACGATTTTTGGAGTCGATACCAATATACTGATATTATCAATTGATATTATGCGGCTATTACATAAAAAGCGATCGCACCGCATCGGATCGTGCCCGATTTTTGTATGACAGATGGCATATAAACACGAATGTGACAAAATTTACATATCACTGACGCTTTCCCGATTTTTCCATCTGTGTGGGTTTTGGCTTTTATTGGTTTGTAGAACGTCAGGTCGTAAAATTCCATAGACGCGCACCTTACAGGCTATGAGATAAAAAAAACATAAAACTGTATTTAATTACACAAATTCGCACGTGAATAGGTTCGGCGAGAAGAAGCCCTACTTAAACTTGACCTTAATTGTTATATAGGTACACGAATAGCATTTGACATTCCACTCAACTTACTGGTTTTACTTGATGGCGGAGTTAGCAATGTTACTTTAACACCAACTCTCGTGGCTTCGATTCCTACATAATACAAACATGTGTACGCATGAAGATGTCTCTTTGTCTTATTCTGGTTATTTTCAAGAGAGGTACAAAAACGTCGGGAAACATATAACGACACGGCCCACCTCTTACAAAGCTGTTACCGTAACCTATAAATGCTGATAACACAACAACTCCTTACTTACTGGCGACCTCACTTCCATGCAGGAACATAACAACCCTCTATGGAGTTGTTATTTGAATGATTTGATGCACCCTACCTCTTAAAAGTCTATAAGCAGTGGAACAGCATGATGATTTCAATGATACCTCATTTGCTATACCTCTAATAGTCGACTAGTTTTGAAAGTATGTTGACATCAGGAAATGCTTGTGTGCCTTTCGATGTTGTATAAAAACAAACGTGTGAGTCTCGGGACGCTCGACATAACTTAAACTAATCTAAGTAGACCTATTTAATATTGAAATTGTTTAACTTGAGAAAAGCTTAGGTTACTACTTAAATTTTATGTATATTAATATGATAACGTAAGAAAAGGTTATTTATTAATAAAATCTTTTATCGATTATAAAATATATTTTATTCTTAGTTACAATTGAGCCTGCCTACCGCTGCCGTATGTGCAGGAGAAAGAGAAGCCAGACAGACTGGCGCCGTAACGCGTTATGTAACGAAGCGGTTTACCCTCCCATAAAAGTTATCACTTCAAAAAACCTCGTTATTTCTCAATCCACCGCTCTCTCACATTCGACGGTGAATTCTCATCGCATCCGGGGGACGCTATATCCTGCACCTCGGTACCATATCGCTCCATATTTGCAATCCATTGGATTGGCAGGGGTCGCGAGGTTTTTAACTTTATTTATTATTTAAATTATTGTGGGGTGGGGAAGGGGATGGATTATCAGATTGGTGTGATTACTTATGCGTCGGGCGTAACTTACATTATCTTTTTTATGTATATTTTAAGAATGTACTTATTCAAACCTTTCATTTGACACTAAGCACGATATTCAATCTTCATTCATTCGTATATTTTCTTGTTGTAGCACTTATATCTGCCGTAATAGTTTAGAAGGTACATCGTGAAAGATTAACATAAATACGTATACATATGACGAACTCGGTGGCTCAGTAATTAGTAACACTACTTTGACACCAACGGTCGTAGGTTCCCGCACAAGACAAACACTTGCATGTATGAACATGTCTCTTTGTCTTGATCTGTGTATTTTAAGAAAAGTATAGTGCATCAAAGCAATCCTTCTAAAGCAGTACCTCGGAAGCATCATCTTGGGAAGTACCTCCCTCCACCTTATAGAAAAACTGCGGTTGTTGTGTTGGCAGCAGTGGTGGCACCGCGCGAGAGATATTTAATGTATTGCAAGTGTTCATAGTCTAGGGTAACTGCTTTACATCATTCAAGCTGTATGTTTGTATGTCTCTCAACGTTGTACAATACATATATTAATGCTAAAGTCATAATCTCTTTTTGCTTCGCCGTATTCGGTTAAGTAAACAAACCTATGACTGATACTGCCTTTTTAGAGAGTCACATCTCCTGATATTGTAGCGCCATCTGAGAAGATAAATCATAATTTAAGACCTGGAACTGACTCGAACGCTATGTCTAGTCGTTTTTGAAAAAATGAAGCCGTTAAAACCTTTTTTTCTACTACTGCCTGCCTGATGGTAAGCAGTTACCGTAGCATACGGACTTTTGAAACACCAGGGTGTCATTCGTGCGTTGCCGAGCAAATCATCTTCAGTCATCCCGCTGCAACGATACAGATCTCTCTTAGACGATGCGTGTTTACAGCATACTTTACCACGCTGCTCACCTGCGGATTGGCGTAGGCCAGTGTTTCAAGCCGCCCGAAGGCCACTGACTTAGCTTAACGACTCTTATCTATGGATAACAGCCGGGATCGATGGCTTGACTTTCCATCCGAGCACGAAGAAGCTAGAAGTAGATAATGCCGTCAAAAAAGACTGTCAAAGCAGGCTGCGATCGACATTGCCTAAACTGCGTGTGAAAGTGACACAAGAATAGACACCATCTAGCTCCTGATTACAGTGATACACCTAACAACCGGCCTATTAAACAACTGGGCCCCGTTTGATCGATTCGTATTTTCGGATTTGTGTATATATTTCTAATTATCACTTGCTTGGCGGTACAGAAAAAGGTCGTTAGGATATCTAAAAAAAACGAGTGTGCTTTAGACCACACGACGGAAGTAAAACTTCTTTAGCTCTATAGTGTGATACAGACAATAGGCCTGCACTGTGTCTTACATATACGAAACTTAACTCGCTATGAGAGAAAGAGAGAAAGAAAATGTGTGCTCACACCTCTCTCTCTTGCCCCTACAGTAATATACGAAACGTAACTCTCTCTCTTTCTATCTTCACTAACTTATATCTCCCTCTCAACTTCCGTTCGCCTCACCCGACCACACTTTTCGTAACGCACTCGTCACGCATTTACCAGCTTACTCCTCAAGTCAAGCGTGCGTAAATAAGTTTTACTTCAAAAACTATATATATCGAAAGATGTGTAGTCTTACCTAAGAAAGGTCTATTCTCTCTGGGTGGCGGAGGTCTGGCGACAATCGTTCCATGTAAAAATCAGTATCTTCGTCAAGTCCTTAGTCTTAGGTAGCTGACCTCATAAATCCTAATGGAAAAAAGGAGATAAACCTTGGAAGAAGACAACAGACCAGCGGACAGACGTACAGAGAGACAAACAAGTACTTACCTGAAGCTTCAACGTACCAACTCCTTTCCATCCTAGCGAATAACTGGTATTTAACACAACAATGTGTATGTTGGTTATGTGATGTAAAATACTTCACTACATTCGCGACAAACGGAATGTTAGCATGCTAACATAATGGCATAATTGTTAGCTTAGCGTCGGAATAATAATATTTTTAGTTCAATGGTCGTACTGAGTAGGTGTCAACAATTTAAATTACCTGTGTAATATATTCACTAACTGTGTTTCAAGCATTTGAATATTGAATTAAAGACAAATTTTAATCGAAAACAAATTAGGTAAACGCGCTAACGCTAGAAAGAACAAGAATTGTTCTTCATCGCCGTTCGATGTCGTACGTCATCCCGTTTTCCTAATCCATTAGGTCTGGGCTGGCTGTCTAAGCTTGAGGATTTAGCGAACATACTGATTTTGACATGGAGCGATTGACGTCAGGCTGCCAAAACCCAGAGGAAAAACCAAACGTTTCTTAGATTAGGTCACACGACTTTCGAGATACAATTTCTTAGGCGTGTGAGTTTCCTCACAATGTTTTCTTTCACTTGCACTGCTTAGTAAGTGATAATAACAAATATGTGCATAAGCCCAAAAATACGAAATTAGAGGTATGTGTGTGTCTTTATTCACTAGACTCACTGTTCTTTTGCGCAAAATGAAAAACATTATTAGATCCAATTCGAAGCAGAAATAATGGAATAACAGAAGAATAAATTCATTCAAACGGAAAAATAATATAAAAATAAATATATTAATCAAATTGTACATAATGGTAAAACTATTAGTAAACCTGTAGAGATAGCCGTTGCTTCTAATGACTTTTTCATATGTACAAATAAAAGGGGCACTCATCAAAAAACCAGTTGAGAATGCGCAAGCTTGCATTGCCAGAGGAACACCTGGCTCGTCAATTATATAACATTTTTTATTTTATTTGTCGGCCATTTTGTCCATGTTCCTTAAGAGATAGGAACGGTATTCCTGAACATTCCTATTCTACTTTTTTATGCTGAATCTGAATCTGAAGTCAAAATTCGAATATTCGAAAAAAGCGACAGACAAACACACAGACAAACATATAGATTTCATATAGGAACGGTGTTCCTGAATATAACATATTAAGGACCGTGTTTTGCAAAAACGATCCAATCCACAATCTGTTCATTTTCGAGTTAATATGCCATTATAATCATTATAAGCAACTTTATAGACTTTATCGAGAAACCTAAACCCAATAACATTGAAATCTGTCACAAATGTGGATCATTTAGACGAGAATGGAAAGTCTTTTTTTTAATTGCAAAAACGTTTCAAACTTATTGAATCTCCTTTTTCTATCGTTTAACAATCTACATTTATTTCAATAATGATCCAAGCTGTTGCTACTCTTTGTTTTTAAAATAAATTAATATGAACCATTTTACGAAAAGGATTAATGATTTAGGGTCGGCAATGCATGAGTGACACCCCTGGTGTTGCCAATATCCATAGACTACGGTGACTGTTCATCAGGCAGATCGTAAGCTTGATTGCCAGCTTAGTGGTATAAAAAATCCCGAGTCATTATTACGATATTAAAAATTATCCTAAATTATTACTCGAAGTGATTCATGCCGTCTGGTCAACTTGAAATGATCCACATATCTTGAATCATTATTGTAATAATCAAGTGGAAAAACACAATGATCCAATCAATGGATTGCTATGTATTTTCTCATGGAAGTATTTTGGGACCAATAGTTCCATGTAGGGAAGTATTTTGGGACTATTATTATTATTGTTGTACATAAATTACCTACCTAAAGCTACAAACCATTTTTACACGTTATTTGCTGATGATGTGTTCGTGGTTATTCCAAACTTGTTTAACTCAAGGAATGATTGTAAGAACAACATTAACGAAACTGTTTTTGACATTATTAATTAGTTAAATAATAATAATTTAAAAATGGATGTAAGTAAAACTAAATACTATCCATTTCACAACCAACGAAACAATCAGAGAACTAATATGAGAGTACAACACGATAACCAGATTATTGATGAATGTACTAATGTGTCATTTTTGGGAATTGTAGTCGACAATAATTGCACGCGGAAGCAACATGCAGCGAAAGCGTGCAGAAAAGTTAATAGTTTCTCGTATGCGATATGGCGGCTAGCCAATAAAAATATAGCTTTGCTAGCATATCACGGATACGTGGCTTCAAATCTCCTATATGGTATAATATGGGGTATGAGGCAATTCATCAGATAAGGACAGAGTCTTTATAGCACAGAAACTGTGTGAAAACTCACACCCAGATGAGTGTGAGATTTCACAAACTACTTTTTTTTTTACTTTACTTTTTTTATCGTATACGATAAAAAAAGTAAGCTTTGTAACTACCGAGGGAGATACCCAAATAAGCTAATATTGCCTAATATGTCTACAACGCTATGCCATGGTAGTTGTTATCCGGTGGCCATTCAAATAACAAATTACCAAAGAACATAGTAAACTTGCCCTTGTTAATAGTTAAATTACAGTTAATAAAACTACTTGTAAACATGTGTTACTATAGTATATCCGATTTTTTTAATCATAAATTATAATTATTGATATGCTGATTGCCTGAATAATTGAATGTAAAATAGTAATTTAATTTGACAGGTTTAAATAAATTTACACGTCTGATTAATGCGAAATATTGTAAAACTAGTATGTATGTAAGTATATCTTCACGTCAAGTTACTTGCAGGGTAGGCAGAGAGAACCGAGCGCCATAAGACGCGTAGGCCGATTCTACTAAAAAACTGCAACTGCACTACAGCGTGGCGTGTGTCAAAATGCGTACATTTTGACGTTTCATGAAACGTCACTGCTGTCGGATCGCTTAACGATACGTCAAAATATACGTATTTTGACACACACCCTACTCACTTCACAACGTCACTGTACCAATATTTGAAGCAAATACATTTTCTTTCTTTCTTTCATAAATGCCCACATAAATATACCTAGATGCCGCTAGTAAATCTTTGTGTTTGACGAGACAACTTAAACCTTTATGTGTTTGATGGAGATCGATCACAAGAAATAGAATGATTCTTCTATACGGCCTACTTGACCTTTCGTTTTCCCATCCCCACGTGAAGCTTTCGCCAATGGCATTGTTCACTTCAATTTCCTCATTATCTCTGACATTATATTTTCTACTTGAGCAGTCAGAACCCGTTATATACGTTTTCCCATGCATTTTGCGGTCGTATACGACCACCCGGGTTTCGAAGGGTTAACATGATCAGCGTATTATTATAAATGAATACGCATAAAGTACCAAAGTTATGTAGTTGCTAAAACTATGGATACTTTTTTTTAACTCAGGTGTGTCTCATGAAAAGCGGTTACCGTAGTCTATGACACGAAGTGTTACTCGTGCGCGCCGTTAAGTTTTTTAATCTGTATCCGTTCGTTCTTTCATTTATCGTACAAATACGTTTATTATTCTATTATGGTGTAAATGAAAAGGAGGGTAATGGTTTTTGGAGTACATACATATATTATAATTAAGTGCGATTTATGTTGTTTTAATAATGATACCAATTCGAATTAATATATATATGTATATAGCTATAGCGATCGGGTAGTAGTAACCGCAGCCGCAAACCATTAACCAGTTGACGGCGCATAAAGGGTCCATCTTACTGCTCAAAACGTAGTGTTTTAGCGCCTAAATATTATCTCAGCGATTTGAGCCTACTGGCAGGATATTTTAACCAATAAGTCGACAAGTGAGACGATGTTAATCGGTGAACTAGCCAATAAGAGCTGTGTACTTTACCCCTGGACTCATAGCGATGAATTTATTTACGCAAAATCGTGTCATCGGTTCTTCATTGAATACTTCCTTCATGGCCGTAGCCCATAAATGCTTGCAATGACAACATGACTTCCACCCCTGCTGCTAACACAGCAAGTCGTCAGGAGCTTACGGGTAACCTCATTCACTCGCAGGAACACAACTACCTTCCAGTAGATGCAAGTACTTCTCTATTCTGGCTGCTTTGATGCGCTCTACGTCTAATATCCAGCCAAAGGCTAACTGACATGTTCATGCAAACAAATGTCCTGTGTGGGATCGAACTCATGAGCTTCTGACGAGCTCGGTGGCTCAGTCGTGAAAGGCGCGACTTTGACACCAACGCTCGTGGGTTCGATTCTTACACAAGACAACATTTGTGTGCATGAACATGTGTGTTTGTCTTGGTCTAGATGTTTTAAGAGAGGTAGGGCCTAGACTTCTCTGGGTTCGTATTAAACTGGACATCACGCGAGTATTTCTGGTTGCAGCATACGCTCCCGTAAGCTCAGCGTGTGCTCAAGAACTGGAGAAGTTTTGGGAGTCTGTGAGGGATGTTCTGGACTTAGCTGAAGAAGATTGAATGGATGGGTTGGGACCAAGCGATACAGCTATGAAGCTGTTCTTGGTCCGTATGGAGATAAGAGAGTGAACGAAGCAGGTAAGTCAATACTAGATTTATGTATGGAACGAAACCTCCTCGTGTCGAATACTTTATTTCATCATAAGGATATTCACACGTATACATGGAGAAGGAATGACCAAAAAAGTATGATTGATTTGATTTTAATAGATAGACGTCTCCGAAATGTTATAATGGATACAAGAGCCTTTAGAGGCCCCACTCTTGAGATGGACCACTACCTGGTGGTAAGCCGGTTTGTGGGCCTTTTTAGGAAGTGGAGGCACTGGCAAGTGCGTATCCCTTTCGGAGATCATGAAAGGATAATGAGCGAAAAATTGCAAGATGAAAGTGTAAGGAGAATGTATGTGCATCTAGTAAGTGAGAGACTTGCAAATGCAAGCCTCTCCGACTCAGATGTGGATGATTGTTGGAAAGTTTTGAAAGAAAGTATGGTGTATAGTGCAAAAGAAGCTTGTGGATGCGCAAAGAGACGTAAAACAGCGAAAGGAGATGCCTGGTGGGATGCGGAGGTTGAATCCTCCGTAGCAAGAAAGAGGAAAGCGTGGCTGGATTACGTATCATCTTTGCCCTTAAATGAAAATATGAGAGAAAAGAAGAAAGAAATGTACCGTCTATGCAAGAATGAAACCAAGGCTTTAGTGAAAGAGAAGCGTGAAAGACAAATTATGAATGAGGAAGAGAGGCTGACGAAAAACTTCGAGGCAAATAGCAAACTCTTTTGGAGAGAAGTAAAGAAGTCTCGAAGTGGTTCGTCGGCATCCAGAATGGATAAGATAAAGTCTAAAGCTGGTGTCATTCTTGCGAACACTCAGGAAGTGTTAGAACGGTGGAGTGAATATTTTGAAGAAATGTATGAGTATGCCTCGGACGCTGACAATGAGAGTGAGTTGGATGCTTACTCCACGTTGACGGCGTCCGACGAAGGCATAACTATGGATGAGATCGAATGGTCGATACGAAGCTTGAAAAATGGAAAATCAGCGGGAATTGATCTGATCACAGCTGAGATGATCAAATTAGGTGGCACATACGTCCGGGACGCCTTCTGGTACTTATGCAATCTATGCTGGAGAACTGGAAGGGTCCCAATGGACTGGAGACGCGCAGTCATCGTGCCCTTGTATAAATGCAAGGGGTCACGCATGGACTGCGCCAGCTATAGGGCCATCAGTTTGATCAGCTTAGCAGCAAAAGTATATGGAAAGGTGATTGAAAGGAGAATGAGGGTGAAATCCGATGAAATGCTATGGGACGCACAAGGAGGTTTCCGAAATGGAAGGGGATGTACGGATCAAGTTTTCTCGCTCCGCAATATCGTAGAGAAGCATCTGGCCATAGACCAGAAGGTTTTCTGCGGTTTTGTGGATCTTGAGAAAGCCTTTGATAGGGTTGTGCGAAAGGAACTGTGAAGGAACCGAGATATGGGATTGACGGTTCACTGCTCCGTGCTGTGCAGTCCACTTACAAGGATTGCTCAGCATGTGTGCGGATAGATGGTGGCATGTTACCCTGGTTTGATGTCAGAATTGGTGTCAAACAGGGTTGCATGCTATCTGCTAGGCTGTTTATCCTGTATCTCGATAGTTGTCTGCAGAGAATAAGGTCAACGAATGTGGGATTGCGCATGGGTGACCTAGTGGTGAACTGTCTGCTGTATGCAGACGATGCCGTGCTATTAGCAGATACACCATCTAAACTGCAAACACTGGTAACAACGATGAAAGACGAATGTATGGAGAAAGGCTTACTACTGAATGCGAAGAAAACAAAGATAATGGTATTTGAAAGAGAAGAATCCAGAACTAATGTAAGGATTACGATTGATGATGAAGTGTTGGAACAAGTGGATGAGTTTGTATATCTTGGACGCGCTTTCAGCAGAGATGGAAGGTACACCGCAGATGTGGAAAGACGAGTGAGTGCTGGGAATAGTGTGAATGGAGCGTTGGGAAAACTTCTTGGCAGTAAAATCCTGAGCCAGAAGGCACAACTCGCTATACACAATGCAGTGTTGGTCCCAACGCTAACTTATGGAAGCGAGAGCTGGGTATGGCAGAAAGAGCATGAAAGTAGAATAAACGCGGTCGAAATGCGAGCGCTACGCAAAATTTGTGGCGTAAGGCTTGTAGACCGTATTCGCAATGATGATGTTAGAAACAGAGTTGGTTTGAAAGAGAGCGTCGGTGTTAAAATAAGAAGAGGCATGCTCCGATGGTTCGGACATGTAGAAAGAATGCAAGATGAAAGAATGACGAAGCAGATATACAATGCAAAAGTGGAAGGATGTAGGAGCCGGGGAAGGCCAAGACTTACCTACCATGACCAAATTGGTCGTGTTCTATCAGAAGGTGATGTCAGGAGCCCTAGAAACCGACGAGCGTGCATGAGAAGAGCAATGAATGTTAAAGAAGCGAGTGAGATATGTAAGGATCGAGTCACGTGGCGCTCGGTTCTCTCTGCCTACCCCGCAAGGGATTTGGCGTGAAGTTATAGATAGATATAATAAGAAACAGACAAATGTGAGGTATAGCACTAAAGATGGTAATGAGTGAATACGGAACCCTCGGTATACCAGGTCCGAGACGCACTTTACCAGTGACGTTTTTAAAGAAGACCGCAGGCAAATAACCCCACCCTGAAGGCAGCGACGTATCAAAAGGTAGACACGTTATACACCAACATTATTGTATTTTAAAATCTACGTACAGTTATTTATTATAACACTTCTCTAACAAAGAGACAAATGATACCTGTCGTTAGAAAGACATGAATATACATTTTTATATTTATCTAAAAGATTTACGTTTTGCGGTGAAGTACGTATAGACGGGATGCGAAACCTCGGCCAACTGAATGTGAGTTGGGCGATTACCTTACTTTCGTATTACCATTCTAGAGCTTGTACGACGTATCTATAACTATAAAAACATCTTAGCCTGAAGCACAGTAGACTTATAAGTCTACTGTGCCTGAAGGTTTGTTTTTTCTTGCGATTTTCGTCAGTTTTCCAGCGGTCTTACCAGGAAACTAGTGAGGAGGTGCTGCCTTATAAGTACCTACGATAATAGTAGTTGTATGTACGTATATCTTCACGCCAGGTCCCTTACGGGGCCGGCAGAGAGAACGAACGACATAAGACACGGTCCCTACACACTTCACTCGCAATAGCTGCAGTTGACTACGATAACCTCTCACAAGCCCACCGTATGCCTGTTTTTGTCTAAAGAAGTATATATAAATGCGTGACGCTTGGTTAGTCAAATGTACCTGAAAAACACATAATTTCAATACCATTGATGCATACGTTCTTCCTGCTGCTATTCAGTAACAGTAGCCTATAAACGCTTGCAATTCTAGAGGCATCGCGTCGCCAACACAGTGAGAATACACATTCTCACTCTTTTTAAAGAACGCAATGCTGTATTAATTTGCACGCTATGTAACAAGTTGTAGAAATGGTATAATTTAATTTAGCACAAATACTTGAATTTCATGCAACAAAGTAATATATGAGTACTGTGTGATATCAATCAACAACATTGAAAACTGTGAAAATAATTGTAGTTTAATTTTGCACAAATACTTGATTGATTCACCACATTTGCATGCAACAAAGTCAAACATGAGCAACCAAATATATAAGCACTTTTACATAATAATTTTAAGGCCTGTTTTACTTAATGGCTTCTGTTTATTATGGGCACGTCATCATACCCTAAACATGAATTTGCATAGCATATTCAACAAACCTTTCAAGTCGGATTAACGCTGGAAAGTGTAACTTAGTACATAATACAAAATATATTAAAAAATAATACACGAGTAATTTTGCAATTTCGCAAGTTTTATGAAACTTATCATTCCTTCTAAACTATATATGAAAAATATCTTCATACAAAGTCCAGTAGACAGGAGAACCGAGTTCCACATGACTCCTTACAAACATTACTCGCTTCTTTAACATTTAAAGCTGTCCTTGCTGATATGTAGACTCCTAACAAAAATTTCTCAAAAAATACGATCGATTTTTATTCTTATTTCTATTATTTTGTACTGAAAGAAATTTTATGCTATTAACGTCACGATTCGAAGCAATTTTCTCATTAACAACCGGTCCACTGTGAGTCCTCGCGTTATATATATAAGTTACTTTAACGGTGTCTTGTCATTTTCATAAGTTAACGTTTTCTCTCTTATAGTTCTTACATTGCAAAAGCCCGTGAATGAAAAATAATTAAATTAAATAATATTTTTTCATTCACTGGTCACTGCTTACCTCATCACTGTTGAACGTAGCTTCCGCTTCAAAAAGCTCTAAAGTCTTGACCCTAAGCCACCTGCATCCGTCTACTCTCTATAAATCTTATCAGGTCGTCGCTCCATCTAGTTGGCGGTCGTACCGTATAGCGTGTACCAGTATGAGGACGTTATTCGATTATTTCTTCTTACCTTTTTGTACAAATAATATGAATCTAAGTATTTGTTTGTTGTATACCTAACATTATAACGTCAAACGTTTATACATATCTTAAGTTTATTGTCAAAATCGACTCACACAAATCATTTTATTACTCTAGAAGTCAATTCTAACACTTCCTACTCCTATAAATTTCTTCTGATTAAATTCGTTGTGAGTTCCAAGTCAGCTGTAGTTTAACCTCCGGGACGGCAGTGAACTTCACTGTTCATTGCCTTTTTGTTGGTCGCCGCTCTTAATTCTGGCTATACAGGAGACACAGTGGTGGCTATGAGTGGTGGGCCTGTAATTACTCTAGAAATGAAGGTGTTTAATCCTTGAATTGATTTATGCAGTCAGTAATAATATAAAACAATATACTGTTTGAGATTTTGAACGTTATATCCTATAGACAACGGGATTCAGGACAAAAAAACGGATTCTAAGTAGAGATGTAGTGAGAGGAATACAGTATACGTCTCCACCCAGTCTTCATTCCAAACTAGACTAAAGAGTTTCATTTATAGAGTTACTACATAATAAAATTGTTTGTGTCAGTCGATTTCGACAACATACTTGAAAAATAAGTCTATTTATCTACCTATAACTTACGCCAAACTTGCGGTGTAAGCAGAATGAACCGAGCATCACATGAACATGACTCGATCCTTACAAACATCCCTCGCTTCTCTAACATTAATTGTTCTTCTTATGTACGCTTGCCGATTTCTAAGGCTCCTGACCCCACCTTCTGAAAGAACACGATCAATTTGGTCATAGTAGTGACGGAGATGGTAGCCGAGGAAGGTCTTAACCTTCCTCGGCTCCTACATCCATCTACTTACGCGTTGTATATCTGTTTCGAAGCAAACAGCTTCGCATTCTTCGCATGGAAGATGAGTATGCACGAAAATATTTGTCATTACAATATACACTAGTATATAATCTATATATCTATATAAGAAAACGGATCTTTGCGATAATTCTAGGACGATTGCAAATGACCGGATAATAAGAATCTAACAAAGAATTTCGCAATCATCTAATTCTCAGGATCATTGCAAAAATCCGACCTATATTTGTTTAGGTTAGGTTAGGTTTTCTTATTATCCGATCACTTGCAATCGTCCTAGGATTATCGCAAACTTCCGTTTTTCCGATTATCCTACAATATATATAAATTAATATGCAACTAGTTTCTTTGTTGAGATAAATCCCTGAATACTAGTCTAAAACTGACAATTTAAACTGTTCCCTCAAAAATGAATAATTTCTTTTGACGAATAACTTAATTTAGAAAGAAGGATAAAATATATATTTGTACTTTGCTTAACGATCCACAAATAATGGCATGTGGGTTGTAATTATTTGGGGATCGTTTAGAAGTTCATAAATATTTATATGATTCCTATTTTACAATATAAATTTAAGATATACAACGCGAAAGTAGAAGGATGTAGGAGCCGACTAAGACTTATTTACCAATGACCAAATTGATAGTGTTTTAGTAGAAGGTATCTAGTAATCTAGGGGCTAATTCAAATACATACTAAAAATATGTGTGCATATCTTACGTGATAGACTCGAAACCTTAAAATATGTGAACTTCAAGATAATGAGATGATTGTAGAATTTCAGCAGTACGATAATTGTAGCTTCGTGCGCGCACACACATGTACGAACACACGTAGAACGCTCGGAGCCTGTAATTAAACACTGTATAATACCTTCTATCTCATTCACATGTTAAATCCTATAGATGTATGTGGTTGTCTCTTTTACTGTCGATTTTTCGTTTCATCGAGTTTCAAGTCACAACGATGCTAAGGAAGTTTTGACTTCATTAATTTCATAATAATCGGTTGCGCCGTGTTGTAGGATTTCAGTGATATTCACACGCATATAAGACTTATATATATAAAGATAGATAGATGATAAAACATAATCGGTCCAAACCTTTAGGAAGAGTTTACTGACATACAAACGTGCAGAAGAATCATATATGTATATAAAGATAGGTAGGTAGTCATTTCTTGTGGTGTAAATTGCTAAACTCCACCTCTAAACCCCACCTTAAGGGACAAAGCCTCACTCAAGTGTACACGAAGTTCTCTGCTAATTAACAAACCAGGCTATGATGAACGAGAGGTGGGACAACAAAGCAGCCCGACTGGGGAAGTACCCCACAGTACACCTCACAGAAAACCGCAGCAAAATTAACAAGCCACTGGAGGATTGTTGTTTCTGGAAGTGATACTATGTTATACATACCACCATCGATACTAGTTAGCTCTTAAGGAATTGCTGCGTTAGCGGCAGGAGTGGCAACGTGCAAGCAATACTTACTGTATTACGTGCGAACGAACACGATCGCGTGTTGCCACGCGGCACAGTCACGAATATTAATTCGCGAACAAGCTACAAGCTACTGTCGCTATGCGTTCTGAACAACTCATAGCCAATGAATTGTTGGCGTTTGTACAACACGCCATCGACACTATAGATAAAATCAGCATCGTGCGCAACTGCAAGTTCACATTCAGTGAAACGAAATGAAATTTACAGTAGCAAGATGCTACAGATCAAGACACTCGGCAAGACCGCGAAGATTCGTCACGCAGGAGGGATGAAAGAGACAAAAGTATTTAAGATGTCATCAGTCTTTTGAAGGTGACCGATTCAGACGACGTGCCTCCCTTCGTAGCAAAAGACTTGCATCAGCTGCCATCCGTCACCCTAGAACACAGCGTTAGTACGCTGCTGAAGGACATTAGCCTGAAAGGCAGTCTCGCTGATGTTCAATTAAAGACAGCGACATCGGAAACAACAATTAGTGGACTACGTACGGAAATATCGTCTCTAAAAGTAATATTTCCGTAAGTAGGTCACCTGAGGTCGACAACATTAACACGCGTCGTAGTGCACAGAATGCATCAGTATGCAGTTCAATGGCGTCACCGACTTTTGTCGCTATGAGCAACGTACCGTGCCATATCGCCCGCTCCTCAACAAAGCCGACTACAATTGTAAACGCGTTAACCCCGGGACGTGATTACGCAAAAGTTACTTGTACCACATTACCATCTCACCGGGAGAAGTCAAGTCGTTGCGAGCCCGCTCGCAAGGCTTTGCATCCGAGTTCTCGCAAGGGCCACTGCGATGAGCAGGGCTTCATACAAGGGGATAAGAAGAAAAAGAAGAAGCCCTCCAACCGCAACTACTGCGGCATGCACAGACCAGTTCGTCATAGCTGCGCGTGGAAATCCATCGGCACGTGCAAATTACGCTGGTCTAAAAAGGTCGAGGAGGTTGTAGACTATGTGAAGAAGAAGATCTTCACTTGAGGGTCGAGCAACTGGAATCTCGTCATAAAATATATTTTAGTACCTTTGTGGTAAGGGTTCCAACTCATCAACAGCCGACTTTCATGAAGGAAGAATTCTGGCCGGAGTTAATCGTGCATCGTGACGTGTGGCGACCGTCCTCGGAACTTCCGAGGACGGTCGGACGGACGTTACACGTTGCCTACTCTACGTGGAATTAGTTTAAGTTAAGTTAATAGTTTAATATGTATAATATCGTATAATTTAAGTTATTATAAGTGGGCGTCAGAAACTCAACTGTTTTTGACGCCCACGATTCACGCTCGGCCTTGTGTGGGGTCATACTAATTTGATGTTCTGATGTATATGTTTGCTTTGAATAAACCAATAAATATATATAATATAGTAAATATCTGAGGACCTGTGATGTAAAATCTGTTGACTGAAAATAAATTATTTGGACTGCAAGCCTAATAGATAACCACTTTACATCAGGTGAGCCGTACGCTTGTTTGTCTCCCAACGCTGTTTAAGAAAATGGGAGTAATTACAAAATCACAATGAAATAATTAGGTGATCTGCAAAACATTTTGTAAAAAACAGCGGATGTTTTTCTTGGTTGAGAATTAGTGTATTGTCTTAGGTTTACCACCTGCTTGGGATCCAGTCCTAAAAATAATCAAGTCACAAATCCAAAGATTTACTAAAAAATGTTCGGACACTGTGAGCGATTTTTGTGTGAATCGGAACATATATAATTAATCCATCCATGTCGGTAGATGTAATAATTGAATAACTAATGTAAGACAAATACCACCCTAGTCTTTCCTGCGACCACGGACGCTGCAAAGCGTTCGAAACGTCAGGTTTCAACAAAATAAATAAAACACGCGATACTTCCGTTAAAAATAGTTTAATTTCAATGAGAATTAGTGTCTTATTAATAGTTGTTGAATTATTAACAGAAAGCTATATTTGTAGATCATTGAATAAATAAAAAATCCCAATACTGCCATTAAAAAATATATCTATTGATTTACTATAGTATTATTTCTGTATAGCTCAATGGCGTCGTTGCGCGTGTCTGTCTAACCGAACATGCAGGTTAAGCAACGTCTGCAATGCAGAAGGAAAACCAGACCTTGGCTCAGGTCACACCCGTCGATCGAAATATAATTTCTTTAAATCTGAATTTAATGAGAAATTTAATTTAGTTTACTATGTTAAGATATTATTTTTGAGCACTGATATCTTAGAGGATAAAGTACCAGACTATTAAACTATAACATATAATCTAAGGCTATGAAAAAAATCGTGTGGAACGTTTTCTCACGAAATTTTCCTTCACCGCCGATTAAGTGATAATGTCAAATATGTACACAAATTCAAAAACACGAATTTAGTGACATATTACACACTAAGATTCGAACTATGGACCAGTTCGATTAACAGTGCTCAGAAATTATATTTTACCACAGTAAACTCAAATAAATTTCTCATTAAATTTACATGGTGATTTACGTACTACAGATCTTTCAATTGACGAAGGCGAACGGGCTTTACTAGTGGTTGAACATGTTCATACACAGTGCGATAGTGTGCGCGTCTGACGGAGCCAACCAGTAGCGAGTAGCGAGAGAGCTGTGTCGCTCCAGATCACTTGTGTTTTATATTTATACTTTCACTTACACAGATACGTGGTACCACAAGTAAAGCCCGCTCGTCTTCGTGAATTGCAAGATCTGTACCATAAACAAAGTCTGTTTGATTTTATACATGTGAAACGTGCAGAGTACGCTCTTGTAGAAGGCCGTTGTGGGACTTCCGAATTGAAATAGTATAGCACCACACTCTGCAACTTTGTACCGTGTTACCAGCATCTCGATAATCTCACGTGTTTAATGGGACAGGCCCACCACTGTGTCTCCTGTGTAGCCAGAATTAACAGCGGCGACCACCAAAAAGGCAATGAACATTGAAGTATATTGCTGTCCCGTAGATTAAACTACATATGCCTTGGATCTCACAACGAATTTTATCAGAAGAAATTTGTAAGAGGAAGTTTCGAATTGACTTCCCTTCTTGGCAAAGTGAGACACAACAATATGATAAATAAGGCATTAAGAAATCTCATAGAGATGACTAGTCAAGTGAAGCTCAACTGCCGTGCACCACGGTTTATCAGATATCTAACACTATTAGGATCTAAATTGTGAGTTGTTACCTAACACATCGATTCCAATAATATAGATTGCAGAACCTAAACGCCTGGTAAACAGGGGAGAATTTCCCCTGTTGCCACCAAATCAGAATAGTATAGTACCCCGGATGTGACATGCAAGGAATTTAACATATCGTCCCGCTCCCGACGCCAGATGGCACTCTCAGGTATTATTTAGCGGTTAAATTTATAGGCAAATTTGATCTAAACTACTTAGTGTGCATTTGACATTACCTATATAGTTCATATGAACTAGCGATGGCCAGCAAATCACAAAAGACCGATGAGACCGATACTACGTAACTCAATTCACCGCTACGGGTTGGGGAAAAAGTAGAACGCGCAGCTCTCATTGGCTAGTTCGCTGATCAACATCGCAGCACTTACCGGTTTATTGGTCAAAATATTCTCCCATCGGTCATTAGGCTATGAGATATTCCAATTGGAGTGCTAATTTAGGGGCTAAATTACAACGTTTTTCATGCGCAGTCGAGTCGTTTATTGGATTGAGGCCAAAACCCACTTATTACCATTAGTAGACGCATGCAGTCACTGCAATAGTTGCTCTGGTATACCTACCTTTGACTCAGTTGCCACGGTCGTCTCTGTGATTGCCCGCAATCTGTAACACGTGTCGCAGTGAGGACCAGAGGAGACAACATCAGCAGTGGCGGGGTCATACAGCTCCTGTTACTGATAACGAGCAATCGCAGAGCGACCATGGCAGCAACGGCAAATACGAACGATAGCAGATGGCCGGCCGGTGCAATTCGTATGAACTAACTGGCCGGGGAACCATGCAAAGTAGTTTGAGTCAAATTAACGTGGAAATATTTATAATTTTTCAAGGTCTCTTAAAATACCTACATAAATGGACTTTTTCGGTGATAGAGTCAATATTAGACGTCGGTCGGAAAAGTCGAAAAATCTGACAATCTGCATTGAATGTCATCTTAAGAGAGGTAGGACGCATCAAAGCAACCCATCTGGAGAAGTATCTCCCCACTCACAGAAAGGCGCAGCCAAATAACCACTTCCTAGAGGGTTGTTGTATTCCTGCGTGTGAGTGAGGTCACTAGTCAGCTTCTAAGGATTAGCTGCTGCTAGCAGAGGTGGCATTGTGCGAATAATACTTAATGTATTGCAAGCGTTCATAGGCTACGGTAACTGATTTATATCAGATGGGCCAGACTGTAGGATCTGTATTTAAATATATATAAAACAAAAACGTAAAGCTATTTAATTAAGTTAGTAATTAAGTAATTATCGTCATTCCACCATATTGTTACCTAATGAAATTAAAAAATCTTATACAAATTTGCACATTTCTAACTTCTTGTATTTTTTCTACTGATTCCATTTTTTTAAACTCGTCGAATAGTACCAAACAAAAGAAAGGAATTACGAAATAATTGTTAGATAAAATATACATATAGATATGCGAGTGAGGTGCGCAAGAATCGAGTCATGTGGCGCTCGGTTCTTCCGGCCCGCAAGGGACTTGGAGTGAGTTATAGACTAATATAGATTAATCGACCATTGGTTTTTTTGTCAAGTAACATAAGTATAAAATTACAAAAAGTAAGTATTCGTCATTTATATTGTAATAAAGAGTTAATTGTTTATGATACACCTGGTCCGGCCATAAGAGCTGTTACCAGTGAATATGAATTTATTTTTTTATGAAGTAATGTAATCTGATTAAAACTTATATGTACATATTTATGGAAGTCTCAGCAAATAATAAAAAATAATTCTATTCGAAATGGCCACCTGAGGCTTTAATATGGGCCTGTAATCTGTCTGGACACATTGTTTTGCTTTGATAAGATACCCCCCACAAAACCATTACAGACGCCGGATGATGACTTTTCCGACCACTTGGGGGACTTCTTTAGAACTGTGTGCATACACTTTGTCATATTGCTTGCTGTAGTGCTCTTCAATCGTCAATTTTTTTTCATAAGTAAAGAGGATGCTTTTGTGTCTTTCAACATGCATATCGGGACAGAAGGTGTTTTGATAGATCCACTCTCTTCATTGATTTAGAGCATGTCCTGTAAATCGACGATAAACGCCGAGCTTCAGGTCTTGTTTTATTGCACGCGACAGAGTCCTAACGGGAATCTTCATTTTTCGCGATAAGATTTATTGTTTCCTAATGGGGCTTCGGCAAATTCTGGCTTTAAAAGCAATAATAACCTTTGTAGTTCTAACGGCACGCGGTTGCCCCTATCATTTATGGTCTTCAACAGAGGAAGTGTTTGTATGCTGTCGATAGTACGATATACCTACAAACATACGACTGATACCAAGCTTTTTATATGACCGACCCGACGGCTCCATACCCACTTTGTGCAAGGCAATCACTGCAATCCTATTTTCTTTGACACCCCTGTCCAAAGTTGATATTTAAAACGGCGGGAAATCGAAATAAGTTTTTAACATAATAAACGCGTAATTAATAATAATTAAAGAGTTGAAAAAAAGAAAAGTTTAAATTTAACAGTATTTATGTCCATACTAGTTATACACGTTGTTAATTATTTTGTCTATCTGTTTGAATATGAAAACTGTACCAATTTCGAGGAATATTTCACTTATTGTACTTTTTATTAAATAAACATGAAATAACTGTTAATGAAATCCGGGAACCCATTAACAATGAGTTGAAAAGTAGTTTTCAGAACTAGATCAAACTAATTAAAAAAAAATGGGTTCTCAAATTTGTTAGTCACAAATACGCCATATTTGGGACCAACAGTAACATGTTTAAACAATACATACATTGTTTTTGATTGTTTGTTTATATTTTAATGAAATCAAGGAAAAATATATTATATTACTATATTATATACTTTCCATAAAAAACATTGTTCTGCGGCAGCATTCATGTATAAGACTTCGTAACACATCTCACCAGTAGAAGTTATGTGGTATTTGACGTTCTTACTTGTAAAACGACTTTTGCACTGGGATTTTCTTATTAATTGGCCCCTTTACTGTACAATTGCATGAGTAGAATTAAAGCCATTAAATACTACAAGATTTGTTTGTAGAAGAACAATATAATAAGAGTTTCTGAGTAGTTTGGATTATGAACGGACCGAAAATATAATACTGGTTTATATAATCATGATTCTTCTTAATATGAATTTTGTTTAGGTCTCGTTTCACAATCAAAGTTCCAAGTGGCGTTTACTTGATGGGTTGTCCATACAAAACTATCAGTTCAAATGAAGTGTAACTTCTAATCGGAAATTCTGAAACAGGCCATTAGTAATCTATCCATTTCAATCTATTTTATTTTATCTTTAAACTACGTGTATAGGAACGTATTATCACTATTTTTAGGGTTTCGTATCTCAAAAGGCCAAACGGAACCCTTATAGGATCACTTTGTTGTCCGTCCGACTGTCTGTCAAGACCCTTTTTCTCGGGGGACAGGTGGAGCTATCAAGCTGAAATTAATATCACATACTCAAATCTGCAGTCCCTTCGAGCAGTGACATAATCAAACTTCTCAGTCAACGCAATCAAAAGATACGGCTTTTTATGCGCATATTTTGACTTGCAATGGAATCAACACCTATAGGGTACCCTATCCTATTCCCGTTGACCTAGAATCATGAAATTTAGTAAGAAGCAAGGTCATGTAGCACAAGTTAAAAAATTCGAAAACCATAAATGTTTTAGTTATATCACAACACAAAATATGTTTTTTGCGAAAATATTTTATTACAGAACCCTCGTAGAGCGAGCTGGACTTGCACTTGACGACTTTTTTGCATAAACGCTAAACTCGACACCCGTTATCAACAACTATTGTGCAGGTATTGTATTAGAAATGTTTCAACATTTTTTAATACAATGGACCCGATACTCAATGCATTTTTGCAGAAATGTCTTTAATTCATTTGCAATACGGTTGGTTGTACTATGGCGAGAAACTTACCTTGCCGTAGCACAGTCCCCGAATTAGCACAGGAAGTAAAGAACTTTTGTCTGTAGTGTCAGTTAGACATTATATCTGGTTTTAGTTAAATTGCATTAGTATTTTGTAATAATTATGTTGTTAAGTATACCTATAACAATTAGGTTAATTTAAACATCTGTGTAATATAGTCTAGGTTGGTGTACTGTGTATTAAACTCATGGAATAAAGGTAATTCTTATTCTTATTATACTATAAGAATTGTCGTATTAACGTATCTCTGATTCTATATATATATATCTACGTCAGGTTCCTTAAGGGGTAGGCAGAGTGCTGAGTGCCACATGACGTTTATTTCCCGACTAATCAAATTCACACTGAGGGTCGAGCAATTGGAATCTCGGCCATAAACTAAATTTTAGTTTCTTTGCGGTGAAGGTGCCAAACTCATTATCTACCGCCCTTCATGAAAGAATAAGTCAGGTACGAGGGTATCGTCTTTTGGGAATGTCAAGAAAGATTGCAAAATTATTAGAATTTGAATTTACGTACTCCTCAGTCGTTTCTGTACCATTTAGGTAAAGCTATTAATAGCAACTGTTCTGAAACATAATTTGATAGAAATAGTTCTCCTTAAAAAAATGTTTCAATAGTTCTCTAGATACAGTGATAGGAAGCGAGAAAGTAAAAGCTTTTGCGTTTAATATTTGTGTGTTAGACAATACATTAAGCATCTAAAACTTTGGTAATAAGCGCCACATTATATATCGCAACAACCCACGCAAAATATATTCCATATTACTTTGGCACACATATATTCATACGTTTCATTTTGTATGTTTGATATTACGATAATGTTCATTGTGTTTACGTCAATATCGGAAAAACGGAGAGTAAATTATTAGTTAATGATTTATTCTTAGGACTAGTATAGACAAAATACTTTTAAATAATAGTGTACCTGAGTTTGTTAACATTTATGTCGTGTTATGTATATAATGGTTAAATCGATGGTCGATGGAGTAAGGGTGAAAATACTAATTCAATAATAATAAACTTTGCCTTAGCATGAAATTTTCAGTAGGTACTGAAATTGTTTCAACGAAAACAAATAAAATAAAACTTATTTCGTTTGTTTTCGTTATAATAACTACATCCGTTGGTAATGTGAATACATTGGAGATCATATTAATAATGAATCACCAGTCTTTTCACCGTCACTTCGTTCCTATGCACTGACATTTTAACTAAGATGTTTTTTTAGTTATAGATACGTCGTACACACTCTAGAATGGCAATACGAAAGTAAGGTAATTGCCCAACCCGCATTCAGTTGACCACGCTCTCGCGTCGCGTCTATACGTACTTCGCCAGAAAGCATAAATGTCTTAAGATATATATTCATCTCTTTCTAACGACAGGTATGCCCTGTCATTTGTCTCTTTGTTAGAGCAAAGTGTCATAATAAATAACAGTACGTAGATATAGTACTACATGCGCCATTTTAAAATACAATAATGTCGCTGTATAATGTGTCTACCTTTTGATACGTCGCTGCCTTTTGATTATAATTGGATCTTCATAACATAGAATACGGTTTTAAATTACAAAAAAAATATCCTATGCAACAAAATTCTACGCAATTAAACCAAATATATAAACATTCAAACGAGAGATATTAAATATCAAAGATTAGATTATAACTAACAGTTTCTAAATGTGTATAAAATTTTTATCCAATTTTTTTGTTTATATATGTAAAAGCATTACATTTGGAGCTAAAATTTTAAATTAGAACTTTACGGCGTATGTAGTCTGTCAACGTGTGTTTTAAAATTAGAATTTGGAAAGATAACATGTAAAAAACTATAAGCAGTGATAGGCCAGTGGATAAAGAACTAGCCTATTAAGCGACGGTATCTGGTTCGAATAGTAGTATAGCATAGTAGTCATGTACCATTAAAATCATGGTTTCGGAATTATGTCCATATTTGTCATTATCACTTGCACATCGGTGAAGGAAAACATAGTAAGGGAAAACATAGTAAGGCGTAAACATAAGGCGCGTCTAAGAAATTAAATTTTAAAAAGACGTGTGACCTAACTTAAGAATGATCTGATTTTCCCTTGGGGTTGTGGAAGTGTGGTAGGAGTCGCTCCTTGTCAATATCAGTTCGCCAAATCCGTAGGCTTATGTAGCGTACCCTACCAATCCTTATGGGTTCGGAAACGGAATAATGCTGAGAAGAAGAAAAACATGTAGAAAAATCGGCCAAGTGCGAGTCGGACTCGCGCACGAAGGGTTCCGTACCATTATCTATAAAAACAGCAAAAAAATCACGTTTGTTGTATGGGAGCCCCCTTAAATATTTATTTTATTCTATTTTTTAGTATTTGTTATTATAGCGGCAACAGAAATACATCATCTGTGAAAATTTCAACTATCTAACTATCACGGTTCAAGAGATACAGCCTGGTGACAGACGGACGGACGGACGGACGGACAGCGGAGCCTCAGTAATAGGGTTCCGTTTTACCCTTTGGGTACGGAACCCTAAAAATTAAGGTCCCTGAACTATGACGTATGCGAGCGTACTAACTAGTAATTCTTTCATAGCTATTCAATTATAATCAAATCACGTAAACAAATAGAATGTACAATTTACACTCTAGCTATAAATATTTTTTATTTGAAAAGGAGCGATGAATAGATACATCATCGTAAAACAATATGTCGTTAAAGATGTCTTACCTACTTTTATTTTTAATGCAATCCCAACAAATATTAAGTTACACTGTCGTATCATTTTTGAAATAAAAATGTTAGCTTTACAAATTTAGTACAGCTGGCAGAATTGTTAGCAATTATTTCCACATTTTTCACGTCAAATTTGTAATTTATACCCAATTAAAATAATTTAAAGGCTTAAACGAAAATATTTTTACACAATTATTGACAAGTGATATAACTGGACTAGTGTTATAAATTGAAAGTAGCTAGTACCATCTGAATTGCTAAATA
Source organism: Pyralis farinalis (assembly GCA_947507595.1). Classification (NCBI taxonomy): domain Eukaryota; kingdom Metazoa; phylum Arthropoda; class Insecta; order Lepidoptera; family Pyralidae; genus Pyralis; species Pyralis farinalis. Next base: position 8,372,292 of record OX382271.1, on the reverse strand, counting down.
CTTACGTTGTCAAGATTTATCAATTTCAAATTTCTACCTTACTTACTAATCTTCGAAAAAAATATCAGTGACGTAGGGACGCATAGATAAGGGGACAATCTTATAAGGGGCTTTTTTCGATTTGTAACGTTAAAGCCACGGGAACCCAAGAAACACGGTTTATGGGAAATCACCCCATTCCTGAGTTATAGATGACATGCTTGTATTTTTCAAAAAATTGAGCCGCAACTGTTACGCAAAATGAAATCTTTCGAAAAACTATTTATCAAAACAAAAAGCTTTCCAAAAGGCTAATGAAACATAACTGTAAAAGCGAAATGGGCCACGCACATGTTATCTCACCCGTTTTTGAACAAGAAAATATAGCATTTGCCATTTTAATGTGCGGCACTTTATTGCCATGGGATATATTTAAGAGGTTGAAAACGTAACTTCCGTATTGCCTACGAAGAGTATGCTCAGTAAATTATTTCGTTAATATAATATATTACGAAACTTTTGTCTGATAGGTACCTTAATTTGAAAATATAGTTAATAAAAATCTTAAAAAGAATGGCATGTGTACCTATACAATTTGACATTTTGTTCTTTCAAACATTTTTCAAACATTTACCGTGACATCCATTAGTAGTAGTAGCATAATTTTGAGACTAAAAAATTTTAGGAACGCATAATATTCAGCAATTCAAAATATAAAATAGAAAATGCCTTATTTAATTTATTGTATCTTTATATCAAAAGGTCAGCAATCCTAGGAACAGACTGATGTATGAAAAGAGCTATGAATCTTAAAGATACGAGTGAGGTGTATAAGGACCTAGTCATGTGGTGCTCGGTTCTCACTACCTAACCCGTAAGGGACTTGGCGTAAAATGTATGTAAACGACGTACGTACCTATATATTTAGGGCGAAATTAATTGTACATTTGTTAATTAGTGTAATTTTATACAATAAGTCACACGACGCTATGTTAGACTGAAATCCTGCACTACTGATAAATTACCAAAATTAAACACTATTAATTCACCCTGTAGTATTGTAATCGTAACTCGTAAGTTCTTCTCAAAATCTAGGGCATACACAGCAATATTTTTTGTTTCAAAACTTTAAAAGCACATTTTTTGAAATGGTTGACTAAATATGTATATGTAATATTAGTAATTCAACTTTTTTTTTAATACGATGCCTAAAGATCAATATGGATACAGTCCAGTTGATGTGCAGTTTTTTCCCTGGACTTTCTACGCTTGCAATACACGGAGATAAGCTAAGAAAAAGAACGGATTAATTGATTTAATGTGCAATTGTTATATATTTTTTTCTTCGATATATCTCTATATCCAAAATTGAATTGATTAATTAACAGGGCTTATATACAATAGATGTTAAAAAAAAAAAAACATTTGTATTAATAACCCTGATGACTGTCACGGTCACTGTAAAATAATTTCGTTAATAAAATCGAAACATTTCTGAAATACCTACTAACTTTAGTGTAGACACCATAAATTTTAAAGAATTGATCACTAAAGAGTACTTCAAATTTCTGTAAAAAACAAAGTACTGTGTACATAAATATATTTTTATTATCAATCAAAGTAGTATATGATCTAGAGCCGAATTATAAATTGAGGTGAAACTGTTTTGGAACGTCACAAGCACAGGCTCAGTCGTGAATGACGCGACTTTGACACCAACACTTGTGGGTTCGATTCCCACACAAGACAAACATTTGTATGCATGAACATGTCTGTTTGTATTGGTCTGGGTGTTTTAAGAGAGGTAGGGCGCATCAAAGCAGCCCATCTGGGCAAGTACCTCCACCTCACAGAAAACCGCAGCCAAAGCGAGTAATACTTAACATATTACAAGCGTTAATAGGCTACAGTAACCGCTTTACATCAGGTAGTTCTTATGCTTGTATGCCTTCCAACGTTGTACAAAATAAACACAAATAGCGCTAATCCTATGACAGGTTCGACGCCTTTAGTCTTTAAAATATTTCTAAAATATATTATCTAAAATTATATCCGACTTTGCATCTGAAATCCAGAATATTTGAGTACTCTAATAAACTCATGAGTATAAGCATTATAAATATAGTCAGTTGTGAAAGGTACGACACGAGAAAGTCGTGTAATTTGTGATATGCACTTTACTCGTAATGGCATAATGTCACACTAATTGCTAATCAAAGGTCAGTTCAGTCGCCATGAGGAGAGCAGTGCGCAGCCCCGACAAATGATATTAAATGTGTAGCGAATATATAATAAATAACATACAGTGAAATATCAGGTATGTATCTGTGGATCAATTTAAAAAGAAGCAGAAAAAAAGCTTCGCTTGCTCATGTTTTAGTAGTGCCTTACGTATGCATACATACTGCGCAGATCCCAAAAGGCAACACTTTTTCTTACTTTGAAAAAATACTTTTGTTTTTAATTTCATAATATTAAAAGATTTAATTGAAACAAAAACTTAATTTTACAATCGCCTTTTTATTTCTCATTGATTTTAAGTCTATTTTTAATAGTATTTCCTTGAAACAAAACACATATAATTCAATGCACACACCCATGTAAACATGAATTGTGAATGCATCATTATTACTATTTTTAACATTCATTATAGCTATATCTTACTTTCGGGAAGGGGTTTTGAACATCTTTGGATTGATTATTCTTGTGCAGTGTTCAATAACATGTATTAACTTATTAATACAGCACACACAATGGTCAGTTTAACAATCAAGATATAGTTATACAATCAATTATTAACATATTTGGCGATTATAAATATACCTTCACTCAACCAATTTACAATTACATCCTTCAACTAGTCAGTCGTGGATCCATCTCAATGGGATCCAATCATTCCATTGATTAATTTTATCTAAATAAATTATATAATACAAAAAATACACTAACAACAAGTCGGTATAGATTCCTATCTTAAAATTTAAATATACCTACAATGACGATTTAAGATATGTAAATATCCAATTGTCAAGTGAACTATACATCCGTAGCACAGCCATCTGGAAAGCCGTCGTCTCCCACGGGTCTCGTGATGGTGACAACACGCCTTAACCCTGAAACGGGAGGCAGCACAGGCGGAGCCCGTTGCCAGACACGTAGCGTGCGTGCACCCCCGATGGGCAGGCCATAATCAATGGGATATGGCGCATCGATCGCCGTCAGTGCTCCCACTGGCGCGTGTGATCGAGGAAATGTCCGAGTGAGATGCCTCAGTTCTTCGTGAGATCCATCCACACTGCAGTTTTCAATAATAGGTGTCTTATCTGAGTAACAAGTTGGAATAGACGAGCTTATAGTCCGAGACAGGTGATTCGTCTGGTTGGCTTTTAATTGATCCCAGAAGCCTGACGGATACAATGAATCCGAAACTTCCCGATTGTATTCTCCGCTCCCAGGGCGAGCGACGCTCTCTGGCCTGGTATCGTTGATAAGATCGGGATCTATATTTCCACTTGTTGGCGACATCATTACCGGAACGCTTGCCGCCGCTATACTTCCAAGTTCATAATGATTTCTTGTATAAGATATATCGCTGGCTCGAGGTGGTTTCGAAACTGGATTACAATTTTGCCCTTGGCAGTTTTCAGGTTGTAATACATTTGATATAGCTTCGACTCGTGGCGCGTCTGTTGGAGTCGGGTGTATTTCATTTCCTGATACACATTCTAAGTTGTTAGGACTTTTATTTTCGCAATCAGATTCAGGCCTTACTCGGCTATATTTAAAAAGGAGACACAAAGTAATGAAAGAAGCAATTATGAGGAGTCCTATCACCAAGCCCATCATTTGCGTACTTCCCCAAAAAGCCATGGTTTCCATTGTAACGTGAACCGTGAAATTAGCTTCAGCATTTCCACCTTTGTTTTCAGCAACACAATAAAATTCATTCGAATCAGATTCCTGCGAGTTGGTAAGTATCAAAGAAGATTTCTTTTTCACGTCACCATCTTCAAAAATATAAATCTTCTGGTGTGAATTGAAATGACTTCCATTTTGTAGTAAGCGACCATTCCAATACCAACGAATATTAGGACTCGGCATCGCTTCCATTTTACAAATAACTGTTGTATTTTTCCCCACCAATGTTTCAATATATCGGCTCACTGGTAAAATCTCCGGTTTGCAAGCAAACTCGTCTGTTGATAAGTTCGTAAGCTGTCGCCCTGTTAATCTTGTTGGAACTGAACAAATAGCACTCGTAGCTAGCTTATATTTATCCAGCCACATCCTGAGCTCTCGCAAGCGACAGTCGCACACCCAGGGATTATCATTTAAATCTATCACTTTTAGCTTATTTATTCTTTTTAGCGAACTTAAGGGTAAGTAGCTAATATTATTATCATTTATTTTTACAGATTCTAAAGAGCGTAAATTATTAAATGCTTCAGCATCAATCTCTCTTATGCGACACATTGATAAATCGAGTTTAACTAGAGCTCCTAGATAATTCAAGCTATCTGCATCTAGTTTTGTAATTGGATTTTCAGATAATATCAATTCTCGTAGAAACGGAGTGTCTTTAAAGGCATCTGTAGGAATTTGAATGAGTAAATTTAGAGAAAGATCTATTTCCACCAAATTCTTAAGCTGTTTAAATGCTCGACTGTGTATTTGCCCTAGGGTACAATTTCTTAAACGTACTTTTTGTAAATTAATAAGTCCTGTTCTAGCAAATACTTCTTGAGGGAGTATTTGTAGACTATTTCCTGAAAGGTCGATAATTTGAGTATCAGGGTTTGTAGGTTCCGGCACTGTAATGAGATTCTGTCCTATGCACTCCACTGCTCTTTTCCCAAATTTCCATTTACAATCACACACTGTAGGACATAAATTCTCGGGAAGCATCATATTAACCGACAAGGTTGGTTCCCAAAGGAAAAAGCACAACGTCACAAAAAACAGTTTCATTTTGTTTGATTACGATATATGTTTCATTAGAACTATCACTGCAACATATCCATTTACCATTTCACAATACACAGTTAATCCATCACATCATCCAAAGAGTCACAAAATCCAATTCTCACTGATACGCGATTCGATCATTTTTTGTACCGTATCACATCACTGATCGTGAAAGTTGGCCAGCGGTACATGACGACGCGTCCGCTGCCCGCGACCGCAGTAAATCAACTGACGGAGAGAGAGCCATCGCTAAACCTCTCCGTAGGAAAGAGCTCGGCACATGCGCGACGGAGGCGCCCCTCGCCCCGCTTTGCGGCTTCACGTCTTGCGAGTTGAGTGGCCCTACTCGAAGCAAACTGTTGAAAGAATTCCAAAAGTGTAATTTTCTACCTGGTCGTGCTGCGCCGGCCATCCCGCACGGGCGTCACGTTCATTCATAAATACCTGAGCCGGCAACGTGGGGCGATGGTTTCAATACCGGTATGAGATCACAATGCAGGCGCTCACTCACCTAGTCGACTGCGGCACGCAACCGCTCATCGTTATTCCGTTTCCCCACAATATCTTTTTGTTACGATCACGTCTCGGGACGTCAGGTAGAAAAGTAATTATAAATAAGTCTGAAAGGAAGGCAGGTATACGCTGACAATAACACAGGAAGTAGTTGGATACTTTCAAAGAATGCGGCAAATTCATTCATGACTTTGTCGAATGAATGTTTCTATACAGTTAATGTACATTACTACGTTAAGTTATTGATTTTAAGAGAGGTTTTATAACGAAATAAACACTTGATTTAAGTGGGACGTTGCTAAGCATTTATTAATCATAATATACGGCTAATTTCAATTCAAACGTTGTTTATTTATACTGTTTATTGGAAAAGCTAATTGGTGTACAATCTTCGGCGAGAAATAGATACAGTATTCAATGCTATCATGTTATCGAATCCTTGGAGGTGTGTGATTTATTAGTCCTGAACCGATGATACATTTCACAGATGTATCCTCGCTCGCTTACGAGAAATCCAATTGTCATTGAGCGTTATTGTTGTGATGTTTGTAGTGGGTGTCATGAAAATTCTGACCTCCGCGTAATATAAACCACTTACGATTTTTGACGAGTCTCTTCAGTAGGGTAAGGTCAGGTAATACAGATTGACGAAAATATCATGAGGTCATGGCGGCGAGAATACAAATTTTCACTTAATTTTTTAAGCGTTGAACGGCAGCCTTCAAAGAGAAATTATGATTACCAATTGTTTTATGTCAACGGTATCAACCTCTTGTTTACATAAATTATGTTTACTTATGGCATGCGACAGATTATAAGTAAATATAATTTAGTTGTGTATGTAATGGATTTTTGACGGTATACTTCTTTCGGCGCGTTAGCCGTTATAGCCCAGTGGATAAACAACCGAACTATTAACCAACTGGTCTCCGTTTCGATTCCATTTCCGGATGCAATTTTCGGATTTGTGTACATATTTGTAATTGTCGCTAGCTCCGCAGTGAAGGAAAACATCCTGAGGAGATCCGCTGTTCCAAGAAATCATATTTCGAAAGATGTATGACTAATTTTTACAATTTTAGTGAATACGAAGCGAAAGTATTTTTTATACTACTTAGGGAGGCATACAAGCATTCGACCCACCTGATGTAAAGCGGTTACCGTAGCCTATGTGCGCTTGCTTGTGTTCTGTATGTAAATGTGGACAAAAAAATAATTAATTAAATACATTTGACAACGCCGTATTGACTATTGTGACATTTATGTGTGTATGGGGCGGCAGAGCAGAGGGCGTGGGAGACTCTAGGCAAGGTGATCAGATAGATAGATAGATAATAGTTTATTAGCTGCTACGGTCACGTACATACAAATATAATATAACAATACAAGAAGGAGTAAACAGGCGTTGCTCGAAACATTTCCAGTAATAGGTGCATATGTATGCTGCAGCAAGCGAATAGGCCATAGCTCAGTGTGACTTTTGCACAATGCGCAAAAAACACCGATTTTTTGCTACTGCCTGATCAGGTGGTCAGCGGCTAGTCTGCGTGCAAGGCGTAGGTTCCAGTAGTTTTGCAGGCCAGTAACCAGGAAGTCAATAATTAGTCTGTATCAAAGACCACGAGATAAAAGAAAGAAAGAGCCCCACCTGAACGTCGCGTGTCATCTCAGAACATATCGGGCAACCTGTACGCTACGCTATAAGTATCACTCGCGCGATGCCACCTCTGCTGCTAACACAGCAACTTCTTGGGAGCTTACTGGTGACCTCATTCAGGAACACAACAACCCTCTAGGGAGTTGTTATTTGGCTGTGGTTTTCTGTGAGGTGGAGGTACTTCCCCAGACGGGCTGCTTTAATGCTCCCTACCTCTTAAAACCACCCAGATCAAGACAAATAGAGATGTTCATGCACACCTTGTAGCTTGTAGCTTGTAGACCGTATTCGCAATGATGATGTTAGAAATAGAGTTGGTTTGAAAGAGAGCGTCGGTGTTAAAATAAGAAGACGCATGCTCCGATGGTTCGGGCATGTAGAAAGAATGCAAGATGAAAGAATGACGAAGCAGATATACAATGCAAAAGTGGAAGGATGTAGGAGCCGAGGAAGGCCAAGACTTACCTACCATGCCAAATTGTTCGTGTTCTATCAGAAGGTGATGTCAGGAGCCCTAGAAACCGGCGAGCGTGCATGAAAAGAGCAATGAATGTTAAAGAAGCGAGTAAGATATGTAAGGATCGAGTCACGTGGCGCTCGGTTCTCTCTGCCTACCCCGCAAAGGATTTGGCGTGAAGTTATAGATAGATATAGATAAATTCATGCACACCAATATTTGTCCTGTATGGCAATCGAACCCACGAGCGTTGGTGTCAAAGTAACGTAACAGCGTGTTTCACCACTGCGCCACCGAGCTCGTCAAAGTTCACAATAATAAATATTTTATTATTATATTATCTTACCATATAAAAATGTTTATTTATTCCAGAGTTCCTAATGACTAATGAGGTTGGTTATTTTAATTCAAATTTTTCAGTTGGGTTCTTTTTGCTCGTTAACCTTTTTTAATGTATCGATGATCTGGTCCTGGTACCAATGAAATTAGCGTTTTATTTTAAAAATGTAGAACCATTTTGTTTTTCAATTAAAAGTATATATTTTTTTAGAGATTAAAGAAAACCGTCATAGGAAGTATTGTAAAGATATATATTGCAATCGTTCATATCCTATGGCAACCGCTTTACGTTAGGTGGGCCGTATGCATGAATGCCTCCCGACTAAAAATAGTGGCCATTTTGGCCGATGCGCTTTTGCTGTGACCTCACTCACACGCAGCAACACAACAACCCTCTAGGGAGTTGTTATTTGGCTGCGGTTTTCTGTGAGGTGGTGGTACTTCCCCAGACGGGCTGCTTTGATGCGCCCTACCTCTCTTAAAACATCGTGACCAAGACAAACAGACATGTTCATGCACACAAATGTTTGCCTTGCATGGGAATCGAATCCACGGGCGTTGGTGTCAAAGTCGCGCATTCACGACTGAGCCACTGAGCTCAGTAGATAATATTAATAGTTACATAGACTCCTTTCGTTTAATTTGCGTTTGAGGTACGGTTTGGTTATATCCAACCAGTGCGGTTACAGTAACCAAAATTTACATCATGTTAGCCATGTGCATGTATCCATGTAAAGTGCGGCAGTCTGAAGAAAAGAAAAGAGCGATTTCCTAAGGATCTCCGAGAGCGGTCGGGCCTGCCATGCAATTCTCTAAGCGACTCGTAATGGCTGTGTGCGTTGCTGTGATCACAGATGTCACAGCTTTGACATCGTCTACTGCGATCACGGCTAAATTATTTGGTATTCTCTAAGACTGTAAGCGTACGCGAGGCTGTTTGCCTTGTAGAATTCCAATTCCAAACGCAGCCTTGCGGCGCTAGTGTCGCACAACCATGAAAAGTGACACCAGAGAATTGCAATTTTGTGTTCAAGGCTGTAACAGCCGATGTTTCCGAGGATGTAAAGATGTTTGCTCTTACAGAATTGCATGGCTGGACTTAGGGCAACGCGGGGCGAAACTGTCGAACACGCGGGTTCCTGCCCCGTGGTATAATAAACTGACAGTCACACATGCACGCTCACACACACGTATACATGCACAAACTTACACGCGGGCGCACACACACACACATAATCTCATACGCATGTAAACATTTAAATATACATACGCATTATACGTAACACCTTGGATACTTACATGATTAAAGAAAACCGTCATAGGAAGTATTGTACAGATATATGTTGCAATCGTTCATATCCTATGGAAACCGCTTTACATTAGGTAGGCCATATGCATGAATGCCTCCCGACTAAAAATAGTGGCTATTTTGGCCGATGCGCTTTTGCTGTGACCTCACTCACACGCAGCAACACAACAACCCCCTAGGGAGTTGTTATTTGGCTGCGGTTTTCTGTGAGGTGGAGGTACTTCCCCAGATGGGCTGCTTTGATGCGCCCTACCTACATATATATTTAAGACTATCTATTTAAGAAAAGATATTTAACACTCTGTATGTTCAAGGCAAGGACTTTGCGGGGTATACAGACTGAACAGCACATAACTCGGCCCTTGCATACTTCACTCGCTTCTTTAATAATTGTAGATGTTTTCGTTTACGCTAGCCGGTTTGATCACCTTCTAATAAACGACTGATTTGGTATTGGTCTTCCTCGGCTCCTACACCCTTCCATTTTTTTATACAACGTCAGAAGGCTTACATACCCCCTGATGTATCAGGTGGGCCGAATGCTTGTATGCCTCAAAAAATATATATAGAGAATAATGGCATAAATGGATTTCTTGCGATTAAAATACTGAATGGTTTAACAGTATCTCGGGTCTTAGTTTGAATGGGGCACCTTGAATGGACCGGGGACCTTCGGTCGTAAACAAAAACCGACAACGTTCGGAAGGACCAGTAAATAAAATGTATAAATAAAATGACTTTCATTTAGTTATAGTACTTCGTTAATGTTTGTGATAAGTAAAATAATTATGACAAAATGATATAATCTTTTATTATAATTTCTTGTACACGTTCATTATTTAGGACGTCGACTGATTTCAAAAATTTGTCTTCTTCTTATACCGTTTCCTAATTCATTAGGATCGGCGGGGTCCGCTACCTAAACCTAAGGATTTGGCGAAGATAATTTTTTTTACATAGAGCGATAGCCGCCAGACCTTTACAAACCAGAGGGAAAATCAGATCTCTCCCAGATTAGATCTTTCGAAATCTTCTTTCTTTCGAAAAATAATTTCTTCTACGTGCGGATTTCCTCACAATGTTTTCCTCCACCATCGTGCAAGTGATCATTGCAAATCCTACTAATATTATAAATGAGAAAGTTTGTATGTATGGATGTTTGTTGCTCCTTCACGCTTAAACGGCTGAACGGATTTGAATGAAATTTGGCACGCAGATAAATTATGATCTGGATTAACACATGGGCTACGTTATTTGACTCCACGCGGGCGGAGCCGCGGGCAGCGGCTAGTATGTTCATAAATCCGAAAACTTGAATTTATTGGTACATTAAGTCACCAGGATTAGACCCCGGGTCCGTCGGATGATGAGTCAATTCTACATCCTCTGAGCTATCACTACTCTTCTGATTTCAAAAATTTGTAACTGGTCTTTTAGAACGTTGTCGATTTTTGTCCACGACCGAATGGCCCCCGATCCATTCAATGAGATTCATTCCGACAAAAAACTCATTTTACATATATTTGTTTCATAACTAAACTAATATTATAAATAGAAAAGACTAGATCTTTTTGTTACTAACTAACATACAAAAAGATCTAGCTTTTTGTATGTTAGTTAGTAATTTACAAACTCAAAAAAAAAAGTAAGCTCCTAAAGAGTTGCTGGGTTAGCAGCAGAGAAGGCATCGCGCCAATAAAACTTAATGTAATTTAAGCGTTAATAGGCTACGGTAACTGCTTTACATCAGGTGTACTTGTACGCCTCCCGACGTTGTATAAAAAAGAAATTTTATAGTTAAATCACAATAACCCTTTTTTGTTCAAATTAGTAAATCAAAACACGGATAGAATCACATGATAAGTAATAACTATTTAATCCTTATTCAACTACCTATAATAGTTTACCGAATTTTTCTGTGTATATCTTTGATCAGGTAAAAAACTTTTAATTTATCTTTCTAGTTTCACCCGTATGAAGCCAAGTCGCTATTATATGTATACATATAAATCAGGCTCTCGTGCATTGCCGACTCTATTCATACAATGTTGTCCAGATGTATCACTCGCGGGTAACAGACTGTTTGTAGATGCGTATAATCTTGCAGCGCTGTTCATCTTTATGTATGAGAGTCAAGCACTAAATTTGCCATTGGTAACTGGATATAGAACCTGATATCGGAGAGTGCAGGTGCGGCAGTCAGCTGCTCCCGCAGCTGGCGACGGCTGACGCGTGTTCACAGCCAACAGTATCAACAGCCATGTGCCATCTTATACGGCTTCCTGTGACTTCGCAATACTTACTTTTTAAACAAAGCATTTGATACATGCAACATTGATCAGCCCGGTGGTGAATTGGTTAACAAAGCTGCTTTATCCCCAAGGTTCGGTGGTTCAATTCCCACGCAGTGCAAACATTTGTGGGTTAATCAACTATTCTTTGCAAAAAACATGTCCCTCCATCAATTAAAAATATTTAACTATGTAAAAACAATAGTTCGCTGTAATTTTATATCCAAACAGTAATTTAGAATACTTAGAATTGATATTAAAGAGCGTTCAATTATATAATTTTAATTATTTTTTATTGCTTTTATGGTAACTTAGGTGACAAGATTCACTCCCCATACATATTATTCCTCTCCCCACGTCTACCTCAATAGTTCCCTGACGCAATAATTTTAAAATTTTATATAAAAGTGTATTCATTTCTACTCATGTTATTTTCTACAACGGTTTCTAAACGCCCTTAAATACTTCTCAGATTTTTAAGTATGATTTTGCTACTTAAAAAAAAATAAACAAATTGTGTCACTAAACTAATACCCAAACAGATGTCCGCTAAGTTACTGTTCTTAAAAGTTATAGATAAAAACATAGATGGCTCTAACAGTCTTAATTGTGGCAATTAATGCCTGAGGATGATGCAATGACATTCCGCCATTTTGTGTGTGTGGTAGTGGAACTATTGTTTTTACCGGTAGGTAAGGTAACCAATAATCTCCTAAGATGTTACTGTGTTAGCAGCAGGAGTGGCAACGCGCAAACGATACTCTTCGTATTGCAAGCGTTCGTGGCCTAAGGTATGCCTGTACATTACCACTAATGCCTGTGTGGTACCAGAGGGAGACTTTGTACAAAAGTCGTCTGCGTGGGTACCGCTGTCTCACCTATTTCTACCGCCAAGCTGCTATATTTATACAGATGTGTTCTGATTTGAAGAGTGAGATATAGCAGAGAAATTACTGGGTACTGAGACGAAACAGCCTTAGGTCACAAAATTGGCAGCGCGCGAGTAACATCCCCGTTGTGTTGCGAGCGTCAATAAGCTGCGGTGACCGCTTACCATCTAATGCGGGCCGCATGCCAGTTTGCCAATGTTATATATAAAAAAAACAGCGTAGTGCTTTGACGATGAGCTAACCTCGTTCTGTTCAACCGTTGCAGAGGTCTCGCACCCATTCGTAGCCTATATTCGTCCCTTATCTGTACCCAATATATAAAGCGGAAATGTATGTTTGTATATTTGAACGCGCTAATCTACCAGTCGCATTTGAAAAAAACGAGTGTGCTTTAGATCACACGACTGAAGTAAAACTTCTTTAGCTCCATAGTGTGATACAGACAATAGGCCTGCACTGTGTCGTACATATACGAAACTTAACTCGCTATGAGAAAGAGTGAAAGAAAATGTGTGCTCGCACCTCTCTCTCTTGCACCTACAGTAATATACGAACTCTCTCTCTTTCTATCTTCACAAACTTATATCTCCCTCTCAACTTCCATTCGCCTCGCCCGATCACACTTTTCGTAACGCTCTCGTCACGCATTCACCAGCTTACTCCCCAAGTCAAGCGTGCGTAAACAAGTTTTACTTCAGTCGTGTGGTCTAAAGCACACTCGTTTTTTTTTTTTATTTTGCACCACAATTCTCAAATTATAGGCTGTTTAACATCCTGCTACGGGGCAACAGCTAGGTCAAATTGTCTATTTTTTACATTTTGTATGTACCTTTTAACTTCAGCGGTCGAGAGCGTTTGTAAATGATATGAGCGGCGAGGCTACATTTTTATACAACTGGATTGGAAAACAAGCATGCGGCTTGCATCTGATGGTAAGCGGTCACCGCTGCCTATTGACGCTCGCAACACCACTGGGATGTTACTCGCGCGCTGCCAATCTTGTGACCTAAGGACGTTTCGTCACAGTACCCAGTAATTTCTCTGCCATACTCACCTCATATATATCTCACATAGGCTACAGTAACCATTTAACATCAGATGGACCGTATACTCGTACTTGTATTTGTTGTGTAAAAACGTATCAAAATAATTTCATACATGAGAAACATAATCTTGAAAACGTTCACGTTCCTTTTCACTCAAATAACAATTTTACATTCCTCTCTCGAATAATTTTAAAACTGAACTGAAAGTTTATTATGATAACATCTGGTGCGTGTAACGAAACGTAAACGAAAGTTAAAATCACCAAAAACTTTCTATAAAGACTTTAAATACTTAACAATGCTATGGCTTTGCCTCCATGGTTTAACAGAAAGGTAGCAATTTTTATAATGTACAGACTTTTCCTTTTCACCGTGGAATCGTGTGGGTTGCTTGATAACCCAACTAGAACGATGAAGTAAGTGCGAATCCAATTAAATCAGTGAGTTCCGTACAGATTTAGACTCGAGATGAAACTATAAAAAAATATAAAAATCATTTATTTGCCATTAGGCCCTTACGGGCACTTAGACACGTCATACATTCTTTATATTAAATCATATTGTATCTTAATAATTTTCCATAGTTTTTTTTTATCTTTTAATCTCTTTTTTTTAATCTACCAGCATTTCGGAAATGACCATTAGCGAAGAAGAAATGTCAAAAGAAACTTTCCAATATGGGTCTTTTTTTCCTCGTTAATATTATATTACAATAAATAAGTATATGTGAGTGTACATATAGTGAATTCAAGTGGTACAATTAAAGATATATTAATACATGTGCTGAATAATTTCCAAACATCTCTGTCAGTTAGATATTCATCGATTCTATAATAACCCTTCTTACATAGAGTATTTTTGATGTACCTTTTGACATTGAGGTAATATGTACTACGTACGTTAGTACATACTACATAGTAGTTCAATGCCTTTTGAACATATTGTCAGGCAAGGACAGAACTGTTTCAGGTAATTTATTATAGAATCGAATACAATTTACAATAAAAGATCTACTAGTCTTAGCAAGCCGATGTACGCACATACAGACGCAATCTATTCCTGCTTCTAAGATTTTCACTAAATTTTGAAAATGACTATATTTTTACGAGCATACATTATATTCTCATAAATATACTGAGAGGTAACCGTGAGGATATTTATTTCTTTAAATAGTTCTCTAAGTGATTACCTGGCGCCCATGTTATAAATAGAGCGGATGGCTCTCTTTTGTAGTATGAAAATAGTTTCAATGTCAGCCACCCTTCTCCACAACAGTATACCATACGACATAATGCTATGAAAGTAGCTGAAATAGACTAAGCGCGCAGTAGTTTAGTATAGGTAGGTACACTCGGGCATCTTATATAGTACAGCCATAGTCTAACAATTACCTACTAACTAGAGATGCTCCGACTGGTCGGTAAAGTCCACTTTATAAGGCCACTTTCGTAATCGATGACTGTTCTGTAAATGTTAAATAAGTTACTAAATATTATGCTAGATATAAAAGTTAAGGTAAAAGTTGTCAACATGACTACTGTCAAATTATGAGTATGAAGGTAGGGATGAAATTAAGGGAGGGGCCGATGTCTTATTAGGAGAGGAACTGTAATGGAGAGGACATTCTTTTACAAGCGATTAACGGAACAACACCGAAGTTTTGTTAATAAAGTTGTTAGTTATTGAAATATACGTACTGAGGAATAAAATATCTTATTATTTTTAACAAACGTGTGAGACGTTATTACAAAGAACGCGGACTATCCGGTTCGCACTTTGTATTTCTCAATAAAATGTACGAGTAGGTATATAGGTTGGTAGTACTTATTGGAACGAAGAAAGATGTCGATATTTGATAAGGGGTACTCGAAGCATTTGCTATTTTTCCTTGCCCACCACGAGATTTTATCATTTGGCCCTGCTTGCACTTGAATTTACGGGAATCATTGTCCAATTGGTAAAAAAAAATCCATACACGAAACTTTCTTTTTGACATGAATACATTTCAATTAAGCTTCTTCCCGTTAATAAACAATAACTGACCAGTGCAAATGGAAAAATGAAGAAACAATGCAAAGTAACCAAAACGTGTTCCGACACGCTCGCAAATGGAGCGCCGGTTGCGACTTGCGCGCGAATCAGCTGTAAACGAAAGGTCACGGGAATTGCCGAATATCCCCGAAACTGTTATCGGCTTTGATGACTAGAGAGCCAAAGTCGTAGTCGGCACATCTCTATTACTAACAGGCAGTTTCCCTAGAACTTCATTGCCGCGGCGCTAAATAATAATAGGCTACTAAACACAAAAAATATGTCAACCCGATAATAGGCTACTAAACACTAAAAATATGTCAAGGTTGTCACAAAAGGATACAATGGTGGATGGTAGGTATCTACCTACTTAGATCACTAGATAATTAAACAGTATCTAATGAATATTATTTCAAGAAAAATAATCTGTCGCTATTTCTATTTTCCGACGAATTCGAATCCTGATACGAATATATTTTTTTATATACTTACAACATCGGTAGGAATACAAACATACAGCCCACCTCATGTAAAGCGGTGACTGTATTCTAAGAACGCTTGCAATACTCATTCACACACTTGGCAATAATCACTCGCGATGCCACCTATACCTACTGCCAACAGTGCGACTCCTTGGAAGCTTACTGTTGATATCACTCACTCGCATGAAAACAGCAACCCTCGAGGGAGTTTATATTCGGCTGCGGATTTCTATGAGATACGGGTAGGTATTTCCCCAGACGGGCTGCTTTGATGCGCCCTCCCTCTCTTAAAATCACACAAACCAATGCAAACAGACATGTTCATGCATGGTGCATGCACACAAAAGTTTGTCCTGTTTAGAAATCGAACCTACGAGCATTGGTGTCAAGCGCTAGTAACCATTTCTCCACTGAGCTCGTCAAAATTATCAGCCGTAGGTTTATCTTTGCCCCTGAGACACGAGAGGCGATAATATTCCGTTTTATCAATTTCGTCGCGAGGCTAATACAATCGATACCATTTATAAACAACGGCTCATTTTTATCGATAACATTGTAAATTACGATTCGGGGAACGCAACAAAATTCATTTCATTGTTTTTAATGTCATAAAGCGCGCGAACATCGCCTGATATAGACCGTCCCGCGGCCATTAACGCTCGATAACTGCCGTTCAACGGGCACCATTCTAAATTTCAACATTGGAGTATGCTCAGGATAATCGGAATAAGGAGGCAATTCTGCCAGCACCCTATTTCAGATCTGAGGGCAAGCGGTACGATAAGGTTGGTAATGGCAGCACTCGGTAAATTAAAAAGCATGGGCTAAGTTCGGTCTCGCTCGCTCGGCGTAGAATTGCGATGTCCATTTGCATTTTCCTGTGTGAATTTGCTTGCTAAGGTAATATACTGACTGGAGTTTTTAGTAATGTGCTGGTGGAATTTGAAAACGAGTGGTTATTTTTAGATTTGATTTAGATTTGTGTTGGGTCGATGAACATTCAGAATGGCTATTGATTTTTTAATAATTCGACTGATCAAGTTGGTGTGAAAGCTTCATACTAAGCGAGTTTGCAGGAAAGGACCTCCTACGGCGTTATATGACAGCAACATTTGAATTTTTCACTATCTTGTTTACTATTTTTGATGATATGCAGCCGTTCTATATGGAGATTGACGTGGGAGACCAACATTTAGTATATTACTATTAACAAAGGCCTACCATGTACACACTTTGCTTTTTCTTTTAACATAGCTCTTTTAATGCACGCTCGCTGGGTCCTAAGGTTCCTGACATCATAGAATAGAAAGGTCGTAGTAGGTGAGTCTTGCTCTTCCTCAGCTCTACTATGATCTCTAATTTTAGAATGAAATACCTCCCGAAGGTTTTCCAAGAAAATGCAGCATGGATTTTAACAATATTGCCAACGCGCGCGTCGTTACCCTGCAGTTACAAGCTGTGAGCAAGTGGGTTACGTTAACTGTTTACTGACAGATAAGATATATGCATGTTTGCCACCTAACTGGTATAAAAAGTACTTATTTGAAAAATATCATAAAATGTACTTAGAAGGTATTTTTTTATACAACGTCGGGATGCACGCAAACATACGGCCAATCTAATGTACAGCGGTTACCGTAGCTTACGAACTCTTGTAATACATTGAGTACGCACACGCAGGAACACAACAACCCTCCTAAGAGTTATTATTTGGCTGTGATTTTTTGTGAGGTAGAGGTATTTTCCCCGATGGGCTGCTTTGTTGCACGCTACTTCTCTTAAAAGAACTCAAACCAAGATAAACAGATTCAAACAAACGAGCGTTGGTATCAAAGTCGCGTTGTCAACTGCTGCGCCACCGAGCTCGTAATTATATTGTACGACACTTAAAAATCTAAGAACGTAATAATTAGTAGATTCGAACCACAAAATTAAAGATTTTATTCTTGAATTAAACAATTTTTAACGGAAGTATCGCATGTTTTATTTGTTTTGTTGAACCTGACGTTTCGAATGCTTTGCAGCGTCCGTTGTCGCAGGAAGACTAAGACTAAGATTTTATTCTTAAATAAAATTCTTTAAACTGACCAAATTAAACTAATAAAGGGAAAAATGAAATAAAGCTTCCTATTCTTAATTCCTAGGATGCTAAAATAACTTAATTTTGATTCGGTTCTAAGCAAAAAAGGTGGATTATTTCATTTATTTCAATAAAAAATATACTTAATATTAAAATAAATACTAGTATCTAATTAATTTGTCTGTTTGTGACGCTAACCGATTAATATGGCAGTTTTACTAGTTTAAGTAGGTATTACTTAATAACTCGAAAGGTTTATTTTAGTTTCGTTCTTCATTCGTTCATTTTTCAATAGATTTTATATAGAATCATAACGCGCAATTCGATAACCATCGTCAACGTTAATGAAGTCACAGTGTTTAAAATGCTGTTAAAATTTCAACTAAGGAACCCCAAAAAGAATATAAAACATATTTATATTCTGCTCACTGAGGTAGAAATAAGAAATCGCATGCCAAATTAAAATATATACCTATATGTTGGCCTTATTTGATGTTTTTAGCATGATTTTAATTTCTAATTAAATATTATATTTTCAGATCTACAATTTATTTCGTTCACAAGCTGGAGACCAATGACATATTGACTTACAGATATCAGAATTTCAGCAACATTGTTTCCGCTTTACCCTTCGGGTACGAAACCTTTCAAAGAAAAGGCCGCTTAAAATGTGATACTCAATCTAAAAAAGTCACTAACCGGTTTTATTACGCCAATTTTCACAAATTTTAATTTCCGCTAAAGAGAGCGATAAATTAGCTTAAACTAGCGACCCGACGCGGTTTCGCACGGGTAGTGAACCATATTATGCCTACATGTTGTTTCTGTCGTTGGGTCGCATTGCATCAGCTTGTTGCGTCGAATATGTGAATAGATTTAAATGCAACTTATGTCTACGCTACTTGAAATATTTTAATGTATATTATTATGTAGATAAATATAGATAAAAAAATACTTCTAAACGGCTGGACCGATATTGATGAAATTTTGTGTGTGTGTATGTGTTAGTGGGTCCCTGAATGGTTTAGATTCACAATTGGACCCGGTAGGTGGTGCCGCAGAAGGGTTCTAGGAAAAAAAAATAGCAGACAAGCCAATGCCGACGTTCAGGCTGGACAACGTCTGTCGGGTCCATCATTTAAATTATATGATGTAGAGAATTATCATAATGTGCATGAAATGTTTAAAGCAACTGACGTATTAACTACTGAAGTTAATAAGTCTTAATACTGTATATTCGTATAATATCCGATGAAAACTCCCAGGCGGCTTGACTTTTTCCGACATTTTCAACAATTACCGTCATATTTCAACCAAATTACACTAAATCTTAACAAATTATACTCCTAAACCTTCCTCAAGAATCACTCTCTCTCTCTCTCTCTCTCTCTCTATTGGTGAAAACTGCATGAAAATCCGTTCAGTAGTTTGTGACTTTATCGCGAATAGACAGACGCGGCGTGGGACTTTGTTTTATAGTATGTAGTGATGGTAACACTGTACAGACTTTCACTAGTTTCTGATCTGCTACCGAAGTTTATAAAGGGCTTTCAAGACCATCACATGAACATTACTATCGGCATAAAGAGCACGATATGGAAGGCATACTTTAAAGAAAATAACGCATAAAATAGTAGGTACATTATTTGCAGCGGTCGGCAAAGTCCATGTTGATGTATGAAAGTGACAATTTCCATTAATATCTGGTACCAATGCAGCATGTTTTTGGTACCAAGTTAAAATGCCAATTTCAGGCAGCAACAAGTTTTCTATTACGTCTCTTGCAGTCTCTTGAATATAATAAGATACCGTCATATTTTCATTTCACTCCATTTTCTGTGCTTAATTTCATTTTGAGAACTTATATTATTTTCAAAAGTTTTCAAACGATGATAGTAAAATAGTGTATAAGTTAATAAAAATCGGCCAAGTGCGAGTCGGACTCGCACACGAAGGGTTCCGTACCATTATCTATAAAAATGGCAAAAAAAACAAGTTTCTTGGTTGGGAGAAGGGGGCTCCCCTAAATATCTATTTTATTATATTTTTTAGTATTTGTTGTTATAGCGGCAACAGAAATACATCATCTGTGAAAATTTCAACTGTCTAACTATCACGGTTCATGAGATACAGCCTGGTGACAGACGGACGGACGGACGGACGGACGGACAGCGGAGCCTCAGTAATAGGGTTCCGTTTTACCCCTTGGGTACGGAACCCTAAAAGTAAACTTACCTTCTGTGTGGCTGTAAAAAGAGTTCGTAGTATTTTTTTTATACAACGTCGGGGGCATGTATATGGCCCACCTGATGTAAAGCGGTTACCGCTCATAAACGCTTGCAATAAATTAAGTATTGCTCGCGCGATATCACCTCTGCTGCTAACACAGCAACTCCTTAGGAGCTTACTGGTGATCTGCAGGAACACAAGCTGTTATTATGCTACGGTTTTCTGAGAGGTGGAGGTACTTCACCAGACGGGCTGCTTTGATGCGCCCTACCTCTCTTAAAACACACAGGCCAAGGCAAACAGACATGTTCATGCACACAAAAGTTTGTCCTGTGTGGTAATCTCACCCAGGAGCGTCGGTGTCAAGGTAACGTAATAGCGCGTTTCACTGCTGCGCCACAAAGCTCGTCGAATTTTTTGGTCTGCTAAAGTCCGCAGTGGTCTCATAAATAAACACAACTGACATGGCTTCTGATGTGAACTTAACCAGCTACTACTCGCATGTATTTGACCAATAAAGCGATTTCGATTTATCTCAAATAAATTGACAAAATAATGACTATACCTATTTCCAAGGGTATTTGAGAAAAAAATATTTTCACTCAGCTACTAAGTGGGTAATATTCTTACAACGAAATTTCGCTTCGGGCGGTACTGTCTCGATGAAAGCCGCCTGGATTCACGAGAATTTGAGCGAATTCTACTCGATTATTTATAAAAGTTTAGCAACGAACTGTTGAACAATTTTGAAGCAGTTGTTGTGATAAATATCCATGCTTAATGCGAATGTAATTCTGTCTGTCTGCGGCTGAATTTGATGAAGTTTTGTATGTACTTTTATTTTACGAGGTTCAAACTATGTTTATTCAAAGTTTCACTCAAGAAAGATATACGCATATTCTTATTCTAATGAGTGACAATAAGTACATAACATAAGCATACAGTTGTACATTGTACATAGATAAATATTTAAAATTTATTTGTAAAATCTTGACTGTAACAATATCGCTTTCTTGCCCCGTGGTGGAATGATTAGCTATAGCTACTTTAATACCAAGGGACGGAGGTTCGATCTCGCACAAGGCAAACATTTGTGTGCATGCAAAGTGTATGTTTGTCTTGTTTCGGTGATTTTTATGTATTGTAAGTGTGTATTTACAAAAAAAAGGTATTCATTTATGTTTATCAGTTGTATAGTAGCCATAGTACAAGCTTGGCTTATTTGGGACTAGTTGGCGCTGTAGAATGTTAATAGATTCAGGCGTTATTTTGCGAAAGTCAAATTTATATGCAATTTGATCTAACCTGCTTTGTTTGCTTCCGCCACCAATTAGTTCATGCGGCCTAGCGCCGGCCGGCACCCACCCACTACTGTTAGTAAGTGCAACATGCCGACGCTGCCATGGCTGCTCCGGTAGTCTCTGCCTCGGCTGCTGCGGTCGTCCGCCACATTTTTGTAGCATGTTATTCTTCGAGAGGCGAAACACGTATCGCAGCGACGACCAGGCCAGTCGTGGCAGCGACGGTGGTGGTGGGGGCATGCGGATTCTGTTCCAGATGGCAGACGATCGCAGCAGCCGACTATGTGAGAAACTTTTCACGTCTTAGTCCTCTCTCGTAGTCCCTTGGGAAAACCTCGGCAGGATGATAATTCCACAGCTTAATAGTTCCTGGTAGAAGACTCCTCTGGAACCGTACCGATGAGTTCCCAGGCGTCGGCGAGCTGTGCGGTTGTAAAACGAGGCTGTTGGCATCATGTCGAACAACTCCTCAGAACACAATCTATTGGATAATCGGAAGAACACACAGAGAGAGGCAAAATCTCTTCTCAAATTCAATGGCTTAATACCGTGTGTTTAGGATCATCAACGATCCTCACAGCTTGCCTCTGCACCGAGTTACAAGATCCTAGCTGCTATCCAGGTATGCCCGCCCCATGGTGACTACAGTACTCCATATAGGGTTTGACTTAGGATTTATATAAGTCTTTGCCCTGAGCCGAAGTACTGTTTAGCTCTGTTGAGCACACCATGTTTCTTGGGCGCCAGCTTGGCCTTCTCCTCCAGGTGAGATCCACCCTAGAGTAAGGTTACAGGCTATTTAATATTACGTTACGAAAACATTAGGAGTCCAGCAACGATGATACATACTATATACTAGTTAAACAAATGAAATAACGATAAATATTCACATGAAAGCGTACGATATATTTATAAAACAAATGTACTTACATAAAAATAAATCTTAACTTTAATTGCAAATTTTCCATACCTAGCGTAAGCTCGGACCGTAAAATTTTGTCAAAGAGACATCTGTCGAAATGCTATGATGTAGGTACTAATGCTTCGCCAGAGACGTATATGAGAAAAAAAAATTACCAATTCTTTTTCTTTGACTCCATGTGCTTTGAGAAACTAGCTCAGCTTATGAACCAAGCGAGTGTGATAAATACATACCCATTAATTAAAAATGCGAACATCTCGTTAATGTTAACATTTGCACTTGTACAGATTCCACTTCATAATTTGATTTATTAATTATCAACATAATAAAAATGCGAACGTCAGTTTGTTTGTGCCTACATCATAACTAAACTGTTAAACCAATTTCGATGCAAATTATTATGGAGATAAGTTGAAACCTAAAGAAGTACATAGACTAGATTTACAAACTTCACATAAGCGATGACTTATGGCATAAACCTTACAATTCCATAAAGATTTTATTTACAGGTAAAATATATATATAATATTAACTAACTGCTGCCTAGAGCTGCATTATGTTATTCTACATTTACTTTTCTGTCAGATTTTATCCGGAGAGACGTTTAAAGCGCTACCACTTTACTGAGTATGGTCACGTAGCTTCGCTTGTATGAAAATAATATATCCAATACAATTTACACATACGCTATATACGAATAGTCATATAGGCCTATAACCTATATGCGTAGCCTATTGCACATCCTACAGAGCAATGGGGTACGAGGACCATCCTGACATCATCAGAAGCTTAAACATATTCGTACAATACTAGCTTCTCAATCGGCATCATGGAACTCCTTATCGAACTACTAAGCCTTTATAACGTATCTCATTACGATTTGTTTAATCAATCAATCAAACGTATTTGAATGAATACAGGACTAACAGTTAGATAGTATGTAATCCATATCCATATGAATGGGATAAGTAATCTATTTTTACAGTATTACATATTTAGAATTACAAAGTTATTATTACTTTTTGTTCAGTCTATGTATTATCACTATCACTACATATTATAGAACATAGTCCTGCGCCGCGTCTGGATGTCTGTTCGATATACACTTAAAACTACGTTACGAATTTTCATGCGGTTTTCACCAATAGACAGAGTGATTATTCCGGATGGTTTAGATGTACGAATAAATAGATTTATTATTTATTCGTACTTTAGATGTATAATTTTTTAAGGTTTTGTTTTGAAAATGTCGGAAAAAGTCAAGCCTTCCGGGAGCTTTCATCGGATATTATACGGATATACGGTATTAAATCATTATCAACTTAAATACGTTAGTCACCTTAAGCATTTCATGGGAACATTATGATAATCCTTTACACCATATAATTTAAATAATGGACTCGACAGACATTTTCCTGCCTGAACGTTGCCGTTGGCTTGCTTGCAATTTTTTTTCCTAGAACCCGATTGCGGCGCCACCTACCGGGTCCAATTGTGTATCCAAACCATCCAGGGATCCACTTCACACAGACACAAAATTTAATGAAAATCGGTCCGGCCGTTAAGAAGTATTTTTTATTTACATAGATTTTTTTAGACATTATATTTATCTAAATAATAAAATATATTAAAAAACTTCAAGTAGTGTAGACATATGTTACATTAAAATCTATGCACATATTCGACGCAACAAGCCGATGCGATGCGACCCAACTACAGAAAAAACATGTAGGCATAATATGGTCCACTACACGTATGAACCCGGAGCGGGTCGCTAGTTGAATATAAAATTTAAATATGAATGTTTTTGAAATGAAAACTGCTTTAGCGGCGTTGTGCACTTTTTGGGATGAGTAAAAAATGCTAAACTCGCGTCAAGTCGTCAGGACCCTGACCGTAAGATTTTGGTGAGAGTTAGAACTTAAGTTCGCTGCAGCGCTAAAACATTACTTACCTCTAATTAAACAATTAAAACATGAAGCACTAGATCGTTCATAGGGCATTATTTTCTCGCGACCAAAACGTTGTAAGTGCCATGAAATTGTTGGCGCTTACGCGTTTCGCTCAACGTAGTTTATCAACATCGCTGTTTGGTTTAAGCGGCGCAGGGCGCTTGCGCGAGTGTGCGTGTGTGTTTGAGTTTTAAAGATTAGTGATAAGGATGCTGGCAATGGTGGTGATGAGTCGTTGAAATTATGGATGAAAGTTGATTTTTCTGAGGGATAAACTTTTTAATATAAAATAATTGTAATAGTTCTGAAGTGTTAAATTTTTAATGTAATATAAATTGTCATGTTTGTGTACGATAGCGCAAAAAATGAATATTGTATTTTACCACATACATGATCGTACTTTTATACTGATAAATAAAGCAATTCGTGGGAAATTATTCCCTAACGATTCCAAAATATTCATAAATGCACAACGTTAATGTTCAAGTTTTCACTTCTGCCTTCACTCCCGGAGTGCAACCTATTTTTTTTTATACTACGTCGGGAGGCATACAAGCATACGGTCCACCGTGATGTAAAGCGGGTACCATAGCCTATTAACGCTTGAGATATATTAAGTATCACTCGCGTGATGCCTCCTCTGCTGCTTACACAGCAACTCCTTGGGAGCTTACTGGTGACATCACTAACACACAGGAACACAACAACCCTCTAGGGAGTTCTTATTTGGCTGCGGTTTTCCGTGAGGTGGAGGTACTTCTCCAGACGGACTACTTTCATGCGCCCTCCTCTCTTGAACATATCTTATTACATATGTAAATTAATAAAAGCACCCACCCATAGCCGGGCGAGACTCATGATATCAGTGGTCAGGGCTCCAGAGGGAGGAACCTCCTCACAATGCATGCTACATCCAAAAGAAGCATTTTTCGGAATCCTGACCTTTAGCGAGAGCCTCTCAATGTAGCAGTCTAGCTACTTTCCTGTAAGTCTATCACTTATTACATTCTATGTTTCGCAAGTCGCCGGTACTAAACCTCGGTCATTTGATTGCCGTATATGGATCCAACGCGTACGCATCCCTTTGGGAAGAGTGATATAATATAGTACACTTACGGTGACCCAGTCCATGGGATATCAATGAAATATTATGCCCATGACGCATTGGCTGCTATTGAGAGTATGGTGAAAGTATCGGAAATTTTTACTGGGCTATTAATGAGGGATTACTGGTACCAGTCTATACAGAAGAGATACAGACGCCTGCCATAACTATCATATCTGATTGCTACTTCCGGCAGGCGATGGCTCGCCACTCGCTGGATGGATCCGTGAAATGCCAGAGAAAGTTGGCCGATGTCAATACCGGCGTTAGTGACTCAAAGGTGTCTAGAGGTGTGCTACGCTTCTTCAGATTACTAGCTCGGTGGCTCAGTCGTGAATGACGCTACTTTTATACCAACGCTCGTGGGTTCGATTCCCACACAAGGCAAACATTTGTGTGCATGAACATGTCCGTTTGTCTTGGGATGGATGTTTTAAGAGAGGTAGGGCGCATCAAAACAGCCCGTCTGGGGAAGTACCTCCACCTCACAGAAAACCGCAGCCAAATAACAACTCCCTAGAGGGTTGTTGTGTTCCTGCGTGTGAGTGAGATTACCAGTAAGCTCCCAAGGAGTTGCTGTGTAAGCAGCAGAAGAGGCATCGCGCGAGGGATACTTAATACCTATATTACATGCGTTAATAGGCTACGGTACCCGTTTACATCAGGTGGGCCGTATGCTTGTATGCCTCGCGACGTAGTATGTATATGTTTACACCGGCGTTAGTGACTCAGATGTGTCGAGAGGTGTGCTACGCTGGCATTTGAGTGTCTAGTTTATCATTTAAATGATATTTTTGTGCACTGCCACAATGATGGAAAGGTAACAAACAGACAGATTAGAGCAGATGTGGATTAGTGGGATTCAGATAGTAATATCATGTACAAAAACATAATTGCGGAAACATGTCCGTGACAGAATGTTTGTTGTAATTTTGTTGCGAATTTCTGGACCCTTTTCCCGTGATCCCGCGTCTCGCGGCACTGACGCAATTTCCCCGGGTATTTTTAATATGTTAGTGTTGGCATTTGAATGTTGTGACGCATTATTGTAATTGTTACCTAAGGAGTGCTTAGTGTGCTTAATTCTTTTTATACCACTACATTTAATAAAATAACTATTCGTTCACGCCAATACCTTTGCGGGGTAGGCAGCAACAGCCAATTTCTGTAAAACACAATTCTTTACATTGTTTATAACACCCGTATTGTTCATTGTATGTAATAGACGCATGAATGTCCTGTACGAGACAGAGGGAGACTGTGTACAAAAGTCGTCTGCATGGGTACCTCTGTCTCGCCTAGTTCTACCGCCAAGCAGCTATATTTATATAGCTGTGTTCCGGTTTAAAGGAATATGACAGAGAAATTACTGGATACTGTGACGAAACAGTCTTAGCACCTCCGTGGTGTTGTGAGCGGCAATAGGTAGCGGTGACCGCTTACCATCTAATGCGGGCCGCATGCTTGTTTGCCAATCTAGTTGTATAAAAAAATATATATGATGAAAAACAGTGTGAGCACTTACACAATCCCGCATCAGCCTCTAAACTTCATAGGCGTATACAATGCACAATTAAATCTCCCATTGGGGTAGGTAGAGAATATGGAACGCTAGGTATACCGATCCAAACATACTTCTCTCACCTCTTCCAAACCCATCAACCTCTTCATGCATGCTCTTCGGTTTTAGGCGCTTTTGATTTACCCCTTTTTCGGCACATCACCAATTTGATCTATATGTGTACATGTTAGATAACTAGTCTTCTTCTTCATAGCGTTACTCCGTTTCCGTTTCAATTAAGATTGGCAGGGTCTGCTACCTATGCCTATGAATTTGGCTTAGGTACCGACTTTTATATGGGCGACTGCAGTCAGACTTCCACACCCAGAGGGAAAACCTGACCTTCCTGAATATAATTTCTTGCATGTGCGGGTTGCCTCACGATGTTTTCCTTCATCGCCGACCAAGTAATAATAACAAATATGTACGTAACTCCGAAATCACGAATTTAGTGGTACACGCCGGGATTCGAACCGAGGACCAGTTGGTCGATAAGTCGTTTCCTTGTCCATTGGGCTGTCACTGCTTATATGTTGCATAACAAGTCGTATTTTTTTCTATGTATCGGTGACACCTAGTGTTTTAGTTGATGTTACATAACTAGTAAATTTAAAAATTATTCCTGCCGTATGATACCGGCATAGAATTGCACCAACCCCTCTCGTCTCGCGGGTGCCGTAGAAGTCGGCTGAGGGAAACATACAACCGGATGACGGGCAACAGCAACATCTCGTGCGCAACCTTATACTGCCGAACCCCAACCCGCGAGCCTAGCGTGGTGATTATGGCAAAAACCCCTTAAGGAGGAGGCCTACGTTCAGCAGTGGACATCCTTCGCCTGATATGATGATGATTAAGTTAGTATATCAATTAAAATACATACATAAAATATACGGGATACGAATACATAGAAAAAAAATACAATTTCATAACATTACCATATAATCACGACACTACATATAATCACACCCTGTGGTCGTGACCCGTAGATAGGGCTGAGGCGTAGTAGAGTTGATGCCTAAGGTTGTCATCTCCCGGTGCATTTTATTTGGCGCTTTTGTGACAATTACGTCGCTTGACGAGTTCGGCGGCGCAATGGTCAATGACGCTGCTTTGGCACCAACGCTCGTAGGTCAATTCCCACACAGGACAAACATTTGTGTGCATGAGAATGTCTGTTTGTCTTGAATTTTAAGAGAGGTAGGGCGCATCAAAGCTCGGGAAAGTACCTCCACCTCTCAGAAAACCGTATGCCAAACAGCAACTCCTTAGAGCGTTGTTGTATTCTTGCGTGTTAGTGATCACGAGTAAGCTCCTAAGGAGTTCCAATCATTTCTCATGACAACCAAATTATATAATTATTACAATAAATAGCCTTTATTACTTGGAAGTAACGAATTATAATGAGAAAATGTATTTTACGTGTTTTAATAATACTTCCTGTCTCAAATAAATTCAGCTATTTGTCTCACCTAGCCACACACTCTATATTACTGATCTTCACTTGCCTACCACAGCGTGTCGTGTAGGTAAGTGTAATACTTCGTAGTGTGTACATTATTACAACTATTAGGTATCATTATGATTATTACTAACAGCTGCGTTACTGTGAAATGTCATCATCATTAAGTAACTATTATCAAGCTGTAAATAAAAAAAAAACTCTTTTCTCTATTTCTCTATGACTTTTCTAATGCCCTAATAGGGCATTTTCTAACCGAATCGTTCCTTAGAAATACACGACGTATACTCATGTATTTCGAAGGAACGATTCACAGTCAAATAACTCTAAATCCTGATGCCTAGAAATGGCTCCCGAATCCCTGACCTCTGACGATACTTGCAATCGTCCGATGAATTTATATTGGCCCAGTCGTAAAAATCACCGGGCAAACTTAACGTGTACCTGGTAGTCTTTAGTTGTCGAAATGTATTCTCAAAATTATGTTCTAGGTAATACACTGACCGTGGGGAACCGTTGGGAAAGAAAGGTTCTCGAATAGCATCCCCGTACTGGTACATGTAGTGTGGGATGACCTCCACTAGAGGGAGCGACGACCTTAAGAGGTTTGTAGGGAGTCGATGGATGTAGGTGGCACAAGATCGAGACGAATAGCTCTCTAGAGGTTCTCCTCCCGTATTCGTTAACATAGGTTTTTAACCTATATTTTCAGACGAGCTCGGTGGCGCAGTGGTGAAACGCGCTGTTACGCTACTTTGACACCAACGCTCGTGGGTTCGATTCCCACACAGGACAAACTTTTGTGTGCATGAACATGTCTGTTTGTCTTGTTCTGGGTATTTTCTATGTATAATAAATATGTATTTACAAAATATGTATTTACGTATGTTTATCAGTTTTCTAGTATCCATAATACAAGCTTCGCTTACTTTGGGGCTAGACGGCGCTGTGTAATTTGTCCGACAATATTTATTTATTATTATTTATTTATATTTAGCAGTGGACAAATACGGCCTAAAACGGTGATGATGATTATGAACGTGTAAGAAATTAGATTTCAGCTTTTGATGAGTTTATATAAAAGATAGAGTGAATCTGGGAACGAAGACATAGGCGTACGTATTCAGTATTTTACCTTCCTTTGTGTTCTAATTAATATACTAAGTGGTATTAGGAGGAATCGTTTGATGTAATGCCTAAGGCTAAATAGTATCGGAAAGCTATGAAGAAAATCTTTATAATCAATAAAGATTCTCCACTGATCTTCCTGATACGTTTTTCGCCGTGAGCATTACATGAAACGATTACATTAACTTCTGTAAAAACAATACTCAATTTAAAACAAACGAGCACGGTGGCGCAGTGGTTAGTAACGCTACTTTGATACCAAGGCTCGTGAGATCGATTCCGCGAAAAGACAAACATCTGTGCGCATGAACTTGTCTTGGTCTTCTGACTAAAGCATACAGATCCGCCAGTACGGCTGCTCTGCCCGTTCTGGCTGAAGACCTCCCTGCAGATCTGGAGGTAGTCCGTGCTAGTCAACTTGACGGGGCGCGTAAGACCGCGGTTGGTGGGGAGTTGAGCCGACGGAGACGCGATATTTGGGCCGCTGCAGTTCGTGAGTGGCAGGATCGCAGGACTAAGTTAGGGGTAGGGTATTACATCGATTCTTCCCAGATGCGGAGGCCCGGCTCACGTCTACCAGATGCTCCTGGGATGGTATATTTCGTAAGAGACTGCATATCGAGTATGTGTGAATGCGGGGAAAATGAGGAGGACAGAGAACACATATTGTAGTCCTGTCCCAGGTACGATGATCTGCGTTGTGTGATGATGGATGGGATTGTGCACCACGGGCCAGAATTGGGTTCGGTGTACCACACCGATCTTGTGACGTCGGCGGCGAACTTCGCGGTTTTCCGCAGGTTCGCCCATGCTTGGCATGGGAGAAGAATTGCTGAAGAACGGGTTGAAAAGGCTGGCTTGGGTCGCTAAAATAGATAATAGAATGCTTATAGACGGCAACGAAGGCGTAAGCGTTCATGTCGTTACCCCAGAATGGGGAAAAGGCGGACCTAGACACAACAGAGCAGAATAAATAATTTGTAGGGAGTGAAGAATTGCCCGCGGCACGAAGAGAGCCTTAGAGCAGCATGTGCCGTGCGCATCTCCCGCGATTCGGCTCAAATGACCGCGAGGTCGGTTCTGTTTGTCTTGGTCGGGGTGTTTTACGAGAGGTAGGGCGCATCAAATCAACTCGTTACCATACCTCTACCTCACAGTCAAATAACGACTCCCTCAAGGTTTGTTGTTTTCCTGCGTGTGAGAAATAAAAAATATCTTGTAAACCATTTACGAAATTTGTTATACATTTACAAAGTACCTTAACGACTCTTTGTACCAACTATATGCACTTTTCACATATATAAATAAATAGATAGTTTCTTTATGGCAGTAAAACACTATTTAAAGTTATTACGAATTTTAAATAAAAAAATATTTGAGTATACTACAGTAAAAAAATTCAACTTACACTCCATTCCATTGTGTGATGTTGAAATTTTGTAAAATCGCTGAATAAGTTGAAGAAAAATACCAACTTTCCTCCGAGTTTATTAAATAAATCATCTCATAAAACTTTATCTTCCACGTTCCTATGTCCAGCATTTGTATTATGAATCTACATATTTACGCAAAGGTATTTACGAAGCAGGCAGAAGAAAGTGTCACACGACTCGATCCTTACACTCCTCACTCGTTCCAATGACATTCGTTTATCATCAGCCATCATTGATTCATCATTCTTTTTATAACGTTTTTTTAACGTTCAGTTTGAAAATATTAGGAATTCAATAATTTATATCGTATATCCTTGACGAATTCTAGTATTCACGAAATATTACGAGGTATTAGGGGCAATTGGTTGTTTCCATTCGTCTTCAAATGAAAAATACCAATTGTCCCTAATACCTGGACTGACTCGGCAAATTCTCCAAACGTTTTTGGCAGTTATTCGTTAACGATTAGGTTTCTCTTTTTCAATTCAATAGAATGAACAATATTTCAATTTATCAATACTATGTCTTGATTTTTTTTGTTGTAAAAAAAGAATTAAGGTACTACCTTAATTCTTTTTTTTCCCCGCAGCTGAGATGGCAAACATGTACGTCTTTCTGATAACAAGCAGTTACCGTAGCCCATTTTATTGGACAGGAATTACTTTTATCTGATAATTAACATCCCTTGCAACAATTCACTCTGACAAATATTATATAAATGTTATGCGCCAAACAATTAATAATACGGCACATTGATGTAAGCGACTTTTGTAACCAATAGATGCTTGCAACAGGTGGGGTACCATTTGCTCTTTTCTACCAACCAGCTTTTCTACCACGCAGCACTACTTTCTGGTAACATCTATCATACTCATTACTCAAGTAACTCTAGGATTCTCCAGAAATTGTTATTTGGTTACAGTATTTCATCCTCCTTTTTTACAGACCACATTTCCACAACATAAGTTGTATCAGGACTCTCCTTTATCACTAAGGTGCTAATCATCAAGCATACGGTTTGATGGCAACAGCTAATCTCAGCCTATAGGATCTTGCAAGACCAAGGGCATCGCTGACGCGTTGCCGATCCTGCAAAAACTCATCACTACTTTATTGAAGAACCCCATTGGGAATATATCAGCAGGGAGTCATTTCACATTAAGTCTTCGCAAAATCTCTGTGGAACTGCATAGGTCACAACCATTTGGTTACATTGTATAAGGATGAATTCCTAAACGATGGCTAGCGGAGAATATTATAAACAAAAAAAAAACATAATTATAGACACTGAGTTAACAAAGCTACATTCCTTTATCGGCACCTTGAAGCAGCGGAAATAACTTATCAGATACGCCGCCGGTCGGGCCCTTCGTTCATCGCCCTGCCTGCATTATACATTCATGCGTTTGGCTGCGGCAATAAAAAATACTTGGCTGTGGTGAAGTAGAAAAACTTCAAAGAAACGTTCGATATCGGGATACAAAATTTACACTGCGAAACATTTACCTACAAACAAACAAATAAGTAAACAAATAATTTATTTTGCAAGCATACACGGTAAAAGGTTAATTTTACAAATTGATCAAGCGTGTTGTGCCACAATTTGGCATGCAAAAGTACATTATTGTGATAGAAAATAATTAAAATTAGAGATTACATTTCAAATGAACAATTAAAAGAATACAAATTTATATGAATAGAAAGAATGTCATTAAATATGTTCAAGGTGCAATCAAAAAATTCAAGTGTCATAGTGTAAAATTAAATGAGTAGAGATTAATTTAAATTCAATATAAGATGTCAACATAATATACTTTTCGACCCACTATTAGTGTTATATTTTATCTTTTTAAATTCCTGTATATTATAAACACAATGCTCACACAGCATACAGAACAAACATCTTCTAAATGATTTTAGAGGCATGGCGTCAGGTAATAAATTAAACAGTTTTATACGCATGTTAAAACTATTCCTGGCAAAGCAAGTGGTCCTATGACGCCCGGCCAGACGGTTTGGATACCTTGTCGGAAAATTCAACAATTCATGTTTCTTTTTGAATACGTTGGAATTCGTTTTGACAAAAACACAAATATCAAAAATATACATCGCCGGTAGAGTCAGTAGATTTAGTTTTTTGAATAGTGGTCTGCACGATTCAAAGGGTCCAACCCCACACATAACACTTATATATTTTATTTTTGACGTGATATCTATATATATAAAAGGAGAAGCTGACTGACTGACATATCAACGCAGGGCCTAAACTATAAGGGTTAGAAACTTGAAATTTTGCACAAGGGTTCCTTTTATAACGTAGGGGAGCACTAAGAAAGGATTTTTGGAAATTCATCCCCTAAGGGGGTAAAACGGGGGTGCAAATTTAGTATGAAACTTTGCCGTTTTTGAAGTTATTCGAATGAAATTCAGCATGAAGGTTCTTTACTGAAAGGCATGAAATATGAGTAAAATATTTTTTTCAAAATTCATCCCTTAGGGGGTTAAACGGGGGCGCAAAGTTAGTATGAAACTTTGCCGTTTTTGAAGTTATTCGAATGAAATTCAGCATGAAGGTTCTTTACTGAAAGGCATGAAACATGAGTAAAATATTTTTTTCAAAATTCATCCCTTAGGGGGTTAAACGGGGGCGCAAAGTTAGTATGAAACTTTGCCGTTTTTGAAGTTATTCGAATGAAATTCAGCATGAAGACTCTTTATTGAAAGGCATGAAACACGAGTGAAATATTTTTCTCAAAAATCATCCCTTAAGGGCGGTAAAACGGGGATGCAAAGTTAGTATGAAACTTTGCCGTTTTTTGAAGTTATTCGAATGAAATTCAGCATGAAGGTTCTTTATTGAAAGGCGTGAAACACGAGTAAAATATTTTTCTCAAAAATCACCCTTAAGGGCGGTAAAACGGGAATGCAAAGTTAGTATGAAACTTTCCGTTTTTGAAGTTATTCGATTGAAATTCAATATTAAGGTGTTTCATTGAAAGTCATGAACCAAATGTAAAATATTTTTTTCTAAACTAATAAGTATAAAAGATTTTCGTTTTTACCTACATTATCGGATTCGAACCTGTCGAAACTCTTCTATCTAGCGGGCCGACAAGTGGGCAACCCGTATGCAGAAAATATCTAACAGTTTAAAATTTAAAACCTCCCCGACAGTCCAGAAAGTCAGTTATGCTCAATCGGGTTCAAGTCTGGCGACTGGGCAGGCCAGGGCATGACATTGATGTTAGCTGCGGCGAGAGTCTGTCTTACAACTCTTGCGGTGTGCGGTCGTGCATTATCATGCATTAACTGAAATAAGGGACCGATTTGCACTTGTAGAGGAACGATGACGTCTGATACAATCGTCTCAGCATAAATTTGAGCGTTGAGGTTGCCTCTGATCCAAATCAACTCAGTTCTTCCGCCGATCCAAATACCCGCCCATACCATGATGGTTCCACCACTATAAGGATGGACTTCCTGGCAGGATTTTAATCGCTGTTGGCGTCCAGGGGTTCTCCAGTGTCGTATACGTCTTGTATCCGGTCTCATACCTAAACGAGACTCATCAGAAAAGCACACGAAACGCCATTGTTCTTCTGCCCAATTTCTGTGTTCAAGAGCCCATTGATATCGAATCCTACGATTGTGCATTGCTATAGGTGGTACCCTTAGCGGTCTTCGGGAATGAAGGTTCACTTCATGCAAGCGGTTTCTGACTGTTTGGTCGCTAATTAAGTTCCCTGAAGAGTGATGAAGCGTCACGGCTAACATCATGGCGGTTATTGTTGGAGCTCTTCGAGTTGTGATTTGAATGTATCGGTCTTGTCTCCGTGTCCATGCATGGGATATGCTACAGAGAAGAGCTCTGCCGAATATGGAGGGTATCCAGTCGCAAGAAGATCTTTTTTTGTTGTTGCAACGAACATGGGCGGCCATTCCACAGCGTGATTTGGATGAACTCATTTTGAGTATGCCAAACCGATGTTCTTGTGTTGTTAGTGTTCGCGGTAGAAACACGGATTATTAATTGTTTAAGTTACCCAATAAAATTTTAAAGAAAACTGTTATTTCAGTCTTTTTTTCGAACTTTAATGATAGTGGTTCAAATGTCAAAAATCCCTTTATTATGAAAATGGCAAATTTCTTTATTAATGCAAAGGTGACTTGGTTTATCGTTACTGTAGACAAACGAAAACACTTTATTTGATGAATCCTTAAAGAAAATTTTAATTAATATCAATCAGGAGAAAAGTTATTGCAAAAATATATGTTGATCCCTAGACACTTTTGATGTGTGTATATAAAACTGGAGTTCCTGACTAATTCACTGACTCATCAACTCCGAAGCCAAACTCTTGAACCTAGAAAGCTGAAATTTTGCAAGGAGGTTACTTTTATAATCCTCACGAGAGTGAAGAGGGGCTTGACAGTTTGTATGGAGTTGAAAAATTATTTCAAGTTAGTGACTTGAAACTTTATACAGATACTCTTTATTAAAATCCAAAAAAGTAGTTTCGAAAATTCCACCCCGGATGTAATGGAGGTCAAAAGTATTTCTTGAACTAAAAGTTGAATTATTCGTATTAAGAAATTGTTATTTTTTAAAGTGAGTTGCTTTAGACTGTAAATATACTCTCAATCAAGACGTCAAATAAGTAATATCAGCGTTTTTCAAAATTCCACCTTTAGGGGCTGAAAAGGGGGTTGACAGTTTGTATGGAGCAGAAAACTTTTTGAAGTTAGTGACTTGAAACTTTGTATAGATACTCTCTATTAGAATCCAAAAAAACTCACTCACTGACTCACCAATAGGTTCCGTTTGTAATGCATATAAGAGATAAGAAAGGATTTTATGAATTTCAACCCAGGCAGATATTTTTTTAAGTGGCTTGAAACTTTTATGTTTTTAAAATAGGCAATGTTGAGAATAAAGAGGCGCTTTGAGTGTATACTGCCAGTATCAAATAGTTGATGAAAACCGAACAGGCCGTGACATATCTTCATTACTACACAAATAACGATATTTGATACTTTTACTAACTATTTAATGCTGACTGTACTAAAAAATAAGAAGTAAAATAAAAGTAAGTAAAACTGCTGAAATTCCAAAATCTACGCGTGCGAAGCCGCGGGCATAAGCTATCGTCTTATAAATCGATGAACGTTTTTTTTTTTTTTTTTTTTGATTTTCGCCCAAGAAAATTGAAGACCCACAAAGGAAGGACCAACCCACATCCGGATGTGCATTGGTCATTCCTCCGTGAGGGGCACCCTCCGGAAAACGGGAGGGAGGAGGTGAAATCTTACATAAGATACTGTTTCGTGCGAACGAACCTAGTTATGTCAGATTCCTACTGACTAAAACACCCCCTGGGACCGCCTCTGGCCGGGAAGACCTCAAAGGCTCCATCTGAAGCGATCACCCCAGGGGAACGGGGTGACGCAAGCGTCACTCTAAAAGAGCATACGCTTAGAAAAGTGCCAACTCTCCTCCTGAGGAGGTCGACACTAGTACCTAGCTACGCGACTTAAGCGACCAGAAGGGTGCTTTTAATTTTAAAAGGGTTCAGTAAACACAGACCGGAAGGAAGGAACTAGGAAGTGGATTGAATGTAGGTAGGACTAGGTAGGTACCTACGAGCGGGCTGCGCTCTACTCGGCGCGAGCCGCTAACGACTCGCAACCGGGGCTAGTGTTAAGCTACAAAGAGCTTAGAAGTTGTTCGTGCTCACAGAGCGCTAAAAGTCGCTCCTGTGGGCTGCGGGCAGCTCTAAGCTTGCCCGCAAGGACTGAAACCTCCTTCAAGTTGACTCCCTGAATGGCGGTAATAACCGTCTTCAGGTCGTCTCCTAGTGACGGGGTTTTAATGCCCTCTTGGGGCGGAAGTGGGGTCGCCTTTGGCGGGTTTGCATTTCGCGGGCCCCATGCCGGGGCCCGCCCGGCCGGTGCCGGGCCCGATTTTGAAAAATCGGGGAAATGTTTGGAGGATGATATGGGCGGCGGGGCCGCGCGCCTCGGCTTGGGACCCTCTGTATGTCCCTTAGAGGGCTTGCCAGAGGGCTGGGGTGCACGAGGGCACCCTCTGTAATTGGCTGTGTGGCCGACTTGGCCGCACAGCACACAGCCGGGAGGAGTGCTAGGGTCGCGAGTGCAATCCCTAGTATGGTGGTCAAGTAGACACTTGACGCACCTGGGCTTGGCCGAACAGTTGGCAGCTGCATGACCATACAGCTGGCAACGGTGGCACTGCCCTGGAATTCCACGTGAACGTGGAGGCTCGGCCTTGACATTAGAGAGGCCGCACACCGTGAGCTCTCTCTTAAAAATGCCTCTGGCAGTCGGAACGTTCGCTAGTACGACCAGTGCTAGCGGGTAAACCTTCCCGTTGCGACCGTGCATCCTGTGCACAGCCTCAACAGGGAAGCCCTGAGCCAGCAGGTCGTCCCTAACTGAGTCGCAGGAGACCTCAGACGGCACTCCGCGTAAGACCGCTCGTACTTTGCGCTCACTGGGGAGCGCGTATGTATGAAACGGAATATTTTGGTGGGATAAAAGTCTAGTAAGACTTTTGAAATCATCAATAGACGGTACGTCTATTTTGATTGAAACACCCGTGTTAGTAGCACGGGTGTATTGCACCTTTTGCTCGGCGCAAAGTTTCGAGACTTCGACCCACTTGCCTTTTTCACGAAGGAAAACAGGCGGCGGGCCGTTGGCTCGGGTCGGAGCGGGGGTGCCGCGCGGGGCGGGCTTGCTGGCGGCCTGCTGAGAGGCAGGGGCCGCTTTAGGAGCGGGAGGGGGTGTGGGGGGTGGCGGGGAGAGAGGGGAGTCCCTGTCGAACGACGAGGGAATTACCTCCATCTCTACCGGAGCAGGAGAGGGCGGGAGAGGCACCTCCTCATCGTGAGACGAGTTGGCACCGGACACGTCTGTGTTTACGCTATGTGCGTCCTTTTGACGGCGCTGAAGGCGCCGTATCCGCTTTCTAGTGGATTTGGACGGGACTTTTGGGTGGGTTGAGCCACTAGACTCAACAAGTGTGTCCGTCGACTCTGGAGAGTCGCCGGAGGAGTCGGAGTCCCGCTGGGAAGCGGTCCTCTTTGACAAAATGGAGGCAACTGACACAACGTCAGCCCTGTCAACGCCTTTTTTGCGTTCATCGAGGTATTTGTCAATGACTAATTTAGCCATATCTTTGTACATGGACTCGGTGGAAGCTGCGGGACAGGCCCTAGCTAAGGTGATGGACTCGGTGCACATCGAAATGATGTCTTGGACTTCGCAGGTAAGCTGCTTGGTATCGTTCACATGGAACCATAATGCCATAGTGGCGAAAAAGCCTCCCTGCCTTGCGGCAGGGGGGCGGGGGGAGTCTCGTTAGACGAGTATCGCTAATTTGGATAGCCGTTCAGAAGGACCGTCTCCCTTGGCGAGAGCCAAGTGCACTGGGTTCGGGTCTTCCGGTTTCACTGGGTTCAGAAGGAACCCAGCAACGTACCGGGGCGACGTTTACCGGCTTCGTATGGCACCGTAGGTATCCACCAGTGGCGTGCACAGAGATTTTTGACAGGGTAGGCAGATTTTTTTTAAAGCTATTTAACTTACCAAAAAATACAGAATGTTGATTTTGGTTACCCAGTCTTGTGGAAATAATGATGTATGTGATCACTTGTTTTTATTCACCGAACACTACACACACCACATGAATAACTTTCGCAGTGAATATCATCCATATTTATTAACTTTAAAATCTTATTTCGTCTGCTACCAGTCAATCGATTCAAAACAAAAACAATGGCTGCCGTCTTAAAATCAAAATAAAATTAACATCAATTTTATACGAAAAAAAGAAATGGCAATATCTTTCACTACAATTATATGCAGCAAACTACTTTTTAAAATAGTTACGTAGCAACGCTCGCGACACTTTAGGTAATTTACGTTATAGTTCAGCTGAAAAGACATTGTCTATAATACGCGATAGTGTGCGTTATTTGTGTTATTGTGGGCAATGTAATTACAGGAATGCACACTACAGTATTTGTATTAACAACACGGCACACATACGTAAATTTAGACAGAAATAGTTAGTGTCTTTCGCCGTTAAAAGCTGCCAATGCGGCGCTGGTGTAGCGTAGCGCCTAGCTGCGATTTCAATATGACTAGCGATGATTTTAATAACTTACCGATACCGATAGATGGAGCTTTTTTTTGTTTTTGATACGAAATATTAGTTAAAAACTATGTTTAAGAATGAAACATCGGATGGTATTTATCAAATTGATAGGGTAGGCAATGTCTTTTTGTCTATATGGAGTGCACGCCACTGGTATCCACCGGTAAAAACCGAGCTATTACAATTGCTGTGAAACCCAAAAGCTATACAGCCGAAGCTATACAACAGTTGGACTCCAAAAACAATGTGTAATGCAGCGACGTACTCGACAAAACAGTCGTAGTACAATACAAACCAGAGAAAAAACACTCGCATCGATGAACGCCGGCAGCACGCACTAAAAAGTATCACGTTCCGCCTGAGCCGAGCGTGCAAGCGAGAGCGCGAAACAAGCGATAGAGAGGCACGATCGGCCTAAGCGCTCGGCTTGTGACGCATCTATCTCTCTTCCACTCCATCGGCTCATGCGTCCGAGTAGAAGAGAGACAGCGGCAGCACACAACATACACGTGAACTGTTTTGTCAACTGTTGAATGTTTTCTTATGACGTTATTACGTAAAATTATAGTCCGTAAACCGACTTTAGAGACAACCAATTTTTTTATGTATATTTAGGTAGGTATGAGAACAAGTTATTTTAATTACAAACGCGCGCTTAATGTCCTCTGAGTTGCCTCAAATAACCAGACCGCATCTTAGATTTGAGCATACATTCATTTATATAATGCGGGATTTAACGCGTAATTTAGTTAAAAATATTGCCTTTGTATTTCCCGACGTGTTGGCTGAGTTACATCAGCCGTGCTGTTAACAGTTATTAATTAATAGTTAATAATTATTAATCGTAAGGATGGATATAAGCTGTCACCTGCGTGGCAGCCAGTGATAGGAAATTAAAATCTCGCGATTTATTGTCAAACTCGCCCGTGGGCATTATTAGTGTCGTGTATAGTGACTATAACAAATACAAAGGCCAAGAGAGGGTAGTTGAAGAAAACACCTCTGAGCGCAGCCGGCGACGCCGCGCACTGCCAGTCCGCCCGTGACCACGGCTGATGCATCTCAGCCGAAACGTCGAGAAATACAAAGGTAATATTTTTTCCTAAATTACGCGTTAAGGCGACACCTCGATCGTGAAGCTTTAAAATGGCTCCGCCCAATCACCCCGCGCCCCTCAATTGACACTCGACGCTCGATTTGTAAAATTTGAAATTAGCGCCTAATAGGTAACCTGGGGTCAACGTATAGTCAATGCAAACGAACAGAAAAGCTACAGAGTCGCGTCACACTTAAATAAAATTTATAATATCAATATTTAATAAAAATTATTGATTTAATTATTATTTAGCTTTATACATACTGAACCAAACATATTTATTTAAGCTAGACGGAAAACAATAGTAATAATAGTAATAAAAAACTACAGAAACGTATTCACTTTTAAAAGTTTATTGAAAGAGAAATCAATGACATCGTTTTATGTTTATATCTCTATAAGTTAACATGTCTTGGTATCTATGTTGTTCTTACTTAGGTCTCGTCCAGTGGCGCCCTCATTGAATAAAAAAACATATTATAGCATAGAAGATAAACATTATGAAATCTTATGTTGCATTTATTACGAAGATAGTAAAGTATTTTTACGTCATTAAACCAACACTCAAAATATTCCACTATCGTTGTTATAAGCAAAAGTGCTAAAAGAGGCCGTTTTTGGCAATTATGCCTATAACAACGAAAGCAAAACATTTCAATTGTTGGTTTAATGACGTAAAAGTACGTTATTGTATTTGTAACACACGCAACACATGACTTTATAATGTTTATCTTCCACGCTAATATACGATATTTTATTCCTTGAGGCGCCACTGGACGGCATGTATCCCCCTTAAGAAGAATGAAACACTAGCTACATAATACAACATTGTTTATCGAGAGGCTAAAGCGGGCCATTTGTTGATTCGGACACATATGTTTAGTTAGCAGATACACCATCTAAACTGCAAACACTGGTCACAGCGATGAAAGACGACTGTATGGAGAAAGGCTTACTACTGAATGCGAAGAAAACAAAGATAATGGTATTTGAAAGAGAAGAATCCAGAACTAATGTAAGG
The DNA here is from genome assembly GCA_947507595.1 of Pyralis farinalis. NCBI lineage: Eukaryota > Metazoa > Arthropoda > Insecta > Lepidoptera > Pyralidae > Pyralis > Pyralis farinalis. The sequence continues at coordinate 8,330,864 of OX382271.1, read as the reverse complement.
ATTACGATTGATGATGAAGTGTTGGAACAAGTGGATGAGTTTGTATATCTTGGATGCGCTTTCAGCAGGGATGGAAGGTACACCGCAGATGTGGAAAGACGAGTGAGTGCTGGGAATAGTGTGAATGGAGCGTTGGGAAAACTTCTTGGCAGTAAAATCCTGAGCCAGAAGGCACAACTCGCTATACACAATGCAGTGTTGGTCCCAACGCTAACTTATGGAAGCGAGAGTTGGATATGGCAGAAAGAGCATGAAAGTAGAATAAACGCGGTTGAAATGCGAGCGCTGCGCAAAATTTGTGGCGTAAGGCTTGTAGACCGTATTCGTAATGATGATGTTAGAAATAGAGTTGGTCTGAAAGAGAGCGTCGGTGTTAAAATAAGAAGAGGCATGCTCCGATGGTTCGGGCATGTAGAAAGAATGCAAGATGAAAGAATGACGAAGCAGATATACAATGCAAAAGTGGAAGGATGTAGGAGCCGGGGAAGGCCAAGACTTACCTACCATGACCAAATTGGTCATGTTCTATCAGAAGGTGATGTCAGGAGCCCTAGAAACCGGCGTGCGTGCATGAGAAGAGCAATGAATGTTAAAGAAGCGAGTGAGATATGTAAGGATCGAGTCACGTGGCGCACGGCTCTCTCTGCCTACCCCGCAAGGGATTTGGCTTGAAGTTATAGATGTTCGAGTGTCATAATGGCTGATAGCGCCGAGTAAACACAGGATTTTTTTATTTCGAATAAATAAGAGAAATAAAATTATCAGATTGAATTAGATTGAAATTGAAATAGAAAATTGGAATTTTTTTGCAACTCCCTCCTGGTGAAGATTCACAAGTTATTTTACACAGTTAGGTATAGCTCTGGTAGGGATCCTAGCTTTTTCCCTAAATATAATACACTCTCGAATGACTAGGTATGCGCTTTCACTAACAGTCAATTTAACTTCGCGAATTTTATAAAAAAGTACAGGAAGAACTTGACGGTTAGACGGTAATTTTGCGCCTATTATTTGATAATTTACGTCTCCAACTAAGAAAATACTTGATTTATTGCTTCTCAATTCCACTGCCATCTTATAAAAGTTAAAACATTACGTATTAATCACGAGAATAACTGACATTCAAAATTAATAGACGGTTAGGTAATTATGACGAAGTTAACGATGCTCTCTCTAAAGTTATTCATTGGTTTAGTGTTAATAATCTGCTTTTAAATGATAAAAAGACTAAAGTAATTAAGTTCTCAACACCTAATGTAAGGCAGGTGGCTACCAATGTACATGTTAATGGAACTAATTTAGCCTCTGTGGAGACAACTGTGTTCTTGGGTATAACAATTGACTCCAGACTACAAAGGGGCCCACAAATTGAAAAATTATCAGGAAAACTAAGTTCTGCAGCTTATGCAGTGAAAACTATTAGACGGCTCACTGATATTGATACGGCTAGAATAGTTTATTTCAGCTACTTTCATAGTATTATGTCATATGGAATTCTTCTTTGGGGTAACTCCGCGGATATTAACACCATCTTTTTATTGCAAAAGAGAGCCATAAGAGCTATCTACAAACTTGGTCCCCGTGAGAGCCTTAGAGAAAAATTCAAAGAAATAAATATTTTAACAGTCGCATCGCAATATATCTATGAAAATCTTTTGTATGTCCATAAAAACATAGACTCATTTTGTAAAAAGAGTGATATTCATAGCATAAATACTAGATATAAGCATAATCTTGTGTTATATGCAAGCCGTCTCCACAAAACAAGTAATTATTTTATGGGGCAATGTATACGGTTCTATAACAAACTTCCCAGCAATATAAGAGATTTGTCAATAAACAAATTTAAAACTACTATTAAAGCCAAATTGTGTAGCAGGGCATATTATAAAGTATCTGACTATATTAATGATAAAAATGCCTGGGAGTGAGTCGATCCAATTATAATGTAATTAACAAAATATGTAAATTTGTTTGGATACCAAAAGAGGGATGCCTGAGTTTTTTGGCAGTATTTTTATCAGTGCTCACCTAGTCATAAACTGCACGGTAGGGAAAAAAAATGTGACGATTCCAAACAAATGTAGCCATTTTTACGGAATAAAAAGATTTTGACTTTGAATTTGAACAAATGAATACCGCGAGTACGTGCGGCACTGCCGCGCAACTTGTATGAACATGTTTCGATGTAATTCGGCACGGATTATCGTAATCCAAATAAGTTAAAAATTAATTTCCGAGTGTTTTAAAAGCAAATGAACAAAACTAAGACATATGCGTTAGAAAATAAAAACTTTGAAAAATAAGGGACACCCTAATATACATATATACAAATAGATTTTATAATCTATTCATATTTAAAAAAAACATGTGACAAATGATTTTCTTGCTGTTTCATAACTTTAACTTCAGTATAATGACATTTATTGTATTTTACTTATGTATACTCTGTGTTTTGTATTGTTGTACGTTTCCTTGTTATTTATTAAACTCTCAAGAAGAAAGAACCAGGACCATCTCTGATGTTGCAAAATAAATCTAATCCGTACAATAGTTCAATACTAACCACAATGTATAGAATAGATGATTTTTTTGTGTTTTCAGTGTTGGTTCATAGTAAATATTATTTGTTTTCACGAGTACCATGGGTATAAGTATACTATCTATCTATATCTTCACGCTAAATCCCTCGTGAGCGCCACATGACTCGGTACTTACACACCTCGCTCGCTTCTTTAACATGAAACATACCGAGTTTTTTTAAAAACTATCAAAATATACTATTTTACTAGTAATTATTTTAATACAAAAAAAAAAAAAAAACCTCCACTGGTTTTCTATCTTCTGATTGGATAAATTTCCAACGTAAACTAACCTTCACCTACGTACAATGTCTAAGTCGGAGTTCGGTGAGCTTATAATGGTTACTATGAGTTTGTCGTCCCGTATGACACTTACGTTAAAGTAGCATATAAATCGAGTAGTGATTCTTCTAGTGGAATATGTTTATTTAGTAAGTTTCTCCTAAAAAACAAAACAGCAAAAATATTCTATTTTATAAGTTTTTATTTTAATACAAAGAAATAAAGAGTCTCCACTGGTTGCTATGTGCTGAGAACGCGAACCTTATTGGTATAAATTTCCAACGTAACCTGACCTCCACCGACGTACAACTTCTAAGTCGGAGTTCGGTCAGATTATAATGGACATAATAGGAGTTTGACGTCCTATATAGGTACGCGGTCAGCCTGTGGATAATGTATACCAATTATCAAATGTTACTGTTTATTCCTGCAAAAAATAACTCTTATTTAATTAATGCAGTTTTATATAGAGTTATTAAGTAAGCAAAATTAAAAAAAAGTTTGAAGAGGAATTAAATAGCTTGGGCCAACCATACCTAGGAACTGTTCTAAAAACTAGAAATATGTCTACACAATGTTATTATAATATGTTTAATGAATATAATAATTAAAAAAAAAATACCTTGTCTTGTTCGCCTCCCCCATTCTACGAACATTTTCTTTGTATTTTTATTCTATATATTTTCTTTTTAGTGTTCCCCATTATTACAACAGTATAATAAATATATATAAACCTATAATATTATTTACTACTTATATCTAATAATAATACACTTACGCTAAATACTATAATATTGAATATTTACAACTATTAATTATAAAAACTTCGGTGTCGCGATGTAAATGGAGCGAGCTCGAGCAGACAGTCGACATAGGTCTCACCTCGAAGCGGGCTGCAGCCGGACTGGCTGGATGTAGTTAGTCAACGCGTTTATAATCCTCATTACCGCACAATAAGGTCGAAAACACGTAGCACCCAAGACGAATGTGATCGCTTAGAAATTGTCAGAAACTTAAAATATTTTTAAAAAATTTCATGTTTCACTTATCAAAATATGCAGCAAGCATATTATAAACATAGATATTACTAATAGATTTAAGTAATTTTGAAGCGTATAAACAGAACAACTTCGTTGTAATTTCAAAAATAATGAATTTCAGGAGGTGTTTTCGAAAGTAATTATTATCGAATCAATTTTACACAATCGCGTATTTGAGCAAGCAAATTCAAGATAAAGAAATGAAGTTATTTATATTAAAATCTTAGATCCGTCAGTTTAGTCATTAGCCTATACTATTCGATGAAAGTTGGTCTAATTTTTCGATGTGTCGCCTTAAGTCCCGCATTATATAAATATTCGAAACCATGTTAAGCCATCAAGGCAGTCTGTAAATCGCATATTTTATTTAGTCGTTACATTACATTTGACGAGTCGGTAGCGCAGTGGTAAAACGCGCTGTTACGCTACTTTGACACCAACGCTCGTGGGTTCGTATAAATATGTACAAGTATATGCGTGAATAATATATTATACAAATATAATACTCGCGTAAAGGAACAGCATGCGCATTTAGTAACACGATAGCTATTGGTTATGATTGCTAGTTTGCACTGTTCTTTGAGTCAAGGGATCAGTCGAGAAATTAAATTTTTAAAACGTTTTGTGGATACATTTTAAAAATGTAATTTCTCGACTATACCATTGTAATTTATTTTGATGTAAGTACCGCAGCCAAATAACAACTGGTCACGCTTGCTTATTATGTAACGGACTGCTCTTTGTTCATGATCATGGACAATGACGAGGCTAACATCAACCTAGCCTTGAAACAAACCTAATCTTATCTTAATATATAATGTACAGTAAAATAAAAATGAATTTACCTTTTCGGCCATAAGTTCTGTTACAAATGGATACGCATTTATTTTTTTATGAAGTAATGTAATCTCAATAAAACCCATATGTACTTACATATTTATGGAAGTTTCAACAAAAAATAAAATAATAATTCTATTCGACATCACCTAACTTTGCCTTTGATACAGGCTTTTAATCTGTCTGGCCACGAATCTATGGATTTACGCACTGTTTCCATGGGAAATTTAACCACCGCTTGCTCCAGAGATTTCTTAAGAGACACAATGTCGGCGTGACGTTTTGAGCAGCATGTCCTCTAAAACTGACCATAATTTGTAGGCTGATAACAAGCTTTTGACATGTCTTGAATATGACCGACGGCTCCATACCCACTTTGTGCAAGGCAATCACTGCAATCCTATTTTCTTTAACACCCCATTCCATATTGTAATTAGATAATAAACATGAAAAAAATATGTAAAACGGCGCGAAATCGAAAGAAGTTTTTAACACAATAAACGCGTTCCAAATTCACTAAATTGAAAAAAAAAGAAAAGTTTCTATGTAACAAACATTTACTAGGCCAGACTAGTTAGACACGAAAATAAAAGTTCACCATCTACAATGAATGTTGTTTCCGAATAAACATTTTAAATTCCAGGAATTCCTTGTGAAGTGTTTATTTGTAAATATTTTTTTCTCGACAACTTACGTAGGTAACATACGTATAGTATGTACCTCTTTACAAATACATAATTACGAGTACTTAGAAATCATCGCAAAGGACAAGAGAAGCAGACACGTTTATGCAAAAAAGGGACAGTACAATAGTGACCGTATTAAGGCGACACATCGAAAAATTAGACCAACTTTCATCGAATAGTATAGGCTAATGACTAAACTGACGGATCTAAGATTTTAATATAAATAACTTCATTTCTTTATCTTGAATTTGCTTGCTCAAATACGCGATTGTGTAAAATTGATTCGATAATAATTACTTTCGAAAACACCTCTTGAAATTCATTATTTTTGAAATTACAACGAAGTTGTTCTGTTTATACGCTTCAAAATTACTTAAATCTATTAGTAATATCTATGTTTATAATATGGTTGCTGCATATTTTGATAAGTGAAACATGAAATTTTTTAAAAATATTTTAAGTTTCTGACAATTTCTAAGCGATCACATTCGTCTTGGGTGCTACGTGTTTTCGACCTTATTGTGCGGTAATGAGGATTATAAACGCGTTGACTAACTACATCCAGCCAGTCCGGCTGCAGCCCGCTTCGAGGTAAGACCTATGTCGACTGTCTGCTCGAGCTCGCTCCATTTACATCGCGACACCGAAGTTTTTATAATTAATAGTTGTAAATATTCAATATTATAGTATTTAGCGTAAGTGTATTATTATTAGATATAAGTAGTAAATAATATTATAGGTTTATATATATTTATTATACTGTTGTAATAATGGGGAACACTAAAAAGAAAATATATAGAATAAAAATACAAAGAAAATGTTCGTAGAATGGCGGAGGCGAACAAGACAAGGTATTTTTTTTTTTAATTATTATATTCATTAAACATATTATAATAACATTGTGTAGACATATTTCTAGTTTTTAGAACAGTTCCTAGGTATGGTTGGCCCAAGCTATTTAATTCACTTTTTTTTAATTTTGCTTACTTAATAACTCTATATAAAACTGCATTAATTAAATAAGAGTTATTTTTTGCAGGAATAAACAGTAACATTTGATAATTGGTATACATTATCCACAGCCTGACCGCGTACCTATATAGGACGTCAAACTCCTATTATGTCCATTATAATCTGACCGAACTCCGACTTAGAAGTTGTACGTCGGTGGAGGTCAGGTTACGTTGGAAATTTATACCAATAAGGTTCGCGCTCTCAGCACATAGCAACCAGTGGAGACTCTTTATTTCTTTGTATTAAAATAAAAACTTATAAAATAGAATATTTTTGCTGTTTTGTTTTTTAGGAGAAACTTACTAAATAAACATATTCCACTAGAAGAATCACTACTCGATTTATATGCTACTTTAACGTAAGTGTCATACGGGACGACAAACTCATAGTAACCATTATAAGCTCACCGAACTCCGACTTAGACATTGTACGTAGGTGAAGGTTAGTTTACGTTGGAAATTTATCCAATCAGAAGATAGAAAACCAGTGGTTTTTTTTTTTTTTTTTTTTGTATTAAAATAATTACTAGTAAAATAGTATATTTTGATAGTTTTTAAAAAAACTCGGTATGTTTCATGTTAAAGAAGCGAGCGAGGTGTGTAAGTACCGAGTCATGTGGCGCTCACGAGGGATTTAGCGTGAAGATATAGATAGATAGTATACTTATACCCATGGTACTCGTGAAAACAAATAATATTTACTATGAACCAACACTGAAAACACAAAAAAATCATCTATTCTATACATTGTGGTTAGTATTGAACTATTGTACGGATTAGATTTATTTTGCAACATCAGAGATGGTCCTGGTTCTTTCTTCTTGAGAGTTTAATAAATAACAAGGAAACGTACAACAATACAAAACACAGAGTATACATAAGTAAAATACAATAAATGTCATTATACTGAAGTTAAAGTTATGAAACAGCAAGAAAATCATTTGTCACATGTTTTTTTTAAATATGAATAGATTATAAAATCTATTTGTATATATGTATATTAGGGTGTCCCTTATTTTTCAAAGTTTTTATTTTCTAACGCATATGTCTTAGTTTTGTTCATTTGCTTTTAAAACACTCGGAAATTAATTTTTAACTTATTTGGATTACGATAATCCGTGCCGAATTACATCGAAACATGTTCATACAAGTTGCGCGGCAGTGCCGCACGTACTCGCGGTATTCATTTGTTCAAATTCAAAGTTAAAATCTTTTTATTCCGTAAAAATGGCTACATTTGTTTGGAATCGTCACATTTTTTTTCCCTACCGTGCAGTTTATGACTAGATGAGCACTGATAAAAATACTGCCAAAAAACTCAGGCATCCCTCTTTTGGTATCCAAACAAATTTACATATTTTGTTAATTACATTATAATTGGATCGACTCACTCCCAGGCATTTTTATCATTAATATAGTCAGATACTTTATAATATGCCCTGCTACACAATTTGGCTTTAATAGTAGTTTTAAATTTGTTTATTGACAAATCTCTTATATTGCTGGGAAGTTTGTTATAGAACCGTATACATTGCCCCATAAAATAATTACTTGTTTTGTGGAGACGGCTTGCATATAACACAAGATTATGCTTATATCTAGTATTTATGCTATGAGTATCACTCTTTTTACAAAATGAGTCTATGTTTTTATGGACATACAAAAGATTTTCATAGATATATTGCGATGCGACTGTTAAAATATTTATTTCTTTGAATTTTTCTCTAAGGCTCTCCCGGGGACCAAGTTTGTAGATAGCTCTTATGGCTCTCTTTTGCAATAAAAAGATGGTGTTAATATCCGCGGAGTTACACCAAAGAAGAGTTCCATATGACATAATACTATGAAAGTAGCTGAAATAAACTATTCTAGCCGTATCAATATCAGTGAGCCGTCTAATAGTTTTCACTGCATAATCTGCAGAACTTAGTTTTCCTGATAATTTTTCAATTTGTGGGCCCCTTTGTAGTCTGGAGTCAATTGTTATACCCAAGAACACAGTTGTCTCCACAGAGGCTAAATTAGTTCCATTAACATGTACATTGGTAGCCACCTGCCTTACATTAGGTGTTGAGAACTTAATTACTTTAGTCTTTTTATCATTTAAAAGCAGATTATTAACACTAAACCAATGAATAACTTTAGAGAGAGCATCGTTAACTTCGTCATAATTACCTAACCGTCTATTAATTTTGAATGTCAGTTATTCTCGTGATTAATACGTAATGTTTTAACTTTTATAAGATGGCAGTGGAATTGAGAAGCAATAAATCAAGTATTTTCTTAGTTGGAGACGTAAACTATCAAATAATAGGCGCAAAATTACCGTCTAACCGTCAAGTTCTTCCTGTACTTTTTTATAAAATTCGCGAAGTTAAATTGACTGTTAGTGAAAGCGCATACCTAGTCATTCGAGAGTGTATTATATTTAGGGAAAAAGCTAGGATCCCTACCAGAGCTATACCTAACTGTGTAAAATAACTTGTGAATCTTCACCAGGAGGGAGTTGCAAAAAAATTCCAATTTTCTATTTCAATTTCAATCTAATTCAATCTGATAATTTTATTTCTCTTATTTATTCGAAATAAAAAAATCCTGTGTTTACTCGGCGCTATCAGCCATTATGACACTCGAACATCTATAACTTCAAGCCAAATCCCTTGCGGGGTAGGCAGAGAGAGCCGAGCGCCACGTGACTCGATCCTTACATATCTCACTCGCTTCTTTAACATTCATTGCTCTTCTCATGCACGCACGCCGGTTTCTAGGGCTCCTGACATCACCTTCTGATAGAACATGACCAATTTGGTCATGGTAGGTAAGTCTTGGCCTTCCCCGGCTCCTACATCCTTCAACTTTTGCATTGTATATCTGCTTCGTCATTCTTTCATCTTGCATTCTTTCTACATGCCCGAACCATCGGAGCATGCCTCTTCTTATTTTAACACCGACGCTCTCTTTCAGACCAACTCTATTTCTAACATCATCATTACGAATACGGTCTACAAGCCTTACGCCACAAATTTTGCGCAGCGCTCGCATTTCAACCGCGTTTATTCTACTTTCATGCTCTTTCTGCCATACCCAACTCTCGCTTCCATAAGTTAGCGTTGGGACCAACACTGCATTGTGTATAGCGAGTTGTGCCTTCTGGCTCAGGATTTTACTGCCAAGAAGTTTTCCCAACGCTCCATTCACACTATTCCCAGCACTCACTCGTCTTTCCACATCTGCGGTGTACCTTCCATCCCTGCTGAAAGCGCATCCAAGATATACAAACTCATCCACTTGTTCCAACACTTCATCATCAATCGTAATCCTTACATTAGTTCTGGATTCTTCTCTTTCAAATACCATTATCTTTGTTTTCTTCGCATTCAGTAGTAAGCCTTTCTCCATACAGTCGTCTTTCATCGCTGTGACCAGTGTTTGCAGTTTAGATGGTGTATCTGCTAACTAAACATATGTGTCCGAATCAACAAATGGCCCGCTTTAGCCTCTCGATAAACAATGTTGTATTATGTAGCTGGTGTTTCATTCTTCTTAAGGGGGATACATGCCGTCCAGTGGCGCCTCAAGGAATAAAATATCGTATCTTAGCGTGGAAGATAAACATTATAAAGTCATGTGTTGCGTGTGTTACAAATACAATAACGTACTTTTACGTCATTAAACCAACAATTGAAATGTTTTGCTTTCGTTGTTATAGGCATAATTGCCAAAAAACGGCCTCTTTTAGCACTTTTGCTTATAACAACGATAGTGGAATATTTTGAGTGTTGGTTTAATGACGTAAAAATACTTTACTATCTTCGTAATAAATGCAACATAAGATTTCATAATGTTTATCTTCTATGCTATAATATGTTTTTTTATTCAATGAGGGCGCCACTGGACGAGACCTAAGTAAGAACAACATAGATACCAAGACATGTTAACTTGTAGAGATATAAACATAAAACGATGTCATTGATTTCTCTTTCAATAAACTTTTAAAAGTGAATACGTTTCTGTAGTTTTTTATTACTATTATTACTATTGTTTTCCGTCTAGCTTAAATAAATATGTTTGGTTCAGTATGTATAAAGCTAAATAATAATTAAATCAATAATTTTTATTAAATATTGATATTATAAATTTTATTTAAGTGTGACGCGACTCTGTAGCTTTTCTGTTCGTTTGCATTGACTATACGTTGACCCCAGGTTACCTATTAGGCGCTAATTTCAAATTTTACAAATCGAGCGTCGAGTGTCAATTGAGGGGCGCGGGGTGATTGGGCGGAGCCATTTTAAAGCTTCACGATCGAGGTGTCGCCTTAACGTCAGAATTCTAAGAGAAGTTTACATTCAAATAATTTGCTGGTGGTACTCAAACACGAGCGTTTAGATATACATTTTACGTTCTCTATAGTCAGCAAAAGCAAAGACGCTACCGCTTCAACATGGGCCTTGTTAATTATGTTAAAAAAGGCACAAGTGCGCTACTAGTACTACTAGTGTGCGTAGTTTACTTAATGTTACATCTCGCCTATTGTGGCTGTTAGCTTCAAAAAAATAAACAAACCATGAGTTGTGTTCAGCGGTATAAACAGAGTAACAATTTAATCTTTAGTGCCTGATGTTTTATTTCCGTACCGCCAATGTTTTAGAGTAGAGTGAGAGAGTTTGCTTTTTTAATTCATTCGAACACCTGGAGTGTATATAACTAGATACTCTGTTTTTATACAACTTCGAGACACAAATGCAAACATGGCCACCTGTGTAAAGTGGATACCGTAGTCTTCTAGAACTGTCGCTAGCACGTTGCCACGTCCGCTCATAATACAGCAGTTCCTCGGCAGCTTACTGACAATCACGCACTCGCAACAAAAACCTCTATAGAGTTGTTATTTTGCTGCGGTCTTCTGCAAGTTGGAGGTACTTGACTGTTGGGCCGCTTTGATGCACGTTGTCGATATTTCGCCAGAGCATCGTTTGTTACCTAATTGGCAGAGTGCACCACATGCACCACCACTGAATGTATCCCGGACGTAAGATCCACCTACTTTGATATTTCTATTTTTCAAGCTTTGTTTCGCCTATTTTTAAGATATATGCCTCCATTCGATCTCATCTATGTAATGTTTTAATCTGACGCTGACATCAGTTATCTATAGACTTACTCATACGTCCCAGGCATAATCATCTTCGTCTTCGGTACGCTCTTGGCAGACGGATTGTGGTCGTCATGAGGTTGGAGGCAGTAGTTGCTCGCTTCACAATGTCCCGCCATCTCGTCCGATTTGAGGCACTTCTGGTGCATTCATGCAATGACCCGCGTACAGCAGGCTTTATGTGATCGGACCATTGCATGGGTGACCTGCCTCGCGATCTTGTACCTTCGACCACCAGGCGTTCGATAGTCACATTAACATCTCGAGATATAGCCGGAAAACTTAAGAATGCAAGATATAGATAGACGCTTCTTGATACCGAGTTCCCGAAGTATAGAGACATTTGTACGAAATTCAGTTCATGTTACTCCAAGCATTCGTCTCCAGCACTACATCTCCAAAGCATATATCTTCTTCTTCCACTTCCCACAATGTCCACGTCTCTGCAGCGTACAGAAATATGGGAAGACTAGTGTTGTTATGAGCCGGTCTTAGTGGCTTTAGTCAATTTCCTATTCCTCCATATTTTTTTCAGCTAACCTTACCTTTCTTCAAATTTATATTTACACCGCTAACTTGTCAAGTATGTGAACAAAACCCTGTTGACAGCTGAAACTACATACTAACAGCTTTTTTTTGTCATGCCCAAATTAGTCGTGTTTGGCCAGAAGGTAATATCAGGATTCCTAGGGAAGTGCATGAAAAGAGCTATGAATATTAAAGAAACGAGTGAGGTGAGTAAAGGCCGCCTCTTAAGGCGCTCGGTTCTTTCTACTTACCCTGCAAAGGACCTGGCGAGAGGATATATAAATGCTTTCTATTAAAAAAATCTGCTCAGTTCAGGTATTGAATTTGTGCATTTATTTAATTCTCTTGTACTGTTTTCAATAAAAATACCATACTACATCATCATCGTACTACATCATGAAAATAACCTATAGCGCTCGGTTGTCTCTGCCTACCCCGCAAGGGTCCTGGCGTGAAGATATGCATACACGCATACATGAAAATAACCAAACACGTTTATGCTCAGGACCGTCTACATTATTTTCAATCTATTGTCATGCTATTCCTTTATTTTGATCCTGATCGACTATTTAAAATTAAATTTAATTTGATGGAGTATTGTTGTGCTGCTGCGCGTGGGTGAGGTTACCAGTAAGCTCCTAACGTATTGTTGTGTTAGTAGTAATAGCAGAGGTGGCATCGCAGGAGCGATACATTACAACAAGTTGTCGCGGCGTTCATAGGCTACGATAACCACTTCACATCAAGGGTCCGCAACCACTTCACACAAGGAGGTTTCGTTCCGTACATAAATCTAGAATTGACTTACCTGCTTCGTTCACTCTCTTATCTCCATACGGACCAAGAACATATTCATTGCTGTCTCGCTAGGTCCCAACCCTTCCATTCAAATCTCCACACATAGTCACTCTTTCATTCCCTTCAGCTGAGTCCAGAACATCCGTCACAGACTCCCAAAACTTCTATAGTTCTTCACGTCACGGCACACGCTGAGCCCACGGGAGCGTATGCTTCAACCAGAAATACGAGTGTGATGCCCAGTTTAATACGAACCCAGAGAAGTCTAGGCCTACCAAACAGTAATCTCTTGCACCAGTAGCACGACACGTACACCAGCAATAGCATGATCGCCCCGGTCTACCCCAGACCATAGGGCCTCCCCTTGCGCTTAGTCTCTTAGTCTCTGACACACACAAAGCATCTAAACGTCCCTTATTCATTGCGTCTATCAGTTCGTTCATCTTATCATTTAATCCAACTCTCACATTTCACATGCGTATACAGCACTCGGTTCTCCTCGTCCCGTCGGTGGGTGATTCTGATTGATTGGGGTCGGGAACGCATCGGACCCCCCCCCCCCCCCCCCCCCCCCCCCCCCCAACTGATAGACATACCACGACAAACAAACATGTCCATGCACACAAATGTTTGTCCTGTGTGGGAATCGAAGCCACGAGCGATGGTGTCAAAGTAACATAACAACACGTTTCACCATTGCGCCACCGAGCTCGTCAAAAAAATAGTAGTAAAAATGTTTTAGACCGCATACTTAATATTAAATGCAGTACAACATTCCGGGTTTGCCTATAATCCAGTAATGGTCTGTGGTTGCTTTTAAAACGCTAACAAAGAAAATTACTTTAACCTACGAAATCTCGGGAACAAAATAAGTTATATTTCATTCTTTATACTAACTATTAACAGCTATAACCATTTATTACTGATATTTTAGCAAAATTTAACTAAGCTTTTCTTTTGAGAGCGTCAATCTCATGTATTTAATATATATTTTTTTTAATTTAGTATTTTGCATGATGGTTGTTCCCTATTTTCCCATATAACTAGTTCACATTCAAAATTTGACAGGTATGTACTTGAGTTTACTCCTTAAGAAACGATTTCGAAAGACACAATGTATAGATAATATTAAAGAGCTTCAAAATCTTATCGAAACACAAAACTAAATCCAAATTATTAAAGCCGTTTTCGATACGCAAAATATATTACAATAAAATAATAATTTCCTGTTTAAAGTATTACTATAATATAATTAAGGCTCGATAAAACAACAAGATTAATTTCTTTCTTCTTTTTCTTCAATGTAATTCCGCCTTAGTGCTTGATAAGTACAAATATACAAACTGTAACTTAAGGGCACCGATCCCTTCAACTGAAGGGGTTTAGAGCTCCTCCACTATGTTGCTCAACTGAGGATTGGCCAGTGTTTTCAAGCCACCGGAAGGCCACTGACTTGGCTTAAGGGAAATCATCCATTGTCAACAACCGTGACTAAATTAACGCCGCTCCGAAGCTCGAGGTAGATCATCCATAGACCGCCTGCGGTCAACGTTGTTTAATCTTCTTTTTACACTGCTAAGCTGGTAACCTATCATACGGCCAGCCTGATGGTAAGCAGTTACCGTAGCCTATAGATATTTGCAACACCAAGGGTGTCCTCATGTGTTGCTGACCCTGCCTGTTCGATTAAAGTAACACGTGCAATGACGTCATCGAGCTCCTCAAATTATAACTACGGTAGAAAATCATTTCTGGGTCGATCAACTATTCTTTGCAATCCCTCCATCAATTAAAAATATTTAAGTATGTAAAAACAATAGTTCGCTATAATTTTAGACCAAACAGTAATTTAGAATACTTAGAATTGATATTAAAGAGCGTTCAATTATATAATTTTAATATTTTTTATTACTTTTATGGTAACTTAGGTGACAAGATTCACTCCCCATACAAATTATTCCTGTCCCCACGTCTACTTCAATAGTTCCCTGACGCAATAATTTTAAAATTTTATATAAAAGTGTATTCATTTCTATTCATGTTATTTTCTACAACGGTTTCTAAACGCCCTTAAATGCTTCCCAGATTTTTAAGTATGATTTTGCTACTTAGAAAAAAATAAACAAATTGTGTCCCAAAACAAATACCCAAACAGATGTCCGCTAAGTTACTGTTCTTAAAAGTTATAGATAAAATCATAGTTGGCTCTAAAAGTCTCAATTGTGGCAATTAATGCCTGAAGATGATGCAATGACATTCCGCCATTTTGTGTGTGTGGTAGTGGAACTATTGTCCTTACATAGTTAAATATTTTTAATTAATGGAGGGACATGTTTTTTGCAAAGAATAGTTGATCCACCCTTCTATAAACGTATAACAGGCAAGGATATCGATCTAAAAGCCAAGATCAACAACAAAAACAAAAATTAAATCAAAAATGTCCCCCTTCCTTCCCACTCCCAGTCTTCAGGGTGCTTCCCTCAGTATGCGTGATAGCCTGAACATGCTGGGTATGGCTATTCATTGCGACCTTAACCAGCATTATTACATCGAGAGCCTCATCTCAACAGCCTCAAGAAAGCTCGGAGTCCTGAACAGGGTGCGCCGGTTCTTCACGCCGGACCAACTTTATCTGCTTTATAAGACACAAGTTCGGGCCTGCGTGGAGTATTGCTCGCATCTCTGGGACGGCTCCGCACAGTATCTTCTTGAGGCTCTCGATAGGTTGCAGCGACGGGCTATCCGCATAATTGACGACGAAGAGGTCACCAAAAGCCTAGAACCTCTTCAACTCCGTAGGGACATAGGCTCTCTAAGGGTATTTTACCGCCTTTACCATGGCGAGTGCTCTGAAGAACTGTTTTCCCTTATTCCACCCTCACCCTTCCGTCATAGAACCACACGTGCGGGCTTGCGATGTCATAGTTCCACGGTTGAGAATATCTCTTCACGTACCAAAAAGTTCGGCAACTCCTATCTTTGTCGTACCATCAAAAAGTGGAACGCCTTGCCTGCACATGTGTTCCCTCCTTCCTACAATATGGGATCCTTCAAGCGAAGCGTGAAGAAGCATTTTGCGGGTCAGCATGGCAGCGTCAACTGACAGGATACGGGATGTAGTATGTTGTCAGTTGCAGTTGCGATTTGGGCTCCTCCTTCGCTTACCATCAGGCAAAGAGGGGCCACTATGCTGAACTAATATAAAAAAAAAAATAAGTTCATTATGTCGAGCTCGGTGGCTCAGTCCTGAAAGACGCGACTTTGACACCAACGCTCGTGGGTTCGATTCCTACACAAGACAAACATTTGTGTGCATGAAAATGTCTGTTTGTCTTGGTCTGGATGTTTTAAGAGAGGTAGGGTGCATCAAAGCAGCCCGTCTGGGGAAGTACCTCCACCTCACAGAAAACTGCAGCCAAATAACAACTCCCTAGAAGGTTGTTGTGTTCCTGCATGTGAGTGAGGTCACCAGTAAGCTTCTAAGGTGTTGCTGTGTAAGCAGCAGAGAAGGCATCGCGCGAGTGATATGTGTTACAAGCGTTCATAGGCTGCGGTAACTGCTTTACATCAGGTGGACCGTATGCTATGCCTCTCGACGTTGTATAAAAAAAAACAATTATTCAATCTTAATTACAATGAACTTCTTCTTCGCTTTAGCCTTTCCTAATCCATTAGGATTGGCGAGGTCGGTTGCCTAAGCCTAAAAGTCGATCAGATAAGGCCACTGCGGCGAAGACACTAATTTTTACATGAAGCGACTGCCATCCGACTCCACAGCCCAGGAGGTAAACCAGACGTTTTTTGAGGTGATAACGTCTTATAAATCGAAAAACGCCGGCTGCACGCACGAAAAAGTGTCACGTTCCGCCTGTGCAAGCGAGAGCGCGGTACAAGCGATAGTGAGGCACGATCGGCCTAAGCGTTCGGCTTGTGACGCATCTATCTCTCTTTCACTCCATCGGCCGATGCGTCCGAGTAGAAGAGAGACAGCGGCAGCACACTACATACACGTGAACTGTTTTGTCAACTGCACAACATACACGTGAACTGTTTTGTCAACTTCACAACATACACGTGAACTGTTTTGTCAACTGTTGAATGTTTTCTTATGACGTTATCATGTAAAATTATTGTCCAGAAACCGACTTTACAGACAACCTACTTTTTTGATCGGTTAGGTCACATGTCTTTTGAAATATAATTTCTTGAACGTGTGAGTTTCCTCACGACGTTAGATCCTAGTATATATGTAGAGTGTTAAATATGTACTTACATAAATCCGTCAACACGAATTTAGCGGCACACGTCCTCGTCAGATTCGAACCGGGGAATAATTAGTCACTGCAGGCTTTCTTATCCACTGGGCTGGCTCAGCTCTTAAACTCGATTACAATATTAGTATAGCTCATCCAAAACACATCCATGAAATCGAAAACCATAGATACGAAATCTCACACCGCATATTGACATCTATGATCACTATATTCATTCAACTCACGTACAAAATGTAACTTTATGACACAACAAATCAAATGCTAACGACACGATGCGATGATACATGACGTAATCGTGAAAAATATTTGACTACGACACCATAAATACAGTGTAAGTAAAAGGTAAGTACAAAGTTTTATTATTTTTATATCTATCTATCTATAACTTCACGCCAAATCCCTTGCGGGGTAGGCAGAGAGAACCGAGCGGCACGTGACTCGATCCTTACATATCTCACTCGCTTCTTTATCATTCATTGCTCTTCTCATGCACGCTCGCCGGTTTCTAGGGCTCCTGACATCACCTTCTGATAGAACACGACCAATTTGATCATGGTAGGTAAGTCTTGGCCTTCCCCGGCTCCTACATCCTTCCACTTTTGCATTATTTTTCTGTACCTATATTATGTAATGTAATTTAATTTTCCAAATCAACATTCCATTAAATATTCAATATTATCATCATGATATTACAACGCGAAAGTAGACGAATGTAGGGGCCAAGAAGGCCAAGATTTTTCTACCATGACGTAATTGATCGTGTTTTATCAGGCGATATCAGGAGCCCTAGAAACCGGCGGGTATGCCTAAGAAGAGTTATGAATGTTAAAGAAGCGCGCGAAGTGTGTAAGGACCATTTTTTATGGCGCTCGATTCTCTCTGGCTATCGCGCAAGGGACCTAGCGTGAAGATACAGATAAATACTATAGTCATCATTACAGCTCGTATTTCTTGTATATAGACCTCTCTTCTAGAGAATCATTTGTCTCGATCCGTCGACTACCTATAAATCTCTTGACGTTGTCGCTCCATCTGTGGGGTCAGCCCATACTGCGTGTATGCGTATACTAGTACGGAAATACCATTCAAGAATCTTTTTTCCCCAGCAGGCCGGCCCACCGCCACATCAGCTTGCTTATTCTTTGGGCTACGACACTTACTTAGTTCTACTGCAAATATCCTCACTCCTGAATCTATCATGCAGAGAAACCTCGAGCATAGCTCTTTGCATACCACGTTGAGCGACCTTGAGCTTCTCCATAAGGCCTCTAATTCTCGAAAACGATTCAATATTAATTTCAGCTTGACATCCCCACGAGTTACTGAGAATAATTTTAACAGACGGACAGACGGACAACGAAGTGATCCTACAAGTGTTCCGTCCTTCCTTTTAATTTACGTAACCCTAAAAATGTGAAAAGGCATTTAATATACACACATAGCACAGAAGTCAATACATAAACACCACATCTTAGGTATCTGACTTCTTTATAACACAAGTGTAAGTATTTTTAATAGTTTTTATAATAATTATTAATTTATAATTAATTGATAGATTATATAATTTCAACATTTCATCTATTAATTATCTATCTATAACTTCATGCCAAGTCCTTTACGGGTAGAGTAAAGAGAATGGAGTGAGACCGAGATGACTCGTCCCTTACACACTCGCTTCACTAACATTCTTATCTCTTTTCATGCTCGCTTGCCAATTCCTAGGGCTCCTGACACCACCTTCTGATAACACTTGATCTACCTAATCTACCACCTGGTCGTAGTAGGTGTATCTAAGCCTTCCTCGACACCTACGTTTCTCTCTGTTGTATCTGCTTCGTCATTCTTTCCTCTTGAATACTTTCTACCTGTCCGAACCAACGGATCATGCCTGTTCTTATCTTAACAACGATATTCTCTTTCAGACCAAGTCCGTTAATCACATCCACATTGCGAACTCTCTGCAGAACCCAGTTCTCGTATCCATGCTATAGCGTTGGGATCATGACTGTGTGTTGTGTATAGCAAGATGTGCCTTCTAGCTCAGGTTCTTACTGCCCAGAAATTATCTCAACGCTCCATTTAAGCTATTCCCTGTACCCACTCACTTCCCCACACTAGCAGTGTACCTACCATACCTGCTAAATGTATCCAAAATATACAACCTCATTCACCTTGTTCCAACACTAGGTATATCAACCATTATTCTTGTTAAATCTGTTATAATAATTATAAATCAATTATTTCTCACATCAAGTCACGATATGATGCTTTATGTTTGAGTATGTTGTCTAGTATACATGTCTTTATTATATTCACTATATTTATCTAAGTTTTCATGGAAATTGAAATTTATTGCATTAAATACGGTACAGTATCGTCTTAAGAATAAAACAAGTTTGGTCTTATTCAATCACATGTATTGCATGCAAATATTAAAATACGAGTTTATGAGTAATCTGTGCCTTAAACTAAATCTATACACGAAATAAAAATGTAACTGATCGCTGTCTGTACATTGAACATATATGAGAAAAACTATTATTGGGGGATTTTATCAACGTAATAGAACTCAAAACAAATGAAAAAAAAATTAAGAGATCAAGATCTCAACATCTTGATGAGAGGCAATCCACTATAGTACGTTTTTTGAGGCATTTTTTACCACGTACGGTGAAATTGTGAACGGTGAATAAATTACCCTCAGCGGTGTTCCCGAACAAATATGATATGGGTGCCTTCAAGAAAAGACCCTTTGTTTCCCTAAAAAAGCTGGTAACGGATCAGTGACCTTTTGGTGTTTGATATTGCTGATATCTATGGGCGGTGGTAACCAATTATCATCAGGTGACCCACATGCTCGTTTGCCCCCCTCTGATATAAAAAAAATAGTAACATCACCTATTCTTATCCTGAATACCACGCGTACGTCACGGGCATAGTTAGGGCGTTTGTCCACCGCCGCCGTCACCGGGACGTCACCGAGAACGAGATGATGGCGCCGATTTAGCGATACATTCATTTAATATAGCCATGTGTCCACCGCACGCCCGTCACCCGAGCGCCGTCATCCCGGCCGCCGATGTTTCGAGTAGTTCGGCGTGACCGCTAGAACTCGGCACGGTTTTATGACGGGCCGATGTGCCGGCAATACAAAACACGTTTGTTCTTGTCCACACACTACCGTCGCACCGCGCCGTTCGTCCGGTTTTTGTCTTGTCTATCATAAAATTTGTAAAAAATGGCTAAGAAATTCAAATACGATATTTATACATTAATTGAAGTTCTAGAGAGTAAAGACTGTTTGTGGGATAAAACAAATGTGTCCAAAGATAAAATTTTGAGAAAAAATGCGTGGCGCGAAGTTTGCGTTTTTTTTGGAGCCCAACATTTCAGTTGGTGGTATGCATGCCCTGTAGTTCGTGTTTTGGAGTATGATGGCACCTTTTATGTGGCATAGTATATAATCGAACGTAGTCGTGGTCATCCTATAGTAGTTAAAAAACTTGTGTTGATACTGCCGCAACTTGTCGTGAAGTAGGTACATAAAACGCTCCTGGGATGTATCGTTCACGTATTAGCGGATGATTCCAAAATTCTTTACATCGCCTACGCGGTTGAAACTAGCCATCCTCCTAGTTTGTTTTGTTCTACTAAAAAGGCAAACGCGACTACCACGCACGACAAAGCTCTAGAACTGAGCCACCGATATATCGGCGCGGTGGACACACGATCGCCGTCACGTCATCTTAAACTCGGCCCGAAATAATCTCGTTCTCGGTGACGTCCCGGTGACGGCGGCGGTGGACAAACGCCCTTAGTTTGAAATATACATTCGATATAACAGGCCACTAAGAAAATATTTCGAAAAAAGTTTTTATGTATGAGAGACTGGCCAGTTATAGCCTAATTTGAAAATATGATTATTTATAAGTAAAAATAGGTACGTTCGAATTTCAACATTTCTTTCCACATTTTTTGCTAGCTAATTTAAATTATCGTGTCTCATCAAGTACGATAGACTTCAAATGGCATTCATGGATGAAGGCCCTTCCAAGGCAACCGTGTATCGTTGGTATAACGAATTCAAGCGCGGTCGACTTACTTTGGGGGGTGAAAAAAGAAGTGGTCGCCCTTTGATGGCTGTTACGGAAGAAAACATGCTAGCAGCGAAAAATTTAATTCAAGACAATAGACGAGTTACGTATCAGGAGATTCAGCACATATTTCAGATTGAATCGGAAAGCCGTCACGAGATTTTCTACTCTTGTATCTTCTCGTGAGGAGGATAGTTGGTGCTGGGTGCCGCACAACCTCACCGTTGCTCAGAAGCAGGCCCGGATCGAATGGTGCCTCGTGAATTGACGAGCTCGGTGGCGCAGTGGTGAAACGCGTTGTTACGCTACTTTGACACCAACGCTCGTGGGTTCGATTCCCACACAACACAAACATTTGTGTGCATGAACAATATGAACATGTCTGTTTGTCTTGGTCTGGGTATTTTCTATGTATAATAAGTATGTATTTACAAAAAGAAAATGTATTTACGTATGTTTATCAGTTGTCTAGTACCCATAACACAAGCTTCGCTTACTTTGGGGCTAGATGGCGCTGTGTAATTTGTCCGACAATATTTATTTATTTATTTATATGATAAACAAATTTGAAGCAGGTTTGTCTCGGCGTGTTTACGACATCATTACAGGTGACAAGTCCTGGATTTATCGGTACAATCCAGAAACAAGGCGCCACTCGACGGTTTGGGTGTTTCAAAACGAAGCAACGCCTATCAAAGTGAAGCGATCTAGAAGCGGGGGGAAGATTTTGATCGCGAGCTTTTTCAATTTGATTGGCTACCTGGTGTCAATTCCGTCGATTTATTCAGAAATATATTCAAATGGTACACTGATTATATTTATTTATGTGACAGTGTTCTCTACATAACTAATTGTTATTCTTAGATAGGATGTTATTTCCAAGTCTGATAGGCGTTACAGAGACACTCGAACGTTGGCTTCTATCATTAAATCCATACAGACACTTCCCATTACTTTGAATCTTCCCCCCTATATTTCCCTTATACAAACACTTCTACTATATCGCACTGTGATAAGAAATACGCACACACACACGATACACCTGCCCCGGAATCACCTAAAATATATTATTTTCCCCCCTGGATTCTATACATATAAAGCAATCGCCTGTTTAATATTCTTTGCTGAAATATTGACATATAAGCACCGCTCGTTTTTCGTCATCGAGGTATTTACGCCTGGGGGACTGTCTGGCACCTGCCGTTACTGTTTTTCCTCTAAGTATTTGCTCTTGCTCTATCTGGAGTATTATCTGCTAATAAAAACGGCATGCGAACCCTTAAATTGTAAGGGTGAAGTCCTCGAATTAGATCATTTAATAGAAATTATAAAATTACTGGAAGAATCCTTTGGAGTAGATAGAATATATACTCCATCTGTAGTAGTGATGGAGGGATAATTGGATTACACACGTACACATTTATGGAAAAGTATGTGTTTGTTGCCTAGTACCTAAAAAACGTATCTTTGAGAACCACTTTAGACCGAAATAGAACCATTTACTCTTTCTGTCATCTATATGGTCCGTATATTACGATTGTATACACAAGAAGAATAATTTGGAGGAGCTGCTGGATAAAATAATTATCAACCATCTTAGCTTTCGTTGCCAATGTATAATTAATTATATCTTCATATTCCTCTACACGACTATTAAAAAATACGCTGCGACTTGGTGGATGGAAATTCTAATTTTTAATTAACTCTTCATACGATTAAGTTTGAAAAGCAAGCAGAAAATGATTAAGCAAGTTTGAAATAATATTTCAAACTTAGCAAAAATTGCTCAATAAAATCATCGATGCGCTTTTCAAGTCTCCCGCTAATTTCCTTCACCTCTATAAGTAACTACTCCACTCATTAAACTTTATAATTAAAAAAGTTTATTTCTCTTCTTCTTCATACACTTTCCTCCGTATATGCTTCACATAATTTTCATATACTTGGTCCGTTATATGTAAACTTCTTTTCCGAGAACTAGAACTGATAAAAAATGACGAAACAGATATACAATGCAAAAGTGGAAGGATGTAGGAGCCCAGGAAAACCGAGACTAACCTACCATGACCAAATTGGTCGTGTTTTATCAGAAGGTGATGTCAGGAGCCCTAAAAACCGGCGAGCGTGCATGAGAAGAGCAATGAATGATAAAGAAGCGAGTGAGATATGTAAGGATCGAGTCACGTGGCGCTCGGTTCTCTCTGCCTACCCCGCAAGGGATTTGGCGACATTCATTCTTCACGCGACATCAAGAGGTTTATTGGTTTATGATAATGCAGCTCTCTTTGTAATAATTTTTTTATACTACGTCGGGAGACATCGGGAGACACAAGCGTATAGCCCACCTGATGTAAAGCGGGTACCGTAGCTATTAACGCTTGCGATATATTAAGTATCACTCGCGCGTTGCCTCTCCTGCTTACACAGCAACTCCTTGGGAGCTTACTAGTGAGCTAACTCACACGCAGGAACACAACAACCCTCTAGGGAGTTGTTATTCTAGGGAGCTGCTTTTCTGTGAGGTAGAGGTATTTCCCCAGACTTTTTTTTGCTTTGATGCGCCCTACCTCTCTTAAAACATCCAGACCAAGACAAACAGATTCATGTTTATGCACACAAATGTTTGCCTTATGTGGGAATCTAACCCACGAGCGTTAAGTCGCGTCATTCACGACTGAGCCACCGAGCTCGTCGATATAATACTGTATAACATAAAATACCATTTGTTCGACAACATACACCAATTTTTATTGGTAGCCTAGCAAAGGTGGATCGACAAAAGCGGTCAAGTGTTGATATAGAGCATTTATTGAATTGTGTTGCTCTCTTTTTTAAATTATATCATCATCAAATCAGTCCGTTTTCGTCCACTGCTGTACGTAGGCCTCCACTATAGATAACTATTCGTCTCGATCCTGTGCCCATATGCATCCATTGCCTTCCTACAAACTTCTAGAGGTCGTCGCTCTATCTAGCGGGGGAGGTCATCCCACACTGCGCATACCTGTACGGGTACGTCATTCGAAATTCTTTCTTCCCCAGCGGTTGTCGGTTCTACGAACTATGTGGCTGGTCCACTGCCACTTTAGCTGGCTTATCCTGTGGGCTATGTCAGATACTTCACTTCTATTGTGAATATTATCGTTTCTCATTCCCGAGCATGGCTTTTTCCATGGCACACTGAGAGACTGCGTTCTACCCCACACGGACATATATTTGAATTATAGATACCGAAGTAATAAGTACCTACATCAGGAAAATATTCGATTACGACCATGGGCTCCAAGCCTCTACTCTCATTCTTTTTCAATAATTTGTTTTTTTCCTTTATTCTTAGAAAAGAGGTAAGGCGCATCAAAGCACCCCGTCTGGGGAAATACCTCCACCTCACAGAAAACCACAGTCAAATAACAACTTTCTGGACGGTTATTGCATTGCTGCGAGTAATTGAGGTCACCAGTAAGCTCCTAACGAGTTGCTGTAGTATCAGTATAAGTGGCATCGTGCGAGTAACCTCTTTACATTAGGTGGGACGTATGCTAGTATGCTACCCGACGCTGTATAATTATTTTTTTTAATTAAGCACGGCGTCCGTATAATTAGTAGCATAAGTAGTGAATACCAATCACAATAAGCTAAACTACCTGTTACAGTACCTCCCTTAATCTGAGGTTTTCTGCGTTCAAGTCTGTTGCCGACTCAGGGAAGCTGTCGCATGTCTGCTCTTTATTAGACGACATGTTCAAGTTTCTGCATTACAAAGTTTCAAGAAAGCGAGCGAGCGCAACTATGAGACAAAAATTAAATTACGCTTTCTTCAACAGTTCAAGAAGAATATTACGTATCTTTTACGACGCATATAAATATGTAAAATCCAATAGGTTCAGGCGTTACTTTGCGAATGTCAAATTTACAGGCAATTTGATCTAAACTACTTTGTGTGCTTCCTATACCGATTAGTTCGTGTCCCCCCGCCGTTCACAATCGTAAATGTTTTGTTTGTAAACAATCTGGTTTCAAATTTAATATATTTTTGTCAGATATTTTGTATTTTTAAGAATGTTTAATTGTAGCGAGCGTCGGCATTTTCATAAAGGATTAGTGTCAGCAAATACTCGTATTACTTACAAACAGTGCCGGAAATTTAATAAGTAAGTACACAATTAAAATCTGCTTAGGTACGAGTATCATTGATAGTAACGAGTAAATTATTTATAATAAGTTGCCTGAAACAGTTCTGTCCTTTCCTGACAATGTATTCAAAAAGCACATTAAAAATACTCTCTGTAGAAGGGTTTATTATAGAATTGATGAATATATAACTGACAAAGATGTCTGGAAATAATTCAGCACAGACTACCTGTCCTTAATAATTTTTATTTTTACCATTTGATATCGTTATTGTACCAATATGCTTATGTATTTTTTGTTTTTGTGATATCTAATTGACAATTTTAAAAGAGACCTATATTGGCAAGTTTCTTTCGGCATTTCTTCTTAGCCAATGGTCATTTCCGAAATGCTAGTAGATAAAAAAAAAGGAAAAAAGTAAAAAAATAATTAAATAAGATACAATAAGATTATATTTCAAAAACTGTAAGACGTGTCTAAGTGCCCGCGAGGGCCCAATGGCAAATAAAGAATTTTTATTTTTTAATTTTTTATTTATTTTAGTAAACAGTAGTTAGATAATATGTTGTATTACATAAAATGAATTCGCATTCATTATTGGTCTTAGTAAGTCATAATGCAGGTTCGTCCCTAGCACAGCTAGAAAGATTGGTGGAAATAATGTAGACAAGATCCGATCTTGTCACTGGCCATGCCCGACCAGCAAATGCCAGGACCCGTACGCGATATGCTTGGGAAGATATATCCAGCATCTTGAATAGCCAAGGAAATGGCTGTATCAAGGTTTGGAAGCTGTGGTCTAAGGTACAACTTTTTATACTGTATTTTAATCTATCTTATCTAAATCAGTATACTGTATAGAGCCTTTTTTGTTACTTGTGTAGGAAAGACAAAAAGCAGCTGTCAAACGAAAGGCTAACATGGCAGAGACTGCCAGGCAGAGGACAGGATCGACACACAGGTTGTGGAACTGACAGATTTACAGCAGCAAATTCTAACTATTGCTGGTGGACTAAGCTTTGCTATGGGTGATAGGCACCTAGTTGTAAATTCATTCCCAGTATGTAACTACACACATTATTCTATTACAATAAAAATATTAGAGAATTTATTAACACCAGCAGCATGAATTTTGAACAATTGTTTATTGTATAAATAGAAAATTATTTCTGTGTATTTCATGTCTCTTGATTTTTTAGGAACAAGAAAATATAGCCCCACAAGGATCTGAGCATGTTAGCAGCGCTCACTCACAGAGTATATTATTACAAGTAAACAAAATTAATTTAATTATGTTTTATACAAGCCTTCTAATAAGCCCTGGTTGTTTTTAAGGGAATTCTGAATGTATTGCGAACAGACAGACAGACGCAGCGTGGGACTTTGTTTTATAATATATAGTTATTATTTATATTAACTTCTATCTTTAAGTCTTTTTATATAAAACTTTTCTTCTATACAACGTCGGTAGGCCAACAAGCATATTACCAAACTGATGGAAAGCGGTTACCGTAGCCTATGAATGCTTGCAAAACATATCACTCACGCGATGCCATCTCTGCTGCGAGCACAGCAACGACTTAGGATCCTACTGGTGACCTCACTCACATGCAGGAACACAACAACCCTGCTCAGGAGTTGTTATTTGGCTGCAGTTTTCTGTGAGGTGGAGGTACTCCCCCAGACGGGCTGCTTTGATGCGCCCTAACTCTTTTAACTTTAAACTTTTCGCAATTAAATTGCAACGTATCTTTTACGATGCATATTAATATTTAGTCTATCCTCCCACACTTTCACACTATATTACTATAAAAGTGAAAGTAACGTGTCTGTTTGTACGTTTGTTCTATTTCCGTAACTAAATTGTAAGTGCGTATCGAAATTTAGTACGGTAGGGTTACTCTCAGCGCTAATTCCAATGGCAATTCAATTCCAATGACATAGTTTTGAAAATGTTTCACAATCTCAAGTTTTACATCGATTACATCTTATTAATACCTCTTCTTCCTAGCGTTCCGTTTCCTAATCCATTAGATTTGGCGGGGTCCGCTACCTAAGCCTAATGATTTGGCGAAGATACTAATTTTGACATGAAGCGAATGCCGTCAGACAAGCACGGCCCATAGGGAAAACCGGACCTATGTTAGGTTCGGTCACACATCTTTCAAAATATAACTTTTTTACGTGTTTCCTCATGGTAATTACAAATATGTACATAAATCCGAAAACACGAATTTAATGATGCCAGGATTCGAACCGGAGACCTTTTGTTCAATAAGCCGGTTCCTTACTCTACTGGACTGGACTATCACTGTTCGCGAACTAAATAATTGACCGTCAAGATTAAACCATCCTGGTACCCTTGTCGTGATTATAGTTTAATTTTAATTTCTTATTTCGATATGTCGGAATTAATTTCCAGAGTAACCCTACATGTCCAAGAATAGGTCTCTTAGATCTGGAGAATTTGAGCGATAAGGTCGCGATAAGGGATTGTCAATTGGGTGAAGCCTACAGGGAGGTACGTAGCTACTACGAGGTGCCGGTGCTGGCAGGCAGCCGTCTTAAAATCCTTGCCATCAGATATGTTGAAGCGTAAGCAATCATACATGGAAAAAAACTAGTACGTGTAGTAAAGAGTGATCAAGTTTGAACTGGACCGCATTGAGGGAGAGTACAGTTTTTATGCATGTAAATAGTCATTAAATTCTGCATCTACTCACTTCACTCCTGTATCTCGATAGTTGTCTGCAGAGAATAAGGTCAACGAATGTGGGATTGCGCATGGGTGACCTAGTGGTGAACTGTCTGCTGTATGCAGATGATGCCGTGCTATTAGCAGATACGCCATCTGAACTGCAAACACTGGTCACAACGATGAAAGACGAATGTATGGAGAAAGGCTTACTACTGAATGCGAAGAAAACAAAGATAATGGTATTTGAAAGAGTGAAAGTGAAGAATCCAGAACTAATGTAAGGATTACGATTGATGATGAAGTGTTGGAACAAGTGGATGAGTTTGTATATCTTGGATGCGCTTTCAGCAGGGATGGAAGGTACACCGCAGATGTGGAAAGACGAGTGAGTGCTCGGAATAGTGTGAATGGAGCGTTGGGAAAACTTCTTGGCAGTAAAAACCTGAGCCAGAAGGCACAACTCGCGAAAAAATATACAATGCAGTGTTGATCCCAACGCTAACTTATGGAAGCGAGAGCTGGGTATGGCAGAAAGAGCATGAAAGTAGAATAAACGCGGTCGAAATGCGAGCGCTGCGCAAAATTTGTGGCGTAAGGCTTGTAGACCGAATTCGCAATGATGATGTTAGAAACAGAGTTGGTCTGAAAGAGAGCGTCGGTGTTAAAATAAGAAGAGGCATGCTCCGTGGTTCGGACATATAGAGAGAATGCAAGATGAAAGAATGACGAAGCAGATATACAATGCAAAAGTGGAAGGATGTAGGAGCCGGGGAAGGCCAAGACTTACCTACCATGACCAAATTGGTCGTGTTCTATCAGAAGGTGATATCAGGAGCTCTAGAAACCGGCGAGCGTGCATGAGAAGAGTAATGAATGTTAAAGAAGCGAGTGAGATAATGTAAGGATCGAGTCACGTGGCGCTCGGTTCTCTCTGCCTACCCCGCAAGGGATATAGCGTGAAGTTATAGATAGATAGATACTCACTTCTAAAATAAAAGTTATCTCGTTAATGTTAACACTTGCACTTGTACAGATTAAACTTGACAATTTTATTACACAAGGTATTTTTACATAACATCTCAGAGATCATTTGAGATGTTATGTAAAAATACCTTGACAATGCCGTGAAGGTGAAACCGGTCGGTAAAAATAATTAATAAATAAAATTGTGAAGTGGAATCTGTACAAGTGCAAGTGTTAACACTAACGAGATGTCTTCAAAATTCTACCAAGCGCCAACAATCAACAATATCGACATAAATAAAAGTCAATATCGACATAGATAAAAATAAAAAAAATACAAGAATAATAGTAATATTTGGGGAAAATAGCGCTGAGAGATGACAGTTATGACGAACTGGATGGATGCTGTTGATGCGTCTTTCATTTTCGGTATACAAATAAACTAGTTGCGTTTCGCGCCTTTCATAAATGCTATAAAAAATGCATGTAGCGAATAGTCTAGTTTCGTGCGTCCGATATTTTTTTCATACAATGTCGGGAGCATACAAGCATGCGCACCTGATGTAATGCGGTTACCGGAGCTTATGAACGCTTACAATAAATACATTATAAGTATCACTTAGATTAGATAGACCTATAGATCATCTATATATATATATATATATATACTTCTGCAGCAATCGTATACATGCGAATGTAATGCTTGACGAGCTCGGTGGAGAAGTGATTCATAATGCTACTCTACCACTAGGGAAAGTCGCTCCACCTCATACACAACACCAGGCAAATAACATCTCCCAGTAGGATTGCTGTGTTCTTGCGACTCAGTGTGGTGACCAGTAAGCTCCTAAGGGGACCTTGTGTCAGTAGCAGAGGTGACGATGGGCGAGCGATACTTAAAGTGTTGCAGACGAACATAGAGTACGATAACCTCTTTACATTAGTTGAGTCTTATGATTGTATGCCTTCCCACGTTGTTTAAAATATATATATATATATATATAATCACGAACTAATACAAATACAATACAACAAATACAAATGCTTTATTGTTAACAAAAACTTCTTTTACATTTATAACAATATTGAGCTACCCTTCCAGGTAATATATTACCCGTGCCAGGGTTGCCCGCTCTTCTATTGTTAACATAAACAGTAACTAAAATATGACAATTTAATGTATTTACTTATATTCTGTGAACTATACTTTTATCACGGTTTTCGATCGCTTGTAGGTAATAAAAATTGGGTCTGTAGGTCCGCAACTTTCATATTATATTCAATAGCTCATAATTATCTATAATTTACATTTTAATGGTGGTAACATATTTTATTTTTGTTATTACAACTACGATATTTTTGTCGGGGTGGTGGAGTGGTTAGTAATGCAACTTTAACACCAAGGATTCGATTCCACACAAGACAAACATTTTGTGTTAAGCATGTATGTTTGTCTTGGTTTAGGTGTTAATAAGAAAAGATAGTAACTCCGCACTTTATTTTTACTTATTGTCTCGATAAACGGGATCAAAATGAGGGCAGAAGTAAAAGGATTGATATCTTTACCTTCTGTATAATTTTGGATATACCACATAGTCGAAATGTGGGTCTCCTTTCAACCGAAAACTGAAGGAAACCCGCGTTGTCGCAGGAAGGTATAATGACGAAGGCCAGTGTTTTAAGCTACTCGAAGGTTTATCATCTATCGCAAGGACAATCGGCTGGATCACGAGCACTGAATAAATCCACTCATAAACAGGCTACACTCAACGTTGTTTACCTTTCGTTTTCGATTAAACGCACAACAGTGCCATTGAGCTCCTATACTAAGTATTTTTTATTATCAATTTCTTAAAGTAAAAAGACCCTTTTATACCTATTTAGTATGGAACCTTAAAAATGAAAAAAAAAAACACACGACGTGCAGCTGTGTCCGCATGCCATGGCAACAAAACATTACACGGCCCACAAGTCTCCTGTCGTCCGTGCTCTGTACAATAACGACAGACCTCGGATTATTCTTTATGCTAGGAACAGGTAATATTGCTAGTGATGTAAATAATCTAAGGAGTGTCGATATTATATCTCGATAATGAATGAACATTACATCACACGGCAGATCGAAATTGACAGGCAGCACGTTTTATTTCTGATTACAAAAATACCTCAACAAAACAACCTACTATTTCCTTCCTTGTTGGAATCCACCAAAAGTAATATTCTTCAGGTAATGATAGCAAAAGGTAACTTTAGCAATTTCTACAATTAATTTTAAGTATAGCAACGTTCTATTTCTGTCTTTATTTGTGTTGCATTGCTACTATGTCTAGTACTAAAACAGCTAGCAGTCCGCTTGATGTAAAGCTTTTTGTTTTGCATGCAGACCTACATTATATGCCTTATGTCACTTTGAGACACATTCTCGGACTTGTCAATGCCGGATTTTATAAATTTAGCATTTTTTCTGATGATCTTACGCAATTGAAGGCAAGCAACAACTCTCAAAGAAATGATTACTTGAACATGATCTTCATCAAGGCTGTTCATCATTGAATATCGCTCTGTCCTGTCTAATTTTCACCTGAGTCTTATTTTCTAATAGATAGCTTGTAGCAATAAGGTTAGTTTTATCTCTAATGTAGCACACATCTGAAGATGATGTTGATAAGAAGTTAAAAATAACAATAAATAATGAAATTAAATGTAAAAATAAGTATATTAAAATTAATTAATTTAAATATTTTTCCCAGCAATTACTATTCAAATACAAATTTAAGGCCCAATTTTGATACTTGAAGATTGTATAGCTTCAAGTTCCAGCACACATGAATATTGTTTGCTTCATTGGATGGAAGCAACAGCTTTGATCTTGGAACCCGATTTATGAACAAGTTGTGATCATCGTTGCTTATCCTAAGTTTACACGCGGTATTTAAGACTAAGGAGAGACTTTGCCTTGCCTTCGGTGTTCTACTGATTGTAAAATGAGTTGCTCTCAGAGAAGACATACATATAGTACAATCGCAACTACTTCGGGTTACTTTGATCAGCGCAACCTCTTTTAAAAATATCCAAACTTAGCTAAGCAGATATGTTCGTACACACAAATGTTTATCTTGTGTGGGAATCTAACCCACGAGCCTCGGTGTTAAAGTAGCAATGATAACGACTGCACCACCGGACTTGCCGAAAAAAAGGCACTCCAGACACTGAAAGTTGTGGGATGAAGTTCCTGCCCAAATTTGAAGCAGAGAAGAGAAGGTGCAGCTTGAGATTGTTCAGAAAAAGGCTTGTAGATGTTTTTAATGGGTCACGGCAATGCAAAAAAAGTTTGATGATGGACACAATCACAAGCTAAGAAAAGATCAAAAGAACTTCGTGCGTGTAATGTTTCCAATCATTTGATCGTATGGTTTTTAAATGAATTAATTGAAATAAACCTCTGCCGAGGGTTTTCTTAGGCCTTCAGTACGTTCTTCAAAAAAGGTTTTTACGGAGCCGGGTAACGCACGAGTGATATCCCGCAATATTGCAAGCCGCAACAGGCGATGATAGCCGATTATTATCATTAAGCAGACTGTATACATGATTGCAAAATTACTGGCTTAAAAAAACCTAGTATTTTTATAGTATATAACGTGTTACAATATTTAACCAAATCCCTATTAGCAGTGATATTTATTGATTAGTTTCGTACAGAAGTAGTTTATGTAGATATTTGTACATTATTCCCAAGCTTCCACTCGAGAGATTTTGCCTTAACTTATACTCCGGAACTTAAATATCTTAAAATCGTTTTTTTTTATTTGATGAATGTAATTTTATCGTCTTTCACGTCACCATAACCTTTTTTTTATAGCTAAGAAATATACCGACTGGGACCTTTAATTAATACCAAGCAATAGTTTTCCTTTTCCAGAAATCTTAAATGTCGTTGATTATGTTAATTCGAGTTGAGGAATACATTTATCGACAAATGATGTTGACATCTCTACCGTGACAGCAATATCGCAGTGTCGCTATGTGATTGGCGCGTACAGTGGGCCGCTGCATAATGAACCGACGGAGCCAACTGTGGGTGGAAGGAGGCGGGTGGGAGAGACCGCCGCGGCATCGTCTCGTTTGGTGCTAGATTGGAATCCGCACGACCCAGCGCCTTCTGCCATCAAATCCGTCAACAATTCAACATCTCTGTTCGGATTTCGGAGCTCCATTTTGATCCGTTTTAACTACGTGTTGTATTCTTGTTGACGCAACTTAGACCTACTTCCTAATTTACTAGGGTCGAGTGTGCATGGAATGTTTTTTTACAACAGTAGTGCAGCTGAAGTTTTTGACATAAATACAAAAACCTAAACACATATTTTTACAATTTTCGTCTGTCTATCTGGTATCTCCTACATCCTGTAGGAGCTCAGGAAGGCCAAGACTTACCTACCGTAACCAAATTGGTCGTGTTCTACCAGAAGGTGATGTTAGGAGCCCTAGAAACAGGCGAGCGTGCGTGAGAAGAGCAATGAATGTTAAAGAAGCGAGTAAGGTGTGCAATAATCGAATCACATCATTCTCTGCCTACCTCGCAAGGGATTTGGCGTAAATTATAGATAGATATTGTAACTCCTAACAATATAATCTAAATAGAGGGTTACAAATCGCTTTAACCTCGGGGGTTTTTATGTTTTTGTTGTTACTTTAGGTAACGGAACGACCCATGGATACAGTTGGCAGTCACGAGTAGGTTATATATATAAAACTCCATGTGTGTATGATAAAATCTTCAAACAACCTTCAGATCAGCACATCCTGGCTGTTCATGGGTGATCCTATGAAATTTAGTAGACCGGATATCTCGTGCGAGATAATCTGCGCGAAACCAGAGTGCGTCGCTAGTTATCTATACATAATAAATAAAATTGAAGTGTCTGTCTGTGATTTCAAAATAAAGCCTTTATCTTAAGCTCATATTATTATTTTCACGTTACCAAAGCCTAAATACGCATTTTTAACTTTTTTGTCTGTCTGTCTGTCCGTTTGTTTGTCCGGGCTAATCTTCGAAATGGCTGAACCGATTTTAACGGGACTTTCACTGGTAGGTAGAGGACTGTTCAGAGCAGAATATAGGGTACTTTTTATCCCGTAAATATTAAGGTTCCTGCGTAAAAAATGAAAAACTGTTAAAATTAGGGGGAAATATCTTCTCCTTCGGGGGACTTTGCAATTTTATTTTTATTATTTTCATAGAATACGTATTTTTTGTAACATAAAATAACTAGGTATTTTTTATGTAATATAAATAATACATATACGTTGCCTCCTGTAATAATCAATCAATAGATGACGCTGTACAAAAATTGAATCGCTCTATGGTTGCATCTATGACCCTGAACTTTGTTTTTTTTTTTAAAACAGAAACAATTTCATGTTACAGAATTTCATGAAACAGAAACAGTTTCAGAAATAAAGGCTACTAAAAGCCCAAAACTCATGCGTGCGAAGCTGCGGGCTTCTGCTAGTAATAAATAAAGCCGCAGATATTCAAGAGAAAACTTGTTTGTACACAGCTAAGCAGATGTATGTACGTAGTAATAGTAATTGACAATTGGTTTTGCCTGTTGAGTTAGTTCTGGAAATTGACTATAAGATTTCTCGTGTAACTTTTGGAGTTATAAATGGCTATGGCTAGTATAAATAGCCATTAAATGTAAATAAAAAATTACAAAATAATTTGTAATAATTTGGTATTGGATTACCAAATTATTACAAATTATTTTGTAATTTTTTATTTACATTTAATGGCTATTTATAGTATATATTTATACATTATTTCCATATTGTCATACGTAGTGAATAGTAGAGTGTTAACTCGGGAAAATGCATCCTCGAAGTTTGTTGCCGTCTTAAATCAAATTGCCTGCAATTTTATGTTTTTTTATTTGCCGAAATATGGTGAATACATTTTGCTGTTATCAATGCTAATGTGTAATATCGACTCATAGTCAGTTACATTCTTATTTAGCCCTATCAGATAGCACGCAAATATTTTGGATTTAAAGAAAGACTTAATATTATTAACTAATTGGCCAGCAGTGATAGCCCAGTGAATTAGGAATGAGCCTACTGACCAACTGGTCCTCGTTTCAAATCCCGGCATGTACCACTTATGGATTTATGTACTTATTTGTAATAATCACTTGCTCGGCGGTGAAAGAAAATATTGTACCAGCAAATACAAGAATTTCTAAACTTCTATATTTCGAAAGACCTGTGACATAAGCAAGATCTGGATTTCACTCTGGGTTATGGAGGTCTGACAGCAGTCGGTCTCCATGTAAAAATCAGTATCCTCTTCAGCTTAAGTAGCGAATCCCGCCAATCCTAATGGATTAGGAAACTGGAGAACGTTATGACGAAGAAAGAGTACTTAAAATTGTTAGTGGCTATATTTACATTTAAAATAGACTTTAAACCAAAACCTACTTATCACTTCGCTTTTAGAGATTACACTGCGATAAAATAAAGGTTTATTCCAAAAATAAAACACATGGGCTGATTATACGAACAACAATCGAATACAGCAATTACAACGTCGCTAAACCGTGCGTTCTCGACTTGCCTCGATTAATATTTGCTAGCCTGCCAGCAAATA
Source organism: Pyralis farinalis (assembly GCA_947507595.1). NCBI lineage: Eukaryota > Metazoa > Arthropoda > Insecta > Lepidoptera > Pyralidae > Pyralis > Pyralis farinalis. The sequence continues at coordinate 8,295,137 of OX382271.1, read as the reverse complement.
TTAATCGAGGTAAGTCGAGAACGCACAGTTTAGAGACTTTGTAATAGTGTGGAAAAGTGTTGTTTTTAGCATATTAATAAGAACAGGTCCGAACAAAGTTAATATAGAATATTGACAAAGGCAGGGTATCAAAGGAGACTGCAATATCAGCACCACCCTCCGGTCTGGCAAACAAACTGGACGGTATCTAAATTAATACGACCTATCTTTCGTTCTTTTTTATGTAAATGAACACGTTTTAGAATAATAGACAGTACAAATACATAGACTATATCTACTCTATAGATATTTATCCTTGTGGTTTACATTGTGTTTGATAATTGTGCGTTGTATTGTGTAGTTTTTAGGGTTGTGCCTTTTTGTACTAATTTGAGTGGTATTCTCGAGACGCTTTTAACACAAGCTACTAGGGCGACTAGTGAGCTACACGGTGATGTCACTTGCAAGTACTCAACAATTCTTCAGGAAATTAACTGGTTAGGGAGTAACTTGCTCTGATAATAATAGTACAGCTTTATTGCAAGCTAAGGTAAATGTAACAAATACATCACACATTAAAGATTTTAATGATCATTAATAGGTATAGTAAGGCCTTTATTTCAGCTGTTATTTGATTTATTCGAATGGCAACACCACATTAATATCACAGGCAATACAATTATATATTGTGAAGTTTTCAGTGTCAATGTAAGTAAGTCGCGCGTTTTATGAGGCTCACAGACTTGCTCGTTAACACAGATGCAGCACCGGCTTACAAAGACGCCGTTAGTGCAAGCTGTCGTGAGATAGCAATTCGGAGTACATGTTTTGATAAACGCATATTAAATGGGGTACCTGTGGTGTAGAAGATCCATAATGTTCTATACTCCTAAGGATATGAGAGACCATATAGTAAAGCCACGGGTTGTTTCAGTGATATCGGGAATAGTTTATGTTAGCCAGCTCGAGTTTTCTTCGAATTCTGCTACAAGGAACGTTTGTAATATTGTAGCGGTATTATAGTCTGGACATAAATACTGTTACATATATTTTTTCTTTTTTCCAGAATTCGCTGAAACCCCATTAAGAAACAAAAAATCTTATCGCGAGAAATGAGGGAATCTTCACTTCTCGCGATAAGATATTTTGTATTGCTAGGACTATGTCGAGTATAATAAAACAAGACCTGAAGCTCGACACTTATCATCGATATACAGGACATGCTCTAAATTAAACCCTACATTTGAAGAGTGGATCGAATAAAATGCCTTCTGTCCCGATACGCAGGTGAAAGGCACAGATATATCCTCATTACTGATGAAAATTATTTCATAATTGAAGAGCACTTTACAGTAAAATGATTAAGCGTACGCAAACAGTTCTAAAGTAGCCACCAAAGTGGTCGGAAAGATACAACGCGGTCTACATCCTGCGTCAGTAATGGTTTGGTGAGGGGTGTCTTATCAAGGAGTCAGAAAGCTTCATTTTTATAAAAAAGGAGTGAAGACTTCAGCCAAAGTGTATCAAGAGACTGTCTTGGACCATATTGGGAAACCTCTCAGCAATACACTTTTGAAAAATGTACCGTGAACTTTCCAGCAGGACTCTGCACCTGGTCACAAGGCACGAACTACCCAAGCCTGGCTCGAAACCAACATTCCAGACTTTATAAGAGCTGAAGGCTGACCCTCGTCTAGCCCAGATCTGAACCCCTTAGATTACAAATTATGGTCAGTTTTAGAGAACATGGCCTACTCGAAACGATACGCGAACCTTGTGCTTCTTAAGAAATATCTGAAGCAAGTAGTGGCAAATTTTTTTATGAAAACAGTGCGTAAATCCATAGATTCGTGACCAGATAGATTAAAGGCCCCGTACAAAAGCTAAAGTTAGTCATTTCGAATAGAATATATATATATATATATATATATTGCTGAGGCTTCCATAAATATGTGCATATAAGTTTTATTAAGATTACATTACTTCATAAAAGAATAAATGCATATTTATTTGTAACAGAATTTATGGTCGGCCTAGATATATATACATCATAAATCTGCATAAATGTCTGCGAGGTGACATTTTAAATGTTAAAACAACACAAAAATATAATAAGCATAGTAATCATAAAGATTAAATGCAATATTCGTGTGGTTTGCTTGTTAACTCTTCACAAAATGTTAGTATTGTAATAATAGTGTGATCTACTGTGTTGGGTTCACGATAACATTTCTCTTTTTTAAATTTTGTTATATTTAAGTTGATATTGTGTACCTGTTTGTGGTCCATGTTAATAAATAAAAAATAAAAATAAAAAAAAATATTTAGAAGACTTCTGGCAATTGTAACATGTGCAACCTGAATATGCATCAGTAAAACTATGCAAATATCCACCAGTATCCACATCGCTTCCATTGCATACTTTAATTGTGAACAATTTAATCGTTGTCTAAATGTTAAATTTTAATGAGCACCACCTGCTGCAAACAATTTTCTATTTTTCATATGAAACTACGGAAAAACGCAAAAAGGTGTTCATATAGATATAGATTTGGAACATCGGAAGTGAAGTTTTAGTAATTGTCTGAATAAACTGTCAAAACGACCATTATAAACAATTTTATTTTTAATACATATTTTTTCAAATTGCAAATGAAAATCTAAATTATAATAATATATAAATGTCATTTTGTTCGATAAGTTACCGCCATTTTGTGGGTAGTGACAGTCTCATTGCTGTAGACATTTTGGGACTTCTGATCAAAAAACTACGATAAGTAATTTTGACAGTACTCACTTGAGGTTAACCTACCACTAGTACTCCCTGGATGTTACCCCCTGAGGGTGCAAGGTCAGGCTGATACGGTGGATGGGTTGGATATTTTTTAAAAGAGATAGGGTGCACCAATGGGGAATACCCTGGGGAAAGACCTTCTCCTCACAGAAAACCGTGGCCAAATAACAACTTTCTGGAGAGCTGTTGTGCCCCATGCGCGTGAATGAGGTCACCAGTGAGCTCTTAAGGAGTTATTGCTCGTATATACACAATGCAGTGCTGGTCCCAACGCTTACTTATGAACTTGGGGGAACTCAACAAACGCCAAAAATGTTTTTAAACGACAAAAAAGATGCATTAGAGCTATATTTGACATCAAACCAAGGGATAGTTGTAGGCCCTTCTTCGAAAAATATAAAATACTACCAGTACCATCGATCTACATTCTAGAATTTTTGCTTTTCGTTAAAAAATATTTGTATCGATTTTAGTTACAAGATACTACCTATGGTCAGAAATTACGTTGTAAAAACAAGCTTGCCCTGCCAACTCCAAAATGTACGATATACAGAAACAGTGTACACTTTATGGCAGTATATATGTATAACAAGTTACCGGACAAGCTGAAAAAAATGGGCTATGCAGAATTTAAAAGAACACTGACAAAAATATTAAGAAACAAATGCTATTATGACATTACAAGATTATATACATGATAAAGACATATCTTAGAGTACTTAAATATAATATGACATTGACAGTAATAAATTAATAATGAGACATAAAGTAATATAAATATTGTTAAATTACATTATAGAATGTGCATGTTATAATTATTAATATTTGTATGCTCTGTTTGTAGGGCAAGAAGTGGTCTGAGCTACTTTATTGATTTTAACACCTATAGTATGTACCTACTTCTACAAATAAATGAGATTTGATTTGATTTGATTTGAAGCGATAGCTGGATATGTCAGAGAGAGCATGACGGTAGGATAAACGCGGTCGAAATGCAAGCGTTGTGCAAAATTTGTGGCGTAACGCTTGTAGGCCCTATTCGCAATGATGATGCTAGAACGGAGTTTGTCTGAAAGAGAGCGTCGGTGTATAAAATAAGAAGAGGCATGCTCCGTTGATTCGGACATGTAGAAAGAAGGCAGCAAAAAAATAATTTCGAAACAGATATACAACGCAAAAGTGGAAAGATGTAAGAGCCGAGGAAGGTCAAGACTAACCTGCCATGACCAAATCGATCGTGTTGTATCTGAAGGTGATGTCAGGAGCGTAGAGACAATTACGAAACAGATATACAACGCAAAAGTAGAAAGATGTAAGAGCCGAGGAAGGTCAAGACTAACCTGCCATGACCAAATCGATCGTGTTGTATCTGAAGGTGATGTCAGGAGCGTAGAGACAATTACGAAACAGATATACAACTCAAAAGTGGAAAGATGTAAGAGCCCAGGAAGGCCAAGACTAACCTACCATAACCAAATCGGTCGTTCTCTATCAGAAGGTGATGTCAGGAGAGTTAGAAACCGGCGAGCGTGCATGAGAAGAGCAAGGAATGTTAAAGAAGCGAGTGGGTGTGTATGGGTCGACGCGACACGTGACGCTCGGTTCTCTCTGCCTACCCCGCAAGAGATTTGCAGTGAAGTTATAGATTATTGGGATACTCGGAAGTCGTGGAACAGTAGAAATGACATGCTCAACATTTTCACTACTCACATCTACGAATGCTAGCATTGAAAATGCCCCTTCATCGTAATAAGACTTTATTTCAAATTTCATTCCTGTAGTAAGTCATTCCGTTTATGAGCCAGAAATTGGTGACATAGGATGTACAAAACCAACAGTGGTACAGACTACAAAGGAACTTTAACCTTCTGGTAACCCTGTCAGCAACACAGGGTCATAGTTTGAATGCATTATAAGTATTCGATAAATATTTGAAAGGGGATTTTGTGTTTACTGAAAAACCATTGAGCCATGAGAACGCTTTTTACGTAGGAAAAGGGTTCCTGAAACTTTTTATTGGGTAAGTTTACTTTAAGTTAATCGAACGAGAAACCCGGAGTAGAACGCTATTTTACCTATACAAGCATTTTCGAGTTTGTTTAATTTTGGTAAACAACGTTATAGAGAAGTTAAGGTCACGCGAGTTAAGTAGGGTAAAACGGAGTCAGTTCTTAGACGAGTCTGATGTTATTTGACCATTGATGACAGCTTGATGTTTTGTGCATTATTATGTGATCTTATATAAGTCATAAAAATATCTATACCTATGACAAATAAAGTTAATAAAATATTGTTGTACATATTTTATTTACTTCATAATTTATTTATGTAACTAAAATCTTGTTATATTTTATTCTATCTAGAGGGTTGTTTTTTTCTTAATTCACCATAATTTTGAAAATAACCATTAGCGAAGAAGAAACTCCGAAAGAAACTTGCACATAAATTTCATTTGTCAATTAGTATCACAACAAATTTATGTCTAGAGTACAGCGGTACCATGACGTTAAGTGGCAAAAAAAAAAATAACGAGTGTTAATGTATGTGTTGAATGATCCAGACATGTATTGTTTCATTTGTTAGAAAGCTTGTGGCATAACCTATTGCCGTAAAATAAAAATGTTTGCATAACCCATGCTGTGAAATGATTTTTTATTACCACTAAGGTGGAAAATAAGTATACGGCCTACCTGATGGTAAACAGTCACTGTAGCCTATGGAAATTTGCAACACTCATGCGTTGTCGACCCACTAAAATGTGGCTGGGAGCTCTTCCACAACTTAAGGGTTCTCAGAAGAACCGCGGTACCATTGCGGTTCCAGTGTGTGAGGGTGAACTCCCCGCCGACCATCGGCGAGCTATAGAAAGCAGCTGTCGGCATTATATCGAACAGTTCTTCAGAACACAACCCGTTGTACTATCGGTAGAACACAAAGGGACGCAGAATCTATCCTTAAACTTAATGGTTCTATACCGTGTGTAAGCTTAGAATCGTCGACAATTCTCACAGCTACACTCTGAATCGAATCACATGATCCAAGCTGGTATCCAGGTGATCTCGCCCAAAGGTGACTGCAGTACTCCAAGTGCAGTCTGACATGAGACTTATATAACATAGTCTTTGCCCCGCGCTGAAGTACTACTTTGCACTGTTGAGCACACCAAGTTTTTTGGACGCCAGCCTGACCTTGTCCTCCAGGTGACTTCGATATTGAATTTTACTGGAGACGCCAAGCATCCTAATACTTGTGGAGACGGTAAGAGGTGTATTTTGGAATTTAGGAACGACAGCAAATCGGGTTTTCTTAGCGGTGAACGCGAAAACTTGTGTCTTCATGGGGTTGAATTCGACGAAGTTAAGCCGCCCCTAGTCAGATACTTTAGTTAAAGTTTAGTTAAAGTACCCTCCATTTCAGACACAAGTTTATCGCGGCTTTCCTCCACAAGGGAAAGAGGGATGTTTGCATGGCCTGTATAACAAGTGTCCCCGGTGTTGTCATCCGCATAACAATGAATGCCATCAATTGTCAACACATAACTGATATGCAGCAGAAACACACACTAAGTGTTCCCCAGGTTCGGGTTCGGGAACCCTACTAACCTTTCGGGAACACTACTAACTTTTTTTGCATGCCCACCACAAATAAAAAAAAATCAGTGCAAGTGGAGCACAGTACGATCTCCCGCTGGATCCTACTACTCTTGGATGTTTTGATGAAAATTGAAATTTTGTAAATTGAATTAAAAATGAAATTTTGATATACTTTTAATAGTCATTAAGGCACGAACTTGTTCCTTATATCTTGTTCGTAATTTGAATTTCTTTATTGTCTACGGGGCGGTAGGAATTTATGGCAGTAAGTCTCGGAAAGCGTAGTGGAAGTGGAAGTATCAATTTTTCGAACATCAAATTTTTATGTGAATTATTTGATTTGGGTTTTTATTAGATCAGAGACTGACACTTTCCGAAAATTTCAGTAAAGATGATTATTTGATGGTGCTACATATTCTGGAAGCAAGACGGCAGTGTTAAAGATTTGCCAATACAATAACAAAATTCTGTTATCGAAAAGGTATATCAATGTTCACATTAAAAAATAATTGTTAAAAAACATTTGAAAAAGTTTTCAATTATTGTTGTATTTCATTTTTCATTTTTAGTTAGTTGGATCATAATACCTATGTTTACTTTGCATACAATCTGTTTGTACGTAAATGTCTCGATGTCTTTAAATATGATGCATGTATTTAATTTCAAATCAGTTGCGAAATAAATCCATTCAAGACAGACGTGTTGTTTTCTTTGATAGTGTAGTTGCACTCTAAACCATCCGTACATAGTGGTCATAATCGAGCCGGATCCAGCGACCGGGTACTAAACAAAAGACTTACCTGAGCCCAGCCGTCCCGGTCGCATTCCAGAGATAAGAACTGTTCCAGTGCGTTGCATCTATTGTGTTATATTACGTGAACTTTATTGATAAATATTTAAACAGTTTGGACGTCAAAATTAACTTGTTTATGACCTAAACAAGACTTCCGCAAACGCTGCAATCGAACGTGTGATTGATATATTAGAAGATATTTTGCATCATATTTTTACAGACCCAACAAGAGTAACTGCTACAAGTGCTACATGTATTGATAATATATTTAGCAATGTAAAACCTTCGTATCAATCTATAATTAATAAAGTTCAGTCAGACCATTCAGGTCAGTTGGTTTCATTTCCAAATTCTTCAAAAATACAAAGAAAGCAAATAAATTACATACCATTTAGTAAAAGCCGCTTAGAAAGATTTAAGTCTAATATAGCAGAAAAAATTGTATTGTTGTCCTATCACGGTACTCCGGACCACTTGTACAGTTCGTTATTTAGCTTAATCACAAGTGAATTTAATGCAATCTTTACTCCAAAACAACTGTCTGTGAGTGACTGTATGACATTCAGTGATTGGGCAACTCCTGGTATTTACAAAAGTCGGAATAAATTGTAGGAACTTTATGAAGAAAGGACCTGTAATCAGAATCCTAAAATATTTAAACGAGCCTGTTCCAATGCTAAGTCTATATATTTAAAAAATAAAATTAATGGATCAACAAATATTATTAAATCTGTTTGGAATATGATAAATAATGAGACGGGTAGAGCGAAAGTACGTAGTCGAGATTTTCAGTTAAAGATAAATGATATAGATATCAAAAATGATATAGAAATTGCGACTGAGTTTGAAAAATATTTTTCTAACATTCCTCTTATTACTACGAGAAATCTTAGGTCTTATTCTATAGCTGCTGAACTGGTTCTCAAACAGAGCGTGGTAGAATGCGACACAATATTTGAATTTTTTAGCTGTAAGCCCAAAAGATGTTTTGAACGCTTTTAAATCAGTAAATATGAAAAACACTAAAGATCTGTGGGGTCTATCTGTCAAAACCATATCTTCTATTATTATTTCAATCGCTCCACATTTAGCTACAATTTTCAATTGTTGTGTGGCATCTGGTGTATTTTCTGACTTGATGAAACATAGTAAAATCATTCCATTATTTAAATCTGGTGATAGTTCGGACCCTTCGAATTTTCGACCTGTTTCCATACTGCCCATTCTCAGTAAAATTTTTGAAAAACTAATGCTTAGCCAGTTGCTCAGACATTTCAATACACATAATTTGCTTCATAGGAGACAGTTCGGATTTACGAGAGGTTGTTCAACTATAGACGCAGGGATTCATTTGCTTAAAACTATATTCGCGGCATGGGAAGGTTCGCAAGATGCCTTGGGATTTTTCTGTGATCTGTCTAAAGCGTTTGACTGCGTGTACCATGACACACTTGTCAGAAAATTACACCACTACGCTATCAGGAACAAGGCTCTCGAACTTCTGTCTTCTTATCTGGCGATTAGGATACAGAAGGTCGATGTTAATGGTAAAAGATCTTCGGGGTCCCCTGTAGTTATGGGAGTCCCACAGGGGTCAATTCTAGGTCCATTCTTATTTTTAGTATATATAAATGACTTACCTTATTATGTAAAGGATAAACATGAGATTGTATTGTTTGCGGATGATACCTCTTTGACATTCAAAATTAATAGACAGTTAGGTAATTATGACGAAGTTAACGATGCTCTCTCTAAAGTTATGCATTGGTTTAATGTTAATAATCTGCTATTAAATGATAAAAAGACTAAAGTAATTAAGTTCTCAACACCTAATGTAAGACAGGTGACTACCAATGTACATGTTAACGGAACTAATTTAGCCCCTGTGGAGACAACTGTGTTCTTGGGTATAACAATTGCCTCCAAACTACAATGGAGCCCACAAATTAAAAAAATATCAGGAAAACTAAGTTATGCAGCCTATGCAGTGAAAACTATTAGACGGCTCACTGATGTTGATACGGCTAGAATAGTTTATTTCAGTTACTTTCACAGTATTAGGTCATACGGAATTCTTCTTTGGGGTAACTCCGCGGACATTAACACCATCTTTTTATTGCAAAAGAGAGCCATAAGAGCTATCTACAAACTTGGCCCCGGGAGAGCCTTAGAGAAAAATTCAAAGAAATAAATATTCTAACAGTCGCATCGCAATATATCTATGAAAATCTTTTGTATGTCCATAAAAACATAGACTCATTTTGTAAAAAGAGTGATACTCATAACATAAATACTAGATATAAGCATAATCTTGTGTTACATCCAAGCCGTCTCCACAAAATAAGTAATTCTTTTATGGGGCAATGTATACGGTTCAATAACAAACTTCCCAGCAATATAAGAGAATTGTCAAGAAACAAATTTAAAACTACTATTAAAGCCAAATTGTGTAGCAGGGCATATTATAAAGTATCTGACTATATTAATGATAAAAATGCCTGGGATTGAGTCGATCCAATTATAATGTAATTTATAAATTATGTAAATTTGTTTGGATACCAAAAGAGGGATGCCTGGGTTTTTTGGCAGTATTTTTATCAGTGCTCATCTAGTCATGAACTGCACGGTAGGGAAAAAAATTGTGACGATTCCAAACAAATGTAGCCATTTTTACGGAATAAAAAGATTTTGACTTTGATACGGCGAAGTTAGTAAAGAAAGCGCAAATTAATTTGAAAAAATGCCCTAAACAACGTTTAACGAAAGGATACATACAATTACGGATACCTTGCATAGAAGAATACTGAAACGAAATTTATTGCCGTATTATTTAAATGAAGAATTTTACATTTACGAAGATTTGTATTTATGTTTCATGGATGAACTACGAAATATGCTTGAGGGGAATCCCAGCCTCAGCAGCGCAGTCGGGGATGATGTACAACCTCAAGTAAAATTACCAAGAATATCGTTACCTTCTTTCTCCGGTGTATACGGAGAATTCCTGGAATATAAAGATTTATATACCAGTATATCGTTAATTCACGAAAACAAATCCCTAAGCAATGTGAAAAAATTACATTATTTGAAGACGAGTTTCAGCGGAGAAGCAGCAGCATTATTAAAGCAATTCAAGTGACTGAAACCAGCATCAGCAAGCATGGGAAACATTGAAAAATCGTTAGGGTAACAACTTACGTCTTATCGTTAATTAATTGTTGAAAATATTATTTACTCAAAGGAGGTCTAATATTCAATCCGTCAACCAACTCAAGTCTATTTTGGACACCTAAATAATCAAGGATATTTTGGAAACCAAATTGGTTCTAAATAGCCTACAAAATTTGAAAATTAATACACAGCCTTGGGATCCAATAATTATTATTCTGGTAGTACAGAAGTTAGACCCAGAGTCCAGAGTTGGAGTGGGAGGAATATGCCTACAAGGGACCTCGTTAATGTTAACACTTGTTATTTTTACCAACCGGTTTCGCCTTTACGGCATTATCAAGGTTTTTTAAAATAATAGCATCTGGTGGTACCGTCATAGTAAAATCAAACAAGTAGGTTATCTTCATAGACACACACCGCGTTCGGCTTGTATATTTGCGCGCCCGTACCATCCCGTACGTATGCGTCGTCGCACGCACACACTGACAAAATTTATCGCTGCTAAAGGTACCTACGCCAGTCGTGGCTACGCCGTGCTTAATACCGCACACGCCCACGCACGCACCGCCGCTGCGCTCCCGCTCGTAATAACTTGTACGGGTACCTACCTACTTTACCTACAAATTCGTAAAGATGGCTAAAAAGTAAAAAAATTTTTTTTTTGTATCAAATGTGTAATTTTGTTATAAAATCACAAATTTCCTACAGAAAAAAGTACTTTTAATGCCTATCATTTTAGGCTATTGTAAAAATATTAAATTTCCGAATATAAAGATTATAATTTTGATAAGTGTAGTAAATGAAAAAGTAAAAAATAGTTTAGTGTAAAAAAAATTGGTGCGTGTACGCGCGTGAGAAGTTGTATTTCTCTGGCATCATTAAATAACAAATCCCTGGAGGGATGTTGTGTTCATGCCTCGTCTTTGTTGAAAACCACATGAGTCCCGTTGTATAGTTTTGGGTAGAAGTTAATAGTCCTATTTTGAGTTGGGGGATACAAGAACTTCAATCTTAGTTTTCTATTTTTCTAATATGCTTTGTATGTATGGATGCGGAAAGTTTTTGTTGCATAAAATGTTTCCTTCAGCAAAATATCAAGTTCTATGTTATGGATTCTTTTATCTAATGCTATATGGGCGAGTTTTAAATGGGTACCTAAATAATCGCGTTGGTAATACTGGTGTTCAATTTCGCTTTTCAATAACATTTTATTTACAGACACTAGAAAACTTTGTATGTGCCTTTGTGTTCTATTGACTCTAATACTGTAGTTCACTTAATTCGGAAATAGGCCTTCTCTTTTGCAATAGGTATTAAACCTTAAATGTTCTGATATTATACTAAATTTCATTTTAGTTTCTTGTATAAATTCTTCTGAAATCCCCTACAACGGAAGTTCAGAATATAATTATAATCCTAATCATGAGATGACGAATGCATGCAGTATGTTTTGTCTCGGATATTGAAAAAATGTACAGACTGATCTTAGTAGCTAAAGAAGACACCGATTACCAGGGAAATTTATGGTGAAACAATCCTTCTGATTCGAATCAAGATCTAAGACTTTTAACTGTTACTTTTGGTACAGCTTCTGCTCCGTATTTAGCTGTCAACACTCTAATGCAACTTGTGATCGATGAAGGTGACAAGCATCCTAAAGCTGCGCGAGTACTATGGGAATGATGATGTTATGTCGGAGCCGACAGTCTTGAATAAGCGATTCGAATCAGTAAGGATTTGAAGGACTTATTACGTCGAGGTGGCTTCAACCTAAAGAAGTAGTCCTTGAGCAATATGGATTTTCTAAAATCCATAGGTCCATCTAAAAGATCTGCCAAGGCACGTTTAAATATAAATATTGATGGTACTGTAAAGGCTCTTATTGTAAAGGCTCTAGGTGTGCAATGGAATTTGGGAAAGGATCAGTTCGAATACAGTAAAAACGTGCCCCTTCTTACTGAAGTTATAAAAAAAGGAATATTTTAGTCGACTTACAAAAACTTTATGATCCTCTTGGTTGGATTTCGCCATCCATAGTAATCGCGAAAATTATTATCAGATGCTCTGGCAGATTAAGGTTGATTGGGACGAGAAAATTGATTCATCTCTTAAAGAGGAATGGAAAGACTTGCGTGAAGATTTTAAGAACGTCAATGGAATACACGTGGAGTTATGGTTAGGCACACAAGTCAAGATACGGCAACATTCAAGTTCATGGTTTTAGTGATACCAGTATTATAGCGTATTCAGCCGTTGTTTATTGCCATGCAAGTAGACGAGGGTTTAATACAAACGTCCATAATAGCTGCAATAACATGCATAGCTATTAAAAACCGTATCTTTGCCACGACTTGAATTGTGTGCTTTTGTTATCCAACTTAATAAAAAAAGTTTCGACTGCAATCAGAATACCGTGATGTCAAGTTTTTGCATGTACGGATTTATCAATCATTCTTGCTTGGATTCAGGGAGAGCCCAGTAGATGGAAAACTTTTGTTACGAATAGGACAAAAATAATAGAAAATGTACCTACGTACAATCCCATGAAAATCCGGCTGACATTGCATCAAGAGGAGTGATAGTGTAAGAATTAAAAGTTTGCACTCTATGGTGTTCGGGCCAGAATGGCTATTTAAAAAGCAAATAGAATATACAAAGCCAATAATTATACCTATAGACCTAGAGAAGAAGTCAAGTATACAGACATTGACAGTCACGGGTGTGAAGAAGATAGAAGTATATCCAATCAGTTGGAAATATTTGATTCATTATCTGAAATGGTGAGAAGCGTGTCATACTGTAGAAGATTTTTAAAGCGAAAGCGCTAAAAGATGACGTCTGTTCAACATTAACTACACAAGATTTAGAAGAGTCACTTAACATATGTATAAGGAAGGTACAAGGCGAAGAATATCAAGAAGAAATAGAATCATATGAAAAATAAACACGTTAAAAGGACAAGCACACTGAAAACATAAGATCCCTTTTTAGGCGAAAAACAGATACTCAGGGTGGGCGGCCGCCTTACACATTCCGATTTTTTTTTTATACTACGTCGGAAGGCATACAAGCATACGGCCCACCTGATCTAAAGCGGTTACCGTAGCCTATCAACGCTTGTTTACATTAAGTATCACTCGCGCGATGCCTCCTCTGCTGCTTATACAACAACTCCTTGGGAGCTTACTGGTGACCTCACTCACACGCAGGAACACAACAACCCTCTAGGAAGTTGTTATTTGGCTGCGGTTTTCTGTGAGTTGGAGGTACTTCCCCAGACGGGGTGCTTTGTTGCGCCCTACCTCTCTTAAAACATCCAGACCAAAACAAACAGACATGTTCATGCACACAAATGTTTGCCTTGTGTGGGAATCGAACCCACGAGCGTTGGTGTCAAAGTCGCGTCATTCCCGACTGAGCCACTGAGCTCGTCAAAATTTACCAGATCAGAATAAACATCCAATTATTTTAGGAAATCAAAACAACCTTACGCGTTTGATAATCGCAGAAGCCCACTCTAAAACTCTGCATGGTGGTATGTAGCTGATGTTATGCTACCTCAGAATCAAGTATTGGATCCACAGAGTTAAGAGTCAAATTAAGCAATATATGCATCGATACTTGACATGTGCCAAACATAACGCTACCACATGAACCTAAGTAATGAGCGATATGCCGAGAGTACGAGTAACTCCAGCTCGTCCATTCATGAATTCCGCTGTAGATTTTGCGGGGCTTTTTCTAGTTCTGATTAACAAGGGTCGAGGAGGAAAGATATACAAGGCATATATCACCATTTTTTTCTACAAAGACCATTCGTCTGGAATTGGTCGGGGATTTGACTTCCGAGGCTTTTTTGGCACATTCAAAAGGTTTTGTGCGAAAGGGAAGATGCGTCCATTTGTGGAGCGATCATGGTAGAAATTTTGTACGCGCAAATAAAGAACTAGTATCTCTGGAAGGAAACGCGTCTCGAATTCCCAGGAGATATCACAGAGACACCAGCATCTGATGGAACGCAGTGGCACTTTATTCCAGCTTACAGCCCTCACTTTGGTGTTTTATGGGAGGATGGAGTAAAATCCATTAAATACGAGTATCACATGAAGTACTTACTACTCGTACTACTTACTACCAACTTGACATTTGAGGAAATGTCGACTGTCCTCTATGAGATAGAAGCTTGCCTAAATTCGACCGTTATACCCCCGGGATCATTTGGACGACAAAAAAGTTGATAGTTAATAGATTCAGGCGTTATTTTGCGAAAGTCAAATTTACATGCAATTTGATCCAACCTGCTTTGCGTGCTTCCGCCACCAATTAGTTCATGCGGCCTAGCACTAACAGTACGCACTAACAGTAGTGGGTGGGTGCCGGCCGGCGCTAGGCCGCATGAACTAATTGGTGGCGGAAGCACGCAAAGCAGGTTGGATCAAATTGCATGTAAAAAAGTTGATATTTTTTGATCGGCAAATCGCCTCTTAGAATTCCTAGTCTGACATTCCAACAGGTAAAAGTTCAACTAGTCTGTCGCGATGGCAGTATACACAAAAGTTGCTTCACGATTTTTGGTGTAGATGGCAGAATGAATACTTGTATAGGCTTCAACAACGCCCTAAATGGCTTAAAAGACAGAAGGAGTTTGAGATTGGCAATATTGTTTTTCTTAAGCAAGAAAATCTTACCCATTTGGTTACTTGGAAGAATAGTAGACAAGCACCCTGGACCGGATGGATGCACTAGGATATTCAGTGCGAAAAGTGGAAAGCCTATTGTCAAACGAACTGTAACAAAATTGTGTTCATTACCGATTGAGGATAAGCAAGAATAATTTATCCCGGCGTGAATGAACCAGGGTTTTTACCACCCGCAAGAGTATAAAAACACGCACACTTGTCTCAATTGACGCGATCGTACCTCCTTCTCCAAAATAGCTGCCATTTTGGAAATAATACGTCAATTGTTTAAAATATGAATCAGTTGTGAGTGACTTCGCTTGGGATAAGTGAGTTAAAAGTGTGTTTGGGCGCGAAATTAAAATTTTATTTTAATAAAATCTTACCCCGGTTCATTGTTCGCGTGATAAACATTTTTAACGGGATGTTTTTATTTTCTCTTATATTTTATTTACTATTTTTTTAGCAAATAAGACTTGTTTATTTGATTCGTGATGAATGACGAAAGGATAAGACGCCTTTTGTAAGAAAGTTCTTCGGACGAAAGCTGTTTATCAGGGTCGGATGTTGACCAAGAGGAGTGCATCCCTCAGCGTAGCTATGAAAGCGATACGGAGGAGGAAATGAGTAGATATTAGAGCCAGAGTCGGGCCCTAATTCCGTGACAGTTCGAGATCGTGATGAACAAAATGACAGCTTGACTGATCGGCCCTATGCAAGGTATGTTTATGGAAAAGATGAAACTAAATAGAGTAAAGATTACAACAGAATCAATGTGAGAACTCGGTCTGAAAACATTATTTTTGTTTTTCCTATATCAAAGGTCCTGCCCGTAATGTTCGTTCTGAATACGACTGCTGGAATTTATTTTTTGTCACGAAATGGCAGAAGTAATACTAATTAATACTAATTATGGCATTAGAAATAAGCAGAAACCAGTTCCTATTAAATCCCAGTCTTCTTACATGAAAAAATTATCTAAAGATGAACTATTGGCCTTATTGGACTTTTGTACCTGGCAGGATTGAATAAATCGAACCGACAAAATCTCAATGATTTGTAGTGTACCCATGGCACAGGTGTAGATATCTTTCGCAGTACTATGTCCTTACAACGATTTTATTTCATTATGAATTTTTTTTTGCATTCGATTTGATAACAATAGTACCAGGTCTGAAAGAAAAAGAACTGATAGATTAGCTCCTATACGAAGTGTTTATGAGAAGTTTATATCACACTGTCAAGAACATTATACTCCATCAGAATATCTTACTATTGCCGAAAAATTAGACTCGTTTAGGGGTAAATGCGTTTTTGTTCAATATATGCCAAATAAGCCAGCAAAATATGGTCTCAAAAGTAACCTTATGGTAGATGCAAAAAGCTTTTATATCATTAATTTAGAGCTTTACGCTGGCACCTACTGAACCATAGCATAAAAGTAACAAGCCGTTCGATATTATAGATAGATTGGTAGAACCAATATCACAATCAAGCCGTAAATATTACTTTCGACAATTGGTATACTAGTTACCCTCTAACTCAATATTTATTGCAGCACCATAAACTGACGTCTGTGGGTACCATAAGAAAGAACAAGAGAGAGATTCCACTGTCTATGTCTAATGCCAGAGGTCGCGATATAAATAGTTCACAATTTATTTTACAAAAAGATACTACATTGGTCTCCTATGTGCCTAAAAAGAGTAAGGTTGTATTGGTAATGTCCACTATGCACCAGGATGATAGCATTGCTGTAGTGACAGGTGAGAAGAGAAAACCTGAAATTATTACCTTTTACAATAGTATAAAGGGAGGGATTGATGTAGTCGACGAGCTACGTGCCAGCTACAACATATCACGCAACTCCAAACGCTGGCCGCTTACCTATTTCTATTCTATGCTAAATATGGCTGGCTTAAATAATTATATAATAAAAAAAGAAAACTGTTTGCTATCAGATCTGAAACGACTTGATTTTCTTAGGACATTGGAATTAAAATTGGTGGAAATTCATCTACGGACACGAAAAGATATTATAGGTTTGCATACTAATCTACGCAAGCGAATAACTGATTCATTGGGAGAGTCATCCCTCGCTCCATCACCTAAAAAACTCGGTGCTATCAGGAGATGCCAAGATTGTGTCTATAAAAAGGATAGAAAGACCAAACATACTTGCTGCAAGTATAATAAGTTCATTTGCATGGAACATGCAGAGACAATTTGCAAAAAATGTGCAATGAGTTCAGAGGACTCAAACTGATTTTTTATTTGGTAACCCACTGTAATTTTATTTGTTTTTTGTTTTCCTATATGTTTTCATTAAAAACGAAGTGATATGATACGCTAAAGATATTTTCATTAGATTAAAAAAAATACAGAAAGCTCCGTCTATTTTACTGTCACGTTTTGCATAAATTTTAGTTTCTTCATAAATAAATAGTTTAATTTAATATTACAAATGTTTTTTATTATTATGTATATCTAATGAAAATATATTATTGAGTAATTCATCTAAAGATAAGAAAAAAACTATTTAAAACAAAATATATTGAAATCAATAAGCGGGTAAAATTCACCCCGGTTCATTGAAGATGTGATTGAAAAAAGGTTCATTTACGCCGGGTTATGTTGTATTTTTTTCTTTTCGATTGTTCGACTCCTTTGGTGGGCGGCATGTTAGATCATAATACCTATGTTTACTTTGCATACAATCTGCTTATACATAAATGTCTCGATGCCTTTAAATATGATGCATGTATTTAATTTCAAATTAATTGCGATTTAAATGCATTCAAGACAGTGGTGTTGTTTCCTTGATAGTGTAGTTGCAATCTAAACCATACACAACCGTTTTTTAGGTTTAATTAAATTTTGTTTTATTTGATTTGTTGATAAATCTTTGTTTGATTTTTCAAATATGCAGGTTACCTACTTTACAATGTTCTATGCAAGTTTATTAATTTGGCAAAGGCAATAAAACATATTTCTTTCTTACAGCTTTGGATTCTTCGAACTACATCGAAGTACGCAGACGTAAGCTTATTATATATAATTAGCTATTACCCGCCACTTTGCCCACCCCGTCGAGGGATAAATATCCTATAAGCTTTCCCAACAACTGAGCTACGAGTATTAAAGGCAAAAAAAAATCTAATTTAATTGTTAGTTCCGAAGATTAGCGCTTCAAACTAACAAACAAACCAGCTCTTCAGCTTTATTATTAGTTTAGATATTACTACGTTCAAACCACTTAAGACGGATAGAATGGACACCTTCTCATGGACATGTAACTGCTTGCAATCAGGCTAGCTAGCTAGCTAGGCTAGCAATTTAGTAATTCCATCCCCCAGTTTTCACGAATATGAAGAGCAAAGTCGCTTTACTGGTCTAACATTACATAAGATAGCTACGTTCTTTAATCGAGTTCAATACATTTGCCAGAGCTTTCAACCTTCATAAAGGTCCGTGGGTAAGCCATTAACTAACGAAAACAGTAGAGTATTTTCTGCGAGTCAGAATGGTACTGGAGAATTGCTACTTGCCCATCAAGGCACTGACCGTGGTGGCTGTGATTTTCACAGTGGCGTATAAGAACAGATTTCATTATTGTAGCGAATTTGCGTGAATTTTGAACAGTACATCCGTAGCATGTTCACAACAGATCCCTTGCGTGGTAGACAGAGAGTACCGAGCGCCATAAGTCTTGGTCCTTACATGCCTCGCTCGCTTCTTTAATATTCATAACTCTTTTCATGCACGCCCGGTTTCTAAAGCTAGCAATTTACTTGGTGAGTCTTGGTCTTCCTCGGTTTCTACATCCTTCCACTTTAGCATTATATTGCAATCATTGTCTCTTTACCCTGGATTCTTTCTAGATGTACGAATCTATGGAGCATGCCTTTTCTTATCTAAACACAAACACTCTCTTTCAGACTAACTCTCTTTTTACATCATAATTGCCTCAGTGTGTATATGTACCTATGCATCTAATAGACACCACATCATTAAGTATTTATGATAAAATTTAAGTACCTATAGCCTCAACTACCACTCAAACATGACATGTGGTATAAGGAATGTGTTTGAAAATGGTTTGAAATAGAAATCTGGCGTAGAAACTTCACAGTTTGTGCGAACTACTTCGTGTTTCTACGCAGCATTTCAAATTAGTTAATTAATTAATAGCACAGATTATATAGTTACTACCGTACATGAATAGTCAAGCAATAACTACAAGGTGTTGAAGAAATTTACCGGGTGAGGTTTTAGAACACGATAACTCAAATGGTGGAGCAATGCGTCCGCATGAGGTCCGGTCGTGGGTTCAAATGTTGCTCCTGTTGATTTTTTTTAAATACCTGCCAGATTTTAATAAACAGGTTCGGTTGTCGAAGTGTTTAAATAAAAAACCAGTTGAGAATGCGCAAGCTTGCATTGCCAGAGGAACACCAGGATAAATATGTTTCATCGTCTTCTTAGAAAAAAAAACGAGTTTTTATTTTTCAGTACAATATGGCGATTTCATTGCAGAGCTGCGTTAGCCAGCGAAGCTTTATAAACGAGAAAAATGTCTTTTTTGCAGTTTTGCGGTTTGCGACTGTTACACGTAGTACTCCTTCAGTTTAGAAGCTAGAGAGCTGATTGTTCGACGTGAATGTACCTTAAGTATTGTAGATTCCCCTAAAATAGATTAAATTTCGATTAGCTCAACAAAGGGTATAGACTTATCGAAGTGATGTTATCGCCCAAAAAACGTTTCAATACAAAGTCTAAAAGTTGGAGCGCGTATGGCGAGCTCATTTCAAGTTTTGCAACTTTATATTCCTGGTCAAATTAATTGGCAAAATATTTATTGACACAAGGGTTAGCGTTAGGGTTAGCAGCTCTGCTTACGCAGCTTGCTGTTATTTACGTATTGTGCAAAAGCAGCTCTGCCAATGCGCCGCAGGCCCAGCTCCCCTAGTACGTTAATCCCTTATATATGTACCCGTTTCTTTCTACGGAGGTTGCCGCTCCGCGCCGCGTCGATTTAAAATGCTTACAAAACAAGTTCAGGCATACTTCGACGCGATTTTGTTGATGTTGTTTGGTGAGTCAATACTTGAAAAGCTTCTTTTTATCTTCAATTTGTAGTAAATAGATCAGCATCGTTTTGTCAATTACGTTGAAAGCTGCTCATTTTGACGTGGTTTCAGATGATTACGCTTCCACCATGGATTTCAATTCATCATTACCGTTACTTTCATTGTTGATCAACAGTATTGTTGGGCATTGTTGGGAAGTAAACAATAACAACGTACTGTGCGTTAAATTGCGATACCTGGTCAATACATGTCGTTGACATAAACAGACCGTCAATGCTGTGTTGGTGACTCCACCATTTCTATTTGTCTATGGTCACAGAAACAGGTACATCGAAAAAGAAATAACGACGGTAAAATCAATGAATATAAATTTTATAAAAAAAATGACACGTACCTTATGAACTACGATTACTTCGCTTTGAAATTCAACATTTAATCTAAGCGACTTTGAGCGTACATCAACCAAGCTACTCAAGTGAGGATTCTAAAAGAAATGTCATATCTGCATCATAAAATTAAATTGAATACGGATAGGATAGATAATGAAAGGGTGTGTACAGTTAGTTTTGAAAATCGGATTATTTCATAGATGCTTAGTTCAGATTAGATGCGGAGTGGTTCGTAATGCTACTCAAAACAGCAACGGTCGTGGGTTCGATTTCCACACAGGATAAACATTTGTATGTGTGCGCATGTTTGTTTGCCTTAATCTGGATGTAGAAAGAATCAAAGCAGCCCGACTAGGGAAGTACCTCCACCTCGCAAAAAATAACAGTGAAATAACAACTCCCTGGAGAGTTGGTGTGTACCTGCGAGTGAGTGCGGTTACCAGTAAGTTCCCTAGGAGTTGCTGTGTTATCGGCAAGGATGGCAATGTGCGAGTGATATTTTATGTATTGCAAGGGCTGGGCCTGCTTCTGAGCAACGGTGAGGTTGTGCGGCACCCAGCGTGAAACTATCCTCTTCACGTGAAGATGCAATTGTAGAATCTCGTCAAGGCTTCCCGATCCAATATGCAGTATGTGCTGAATCTCCTGATACGTAACCCGCTTATCGTCTTAGATAAAATTTTTCACTGCTAGCACGTTTTCTTACGTAACAGCCGTCAAAGGGCGACCACTTCTTTCTTCATCCCCCAAAGTTAGTCGACCGCGTTTGAATTCGTTATCCCAACGATAAACGGTTGCCTTGGAAGGGCCTTCATCCATGAATGCCATTTGAAGCAGATTTGAAGTCTATAGTACGATTCGTCCGGTTTTAGGCGACACTTGAAATCGTAAAAAATCATAGCGCGTTGCTATGTGTACGCGTAGGCGCATAAAATATTCCCGGCACAGATCCATTTTTCAATGAAATACGATAATTTAAATTAGCTCACAAAAAATGTGGAAGGAAATTTTGAAATTGAAACGTACCTATTTTTACTTATAAATAATCATATTTTCAAAATAGATTATAACCGGCCAATCTCATAGGTACATAAAAACTGTTGCAATACTTTCTGAGTGGGCTGGTATAGGTATGTATTTACAAAAAAAAGGTAAGTATGTTTATCATTTGTCTAGTAACCATAGCCCGGAGCTTTGCTTAGTTTGAGACTACATGGCGCTGTGTAAATTGTCCGAGAATGTTATATTTTTATTATTATGTTCTTGTTATTATTATTATCAATAAATAATTATAGTTTATATATATCAATATATAAATAAAGTGCACGCAAGTAAGGACATTTTGGCAGGCACGTACAGCAGATATGAAACGGTGCCAAATTATAAAGAAAGTTCTTTTAAGTAAAAAAACAGGTTGGAATAATCGGTTTATTTATCGGTATCCTGTGTTTTACTTAAAATATTAAATTATCAACGGAAATTTTAAATAATAAAAAAACTTGTGTTATTGTCATCCTCATATCACACGGTAATTAATCCTGCGTTTTCAGATTTTCCTTCGGGAAATCCGAGCATGAATCGCCTTTAAAATATTTAAAACAACAAAGCCTCCTGCACATAAAGCATTCCTATAATAAGCAAAGGAAACTTTGATGGAAGATAATAGAGCTCAACCATATATTCATTACCATGACTCGGCAATATTTAATAATAAAACAGTTCAACTGTGGAAGTACCATTCTTTTATAGGAAAACACTGCCAAATAATAAATGCCTAGAGAGTTTTTGTGTTCCTGTAAGCAGGGAATGTCAGTGTTGGACTTTTAAAAATACCCGTATTTTTTTGGTATTTTTATTTAAAATACCGATATACCGATATTACGGTAATTTTAATATTCTTTGGTAAATATTTAATTTCTCGATTTTTCGTTGCTATTTTCATTGGTGCCTATTGATGAAACGGTTATGGACTTAGGCAGATGGTTATTTAGTTAATTAAATCATAGCAATAACGTATATATGATAGTGAGGTAAGTATGATAATTATTGATAATATAAAAGAATTTGTTTCTGTCAGATCAAATGAGTAGGTACTTGGGAACGCGACGTGAAACTATGTCCTCTCTCACATTTTAAAATATTATGCGTAACATAGTTGAAACTATCATTTTCATAGTCTCTCTCAATTGGTCAAAAGCTTAGGCTTGACCATATTGTTAAACAATTAATGCAATAACAGTGATACAAAATACTAAAATATCGGTATTTGTACCTCACACATCGGTATTTAAACGGGAAAAAATCATGTGATATACCGGTTTGTTGGTATTACTGAATACCGGTATCATGCCCTATCTGTAAGTGAGTAATAGAGGAAACACGCGAGGAGTCAATATTTGGCTGCAGTCTTCTGTTAGGTGCAGGCTTCTTTCCAGTGGAACCTATTGTGTATACTATATATTATCTTTTTATACAAAATCGGGAGGCATAAAAGTATACGACCGTACGTACTTACGTACCGTAGACTATAAACCCATGCCATACTGGAACTTCTTCGCTCGTTGCCTTCCCTACTACTGATACAGCGACCCCTCATAAGCTTACTCGCAACCTCATTCTATCTCAGGAACACTAACTACACTCCAGAGAGTTGTTATTTTACTATGGTTTGCTGTAAATTGGAGGTGGTTCTTCATTCGGGCTATATAAATGCCAACTCTAATACAAAAAAACGTGTTCATGCACACAAACTTTTGTCTTATTTGGGAATCGAACCTACAAGTAAAGAAGCCATTTCTAAACATTCTACCGTGCTCGTTAAAATCGATGTGGCTCAACAGCGAATGACACACGAAGTTCTGCGGGATGTATCACGCACAGGCGAGGTTAACTTTTCTTGCCTTACTGACATAAAATGTAATTTACCTGCTGAATATCCAATTAAAGTTGTTTGTTTTTACAAAATGGAAAAGTTTACTAATGTTTAATAGTAGATAGTTTATGTAATTATCACATAAAATAGGTGATTATGATACGCACCGGCAATATTTAATATATCGCATGATTTTTAAGATATGTAATTATTATACATATTATATTATTTAAATTAGATCATATTGTATCTTAATAATTTTCTATAGTTTTGTTTTAGTTTCAATCTCTCTTTTTTAATCTACCAGCATTTCCAAAATTACCATTGGCGAAGAAGAAATGCCAAAAGAATCTTGCCAATATGACTCTTTTTTTTCATCGTCAATATATATTACAATAAATATATGTGAATATGTACATAATAATATAGAGATATGAAGTGGTAGAATTAACGATATATTAATACATGTGCTGAATAATTTCCAAACATCTCTGTCACTTAGATATTCATCGATTATCTAATAACCTACTAACTAAATTGGACAGGCTTCAAAATTAATGTATCCGATTTGTATTTGGTCTTCGTAAGTATGACCATATTTCTCAATTTCGACAGCAACTTAACTGGCTGCCTATAAGGCTACGGCGTAAAATCCACATTCTAACCTTTCTCTATAATGTTCTTTTTAATCCTTCTTTTCCAACGTACCTCAGGAGGAGGTTTCATTTTCGGATCATGGACGAGCGTCTACGATGTAGCCAAGACCCCATCTTGAAGGTGCCTGCCTCCCTGACCAACACGTTCGGGAATTCTTATACCGTGCGTGCGCCCGTCTTTGGAACGCACTTCCGCTCGAGATCAGAGCTTCGCCTACTATAAGTTCTTTCAAAAAACATCTAAAAAACTTTTTCAGTACTTCTGCGAGACATTGAGCTTACATTATGTATTATTTTTATTCAATTATATCAAACATTTGTTTATATTCTATCGTTATCCATTAGTGTGTATATATGTATCTGTGCCCATGTGTATATACATTTGAATGTCTATATGCATATGTACATAAATGAATATACTTGAAAATCCTTTCTCAATTTTCTTAATATATGCTGGCATCAATTTAGTTATTATGTTAATTTTATATACACTTTTTATCTACCACCGCCATACATTATTCCACTCAGGAACTCAAAAGCAATGGTTGGCTGGAAAGATTCCTCGAAGGAATAAGCCCGCCTTTGCAAATCAAATTCCAATATTTTACGAATGAAAAAATTTATGCAATAAAGTTCTACAAACAAACAAACATAACCCTTCTTTCAGAGAATATTTTTGATGTACTTTTTGAACATATTGTCAGACAAGAACAGAACTGTTTCAGGTAATCAGGAACACCGTTCCTATATGAAATCTATATATTTATCTGTGTGTTTGTCTGTCGCTTTTTTTCGAATATTCGAATTTTGACTTCAGATACGGACTCAGCATAAAAAAGTAGAATAGGGATGTTCAGGAACACCGTTCCTATCTCTTAAGGAACATGGTCAAAATGGCAGACATTAAAAAAAAATTGAATTGTTATATAGTTGACGAGCCAGGTGTTTCTCTGGTAATGCAAACTTGCGCATTTTCAATTGGTTTATTATAGAATCGAATAAAATTTACAATAAAAGATCTACTAGTCCTAGCAAGCCGATTTACATACACAATCTATACCTGCTTCTAAGAGTTTCACTAAAATTTGTAGATGACAATATTTTTACGACCATACATTATGTTCTCATGAAAATATTGAGAGGTAACCGTGAGGATATTTTTTTCTTTAAATAGTTGTATGTATGCATGTTAGTCTTGGTATTCCTCGGCTCCTATGTCCTTCCACTTTCGTATTGTATATCTGTTTCGTCATTTTTTCATCTTGCATTCTTTCTACATGTCCGAACCAATGGAGCATGCCCTTTCTTATCTTAACACCGACACTCTCTTTCAGACCAACTCTGTTTCGTACGTCATCATTTCGAACTCGGTCAGCAAGCGTTATGCCACATTTTTCACCTCACCCGCATTTATCATACTTTCATGCTCTCTCTGCCGTACCCAGCTCTCACTTCCATAAGTTAGCATTGGGATTAGTACCGTGTTGTGTACAGCGAGCTGTGCCTTAAACGCGGTTGAAATGCGAGCGTTGCGCAAAATCTGTGGTGTAACGCTTGCAGACCGTATCCGCAATGATGAGGTTAGAAGCAGAGTTGGTCTGAAAGAGAGCGTCGGTGTTAAAATAAGAAGAGGCATGCTCCGTTGGTTCGGACATGTAGAAAGAATGCAGGATGAAAGAATGACGAAGCAGATATACAATGCAAAAGTGGAAGGATGTAGGAGCCGAGGAAGGCCAAGACTTACCTATCATGATCAGATTGGTCGTGTTCTATCAGAAGGTTATGTCAGGAGCCCTAGAAACCGGCGAGCGTGCATGAAAAGAGCAATGAATGTGAAAGAAGCGAGTGAGGTATGTAAGGATCGAGTCGCGTGGCGCTCGGTTCTCTCTGCCTACCCCGTAAGGGATTTGGCGTGAAGTTATAGATAGATAGATAGAGCTGTGCCTTCTGGCTTGGATTTCGGCTGCCTAGCAGTTTACCCAACGCTCCATTCACTCTATTCCCTGAACTCACTCGTCTCTCCACATCACCGGTGTACCTTCAATCGCTGCTAAAAGTGCTTCCAAGATATACAAACTCATACACTTGCACCAACACTACATCATCAACCTCAATCCTAGTGTTCGTTCTGGTTGTCTCTCTTTCAAATACCATTATCTTGGTTTTAAATAGTTCTCTAAGTGATTCCCTGGAGCCCATGTTATAAATAGAGCGGATGACTCTCTTTTGTAATACAAAAATAGTTTCAATGTCAGCCGCTTTCCCCACAACAGTATACCATACGACATAATGCGATGAAAGTAGCTGAAATAGACTAAGCGCTCGGTAACCACATCCGTCAATTGTCTAATCGCCCTAACTACATATGCAGCGGAGCTGAGCTTACTGACCAGTTTTTTATGTTTGGGGCCCACTACAATTTGAATTCTATTGTAATTCCAAGTACTACAGTATCATTAATAAATTCTAAAACCATTATTGTCAATGAGAACTTCTGTATTGGCAGAAGGCACATTTGGTAGTCAAAATTTTATACATTTGCTTTTAGTTGAGATTATTACATGTGAACCAATTTAGAATGACAGATAAAACACTATTTACCTTGTCAATATTTTCTCACCGGCGAATAACATAAAAAAATTAAGAATTATCATCAGCAAACAGTAGTATATTCACCATTTTCTATACCATGTAGAGCAGATCATTCACATATACTAAAAATAAAAAGAGCCCAATATAGAGCCCTGGGGCACCCCAATACTAACATTGCTCCCTTTAGATTTGACCCCATTTAAATCAACTGTCTGTATTCTGTTACTTAAGTAAGTTAGAATCAAATTATGGGCTTTACCTCTAACTCCATAATGGCACAGCTTGAGCAATAATGGCCGATGGTTGACACAATCAAAAGCTTTGGAGAGATCATAGAAGACCCCAATAGCGTCCTCTCCCATGCGCTAAGAATATGCTTGACTAATGCTACTCTTACATCTGTCGTGGATTTACCTGTTGTAAATCCGTATTGTGAATTATGAAAAATTTCACTGGTCATAAAATAGCGTTGCAATTGGTCTGGGTTTGGTGGATTCTGTGAGTGTTTAATGTTTAATTATATAAAAAATTTAATAATTTCGCTTGACTGAATATGTGTAAATTTAAAAAGCTCCACTCTTGGTTGTACATTCTCCTTTAATAACTCAGTAGCAGCATGTGGAGATGTGTTAAGGGAGTCAAGGGTACTGTATGGGATATTAGTGAAGTAGTCATCAAATAGATTTGCTACTTGTTTAGCAGCTATTACAGTTAACTGTCATTATCGCGTGGTTTATATTTACCTTTCCTTTTTCAACAATATCCCATACTGCCTTTATTTTATTTGTCGGCTACCTAATTTTGTTTTTAATATACATAGATTTTGCAACTTTGCAAACATTTAAATAAATTTTGAAATAACTATTAACATTTATCAAAGTCTGGGTTAAATCTATAAGCCTTTTCTCCATATAATTCAAACATTTTGTTTCTACTTATTAAGATAACTATAGTTGCCCATTCATTAAATTTAAATTTATTTGTGGTATTAATCTATTTACTTTTGAATATTTTTTGGTATTCACTGCATTTAATATGAAACAATTTCGTGTATAACATGTCAGGATTATCTACATAGTGATCCAATGAAGACAACCTGTCCTCCAATACATTGTTGTACTTAATAAGTTTGTTGGTGGTCAGTTGTTGATATACTACCAACTGACCGCAATGATCTGAAATCAAGTCGTCAATTATTGATTTATTGATATGCTGACAATTACAAAAGATATCTATCTATCTATAACTTCACGTCAAATCCCTTGCGGGGTAGGTAGAGAGAACCGAGCGCCACGTGACTCGATCCTTACATATCTCACTCGCTTCTTTAACATTCATTGCTCTTCTCATGCACGTTCCCGGTTTCTAGGGCTCCTGACATCACCTTCTGATAGAACACGACCAATTTGGTCATGGTAGGTAAGTCTTGGCCTTCCCCGGCTCCTACATCCTTCCACTTTTGCATTGTATATCTGCTTCGTCATTCTTTCATCTTGCATTCTTTCTACATGCCCGAACCATCGGAGCATGCCTCTTCTTATTTTGACACCGACGCTCTCTTTCAGACTAACTCTATTTCTAACATCATCATTGCGAATACGGTCTACAAGCCTTACGCTACAAATTTTGCGCAGCGCTCGCATTTCAACCGCGTTTATTCTACTTTTATGCTCTTTCTGCCATACCCAGCACTCGCTTCCATAAGTTAGCGTTGGGACCAACACTGCATTGTGTATAGCGAGTTGTGCCTTCTGGCTCAGTTTTCCCAACGCTCCATTCACACTATTCCCAGCACTCACTCGTCTTTCCACATCTGCGGTGTACCTTCCATCCCTGCTGAAAGCGCATCCAAGATATACAAACTCATCTACTTGTTCCAACACTTCATCATCAATCGTAATCCTTACATTAGTTGTGGATTCTTCTCTTTCAAATACCATTATCTTTGTTTTCTTCGCATTCTAAAATTGTGTAAATTCACCGCTAGGAGGTCTGTATATAAAAATAATTATCTAATTCAGTACATGACATCTCAATAATGCATTCAATAGAGAGCCTAACAATGTTCTTACGTTCTTTAGCTTTATGGCATTTTTTTGTAATAATCATGGCACCGCCTCTAATCGATGACTCTCTATTAAAGCCATTAACTATTTTAAAATTATTAATACCAAATAACATTTCACTTTTGTTTGACCAATGTTACAGTTAAACATAAAATATCGATATATATTTTTTGCTAAAAACAATGGTACCATTTGTTCACAGCCAGAAAAAAATATTTTGTTGTACAAAATTTAGGTTTTGCTCTCCTTTTGTCTTTCTGTGCTCTTTAAATCTGCAGTTAAATGTATACAATTACTTTGTAGTTTACATTGTGTTTATGCTATCAATATTATAGGCCACTAAAGTGGCTATCTTATTCCTACATTTCTTTGAAAGATATGACATATCTTTTGTCAAATAAAAATCACTAATAAAATTATTGGAGTCAAAAAATATAAATTTGTCACTGTGACAACATGTCAAATGGTATAGATTGTTAATATTTTATATGTTAGTATTTATTTTTGGTGACTGGCAACTAACATATGGGAGTGCGCATAATAATATCTTATTAACCTTTAACTGGTACAATTTATCTAATGGATTAGTAATATCTTTTTTTGGATTCCTGAACTATTATTTCCCTATTACTAGAGCAATA
The DNA here is from genome assembly GCA_947507595.1 of Pyralis farinalis. Taxonomy (NCBI): domain Eukaryota; kingdom Metazoa; phylum Arthropoda; class Insecta; order Lepidoptera; family Pyralidae; genus Pyralis; species Pyralis farinalis. The sequence goes on along the minus strand of OX382271.1, from coordinate 8,265,822 downwards.
GTTGTATTGTCATCCACCTGTGTATTCATATTTTTTTCTACTATGGCATTACTTACACCTTGGACAAACATGAACAGAAAGTTATAGACAAAGCCTACCATTTCTTCTTCTTACATAATGAGCACAAGTTATCAGTTCGTTATCATCATCTCAGCCCGTATTCGTTCACTGTTGAACATAGACCTTCCCTCTAGAGTGCCATTCGTCTCGATCCAGTGCCACCTGCATCCATCGACTCCCTATAAACCTCTTGAGGTCTACGCTCGATCAAGTGGGGGGTCGTCCCACATTGCGTGTCCCCGTCCCCTTACTGTACAAGCACTTCAACACTTCGATGTACCAATAGTCAATTCGGCATCGCTAGAGAGACTGTAGCACCGCCCATATCTCAACAGAATCAAATGCTTTTTCATAGTCCACATTGACAGACATAAAGGCAGAAGACTGAGGCGTATACTCCTCAGTCTTCTGTATAATCTGATGGCGGGTATCTATGTGGTATACGATGCTAAAGGCTTTTCAGAATCCGGTTTGTTCGGAAGGCTGTAATTCATCAAGTCTGCTTGCGGACAGATTGTGATGACTCTCGAAAACAGTCCATAAACGCGGTATCGGCAGTTCTTCAAAAGGATCTCAACACCGTTTTAGAAGAACAACATGAGCAAGCTTCTTCTCCACGCTTCCGGTGTTTCACCGAAGTGTACAATGAAATTGAATAGCTTCTGAAGGACTACAAGTGTAGGCTTGTTGATCGAGGTTGGAGAAATTTAGCTCCCACTGTATGGACAGTTTCCACGAGCTTACAGTTGATATCGTCCAGTGTTATACAGTCATCTAGGCACTAAAAACGACTATGAAGTTCGAGATGAAAGCTTTCGGGGATTTTGGTCAGGTCACCAGATGGACGAAGCGTAGACTTCACCAGGCGAGATCTTTCCAGCTTTATATTAAGATTCAAGATGACTCTTACCATCCGGTGATCGCTTCCGGTTTTCATTCTGTTGATCACAGAGACATCATTGAACAAACACCGGTTGGTCGTCAAGATGAAGTCTATCTCGGTTTTCGAAAGTTGACATGACCGACGTCTCTCATGCGTCATACGTCAAATGAGATTGATTAACTTTGGGACTTTTAAACCCCAGATTGTACATCTACGAAATAATACGTAAAATTCTTAAATGATTTATTACAAATGAGTACATAACTGAAGCGTTTTTTATACCTTAGAAAACATTATCACATAAAAAATAAAATTATTGGCATTTTTAATATAATAATAATAATCTTTATTTGCAAAAAACATGGTTTACAGAGCTGTCATAATTATGTTAGATTCACATGTCTTGCCAACTAACTTAGCATGCAAATTTTATTTGACTTTACAGTCACAATAGTTGTATACATAATTTCCGATTTTAAAACCTTTTTCCATGCAATGTATTAACACAATAAAAACTCTTCTCATTAAGCCACTTATACAATTTGTTTTTGAACTGAACACTATTTAATTACTCTATATCATCAGGTATTCTATTATATATAAAGACACACATAGCCAGGCAGCTTTTGATATACTTAGCTGATCTAGGTACATCCTTTAGTACGAGTTTGTGGGGATCTCTTTGCATTCTGTTACTTCTATCACCTGCTTCCCTAAACATGTTTCTATGTTTAACTACGAAATTACAAGCTTCGTAAATGTACAATGATGGTAACGGTAACAATCCAAGATTTTTAAATAATAGTTTACAAGACTGATCCGGCGGGATACCACATATAGCTCTGATACATTTTTTTTGCGCAATGAATGCTCTATTAACCTCTGTGCTATTGCCCCATATAACTAATCCGTAACGCAAAATAGACTCAACATATGCACGATAAGTGGTAATAGCAGTTTCAATGTTAGTTGATTTGGGAAAAAATAGCGATGCAGGGATATTTTCACGGTCAGATTTAGCTGCAGTATTAGAACCAAATACATACTTTGAATATACCAGACCCAAAATAATTACCAGGAACGACAAATAAACTACCTCACGTGATTGTTGGTGATGAAGCTTTCCCATTGAAAACATATTTAATGAGACCTTATCCTGAAACACAATTAGATGACCCATCAAAAAAATATATGTCTACAGGAATAGCAGAGCACGAAGAGTTTCAGAAAACACATTTGGCATATTGTGCCAATAATTCACAATTTACTATCGCAGTATAAGTCTCAGTCCGAAGCATGTAGATTACGTGATTCTTGCCACTTGCGTTCTGCACACACACGTGACGATACAGTGTCGACCCGTCAGGGACCGTTATATACTGTTATCCATACATTTCGAGCCTCCTTTGAGGCTCGCGGTCTTTTAGAATGAACAAAATGAAAAGTCACCTAATTTACAAAACCTTCCTCTTATGGGAGGCAATTTCGTAAATAATGCTATCCATGTACGGGATCAATTAAAAGATTATTTCAATTCTCCTCAAGGTACTTTAGCCTGGGAAAACGATATTATAAACAGGGGGCGTAGGCGTTGACAAAGGGAAAATGAGGAATAGGTAATGAGTAGGTAACTAGGTATGTAGTAATAAAAAATGTTGTTATGAACGAGTTAACAAAAAATAAATATCTTGTACACAGAGAAAATACGAAATTTACTTATCTTTTCCTCCCACGTCCTTGGCTATTTCCTGGTACTGTTCATATAATATTCATTTTGACGATCATATATTTCTAGATATTGACTTACAAGTGAACTAACTTTTCCCCGTTTATCGCCATTTTTACAAACAAACTCTCCTTTCGGGCACTAAACACGTTATGACTTGAATTATGCGGCAAGCGGCGTGTCGCGGCGCGTCACTTTTGGTGAGTCGCTTCACTGCGTCACGCAGTCTTCTCATACAATTTCATACAAATAATATTTGGCCGTGTCGAATCGCGTCGCTCCACTGCCGCGTACTTACGCCTAGTGCGGTTTAAACTTTATATAGCTTTATAGTGTTACGAACAAGTTAACAAAAAATAAATATCTTGTACACAGAGAAATATTCGAAATTTATTTACCTTACCCTCCGTCCTTGTACTATTCATGTAATGTTCATTTTGGCGATTATATGTTTCTGGATATTGACTTACAAGTGAACTATTACTACCTTTTCCCCGTTTATCGCTATTTTTACACAGAAACTCTGCTTTCGGGCACTAAACACGTTATGACTTGAATTATGCGGTAAGCGGCAGTGGAACTACGCGACGCGCCACGGCGCGTCACTTTTGGTGGGTTGCTTCACTTCGTCACGCAGTGCCGCGTCTCATCTCATACAATTATTACAATTATTATGTTTATCTTGAGCAATGTACTCGGTTCCACTACATTCGCCCCTAGTTTGAATCTGTTTTTGCTTAGGTACTTATATTATGTATGATTTTTCTTTAACTTTTTTTTTTCTTTTTTTTAATATTATTTTCTTTGTTATATTAATGTATCTGTTTTTACTGTTGCAATGACTCATGTTATTAATTCATGATATTTGTGTTAAAGAAGGTACAGATAGTTTCTCTGCCTATATATGTATTACTTATTCCTGTTAAGCTTATAAAGGTTGGCTGGAAGAGATCTCTTAAGTCCGCCTTTGTACATGCTAAAGATTTGTAACTGTATATGTTAAGTATATTTGTACAATAAAGAGATTACAACAACAACAATTTCATACAAAGAATATTTGGCCGCGTCGTGTCGCGTCGCTCCACTGCCGCGTACTTACGCCTAGAGCGGTCTAACCTTTATATAGCTTTCTTTTTCAGTCACAGTTACAGCTGCCCCTTTTAGTATCTCTACAATATCGATTTACGATGTCGATGACATGTCTATCCTGTAAAATGTTATATATGTGATTGGCACATTTATAAAATCCTAAATTACTTTTTAACTTTAATTGAATATTCATGTATTGTTATAAATGTAATTAGTTAATAGATTCAGGCGTTATTTTGAAAAAGTCAAATTTACATGCAATTTGATCTAATTGGTCTATTGATCTAATTGGTGGCGGAAGCACACAAGCAGGTTAGATCAAATTGCATAAAATGTAATTAACCTGCTGAATATTCAATTAAAATTGCTTATTTTCGTATCTTGTTTTCCTTTTGTTACAAGTTGTACTAGTTTACTTATGTTTAATAGTAGTTTAAGTTACTATCACGTAAAACAGGTAATTACAATCACGGGCTGGCATTATTTAATATATCGCACATTTGTAAAATATGTAAAAAATAATAAAGTAGTTTTACATTGGTAACTTTCTGCAAGTTCGTCTTCTTCTTCGCATTATCCCGTTTCCTAATGCATTAGGATCGGTGGGTCTGCTACCTGAGCCTAAGAATTTGGATAATACACTGATTTTTACATGGAGCGACTATCGTCAGATTTGGACGTGAGGGTTTCCTCATGATGTTTTTCCTTCACCACCGAGCAAGTGATAAATACGTACATAAATCCGAAAACATACTCCCGCCAGAATTCGAACTGGGTACCAGTTGATTAATAGGCCGGTTCCTTACCCACTGGCAATCACTACTCCTATTCCGCAAGATATGAAAATCTTTATTCTATGCATACACTGCCGTCTTGCTTCCAGAATATGTAGCACCATCAAATAATCATCTTTACTGAAATTTTCGGAAAGTGTCAGTCACTGATCTAATAAAAACCCAAATCAAATAATTCACAAAAAAATTTGAAGTTCGAAAAATTGATACTTCCACTACGCTTTCCGAGGCTTACCGCTATAAATTCCCACCGCCCCGTAGACAATAAAGAAATTCAAATTACGAACAAGATATAAGGAACAAGTTCGTGCCTTAATGACTATTAAATTACAAGTTTGATAGAAATACCTCTCGCTGGAAGAATTTCCAGCTATGTTTTTACCGTATTGTTGCTAATCTTCTTTTTGAATATATATTTTTTTATTTATCGGGGATGAATGTTTATTATTTCTTTTCGTTCTTTCTAAAGTATGTTTTATTACAGAATTAATGGGACTTGCAAAGATGCATAGAAATAATTCAGCGCGTGCTTTAATATCGCTAATTGTAAATGCTAATGCACTGGCTGCCGGTAAAGCATTTTTAAAACACCAACCGTCACGCAGCGCCTATCCCGGTGGGTCGAGGAGAGCCGAGTGCTGCATAGGCACGTGGAATGTGTGTGTGTGAATTGAATGATAAGATGAACGCGATCCAAAAAGTCACGCGGCGATTCATTTATTCTTTTAAAATGTGGCCTCGATTTCAAAGTCTTAGATTTAAGTATTCCGATTGATTATCATTTCGAAATCTGTGCAGTAGAGATAATTAATTATAATCTAATCGTAATTTGTATCTATAGAAGTCCTATAACAAAACCCGATATTTTCTTGAAATAACTCGAAGTTCTCGCAGATAAATTATCCAAGCGTATGTATACAAATAAAAAGATTATAATGTGCGGGGATTGGAATATAGACATGATGAAAGTAAATAAATATTCTAAAGAACTAACTTCAATACTTTTAAATAACAAGCTAAATAATGACATTACTATACGATTATGATGAGGTAAAAACAAGGTTACACTACTTAGCGCTTTCAGATCACGACACCGGGCAAAGTCTGCAAACGAATTAAAAAAAAAACGAAACAAACCAACATTCAAAATAATGCATGATTTGAGAGCAAAAGAGACCATAGCGATGACAATATACGTAAGTTTGTTGAATGCATAGCTTATCTTTCCAAAACCGTGTATTCAGAAACTGATACCTACAGATATATTATAGCCTTTAATAATTTTCATGACGATCTATCACTTTTCTACAATTTGTGTTTTCCGACAATTTTTATAAAAAAAGTTAACAAACCAATGAAAAACAAATGGCTAACAAAAAATCTTTTGCTAATATAAAAAAAATCGGCCAAGTGCAAGTCGGACTCGCGCACGAAGGGTTCCGTACCATTATCTATAAAAACGGCAAAAAATCACGTTTGTTGTGTGGGAACCCCCCTTAAATAATCGTTTTATTTTAATTTAATTGTTTATTCTTAAAGTGAATATATAACTAAATATTTTGTGAATATTTCAAGCGTCTACCTGTTGCCGTTATCAACATCGAGCCAAAACGAGCAAAAAAGTCACGTTTGTTGTATGGGAGCCCCTTAAATATTTATTTTATTCTATGATATACAGCCTGGTGACAGACGGACGGACAACGGAGCCTCAGTAATAGGATTCCGTTTTACCCTTTGGGTACGGAACCCTAAAAAGACAATTATATAGACAATATGAACTATCGACTACGAACAAACAAAGAAACAAAGTGAAATATGACACATATGTAAAGATCTTGAAAAAACGTATATGTAAAGCACAAAATATAAATAATTCCCGCTACATAGCTAAATCTAAAAATTATTGTCGAGCATCATGGCAAGTAATAAAAGGAGGAATACACAACATAAACCGTAATGAAATTAAACCTATAATACATAATGATATTTTATATACAGAACCGATCGACATTGCAGAAATATTTAATAAACACTTTATAAAACTGACATATGACAATAAACAAACTACACCCAACCCTGAAATGCATATTCCTAATAATGAAAAAACTATATTTTTGACCCCAGTATCAGAAAATGATGTACACAAATTAATGTCATTAAAAAATACTGCTTCGGTTGGTTATGACTTGTTATGTTACCAGGGTAATATAAGCCCTTACTTTGACCTTTCTTTGGTCATTGGGTTTAATAAACTCATAATATTCTTTACTGGATCTTAGATCTCCTCATTACTCATATATATATATATATTATCACTTACACTTGTACACTCTCTCATTTCATTCTCATGGGTCTTGAGATGGAGCGGCTGACAACTCCAGTTAAAAAAAATAAGCCTACTTGTCATATTAAAATGGAGCGGATGACAACTCCACTTAAACAAGCCGAATTGTTACATTACTAGTATTACCATTGGAGTAGAGGTCATTGAATGTGAACCCTACCCCTACTTTTGTATGCGAGAGGTATGATAGAGAAGCATGATAGAATTATGATAGGAATGGTAATTACTAATTACTTTAAAACCTTTAAAAAAAATTTATCTAGTAACATTACAGACTTCATAAACACATCTGTACTAAAAAAATGTGCCGCGTTCTTTTATAAACCACTTTGCTACATATTAAACTTATACTTCACAGAAGGAGGCTTTCCTGAGAGGCTTAGATATTCAACTGTCAAACCGTTTCATAAAAAAGGATCAATTACGGATTTAAATAACTATAGACCGATCACATTGATACCTGTATTGTCTAAGGTTTTTGAGAGTATCATGCGCATTAAACTATATACGAGTAGTTTTGTGTTGAAATCTGATATACTAAAAAAATAACAATTCGGTTTTGTAAAACATAGTTCAACTACTTTGGCTTGTTTTTCGCCTATAAAATATTTAACAGAAAACTTGAATGACAAAATACCTGTAATATCCATCTTGCTAGATATGAGCAAGGCCTTCGATTTTGTATGTCACAAAACATTGTAGAATAAGTTATATAGCTACGGAATAAAAGAACAAGCCAAAAAAATGTTGAGAAGTTATTTATACGATAGAAAACAATGTGTTGAAATAGTAAGAACGTACAAAAATAGTAAAGTGGCTCATCGTTCAGCATACCGAAATAATAATTATGGTGTTCCGCAAGGAGGAATCTTGAGTCCACTGCTTTTCATACTATTTATAAATGATCTGCCTGATATTATAAAAAATCAATGTATACTGTTTGCAGATGACACTACTTTACTATTTAAAGTTAATGTAATGATCGATTATAATAAGGAGATTAATGGCACATTATAACATGTAGTACAATGGTTAAAGCAAAATAATTTGAAAATAAATATTTCTAAGACGAAATTACTACAATTCCAGACATATAATAGTATACTTAAATATCAAACATGGAAATGATACCATAGAAACTGTAGATCACGCCACTTTCCTAGGTATTTAAATCGATAAATATTGTAGATGGGACACGCATATTGACCGTATAATATACAAATTAGATGAATTTGTTTACGCTGTTAAACGTCTGCGGCAAACATCAAATACAGAAACAGCTTTGATTGCTTATCATGGCTATATCTCCTAGGTACTACGTTAAGGCATTGTTGTATGGGGAAAATCCGTGATGGTTGATAGGGTATTTAAATTACAAAACAAAGTTTGTGAGAATATTATGTGGCGCTGGCTACCGTGACAGTTGCACACCTCTCTTCCAACAACTTAAAATACTTCCACTGCCAAGTCTGTACATCTTTTTAAAACGTGTATTTTTGTGGCTAAACATTCATGTATCTACAAACAGAATAAGAACATAGAGGGTAGTAGAACCAGACAAAAAAATTAATTGTGGATTCCACCTCAAAGAGTTAGTTTATCAAAATAACGCTTAGTGTATGTCTATTAAAATTTATAATCACTTGCCTGACATTTGTTATAGGTTAAACTTAAGACGATTTAAGTAATCACTGTTTTACTTATTATTAGACAAATGTTACTACACTATCAATGAATTTCTCGAGGACAAATTGAATTGAAAATGACATTATTATTTCTTATTGACATTAATTCTTTTAATTTAATATTAATAATGTTGACTTCGTAGTTATTATAAATTTTGACGTACTTATTTTGTTGAACTGTCTAATGATAATGTCATTTATTATTTGTAAATTGATGTAAAAATTCAAACCATGACGATTATAAATTAAAATATTCACACGCCGGGCGGTCGGTTAGATATGGGAAGGCGCATTGTTAAGTATAATATGAAAGGTCTAATTGTATATATCTTAAATAAATGATTCTGATTCTACCCGGTGGAATGATGGCCCTATGGTCTGGGGTAGACAGGGACGATCATGTCAGTACTGGTGTAGGTGTCGTACTCTCTTCTCACTTAGCCACTGGTGTAAGAGATTACTGTTTGGTAGTGCCTAGATTTCTCTGGGTTCATATAAAACTGGGCATCACGCGAGTATTTCTGGTTGCAGCTTACGCTTCCGTAAGCTCAGCGTGTGCTCAAGAACTAGAGAAGTTTTTGGAGTTTGTGAGGAATGTTCTGGATTTAGCTGAAGGGAATGAAAGAGTGATTATGTGTGGAGATTTGAACAGATGGGTTGGGATCAAGCGAGACAGCTATGAACCTGTTCTTGGTCCCTAGGACATAAGAGAATGAACGAAGTAGGTAAGTCAATTCTAGATTTAAGTATGGAACGAAACCTCCTTGTATCGAATATTTTATTTCATCATAAGGATATTCATACGTATACATAGAGACGGAATGACCAAAAAAGTGTGATTGATTTGGTTTTAATAGATAGACGCCTCCGAAATACTATAATGGAAACAAGAGCCCTTATAGGGTCGCATCCTCTTAAAATGGACCACTACTTGTTGATAAGTCGGTTTGTGGGACTTTTCAAGAAGTGGAGGCACTGGCGAGCCCTCCATCACTTTCGGAGATAATGAAAGGATAATGAGCGAAAAATTGCAATTAAAAGTGTAAGGAGAACGTATGTATATCTGGTAAGGGAAAGACTTGCAACTGCAAGAAAGGAAAGGTTAATTGAAATGAGAATGAGGGTGAAATCCGATGGAATGCTGTGGAAAGCACACGAAGGATTTCGAAGTGGAAGGGGGGACGTACGGATCAAGTTATCTCGCTTCGCAATATCGTGGAGAGGCATCTGGCCATAGATCAGAAGGTTTTCCGTGGTTTTGTGGATCTTGAAAAGGCATTTGAAAGGGTTGTGCGAAAGGATCTGTAGGACATATTGCCGAGATATGGGATTGACGGTTCACTGCTCCGTGCTATGCAGTCCACTTACAAGGATTGCTCAACAAGTGTACGGATAGATGGTAGCAAGCCACTGTTTATTCTGTATTTCGATAGTTGTCTGCAGAGAATAAGGTCAACGAATGTAGGATTGCGCATGGGTGACCTAGTGGCGAACTGTCTGCTGTACGCAGATGATGTCGCGATATTAGCAGAAATACCATCTGAACTGCAGACACTGGTTACAATAATGAAAGACGATTGTATGGAGAAAGGCTTACCATTTAATGCGAAGAAAACAAAGTGGTGTCTGAAAGAGAAAAAACCAGAACCAATGTAAGGATTACGGTTGATGATGAAGTGTTAGAACAATGAGATTTTATATCTTGGATGCGCTTTCAGCAGAGATGGAGTGAGTGCTGGGAATAGTGTGAATGGAGCGTTCGGAAAACTTTTTGGTAGTAAAAACTTGAGCCAGAAGACACAGCTATACACAATGCAGTGCTGGTCCCAACACTTACTTATAAAAGCGAGAACTGAGTAAGGCAGACAGAGCATGAAAGTAGGATAAACGCGGTCGAAATGCGGGCGTTGCGCAAAATTTATAGCGTAATGCTTGTAGGCCATATTCGCAATGATGTATAACATCATAATTGCGAACAGAGTTGGTCTGAAAGAGAGCGTTGGTGTTAAAATAAGTAGTGGCATGCGCCGTTGGTTCAGATATGTGGAAAGAATGCAGCAAGAAAGAAAACAGATATACAACGCTAAAGTAGAAGCATGTAGCCGAGAAAGGCCAAGACTAATCTACCATGACCAAATCGATCTTGTTCTATCTAGGTGATGTCAGGAATCTTAGAAACCGGCGAACTTGCATGAAAAGAGCAATTAATGTTAAAGAAGCGAGTGAGGTGTGTAATGATCGAGTTACATGGCGCTCGGTTCCCTCTGCCTACCCCGCAAGGGATTTGGCTGAGATGTACACGGTTATAGGTAGATAGAATTTATTATTTTCTCTTTAATTTTTTCATATACCGTAATACAAATACAGCTACGTATTACTTATTGTAATCTTGATTGATTTCAACGTCATGTCACTACTGTGCCGTAAGCATGGGGTGTTGTCACTTTTCTCTCATAATACTTCACTCATGCACTGTCAGCATTTCCCCTAAATCGACCGTAACATCGAATGATGACAATTAATTGCGTTGTAACAGTTCCTTACTATCATTATGATGTTGAAGGTGATGCTGGTAAATTAAACAAATATTGAGGAAAAACGAAAACTATGAGTAATGAAAAACACAATAAAATATCATTTGAAAACCAGTTGAGAAAGCGCAAGCTTGCATAGCCAGAGGAACACCTGGCTCGTCAATTATATAACAATTCAAAATTTTGTTTTTCTAATTTGTCGGCCATTTTGATCATATTCCGTAAGAGACAGGAACGGTGTTCCTGAACATTCCTATTCTACTTCTTTATGCTGAATCCGAATCTGAAGTCAAAATTCGAACATTCGAAAAAAAGCGACAGACACACAGAAACAAACGCATACGCAGACAAACGTACGCAAATACAAAGATATAGATTTCATATAGGAACGGCGTTCCTGTATATACGACGTATCTATGTGCCAGCCCGGGTACAATAGTTATTAAAAAAAATATGTCTTTATCTTTTTATGTCATTAGTGATTTGTATTAGAATCATAATTTTAAAAATGTGTATACCTTTTAACAAGAAACGTTGTGTACTTCTTAATTTTTATTTGCGAATATAAAAAAGAGGCTAAGAATGAGGTCAAGCCAGGCATTCAGGACTGCTTTTAATCCGTAAAACTCTCAGCTAACTGCAAGCGTCGCTTGCCGCGCGGTTCGCAATAACACTAACTCTCATAAACCGGGATTATTCTACCCGCGGCATAACTCCACTTAAATTTTAAATATGAACTTAATACAAACTTATACTATGCAATTTACTACTACTTGAACAAGTAGATTATTTAAAGCTTGACTTTTCTTTAGTTATTTACGTTGTTACTAGTAATAACTATATAGAATGTTTGTAAAACAATGTATATGCGATAGGTCTGCTTTGTTTAAAATAGTAAATTGTTAACTATGGGGAAAAAGTAGGCAATCACTCAGATTTTCTTTTATTTCTTTTTTATATACAATTTTGAGATGACTTGGCACATCTGACGGAAAGTCGCTCATAGTCTATGAACGTTTCCAATTCTCCTTAACTTACAGATAGCCTTATTCTCAAGAGTACAACAATTACATTCAATTGTTAACACTTGATAAGTAATCTTGGAGGTATCCTGCCTTTTCGCCGAAAATTGTTTGGCCGATTATCACTTGCCAACCAAAGTTTTGCCTATTTTTCACTTTGTCAACGAATGATTATCAAATTTTTGTATGACAACGATTCATTTGGTAGAATTATTGTTAAGCTGATTATAATAACGACATTTGTAATTTTTTGCAATTTGACCTGGCATGCTTTGTGTGCTTCCGCCACCAATTAGTTCATGCGAACTAGCGCGGCCGGCACTTGCTCAATAATGTTAGAAGATATATAGAAGATGCAACATGTCGTGGCTGCCATGGCTGCTCCTGTTGTCTCTGCCTCGGCTGCTGCGGTCGTCCTCTCGATTGCCTGCCATCTGGAACAGAAACCGCGTGCACCCGCAACCGTTGCTGCCATGACTGCCCTGGTCGAAGCTGCGACACGTGTTTCTCCACGAGTCATCCTCAGGTGCTGTAGATGTTAGTCGTTAGAATAACATGCTACAAGTTATAAATCCATCGTAGTGCCGTCCCTTATATTGAACTGAGAGCGGGGGTGGATGGGGTGAGTAAAAAGATATTTAGTAGAGGAGAGTGGCTTAGGTCTGTATTGTTGTTCATAAGAGTAATTTTAGAATTTTTACGTTTAACAGTTCCCTAATATTTAGTTTCAAATCTATATCTACCGTGTGTAAAATTTTATATGAATAAATCATTAATAAAGAATAAAGACATCACGTATATCATACATACATATTAGCACAGAAATGCCTTTATTATATCTAAAATTAAAAACAAAACCGTATATAATTATATTGTTTTATGTAGAACTAAAATAATTGTGAAAAATGTTACATAATAGTTTTTGCTACTATAGAAAAAAAAATTGGTATCATATTTAATCCTACTAATATTATAAATGCGAAAGTTTGTATGTATGGATGTTTGTTGCTCTTTCACGCTTAAACGGCTGAACGGATTTGAATGAAATTTGGCACGTAGATAGATTATGATCTGGATTAACACATAGGCTACGTTTATTGACTCCACGCGGGCGGAGCCGCGGGTAGCAGCTAGTCATATATAAAATTCTCACTTAATATGCAAGCTGGAGAAACTTAAAAAAAATCTATACTTACCACATGTGAACAGAAAAATTGACGAGCTCAGTGGCCCAGTCGTGAATGACGCGACTTTGTCACCAATACTCGTGGGTTCGAACACCACACAGGACCAATATTCATGTGCTTGTACATGTCTGTCTGTCTTGGCCTAGATGTTTTTAACAGAGGTAGGGCGAATCAAAGCAGTCCATTTAGGGAAGTACCTATACCCCATCTCACAGGAAATCGCATGCTTGTATGGCTTCCGACGTTGAACAAAAAAAAAACTATCTTGAGAAATTGTTAAAAACGGACTGTAAGTTAGTGAAATAGCGGCAATTCTAATTTGAATTTTAATTAAACAACTTTATGTAGCAGATAAAAAAAGTTGAACAATTGAACATTTCCATTTGCTGAAACTTTATTATATTAGGTAGTATTTTATTTAACATAAAATTTGGTTTTGTAAACATCAAAGTTAGAGGAGATTGCATAAAACCCGTGCCTTTATTTGATATTTAAATAATGTTATATTATATAACAAATTTCATGACCCTTACCAGTTTAGCTGGAATACTTGAACAACAGACACATCCAGATATAATTTAGTACTCATTTTGTACTCTATAAACTTTTTCTCCATAAACACTTTTTTCTAACGTTATCTCGTGTCATAATCCATTAGGGTTGGCGGGGTCTACTACCTAAGCCCAAAGATTTGCAAAGACACGGATTTTACATGGAGCGATTGCCGTTGGATCTCCACAACCCAGAGGGAAAACCAGACCTTTCTCAGGTCACACGAATTTTGAAATATAAATTCTTTGTTTTCCTTTACCAAAGAGTAAGCGATAATTATAGTATGTAAATCCGAAAAAACGAATCAAGTGGAGCATCCCAGGACTTGAATCAGGGACCGCAGGTTAACAGGCTGGTTCTTTATTTACTGAGCTATCACTGGTCAAATAAACCCCATAAACTTTAAACACATGTCCATCAAATAGATAATTTGAAAAAATAAAACTAAATCGCAATATCTTTTCAATCACACGGAAGTAAAAAGCAATTAAGAGAGGTAAGGCGCATCAAAGCAGCCCGTCTGGGGAAGTACCTACACCTCACAGAAAACCGCAGCCAAATAATAACTCCCTACAGGGTTGTTGTGTTCCTGCGTGTGAGTGAGATCACCAGTAAGCTTATAAGTTGCTGTGTAAGCATACCGTAAGCGTTAATAGGCTACGTTATCCGCTTTACATCAGGTGGGCCGTATGCCCGTATGCCGTATACATTAAAAAAAAAACAACGACTATTTTCGTTTTTATAAATAAACATTTCTTTGTCATACTTCTCTGTTTTTTGTATAAAAAATCCTTTTGAAAGTCAATTCAAAGTAAATAGCTATAATACATTTTTAAACCTGAAACGATATTCTCGTGTGTAATGGGATTAGAACGATAATTGAATGTGATTGGAATCTCTCCATCCACTTGGAGACTTTTCAAGTATTAGTTTTGTTAGTACCGAGTTGCTATGTAGGTACAAGTATAATTCAATTACTTTTAAAGAGGTTTCGAAACGAGGGGCTATGCGAAAAAACGAATTCTAAATCGCAGGTATTTCTGAACATATTTACCTATTCTGCGTAAGCTTTTGATTTCCAGACTGGTTATTTTCAATTTTAGGTCTAATAAAATCTAGAATAATATTACCTATAATTCTCATTAACTATTTTCAGTTACTTTTATATTTATAATTCTCTTGCACATGTGTATGTTACTGAACTTCCCCTATTTTTTTATACAACGTTGGGATGCATACAAGCATACGGGACACCTGATGAGGTACGGGGCACCTGAAGGTTATCGTAGCCTATAAACGTGTGCAATACATTAAGTGTCGCTCCGCTACTAATGCAACAACTCCTTAGGAGCTTACTCCTAAATGGCTGTATATAATTTTCTTCAGACAATCATGTCCAATGTAGACAAAAAACGTAACGTATAAAGTAATATTTAAGCGACAGGCAACAATACACTGTCATAGAAAAACAATCACAAAAACAAAAATAGAAACTAAGTAGATACATGTCAAAACTCAGATCAGTGCTGTTTGGAGTTCCCCAGGGTAGTATCTTGGGCTCCTGGAGGCGTGGATGCGCCGAAGGCGCAAACCCCTCACCTTCCGCATGGTGCAGGTGCTCACCGGGCATGGGTGCTTCGGTGAGTACTTGCACCGGGTCGCGAGGCGGGAGGAGCGGCCAGGCTGCCACGATTGTGGCGCGGCCGAGGACACTGCTCAACACACGTTGGAGCAGTGTCCCAGTTGGTCTCGGCAGCGCTATGATCTGTGTCCGCGCTAGGAAGCGCGGACCTCTCGCTCCCGAGCGTGGTCCGCTCCATGCTCGGGAGTGACAGTGCCTGGCAGGCGATGGCCTCCTTCTGTGAGACGGTCATGTCCCAGAAGGAGGCCGCGGAGCGGGACAGGGAGGATGATCCCTTGGCTGTCCCGCTCCGGAGACGGCGGACGGGAGTGCGGCGTAGGCGCTACGCGCACCTACTGCCGCCTCCCTAACCTGTGGGACTAGGGGTCAGGATGGGAACCTGGCCCCATAATGGTCCCGCCGCCGGAGGGGCTGTCCCAATTTGCCGGGACGGCCCCGGAGAGAAGAAGTCCGGCCCCTTTTGAGGGGCTGGCCAGTCGCAGTGGTGCCCTGTTGCTGACAGATCCGGGGCACCACACCAACGCGGCCGATGGCATTTCGCGGGTTCGTTTAGTGGGTATACCGTCGGACAGCCGACGGCGAGTCCCACACTACCACCGGAGGCCACCCAGGCACCGGTGGTGTGCGTAACGCATTTTTCCCCGCGTCAAAAAAAAAACAAAAAAAAGAAAAGGGTAGTATCTTGGGCTCCATTGCTATTCATTCTACTTCCCTAGTTGCGGATGACAGCACAGTGACTTTTATTGCAAATGACATGAAATAACTTGAATCAGACATAAAAAATACATTGATTTACATCACTGACTGGATAAAACAAAATAATCTTACTCTTAATATCGACAAGACAAAAGTTATAACATTTGAAAACAAAACTAAACAGTTATTACCTTTCAACATTAATTATAGTGCCAAACAAATTAAACAAATTAAAGTTCCTAGGACTAGAAATAGATTGTATAATGTTAATTCACGCTCCAATTAACATATTGGAAAAGTCTGTACAAAACTAAACAAATTTTGGTATGCCCTTTACATACTCTCAAAAGTAATTAACCATGCAACGGCACTGATATTTTACCACACATACATTACATCCACTTTACAATACAGTATAATCTTTTGAGGCAATTCGACAGAGAAAGATCGAGCATTCAAAGGTCAAAAAAATGTCTCAGATCGATTTGCCATCTGAAAAAGAGAGACCGTTGCAAACCATATTTTATCAAACATAAAACCCTCACTTTACCTTGTTTATATGTCTTAAATAGTGTTTTATTCGTCAAAGGCAACGCTTATTTATTTCATCACCTAGTAAGTGCCGGCAACAGCCATAAGATTGTCCAATGTCGAAATCCAATAGGTAGGCACCAAAGCTCTATAACAAGTTACCTAAACACATACTAGAAATTGTTTATTTTTCTTCATATGAACAAATCAAGGAAATTCTGCTAAATAAAGCTCATTATAGTATGAATAAATATTTTGATGATAATATCAATATCTGTTGACATTTTGTTTAATGTAATTAAATAATTAATAATAAAATACATGTATATGATTTAGTAAGGAACGATATGTAAACAGTTGTGATTTTTATATGCACTATTTTGTACACTGTAATGGTAGAATACGGTATAACCCTGAACCTAACATTTCTTGTAACATCCTCAATATAACCTGTATTCATGCAAAATAAACGATTTGATTGATTGATAACTTTACAGGCAAAGTTGGCCTTATCTGCATGTGGTGCACCCTGACAATTACTAATCGAAGCTCTGGTGTAGGATAGGGCACAATGATATATACGTAATTAGGACTCGTCTCACTGACGAAATATCTGCGCCCCAAAGATAATGGAGAGTTGTACTCCTACAATTGTCAACGAGCAAGCATAAAGATCTGAGATAAATACTGTTTTATCGTATAAGGCCACGGTAACTGCTTCTTATCACGAAGTTGGGACGTATTTTTTTTATACAACGTCAGCAGGCATACAAGCATACGGCCCACCTGATCTAAAGTGATTAGCGTAGCCTATGAACATATAATGTATCGCTCGCGTAATAAAAAAGATTACTATAGCTCCTTAGGAGGTTATGGTATGGTAAATTTTCACTCGCAAAAACACGACAAGGAAATGTTATTTTCTCCAGGGGAACGTTATTTGGCTGCGGTTTTCCGTGAATTAAAAATACTTCCCCAGATTGGCTGCTTTGATGCACCATACATCTTTTAAAAACCATCCCAGACTAATACAAACAGACATGTACTCATGCATACAAATGTGTGGTGTCCTGTGTGGGAAGCGATCCCCCGAACCATGGTGTCAAAGTAGTGTTTCTAACCACTCCACAAAACAAATTAAGTAGGACGTATTCTTACAAACCAATCAAATTCATAATTATTGAAAACCCTGAGTGTTAAATTTTTCTCAAAACTATTTTCGACTATGACTCGCTTGCTAAAAGGCAGACGCTCCTAACTAGAAGTATATACCTCCTACTACTAGCTAGCAGCATCTTCCTTTAAGTCTTTCCTTCCTTCTTTTAGCGTACGGATCTAATTTACTTCATAAGGTCTCACAGAATACCAGTGCCTGGAATGCGCCATGGCTCATGCTGAGTGAGATCTTTTTATATTGGGCGCTGCGACATACTTGACATTGTTGAATGCTATTGTATAAAAGTGTTGCTATATTGTTAACTGATGTTTGATGAAGTGTAATGTTGCTTTGTAATGTTTCTAGTGGTGTAGTGCGCTGTGTAATAAAGATTCTTTCTTTCTAATTTTGCACTAAATTTTATTTTACACATTCCAATAAAAAACACTAATAGTAGGTACTTTCAGCTCGCAAAGCTACCACCAAGAATGCAATAATCTTGGGCACTAACCTACTTAAATTAAATTATGAATAATAGATAGGGATGGCCGGGTGAATATTTGCATAAACATGCAATTAAAGTGGGGAAGGGAATGTCTCGGGTCCCGATAATATTGAAGATGACACCGGCTATTCATAACATTTCCATAAACTACGCGAGCCGACCTCTTTGAAAATCACCGGCTAGGAGGTGGGTTTTACGCATAACCTAACTATCATTATACGCATAACCTTGTTTTAGACGTTTATGCCATTTATAAATTTGATGCCTCCTCTGTTAATAACACAGCAACTTCTTAGGAGCTTACTGGTGACCTCACTCACACGTAGGAAGACAAGAACCCTCCAGGGAGTTGTTATTTGGCTATGGTTTTCTGTGAGGTGGAAGTATTTCCCTAGACGCGCTGCTTTTATGCGACCTACCTCTCTTAGAAACACCCAGCAAATATAAATATTAAAGAATCGAACACACGAGCGTTGGTGTCAAAGTAGCGTTATTCTTTTTGTAAGTCTGTAAATGTGAAATAAAAAAAAATAAAAAATAAAAAAACCACTGCGCCTCCGAGCTCATCAAAACTATCAGGCGGATTTGAATAATTATTTTTGCGTTTGATAGCTATATAGGCTATTCAATATCACGATATGATCCTTAGAAGCCGAGAAAAAAGAAAGAAAGTAAGAAAAGCAGTTCCCACGTGGTACCGGGGTGCGTGTTTTAAAAAGTACGTTGAACACAAGGCTGCGGTGTTCTGGAGCACGCAATGCTTTCATTTTTATTTTACCTCAAAACCGTTGTGTGCTACAGCGCTTTAGACATTCTGAACTGTACAATGATTTAAGACTAAAATCTCCGTGCATTCCGCTAGAAACCATTGTGCAACACAGCGTACTGTGTAGCACACAATGGTTTTGGGGTTAAATAAAAATGAAAGCATTGCGTGCTCCAGAACATCGCAGCGCTCAACATACATGTACATACATACAACAATTTATCAAGGTGTAATTACTTAAGTCCTATCTATACTATCATCATCATCATCTCAGCCACAAGACGTCCACTGCTTAGCATAGGCCTCCTCCTTAGACCTCCATAACGATCGGTTTTTTGTCATTTGCATACATCCATCTATACTATAACAAACAGTATTCTCAAGCGCCATTATAACCGTAATTACACAGTAGAATTGTGGGTTAATAAAAAAATAAATGTAGAAGAATTAACTTTTCAAATTGTAAAAATTATATTGTTATATTAGAGTAATTTTATTAGATAGTACTATGGTGGCAAACATCAATACAGCCTGGCTTTTATGGTAAGCAGCCTCCGTAGCCTATGGAGTATAAATATATAAATGTTATTCTACTGTGTTAATGAGATAGTTAAAATAAAAACAAAATTTTACCCATTATAACTCAAAACGAAATCATAATAATCATCGATAGGATACGGTGAAAAAAGCAAGATGTCTATCTAGTCGTATGATTATATGGCGCTGCAGCATACAACGTATTTAGCGGAAATTATACACAACTTTGGTCCAAAACCATTGCGCAGTTCAGACCATGCGTCGTGCTGTAGCACATAACAGTTTTGAGGTAAAATAAAAATGAAAGCATTGCGTGCTCCAGAACATTACAGCCTTGTGTTCAACGTTGTTTTTAAAACACTCATCCCGGTACCCCGTGGAAACTGCTTTTCTTACTTTCTTTCTTTTTTCTCCGCTTCTAAGGATCGTATCGTGATGTTGAATAGCCTGTAACCTTCCTCTAGAATTGGGCAAATGCAATGTAGGTATGGTTATTAATAATATTTTTAATAATGTCATAAATCAAAGAAAAGTGACCATTAATTGTAAACTATTTTCCCGATTTACAAACTGACATGCTTTTACGTAACCTTTTGGATAGTTTTTAGCAGCCAATGTTTATTATCGTTCCGACCTCCATTTAGGTTTTATAACAAGTTCTAAATTTAAATTGTTACCTTTCGACAGATAAAATGATGTTCTTTAAATATTTCATGATCAGACTAGATGTATTTTTTTATTTAAATTCTAATGATGCAATAATTTTTTTATACAAATCGACTTTGAGACTCCTTTAATGAATTTTCGTTAATCTCCAATAAGATCATATGTAGCCATCTACGCACACTTGGTAAATTCACTCAGTATAATAACTAAATCTAAGTCAAATGGCTTAACCTCGACCTGTGGAGAAATCTCCGGACGTCCCCCGGATGTGGTTTCAGAACTACGATGAATCCGGGGAATTCCGGACGGATAGAGAGCTAACCGCATCTCACAGGTTGTACCTTAAATACCACAGATTAAATGGTAATAGGTACTGCGCCCAGTAATACCTATCGTATTATGTAGAGCATGCAGTATTATTTTGGTAATATGAGGACGTTCTGAATTCTTCGCATATATTTCTTTTTTGGAAAGGTGAAAAGTAAGTTGTAAAAATTAGTTTCTTCGCGAAATCCTTAGGCTTATGTAGCGAACCCCGCCAATCCTAATAGATTAAGAAACGGAATAACGCAAAGAGGAAGAAGGATTTCTTTTTAGGATAGATATATTCACCGATATCTGTATTCTGTTATAGTTTCGGCAGTAAATAAATTCCATGAAGATTTGATGATAAATCTATCTATCAATATCTTCATGCCAAGGTAGAGACGACCAAGCACCATACGACTCGGTTCTTTCCCACCTCACTCACTTCGTGCATGCATGAAAAGAACTATATATGTTAAACTTTTCACGTACACCCACCATTTTCTAGGGCTCCCGACATTACCTTTTGTTATATTTTTAGTTGTGATAGGTAAGTATTGGCCTGCGCCCTGTCGCTGACAGATCCGGGGCACCTCATCAAAGCGGCCGATGGCAATTCGCGAGGTTGTTTAGTGGGTATACCGTTGGGCAGCCAACGGGGAGTCCCACACTACCACCGGAGGCTACCCATGCACCGGTAGTGTGCGTAACGCATTTTTCGCAAAAAAAGGTAAGTATTGGCCTTCCTCTGTATATCTGTTGCGCTATTATTTCTAGATGTCCGAATCAATGGAGCATGCCCCTATTTATCTTAATACCCATACTGATATATGATATATAATGAACTAAAAAGTTATACTACTAAAAGTTATAAAAAAAAATGTTTACACTAGTATTTATTAAATCAGGCGCCAGCATCGATTTTGTATTCAATTTTTTTCCATCTTATTAATACAAAAGAGGGCGAATGAGCATGTGAATCACCTGATGGTAAGCTATGGCAATCATTTATAAATGCCAGCAATATCAAAGAGACATGTTAGCATTTTATGGAGACAATGACTCGTTTCTTGAAAGCATGTATGTATTTTTTTTTCCTAGCCTTATCCCATTTCCTAACCCATTAGGATTTTAGGATAATCGTGGTTCGCCACCTAAACGTAAGAATTCGGCGAAGATATTGATTTTAACATGGAGTGACCACGAGTCAGACCTCCACAACCCAGATGGATTACCAGACCTTTCTTAGTTTGTGACACGTCTATCAAAATATAATTTTAGGACGTGCTGGTTACCTCACGATTTTTTCCTTCACCGCCGAGTAAATGATAATTACAAATGCGAAGATAGTATATACGTAGTTCTATGCCCTCATCGGATTTCGGACAAGGGACCAGGCAGTAAACAGGCTGATTACGTACCTATATGTGTTGGTACGTACTAAATGATATAAAATGACATATTGTAATATATTTATTTTTATACAATGTCGGGAAGCATCCAAGCATACGGTCCACCTGATATATAGTGATTACCGTAGCCTATGAACGCTGGAAATATATTAAGCATTACTCGAGATACTTCCCCAGACAGGCAGCTTTGATGCACGTTATCTATGTTAAAAATACCCAGACCAAGAGATGTTCATATTCCCACAAATGTTTGTTCTGCGTGGGAATCAAAACCACGAGCGTTGGTGTCAAAGTCCCGTTATTAACCGCGGCGCCTTTTTTGAAGATAAGTAAGAATGGTAGATTTGAATCCATTTTATGGCCAGTACCCTCTCGCCCTATACACGGTTTCCACTTTGGGACTGGCTTATTTCCCAACATATTTTTTTCTCAAGTGATCAGCCTCTTTCAGGTGATTTTGAGGACTATGTTATGTGATGAATTTAATAATCTCTCTCCATTACTCGTCGTATAACATTCAACCCGTGGACCAACCCAACGATAAGAATTCATGTCTCTTCACCTACATTTAATAATGAAAACTCGACTAAAAATTATTTCCATTCCGCCGTATAGAAGACAGAAAGTGCTACATTATCGTCTTTGTCTTCTGAAGTTTGTGCTGCTACCTAATAAAACACACAGCAGTACTCAACGTCATCAAAATTTAGCTCAAAAAGTAAAAAGCGAGTGTGAGTAATCACGATATACATTTTTTTATTAAATAAGAATAAAATCTTGCCAACCATTTTACAAGATAATGGCGTAACCCATAAAGGTTTACCGTAATATTATTAAATTTAATAAAATTGTTCACTTTTCCAATTTGTTTCAAGTGAAGCCTGCCGCTAATTCTCTAACGTGGTTTGTGATGGATCTGCTTCCACAGTCACCTTTAATCCTTCGTTGTCAACTAGGGTCTCCAACCGTCGACGGGGTTTGTTCGGTAAATCAAGATTTCTAGAACGAAAACGTTGCATCCAGAAACGTACCGTGTTTTCTTTTACAGTAGTTTCCTCATACACATCATTTCCTTTGAGCTGTTTCTACCAGCGTCGTTGCCACGCTGGAACTCGTATTAGTAAATAACGAGATATTTTAAGTTTTGTGAACAGACCGATGTCAAAGAAAAAACAAATGGCGTAAAAGCAAATGAATCACTAAATTCGAACACACAAATTTAGGCTTGTGTACCTACACAAGCCTAAATTTGAAATAAATATGAATTTGGAATTCCTAACGAAAAGTCAGATATTTGAGATCAAAGTGGCCCAGTTTGACAAAACGCCAATTTCATGTGTAAGGACCTAATATTACATTCTATATAAACAGAAACCATAACTAACTTCAATCTCTTACCGTGATCATCATAGGGGTGAATGTCCGCTTGTCGCCATCGTGATCAAAACAACCAACCATATTCACGCACACAAATTTTAATATTGCGCTGGCATCGAACCCGCCGCTCGAGTGAGTTAAAACACCCTCTAGTAACCACTCTGCTGCTGGGGAGCTAGCAAAAGTCATTTCAACTCGCATGGATAACACAAATTATTTTAATTTAACAATAAAACTCGCCTGAAATAACGAAATGTCCCTTACTATGTTAATGCGATATAACGACGTTATAGATGCGCATATGGCGGGGACGCGTGAGAACCGCGCGCCATAATTTTAGAAGCCAACCGCCCCAGGGAATCACTTTCATTTTCACTTACCGCCACCGACTGCTCCATAACCATTAAATTCCCTGTTTACTGCTCCTCGCTCATCCAATAGCCCCGCCTCTACTTAACTTATTCACAGAGCAAACTAAACAGTAAACAGAACCCATCTTCCCTAAACAGCCCAGAGCAGGTATTTTATATTGCCTACAGAGCAAATTTTAAGCTTGATGTAAATTAAATATTGAGAGTCAGGCTTGGGAATGAAGTACGGCGCTTTTCGTTTTCCATGCTCCAATTTTTATTTGTTTTATGCTATAAAGGTACAGTCATATAACCCATATAATTAATTTAGGTAATTAAAAGGTTAACGGCTTGTCGCACCGTTTGCGGTTAAGTGTTATTAGGATACGGGTAATAGTCGTACAGTTTTGAAAAATTTGCTAGCACAAGATTGTTAGGTTAATCATAAATTAATTAGTGTTAATTCTATTTAGATTTTGACGAGCTCGGCGGCGCAGTGTTAAAACGCGCTGTTACCTTACTTTGACACCAACTCTCGAGGGTTCGATTCCCACACAGGGCAAACATTTGTGTACATGAACCTGTTTGTTTTCCTTGGTACCTGGGTATTTTTAAGAGGGGTAGGGAGCATCGAACCTCATCTGGAGAAGTACCTCCAGCTCACAGAAAACCGCAGCCAAACAACAACTCCCTGGAGGGTTGTTGTATTCCGGTGTGCAAGTGAGGTCACAAAGAGCTCCTAAAGAGTCGCTGTGCTAGCAGCAGAGGTGCGACCAAGCGAGTGATACTTAATGTTTTGAATGTTAATAGGCAACGGTAACCGCTTTCCATCAGGTAGGCCGTCTGCTTGTATGCCTCCCGACGTTGTATACAAAAAAATAGACAAGGAAATACTCGTAGTAATAACTGTCTGAAGTGTTTTCTACTTAACATTTTTTTGGATATAATTTTAACCATCAAAGAAATTAGTACCTTTTCAATTACCTAATTAATAATATTTATCTTTTATTATTTTATACACAAATATTATTAATTAGGTTATCTGTGACAGAATGGAGTCACCAAACAACGTCATAACGCTTCACTAAATATTAATTTAAAATCACCGAGAAAACCCTAATTTAATTATTTGATGAATGACATTACATTTATCAAATAATTAAATTAGTGATCATGATAAAAGGGCTGTTATATAGTTAATAGATTTCTGATAATTCAAGCGTTATTTTGTGAAAGTCAAATTTACTGGCAGTTTGATCGACATTACCTACTTACTAAGTATTTTGTTGGCTTTCGTCACCATTCTTATATTCGATTTTCTGGCCAGAAAAGCACAAAGTAGTTTAGATCAAATTGCCTTTCGAAAGTTTGGGTTTTATAACCAAATATTTTTTTTCATATTTTGTTATTTTTTTGTATATTATTTGTTTAAAGAAGCAATTTTTGTACACATAAAAATATATTTTGGGTACTCGGAAACGGCTTTAGAGATGTGCATCAAATTTTTCTTTTAGATAAGGTTTTGCATTTTCAGTTTATCTATGTGGTGGGGGCATGCGGTTTCTGTTCCAGCGGCGGACGACTGCAGCAGCCGAGGCAGAGACTACCGGAGCAGCCATGGCAGTGTCGGCATGTTGCATTTACTAACAGTAGTGGGTGGGTGCCGGCCGGCGCTAGGCCGCATGAACTAATTGGTGGTGGAAGCACACAAAGCAGGTTAGATCAAATTGCATATCTAATATCTGTCCATGTGTATTTGTTTATTATCTTTTCATGAGTAAACTACTGTACAGACCATAGATTACGGCGGTAATGAGATTCCCGCACGAGCCAAATTTATTTTATACAACGTTGGAGAGTAAATAAGCATACGGCATAAGTGATGTGAAGTAACCGTAGACTATGAACACTTGCAAATCCGAAAGTATGTAATGAAGCAACGCAGTAACTGCTCAGGAGCTACTATGAAAAAGGAGTACCTATCGCTCGCGCGTGTCCACTCCTCCTGATAGCACAGCGATCTTTCTGGAATTTACCGTCAATCTTACTCACTCGCAGGAACACAACAACGAGTTGTTATTTGACTGCGGTTTTCTCTGAAGTATAGGTGTTTCTTGGTATTTT
The DNA here is from genome assembly GCA_947507595.1 of Pyralis farinalis. Lineage (NCBI taxonomy): Eukaryota > Metazoa > Arthropoda > Insecta > Lepidoptera > Pyralidae > Pyralis > Pyralis farinalis. Next base: position 8,239,878 of record OX382271.1, on the reverse strand, counting down.
TGTTGAAGTGTCTAGCTACTTTGATGCGTCCTATCTTCCATCGTTATAACCTTGTTTGATAATTAGCAGAGTAGAAATGCTCACTTGACGTTTACTCTTTTTCTTTGTACAACGTTGGGGGGCATACAAGCACACTGCCCACCTGATGAAAGCGGGTACCGTAACTTATCGCTCGCAATGCATCAAGTATAACTCGCGCGATGCCACATCTGCTACTGGCATAGCAACTCCTAAGGAGCTTACTGATGACCTCACTAACACCGGTATACAACAACCCTCCACGGAGTTATTATTTGACTGTGGATTTCTGTGAGGTTTACGGTACTTCCTCAGACCTCTAATTATTTACTTACCTAACTCTAAAAATGATAATCAGTTATTTACACCCACAAAATTGCAAAATGTATGTATATATATATATATGTATGTATATCTTCACGCTAAGTCCCTGGCGGGATAGGCAGAGAGAACCGAGCGCCATAAGACGCGGTTGCAAAATGTTGTTACTAATATAGCTTCGTAGGTTCTCGAATTCACATTTTTGTACATGTGACCATAATAAATATACTCTCACGATCGTACAACGGCCGGAAAAGATACTATTTTGAATAAGCCTTAATATTTTTGGTAATTTCGTCTCTTGTGACTCGAATACATATAAAACGGTATTCTTATCTCATCCCAAATATCGGGCACGTACCAAACTCATAATTTCACGATGAAGTACTGCATGGGTCTGGGCTGGCCTTTTGCAGGGAGCGAGTGGTGATTCAACGTTACGATTGCGCCCTGCCACAGCGAAGAGGCAGTTTCCTCTGCGGAATGTATGACTCTAACGCGGAAAATCTTTGAACTGGGCCATAGTGGAGAGATGTAAGCAGTAGGATAACTTGAAAAAACATTTGATATCTTTCTTATTGCAGATTCGCGCCACTACATTATTCTAGAGACGTTAAGAGGAGTAGCAATAGCTGGCAGTGATAGCTATAAAGATAAAGAACCTCTCTATTGATCAACTGGTCCCCAATTTGAATCCTATCCTACCACTAAATTCGTGTTTTCGGATTTATGTACATATTTGTAGTTATCGCTTGCTCGGGCGGTGAAGGAAAACATTGCGAGGAAACCCGCACGTCTAAGAAATTATATTTCGAACTACCAGTGGGATATGAGAAAATCTTTTTGAATTTGATAGACCAATTCTTGAGGATGGTTATAAGCTATGCAACATCACTACACGACCCTTATATATCGGGAAAAAGAAAGAAAGTAAGAAAAAGTGTTTTCCACGGGATATGCGCGGATGAAATTGCGGTCTGCAGTTAGTATACTGTAAAACAACCAATAGGCTGATATGATTAAAAAAGTTAAACAGCTTCTTTCCTAATAGATTCCCCTTTTAAAGAAATGAAAAGAGTGCGCCAGTTGATATACTGCTTATGTCTCTCTCAACTGTGACGAAGTCATTTAACACATATTGTACTCTGTGTGAAATTAAGTTTCTCTCTTATTTCGAGCATTTAGGCCATAGGCTCTCAAACTTTTTTCCCCAATTTCAACAATTTCGATCCAGCGCTTTCGAAATTTTAATGCAGTTATTTCTCACCACCTAATGACGTATCACACACTCACTACCACTTTTGAGGCAACAATTGTGTTGCTGCGCTTTTATTTAAAGTGTTGAATACTAATACCAGCTATTAGATACTATGATTATTACGAATTTAGTCCCGCCGTATGTACGTTATACCTTCACTATCACATAGGGTCACAATTCCAACCCCATTAACTGCTCTGTCTCTTTGCACATTTTTTCCTATTACATTAAGCGAGGAACTCTTGTATATGTAAATACATGATAAAGATAAGATAAAAGATAAGATAAAAATTCTTTATTTGCCATTGGGCCCTCGCGGGCACTTAGACATGTCTTACAGGTTTTGAAATATAATCTTATTTAATTCTCTTTTTACTTTTTTCCTTTTTTTATCTACTACTAGCATTTCGGAAATGACCATTGGCTAAGAAGAAATGCCGAAAGAAACTTGCCAATATAGGTCTCTTTTAAAATTGTCAATTAGATATTACAAAAACAAAAAATACATAAGCATATTGGTACAATAATGATGTCAAATGGTAAAATTAAAGATTATTAACTTATACTTAATCTTTTTTGAATACATTGTCAGGAAAGGACAGAACTGTTTCAGGCAACTTATTATAAAATCGAATACAATTTACAAGAAAAGATCTACCAGTCCTAGCAAGCCGATGTACCGGCATACACAACTTATTTCTACTTCTAAGTCTTTCACTGAAGTTTGAAAACGACTTTAAATTTTTACGGGCATACATTATGTTTTCATAAATATATTGAGAAGTAACAGTAAGGATATTTATTTCTTTGAACAGTTCCCTGAGGGATTCTCTGGAGCCCATGTTATAAATAGAGCGAATGGCTCTTTTTTGTAAGATAAAAATTGTCTCAATGTCAGCCGCCGTTCCCCACAACAGTATACCATACGACATAATGCTGTGAAAGTAGCTGAAATAGACTAAGCGCGCAGTAGCCACATCCGTCAATTGCCTGATTCTCCTAACTGCATATGCAGCAGAGCTGAGCTTACCGGCTAGTTTATTTATGTGGGGGCCCCATTGTAATTTGGAGTCTACTGTAATTCCAAGAAACACAGTGTTATTAACATATTCTAATTTATTATTCCCAATGAGAACTTCTGTATTGACAGAACTCACATTGGGAAGACTAAATTTGATGCATTTGGTTTTAGCTGAGTTTAGCAACAGATTATTACATGTGAACCAGTTAAAATAGCAGACACAACACCATTTACCTTGTCAATATTTTCACAACGGCGGGCCACATTAAAAATTAAAGAGGTATCATGGCAAATAGTACTATATCTGCCATTTTCGGCACCATGTAGGGCAGATCACTTGCATATACTAAAAATAAAAATGGACCCAAAATAGAACCCTGGGGCACCCCGATATTAACATTATGGCCTTCAGATTTAACCCCATTTATGTCAACTGTCTGCACTCTGTTGTTTAAATATATAGTTTAAATAATTATGGAGGAACTAACCAACGGAAAGCCAATGAGACCGATATTACGTAGTAACTCAATTTACCGCTACGGGTCGGCAAAATAGAAGGTCAGCTCTTACTGGCTAGTTCACAGTTGTATTCTTATTGACAACATCGCGGCACCTATCAGCTTATTGGTTAAAACCACAGAATAGGTAAAAGAGTTTAAAACATTCTCCCATTGGTCAGTAGGCTGATAATAGTGAACGCGTGGTGCCTTCATACGCAGTTAACGTCATCGGTAGGCATACAAGCATACGGCCCACCTGATGTAAAGCGAGTACCGTGGCCTACGCTTGTGGCTTATTAAGTATCACTCGCACGATGCCTCCTCTGCTGCTTACACAGCAACTCCTTGGGAGCTTAACTCGTGACCTCATTCGCACGCAGGTACACTACAACCCTCTAGGGAGTTGTTATTTTGCTGCGGTTTTCTTAAATTAAATTTTGAACAGGGATTATCTGAAACGGCACGAGCTAGATGACAGAAAGCGCGAACGGGCGAAGCCGCAGCTAGAATCTAATACTTACTTCTTCTTCTTCTTAGCGTTATCCCGTTTCCTAATCCACTAGGATTGGCGGGTCCGCTACCTAAGCCTAAGGATTTGACGAAGATACTGATTTGTACATGGAGCGACTGTCGTCAGACCTCCGCAACCCAGAGGGAAAACCAGATCATTCTTAGGTAAAGTCACACGTCTTTCAAAATATAATTTCTTGGACGTGGGGGTTTCCTCACCAAGTTTTCCTTTACCGCCGAGCAAGTGATAATTACAAATATGTACATAAATGTGAAAACACGAATTTATTGGTATGCCAGGCTTCGAACCGAGGACCTGTTGTTCAGAAGGCCGGTTCTATATCTACTGGGATATTACTCCTCTAAATCGAGTACCTACTACATATAGAGACTAAATATTTGAATCTAAAGTTGATATAATGTGGCTGTATATGGTTTGCTTGAGACCACTTCGAAGTTTTAATTAAATTGCAAATTGTAATTTTAATAATACCTTGACGGAGTCGTATTAAATGTAATCCAAGAAGTTTCTGAAGTATACTAACTTTCATGACCTTACATTCTCACGCTAACGGTACGATAACTTCCATACAAAAGTTGACATCACACATCCTTGCGTCAGTCGGGATTAAAATTTAATTACATTTTAGTGTCACATATGTGTCACCAATCTTTTCTCTATCCTATATGACAGTGCTTCACCCGGCTTATTCAAAAATCAAATTTCAGTATCTTTTTTCAATTCATTGTAATAACGTATATACTGCTCTTTACAGATAGTCTTATCATTCTTTTACAATTACAATCATATGGTCCACCTCATGTAAAGCGGCTTAACCTAGCCTATGAACGCTTGCATCACATTAAGTTTCACTCCAGCGATGCCACTTCTACTGCTAACACATCTACTCCTTAGGAGCTTACTGGTGACCTTGCAAGCTCGTAAGAATACCACGGAGAGTCGTTATTTGTCTGCGGAATCTTACGACATAGAGGTCCTTCCTCAGACGGGCTGCTTTGCTGCGCCCTACCTCTCTTAAAACGCCCAATCCAAGTCAAACACACATTTTCCTGCACGCCAAATGTATTCTCTCATGATAGGTATTCTGCTGTCTTCTATGGAATTCTCATGAAATATAAATTCTCGTTCGTTGGTGCAGTAATAAATATACTCGTAGCAAGCCAACTCAATTAAATTACATCTATTCGCTGACTTAAAATAACTAAAATTTTTATGCGTATGTATCTTCAGTCTTATTTATCTCTCTTAAATTACGGGCGTTAACTCGTTGATAGGCGTACAGGCAGGCATATGATACAGGCAGGGATAAGAATCCAATGCGTATAGGTCCCTTCGAAAAAAAATAATGTAATGTATTATAACCGCTGTGACTTGGTCCAGGGGGATATCAATGGGACAATACACCCATGAACAGGTCACAAAAGGTATTGCGAATATGTCGATAATTTTTGGGCTATTGAAATGAGATCTGGAGGGATTGTTAGTACTGGGCGATTACAGAAGAGGGACGGACACCCGCCATAACTATCATATCTGATGTTACTTCCGACAGGCGGTGGTTCGCCACTCTCTGGATGAACCCCCGAAATTACAGAGAAAGCCGGGGGCAACGCCGATATGAGTGGCAAGGGTATCGATAGGTGTGCTGCGCTTTCTCCAAGGTTACTTGCGGCGTTATGCCTTTTATCTGTAACAGAAGAGGGACGGACGCATGATATAACTATCATATCTGATGTTATGTATATCACATGTTAAATTCTGTTTATTCGACTTTGGAATGCACTGTCAATCGATATCTGGAGAGTAACTATGGAAACTAGTTCCGACCAATCGGAATTGGAATTGTACGCTTAAATAACGTCAGCAGTACCAGATTGATTTAATATCGGCGTTCGTTTGCTTAATTTGACACTTCTAATGAGATTCAATCGCACCATGCCAAAATCATGGACATGGACACAATTACTAAATATTACAATTTGATTTGTAATTTTGTCTACGACGAATTCGGTGGAGTAGAGGTAAAGGTAAAGCTACTTTAACATCAACGTTTGATGGTTCGATTACCACACATGATATTCATTTTTGTTCATGAACAAGTCTGTTCGTCTTGGTCTGGATATTTTTATGACAGGTTGGGAAAGTCTGGGAAAGTACCTGTGGACAAAATCTATTTCAGCGCTCTCTGTCTCAATGATTTGTAACGTTGTACTGCCTACTTTTCATTTTGACATTATATTAAAAGTCTCATGGTATTGCCAAATAAAAATGTATAATAATTATGTGTACTTTACATCTGTCACGACGTCCGTCACGAAGTACAAATACTATATCGCGCGACAAGAGTTTATAGGCTACGGCGCTCGCTTTATATCAGGTTGGCCGTATATGCCTCCCCACATAGTATAAAAGAAACGCGCTTATCTCTTGAACTACCAGCAGGGATTGAAAAAGTTGAATTAAATTTGCCCAATTCTTGAACACGGTTATAGTTTATTCACGTTACTATTCTTAGTAGCCGATCAAAAACTAAGACATGAAAGTAAGAAATAGAAATACTCGCGGACTAATTCACGGCCTATTAGTATGTTAATATATACATTTTAATAAACAAAGAATCAAAAATAGATGCTTTGATGAAAACAGACACGCCTTTTGTTTATCTTGTCGTTTTATTAATTACGGACCTTGTTTACTGTTTCAATAAGGCAGGTCTTTAAATAAGCTTCGCACGACTGAACTTTTAGCACTTTAATTCGTTTAACTCGGAGTAGGGAGTAAATTGCCGTCCTCACAAATTTGTCCCTTCGATGTACGAGTACAAACAACTGATTATCCAGTCGCCTACAAAATGTTGCTGGGCGAAAGGGGCCGTATGCGCACTGTAGATGTGATGGTTATTCTGTCTGTTTGTTATCTTTTCAGGACGACAACGCAGGCCATACTGAGGAGTGAAGCAAGGTTCGTTTAGCTTCATTCATGTCGCTACCACGTCTTTTCATACTTGAGTTCACGTCGCTAGATACGGAATTAAATCATGCCAAAACGGTGCGAAGTTGCGATAATTTGGAATAATACTTAATTATTATAGTCTGAAAGAGACATGTCGGACATGTAAAAATAATGCCTTCTGAAAGAATGACGAAACAAACAAACAATGGACGCCTAGGAAGGCCAAGACTCACCTAACATGACCAAATTAGTATTGATTTATCAGTGGGTGAAATCAGGAACATATTTAACAGATTGAACTTATAAGGTCTAGTCGGCCATTTTTTCAAATCCATCTTGTAGTTCCAAAAATTAGCGCCTTCAAACAAACGAAGAAACTTCTGATTTATATTTCAGTCAAGATAGGTATGTAAATGTGAAGTCATAATTAGCCTCCACTTCAAGCTATACTAGAAATCATATTACTTTAAGCATGAGAAGAGCAATGAATGTTAAAGAAGCGAATGAGGTGTGTAAGTATCAAGTCATGAGGCGCTCGGTTCTCTCTACCTTATAGATAGATAGATATTATCTCAATGGAAGTCTAACACTGCAAGAAACATCTACGTACTTTATTTATGACAACCAACGATTTAAGCGAAAAAGTATGTCGTAGGAAGCCGAGAGTCGTCGCTTCCGGTTACTACTCACTGTTATAACGGCTTTTACTTTGTGCTTTCAAAAAAATATTTAAGTTTTGGTTAAAATAAAAGCAGGTAAAATATTTAGGTAGTTTACAGTCTTAGGCATTATTTTGAGAAAAGTAAACTACTTTGTGTGCTAACTCAGAACTGGCCTCGGTCAACACCCATCCACTACTACTGGTAACATGCCATCGCTGTGGATACCATGCCATGCCACGGATACTTTAGTCGTCTCTGCTCTGGCTGTTGCGGTCGTGTCTGTGATTGCCAACCTTCTGGAACAGGAACCGAATGCAACCGCCACCGTTGCTGCCCTGACTACTCTGGACATCTCTGCGATACCTCTTTACTAGTACATTATTGTCAATGAAAACTTCTGTATTGGCAGAAGGCACATTTGGTAGACTAAATTTTATACATTTAGTAGTTTTAGTTGAGTTTAATCAAAGATTATTGCATGTGAGCAAATTTAGAATGGCAGATAGAACTCTATTTACATTGTCAATATTTTCGCACCGGCGAGTAACATTAAAAATTAAAGAAGTATCATCAGCAAACAGTAGCATATCCGCCATTTTCTGTACCATGTAGGGCAGCTGCCCTGGCTACTCTGGACGTTTGTGCGGCACCTCTTTCCCCTCTCCACTTGGCATCCTCAGAGGCTGTAGATGTTAGTCGTTAGAATTTGGTATTATGGTATTCTAGTTCGTATGAAGTAATTAATAACTAACATAATGTAAATTGTAATTCAGTCTATCTATGGATAGGTTTGTCTATCTCGAGTCTCTCCGTGCTTCGGAGGACACGTTAAGCCGTCGCTCCCGGCTGTTGTCGATAGATGACAGTCGTGAAACTAATTCAGTGACCCTCGTGCGGCTTGAAAACACTGGTTTCCGCCGCATTTGAGCAGCATGGTGGAGTATGCTCTAAACCCCTTCGGTTGAAGGGAGACCCGTATCCCTGCAGTGGGATGAGTAAGGGTTGATGTAATGTGAATGTAATTTGGATCAGATTGCCTCGAAAACCTTTAGATTTCACACCGCTGATATTAACAGTTTGCAGTCTATCATTTAAATATGGTATAGCCTCGTCTATACCCATAGTTTTTTGGTCTGTGTGGTAAAGTTTTACGGTCGACGCAATCAGAAGCTAAGCAGAGATCACAAAAACTCCGCGTGTCTTATGATCCCTCTCCTTCTATTAAGCATTTAAATGTATTGGATTGAACTCCCTGACGAGGTTTTCGTAAGGAACTACAGCTCAAGGTTTTCGAAAAAGGCTTGAAGAATTTTTTACTAGATCAGCAACGCACGAGTAAAACACCTGGTGTTGCACATATCCATAGGCTGTGGTAACTGTTTACCATTAGGCACGTCGTATACTTATTTGATACCTTAGTACTATAAAAAAGTTATGACGTGCTTAAGAGCAATAATTACATCAGATGTGCATTTATCGGTAATATTCCTACTCTCGATAAGATCTCTCTCAGCCTCAGTCGAGACATCCACATCATGATCATCACATACTGAGATCAAGTAAGTGGCTCAAATACTTTTTTTCTTGTGCTCATTTAATTAACATTAACGAGATTGGAATATTGTATCACTATGCTAATAACCTACGGGTGGAGGGCTGGTGTCCTAAAATACAGGTTTGCTTAGGCACCACCCTCCCATAACTATAAACTAAGAAATTTTCTCCTATAATATTCTGTTACTTGTACTATTTATGGAAGAAATAAATATTTATTATTATTGTACATTTATTTAATTATTCCGCTATTAATTACATATTTAAATATACGATTATAAAATAACACATTTAAAAATATAACTGCCATCGCCAATGGGACATAGGTTCAGCTATGACGAGACCGCAGTAGAAGAACGATTCTCTGGACAGCGAGAAAGCTTCAGATTAGTTACTGCATTAGCAGGAATGATATCGCGCTAGCGTTTATTGCAAACATTCGCCAATTGCAGTAACTGCTTCATATCAGGCGATCTATGCTTTTTTATACTACACTAGCCGAACCCCGCGATTTCGCCCGCGGGAATCCCGGTATCCCGTAAGAACCGCTTTTCTACTTTATTTTTTTCTTTAGCTTTTAAGAATTCCTCACGAATTGGTCTATCAAAATCAAAAATATTTTTTTTAATCCGACTGGTACTTCCAGAGTTTATTAGCTATTTCAAGAAGTTACGCTTGTGTGGTGTCACCCTCGCTGTTGCTAAGTTTACCGTTTACTATCAGTTGTACCGTTTGCTATAAAAAAGCTAAGGTAATCTAACTTAAATTCATTGTTTGACATCAGATTGGAAGTAAAAATAATTAAGTAGGTATAACTTCCTAGAGCGTTAATAAGATTAAAATTACCTTCGCGCTCCCGTGAGCTCGTGGCATCCATCATGTTCATTAAGATCTCTTTAACGTCGCCTAATTATCTCCACGGCTCGGAAATTCCCCGGAGCTCACACGATTTGGTAAATAATGTCATATTCAATCATTTTTATTTATCGTGGAGCTCGGAGTGAGTCTTGCGTCTGCCAGTCTAATCAAATACGCAAGTTAAGCAGCGTAGACTATAGCCTGTCGATGAATGAATATAACCTGTATAATTCCACACCCAAAAACTAAATATTCTGTATTTTATAGTGACAGGTTGTTAATATAGACAGATTCTCCCTAACATTTGTGGCAAATTTAAAGAAATTCATCGACAGGCTATATAGTCTATATAGCCTGTCGATGAATGAATATAACCTGTTTAATTCCACACCCAAAAACTAAATATTCTGTATTTTATAGTGACAGGTTGTTAGTGTAGACAGATTCTACCTAACATTTGTCGTAAATTTAAGGAAACACTAAGAATTAAAGACTTTCCAAATTGTTCAAAATGTGAAAATTTTCGCTTATTTTAATACTACACGTTTAAGTCTGTTTTACCTTTACTGTACAAGACAAGAATATAACTAGTTTGGTCATAAATACTGTTATATAGAAGCTTTATTTTTTTCAACTGTTTAATTATTTTGAATTTGGAACGCGTTTATTATATTAAAAACTTTTCGATTTTCCGCCGTTTTACATATTTTTTTGTGTTTATTATCAAATTACAATATGGGAGGAGGTGTTAAAGAAAATAGGATTACAGTGATTGCCTTGCAAAAAGTGGGTATGAAAATTTTTTGGTGTTTTTATAGATAATGGTACCGAACCCTTAAGTGCGCGAGTCCGACGCGCACTTGGCCGGTATTTTATTTTTTGCTGAGTCTTCCATAAATACGTACATGTAAGTTTTAATAAGATTACATTTTTTCATAAAAAAAAAAAAAATTCAGTTGTAATAGAACTTATGGCCGGACTAGGTATATAAAAAAGAACTTGACATTAGTAAAATAATATTTAACAGTAAAGTATAAAATTAACAACCAACCTTTATTTAGATAGATCATTATATGCAAACTTAAATTTGTAGAATATAAAATTTAAGGAAACTTAGAATGTAATGATTTTTTAATATTTCAAATAGAATTTTGGGGTTAGAGAAAAACGTTTAAAAGTTTTTTTTTTTCAACGCTAATAAAGACCATTTCAAACTACATATGCCCGGTAATTTACAATTTACTTCTCGCCCTTTGTAACAAAAAAAAACAATCTCCCATATAAAAGACCCATCGAAATCGGTTCAAATATTTATAATTACAAGTTCTAAACAATGACATCTTTATCAAATACTGATACACCTAAGGCACAGTTTTCACAAATAATATTCTGATACGCAAACATAAGCAGGCTATTGCTCGGTATTTCAGGCTGAACTTCGTGCTATACGCAAAGCACGTGAGTGGTTATTGCAGAATAATGGTTCCTTATATATTATCAATTAGCAAGCAAGATGAGTTCCTCATGGAACCATCGAATCCCAATAGCCGAAACGATCTGGCGGTAGCCACTCACAAACCCTTTTTTTTTGTGACGCGGGGTAAAATGCGTTACGCACACCACCGGTGCCTGGGTGGCCTCCGGTGATAGTGTAGGACTCCCCGTCGGTTACCCGACGGTATACCCACTAAACAGCCCCGCGAATTGCCATCGGCCGCGTTGGTGTGGTGCCCCGGATCTGTCAGCAACAGGGCACAGCCACTCACAAACTCTACACCTAGCTCGAATAGCAGGCATTAACGTTCGGTTCTTGTGGGTCAAATCCAACATAGGAATCCATGGCAATGAAGCCGCTGTTGCAGCTGAAAAGTCTGCTGCCCTATTATATAGCTCCGGATTTTGGCAAAATACCTATAAGCAGTGGCAAACTATTCCATCAGAAGATAGCAGAGACAGCCGCAAAGTCTCTATATGAAGAACTAGAAAACTGCTTACACGCGAAAATACTTTTTCCGAACTATCAAGTGCTAACAGACTTTGTTAACGCCATACAACTCCGTTTTGCAATAACCCAATTCTAAGTAACCACGGATACCACAAACAATACCTTCACCGCTTCAAAACTCCCGACGACGATTTATGTCCCACACAAACAATTGACCACCTAATTCAAACTTACCCTAGATACTCAACAACCAGACTAGACTATGAAATAATATTTCAACGTTGATCCATACAATTTACAGAATCTCATCAAGAAAGAATCTACTATTAGTTCCTACTTAAAACACATTCATATCATAATAAGCAATTTAAAAGAATTCAACAATATATGACATACTAAACTACTCTACTACTCTGCGCCATCAATAAGCAACCCATTGGCCTATTTAAAAAAATTTAGACATCTGGTTTACCCACTGGATTGTCGAGGTCAGACGGCAATCGCTCTATGTAAATATCAGTATCTATGCCTGATATATCTTAGGGTTGGGTAGCGGACCCCGCCAATCCTAGTGGATTAGGAAACGGTGTAATGCTAAGAAGAAGAAGATTAAAGATTTTCTATACAACGTCGAGAAATATTTAAATTCCAACTGATATAATGTGGTTCCGGAGCCCATGAACATTTTCAATACATAGCACAACATAGCAACTTCTTCAAAGATTATCATTCGCAAACAAAATGAAAGTACCGAACCAACATTTTATCTTATGAAGTTGGTTGTCAGCAAGGTAATCCCGTCTAGCCGACAATCTTTATTCTAGCCATTAATCATATTATTCAAAATTTTAAATCCAAATTTAATACGTGGTACTTGGACAACGGGACTTTAGCAAACGACGTAGACATAGTGCTCTCTGACCTGTTTTTGAAATTTCAATTTATTTCCATGTTGAATATACGAGTACAGTTAACATTTATCAAAATTTCGTTCTAGGCTGATCTAAAATTAAATTATGGTAAATTTGAACTGTATATTCAAAATGGAAATAAAAACGTCTACAAAATTATTCAAAACGTTGTTAATAAAACATCCCTCTGCCTCCTAGGATTTTCCATAAAGTATTTCCGGAACGTCTATTGGAAATTAATTCCTATTCAGCTCTTTTCATTTTAAAATTTTGTATTTTCATTTCATAACTCTTTTTCAGACCTACTTTGTTTCTAACATCGTCATTACGAATACGGTCGACGTCACAAATGTTGCGTAGCGCTCACATTTCGACTGTGTTTATCCTACTTTCATGCTCTCTTTGCCATATCCAGCTCTCGCTTCTGTAAATAAGCATTGGGACCAGCACTGCATTGCGTATAGCGAGCTGTGCCTTCTGGCTCTAGTTTTTACTGCCAAGAAGTTTTCCTAACGCTCCATTCACACTATTTCCAGTAGTTATACGTCTTTCGACATCAGCGTTGTACTTTCCATACCTGCTGCTGAAAGCGCTTCTAAGATAAATATTTTCACCCACTTGTTCCAACATTTCATCTAAATCGTAATCATTATATAGGTTCTAGTTTCTTCTCTTTCAAATACCATTTCCTTTATTTTCTTCGCATTCAATAGTAAGCCTTTCTCCATACAACCGTCTTTCAATATTGTGACCAGTGTTTGTAAATCGAATGGTATTTCTGCTAATAACACGGCATTGTCTGCATAAAGTAGATAGATCACCCAAGCGTAAAAAGCTTTCTCTTAGGTAAAATCCTCAGAGAATTCCCTTTAAACTATGAGACATTTGGACTGGCAGATCAAAGAAATGCTTGATCCATTGTCTGCCCGGGCTAAAATTTTCCATCTTAACACGGAAAAGAGTTGGGACGATGCCATCTGCATAATTCAATTTAACGATTTATTCCATCGACTTTCAGACTTTGAGCAAGCGAAACTGAGGACGGCAGAGTGTAAGGATGCTGACCACTTGCTACAAGCCTACCGTCGCCTAAAACGGACACATTCCTCGACACTGACACCCTTAGGCTGGCTGTCTGTCTGCGACTGGAAGTCCCAATATGTACTCCAAGTGTCTCTGCGGCAGTGCAGGTCGTTTCTTCCATCCTGCTGCACTCAACGACATCATCCGCTGGGCTCTCTCGCCTCTACCAACGTTCCAGCTATTCTTGAACCCAACGGAATAGCCAGGAACGATGTAAGCGACCCGACGGAATTTTGTTGATTCCATGGAAGGTGGGTAGGGCTTTAGTATGGGACGAAGACGTTGACACATTGGCCTCTTCCCACCTCCATTCTATTGCCTCTACGTTACTTGATAGCGGTGCGGCTGAGGCGGCCAAACTTTTAAAATTAAATAAATACATTGACTCCGACTACAACTTTGTTGCTTTCAAAGTAATGACCCTTGGTCCGTGGGCGCCATATTTAGTTCTTGTTTTATTGTGTATTTATTTCATTGTAGTTTAGTTTTATTATCTGTTATTATAATCGCTAGTGAAATAAATATATTTAAACCTAAAAAAATTAATTAAGCGTAATTCGAACCACCACATCAACCCTTACTCATCCCACTGCAGGGATACTAGTCTCCCTTCAACCGAAGTGGTTTAGAGCATACTCCACCACGCTGCTGAAATGCGGATTAGCGGAGACCGGAGTTTTAAAGCCGCCTGTGGGCCACTGACTTAGCTTAATGACTTTCATCTATCGACAATAGCCGGTACCGAAGGCTTAACGTGCCATCTGAAGCATGGAGAAACTCGACATAGATAAACCCATCCATAGACAGGCTGCGGTCGAAGTTGCTTAACCTGCGTGTTCGGTTAGAATGGCACACACCACGACGCCATCGAGCTCTCGTCGTAATTCGAACGCATATACTTAATATGCGATTTGTTTTATTTTCAATATGCTAAACTTAAGTCCGGTATAAAGATGCAACTACTATTTTGAAATTTAAACGTTCTCCTTTCGGTTAAAGTTAAGATACGTATAGCTCTAACGATAGGCTATTTCGAATTAATTTTTGATATATGCAGTTCATTTGACATTTGACATATATGCAGTTCATTTCACATGTTCATTTGTAAACTAAATATTATCAAGTCACATTGTGATCGAAGCGCAATGTTTTGTTTGTTTTGATCTAAGCTATTGTGTGCTTCTATCATTAGTACATAAAATAGATCAAGTTGCGTGTAAATTTGACTTCCGCGAAAAAATCTTAAATCTATTTACTATAAGGTAATTTCTATGAGATAAACAATCATAATAAAATACTATCTTATAATTACACAGAAACTGTGGAAGCAGCGATAACCCAGTGAATAAAAAACCAGCCTGTTAACAGACTGATCCCTGTTTCGAATATTGGCGGGCATGTACCACTAAATGTGTGTTTTTGAATTTACACACATATTTGTAATTTCACATTTTCTCTTGCTCGGCAGTGAAGGAAGACACCGTGAGAAAATTGACAAATCCAAGAAATTTGATATTGTAAGACATGTTCCGTCCGGTTTTCTCTTCGCGTTTTGGAGGCCTGACCATCATTCCATGTCAAAATCAGTACATCATGGAATAACGCTTGAAACAAGAAAGAGAAATACTCAGAAAATATTTAAAATTTGATTATTGCGGCTTGTTATGATATCTCAACTACCATCACATGCGTTGAAATATTTGTCATGCAAATAAGTTCAGATGTATATACTTTTACTTAGAATTACCCACATAAATTACGTTATCTTCTGTTAACCTCACTTGTTATAAAATCTTCGACACAATAATGTCTAAATAACTCTGTGAAAGGAAATTTGGATATTACATGAAGTTCTAAGAATTTCAAGAGTTTTAATTGACTTCATTATGTCCGCCGAGGCATTAATTAAAGATGCTAATGAGATTTTATTTGATTTTACTTTTTGTCCTAATCTTGTCGCTTATAATATAGCTACTTAAGTGTAGACAGCCACGTTTGAAACAAGTGTCTACTTTGACGACTAAACTTCTATTCAGCGTTCAATCTTAAGCGTATTGTTAAAACTAAGTAATAAGTGGTAACAGTTTAAAACACAAATCAACAAATAAATAAAAGCCTGTGGTGCCCTCATAGAAGGGAGGGTTGGTGACGACTGTATTGGCCTGAACAAGCGAACCCCTCGCTCAGCTAAACGACACGCTCGAGGGTTTAAAAGACCCTGTCGTAATGAAGGTCTGACGGTCTGATGAATTATTCTATCTAAAAATCCTAATAGAGTAGGAAACAAGACAAGGCTAGAACGAACATGAGGAATTACTCCGGAACTATTTTTAAATTTGCTTGTTCTGAACTAAAATCTCATACGTACAAATGTTTGTATAATGGACTAACAAACGGTATAACCCTAGGAAGAAAACATTTTAACGAACCTGTCTAGACTCAGAGGTTCGCTTCCCACACTGCACAAACATTAGTGTGCACGAACATTTCTATTTGTCTTATTCTAGGTTTTAAAGAGAGGTAAGACGCATTAAAGCGTGCCGACTGGCGAAGTACCTTCACTTCACCGAAAACCGCAAACCGCCAAATTGCAACTGCCTGAAGGGTTGTTGAATACCTACGAATGTGGGGCTACCAATAAGCTCCGAAGGAGTTGCTATGTTAGCAATAGGTGTAGTAACGCGTGAGCGCTAATTTCTGCAATGCATCAGTGCATAAGCTACGGTAACCATTCTATATTAGGTAGGCCAGGCTCTATGGTTTACGGCTCCTAGATCCTTCTCCCAGATAATATACGTAATGAATTATTTATATAGAAGGAAATGATTGCGGACTGATAAATTTGTATTTACAAATACTATCGTATTGCCAAGACAATACAATAGAAACATAAAATAAGATCCTACCTAATAGAAAACAAAATAAACATAATATAAGAAAGCAAACATCAAGCAGTGTATTAAAATGTTCCTAGAGCAAATACGTAGGTAAAGTAAAAACAAGTTGGGTAAGGTTTATAAAAGAAACTTATACAAGGTAAGGAATCTAGACTACTATGGAATGTTTCCCCGTTTCTTCGTCAATTCCAGAACACTTCTATTACCATAGCCAAGTGTTTTTGTATATCAATCTAGTATTTTTTACTAATAACTATTTGTTATAACACATAACTTAAATAAATTTAAAACTCACGACCGAAAATTGTGACATTAAAGCGTAATAAGTATAATTGAACTAAGTACAAATAAAACTTACAATAATTTTAAACGTCCAACAAAATTAAAGAAATCATATTATAAATACATTTCTCCAAAAACAGTTAAACATACTTCTTATTAATGTAGTCCAATAAAAATATAAATAATAACACATCCACAAAAACAATTATATATAATTTTATTTTGTAAGATGCACACTATTTAACAACAAAGCTACTAGCACATACTACCTAATATATAAACTTCTCTAGAACCGCACAGTACCCAATCTGCGAGGATGAACTCCCCACATACGGTGAGCGGTTTTAAAAAGAAGCTGTTGGCATGATAACAAATAATTCTTCAGAACACAACCCGTTGTACAATCTGTAGAACACACAAATGAAGGCAAAAATCTCTCCTCAAACAAAAGAGTGCTCGTATCTGAACCATAAGTCATAGCTCGCATCCAGGTGACCCGCCCAAAGTTCTAACTTGAGATTTGTATAACATAAGTATTTGCCCTTGCTGAAGTACTGCTTTGCTCTGTTGATCACACCAAGTTTCTTGAACACCAGCTTGACCTTCTCCTCCAGGTGAGTTCGGTAGTGATCATCGCTGGAGATCTCGATACCGAAAATTCCAATGTTTTTGGTGATGATAAGAGATATTTTTTGGAATTGATGAACCTCAGCAAATGGGATTTTCTTCGCGGTTAACGTCGAAACTTTGTCTGTCCCGTTTTTGTAATTGGGTTTCCGTTCTGTTTGGTTTAACATTGCAACGATCAATAAAACAAAAAGGAATCTGAAGCAATGTTTCAGTATGCTACATTTTCAGGAACACCGCTCCTATATGAATTTCTATTGTCTGTGCCATTGTCTGTGTATTTGTCTAACGCTTTTTTCGAATATTCGAATTTTGACATCAGATTCAAAATGACCGACAAATAATAAAAAAAAATTGAATTGTTATATATTTGTTGAGCCCGGTGTTCCTCTGGCATTGCAAGCTTGCACATTTTCAACTGGTTTTTATTTAAATACGCGATAGGACATGATAAGTGTCATACATATTTTGCTAATTGGTTATACAGCATACTGTCTACTTATGCAATGAAATAAACACTTACATAAGAACCGTGCCTTATGTTGCGTTATAAAAATACTTAAGTTACATAAGTTGCCGTGTGTGGGTGTGTATGTGTAAATTTATCAACAAAGTATGGCGAATGGTTAATAATGAGATACTTATCCGCTATATTAATCGTTCGCCAACTTTACCAAAAATAATTCTAAAATCTATCAACTTTAACCCCTCTATCTCTCCAAGCTCAAACTAATAACATTACAGATGTCAGACTATGAAAAAATGTGTTCTCGTTTACAACATATACACTACAAGTTTCTATCCAACAAAAAATTAAACGAAAACAAAATTTAGCAAAACCGTCATCAAATTGATGCATGAGTCCGCATTTCGTTTGTGTGCGCGCCATCAATCTCGCGAATCTATTAACGTCGTCTTTAACGTTCTTCCTAATTATCTCACCAGCCCCCGACCAGAAAGTGGAAAGGGCTCACTGTAATGCCGTTAAACATCGCTCCTTTATCGTAATTTTCTATAACTCATTTTAAAATCTAAAGTCAAGTCATAAATTGACTAGAGCTGCCGTTTTTGGCAGTCGCTTTTGACATTTCGCCTGATAGTGAAATGTAAGCTATAAAACAACCAGCTAAGGGCGAGCTGAACTCACACTCTGAAAGTTCCATACCATGCTTTGAAAGCTATATAACCCGGCGACAAAATTCATTCATCAGAGTACTAATTCGAAAGTAATCGCAGTTTTTGACGTGATAACGTCTTATAAATCGATGAACGCCGGCTGCATGCACGAAAAAGTGTCACGTTCCACCTGAGCCGAGCGTGCAAGCGAGAGCGCGGAACAAGCGATAGAGAGGCACGATCAGCCTAAGCGTTCGGCTTGCGACGCATCTATCTCTCTTCCACTCCATCGGCCGATGCGTCCGAGTAGAAGACAGACAGCGGCAGCACACAACCCACACGTGAACTGTTTTGTCAACTGTTGAATGTTTTCTTCTGACGTTATCACGTAAAATTATCATCCGAAAACCGACTTTACAGACAACCAATTTTTTTATACACCGTCGGGAGGCATACAAGCATATGGCCCACCGGATGTAAACGGTTATACCGTAGCCTATAAATGCAATACATTAAGTATTATTCGCGCGATGCCACCTCTGCTGCTAATACTCCTTAAGCGCTTATTGGAAGCTATAAAAACGTGATTTGTCGGTCCAAATCGATTATATAGAAAATAACATCAAAATAATCAGTGTTGTTGCTACCTAGAAACAACTTGCGATTGTTATGATTACAAATAATATTTTTTCAGCACACTATCATGTAAACAGCCTTTTATAACAAAGCGGTCCATATTACCTTTATAACGCTCACGGACTTACAATGAAACTGACTAGACATGTAACATCTGTACATGAAATACTTTTGTAAAAAATAAACTGCCATTGCTATAATGACAATACGATACGAAAAACCATAACTCTTGTCAACATTTAAAATACTTTTAATTCTAAATCTAAGGCTAACTCTATTATAATAGATTTCGCTATTGAATAGGGCTTTGAGACTTTATTCCATGTATAAAAAACAGTGCTCTGTCGTATCGGGGAGAATGGAAATTAGATATTTACTTGTTGATAGATTCAGGCGTTATTTTGCGAAAGTCAAATTGCATGTAGATATGTACTGTTTTCATTTCAGTAAATAAAAAAAAAGCACAATAAAATACTAAAATCGTAACGGAAATATGAGAAAATCGTATTATTTTCGGATGAAATCTTCCGAAAATAATTTAATTTCTGTGTAAGTTTTAATACCAATTAAGCTTGCATTATATCTGTTTGTTGTTACTCGCCAGTGAGAGGAAAGTTACAAGTTTAAGCTGTAGCTGTAGCTGAGTTAAAAAGGAGCCAACTGGCGTTTTGTTCATTTAAATTCATTTAAGAAGTGCTTCCAATGTTGCTCGGCCATTAATTATTGTATTTTCGACCTGAAAGATGTGAAATATTAGGGGTTAAAGTATAAAATTGCCGATTTATACTGATAAATTCAAAGTCGTTTTTTTCTAAGATGTAACATATTTATTTAATCAAAATATTTACCCTCATTATGTATACATTGCTGCCATCTAATCGGAAGTTTATGTATGCCTTTGCGATAGAACTCTGGGGATCTAGATTCGACAAAATGTGTGAAAGCATTTTGTACTGCCTCCTGGAAAAAAAATTTTTACCAAGTAGAAAATTGTCCAAATCACGAAAAAAATGGTAGTCAGTTGGAGCAAAGTCTGGTGAGTACTGAGGATGACGTATGGTTTCTAACTGCAGCTCCCGTGGAGTTACAACGGTTTCTCGTGCAGTGTGAGGTCTTGCGATTCATGAGTCGGGGACGTTTCACTGCCAGTTTCGCCATCATTGTTCGAAGTTCGGCACAGTAAACATCTGCTGTTATTGCTTGACCAGATCTGAGAAAGCTATAGTGAATAACGCCATGAAGAGACCACCAAATAGTTACTACCATTGCCTTTTTATTGGTAGGCTTTACTTTAGGCCACTGTTGTGGTGTTTGACCTGGGGTCAGCCATTGCATTTTTCGCTTACGGTAATCGTAAAGAATCCACTTTTCGTCATATGTCACAATTCGAGCCTATATTCCTTCATTTCTGTACCGATTCAACAAGGCAACACAAGTTTCAATACGCGTTTCTTTCTGTAGATCAGTCAAATCATGAGGCACCCATTTATCATATTTTTTATCTTATTGATTTGATGCAAATGAGTCAATTTTGTAGATAAGGTAACGTTAAACCATGCTGCTAATTCCTGCGTAGTTTGACTCGGATCGGCTTTCAGCATCTCCTTCAATTCAGCGTTATTCACTTGTGTGGGCGATCTTCCCACGTGGTTCGTTCTTCAAGTCGAAGTTTCCATTACGAAAGCATTTAAACCGAAAACGCACGATGCGTTCATTAGCAGTCTCCTCTCCAAACGTAGCATTGATATTGCGAGCCG
This sequence comes from Pyralis farinalis, assembly GCA_947507595.1. NCBI lineage: Eukaryota > Metazoa > Arthropoda > Insecta > Lepidoptera > Pyralidae > Pyralis > Pyralis farinalis. Next base: position 8,218,948 of record OX382271.1, on the reverse strand, counting down.
TTACTACCGCGTTAGTTCCGCGTCGGAACTCGTATTCAAAAATTACTCGGATTTTCGAATTATCCATCTTTCCCGTCTAAGCTGAAAAAAAAAATGAAATTCGAAAATCAAATATTCCACATTTTTTTTAAAGAAAAACCATCGTAGGTATCACGTTAAAAGTTTCACTCGAAAACCTTATACCACGAAGGTTTAATGTCAATTCAAAGTATCTATTAACGGCAATTTCATACTTTAACCCCAATTATATAAAGTAAGTACTTGATCTGACGTAACTACAAAATGACGATTTTTGAAATTTTCCCTTCAAGTATATGTGCTATAGCCGATGATATTGTATGGGCAATAAGGGTTGCGGTAGGTACAATAGTATTCCAGGCTTTCACGAGATCGTTCGGCCTGCCGACCGAACATCATCCGGACGCTGTCTGATTATTTTATTGGACGTCGAGTGCGCCTCTTCGTAAGGGACAAGGCATAGTGGAAGATTTCCACCGTGGGATGTCTGTACTTAGCACTAACGCTGTAACGGTCAAAACATTGTAATGAATGATCTGCTGAGTCTTCCCCTCCCAGAGTGAACAGTGCGTTGATGACATGGCTGTCATTATTGAAGCTAAAACCCGAACTGCTATTAAAAATAAATCAAACAAAGTTTGTGCTTAGTCGGCGTATAGGGAAATCGGAATAAGCTGCTCTTCAGCCTATTCCTTCAGCTTCAGAGGCCCCCGATAAAGCTCGATCGGGCCTCAGTCAGAAGTGTTGCGTCGACAACTGTCCTGTGAGTGGGGTTAGATCCTATCCTACATTTGCTCCAATACGCCACCGTATAGGCAAGATGGCACGCGTATCCGTCTCATTCTGGGGCTTTTGCATATTTTGTTGCGACCACGGAACATACATGCCGACGCCCACGTATGCCGCTACAATCTGGTGCAACAAAATGCGTGTGTACATTTGACGCAATATCGTGCTGAAGACTCACAGAGGGTTCTTTTGACGAAAACACATAGATCCACAAGCACGACTAGCCTGCCTGTGCTGGTAGATTTTTTTCCAGCAGATCTGTAGACTGTGAACCCAGGACACATTGATCGAACCGGATTATTCAACATTAATAATGCAATGTAATGCAAAATACAACAACAACATAGGCAATGATCATTCACGTTTCAGAAAGTGACTAAGGGAGATGAAATGTTGTGTGAGCATCATGTCCATGTGGGGCGAGACCAGGAGGACTGACACCACGTCATGTAGCCCTGTCTAAGGTGGCATACCTTCATGAGGGAGTCAATGGATGGAAAAGATTGCACCGATGGGAAAACAGGGCCAGGGTTCTTCGCGAAAAGGATATGCAGTATAGTGACAGTGTTATTTTTTTGTTATAATAAGGCACAATTTTCCATAATTTTACATTATTCATAGACTTTTATTTACTATTTGTTTCACATAACTAATAACTTCAACTTAAGTAATTTTGAATCTAATTTGCACAAAATTTGCCTTTTTACTTTTCCAAGTATTTATTGTTAGTTGATCAGCTATTACTTGTTAACTTGTAAAGCCTACATTACTTTGATAGTTTTCTTTTAACGTAGTTATATGAACTAAAAAATCACGGCAGAATTTTTTATCATATGTAAATCGTTATCATTATTTCAGACACCCGCTGCTGAACATAGGCCTTCCCATACGATTTCCATAGCGATTGGCCCTGTGCCGATTGCATCCATCGGCTCCCTGCGATCTTCACAAGATCGTCGGTCCATTGTGTGAGTGGACATCCTACGCTGCGTATTCCGGTTCGTGGTCACCATTCGAGAAACTTTCTGTCCCAACGGCCGTAGGTTTTTCGAGTTATGTGGCCTGCCCACTATCACTTCAGCTAGCTTATCTTAAGAGCCACGTCGGTAGTAACTCCAAATCTGCTACAGATGTGCTCATTTCTGAATCTATCTCGCAGACAAACTCCGAGCATGCCTCTTACCTTCGCACGCTGTGCAACCTTGAGCTTCCGTATGAGGCCCATAGGCAACACACACTGCTCGAAGATTTTGTCTTGAGATCTTAAGGTTATTTTGGATATATCTAAATAAAACCGTTTAACTGACAGGTGTTGGCGGCATTTGACTTTAACAAAAAGTAGTACTTTGAAGCTTAATATTTCGCAACGGGTCCCTGAATCGAAAAGTGGTTTTACACATACGTAATATTTTTAAACGATGTATTCAAGAAAATATACCAGAATTCGAACAAGGGACTGTCCGTTAATAGCTGATTATCCACTGGGCTATCATTGCTCTTTCATTTACTTTATTACCTAGAACTTACTTCATTCCAATTTAATGAATTTTTGCGAACATTGTGAAATTCCTTTTGCAAGTTTGTTTTATAAAATTTGCATCTAACGGCTAGGGGTCGCCTGCTGGTGTTAGTTCATTTGAACTTACTGATGAGGGAAGTGCACAAAGCAGCAAATTGCCTTTATAACATTTCTCCCCAGACGATAGTTGAGTCTAAAAATAAAATCAGTTTTGATAACGTCACTCGTAAATATACAAGATGACTAGAATTATAAAATTGCTGTGTTAATTTCTTAAAGTGTATTACCAGCAGAGGTAGCATCCGATACTTAAGCAAGCATTCATAGGCCATGTTAACTAAGCACATTACATCAGGTGGATCGTATGCTTGTATGCCTTTTGACTGTATTTAAAAAAAGAACAACAAATATTTGTTTTTTATGATTAGGGGTTGAATCCAGTAGTAAAAAGGAACACCCATCACAGAAGTTATTAGATTGCTATCACCACATCAGTACTTCAGACTGAAGAGATACGGATTTCTCTTATATCTATCTCTATAGCCTAACTGAAGGGGTATATAGTACGCTGCCCACCGCGGATTGAAAGAGGTCATTATTTTCAAGCCGCCCGAAGGCCACCAAGTTAAGCTAACGACTGTCATCTATCGACAATAGCCGGGAACGAACGGCTTTACAATACAGTAGAATATTCTTTATTGCACCATATAGAATACATGCGGGCAACACCCGGCCCGCGGGCCGGATCCGGCCCGCTGTAAGGTTTGATCCGGCCCGCAAGACATTTTGAAACAACCCAATTAAAAAAAAATTAAGTACACTACTTATATACTCTCGGAATCTACTTATATATATATATGCACTTCTTTTAAACGCTCAAATCCGCGCTATACATTATGAATAAAAGGGGTCCCAAAATGGAACCCTGTGGGACACCTCGTTTAAGAGCCATTGATTGAGACTTCGTTTGATTGAGTAAGTTTGTAAGCGCCGAGTATCTTCATGCGCAGTCAAGTGGTTGATTTATTTGCGCTTACACGCTATGGTATACTTTGTTGGTGGTGCAGTCGTGAATGACGCGACTTTGTCACCAACGTTCGTGAGGTCGATTCCCACACGCGACAAACATTTATGTGCATGAACATGTATGTTTGTCTTGGTCTGGATGTTTTTAAGAGAGGTACGGCGCATCAAAGCAGCCCGTCTAGGGAAGTATCTCCACCTAACATAAAATCGCAGCCAAATAACAACTCCCTAGAGGGTTATTATTTTTCAGTGAGTTGAGTTTGAGTAAGGTCACCTAAGGACTTGCTGCGTTAGCAGCAGAGGAGGCTTCGTGCGAGTGAGTAAAGCATTCATAGGATACGGTAACCGCTTTACATCAGGTGGGCCGTAAGCTTGTATGCCTTCCGAAGTCGTATATAAAACCCCTATAAGTTTTTTGAAATCATCAAAAATCCGTTACTAACACAAACATGCGATCCAAGGGATATATGAAATTCTTCATGTAAGAATAACTCTAACTTAACCGAGATTACTTTTCACAATCTGGAGTAGATATGAAATATCATCATAATATCCAAGCAAGAAACTGGAGTACCATTAAAATAATTTATTCACATAGGCTACGTAAGCTAAGTTAATAAATTCGTATAAATAATTCAGTGGGCTTATCTTCAAGAAATAGCACCTGCAATATTCCAGCTTAATGCCACTCTTTAGATTGTATCGCAGACTCCTTTGTGCCGGGTACTCGGCCCATGTAACTAAATCACTACAATTAGCTTACAAAACAAATCCAAAGCAAGCACAAATGCAGTACACTCGTAGATACGTACTGATATTGCTCTTGATTCACTCCTTGTCTATATTTAATACAGTATGATGTTTTTTTAAGAATGATAGAGGGAGATGATTGAACATTTTATTTAAATGTATGCCGAAAAGAAATAGATTGGGCATTTTGTTCACCTTTTTCAAGAAAGTTTTTAAAATGAAAACTTCTTTAGCATTGTTGTGATTTGAAACACTATGAAACGAAAAAACGACATTAAAAAAGACAACCACATACATCTATAGGATTTAACGTGCGAGAGAATGAGATAGAAGGCATTATGCAGTGTTTATTAGAGGGTCCGAACCTTGTGTGTATTGCGAAGCTGAGAATAAGGCGTCATAACAACCGTGGTGTATTTATTGTACACGTGTATTGTTTACACAAACACGTGTGGTCTGTATGCTTATATGCCATATAAGCATACAAACGGAAACGGAAGGCATATAAGCATACATACCACCTGATGTAAAGCAGTTACTATATAGCCTATGAACGCTTGTAATACATTATCACTCGCGCGATGTCACCTCTACTGCTAAGACAGCAACTCTGTAGAAGCTAATTGGTGACCTCACTCACATATAGGTAAAGAACGACCCCCTAGGGAGTTCTTATTTGGTAGCGGTTTTCTGTGAGATGGAGATGGTACTTCCCCAGACGAGCTTCTATGGACATTTATAAATAATAATTCGCTAGGTCACTGGGTCAAGAGTCGGATACAAAAGGTGGCAATTTTGGGAACTGCGCGTATCGTGCGGAGGTTCCTTAGTCTCCCGCCCTGACCACCGGCGACTCAGACAAATGTCTTGCACCGGCGGGAATTCTTTTTATATTTATGATATTGTATTTTATATAAATATGTTGTAAATATAATAATGTATAAAAAAGATAAATAAATGAATGGGAGAAATAATAATAAATAAATATTGTCGGACAAATTACACGGCGCCAACTAGCCCCAAAGTAAGCTAAGCTTATGTTATGGGTACTAGACAACTGATAAACATACGTGAATACATTTTTTTTTTGTAAATACATACTTATTATACATAGAAAATACCCAGATAAAGACAAACAGACATGTTCATGCACACAATTGTTTGCACTGTGAGGGAATCGAACACACGAGCGTTGGTGTCAAAGTAGCGTAACAGCGCGTTTCACCACTGCGCTACCGAGCTCGTCATTTATAAACATGAATAAATTCCTAGCTATCGACGAGTGATGCGATTGTAAAACGAAGCTAACAACTTAGCTGGGAAGGGAGACTTTGTACAAAAGTCGTCTGCATGGGTACCTCTGTATCTTTCTACCACCAAGCAGCTATATTTATATAGCTGTAATCCGGTTTGGAGGGCATATGGCAGAGAAATTACTGGGTACTGTGACGAAACATCCTTAAGTCGCAAGATTGGCAGAGCGCGAGTAACATCCCCGTTGCGTTGCGAGCGTCAATAGGCTGCGGAGACCGCTTACCATCTGATGCGGGCCGCATACTTGTTTGCCTATCTAGTTGTTTAAAATCGACTACTCCTAGGAACACTACCATATCGAACAGCTCGTAGAACACATAAAGAGAGTAGTAAAATCACTCCTTAAACTCAACCGAATACAACACAACTCAAGGTATTATTAGCTGGTATCCAGGTGCTCACGCCTGTATGTAGTACTCCATGTAAGTCATTCCTTCGAAGCGATGGCAAATGTTGCAAATTGTCCGAATATTCTTATGTGAAGAATCCGTAATAACAAATTTACCTTATTTCTTCAGTTATATGTGGTCAAATTCCTGGGCCAGCTTTCATGTTCATTGAAATAATTACCTTTTTATAATGGTGTTTAGGTCGAATTGCAATATGTAATAATATATTGATAGTCTTATCTCAAATAAGTTCATATTTTTTATTATACAATGTCAAGAGGCATACAAGCGTACGGCCCACCTGATATAAAGTGTTCACCGTAGCCTATGAACGCTTGCAATACAGGAAGTACCGCTCGCGCGTTGCCACTCCTGCTGCTAACACAGCAACTCTTAGCTTACTGCCGACCTCACTCACTCGCAGGAACGCAACTAGTCTCCTTTGATACGCCTTACCTCTCTTGAAACACATGCCCATCTGGAGAAGCAACTGGAACATATATATTTGTATACATATATATGCTTATTGCTGTAACGATTTAAAGCAAATTTTATATTTAGATAACAGTTCATCTGTATTAATAGGCGTCTTTTATGAAAAAGAAATATTTTACATAACAAGGACACAAAAACGCCCGCAGAAGCTCGGTGGAACAGGTATAAATACATAATATGTACGTATATAATAGATATATATTAAACATGTGAAGTGAATTTGAAACAAAACTTAAAAGTTTATAGAATTATGGAATTTCGACCAATATGACCAAGCTCGGTGGAACAGGTATAAACACATAATATGTACGTATATAATAGATATATATTAAACATGTGAAGTGAATTTGAAACAAAACTTAAAAGTTTATAGAATTATGGAATTTCGACCAATATGAAGCTACGATGATGTGAACAGTTTAACATTATTTCAGCTTTTTCCTGGCTAGTGTACCTACAACACAAAGCAGACAATAAAAGCTCTACTACTTTCGGAACAGTCCGAAATAGTCATTTCAATTTGGATTCCCGTGTCTGTGATTTATGAAACTTTAGCAAAACTCGATTCATACCCATTTAAATCTTTTATTGGGAATCTGTTCGCAGATTAACTTGTACATCTTTTCGTATAGAATTTCACTCTTTTTCACATTTAGACTGTTGTTCCAATTATTAATATGTATGGGACAACCTTGTTGTCGAATGAATAAAGTGATTAACTTTTAAGTCCTGGATCGGTGGTGGCCCCACGCTATAACCGCACGCCTAACAGGCGTGAGGTTCCGCGTTCGAACCCCGGCGGGTGCCCAGTCTATTTTTACGAGTAGGTACAATTTACTTGCGTTCAGCTACCACTTGCCGATGATGAAAAACACCGTGAGGAACACGCAAATCTTCTGGATGTGTAATAATGATTCATTGTCTTGTCGGGTTCCCCTTAAGGGAGGTCAGATGGCAGTGCTGCAATGTAATAACTGGACTCGCCACATCTTGAACCATGATCATAGCGAACCCCAGGCTCCGTAGTGGATGCAACCAGGACTTGCCGCTTGATGAGTGTACTTTTAACTCTTAGGTGGCTTCAACAAGTGGATGGTATGCCCCTGAGAGATAGCAACTCTTAAATAACACAATTCCTTTTACTCAGCTTTTAGATGAATCCTTTCATGAATAAGTACAAAATATATATGATATTTAAAATCATCAGAAACAGTTCGTCTTATTTAAAGTTTTGATAAGTTTGTCTAAATTTTGAAGAGAAATGACAGACACTTTTCTCATAAATTGTGAGATTTCTCTTTGAAAGCCTTTACGTAAATATGCCTGTTAAACGTAAACAATGTAAAGCCAAATAAATTATGTTGTATATTTCGGAGACTTACGAATGAAAAAATTATATTTCTCGTGATCCTACCAATTTCCAAATATACAACAGCCTTTAATTAAATTAAAAATAATTAGTAAAATTAAATCAACAGTTACTAGTACATATTTAGATAATTATATAAACGTGTTTACTAAAATAAACATTTTGCTGCCAACTTCAACTAAAAATGCCTTTTATATTTAGAAACTATTATATTAAAATAACATCACAGTCAAACAAAGCATAATTAACTTCCACATTTTTTTTTTAATTTGAGCATAGTATGCCAACTAAAACTACCCACAAAATAATCCAGAAATAAATCAAATTTTAATTCAACACTTTTTCCTTATAAAATAGGCTTTCCGAAATGATTAGTTATCTAGCGCACGGAATTGTTTTCTCGAGTTCTCGAGGCATTGACTTTATTTTCTCGTCTCGACTAAATACAAATTTCTCAACAATTCTCGAGAAACTCTGAATTTGTCCAAAAATATTTATTAATTTATGTATTACTTCATAAGTTGGATGACTCCCAGCGACTCGTTTTTTCATCTCATCTTTTCATTACGAGCGACAGTGATACACTGTTCGGGCTCGTTCAGCGATGTAATTCCCCCTTAAATCGTTACCATTTGTTTCATATCACTACACGTGTGTCGAGATGACAACTTAGTAACGGTTTCAGGCGAATATCAACAGTTGGCCCACTGCCAATTGGAGAAAATACATTTGTTGCAATTGCAAACGGCAGCGAGCCGTGCAGCCCAGGGGCGCTTATATGGTCCACGTATTCAATTCACATTAAAAATACGGATGAAGGCATACATAAAAAATCTATCGAGAACCGTGCTCGCATATTGAGTGTTCCGTGTCGTACTTACTATCGGTGTATATTTTTATTCTATTCGTTTACAAGTTTTCAATATAAAAAGTAATTCCATTCACGTAAAAATGTACGTGAATCGAGTTTGTTTGCAATTTGGTACAGCCGAGTGCATGTCAAGCTTGACACATTGATTTTTATACCATTCAAGTCGTACATAATAAGATTGCGAGTGAATGATTTTACCAGTGAGCTCCTAGAAGTTGCTGTGTTAGCAGCAGGGGTGGCAACACGTGAGCCATACTTCCTATATTACAAGCGTTAATAGGCTAGGGTAACCACTTTACATTAGGTGGGAGTACAATTGTTTGCCTCCGGACGTTGTATAAAAATGTCAAGGATCATCCAGGATGTTAATAAATATTATTATCTAAGCAAAAACACGTCTAATCAATAAATGTCAGATCAAAAAAAAATAATTATCACAGAAAGTAAAGAAATATTAGAACTTTTAATAATAGAGGTATTTATTGGCTCCAACAATACGTTGTTTTCGGAGTAGAGACCCTTGGTCTATGGAAATGGAGTCCAGGCACGCTGTCACTTTAAAAAAAAACTAGCGGAGCATCTGATCCATGTCACCGGCGATCAAAAAGCGATTTCTCGCTCAATTCGATTCAGCGTGCAATTTTTTAAATCTATTTTAAATATATTTTTTTTTACTTAGATAATTTTAGGTGTATTTTAGGTAATAAATGAATTATGAAATGAGTTATGAATTAAGGAGTGGATTAGATCAATTGATATATCTCAGTTTATTTTACAACCGGTTTGTCCATCATCATTGGAAATTTTCTCATTTGTGTGCATATTCAAAAAGTTAACACAAGTTTATACACAATTGTATTATCATTCTGTAAGTTCATACAACATCTACTTACTTACTACTTAGCACTTTCATCTTTCAAATTTGATGCATATGAATCAGTAGGTATCATTTTAAAAGTTACGTTGGTGGCTGCTACTAAATCCATGACCAGGCTTCAGATGAATCTGATACTATTGTGGTTTTCAATTCATCATTCTCAGAAATTACTGGGTAACGTGACGTAACATCCTTAGGTCACAAGATTGGAAGGGCCTGAGTAATCCCCGTGGTGTTGCGACGGTCAATAGGCTGCGGTAACCGCTTACCATCTAAGGCGGGCCGCATGCTGGTTTGCCAAAATAGTAGATAAAAAAAATCTCTACGTTGGTCTCTATTTATTGAGTTGACCACGGTTTATTGAGATCACAATTTCCAAAAAGCTACTTCTTAGCGTTATTCCGTATCCGCTACTTAAATCTAAGGATTTGGCGAAGATACATGGAGCGACTGCCGTCAGATCTAATCAACCTAGAGGGAAAACCAGACCTTTCTTAGGTTAGGTCACACGTATTTCGTCTAATCTAATTCTTGGACGTTCGGTTTCCCTCACAATGTGTTGCTTCACCGCCAACTGACAATTACAAATACGTACACAAATCCGAAAAAAGGAAATTCCCAGAACTGAAGCAATAAAAACGTAACTGTGCGTTTATTTGCTATCCTTGGTCCAAATACGTCGTTAATATTGTATACCGTGCTGTATTGGTGTGCCAACGGTAGTCGTATTGGAAAATAATGCTCGATTACGATTTTCCCATAATCACAGCGACAAAGAAAAATCGAATGCTAGAACGACAATTCATTAACAACTGATTTTTTAAAAGAAGCTTACCTTGTAAATTTAGTGAAGATTTGAAGATGTTCATTTAAAAAATAGTATGATTATATTTACATTAATATGGAACTACAAATAATAGGAATAATCTAAAAGTAGTCATATGTAAAAATATGCATAATTATAAAATAGAACCGAGAACGCTTTTATATAACTTAAATGGTACTAGTTTAGTACAATCGAAGTGTTTTCAATCAACCAACTAACGAATTACCGAAGCTAAACCACTTTAAAAAAACCTTATTCTTATAGTTTGGCCAAAATGTACTTTAAGCGGCCCCTAACGTCATAGCCTAGGGACAGGCGATATATTTTCTAGTCACGCAAAATCTGTTGTGAAAAATGTGCTATACTTCCAACTAGTTACAATTTATGAGAGACAGACCGGACGCAATGTGTTATCTCGAACAAATAAGAACAAGCCAAACGAGGACATAAAAGTATAGACGTGGCCCTTTACTGCGGGCCATATGCGGAAGCTCAAGGTCACTCACCGTGCTGTGGAAAGAGCTATGTTTAGAGTTTCTCTGCGTAGTAGAATTAGAAATGAGGATATTCTAGCACTAGAATTGAGGTAACAGACATAGCCCAAAGGGCAAGCAATGTGGATCAGCGGCGTAGCGTAAAACCGACAACCGCTGAGGAAGAAAGGCTCTGAAAGTAAGCCCCCAAGGAGTTGCTGTATAAGCAGCAGAGGAGGCATCGCGCGAGTGATACTTAATATATCTCAAGCGTTAATAGACTACGGTACCCGCTTTACATCAGGTGGGCCGTATGCTTGTATGCCTTCCGACGTACTATAAAAAAAAAGTAATACATGTGTGGGATGACCCCCCACTTGATGGAGCACCGACCTGAAGAGGTTTGTAGGGAGTCGATGGATGCTGCGAACAGGATCGATGTGATTGGGTCTCTAGAGGGAAGATCTATGTTCAGCAGTGGACCAATACGATCTGAAATGATGATAATGATGATGAAACGAAGACATACTTCTTTCCGGCATCGTCACAAAAATACTTAAGTATCTAATTATTTTAACCCCCGTTAAGCAAGCAAGCAGCAGGACACGTGACGTGAAGCAATTATCATAGCCTACGAACGCTTCAACACAAGTTGTCACTTGCCACTCCTACATCTCCAACCCCTAACTCACGCCCTACTCCTGGCCTTACACATTCGCAGGAATACAACATACTTCCAGCCGAGTTTTTATTAGCTGAGGTAGTTATAAAAGGTACTTCCTCACCGCATTGTATTTTTTATTAAACTCCTCTTCAAGTTACAATTCTGGAATGTTACGTTATTTCGATTTACAAAGTTGACTCGAAGCGGCGTTGTGACCTATAAAACCTAGGTACCGAGTAAATAACCAGTGGAGAGCTCACCAATATATTAAAAGCACTTCTCGCCTACTGATGGCAGGCGTAGCGGTTTCTTGTTTTCTCTAATGTAATTACTAATGGGATATGTATTATGTAGTATTGCCAATCGATCGGCTTCGTTTTAAGTAGACCATATATTTTTCATTTGTCAACAAATTGCTATTTTTATAGATAAATATATTATATACTCGTACAAGTTAGGTTGTGGAAAAGTTAGCAATGTTACTTAACATCAAGGCTCGTGAGTTCTATTCCCACATAAGAAGAATCATTTGTGTGCATGAACATGTGATGGGTAGGGTAGGGTTGTTGCGTTCCTGGGAGTGGCAAAGAGGAATAGCAATTGCCACCCGCAACACGTAAGCGATACTTTTATCAAGTGGGCCGTATTATTGTATACCTCCACAGTGTTGTGTAAAAAAACACAAAACATATAACTTTATATAAACCAATTGCTCTATCAAAAAATGGGAATACCCTCACAAATAACGGAGATACTACAGGACTAGTTAAAACAAAGTCGATCGATCGAAAGGATTCCATAAAGCCCACTGATTGGTCAAACGTTTGGCTCATATATATTAGTGATGGATGGAGTAATAAAAAAAAATATCGACACTATTTTTATACATGATTTAATATATGTTAGGAAAGCAAATAACTGTCAACTGACTGAGTCATATGGCAATTCGGCTTTCTGCCTATCCCGCAAGGGACTTGGCGTGAAGGTGTAGTTGTTCGTGCCAATAGTTAAAAATAATTATAGAGCTTCTAGATAGCCGAATTATAAGCCAGAAGGCACAACATGCTGTACAGTGGTATTCCCATGTAAACTTATAGAAGTGAAAGCTGGGTATAGCAGAGAGAGCATGAAAGTAGAATAAATGCGGTCGAGATACGAGCATTGCGTAAGAAAAGAAAAGAATTACAAGTGTTTGCAATGATGACGTAAGAAAGGGAAAGTCATTGACAGAATAAGAATAGGCATGCTCCGTTAGTTCGGACATAGGTATAAAAAGAATGAAGGAATGACATAGTAAAAAGCTCTATACTACGCTCTATGCTATGAAAAGCTATGAATGTCAAAGAAGCGAGCAAGGTGTATGTATATTTCACTCGCTTCTATGACATTCATAGGTATAACATACAATAAAAAAAAAATACAAAAAATTTACTATATCGATAACATTATAATACGTACTCGTAAAGCACTATGCCAAACAAAACACGAAGACATCAACGTGTCTTTTTTAAGAATGTTTTATTAAATGTTTCTATTCTGATATGGTCTGAAAATAATTATAAGATACATATACAAGTAGAGTGGAATTCAACTCTTAGAGTTACTGAAGGTAGTGGTATTCTTCCAACAACATTTTATTTCACACCTAGGCATGTTGTGCAATAAAATGGAAGGGCGGTGCACTGACATAAAATCTGGCATTTTTAGTGGTTAGTCTGGCGCGCGATGGGGCACCACCGAAATTGAGTTAACTTTGTTTAACCGTGTTGGAGATTCTTAAAAACCTAGGAAAGCCCTAGGCAGAGAGTACATTCGACAATTTAATTAAGGGTTCGTGTAAGATAATCTCTGTGGAAATTAAGCGTTCGCTTGATCCCATAGTAATTAGTGCATCATTTTTTTTAGAGGTTCGGCAACCGAATGTCGTCAAATTCTGCGTACCAACATCTCACTCAGGTGAGATACTTCCATTAACAAATTTGTGTCATTCACTATGAATATGATAGATCGATAAAGATGATACAATTATTATCCATTATTAAAGAAATATTCTCGATTTTGTGTTTAAAAATATATAAAAAATATAATGTTCGAACTTTATTTTTTCATCTTGATAAACCCGGTGGCAAACTCGTTACTAATGCTACTTTAATACCACCGCTATACTCGTAGGTTCGATTCCCATAACATAATGCATGGCGCTTCAAACAGCCCGACTGGTAAAGTACCACCACCTGACAGAATACCGTAGCCAAATAACAACTCCCAGTTGTGTTCTTACGAGTAAATGAAGTTACCAGTAAGGTACCTGAAAAGTTGCTATGTTATAAGTAAGATTGACAATGCGCGAGCAGTACTTCAGTATAGCTGTCGTTCATAGACTACGGTAACCGTTTTACGTCAGGTGAGTTGTATGCTTTATGCCTTCCGACATCGAATAAGACAAAACTTCATTCCTTTATGAACAGCCAGGAGCTAGACTAAAACTTTCAGTATAAAGAACAGAATTTTAAATATGATTTTTCCATGTCTGATATAAAGTAAGTTTACACCGCTGCGGTCCGATGGCACATAATTCATTCCTCCAGTGAAATATAATGCGGATGTCCTCATAATGTACGCGCAACTTAATCCGGGTACGAGTTTTTTACTGGAGATATTTACTGATGGGCGGGGTGGCGTGCCGGAACGTGGCCGGAACGATTTTCATACGGCTGGCACACGGCATTCCACCATTTCACCACTTCAAAGGCAAATGCGTATTTGTTTCCATCCTAGTGATGCAATTTGAACGATCCGAAATTCTGTAATAATAATATGCCGGCGTGATTTCGAGATTAAGGGATTATGTTTAATTTCAGTGGTTTCTTGTAATTTATTGTGGGAATACGTAGGATGTAAATAGATTCACTGTATTGAATCTACATATAGCTTGACTTCTATAGAATCTAGATGTGGCAAGCCATCTGTAACCTATACTAATATATAAAGCGGAAAAGTTAGCTTGTTTGAAAGCGTTTATCTCTGGATCTACCAATCGGATTTCCAAAAATATTTTTTGCATTTGATAGCCCAATTCTTGAGGAGGATAACAGACTATTCAATACCACGATACGACGCTTAGAAGGCGACGAAAAATAATATAGGTAGAACAAGGTTAGGATCGGCAACGCATGAGTGACACCCATGGTGTTTCAAATGTCTATAGGCTACGGTGACTGTTTACCATCAGGCAGGGCGTATGCTTGTTTGCCTTGGCGGTATAAAAGAAAACAAACCGTTCCTATGGGGTACCGGGAAAGGCGCGGGCGAAGTCGTTGGTTGCAGTTACATGTAGATATAGTATAGCAAAGGCATTTTTAACACAACGTCACGCGGCATACGCTATTACTCGCATATTGAAAAATAGGCTGAGCGCAGGCCACACTGCCAGCTAGCAAGCGAGCATCGTTTCACCTCTTTTCATATTAACGAACTGCGAACTAAAGAGATAAGCTGCATGAGCGATACAAACTATGCGAACGAAATATCCAAAGATGCCAGAGATAGATAGATAGTAAACACTTTATTCATTTCCCAAAAACACACGATGAAACATACAGTACAACAGGATTACAATAAGGAACATTACAAGAAGTGAAGAGCTGTGTCGGCACCACGCTCCTCATTATCACTGCATTAAATTAATAAATATTGGAACTACAAAGGAATACTGTATTAAAATATAGACAGATAAATATACACCGGTAGACCTATACGTACCGACACAAATACACAATTAACATAGACATGATGTATATACGAGTATAAGGTAATTGGTGTAATATCGTGTGTGTCGCAGAGAAACAAAAGGGCTACTGCTCAGTGAATTACTTGCGTTAAGGCAAGTCACTAGTTTTCAGCTATCACCCAAGAAGATTCGCGAGAGGCAAGCAAGAAGCTTCAACAGGAGATGTATTGTAATTTACAGATAAGATTAATGACGTTCAAGTAAACTTCATAGGCGTATCATACGAAAAATATGGTGACCACGGTAAATATACAACAAAATGAAGCAGGATAGAAAAGAATGAAGAATAAATTAGTGAAGAGGGCAAGACGATTAGGACAATCTCACAGCATTTAATGCCAAGCTACAAGCGCCAATCAAACATCAAACCCCCCCAGCAGCGTCAATTGTAATTAATTTTTAAACATGTATTTGGATGACATTGTTCTTATTGGAGGAGGAATGTTGTTCCAGCACTTAGTAGCTTGGTGACAGAAACAGGCAGTGAAAGCAACGGTCCTATGATAATGGTAGGCTAATGGTACTCGTGTTTATCTTGTGACACCCGATCCATAATCATGATGGAATGTAGAAAACTTTTTAGAAAGTTTATTATAAGTTCATTAATGGGGTATTCCGGGTTTTTATACTTAATAAGATCAAAAATTAGTACCCCAAGATGAAAGTGTCTTCGAAATTCCATATTCAGTTGTCAGTCCGTTGCTCAGAAATAGCGGAACATGAATTCGCGGTGGAATATTAAAACAAAATCTGCAACAAGCATTTTGTACCCGCTGAATCATTCGTCAGTCTTTAGACAGGAGAGGTGGACCGGAAACGATGTCACAATAGTTGAGCCTCGAAAGCATAAGAGATTCACAAATAGACAATCTAGCTTTTTCAGAAAGGAAGTTACGAATTGAGACTTGAGACGCAAAACGTAGCAGACTGTCAAAAAGCTTGCCTAGATTTTTCATTTCGGTAACGTATTCCATACTTGTTCTTGAATTTTTCACTATAGGCATTGTATCTAATATTCTAGATGCTATTCGTTCACCTCGTTACGCTTAGCTCTTTGGTTTGTGGTATGAACCGAAGTATGAATAGAGGTGAAACGACGCTCGCTCGCTGCTCCTCCGCTCCCGCTTTGGTGATCTTTTGAAACACTTCCCTCCCTCTCCCTCGCTCCTCGCCAGCTCCTCGCTCGCTCGTCCGTAGTTTTTTCTTGTGAACCCACATACTTTATCTCGCTAAAGCTTCGCTTATTTTGAATAGTTTCCATAGACTCGCTTCGCCTGCCATCATGCTCGCTCGCTCGCTAGCTAGCGGTATGGCCTGCGCTTGAAGCTTTGTATATGAAACATTGCGTACGATGTGTGGTGCATGCATAGTCATTTCATTACATGCAGCAAAAGCTAAATTACAGAAGTGCAAATTAGTTTTACTTTGTGATATTGAACACAAAAGCCCCACACCTCGGATGTTTCAGCAGCAAATTTATTTACTACGAGTAACTAGCCTTTGCTCATAGCAGCCGCTACTTGTAATGTATATTATTTTAATAAGTAAAAAAAATTCGCGTTGACGTTTAAAAAGAAAAATTACTGAGTAACTTTAACTGACTGAGACACTGCCTCTCGCCTCCGATTCCATCAAATATCAAAAGTACAGTGAGATGTTGTAATATTACTAATTAAAAATGGCTACTAAAAGGGGAATAATAAATTTATTTAGAATAAAAAAGAGTTTCGTTTCCTCTTTCGTCTCTCGTACTCGATCGATTATACTCGTATTCCGGAGGCTTAGAGAGAGGCCAATGTGCAGCCGGTCCCCAAAAAGGGAGACCGTTTTGACCCATCAAATTACCGCCCCATTGCCGTCACTTCAGTGTCAAAGTTATGGAACGGATCCTTAACTATCAATTGATCCATTACCTAGAAGATCACTCACTAATTAATGATCGTCAGTATGGTTTTAGTCCGAAACGATCAACGGGTGATCTTCTAGCGTATGTGACGTACCTCTGGGGGGAGACAATCGATAAATATGGCGAATCCATGGCAGTCAGCCTAGATATCTCCAAGGCATTTGATCAGGTCCGGCATAAAGCACTTCTTTCCAAACTTCCGGCATACGTTCTGCACCTCCAGCTTTGTAATTGGATTGCTGGATTCCTGCATGAGCGTAAAATCTATGTCCTTGCAGATGGATGCACTTCGCGGTTCATATCAGTGAATGCCGGTGTCCCACAGGACTGTGTTCTATCGCCCACCCTCTTTCCTCTTCAAATCAATGACACGCTGCCACTTGGTAATATTCATTGCTATGCAGATGACAGTACGGTCCATAGGTGATATTTTGATTGGCCAGGTGCTGGTCGGACAGAAATCGACAAGAGGCGGGAGTCTCGAGTCGTTGAGCTGAATCGGGTTTTGGATCTCAGTAGTAAATGGGGTTCCAATAACCTGGGTAAATTTAATGCCGAGAAAACTCAGGTGCGCGTTTACAAAATTGTCCCCATTCCTTCCCACATCCAGTCTTCAGGGCGCTTCACTATCACTGTCGTATCATTAAAAAGTGGAACGCCTTGCCTGCACGCGTGTTTTTTCCTTCTTACAATATGGAATCCTTCAAACGAAGCGTGAAGAAGCATCTTGCGGGTCAGCATGGCAGCGTCAACTGACAGGACACTGTGTAATCTTTTGTCAGTTGCAGTTGCAACTTAAGCTCCTCTTTCGCTTACCATCAGGCAAAGTGGAGTCACTATGCTGAGCTTAAATATATTAAAAAATATACGGATTCTAAAGTTCGGCTAGTTTTGTCGTTGAGAACTCGCGTTGGTTCTATCTAACCAAAGTTCACTGTTCACTGGTCGGCAGCACCCGGTCACGATCCGGATGGAAACGTCGGCCGCCGGCAGTAGAGGAGCTATCCAGCGAATCTCTTGTTATATTATACGCGACAGAGTCCTAGCGGGAATCTTCGTTTCTCGCGATAAGGTTTTTTTGTTTCCTTTGTAGATCTAACAGCACGCGGTCGCCGCGATCTTTTATGGTCTTTAACAGAGGAAGTGTTAGTATATCTGTTGACAGTACAATATACGAACATACGGCTGACACCACTTTCGATGTGTCTTGAATATGACCGACAGCTCCATACCCACTTTGTGCTAGGCAATCACTGCAATCCTATTTTCTTTAACATCCCATTCCATATTAAAATTTGATAATAAATATAAATATGTAAAACAGCGGGACATCGAAAGAAATTTTTATTATAACAAACGCGTTCCAAATTCAAAATAATAAACAAAAAGATATGTTTATATGTATTTCTATTCAAGGCTAGTTCATATACTTGAAATTGTAGCAAACAAGCAATACTTAATGAACAGTGATGTATCGGCTCGGTGCGCTTGCTAACGATCGGACACACAAAATAAAGTCTGTTAAAGCGTTGACTCGTAGTGAAATATCTCTGCATCACAGCGGTCATTTGTTACGCAGTTCAATACAAAAATCTGTATGTACGTCCTTTTGGAATCACAGTTTCGTATATTTTTACTCTTTATCTAAATAATTTGACGAGCTCGGTGGCTCAGGCTCAAAATTTGTGTCCATGAACATGTCTGTTTGTCTAGGTCTGGATGTTTTAAGAGAGCTAGGGTGCGGAAAAGCAGCCCGTCTGGGGAAATACCCCCGCCTCACAGAAAACCGCAGCCAAATAACAACTCTCTTGAGGGTTGTTGTGCTCCTGCGTGTGACAAGCTAACATCTCATGTACGTGGTGCACCCTGGTCACTAACAAACAAGAATGCATTAAAGCAGCGCGACCGGTGAAGTACCTTACAGGAGATCGCAGTTTCTACAATATCTAAAACTAAAACAAATATTGTTTCTATATGAACCCAAATATTTTTCTATATTAATCCATATATTGGTTATATATTGGTGGCGTGTAAGTGAGGTCACCAGTAAGCACCCAAGGAGTTGTTGTGCAAGCAGCAGAGGAAACATAGCGCGAGTGATACTTAATATATCGCAATCGTTAATAGGCTATGGTACTCGCTTTACATCAGACGGGCCGAATGCTTGTATGCCTCCCGACGTAGTATAAAAATATCGTTGATTTTCTAGTCTAATAATCATCAAAATTCGACCTTATTATTATTATTGAAAATTAATAAAGCCTAAACATTTGGCAAAAATACTGATTTTGACATAAGGAGCGACAGCCGAACACTTCCACAACTCAGAGAAAGAGAGAAAGAAAAACATTTATTCGTACACAACACGGGGACTTCTTCCCGCACTTTTGACGAGGGACATTGTTGTTTTACTTGAAATTTTTACAATTCAGTATAAAATTAGTTTTATGTGACAATTTCGATAGTATTTTGTAACATAAGTGCTAGCGAAATTATACAGTAATGAAAAAACTCAAGTATAACACGTTTATGCACTTTTTGGAAGACGTGAATAAGTTCTTCAAGAAAACCTTGTAAAAATCACTATCGTTTTACGGGTGGTATTTAAATTGGGTTGATTAGGTACCCTTCCCAAGTATTTTTTCAGCACAGTTTCTGAAGCTGGAATATAGAATTAAGATTTTCAAATGGTTCTAAAACTCAAGACTTTGACACTGGCATAAAGTACCAACACAATTGCCATATATATTTAAAAAAAACACAACACTGAACAACAATATATATATACACAGCAAAACATATATTCAAAACTAAGCAATAAACACAGCAAACAGTGTTGTGCGATGTAACAAAATGGTTTGGACTCAGTATATTGGCGTAGCCTGTAGAGGGAAGAGACCTTTCTTAGGTTAGGTCACACGTCTATCGAAATATAATTTCTTGGATGTTCGGGTTTCCTTAAGATGTTTTCCATCACCGCCGAGCATGTGATAATTACACATACGTACATACATTCGAAAACACGAATGTAGTGGTACTGAAGTAAGTACTAGTGCTATGATTCGAAACGAGAACCTGTTGATCAATAGGCCGGTTTTTAGGGTTCCGTACCCAAAGGGTAAAACGGAACCCTATTACTGAGGCTCCGCTGTCCGTCCGTCTGTCCGTCTGTCACCAGGCTGTATCTCTTGAACCGTGATAGTTAGACAGTTGAAATTTTCACAGAATATTTAGTTATATATTCACTTTAGGAATAAATAATTAAATTAAAATAAAACAAATATTTAAGGGGGGCTCCCATACAACAAACGTGATTTTTTCGCTGTTTTTATAGATAATAGTACGGAACCCTTGGTGCGCGAGTCCGACTCGCACTTGGCCGATTTTTTTATCCACTGCTCCCTCATCATCATCATTTGTATCACTGAACTATTAAACAAAAATAATAAGATACAAAAACCAGTTGAGAATGCGCAAGCTTGCATTGCCAGAGGAACACCTGGCTCGTCAATTACATAACAATTCAAAATATATATTTTTTTAAATTTGTCGGCCATTTTGACCATGTTCCTTAAGAGATAGGAACGGTGTTTCTGAAGATTCCTATTCTACTTTTTTATGCTAAATCCGAATCTGAAGTCAAAAATCGAATATTCGAAAAAAAGCGACAGACAAACGCACAGACAAACATATAGAATTCATATAGGAACGGTGTTCCTGAACAGAGGGAAATATAGTGTTTTTACATTTTTATATAGATATAAAAGGTGTGTAAGGAAGATTGAAGGCTAATTTATGAAAACAACATTTAATGACAACGTGCCAACCGCCCGCCCGCCCTAATCTCCGGTCTGGGGTCTGTGTATATACGACATGTGTATGCATAGGATTTTTTATACAATGTCGAGAGATATACAAACATACGGCCCACATGATGTAAGAGAGGTAGGGCGCATCTAAGCAGCCCGTCTGGGGAAGTACTCTCCACCTCGCACGAAAATCGCAGCCAAATAACAACTCCCTAGAGGGTTGTTGTGTTCCTGCGTGTGAGTGAGGTCACCAGTTAGCTCCTAAGGAGTTGCTGTGTAATTAGCAGAGGAGGCATCGCGCGAGTGATACTTAATATATTACAAGGCTACGGTAACTGCTTTACATCAGGTGGGCCGTATGCTTGAATGCCTCCCGACGTTGCATAAAAAAAAACTAAATTTTTTTACGGTAAAATTTATAGGTTTTGAAATAGGTGTTCCTTGATAGGCTTACGTATTATAAATGAATTTAAAAACACAACTAGGGGATGGACCCCTATTTCTATCGTCATACTCTCATTCATTCATTTTTTAGTTTTTTGCCTTTTACACCAAAGTTAGACATGCTAAGATAAAACGGGCTCCTCTGGGGAAGTACCTCTACCTCTCCAAAAACCGCTGCCAAACAACAATTGCCCGAAAGATTGTTGTGTTCCTGCGTGTGAGTTCGCCAGTAACCACTCAGGAGTTGCTGTGTCAGCAGCAAAAGTGGCAACATACGAGCGATACTCGTATATAGCAAGCGTTCATGGGCTGTGGTAATCGTTTTTCATCAGGCGGGCCGTATGGTTGTAGCCTCCCGACGTTGTATAAGAAAACATAATGGCAATGATGTCATGTCATGAACATAAAGTATACGGTTGCCTCTGCTAAATAATTACGAGGCGATTTTTTCAGTTAAGTATTCACGAACTCCTCAATTTTTTACAAAGAATATTTTTAATGTTCCTCAAAATATATTACCGGGCAAGGAGTGAACTTTCAGGCAATTTATTATAGAATCGTATACAATTTATAACAAAAGACGTCCCGGTACTATTGATGCACTGTATCGGCAACTTTGCAACTTACTCTTGCTTCCAAGATTTTCGAAAGGACTTTATATTTTTACAAACATATATAACTATATATATATATATACTAGCTGTGCCCGCGCCTTAGTCCGCGTGATAACATTTTTAGGGTTTTTTTTTTTTTTATATTATTTATTCAAAACAAAAATACATAATCTTGGACATACATGCATAGCCATTAGTTGAAGCCATCGCAGTGGCTTATTTACCAAGTGGCGAGTTCTCTATATAACTTTAACATATATATTATACAACTTTAACATATGATATTAGTTAATTAAATATCAATTTCTTATATATATTACACAGAATTGAACACTACATATTATTGTTATTTCCATCGATAAAGTATTTTTTTAATATTATTTTGATTTTGGTTGGTTTATTTAATATGTTTTTCAATATGTATATATGGTTCCGTACCCAAAGGGTAAAACGAAACCATATTACTGAGGCTCCGCTGTCCGTCCGTCCGTCCGTCTGTCACCAGGCTGTATCTCATGAACCGTGATAGTTAGACAGTTGAAATTTTCACAGATGATGTATTTCTGTTGCCGCTATAACAACAAATACTAAAAAATAGAATAAAATAAATATTTAAGGGGGCTTCCATACAACAAACGTGTTTTTTTTTGCCGTTTTTATAGATAATGGTACGGAACCCTTCGTGCGCGAGTCCGACTCGCACTTGGCCGATTTTTTATAAATCTTCTCGATACAATGTTTCCTATAGAACCGTCCAGGGATATAAGATTACACAGGAGAATTGTCCGTGCAGAAAACAACTAGTGTTCAGGTCCAAGCTAGCTACGAGCAAGGTTTGCCCCTGAGTTTTGTTTATTGTACGCAGCACACGTTTTTGGGGAATTTAAATAGAAAAGAAAATTATTGTTTGCGAGAATGGGAATCCTGGAGATAAAAACACTATTGCCTGCACCAGAGTCAGTCAAAATTTCGGTTTCTATTACCAGATATTTTTTTTATACTACGTCGGTAGCCTATTAGCGCTTGCGATAAATTTTTAAATTATCACTCACGCGATGCCTCTACTTCTTACACAGCAACTCCTTGGGAGCTTACTGGTGACCTCACTCACACGCTTCCTGCGTGTGAGGAGGGAACCCTCTAGGGAGTTGTTATTTGGCTGCCGTTTTCTGTGAGGTGGAGGTACTTCCACAGACGAGCTGTTTCATGCGCCCGACCTCTCTTAAAACATCCAGACTAATACAAACAGACATGTTCATGCACACAAATGTTTGCCTTGTGTGGGAATCGAATCCACGAGCGTTAGTGTCAAAAACGTGCCATTCACGACTGAGCCACCGAGCTCGTCAAGTATATTACGGAGATTCAAATTTTAGTATTGAATACGTGAAGGCAGGTGCGCTTTAATAATTTAAAAACTCTGTAGGATAATTGGTCGCATCATTCTGGTCCATGATCATGTTTACAGATAGATATTCTTGCTTAACCTGCAAAGGTTCCTTTTAGTATTTATTTCGACAAGTCTATCATTTCGTGGGTGTAAGAACAGTACTTCGCAAAGCCAATAGTTTAATTGATTTAATCAGCGAACTTTTTTAAGTTCCCTGGATTTAATATATATCTTGAATTACCGTCAACTTTATCGTTAATCTTATTAATAAGTTAATCCTGGTCGCGTTCTATGCGTTCACTTCGGAGCCCAGGGTCCGCTTATCAGCTTTTACATCTCCACTTGGCGCAGTCCTCGGCATCCCTCATAGTGAGATGACTGAACTATCTACCCTCACCACGTTAAGCCAGTACTTCCTGCGTCCACCTGTTCTACCAGGAGCTGGCGTATGTGGCTTGACCAGACATCTGTTCCTCACGTAACTGGCCGGTTTTCGTGAGAGGTGGCCCTACCAATAGGTAGTAGGCAATACTATGTTTATTGTATTTTATCATGAGAATGACACATTTTCTCACAGTAAATCAAATTTCATCAAACCCGTTCAATGAATGTAGCGTGATGCGGTAACAGACAGACAGACAAAAATAAAATAAAGTAGTTTTGGCCTCAGCATTGATAAATAATGACTATTACAATTAGACTTTGTAAAAAATATAAAATTCAGTTACAGATTTATTAAATGTATAGAGAATGATGATAATGAAATACATACATTTAGGTTTTTGTTGATTATTGAAATAAAAAAAAGGCACAGAAACACTAATTCTAATTAAATTATAAAAATTACAAATTGAATAAAAGAAATAATGAAAAAGAAATTCAACAGTAATGCTACAGCGAATAGCTAGTGAACGTCTGTCCGATCCAATGGCCGCCGCAAAAGTGAGCGCTCGTCCCTACAATCGTCCGCGCCTCGCCGCCGCTTTGGCGCCAACCGCCTCGCCGCCGTTTGCCGTCACTTTGGCGCCAGGGCCTAAGCCCCGCCTCCCGGAGGTTCCATATCCGCTAATTCGGCCGTTCCTGAGAGCGGAGCGCCCTCGCCCGCACTAAGGAATGAAGTTGACTGCAGGTTCGGAGTCAGTAGTGATGAATCATCGTAGACCTCTTCGGCTACCTCGACATTTCCTTCGAGATGAGGTAAAGAATCTCCGATGTCATCGTCTTCATCCTCGCCTATTAACAAAAATTGTTAACTTTAGAACAACGCATTGCATATTTCAGAAAATATGTTACAGAGTCCTCGGGTTGTGTATAATACGAAACAATACTCTAGTAGACTAAATTTAAGTTGAACCCTGATAGATACAGGGATAATTATGTCCGCGCACGTAATATCTGCAACAGAATGTGTAGGGATGCTCAAAGACGCCACATTCATGAATCTGTTGAGAATGGAGATCCAGCTAAGGTATGGAAATTTCTTAAGTCACTCGGAGTTGGAAAAAATAACAATAATAGTCCTAACAACGTTGATATTGATAGCCTTAATAGGCATTTCTCTTCGTCGGCTGCATTTGATAGCAGCATTAAAAATAATACCCTTGATTATCTTTCATCACTTCCGACTCCCGACTATCCTCCATTTGTCTTTACTCAATTTACCAATTGTGATGTTGAGAAGAACATACGTTCGGTGGCGTCAAGTGCTGTGGGCGATGATTGCATTAGTCGTGTTATGATCCTACCAATCCTTGACATTATCCTTCCTATTATCACTCTAATCCTTAATAATTCCATAACAAAGGGTGTTTTTCCATCAGCTTGGAAAAATGCTTTTGTCATCCCTTTGCCTAAGATAGCCCACCCGTCGTCCTTTTCTGACTACCGACCCATCTCCATTCTCCCTTTCCTTTCCAAAGTTCTTGAACGCCTTGTTCAACAACAATTGAGCAGTTTCTTGAACAAAAACAATATCCTCAGTTCTTTTCAATCGGGTTTCCGTCCAGGTCATAGCACGACTACTGCTCTTGTAAAAATTTCGGACGATATTCGTTTCGCTATGGATCGATCACATCTCACGGTTCTGACGCTATTGGATTTCAGCAATGCTTTCTGTACTGTTGATTTTGATATTCTTTTGAAGCAATTGCGTTCTCTCAACATATCTCCAATGGTCATTGAGTGGTTTCGTTCGTATCTGTACGGGCGCCAGCAGCGGGTACGCATTGAGGATTCGTTATCTTCTTGGTGTTCTATAGCTGCAGGTGTGCCGCAGGGTGGCGTGCTGTCTCCGATTTTATTTGCTGTATTCATTAACTCCATCACTTATAAACTTCGCTCCTCTTACCATCTGTATGCAGACGACTTACAAATTTATAATCATTCTTCTCTGGAACTAATGTCTAACGCAATTTTTAGTATGAACGAAGATCTTAAACTCATATCGGAATGGAGCAAATCGTATGGACTAATCGTTAATCCAACTAAGACGCAGTCTATTGTCATAGGTAGTTCCCGAATGATATCGAAAATTGACTGGCCTAATTTTCCCTCCATTACTTTTAATGGGACTTTTGTTAAGTACAGTGATACTGTCAAGAATCTTGGTGTGATTCTTGATAAAACCTTTTCCTGGACAGGT
The DNA here is from genome assembly GCA_947507595.1 of Pyralis farinalis. Taxonomy (NCBI): domain Eukaryota; kingdom Metazoa; phylum Arthropoda; class Insecta; order Lepidoptera; family Pyralidae; genus Pyralis; species Pyralis farinalis. Next base: position 8,192,974 of record OX382271.1, on the reverse strand, counting down.
CAGCTTGCTTCAGTTAGTAGGAAGATGTTCTCTGCGGTTGGCTCTCTAAGAAGACTGCAATATTTTCTACCGACTGACACCAAAGTTGCGTTAGCACATTCATTGCTCCTTCCGCTTCTTGATTACGCCGATTCTTCGTATCTCGATCTTACTGAAGAACAATTGAATAAACTTGAGCGCCTCCAAAATCTTTGCATCCGGTTCATATTTGGACTTCGCAAATATGACCATGTTTCTCAATTTCGCTGCCAGCTCAAGTGGCTTCCTATTAGACTTCGCCGTAACGGGCATATCCTGTCTCTTCTATACTCCATCTTGTTTAATCCTTCAACTCCAACCTATCTAAGGGAGCGCTTCACATTCCACACTGGAGTACAAGGTCGTAGCTTGCGATATACACTGTCCCTCCGGCTGTCCACGCCATCACACTCTACCAATTATTACTCGAAGTCTTTTACGGTACAAGCTGTACGCCTCTGGAATGCTCTGCCATTATATATCCGACGTGCTCAAACCCTGTCGACATTCAAAAACCTTGTAAAAGCTCACTATCTCTCTCTTGACTCTGTTTAACTTCACCTATCTATAATCATTCTGTATTCATTTCTGTTATGACGCCTGATTACGTGATAACTTTAATTAGATTATGCTTACGAATATTCTTTTATATATTTATACATGTTTATGTGTGTATTTATGTATATATGTATGAATATATATATATGTATATATGTGTATGGGTGTATGTATATACTTGTATATGTAGTGAATATGTAAGTAGTTTATGCGCCTCCTACCTGTTCCATGTCATTATCGTTTCCTCTACCTCAAGGTTGTCTGGAAGAGATCGCTTTGCGATAAGACCGCCTTTTGTGTTTTAATGTTTTACTTCATGTATATTTGTTTTATTTGGTGCAATAAAGTGTATTGTATTGTATTGTATTGTAGAGCCCTCGGGGTACTAGATAAGCGTACAGAGCCCTCAGGTTGTACATACGATGTAATACGATCTGACACTAGCAGAGCCCTCGGGGTGCTAGGTATATGTTTATGTACAGAGCCCTCAGGATGTACATACGATGTAATACGATCTAACACTAGCAGAGCCCTCGGGGTGCTAGGTATATGTTTATGTACAGAGCCCTCAGGATGTACATACGATGTAATACGATCTAACACTAGCAGAGCCCTCGGGGTGCTAGGTATATGTTTATGTACAGAGCCCTCAGGATGTACATTTGATAAAACTCTTAGGCGGAATATAATAACAGAACACTCAGGGTGCATTGAATTGTACCAAAAGCGTAGAGCCCTCAGGATACGCACGACAAACAGAGCCCTCGGGGTGTTTGTTATCAGGTTTGCACAGAGCCCTCGGGATGCGCATACCATTTAACAAATTTTTGAGTCTTATACTCACAATCGAAGAATGTCATACACACGTCGGGAGTCCATTCCCCACGCCAAGGAATTATGTATTCTGCAGCGGCTTGTGATGTCTTTCCATACGAGCCAGTGACTAGTTTCAGCTCATAGCGACCTTGAGGCAAAATTTTTGTCACGATGTAGGGACCTCGCATACCAGAGTCTAATTTGCCCGTAGACTGACTGGCTTTACGTATGAAAACCACATCGTTTAGCTGGTATGGTCGAGGCGCCTTACGACGCTCGTTTACGCGAGTATCTTGTTGCGCTCGATTTCTGTCTAATTGCTCGGATGCACGTTGCCGGGCCAGCTCACGCAGAGACTCTCGGTTGGAGCTCGTTGCTTCCAAAGCAACGTCTCGCACCACGGATCGTATGACGGGCGTTGCACCATCACTGCCAATTAATAAATTAAGAGGTGAGTATTGCGTGGATTTTTGCTTTGTAATGTTTAGGTTGAGCTGAAGTTTCCAAAGAATATTAGACCAACTTTCCTGCCGAAAGTTGGTTTCCACACGAATCATGTTCATGACGGTGCGACAGTATCGCTCAACCTGCCCATTACTCTGGTGCATCTCTGGGGTAATAAAATGAATACTACTTCCAAGATCTTTAATCCATTTTGTAAACAGTAAGCTCTCATACATGCGTCCTCGATCAACTACAATCAACCGAGGAGTTCCAAATAAAGATACCGCGTTCTCAAATACTCGCTTTAATTCGTTAGCGTCCTGTCTAAAAATTGGATATAAAAGGCAATACTTTGTAAAAGCATCTACAATTAAAACAACAAATTTATAACCGCTCGAGTCAGGGAGGGGGCCTAAAACGTCGGAGTGCACAGTATCAAATGGAACTCCGGGCTTGTGCCATGACTCGATAGGCTGTAAGGGCTGACGCGGAGCCTTCTTATGAGCTAAGCAAACGATACAATGCTGAATATATTTGCACACAAATTGCCTCAATCCAGGAAACCAAAAATGCTTAAGGATTAGGTCTGTGGTTTTCTCTACCCCAATATGTTGATGTTCGTCGTGAAATATCCGCAATAAGCTCAGACGGTAGCCTTTCGGAACGTAACATAGTAAACGAGACCGTTCTCCAACTACATTAAGCTTGTAATATAAAACATCTTTATATTTGATGTAACGTTCCGCATCGAGCTCACCGTCATTGAGTTTCTGTAATAGAGACCTAGTCTCCTCATCAGCGGCCTGCGCTATCTGAGCCCAATTACGAGGTTTCTGTACTTCACACATATTTATAGCATTACGACTCAAATAATCTGCATGGCCTAGGGTTGTTCCTTTACGATACTCTAATTCGAAATCGTAATCCTGCAAATATGACCACCATCGAGCTATCCTTGGCAGCAGATCCTTTTTGCGTTGGGTGAGTTTCAAGGCGTTGCAATCGGTTATTACTTTAAACTTGTTGCCAATCAAATAGTGCCTGAAGTGTTGCAGCGCCTTGACTACAGCTAGTGTTTCCAACTCGTAGGAGTGGTAACGAGGTTCTGCTCCCTGGGTAGCTTTACTAAAATAGGCAACGGGCCGTTTGCGCTTCTCGGTATCGGATTGAAGCAAGACGGCTCCGTATCCCCTTGAAGACGCATCTGTGTGCACCTCCGTGGGCATTGATGGATCAAAAATAACCAGCACTGGCTCATTGGTTAAACAATCGACTATATCTTTCCGAGCCTGTTCATGCTCATCTGTCCATTGGAAATGCACACCTTTGCGAAGTAGATTTGTGATGCAAGCCATCCTGAGGGAGTATCCGGGGATGTACCTTCGGAAATACCCAGCTAAACCAAGAAACTGTCTTACTTCTTTGACATTACTAGGCACACGAGCTTTCACCAGTGCTTCAATTTTATGCGCACTCGGCCTAACCTGGCCATGTTTAATCGTGCGCCCTAAATATTCGATTTCTTCTGCAAGAAATGTACATTTTTTTAAGTTTATTGAAAAACCAGCATTGGTCAAAGTACGTAGTACCTCACGAAGCGTCTGCAGACCTTCTTCGATAGTCTCACTTAGAATTAAGACATCATCAATATAGACGAGAACTTTGCCAGACTCGATAAAAGGACAAAGAGTGTTAGATATAATGCGTTGGTAAACGACAGGGGCATTAGCGAGTCCGTACGGCATTTTAAGATACTCGTAGTGACCTTCAGGCGTCACAAAGCCGGTGCGGTGAATAGAATCGTTATCCATAGGTATCTGGTGTAAGCCAGTAGCCATATCGAGACTTGTGAAATACTTGGCCTTCCCCAATCGGTCAATATGATCCTCGATAAGCGGCAATGGATATCGATCCTTCACCGTGTTCGCATTTAACGCCCGAAAATCTACACACATCCTGTCGCTTCCGTCTTTCTTTTTAACGAGCAAAATGGGACTGGAGAATTCAGATTCAGATTCTCTAATAATCCCCTTATCGAGCAAATCCTTAATGATGTCCCGAACACGCATCTTTTCATAGTAAGACAGTTTATATGGCCTGTAAACTACGGGCGTCTCGTTGTGCAATCGAATATGCATTGAACCCGTGGTGACAGTTGTAGTCGCTGTACCAGTAACAAGAAAATTTGCAAATTCATCGATTGTATCCAATAAGCACTCTTTATCAGCGCCCATAATTGGTGTTTTAATCGATTCATGCATACTCGACTTTGCAACAAGAACTGCCTTCGATCGAGTAAGACGTTGAGCGCCGCGTGTACGAGTGTAAACGACACCGTCCCTATTTAATACATCTGTACCCAATATTACAGGCGTGCTTAAGTACCGATCGGGGACGACATGAAAATCTACTTCTAGTGAAATTTCTGGAAATTCTACGGTCAAAGTTGTAAAAAAGCTAGATTCAATCTCTTGGCTTCCGATACCGCGCAATGTACAAAATGACGGTATCTGAGTGCAGCGAAAATGTTTTACAATCGATTGTGTAATTAAAGAAACCTGTGAGCCGCTGTCTATAAGAATATCTACAGGCACACCTTGAATCACCGCAGCTGCAATATCATTTTGCTTATAGTTATTTACAGTTTCACGACAAAAATTGACGTTAGCCTTGCCACGTGACTCAGCGCGCTGTTTTGCGAAACATTCCTCAGCCTTATGTCCGATTTTTTTGCAAAAATCGCATGAACCTGACTTTGGCGGGTTTCTATTCGAATCGGATGATCTCGAAGTTGATCGTAGATTGTTATCATTTTCGTTAGTCAGCTTCATACGTTTAGTACATTCATACTGTCTGTGACCGAAATTTCCGCAAGTGAAGCATTTTGTCCTACTCTCGGGATACTCCCTCTTACGAGAGGTACTATAAAAGTTGTTACGGTTTGTTACTGTACGAGGTTTGGCACGATGTGGCTCAGTTCGAGTGGGTTTTGTGTAAATCGAAAAGAAATTTATTAAATCACTAGGCAACAAATTCGCGTTCGTCGCAGCCGCCCGTATGTGCGCATCGGTTATACCACGTATTATGATGGCAGAAATTAATTCCTCACTTAATCCATTAACAACACGCAGGCGAAGCAACGAACGCCTAGCATACTCCGCGTAAGTAGAATAATTATCGGAATTCTTATTCATTACGTTAAATAAAATATTCGCAATATCCATTCTACGTGGACACAACGATTGAAATTCTCGCTTGAAAGTTGACCAAGAACGATCATTACTTGTCCACTCAGTAAGCCACACGCGAGCGTCACCCTTTAAACAATTGCCAATTCGCGCCAAACACTCGCGATCATCCCATCGATTAATATTACGCACGTGATCTACTTCACTACACCATGCATTAAAATCGTTCAATGATGGATCAAAATTTGAAATATAGATATGATTCGACCTTACCGGGTTTATGGAGTTTATGGCGGACACAAGCTTGTCTGTTACCTCACTCATAACGGCACAGGATACCTTGCTTGGCGTCACCATACCGGAACCAACCATAGGTTCGTCACGTACAGCTGGCGCCGACGACGGGATAGACAACTCGCCCACCACCTCAGGTAAAGGCGGCGTCTGCGAGCGCTCCGACTGTGCTGGTGCAGGCAGGTTACCTTCTAAGACATTCAAACGAGAAATTATTATTTTTAGCTGCTGTTCTAATCCTATATCGGAAAGACGTCCACTCTTACGACTTTTAATACTACTATTCGATTCTTTCGGCATAATGATTAACAATTAAACGAATTGATGATTGAAAAAAATATCTAAAAATTAACAAAATGAAATAGTGATTGTAAATCGACAATAAAATCAAGGCAGATTGGGTTTTATATCCCCACTTCTGAATTTAGGTTTTTGTTGATTATTGAAATAAAAAAAAGGCACAGAAACACTAATTCTAATTAAATTATAAAAATTACAAATTGAATAAAAGAAATAATGAAAAAGAAATTCAACAGTAATGCTACAGCGAATAGCTAGTGAACGTCTGTCCGATCCAATGGCCGCCGCAAAAGTGAGCGCTCGTCCCTACAATCGTCCGCGCCTCGCCGCCGCTTTGGCGCCAACCGCCTCGCCGCCGTTTGCCGTCACTTTGGCGCCAGGGCCTAAGCCCCGCCTCCCGGAGGTTCCATATCCGCTAATTATACATATAAGTAACAGTGAGGAAATTCACTTTTTTTAACCTTTAACGATTGCGGAGATCGTGTATAATGGAGTTCTCTGTTGCAAAATATAATTTCCTTACTGGACGTATGCTGTAATGTCATAATGCCCATACTTCGGGCACCGTCATGGATCAACTATGCATAGGTTAACTATAACAGAGTGTCTATCTTACTTTTATCTACGTATCTATAAATTCACGCCAAATCCCATACGGACAGTATGCAGAGAGAATCGAACTAACTCGGTAATTTAATTTAATTAACTTAGCTAATTTAATTTAACTGGGTACTTAAACACCTCACTCTCTTCTTTAAGTTCTTTTGATGCACTCTCACCATTTTCGAGAGCTCCTGACATCATCTTCTTGCAAAATACGAACAATTTAATCATTGTAGGTAAATTCACTTCACCCTTAAAAGCCTCCAAAACGTCCGTAAATTGTATGTACTCTTCTCCTCTCTGTCTTCATGGATCCCTCAGCAAAACTCCTCAATAAACGATGCAGAATTATGACATTACGTACGCTTTTGGAGTTAATTAATTCCACAGTAAATCTAAATATATAACAATGTTCAAATACAACTGAGTTACTACGCTCAATGTGGACCCGAGTTAAATAATGAGGCGACTGCCTTTATGGTGACGCTGATGAAAAATCCTTTTGATAAGGAATATTTTATTTCCTGACAAATTGTGTTTCAACGGTACTTTGAGGTTTAACTCTTTGAATTTCGAAGTTAGATGGAACTCTTTAACGTTGACGAATGGCAGAAGGTAACGAATGTGTACAATCAAAACTTTGAAAAGATTCATTGGTGTAAATTTCGCGAAGGGAAAATATGAGGGACCGAGTCAAAGAGTTTTGCGGAATATTTCTGAAGCGTAACGTCCGCTTTTTCATTTTACTTAAATTATTCATATTTTCTTTATTTAACACTAACTTTATTAATTATTTTGTTACTTGCTTTATGTTGATATTTAGATAAAGTTATTGACCTAACTGGGTAATACCAGCGCTTTCTATTAAGAAAATTTAAAAGTTATTCTTTAACCATCCGAAATATTTATAAGTGGCGGTGGTAAGTTTTTGTGATTAACTGTAAAAATATCACGATTACTACCCTCATCCCCGGCGTATCTTCGTCAGCTAGAGTGAATATCCAAAATGGCCCACAGGAGTCTCAATGCGGATTTTAGAGTATAGATAGAAAGGAAATTTTAAAGCTGAATGCTCTATAAATGGAAATGTTTAAGGGCATAATGCCGTGAGAAACATTAGAGAGAAAAAAACCACCCAAGTGCATATCGGGCCACACTTAGTGCAGGGTTCCGTATTTGTTTCGCTTTGCTTGCTTGTGAAAAACTGAGATAGTTGAGTTGCCTAAAATAATAGGAAATAATCGAGCACAATGGATTTTCTTTTACCACTTTGTGAGCATAGGTAATATGTATATATATGACTAACTACAGCTTTCTAGTATTAAGCATCTCTGAGCTAGGCCGCGGTCAGACGGACAGACAGACGGACATGGCGAAACTATAAGGGTTCCTTGATTACTACGGAACTCTAAAACTGAGAAGGTCTACCTAGGATCCAAGAAACTTGGTATACTCAAAAGGGCGAAGCGGTACTAATGCTACAGAAGTCTCCTGTCCGACCGCACATGGAGTAGTTATCCAAAGTTTAGGAATTTTACTTTAACCACAATGTTTGTTGGTTCAATTCACACACAGAACAAAGATTTGTTTGCATGAACATCATGTCTGTTGTCTTGCTCTGAGTGTTTTCAAGAGACGTAGGGCGTATCAAAGCAGCCCGACTGAGGAAGCACCTCCACTTTATCTCACCTCAAATAACAATTGCATGGAGGGTTGTGTTCCTGCGAGTGAGTGAGGTCACTTGCAAGCTCCTAAGGAGTTGTTGTGTTAGCAGTATAGGTGGTATCGCGTGAGTGATATTAATACATTGCTAGCATTCATAGGCTACGGTAACATCAGGTGAGCCATATGATTGTATTCCTCCGCACGTATATAAAAAAAATCAAAGCAGCACAACTTGAAAAGTACCTACGAGAGCTGCACTGTTATCAGCTGAGGTGACAACGCGTGAGTGATAATACCTGTATTGCAAGCGTTCCTTGCCTACGGTAATCACTTAACATCAGGTGGGTCGTATGCTTGCATAATTCTTGATGTTACATAAAATAATATACCTTTTCTGTTGTATCAGTTCCGAATGCGGTTAGACAATCTTTTTCCCAACGATTTTAAAATTTTGTATACGACATTTTGTTAAGTGCGGCTTGATTTGATAGCTATAGATTAGCGAGGCAGCGTGATCGAAGGATGCCCTCGACGGCGATTTGTTACACATTGTGTTGGTATTTCATTTATCATGTCGATTCAATTTTCCTAGCCATTAATCACTGAACAATACTGCTCGGCAGTGGACTAGGGACCCAGGACAAAACGTTAAACTTTGCTAAAGGAAACTGTTGGACGTAGCGTTCAGGGTTGTTTAGTACATTGGCTATTTATATAATGCTGGAGTACACGTGGCTTGCCTTTTTTATCTTTAGGCTGAAAGCCAACCTCCGTAGCTGGTTGTACACGGTACCAACTATGTTCCTAAGTCATAGACATTGTCTTAGAAGGCAGTATGTTTTTGTTGATATCTTTAGGTTTCAAGGGCACCCGAGTTAGTTTAAATCATTTTAGAGGCTGTGTGATGACCGTGTGTGCGTGTATATATGAATATGTAAGAAAGAAGGAAAATATTAGTGTCTGTACGTACGTAGAGACACTACCTCATACGTACGCATGTAAATAAGATCTTCTGAACTGTCGAAGGAATTAAGCTCTTTTTCCTACAACAAGTGTACTTTTTCTTGAAAAGACCTAATCTAACCAGTAGTTACTTAACATTAAAATTATAATAATTCACATATGATTAGAAACTAGACAAGAAATTTTTGCAAAAGTGATCATCTAAATTTCCGAGCGGATGATACTCGCGGTTAAAGACAAATACACTCATCCAAAGACAGGCAGTGGTACATATTGCTGGAAATTCGCGTCCAACTAGATAAACATATGCTCTCTTGCTTGTAAATGAAGGATATAAAAACATTTATTAAGATAAGATAAAAATCATTTATTTGCCATTAGACCCTTACACACGTCACACGGCACACGTCTTACATTCTTTAAATTAAATCATATTGTATCTTAATAATTTACCAGTTTTTTTTTACTTTTAATCTCTCTTTTTTTATCTACCAGCATTTTGGAAATGACCATTGGCGAAGAAGAAATGCCCAAAGAAACTTGCCAATATGGGTCTTTTTTCCATCGTTAAAATATATTACAATAAATATACGTGAGTGTACATATAGTGAAATCAAGTGGTACAATTAAAGATATATTAATAAATATTAGAATCCAAAAGACCTCAGTTAGTATTCACCTGAAATCCCACTCGGATACTGAATATGTATATTTGAGTATGTCTGAAAATTTGCGAATTATCAAAGCCGATATGAAACCAACTGTAAAATAATATTTCTTAGGCCGCCTAACAAAGTCCCTAATATTCTTTTCTCTCTTTCCTCAGAGGGCAATGAGGTCCGTGTTTGCAATAATAATAAATAATAATAAATATTGTCTGACAAATTACACAGCGCCATCTAGCCCCAAAGTAAGCGAAGCTTGTGTTATGGGTGCTATACAACTGATAAACATACTCATTAAACATAGAAAATACCCTGACCAAGACAAACAGACATGTTCATGCACACAAATGTTTGTACTGTGTGGGAATCGAACCCACGAGCGTTGGTGTCGAAGTAGCGTAACAGCGTGTTTCACCACTGCGCCACCGAGCTCGTCAAATAATGGTTGGGATTAACTGACCCTAACATATTTATAACTTAAGTAGGATCAAACTGAAATGGACACAATTGGGCGTAAAGTCCCAACTACAATCCTTTACCTTCGTACCTAAAAGAGACTATTCATCTTCGTGATGTGGACGATCGACTGCGCTCCTGCGGTACCCTTGTTCTTGATATCCCGAGTCAGAAAACAAATTATTACACACAGTCTTTTTCTGCTAAGTCCGTTAATCTCTGGTATGGACTTCCTCTAGAGGTTAGATTGGCTCCCTCCATAGATTCATTCAAATTCCGAGTCGGTAAATTTTTAAATGATGAATTGTGAGCATTTGTGGATGCATACCTTAGAATGTATCTCAGTCTTCCTGCGACCACGGACGCTGCAAAGCGTTCGAAACGTCAGGTTCAACAAAATAAATAAAATACGCGATACTTTCGTTAAAAATTCACTAATTCAAAATGTATCCCATGTTTATCCGTTTTTAGTTCAGTATTTAATGTATCTATATATTTTTATTTCTTTTTCATCTATATGTATTGTTTTGTTTGTTCATTTCGTACTGTTTAAGGTAAAGTTGATGTGCGTTACTTTATGAAAGTTATGATAATGTTGGTGTACGTGTGTTCTCTCACCCATGTATATTATCCTGTCAATAGCTCTAGGTTGGCTGCAAGAGATCTCTTTTAGGGATAAGTCCGCCTTTGTAATACTAGATTTAATTTCATTGTAATTTATCGTACAATAGAGATATTACAACAACAACTATTGACTGCACACCATTTTCATCAGTAATGCAATTGTATACCCGACGAATGTGTGGGGCCTTATAACGCCTAGACTCTTCATCATCGAGAAGGATATAACGGCAAGGGATAGGAAGGGATGTAGTTAATGTGGTTCCAGCCCCTTTATCTTTAGCGAAAGACTACTGTAATATTATGACTGCAGATCACAAGGTTATATGGCAAAGCAAGAGCGTTTCTACCAGGCCCTATATGTAAGTGTCTAACGTTAGCATTTGTATTTTAACTACGTATCAGGGGTCTGTTTGGGTAGACCGAGAAGTTTTCTATGTGGAATCATGAACGAAGATATAAAGACGAATACTTCCGATTTGACATACGAGTAGACTAGTAGACCATGATACAGCATTATTTACTCATGGTTCTACTAGACTAGGATGACAGTATCGATAAATAATAAAAATGTATTAACTTAATGTCGATAAATAATAATAATAAACACGTGGGAGTTACTCATATCAAGTACTCAAAGCTTTTATAAAACAACTCCAGATTTCTTAGTAACCACTTGTCACTTACTTCAGGCAAGGAAATATCATTTCAAAAGACCTTTTCAGTTGTGTATTTTCTTGAACAATATACATTTTATTGACGAGCTCGGTAGCTCAGTCGTGAATGACGCGACTTTGTCACCAACGCTGGTGGGTTCGATTTCCACACAAGGCAAATATTTGTGAGCGTGAACATGTCTGTTTCTCTTGGTTTGGCTGTTTGAAGCGAGGTAGGGCGCATCAAAGCAGCCCTTCTGGGGAAGTATCTCCACCTCACAGAAAACCGCAGCCAAATAATAACTCCCTAGAGGGTTGTTATGTTCCTGCGTATGAGTGAGGTCACCAGCAAGTTCCCAAGGAGTTGCTGTGTAAGCAGCAGAGGAGGCATCGCGCGAGTGATACTTAATATATCGCAAGCGTTAATAGGCTACGGTATCCGCTTTACAGATGGGCCGTATGCTTGTATGCCTCCCGACGTAGTATAAAAAAACGTGAGATATGTCATGAAAGTTATCACAGTTACTTCTCATACTATAACGCAGCAATGAAAGCAATCAAAAGTTGCTCAAATAACTCTCCCTGCTGGCGATAACAAATACGTACCGATCATGATAAAATACACTAATCATGATTCAGCTATAAATATTCAGTATGACTGCCATTACAAACAGTGTCTAAACCTTCAATATTTACCCTCTAAAACACTTTCTACATCTGTATACAACGTGGAAAAGTAGGCAAAGTTTCCCGCATGTGGTGGGGGTAAAAATAATAGTAGTTTGCCATAACGCAACAAATGAATCGATATAATGAGTGGACTGCGTTGGTTTATGCGACAGTAATTGGAGGTCTCCATTCAAGAAGCCATGAATTTAATGAACCTGCTTTGACAGGTTGCCGCGACCCTACCATAACTTGTGTATGAGGTATGTAGCTGGTAAAAAAATATGTTTAAACTAGTTGTTGCCCACAGCACTGTGGGGATCCTTCACCAGGTCTCGTCATATTGTTTGTGTGATTAATAAGACATCAATTTTCACTGTTCGATCCGTCCAAGGGTTTCGTTAAAAGATAAATAAAAAAGCCGTCAAGTGCGAGACCGACGCGCTGTGAGCGTTCCGTAAAAAAAATATTTTCGCAAATTATGTCGCAAAAAAAGTATTTTTTTGTGATTTATGGTTTTCGGATTTGCTTGTGCTACGTGACAGTTTTGATTCCCTTGCGATTGTCAAAATATTATCTTTTGATTGCGTTGACTTAGAAGTTTAGTTTTCGATGCTCGAAGCGATAACAGACCTGAATATTTGATATTAATTTCGGCTTGCTATAGCTCTACCCGTCCCTGAGAAAAAGGTCTTGACAGACAGACGGATAACAAAGTGATCCTATAAGGGTTCCGTCTTTCCTACCCTAACCGTAAAAAGGATGAATACACAAGTTAAGTTCGCATTTGACGAGCTCGGTGGCGCAGTGGTGAAACGCGTTGTTACGCTACTTTGACACCAACGCTCGTGGGTTCGATTCCCACACAGTACAAACATTTGTGTACATGAACATGTCTGTTTGTCTTGGTCTGGGTATTTTCTATGTATGATAAGTACGTATTTACAAAAAAAAATGTATTTACGTATGTTTATCAGTTGTCTAGTGCCCATAACACAAGCTTCGCTTACTTTGGGGCTAGATAGCGCTGTGTAATTTGTCCGACAATATTTATTTATTTATTTTATTTATTTATAATAAAATTGTAGCGTAGTTCTGTTTTCTGTGGTGACGCTTCTAGTGGAGAAAGAACCATTCTATTAACCGACGGTCCCTGGTTCCAATACCGGCATGGGCAAATACCACTAAATTCGATTTACGTGTACATATTGGTAATTATCACTCGCGGCAGTAAAGAAAACATCGCGATGAAGCCCGCATGTCCAAGAAATTCTATTCCGAAAGACGTGTGACAACCTACGAAAGGTCTGGCTTTCCCTCTGGGCCGTGGGGGACTGATGGCAGTTGCTACAAATTAAAATAAGAGTTTTCGCCAAATCCTTGGAAATATATATAGGACCCCGCCAATGCTAAAGGATTAGGAAATGGAATAACGCTAGGAAGCAGTATAGACTGTTTTCTCTGTCAATTTTAATACTTAACAGAGAGAAGTGTACGATCAAATAATTTCGTGTTTTTTGGGCACGCAACTAAGGGATAAACAAGACGAGTCATTTCATATAATTGGTTATAAGAGGAGTTCGATTGCGTCATTGCGTGTGTTAGTCTAATTTAATACGCTAGTGAAGTAAAGTCGTCTGCAGCTTGGAGGGGCTACGTAAGGGTTTAATCATTACGAGTTCCACCGTGGTAGGGCACGTTATGTCGGTAAACTAAGAAAGGTAGGACCTTATAAACATCTCGGCTGAGGCATTACCTCACAGAAAGTTTAGGCAGAGGGAAGTAGTAGTCAGAAATTTGGCATGGTACACTGTTAGTAGGAAACAAATTTGCACCACTAATGTTTTTCTAATATGATAAGCAGTTACAGAAAGGTCAGCCAAATAATAAAGCACCGGAATATTGTTGGGTTCCTACGAGTAAGTCACATTACCAGTAAGCTATGAGGAATAGGTGTTAATAGATTCAGGCGTTATTTTGCGGCATGTTGCATCTACGAACGGTAGTGGGTGGGTGGCCGGCGCTAGACCGCATGAACTAATTGGTGGCGGAAGCACACAAAGCAGGTTAGATCAATCTGCAAAGGAATTTATTTATTTATTTATTTAGTAGTTAGTAGTAGGGGGTCATGTGCCAGAAGCGTGCTCGTTCGCGACTCCTGCCAATCAGACGATTGCAATTCTGGACCAAAAGCGCACCGATGTGCGGATTAGGGCGTCCCCCGTAGGCGACGCGCACCGATCCGCCCCCGTCGGTGCGAATTTAGCTGCATGCGGCGGTGGGGGGCGCCACCCACCACGCAGCGCCAATTCCCGCGCGCAGCGGGACGAGGGGAGCCGAGTGCCGCATAGGCACGTGGAATGTGAGAGGTGGATTGAATGATAAGACGAATGAATTGATAGACGTAATGAATGATAGACGTTTGGATGCTTTATGTGACAGAGACTAAGCGCAAGGGGAGCGACACCGATGATCTGCCCGGTGGGATGATGGCCCTATGGTCTGGGGTAGACCGGGACGATCATGCCAGTGCTGGTGTAGGTGTCGTACTCTCCTCTCGCTTAGCCACTGGTGTAATAAGAGATTACTGTTTGGTAGGGCCTAGACTTCTGTGGGTTCGTATTAAACTGGGCATCACGCGAGTATTTCTGGTTGCAGCATACGCTCCCGTAAGCTCAGCGTGTGCTCAAGAACTGGAGAAGTTTTGGGAGTCTATAAGGGATGTTCTGGACATAGCTGAAGGGAATGAAAGAGTGATTATGTGTGGAGATTTGAATGGATGGGTTGGGACCAAGCGATACAGCTATGAAGCTGTTCTTGGTCCGTATGGAGATAAGAGAGTGAACGAAGCAGGTAAGTCGATACTAGATTTATGTATGGAACGAAACCTCCTCGTGTCGAATACTTTATTTCATCATAAGGATATTCACACGTATACATGGAGAAGGAATGACCAAAAGAGTGTGATTGATTTGATTTTAATACATTGACGTCTCCGAAATGTTATAACGGATACAAGAGCCTTTAGAGGCCCCACTGTTGAGACGAACCACTACCTGGTGGTAAGCCGGTTTGTGGGCCTTTTTAGGAAGTGGAGGCACTGGCGAGTGCGTATCCCTTTCGGAGATCATGAAAGGATAATGAGCGAAAAATTGCAAGATGAAAGTGTAAGGAGAATGTATGTACATCTAGTAAGTGAGAGACTTGCAAATGCAAGGCTCTCCGACTCAGATGTGGATGATTGAAAGAAAAGAAAGAAAGAAAATTATTTATTCGGTGACATAAATAGTTACAGATTGAAAAAAAGAAGGAAACAGACTAGCTCTTAACACTATGACACCGAATTGGCATCCACTCAGCATATGTCGCCACGTCCTCGTGAGACGATACGACGCTGGTCTTCCGTGGATACCTGATGGGAATAAGGACACTACCGCTCATCACGGTGCACACTCCTTTGTTGGAAAGTTTTGAAAGAAAGTATGTTGGATAGTGCAAAAGAAGCTTGTGGATGCGCAAAGAGACGTAAAACAGCGAAAGAAGATGCCTGGTGGGATGCGGAGGTTGAATCCTCCGTAGCAAGAAAGAGGAAAGCGTGGCTGGAATACGTATCATCTTTGCCCTTAAATGAAAATATGAGAGAAAAGAAGAAAGAAATGTACCGTCTACGCAAGAATGAAACCAAGGCTATAGTGAAAGAGAAGCGTGAAAGACAAATTATGAATGAGGAAGAGAGGCTGACGAAAAACTTCCAGGCAAATACCAAACTCTTTTGGAGAGAGGTAAAGAAGTCTCGGAGTGGTTCGTCGGCATCCAGAATGGATAAGATAAAGTCTAAAGCTGGTGTCATTCTTGCGAACACTCAGGAAGTGTTAGAACGGTGGAGTGAATATTTTGAAGAAATGTATGAGTATGCCTCGGACGCTGACAATGAGAGTGAGTCGGATGCTTACTCCACGTTGACGGCGTTCGACGAAGGCATAACTATGAATGAGATCGAATGATCGATACGAAGCTTGAAAAATAGAAAATCAGCGGGAATTGATCTGATCACAGCTGAGATGATCAAATTAGGTGGCACTTGCGTCCGGGACGCCTTCTGGTACTTATGCAACCTCTGCTGGAGAACTGGAAGGGTCCCAATGGACTGAAGACGCGCAGTCATCGTACCCTTGTATAAAGGCAAGAGATCATGCATGGACTGCGCCAACTATAGGGCCATCAGTTTGATCAGCTTAGCAGCAAAAGTATATGGAAAGGTGATTGAAAGGAGAATGAGGGTGAAATCCGATGAAATGCTGTGGGACGCACAACAAGGTTTCCGAAATGGAAGGGGATGTACGGATCAAGTTTTCTCACTCCACAATATCGTAGAGAAGCATCTGGCCATAGACCAGAAGCTTTACTGCGGTTTTGTGGATCTTGAGAAAGCCTTTGATAGGGTTGTGCGAAAGGAACTGTGGGACATATTGCCGAGATATGGGATTGACGGTTTACTGCTCCGTGCTGTGCAGTCCACTTACAAGGATTGCTCAGCATGTGTGCGGATAGATGGTGGCATGTCACCCTGGTTTGATGTCAGAATTGGTGTCAAACAGGGTTGCATGCTATCTGCTAGGCTGTTTATCCTGTATCTCGATAGTTGTCTGCAGAGAATAAGGTCAACGAATGTGGGATTGCGCATGGGTGACCTAGTGGTGAACTGTCTGCTGTATGCAGACGATGCCGTGCTATTAGCAGATACAACATCTGAACTGCAAACACTGGTCACAACAATAAAAGACGATTGTATCGAGAAAGGCTTACTACTGAATGCGAAGAAAACAAAGATAATGGTATTTAAAAGAGAAGAATCCAGAACTAATGCAAGGATTACGATTGATGATGAAGTGTTGGAACAAGTGGATGAGTTTGTATATCTTGGATGCGCTTTTAGCAGGGATGGAAGGTACACCGCAGATGTGGAAAGACGAGTGAGTGCTGGGAATAGTGTGAATGGAGCGTTGGGAAAACTTCTTGGCAGTAAAATCCTGAGCCAGAAGGCACAACTCGCTATACACAATGCAGTGTTGGTCCCAACGCTAACTTATGGAAGCGAGAGCTGGGTATGGCAGAAAGAGCATGAAAGTAGAATAAACGCGGTCGAAATGCGAGCGCTGCGCAAAATTTGTTTGGCGTAAGGCTTGTAGACCGTATTTGCAATGATGATGTTAGAAACAGAGTTGGTCTGAAAGAGAGCGTCGGTGTTAAAATAAGAAGAGGCATGCTCCGACGGTTCGGACATGTAGAAAGAATGCAAGATGAAAGAATGACGAAGCAGATATACAATGCAAAAGTGGAAGGATGTAGGAGCCGGGGAAGGCCAAGACTTACCTACCATGACCAAATTGGTCGTGTTCTATCAAAAGGTGATGTCAGGAGCCCTAGAAACCGGCGAGCGAGTGAGATATGTAAGGATCGAGTCACGTGGCGCTCGGTTCTCCCTGCCTACCCCGCAAGGGATTTGGTGTGAAGTTATAGACATTTATTTAGTATATATTTAGTAACGGAATTGATAACGCGAGCGATGCTCTTTGTATTCGAACGTTCGTAAGCTATTGCATACTTTCTGGGCCTGGGTTTTTGTAGTAGAAGTTTCAGAAGAAATTTGGCAGTGACATGTGGCAGTGATGGTCCAATGGAAAAGAAAAATATTGAATAATTTTATTATAAATAAATAAAATAAATAACCCCACCGCTCCATTCACCCTATTCCCGGCACTCACTCGTCTCTCCACATCAGCGGTGTACCTTCCATTGCTGCTAAAAGCACTTCCAAGATATACAATCTCATCCACTTGCTCCAACACTACATCATCAATCGTAAACCTAGTGCTCGTTCTGGTTGTCTCTCTTTCAAATACCACTATCTTGGTTTAGTTCGCATTCAATTGTAAGCCTTTCTTCATACAATCATCTTTCATTGCTGTAACTAGTATTTGCAGTTCGGATAGTGATTCTGCTGTTAATACCGCGTCGTCTGCATAAAGCAGGCAGTTGACCGCTGAGTCACCCATTCGCTTTCCCACATTCATATTTCTTATTTTCTGAAGACAACTGTCCAGATACAGGATGAATAGCCGAGCCCACCAATGTTGACATCATACCAGGGCGACAAGCTGCCGTCCACCCGCACACATGCTGTACAATCCTCTTAAGTGAATTGCACAGCACGGAGTAGGTCACCGTCAATTCCATATCTGGGCAAAATGTTCCAGAGATTTTTTCACACGACCCTATCAAATGTTTTCTCAAAGCCCACAAAATCGCAGGAAACCTTCTGGTCCAAAGCCAGATTGCTTCTCTACGTTGTAGCGGAGTGAAAAAACTTGATCCGTACATCCTCTGCCGCTTCGAAATCCACCCTGTGTTTCCCAAAGCATTCCGTCGGATTTCACTCTTGTTCTCTTTTCATTGATTTTTCCATACAACGAACATTATTTTAAGTTTACTGTATAGGTAAACTTAAAATAATGTTCGTTGAATAATATTATTGATACGGGATCTGTGCCACAGTGGTTATCAACGCTACGTTGTTACAGAGGACAAAGGTTCTCACAGAGGATAAAACATGTGTGTGCTCATGCATACATATACAACAACCAAACCAAGACAAACAAACATGTTCATGTACATGTTTGTTTGTCTTGGTCTAGTTCTTTTCAATGTATCATAAGTATGTAGGTATTTAAAAAAAAAGTATTTACTTATACTTATCAGTTGTCTGTTAGCCATACCACAAGCTTCGCATACTTTGGAGCTAGGTGGCGCTGTGTAATTTCTCCGACAATATTTATTTATAGACTTGCTCTCTTTTTTTTTTTGTCTTTGGCAAGACAATGAAAAGCGGTAAATTGACATAAATTAGTCTGTATTTCACAAATTGTAATTACTTATTTTTAACAAGCGTAAAACTATTTTTGATGTGCATTTTAGCAACGTTAGTACCTAGCAGTTGTATATTTTTTTGTTTTTTGTGTTTGTGAACGTGCTACTCTAGTGTTTAATAAGAACTATTTGAAAACTTTATTAACAACCATTTACGTAATATCTTTTATCTCCTGTTGCCGTTATCAGCATTCCTCCTGCTTTCCAATAATATTTGTACTCCATCCGCAGTATTAAATTATAGTTGAAACTGGAGTAACTTGACAAACATGTATAAAACTTAACGTACACGAATCGCTGATAAAGGAAACTTGGCTTTACATTTTATCTAATAATAACATATTAATCACACAATTTTGAACAATTGAGTACTGAAGTTCGACAAACAGTGTCTCAAATCATGCTAGCCCCTCACCCCTCGAAAAAGTAGGGAAGAATCTGGGAAGGAACTTCACTGTAGTTTGAGGTATTTCCGTCGATGAGGAGTCATACACCGGTGCAGTATAGCATAGTGTTCAACTGTTGCAGTCACCCCAAAGTGCAAAGTAGAAATTTAATCACAATTATCCACGTAGTAGTGTCTTAGGTTTTCGCGATTGTTACACATTGAATTAAATAATTTTTAACAGAAGTATCGCGTGTTTTATATATTTTGTTGAACCTGACGTTTTGAACGCTTTGCAGCGTCCGTGGTCGCAGGAAGACTAAGGTGATATTTGTCTTACATTAGTTATTCAATTATTACATCTAACGACATGGATGGATTAATTATATATGTTCCGATTCACACAAAAATCGCTCACAGTGTCCGAACGTTTTTAGTACTCGTAGATCTCTGGGTTTGTGACTTGATTATTTTTAGGACTGGATCCCAAGCAGGTGATACTTGCCAACCATCTTCTCTATTGAAATTGGGGTGTTTTCTTATTTCAATAGCCTCGCGTAACAATCTCGGCATGTAGCGATTCTCCTTGGCGAGGATTTGTGGTTTATCGAACCGTATGTAATGATTTGGCTGGTCCAGTGTATGTTCACATACTGCAAAATGTTTATCGCGCCTATTCTTCATGTCAGCAATGTGTTCTTTCACACGAGTACCTATGCTTCTCTTTGTTTGCCCTATATATGATAAACCACATTCGCAGTCTAATTTGTATACTCCTGCATCTTGTAAGGGGATATTACACTTGATAGGTCTTAGAAATTGACTGATCTTTTTATGGGGCTTGCAGCCAAATAACATCTCCCTAGTAGAGCATTTTTGTGTTCCTGTGTGTGAGTGAGGTCACCAGTAAGTTCCTAAGGAGTTGCTGTGTTAACAGCGGAGGTGGCATCGCCCGAGTGATAGTGATATCTACTTCGCAGTGGGCCGTATGCTTGTATGAACTAGTAGTAGAATTATTATCAGAAAAACATAATATTTTTATTTTATGTTTAACTGAACATTGATTGAACAAGAGTGTTGCCATTGATAATATTAAAAAAGTTGATTTAATAGAGATTGTTATGTTACTTATTGAGGAAAAGAGTGTACAAAAAGGGTTACAAATTTATTAGGGCTATTTATACAAAATATAAAAAAAAGGTTCACTAAGTTCGGCTAAATAAGGTCTTTAAGAACTCGCGTTATCTTTGTCTAACCGGAATATCACTGTTATGTTCACTGGAATGTGGCACTGAGCGGCCGCCGGCTATAGTGGCCGACGACTGTAGACAGCTGGTTAGCGTGCTAGCCAGCACGCAGATCCAGATGTAGAAGTTGTTGGTGGACCGCCTTACGGACCAACACCACAGCGGAAACTCCGTCAGCCGCCGTGGTCCACAACAGAGGCTGCAGGTATTATAATTTTTAGATTAGTTAGATGTCCGGAGATTATCGAGTTTGGAAAAGGTAGTAATATCCCGAGGGTTCACCACGTAGCCCTCAGCAGGAGGCTGGTGGTCTCAGACGTAGTGCACTGAATCTCTACTACTCGAAAGCTTCCTCCAGACTGACTTGTTTTCTGTTTTCCGACACTAAAATGTAATATTTTAAAATTTTGAATTACAAATAAATATTTTTGACAAACATCATTCGGTTCACAGAGACAATGTAGTGTATATCTCTACAAAGGTTTTATAAAATATATTATTCAAAAAGGTTATTACATTAGATATTTTAAACATTACATATTATTCCCCCCCACAAGAAAAAATTTTTTACAAAAATTTTGAAAGGTTTTATAGTAATTAGTAATTACCATTCCTATCATAATTCTATCATGCTTCTCTATCATACCTCTCGCATACAAAAGTAGGGGTAGGGTTCACATTCAATGACCTCTACTCCAATGGTAATACTAGTAATGTAACAATTCGGCTTGTTTAAGTGGAGTTGTCATCCGCTCCATTTTAATATGACAGGTAGGCTTATTTTTTTTAACTGGAGTTGTCAGCCGCTCCATCTCAAGACCCATGAGAATGAAATGAGTGAGTGTACAAGTGTAAGTGATAATATATATATATATGAGTAATGAGGGGATCTATGATCCAGTAAAGAATATTAAGAGCTTATTAAACCCCATGACCTAAGAAAGGTCAAAGTAAGGGCCTTTATTACCCTGGTGACCAGAGGAAGGTCAACCAAGAGGGTTCATAATACCCATTGACCAAAGAAAGGTCAAAGTAAAAGCTTATATTACCCTGGTGACCAGAGAAAGGTCAACCAAGAGGGCACATAAGACCACACAAGGATAGCGTAGATGATATACTCATCTTCTTAGTGCAAGAAGAGTAATAATGAAGGAGATTATCTCCTTAAAAAAAAATGAAAGCTTCGATTCACACAGCCAAAATAAATCGAAGTGAAAGATGAATATATACAAATGAGGTTATTGAAATAATATATATATAGTTAAGAGTAGAATCAGCAATTTGTTTGAAGGGAAAATATTCAAAATAATATTTTTTAATTAAAATACAGAGTTAGTAGGTCCTTTCACATGAACTAGTACTTCATATTGAAGTTCAGCTTTTCTAGGTTCGTAACAAATAGGTCAGCCATTATTAAAGAATATCAAAATAAGATAAATAAAAAAAAATATAAGAATTATGAAGTTACTAATAAGATTTAGTTGTATATTTAGTATTCTATGAAATTAATAATGGGTTCAAAATAGAAAATGATTATTTAAAAGATTAAAAAAAATATATGAAGTCGCAGAGTTCTTAAAAATGTAGCCGGACAAAAGAATATATGAATTTATTAAGAGAAAAATTAAAATAGCCCTTGATATGTGGTTGATGAACAATAGTGGAGAAATTTAAAGAAAGTAGGTCTCTTGAGTCCGCCCGCCCAGGCTAGTCGAGTAGGATACTCTGCTGGTTAGGAAGACTACAAGAGTGTCGAAGAGGAGTACTGTATATTGTACAGCAACATCCCAGAATGTCCAGTCAAAGACTTATACTAGTTGGATGCTATTGACTGGTTTGAGTAGTTGTATGTAAGTAATAATGTGTGTAACTAACTACTGATTGAGTACCTACACTGTGAAATAAAGATTAATGAAAGATGAAACCGAAAAGAAACCGAAAGAGAGAAACAAGGACACTTGAGGAAGTGGGTTTTAGAATTTAGAGAAAACTAATGTCAGGGTCGAGGTCAGGTCTGTTAGGCGCCAAATTGTTATGTTACTTATTGAGGAAAAGAGTGTACAAAAAGGGTTACAAATTTATTAGGGCTATTTATACAAAATATAAAAAAAAGGTTCACTAAGTTCGGCTAAATAAGGTCTTTAAGAACTCGCGTTATCTTTGTCTAACCGGAATATCACTGTTATGTTCACTGGAATGTGGCACTGAGCGGCCGCCGGCTATAGTGGCCGACGACTGTAGACAGCTGGTTAGCGTGCTAGCCAGCACGCAGATCCAGATGTAGAAGTTGTTGGTGGACCGCCTTACGGACCAACACCACAGCGGAAACTCCGTCAGCCGCCGTGGTCCACAACAGAGGCTGCAGGTATTATAATTTTTAGATTAGTTAGATGTCCGGAGATTATCGAGTTTGGAAAAGGTAGTAATATCCCGAGGGTTCACCACGTAGCCCTCAGCAGGAGGCTGGTGGTCTCAGACGTAGTGCACTGAATCTCTACTACTCGAAAGCTTCCTCCAGACTGACTTGTTTTCTGTTTTCCGACACTAAAATGTAATATTTTAAAATTTTGAATTACAAATAAATATTTTTGACAAACATCATTCGGTTCACAGAGACAATGTAGTGTATATCTCTACAAAGGTTTTATAAAATATATTATTCAAAAAGGTTATTACATTAGATATTTTAAACATTACAAGATGCTTCTATTAGAGGCGGTTCAATTATTGAATTATCAAATTGCCACGAAGCCGAACGTATAAACATTGTCAGACTCTTTATTTAATCTACTTGCTATCGAAATGGCATCAAATAGATAATAATATACGTTTATTATACCAGGAATTATACCAGGCTACCCGGAAAGTATTGCGAAAAAGTTTTTATGTAGATATGAGAGATTGGCCAGTTATAATCTATTTTGAAAATATGATTATTTATACGTAAAAATAGGTCTGTTCCAATTTAAAAATTTCCCTCCACATTTTTTGCGAGCTAATTTAAATTAACGTGTCTCATTGAAAAATGGGAACAGCACGGCTGTGGAACAAATTACCGCTGCAAATACGGAACAGCTGCTCTGTATCTACTTTCAAGAAGAGGTTAGGTGAGCACTATCTTACTCATGATAAGTAATATTATATGTATAGTATATATGTATTTATTAATTTGTATAAATATGGAAAAAATGAAGATTAAATTCTGCATAACTTTTAACTACCAGCCAAAATAAAATTTACTGCACACAAGTTAGGGTTAGCTAGAAGATATCTCTTAAAGAGATAAGCTCGTCTTTGCACACTGTTTTCTGTAATACCTAATTTTATGTTTTGTTATGCAATAAAGGATACATATAACATTTTCGCGCTATGATTTTTTACGATTTCAAGTGTCACCTGTAACCGGACGAATCCTACGATAGACTTCAAATGGTATTCATGGATTAAGGCCCTTCCAAGGCAACTGTGTATTGTTGGTATAACTAATTCAACCGCGGTCGACTAACTTTGGTGGGTGGTGAAAGAAGTGGTCGCCTTTTGACGGCTGTTACGGAAGAAAACGTGCTAGCAGTGAAAAAATTAATCCAATACAATAAGCGAGTTACATATCAGCAGATTCATCACATACTGCAGATTGAATCGGGAAGCCTTCACGAGATTCTACACTTGCATGTTCGCGTGAGGAGGATAATTTCACGCTGGGTGCCGCACAACCTCACCGTTGCTCAGAAGCAGGCCCGGGTGGACGGGTGGAAAGGACAGAACTGTTTCAGGTAATTTATTATAGAATCGAATACAATTTACAACAAAAGATCTATTAGTCTTAGCAAGCCGATGTACTAGCATACGCAATCTATTCCTGCTTCTAAGATTTTCACTACATTTTGAAAACGAATTTATATTTTTACGAGCATATATTATGTTCTCATAAATGTACTGAGAGGTAACCGTGAGGATATTTGTTTCTTTGAATAGTTCTTTATGTGATTCCCTGGAGCTCATGTTATAAATAGAGCGGATGGCTCTCTTTTGTAATATAAAAATAGTTTCAATATCAGCCACTCTTCCCCACAACAGTATACCATATGACATAATGCTGTGAAAATAGCTGAAATAGACTAAGCGCGTAATAATCACGTTGACTGACAATTCTGTAACAGTATATGAGGCGGAGCTGAGCTTGCACTGTAGTGGGGAAAAGTGACTGATATTGAAACAATTTTTATCTTACAAAAGAAATCCTAATTATAGCATGGGTTCCAGGCAATCACTTGGGTAACTGTTCAAACAATTAAATACATCCGGTACATCGATATTTTGTTATAAGTTGTAGTCAATATTTAATTCTATAATAAATTGCATGAAAAAGTCATGTCGTATCCTGACAACATCTTCAAAAGGCACATCAAATAACTGGTTCATTTGGGAAATGATCATTGTCAAAAGAATCAATAAGGTCTTTTGTCAAATCGTCTACTGATTAATTAAAATAAGAAAAATTAAAATTATGAGAAACAAACAAATTACAATAAGATTTAATAAAATATATATATATATATATAAGTGCTCGTAAATGGCAAATAAATTATTTATATCTTTTATCTTTTAGACACCTGACGTATTTTCATAGCAAAGTTCCTCTTTGGCGTCAAAAACACACACGGTTAAATAAAGAAAGCAATTACTTTGCTTTATTTACATTACATAAGAATTATCACATTTAATCTTAAGACTACTTGAAAAACATAAACTTGAATAAACATTACTGAAATATTTAGTTTTGCACATGGAAAATGATCTTAAAATACCCTTTGTTTCAAAACTGAATGCAACGCAAAGTATCTCGCGACTTATTTAGTAGGCATTCTAAAAATATAGCTCGCGGACTCATGTTTCACTTCTAAAATGGAACTGAAATGTTTACATGTACTTGTAGGTACTCCAGGGAAATCTATTTACGTGTGTAATCAGCATTGCTAATTGGTACCATCCGCAGATGTACTCAAATACTGTTGTACATCTAAGCAGTGTTTTTAATCGACTTTAAAAAATATAGGGGTATTTCAATACAACAGTTTCAAATTTAATTAGCAATTACACAATAGGGACTCGGACAACATTTTAAAAAGTGAATTAAAATTAATTATAATGGATATTTGTCACCATTAAAAGTACAATTTTAAATAAATAAACTTTTAAATGACGTAAAACGATTTGTATTTATCTAAAACGTACGAAATACGTGACGGCATTTGTATGTAATGAAACTACAAACCGTGTAATTTTTTTTTATACTACGTCGGGAGGCATCCAAGCATACAGCCCACCTGATGTAAAGCGGGTAGCGTAGCCTATTAACACTTGCGATATATTAATTATCACTCGCGCGATGCCTCCTCTGCTGCTTACACAGCAACTCCTTGGGAGCTTACTGGTGACGCAGGAACACAGCAGCCCTCTAGGGAGTTGTTATTTAGCTGCGATTTCTATGAGGTGGAGGTACTTCCTCAGACGGGCTGCTTTGATGCGCCCTACCTCTCTTAAATAAATAGATTAACAAGTTGAATTAAACAATTATTAACGGAAGTATCGCGTGTTTTATTTACTTTGTTGAACCTGACGTTTCGAATGCTTTGCAGCATCCGTGGTCGCAGGAAGACTACGGTGACATTTGTCTTACATGGTTATTCAATCATTACATCTACCGACATGGATGGATTAATTATATATGTTCCGATTCACATAAAAATCGCTCACGGTGTCCGAACGTTTTTGAGTAGATCTCTGAGTTTGTGACTTGATTATTTTTAGAACTGGATCCCAAGCAGGTGGTACTTGCCAACCATCTTCTCTATTGAAATTGGGGTGTTTTCTTAACAAGTAATATATTCATACATGTTTATTCACATTAAATGCGAATAAGCATCAAAACAATAGTATTAACAAGTCGAATATACTTTATAGTTTACTTAAAAAAATAACCCATAGTTTTAGGTTTACTCGTAACCGGTAAAAAGCTTTACTGCCCCCTTTAGGATGTATCAGACCCTCATTACCAAAGAAATGGATATTCGTTAAAACGTACTAAGTGAGCCCAACTCCAAGGGATTTACTTTTAGACTATTAAATAATTCCGCTGTAAACCTCTTAATTCCATTATAATGAATGTTTGTGCCAAAATAAAGAGAAAAAGAATCATCAGATCAGTTCGATGGAAACATTTATTGTATTGTTATCGGTATATTTAATTGATTTGTGTAATGATTGAGTATGGATTTAATTTAATATATTGTTTGTTTGTTTTGTTTAATTGTAATATCTTCATAATACATTAAGAAGTACATAATAACAATAAGTACAAAAAGAGACAATGGTACATAGGGGGACTTATCCCATAAGGGATCTCTACCAGCCAACCTTACAGTCATTGATAGAAAATTTTACAGTGTCGTAAAAGCACATGTACATTACAGACGGTACCTACCTCAATAATTGAGGAGAATACATAATTAACAACATAACTACATCTATACATAAATTATTCAATAAAAAGAAAATAGTGGTAACACGAATAATAAAATAATATTACACAAGAATATAGGAAAATGGTATCCAAATTACGAACAAATTAAATAACAATAAATTAATTTATCGACTACACATTGAAATATAAAAATTGAGCTCAATTGTCGCCAATGTAAAACTTCACAAGACGGGATTTAAAAGAGAAGATTGAAGGTGCCGATTTGATTTCATGGAGAAGAGGATTCCAGAGCCTTACGGCTTTTACAGTAAATGAACAGCTATAGGTGTGTTGCATTAAGACGGGATATCTAGTAACAGGTTTCCACAAGAACGAAGCCTACTGTCTACGTCGCGGAACTGGACTCTATCTTTTAGGTATTGAGGGGAAAATGGATTAAAGAGGACATTGTATATTAAGCCTAATATGTGAACATTCCTACGATAATTGTATGTATTTATTAAGGTATGCAAATGTATATATTTGATAAATTGCATGTATTATATCTTTCCCTTTTTTGTCCTAACCACTCGCTTCCTACTAAAAGACCCCGTAAAAAAATTTATAAGGCTGCCTTATTGTTAATTTTTATGAACATAAATAAATTGTCACTAATATCTGTAAATTGGTTTCACAATTACTGTTTTTCATCAGCTAATATACCTTTATAGACATAAAAGTGTATAGTTTTGTTAATTTTTCACTCATATTTTTCGCATTTATCTTTTTTAATGATATCGATTCGTGTATTGGCAATTTGATATTAATTATTATGGGTACATTCTCTACCGATTAGTTAATTAGTTAATACGAATTAGCGTCGACCGGCGCCCACCTACTACCGTTAGTAGATACATGCTGCCGCTGCCATGGTTGTCTCTGCAAATGTCCGCCATCTGAAATGTTAATGGCATGCATCCGCCACAGTTACTGCCCTGGCTGCTCCGAACGTCTCTGAGACGTGCGTTCGCCTCTCCACGCGGCATCCTTAGACGCTGTAGATAACATGCTACGAATCTCGTACGAAATTGGCAAACAACAGTGATGGATGCATGCGATTCACGATTCAGATCGAGGAGATTCGCAGAGACAACAGCAGCAGCCGAGGCAGAGACGGCCGGGTGAGTGCCGGCCGGCACTAGTTCGCATAAACTAATCGATATAGGAAGCACACAAAGTAGTTTAGATCAAATTGCCTGTAAATTTGACTTTCGCAAAGCAACGCCTGAATCTATTAACGTTTCAGGTATTGGCATATATATTTCTATTCTATTCTAATATCTAAAGTACAGCTAGTCTCCCATCCAAGATATTACATTTACGTATAATAATAAATACCGTAAAACAATACTTACGCCGAGTCCTCGTAATGCTCGTAATTTAGATGGATTTATTTTATCGTCACTTGAGCTCGTCACGTAAACTAAATATGATTACGTTTTGTTTTATTTCAGCGAACGTTTCTGAAATATGTAATTAGGTTGACACAAAAGGTCGGATTCTTTTAGGAAAAACTGGCCAGATGCGAGTTGGACTTGACTGAATGGTCCCGTAGTATATATTTATTGTATTGCTATTCGTTGGCCGAAATTTTAGTAAACTTGTAAAGCCTACTTCGCTGTGAAGGGGTTGATTTCTAATTCGTTATTATTACCAACATTAAAATATATAATCAGTTCAAGAACGTTCGTGTCGACGAGCTCGGTGAAGCAGTGGTTAGTAACGTTGCTTCGACATCAACGCGCGTAGGTTCGATTCCCACACAGGACAAACATTTATGTGCATGAACATGTCTGTTTGTATTGGATTGGGTGTTTTTAAGAGAGATAAGGAGCATCAAAGCAGACCGTATGAGGAAGGACCTCCATCTCACAGAAAACCGCAGCGAAATAACAACTCCCTGAAGGGTTGCTGTGTTCCTGCGAATGACTGTGGATGATCACCAGTAAACTCCCTAAGGAGGTGCTCCTAAGCTGTCCACAGCAGAGGTGGCATCGCGCGGGTGATATTTAATGTGTTGCTAGCGTTCATAAGCTACGGTAACCGCTGTACATCAGGTGGGACCGTATACTTGTATGCCTCCCGATATTGTAAAAAAATATTTTTTATAGGGGGCACGAGAATAAGTAATAAAACTAACACTATTAAAAATCTATTCACCTTATTACTCACTAACTAACGATCTATTACATAAAAAAGATTCAAGAGCTTGTATGGATATCGTCGAATGTCTCACATCTTGGTTAATCGCAATAATTTTTTGAGGCCACCCACAAATGTTGTTGAAAAGTATCTTTTATCGTGCGACTTCATCCGTCTCTCTGTCAGAGTAGCATATGTCAGCAACTACTAATTCTATTGATTTGAAATTTCCAATTTTTTTATGTTACTAATCCAACATCATGGACTGTTTTTTTTTTGCATAAGTTGTTGTTATAAGTCTTCGAAAACTGCAGCTACTACTCGTAGTTCAAGTGAAGCATCATATGAAAGGACTCCATTTGCTTATTCCAAAGCAGGTTTTCATATTGCATATTGAATTTACCTGCAAAATTTGTAAAGCGAAAAATCTGAAATAAATATTCATGTAAATATCACTTGAAAAATGGAACCGTGATCCTAATTAGAACAGTCGGTTTTTCTTATTTTTGTCAGAAAGAGGGTACCTATCGATGTTAAAGATAAGAAAAGGCATGCGCCGTTGGTTCGGACATGTAGGCAGTATGGAAGAGGCAATAGTAGCGAAATAGATACAAACGCGAAAGTAGAGGTACGTAAGAGTCGAGGAAGGCCAACACTTAAACAAACACTTAACAACGATTGTAGATCGTATTCGCAATGATGATGTTAGAAATAGAGCTGGTCTGAAAGATAGTGTCGGTGTCAAAATAAGAACACCGTTGGATCGGACACGGAACAGAACATGGACAGGAAGGCCAAGACTTACCTACCATGACTAAATTGATCATGTTTTATCAGAAGATGATGTCAGGAGCTTTAGAAACCGGCGGGCGTGTATAAGAAGAGCAATGAATGCCAAAGGAGCGAGTCAGGTTTATAAAGACCGCGCCATGTAGCGCTCGGCTCTCTCCGCCTACCCCGCAAGGGATTTAGCGTGAAGTTACATATACACATAGCTCAGTTATGCAGGCTCACATTTCTCATGAAACATCTCTTGATAGTATATTGTTTTTATATTAAATATGGTATGTTTTTTGTACAACACAGCGTACCACATTGGGGTACCGTGGATGTTTGTTGGTGTACCACGATCCATAGTTTCAGTTTGAGTTAATACGGAATATCTATCATTGGTTCTCCATAGGTTATTTTTTTATTGACTACGGGTATACTTATGTCAAGAGTAACAAAGCGCGAAACCACTTATTCGTCAACAAATCGTTATTCGTCGCTAATTAGCTCCTAATTGAATATAGTTAAATAAACATTACGTTTTTTTCTATGGTGTACATATAAACATTCTTGATTTGATATGTGTATTGTGTACTTTGAACTCAATACTGTATTAGAACATAACAATAAAGTTACAATGTCAGTTTGTTACAATGACAATAACACAGTTTGGTGCAGTGCATGTTTGAAAACTTTGTTTTCATACGAATTCCAAATAGCTTTGTACATATCAACTCAGCAGAAAGCGAGGGCCAAACTGTTGGGGGGGTGTATGAATAACAATCTCGCGTGTATGTAAATCAAACAACGTTTTTGTCGACAGAGTGCATATGTATAAAATTTTTTCGTCACTAAATCAGTTAATGTTTTGCTTTTTATAGTTACTAGATTCAGGCGTTATTTTGCGAAAGTCAAATTTACATGCAATTCGATCTAACCTGCTCTGTGTGTATCCATCACCAATTAGTGCATGCGAACTAGCGTCGGCCGGCACCCATCCGCTACCAATAGTAGACCCATACCGTCGTTGCCATGGCAGTTCCGATCATCTCTGTCTCGGCTGCTGCGATCGTCTCCGCGATTGCTCGCCATTTCAAGTAATTGACGGCAGAAGCACACAAAACACGTTAGATCAATTTGCATGTATTTTGCTTTCTTTACTGAAAAGTGATAAATAACAAGATTTTAGTAAATCGCATAGTTTTAGTAGCCAACTCTACGTACTAATTTTTACAGTTTATACAATAAATGATGCCAATTTCTTTACTGCTGCAGAAAGGGAGAAGTAACTCCTAACTGTTGTGTATCTCTTTAATAAGGAAAAGACACAATGCTCAATACAAAATATTTCATAGATAAGATTGACTGTACGCATCATCCGTAATTTTATGCTAATATTTTTTATCAAATAAAGGAGTCACTTTCATATTATGTCGGCGAGAAATATTAAAAGCGAGAAAGTATTTTTATAGGTATATCTCAGTTGATTATACCTTGCATGTACATTAAGCCCGTCTGTACATTTTGTAAAAACACCCGAACTATTTTGAGAAACGTGATGAATAAACTTTTAATAAACGAAGAACATCGCATATGAAGTTATTGTATAGATCTCTCTGTCCCACTGATATTTAGTTGCAGAAATAGTTTTAATATGTGTATCAATATCTATAATGAATTACCCAGTAAAATAAAATCACAAAATGAGAAAATGAATGAAATAATAATAACAAAAGAAATCAAAATTGAATGCATGACTATTGCACAATGGTTTTAGTGGTTAAACGTTATTTGAGCTATATGAAGAAAAAAAGTATTTATATATAGTTAGCTCACTTTAATATACTTTATTATAAGTAATATATCAATTGAAAGGGAATGCTTCTTAAAACTATAAATCATAATTGCAAATCTGCATGCAAGTCGAATACTGTTAGTAACAAATTACCTACTCAACAGTATGTATACTGTATTCTATTCTGTATTCACCTGGGTTTGAGACAAAATTTAAACAAACCATAAAAGGGTTATTTTAAGTGTGACATTTTGTCACAAAATACTCGTAGCAAAAAGTTTAAAGTTACTTGTATGAAAATAAATATTACAATGTTAGCATTAGAGTTACAATAATAGTTTCCTTTTTTTTGCACAACATAATAATTTGAAAACAACGTAAAATATTTTTTATGGAAGTTTCATAATTGTTGGTATTAAAAAAGACCCTATAATGTTGTAAATCTTAAACTAGAAATGCATTATCAATACGCTTTGACACCAACGCTCGTGGTTTCGATTCCCACAGAGGACAAACATTTGTGTGCATGCACTTGCCTGATTGTCTTAGCCTGGGTGTTTTAAGAAAGGTAGGGCGTAGCAAACCAGCCCATCTGGGGAAATACCTCCACCTCACAGAAAAAACGCAGCCAAAAAAAAAATGTGGTTATGTGTTTCTGCCTATGAATGAGGTTACCAGAGCTCCTAAGGAGTTACTGCATTAACAGCGCGAATTATCGTTAATATAACGTAAGCGTAGCAAGTAGGATAGTCGCTTTACTCTCCCAACGTTGTATATATATATAAAAAAAAAAAACAAAAAGTATGTAACGAAGAGGAAAGGAAATAACAAAAGAAAAAATTTAGCTAAACATAATTTATTAAGTGATCCTCATGAGTAAAATTACGTACGCCATACACGGTGGATAGGTATGAATTTCCTGAAGTTAGTCAAATGTAAACAGTAGCTCGGAGGAGTGCCCGCGTCAAGCAGAAGTGCCGTTAAGTGCTAGGCCGCCGCCCCGACAATTACCCGCTACGAGCCCGTAATGACCCAAGGAGACCCTTATTAAAACTTGCTTCACCTCAATTCCACTAAGTAAAGTTTAAAATAACGACGCTTATTAATTGTAATATCGATGACGCAATTTGTACTCAGCTGGGCACACTTGTGATAGTAGACGTGTCAGTAATTGAACACGGAAGTTAAACAACGTTGATCGCAGTCTGTTTATGGTTGAATATAGTAATTAAGTTCTTTTATAATTCGAATTGAAATTCGTTAATTTGTTGCGGCATATGGTAGATAAGGATTATACGTCGGGAGGCATACAAGCATACGGTCCACCTGATGGAAAGCGGCTACGGTAGACTATTAACACTCACAATAGATTATTTTAATTTAATTATAAACCAGGCATGACGTGCCTAAAGAATATAACATATTTTAGCACCTTACCTTACCTTTGACGAGTCCGGTGGCCCAGTGGCGAAACGCGCTGTTACGTTACTTTGACACCAACGCTCGTGGGTTCGATTCCCACACTGGGCAAACATTTGTGTGCATGAACATGTCTGTTTGTCTTGGTCTGGGTGTTTTTAAAAGAAGTGAACGCATCAAAGCGGGCTGCTTTGATGCGTCTGGGGAAGTACCTCAACTTCACAGAAAACCGCAGCCAAATAACAACCTCTTGGAGGGTTGTCGTGTTCCTGGGTGAGTCGTCAACCTCCTAAGGAGTTGCTGTGCTAGCAGCACAGGTGGCATCGCGCGAGTGATACTTAATATATCTCAAGCGTTAATAGGCTACGGCACCTGCTTTACATCAGGTGGACCATATGCTTGTATGCCTCCCGACGTAGTGTAAAAAGAAACCTCGCTCGCTTCTTTAACATTCACAGCTCTTCTCGTGAACGCTAGCCGATTTCTAAGTCTCCTGATATCACCTTCTGATAAAACACAATCATTTTGGTCATGGTAGGTATGTCTTGGCCTTCCTCGGCTCCTACATTCTTCTGCTTTCGCGTTGTATACCTATTTCGTACTTCTTTCTTTCATTGGCAGAGCTGCGATAGCCAGCGGAGCCACATTACCCTCAAAATTGTCGTTTGGGGTAGACTGATGTCATCCAGCTAGCGTTTAGACGGTAATAGTGAGAAACTCCAAAATCGACACACTAATAGCTAACATATTGTAGTTTTGTATCCTTTAATTTGAAATTTAAATGTTCGTTGGTGAGGAAGAACGGTCCAAAATCGTTCCAATTAGAAAAAAAAACATATGGGAAAACGTATGGCCGGCCACTCTGCAGTGCAGAGTCTGCACTGCACTCCTATCAACAGAAAAAGTAACAGCACTCGTCGCTAGATGTCGTACAGGGTTCCATATATTTAAAAAAAATTAAAAATAAAATATTTAAATATTTTTTAAATTTAAAAAATATCAGCTCTGCCTACACAGCTTGCTGTTATTTACTAGTTGTGACTTACTCACAATTCTACATTTACCAGATCTCGAACCAGTGCGTCCTTTACGGTTTGATCTGATTTGCACAGTCTTGATTTCTGACGTTCAGTTGGTCTACAGGTTGAAATTTAGACGAACGATATCCGTGGTTTATTTATGTACCTATTAGCTTCCGAAATTCCAGGGAGAAGCAAAGTACAAAAATATATAGAATACAAATATATATATATATATAGAGTAGCCCTTAAAGTTGAAGTATGAGTAAACACAGATAGGAGAAAAAATACCCTTTTTGGGTACATTATACAGTTAGGCGTCCCCCCTCCTTTAAAGGACTGGTAACTTCAAACTAGCGGCCAGTGTCGCTTGGATGCGGAAGCTTTTAGTGGAAATCATTACGGTGTACCTACTAGTAGGTATGTTATATAGGCATGTAATTAACAAATATCTAAATTTGTTTATAAGAGTTGTTTTGTTTATATCGTAATGTTGAGCAGCATATAACCATCCTCAAGTATTGGGTTATCAAATGCAAAAATATATTTTTAAAGCCTATTAGTTTGAAAGTACGCTTTATGAAGTAATGTAGATAAATTACATGCTTTAAAAGGAACAGGTATCAAAAGATTAACATTTCGGATATTTTCATATTATTTTAATGATATTTTAATTACACTTGTTCGTAAACTACCACGTAACATGCACGCAGGGCGGGCCCTATGACCTAGTGACCTCACGCTACAATAATACCTGTCTTTCTTCTTTCTGTCTTAAAATTAGTAACACCAGATCTTAAAAAAAAAAGGCAAAGACTACAAAATGATTTTTTTGATAAACGTACCTAATTGAAAAAATAATACACGTATCATAAAAGTATTTTAATAAATTTGTCGTGTGCCTGGAAATAGTCTTTATATTTCACAATCCTTTGTGATTTATATTTTTGTTTATACTACGCCGGGAGGCATACAAGCATACGGCCCACCTGATGTAAAGCGCGTACTGTAGCCTATTAACGCTTGCGATATATTAAGTATCACTCGAGGGATGCCTCCTCCGCTGATTCCATAGCAACTCCTTGACAGCTTACTGGTAACCTCACACACACAGGACCACAACAACCCTCTAGGGAGTTACTATTTGGTTGCGGTTATTGAGAGATGGAGGTACTACCCCAGAAGGGCTGCCTTCTTGCGCCTTACCTTCTTAAAATTACCCAGTCAAGACAAACAGACATGTTCATACACACAAATGTTTGTCCTGTGTGAGAATCGTACGCACGAGCGTTGGTGTCAACGTGGCGTAGTAGCAGGTATTATAAGCATCAGTTTATCCGTCTTTGCTCATACAATGAAGTCGAAAAATAAAATAACGAAATAAGGGTATGTTAATTTAATATGCAATAAATTATAATAATTCTAAATATTTTTATAATGAAAAAATATTACCTCGGCTGCCTAGCTGGGATTCATACCTTCTCATACTCATATCTCTAGCTTCTGAGTTACAAGGAAAGTTTGTGAAACCGGTGATATTTTCATTGTAAATAATATTTAGAAATTTTCTGGTAAGTTGTGCCGATAACAATTGTAAAATATGTACCTTCTTCTTCAGAGCGTTATCCCGTTTCCTAATTCATTAAAATTAGCGGGGTCCGCTGTCTAAACCTATTTTGACATGGAGCGACTGTCATCAGACCTCAATAACCCAGAGAGAAAAGCACAATGTCAATTAATAACATTCTGTATAATAATCACGTGTCGCTTTAATGTCGTGGGTTTATTGATTTATATTTTATTTGTGACATTTTTAATTTAAATGCATGTAGGTATGTATATCTTCACGCCAGGTCCCTTGCGGGATAGGCAGAGAGAACCGAGCGCCATAAAACGCGATCACTTCACTCGCTTCTTTAACGTTCATAGCTCTTTTCATGCACGCTCGCCTATTCCTAGGTTTCTAAGTAATTTTAATTTTAATAGTAAAAACTTTGTACTCGTTTCCGTTGATGTTCATATTCCGTTTCATAA
Organism: Pyralis farinalis; assembly: GCA_947507595.1. NCBI lineage: Eukaryota > Metazoa > Arthropoda > Insecta > Lepidoptera > Pyralidae > Pyralis > Pyralis farinalis. The sequence goes on along the minus strand of OX382271.1, from coordinate 8,156,799 downwards.
TAAAATAAAATAAATGAAAACGTGTTTAGGAATGAGACATATGCAAAGCAAAAAACTGTTTCTAAATCGACCTAGACGTTTGCTAGAAAAATAGTAACAGGCACATACACAAATACATCTACCAAACGCAACGTCTCCGTTACCGGAGACTCCGATCTCGGGTAAAAATGGTTTAATTTAATTAAAAATATTCAGGTTTCCGCTGAAGAAACGAATTTTGTTTAATACTTGCAAGTCTAAAGATTTAGCCGTTTACAAACATTTTGTTACTAAAATATGTTGTATACACTGAAAAAAATGTTTAGTTGGATTTCCCAGATTCCTAATAGAATTCATCAAAGTCGACAGTTGAACTGGGTCCTACCTTTGATTTAAGTTGATTTTACCAATCAAAAAAGGTTAATGAAGTACCAGTAAAAATAATAAAATTTATTATGTAGTATGATAAACTGTACCATATTATATGTACAATCCATTTATTAGCGGTAAATTATACATTTAAAATAGTGATAGCTACAAAATACTTTTGTATGAAGACCAACTGTAATATATTTGTAAATTTAACTACAAATTTTTGCATTAATTAACAAAGTTTACTAGTAAAATAGCCCACCGTTGCTTCTTTTGTAAATTCAACTAATTTTTTTTTTCAGTGTCCACAGAGCCCTGAGCTGTGATGGCTACCGTAGATAACAAACCAAGCAAAGTTCGAATCCTGGCGTGAATTGAATTGTTATATAATTGACGAGCCAGGTGTACCTCTGGCAATGCAAGCTTGTGAATTCTCAACTGGTTTTTATTGTCTTCCCTGCAAATGCGATGGTCAACACGTGTTTGTAAAACTTGTGATTCCTGTAATACACGCAAGTACATGAATCACAAACTTGCGTTATTAAAGGCTCCGGGTTTCGGCCTCAAGCTTTTAATTATCCCCTCGCTTGTAACTCCACCGTTACCGCCCTTAATAAACAATATACTGTTATGTCACCGTTCTATCTATGAATATTTATGACTATCTACTTGTACGTACATATCTACAACTGTTATTTCTTGCTAAATATACGAAACTGTTAATATATCGAAGGATTTGTCCGAAATTACCACAGGTTCAGTCAGCCTGAATGTTTTTTCCATTTCTATTGTGCGGGTTACTGATACTGGCACACACACACACACACACACACACACACTTAAATGATATTTAATAATTTGGTATTGATGGAAAATTATAAATATTTAAAAGCGGGAAAATGGCTACATTATCCCAACTTATTAATAAGTGAACATGGATGCTATTACTTGCTGATATCATATGTACAGACATGTGATTTGATAGATTTGGAGCACCTACGATGTCTAGATTACTAGTATACGAACTAAATATTAATTCTAGATAAACGGATGAGCGTAAAATAATTAAAATGGCAATCTTTTTTTTTATACTACGTTGGAAGGCATACAAACATACGGCCCACCTGATATGTAAAGCGGTACCGTAGCCTATTAACGCTTCATATATTAAGTATCACTCGCGCGATGCCTGCTCTGCTGCTTACATAGCAAATCCTTGGGAGCTTACTGGTGACCTCACTCACACGTCGGAACACAACAACCCTCTAGGGAGTTGTTATTTGTCTGCGGTTTTCTGTGAGGTGGAGGTACTTTGCTTTGATACGCCCTACCTCTCTTCTGTTGCAAGCAAATGCAATACACTATATTTTGCAATTGTATTCTTAGTAATCATAGTGTAATATAAAACAACATTGAAAAAGTGTACGGTAATGGGAATTTGTGATCTGACATGGCAGAAATCTTCGAAAGGAGGACTCGACACCAAAGTAAAACAAGAGGAAGTTGTGGAAGTTTCAAAGTTGCCCATTTCGTAATTGGTAATTTTGTTTCAATTAAATTGCTTGTGAGTAAACCGATGTGGCGGTAATGCGAGTGATAATTAATATATATCGCATCTCCGGAACCAAATTAATACGTTCATGATTAGCAAAATAAAGCGTCGCCATTAAAACACCACTCTAGTAGATGATCTTAATGTTGTACGACTTTGCCGAAGTTAAGCTCGCTTTAGAGTCATGATTTATAATTCTTTAAGGAGGTACCTATTAAAACTTTTTTCAGATTGCAACTCCTTTAACACTTTCAATTCCAACTGCAATAAATCAGAGCTAACCGCGGCAGCTTTCACGTTATGACTTCCTCGTAAAATTTACATTTAAAAGTTAATTTTCTCGTTCCGCAGCTTAGGGCAATTGTTAATCATGGATTCTCCTTTCTGTTAGAACGTTGGTCGAAGTGTAAAAATATGGAAAAACTTTAAAAGTTGAATAACACTGTCATCTTTGATCCTTCTTTTAACCTACTGCAGCGGAGAATAATCAAGGAGTAATCATGTATTTACTTTACTACATTTTTGACGAGCTCGGCGGCTAAGTCGTGAATGACGCGACTTGACACCAACGCTCGTGGGTTCGATTCCCACACAAGGCAAACATTTGTGTGCATGGACATGTATGTTTGTCTTGGTCTTGATGTTTTAAGAGAGGTAGAGCGCATCAAAGTAAAAGTACTCCACCTCACAGAAAACCGCAGACAAATAACAACTCCCTAGAGGGTTGTTCCTGCGTGTGAGTGAGGTCACCAGTAAGCTCCCAAGGAGTTGCTGTGTAAGGAGCAGAGGAGGCATCGCGCGAGTGATAACTAATATATCGCAAGCGTTAATAGGCTACGGTCCCCGCTTTACATCAGATGGGCCGTATGCTTGTATCCCTCCGGACGTAGTATAGAATAAAATGTATTTTAAATAAATATACATTTACTTACATAGGTATACGTTTTATATATCTTTTTAATTCTATCCTACCGCTTAGTCATATAAAATATATGTGTCGTAAGCGAGTGCCATGTAGCGATTGCTGTCAAATCTCCTTAACCCTTCGAAACCCGGGTGGTCGTATACGACCGCGAAATGTATGGGAAAACGTATATAACGGGTTCTAACTGCTCAATCCTGACGGAAACCCACTCATTTTTAGATTAGGTTACACGTCTTTCGAATTATAATTTCTTGAATGAGCTGGTTTCTTCACGACATTTACCTTTACAGTGATAATTACAAATATATACATGAATCCAATACCACTAACTTAGTAGTATATGCCGAATTCGTTCGTATTACAATACCGAATTCGAAGATGGGACCATATTTATATGGTGAACCTATTGACTTGCTTTTTTAATTCATTCCCCAAGATGGGATCCATCACAAAAAGTTCTTACAGTTTTATATGCATCTGTCTACAGCCTACTATCGCCACAGCGGCGACACTTTCTGTGTGTGAGAGTTTGAGCTATGACCAATAAGGCATTTAAAACCTCAAAGAGATGGCCAGTCAAGTGAAGCTCAACTGCCATGCACCACGGATTATCAAATATCTAACACTATTGGGACCTACACTGTGAGTTGTTACCTAACACATCGATTCCAATAATATATATTGCAAAACCGCCTAAACGCCTGGTAATTCTCCCCTGTTGCCACCAAATCAGAATAGTATACTACCCCGAATGTGACACGCAAGGAATTTAACATATCGTCCCGCTTCCGACGCCAGAGATCGCACTCCCAGAGAACATGATGTGCTGTTTGCTCGAATCCATAATTTGTCGTAGAAAACTCACATAAAGGCGATGACACAAGTCTAAATGAAAAGAGCTTTGCCCTAAACTTTCCATGCCCTGTTAAAAATTGCGCAATAGGATGATCGACTTCTAACCACTCTTTACTTAATCTGTCTCGCACTGATTGAAAGAACAGATACAAGTGGCGTCCTTTAGTAGAAGTTTCCCATCTTTCTTGCCATTCAGACAGTAAATTTTCAAATACCTCGTCAATTGGTTTGAACAATCTAAGTATTTTGTCAATATCGCGGCGTTTTAGAACGTCAGGGTGTATGTTTTTAGAGGTGTAGTACATTATAGCCCGGCGTTGAATTTCTAAGTCAACTGGTAATACGCCTGCCAGCACTGGTAGTGCTAGTGGTGACAAATGATGATGTAATTACCTAAATTAGGCATTCTATTTGAAAGTTTGAACGTTCTATTAAATAATAAGGAAATTGTCACGTTCTATTTGTCCTAAATAAAGTTCTAATAGCTTGACCAATAGGAGGGCATTCTAATCTATAAGCCGATAAGTTACGCGACGTTAGTCAGTGAACTAACTAATAAGAACTGAGCGTTCTACTTTACCCCTGACTCGTAGCGATGAGTTTAGTTACCAAGCGAAGTGTCATCGGTTCTCTTATTTCGGTTCGGTTATTTCTTTATGCTACCTATCTATCCGTGCGAAGCTGGGCGGGTCACTAGTATCTTTATTTATATAATCCATCGTCGTAAATTTTTGAAAAAATTATGATATGATGAAAGTTTAGAAATTTTTAATGCGTGTTTGAGTGACTTCTTGAATGGTTTAAATTCACATTTGGACCCGGTAGGTAGGGCTACACTACAATCGTGTTCTTTTTAGGGTTCCATACATCAAAAGGATGAAAACGGAACCCTTATTTGATCACTTTGTTGTCCGTCTATCTAACTGTCTGTCAAGACAGTTTTCTCATGAATGGATGGAGGTAAATTAATATCAAATACTCAAGTCTATAATCCCTTCTAGCAGTGCAAAATTGAACCTTCTAAGTCAACGCAATCAAAAGATACGCCTGTTTATGTCTCGTTTATGCGCATATTTTGACAGTCGCAAGGGAATCAAAACCTATAAGGTACTTCCCGTTGACCTAGAATCACGAAATTTGGTAAGACGCAATATCGTGTAACACAAGTAAAGAAAAAAATTCTATATATATAAGTAAATGTGTAGTTCCATCACAAAAAAAAAATACTTTTTTGCGACAATAATTTGCTAAAATATTTTTACGGAGCCCTCAGAGCGCGAGTCGGACTCGCACTTGACGGCTTTTTTTTCGGGCAGAATACTGTGCCATTAATGATATAATTATATAGAAAAACTCCTTCTTTCTAAAATTGGCGGGGTTCGCTGCATGACGCTAAGGATTTAGCGTAGATATACATTTTTACATGGAGCGACTGCCGTCATACCACAGCCCAGAGAGAAAAACCAGACCTTTCTTAAGTTAGATCATTTGACTTTCGAAATATAATTTCTTGGATATGCAGGTTTCCTTACGGTGTATTACTTCACCGAGGAAGTGATAATTACAGGCATTTTGTGACAAGTTGTTTATCACAGTCACGTGATAGGGTGCAACTGGCTTCACGCTAAATCTCTTGCATGATAGGCAGAAAGAACCGAACAGCACATGCTATGGTCATAACAATTAAATGTAGTTTTTCATACATGATTTAAAAAAATAATCTGACATATCCTCGCCAATCCTTCCGAAATATCATTCAAAATTAGCCTTTATTCAATTGTTTAATTGTAAACTTCTTTTTCCATTCTAGTACACAATCAATTCTAATAAATAAATAAATATTGTCGGACAAATTACACAGAGCCATCTAGCCCCAAAGTAAGCGAAGCTTGTGTTATGGGTAGACAACAGATAAACATACGTAAATAGGTTTTTTTTTTGTAAATACATACTTATTGTACATAAAAAAATACCCAGACCAAGACAAACAAACATGTTCATGCACACAAATGTTTGTACTGTGTGGGAATAAGTATTAATAAGTAGTGTAACAGCGCGTTTCACCACTGCGCCACCGAGCTCGTCAAATTCTATATACATATCTAATGTTAAAATTATGACTTTATTGAAGTCAGTTTTCAGCGCATACTATGTTAATCATGCGTACGTACCAGTAAGATTAGCTTTGATTTTATGAAGGATGGTGGTTAATTGGCCACCACCCAATTGATCAAATTACATGCTATAATACTATCAGTGATAATTTAAAGCTGAACCCGAAAGCCCAATTTTATATTTTTCATTTTATTAATGTGCTTTAGGGATCTATATATAAAGAAACAATATAACTAATGATTCTATGCTAATTATAAATCTCCACATACGAACAACAATGTGGCATAAATTTGTTAACGTGACTACCGTATACCTGCCAGTACCAATAGTCATCTAAATTCTAGAATCACAAAATGTGTGCTTGCCATTTGCCGTCTCGACGATGAAGCGCTGGTATTTTTCAAATAGCACAATTACAAATTTACATTATAGAAAACGATTTTTGACCATCAGAATGGGAAAAGAGCAAAAACTAAAAAGTAAAACTAATATAACTTTTCTAAAATCTCAACTCTGAAGCTAAGCAAATAGTTACGTACGCGAAAATGGTGTGTGACCGAACTACACAAATATGCAAAATCCCAGTCGTTAACCGAGAAATCCGGTTACAAAAGACTTTGTCGAGTACTGAGTATTTCGTAGTCCGCAAACGAATTGCAAATGCGGCTTGAGCGCGAGTTTGTTCACTCGGTCGCCAAACACTGCGAGCGGAGCTGCGGCGCTGTGTGCGGCGCATGTTGATGAAATGCCAAGTAATAAACAAGGAGCCAGCCAGTGCACCACCATGGTGTGCCCTATATATTGTCAACCGAGATTTGTAACATGAAACTATGAAATTAGTCAATACAGAAAATCACTAACATAGTGACTTATGAACCTACAACTGATCATGGAATTTGCCATGATCATGCGATATGTAATTGCACTCGTAAAGAAACGATTATAAAATCGCCATTGAGTAATTATATTGTCTATTTGTTTTCCAAGAAATCCCTAATGAAAATCGAAGGCTTGGCCTAGAATGATGATAGCAGGGAGCAATTCAGGAAAGATAATGCAAATTTCTTTTTTTAGCTATTGTATTTGTATTGTTGTCTGCTTTGTTTTGAGAAAGACTAATTAAAACAAGAGGACACTTACAGTTCATCTAGGAATACAGAACTTGACAAAAGCAACGTATAGGGCGCGGCACAAAATGGAGTAAAAGTCAAAACTGTGTAAGAAAAATATGATACATACGAAAGATGTAATGGTGTATCGTTACCACTTAACATAGCTGAATATTAACTCATTTAAAAATACCTCAACTAGCGCAATCTAGTGTGTGTGTCTAAGGACACCACACAGTATTGCACTATTGACTACTACTTTACCACTACATATCGCTAGATGTCGCTCCGGCGAAAAAGCCTGTTAATATCGGAATTCTAAATTTATCAAATTACTTAAAAACATATAATTATAATTCTAACATTCAGTTCTAAAATAATTCTAGATTATAATAGATTTACATATTTGAACATTCTAGAACTACGGTTACCAACCTCTATTTGAAAATTGTTATTCAATCACTTTGAATTGAATGATATTGACCCGACCGTACCATCAAAACTGCGTCATATCGTCCATTTCTTGAGTGGATATAGCCGAAGCCGCACTGAGTAGTATATCTGTGCCAATAAATAGATACAAGTTAATCTCTTATAGGTTACCTAGCAGCCGAAACAATTATCGCCAGTGCAATCTAATTGACAACAACTCCTGATCAAAGTATAACCCCATTTCTACTACTAAATTGGGTATTTACTTCAGAGATCACCAGCATAAATCTAACATTTATTTCGTCACAGCTTCAGTGTTACATTTTATGCTAATTAATTAGTTACCGTCTACAATAGGATTTTATTGTGAATTTTTTATACCATGTCTAGTGCCTACCTATACATATTAGTAGATAGTCTTAAATGAACTGATTTGGACTCACCAAGGAAGTTCTGTGTTTCATTATTTAAATAGTAGCATACTTAAATAAACCATAAGGTAGTTAAGCTCTTCAAGCGACAGTTAACGCCGATTTAGTTTTGGTTATTTTTATATATCATTCTGCACTATTATTATTATTACCTCTTATTTTACGGGTTTCAATCCCGGCTATTTGATAGGCGTGCGCGTGGATATGAATCCAACGCGTAGAGGCCCCTTCGAAAAGAATGGTGTAATATATTATACCCGACGTGACCTGCTTCAGGGGATATTAATGGGATAATATACCCATGAACAGGTCACGGCAGGTATTGGGACTATTGGAAATTTGTTGAAAAAAAGCGGGCTATTAAAATAAGATCTGGAGGTTGGAACTGGGCTATTGCAAATGAGGGGCGGCCAGCGCCTGCCATAACTATCATAATCTAATGTTACTTTTATTATTACTACTAGCTGACCCGGCGAACTTCGTACCGCCTAACAGTCGATTCATATATTTTTTTTTAATACTTATTCTGCTATTCGGGAGACCGGGTCAGCTAGTAAGATAAAAAGGAAAGTTAATATGTCAACAATTACATTATGTCAAAAAATTAAAATTATAAAACATTTAAAATTCTTTTAATAGTCACTAAAAAATCACAATGAAAATTACAATTTCAGATTTCTGATTATGATACCTACTTATTATATTTTATTTTATTTTTACTTATTCTAAATTAAGTTTCATTTTTATTGTAGTACTTTATGGTACACGATATTTTTTGTTTTTGAGTAATGTTCCCATGGTATAATTATTGACAACAAATATTGACATTAATATTTATACGATACTAACGTCACTCAATTGTTTTTCCTTCCCGGAACCTCTCCACTAACACTTAAACTTTATGATATGGTATTAAAGTTCAAATTGACTTTTAAGTATTATTACGAATCTTTTGTATGGGAGTATAGAAACGTGTTCTTTTTAGACTTTATTAGGCAATTTTTAGGGTTCCGTACCCATAGGGTAAAACGGAACCCTATTACTGAGGCTCCGCTGTCCGTCCGTCCGTCAGTCCGTCCGTCCGTCTGTCACCAGGCTGTATCTCATGAACCGAGATAGTTAGACAGTTGAAATTTTCCCAGATGATGTATTTCTGTTGCCGCTATAATAACAAATACTAAAAAATAGAATAAAATAAATATATAAGGGGGCTCCCATACAACAAACGTGATTTTTTTGCCTCTTTTATAGATAATGGTACGGAACCCTTCGTGCGCGAGTCCCACTCGCACTTGGCCGATTTTTATTAAAATTTTTCTCTTCGTAAGAACCATCCTCGTACTTCAAGGAATATTCTAAAAAAATAATTAGCGAAATCGGTTCAGCTGCTCTCGAGATTTGCGCTTAGCAACACATTTAGCGATTCATTTTTATATTATAGATTATTATTCCGTCTGTTTATCATTCTGCCGTTTTGTTTATCTGGATTGCTAGCTGGTTGATAGGCGCGTATCTTCTTCTCAACGGCTCGCATCGATGACGGGAGGCAGGGTGGGGCCAGTTACTGCCCCTCTGGACGTGTGCGTTGCAGAGTTCCACCGTACGGATGGAAGACGCTGCTGAGGTACTGATCCTGCGCACAACTGTCGTGTTGGAAAAGCGACTCCACCACACTGCACCACGCCAACTTTCACCTACGGCGTGCCCTTTGCAGCCTCTGAGAGCAGATAAGTATCTCGAGAGCAAATGTAGCGCAATACCACAACATCACCCTTGGCCCCGTAATTCTTGTAATTCTTTTCTTCCGTTAATATACCCTTGTCGGTATTTGTCTTGGTCTGAGTATTTTCTATGTATAATACGCATGTATTTACAAAAAAAAAATCTATTTACGTATGTTTATCAGTTGTCTAGTACTCATACCACAAGCGTCGCTTACTTAGGCGCTGTGTAATTTGTTCGCCAATAAAAAAAGTTATCATCAATCTAAGATGGACCACATTACTGTCTAACTACTTTACGAGTGGCGCAGTGGTGAAACGCGCTGTTACGCTACTTTGACACCAACGCTCGTGGGTTCGATTCCCACACAGTACAAACATTTGTGTGCATGAACATGTCTGTTTGTATTGGTTTGGGTATTTTCTATGTATAATAAGTATGTATTTACAAAAAAAAATGTATTTACGTATGTTTATCAGTTGTCTAGTACCCATAACACAAGCTTCGCTTACTTTGGGGCTAGATGGCGCTGTATAATTTGTCCGACAATATTTATGTATTTATTTATTAGATAATAAAGTAATAATAAAATATTTGTTAACTTTACTTACGAAATTGATTATTAAGGTTATTATTTTAACCTTTAGGAACTACGCAGTTTCAGCATTTTCCATTAGTAAACAAAAATAATACATAAAACTAGACTTTACCAACCGTTATTGTGGGTGGAATTGTCTCGTATCTATAGGTAAGGCAGAAGATGGATAGAACCGACAGCGTTACTATCGAAACTCTAGTTACTTTCTTACATTTTCAGCTCCTTATTTCATTTAAAGTGCTGCAAGAGAATTTCTGCAATCCGTTTAGCATCGTACATATAAAATCAGTTATTTTATTTTTAGGCTCTTTTGGGTTACAAATAATTCAACAACTCTGCGTGATCTGAAATAAATACTGTAGTGTATGCACGTTTCCAACACAAGGAGCGCGCACGTTTGTTACCGAAGCTACTAACGCACAAGCTCCCTAATGAGGTTGCTGGTAACCAGATTTACATTCTGAAAAACGTAATTCTATGAAAATTATGTGTGAAAAATACACAAAACTTTGTACATCACTATGTATATATATGTAAGTAAAAAATATATAATATGTATGTATAAAATAAGCTTAGTTTTTTAGCCCAGAGAGATAGGTATAACAAACGATGAAACAAAAATACATAACAATTCTAATAATTAGAACAGAATTGTATATAAGGAGACGAGAACGCCTAATAATTAGCCTTCAGGGTTAGAATATTTTGGATATGGTTCATTGAATGGAGGAAAGCGAAATCCATCAGATGGCATCGTCAGTTTGTGAGACCCGTGAAAGCTTTGATCTATGATAATTCTAAAGTTTTTGTATGGTTAGATGCAATCGTACACGGTGTTTAAATGTACTCGTATAATCCTTAGAGGAGCATATTGATGAACCGAGGTAGATAGAAAAGAAACATTTATAGTAATAAATAGAAAAGGAAACAGATGGAGATTACTATTTCTAAGTACCGGACTAATCCGGTTTATTGAAGTTATACTTCTTTAGGCGCGTTATGAAAAAATGATGAGAGTGAAATTTTAAATGCGCGCGCATTACTGTAACACGAAAGTAACAGGTTGAAGCTGCCCGCTAAACCGCTCTTCAAGCACTATAGCGAAGCATGCTTTTGTATTGTTGTGCTTTAAGTTTGTGGGTAGCAGATGTGATCGTTAAGTAGTTGAACACACGTGTAAACCCTTTGTAAAAATTGGAAATGCTTGGTATAAAATGCAAATTTATAAGAGGTAACCTCTTTATTTAATGATGCCAAAGATACACGCACCCATTTTTTTTTTACTATTTTCCCGATATTTCAACGACGTCATACCGTGATATAATAACAGAAAACTAATCGCGGTAAGTACCGTACATATAACAGAAATATAAACAATTGTAAAAGCTTAAAATTACACATGGTATGAAATGGAGATAATACTCCACTCTGCGGGACTCCAACACTTGAACTAACAGATTACATAGCATAAGGAACAAGAAACAAGAACTAAAACAAGGAAAGTGAAAACAAATATAGATTGAGCGACTTGAATATACCTAGTAATTACTAGAAGTAGACAAGACAATTTAATTCAGATATCTAAATGCACTAATCTAATGAAACTAAAATTATTGTAACTAACTAGCTGTGCCCTCGACTTCGTCCGCGCGGAATAGTTATTTTTTATTATTTATTTATATTAAAAAAATAAATAGTTTTTCTAAAATAAAAGTAGCCTAAGTTATTCCTTATTACGAGTACATCAGCTATCTGTCAGTGAAAGTCTCGTCAAAACCGGTCGGTAAAAATATTCCATCCATATGCATTTAATAAAAAGCGGTTATTTTAATATTATCGTACAAACAGTATCGGTTTGTAATTCCAATTTTATTTATCTGTATAGATATCGTATTTTACCTGTGTCAATCAATGTTTTTGACGAGCGGATCGGTCGTGAAAGACGCGACTTTGACACCAATGCTCGTGGGTTCGATTCCCACACAAGACAAACATTTGTGTGCATGAACATGTCTGTTTGTCAGCCAAATAACAACTCCCTTTAGGGTTGTTGTGTTCCTGCGTGCGAGTGGGGTCACCAGTAAGCTCCTAAGGAGTTGTTGTGTAAGCAGCAGAGGAGGCATCGCGCGAGTGATATATGTTACATGCGTTAATAGGCTACGGTAACTGCTTTACATCAGGTGGACCGTATGCTTGCATGCCTACCGACGAAAAAAAAATGTTTTCTGAAATTATTCATTATATCATCTCGAAGTATAATGCACACATCTCGAAAAAGATGGTCGCTCGAAAAGCTCCCAAATGACTTCCGACGATTTTATGAAAATTAGTGTGAAAAGAATCTCATACTACATACATACTACCTACCATACCTCTAGAGGTAAGATTGGCTTCCTCTTTAGATTGCTTCAAACTCCGAGTCAAGAAATTTTTAACTGGTGTTTTGTGATCATTTATGGATGCATACCTAAAAATGTATCTCATGTTTGTTCGCTTTTAGTTTATGTATTTAATGTATGTTCATATTTTTGTTCTTTTTTTATTTTTATGTATTGTTTTGTCTATTAGTAAATTCGGTATACGTATTAGATAACCTTGTACTTTACTTTTAAGTAATTTATAGTATTGTTGTAGTGAGTGGGTTGTACGTGTGTTCTTTTGCCCATGTAAATTGTTCTATCAAAGACTCTAGTTTGGCATACTCAAAATGAGTTCATCCAAATCACGCTGTGGAATGGCCGCCCATGTTCGTTGCAACAACAAAAAAAGGTCTTTGGACACGTTACCGAAGCACCGGTACCGTGGCTGAGCGCCATGGAGGACGGTATCGCTGCACCACACGGAGACAAGACCGATACATTCAAATCACAACTCGAAGAGCTCCAACAATAACCGCCATGATGTTAGCCGTGACGCTTCATCACTCTTCAGGGAACTTAATTAGCGACCAAACAGTCAGAAACCGCTTGCATGAAGTGAACCTTCATTCCCGAAGACCGCTAAGGGTACCACCTATAGCAATGCACAATCGTAGGATTCGATATCATTGGGCTCTTGAACACAGAAATTGGGCAGAAGAACAATGGCGTTTCGTGTGCTTTTCTGATGAGTCTCGTTTTGGTATGAGACCGGATACAAGACGTATACGACACTGGAGAACCACTGGACGCCAACAGCAACAATTAAAATCCTGCCAGGAAGTCCATCCTTATAGTGGTGGAACCATCATGGTATGGGCGGGTATTTGGATCGGCGGAAGAACTGAGTTGATTTGGATCAGAGGCAACCTCAACGCTCAAATTTATGCTGAGACGATTGTATCAGACGTCATCGTTCCTCTACAAGTGCAAATCGGTCCCCTATTTCAGTTAATGCATGATAATGCACGACCGCACACCGCAAGAGTTGTAAGACAGACTCTCGCCGCAGCTAACATCAATGTCATGCCCTGGTCTGCTCAGTCGCCAGACTTGAACCCGATTGAGTATGCATGGGATATGCTACAGAGAAGAGCTCTGCCGAATATGGAGGAGAGAGAACTCATTTGGAGTATGCCAAACCGATGTTCTTGTGTTGTTAGTGTTCGCGGTAGAAACACGGATTATTAATTGTTTAAGTTACCCAATAAAATTTTAAAGAAAACTGTTATTTCAGTCTTTTTTTCGAACTTTAATGTTAGTGGTTCAAATGTCAAAAATCCCTTTATTATGAAAATGGCAAATTTCTTTATTAATGCAAAGGTGACTTGGTTTATCGTTACTGTAGACAAACGAAAACACTTTATTTGATGAATCCTTAAAGAAAATTTTAATTAATATCAATCAGGAGAAAAGTTATTGCAAAAATATATGTTGATCCCTAGACACTTTTGATGTGTGTATTTTTCATAATATGTATAGACTTTAAAATATGTATATAATATATAATGAAAATAATGGCACAGCTTTATAATTGGAGGGTAAATATCCATATGAGCAACCAACCTAGATTCGGAAATAATTTACAAAATTTCGGATTAAATAAATAAGAAAATTTTATGAAATGATACGCCCATCTCAAACATAACATATAAATACGAGAAGTTGTAATAATAAGGTTGATTTCTAGGGTATACCTAAGCCGAATACACTGTTAAAATTATCTTTGAGTTGGGGTATTATTTTATTAAGTCAACATTTAACTTCAGAAGGTTACGTGGTCAAATCATGTCCGAGTCACTTTAGAAATCCGTAGTTCCTTAGTTGCTCCTTTGTATATGTGCAGATCCCGATGTCAAGTACCATCAGGGACTGCACATCGACAGGTTAGTGATGGGTTGGTGAAAGGTAATACTGTCTGCATATGCGCGTATATTCAAATGTTCATAAATGTTTACAAAAGTACAAATACATATTATTACTTGGTAATAAGACCAGGTTAATCTAGAATAGGTTAGCTTATAAATTAAATCAATCAATACCGATTTTATTTATTTTTTGACTAAATAAGAATAAAAACAGAGGACTAAAATATAACACATCATGCGCCGACGGCATATGTGATAGCCTAGACTCTATTATTATTAATTAATAAATATTGTCGGACAAATTACACAGCGCCATCTAGCCCCAAAGTAAGCGAAGCTTGTGTTATGAGTACTAGACAACTAATAAACATACGTAAATACATTTTTTGTAAATAATAATAATAAATATTGTCGGACAAATTGCACAGCGCCATCTAGCCCCAAAGTAAGCGAAGCTTGTGTTATGAGTACTACACAACTGATAAACATACGTAAATACATTTTTTGTAAATAATAATAATAAATATTGTCGGACAAATTGCACAGCGCCATCTAGCCCCAAAGTAAGCAAAGATTGTGTTATGAGTACTACACAACTGATAAACATACGTAAATACATGTTTTGTAAATAATAATAATAAATATTGTCGGACAAATTGCACAGCGCCACCTGGCCCCAAAGTAAGCGAAGCTTGTGTTATGAGTACTACACAACTGATAAACATACGTAAATACATTTTTTGTAAATAATAATAATAAATATTGTCGGACAAATTGCACAGCGCCATCTAGCCCCAAAGTAAGCAAAGCTTGTGTTATGAGTACTACACAACTGATAAACATACGTAAATACATGTTTTGTAAATAATAATAATAAATATTGTCGGACAAATTGCACAGCGCCACCTGGCCCCAAAGTAAGCGAAGCTTGTGTTATGAGTACTACACAACTGATAAACATACGTAAATACATTTTTTGTAAATAATAATAATAAATATTGTCGGACAAATTGCACAGTGCCATCTAGCCCCAAAGTAAGCAAAGCATGTGTTATGGTTACTAGACAACTAATAAACATACGTAAATACATTTTTTGTAAATACTAATAATAAATATTGTCGGAAAAATTGCACAGCGCCATCTAGCCCCAAAGTAAGCGAAGCATGTGTTATGGTTACTAGACAACTAATAAACATACGTAAATACATTTTTAGTAAATAATAATAATAAATTTTGTCGGACAAATTGCACAGCGCCATCTAGCCCCAAAGTAAGCGAAGCATGTGTTATGGTTACTAGACAACTAATAAACATACGTAAATACATTTTTTGTAAATAATAAATATTGTCGGACAAATTGCACAGCGCCATCTAGCCCCAAAGTAAGCGAAGCATGTGTTATGGTTACTAGACAACTAATAAACATACGTAAATACATTTTTTGTAAATACTAATAATAAATATTGTCGAACAAATTACACAGCGCCATCTAGCCCGAAAGTAAGCGAAGCTTGTGTTATGTGTCCTAGACAACTGATAAAAATACGTAAATACATTTTTTGTAAATAATAATAATAAATATAGTCGGACAAATTACACAGCGCCATCTAGCTCGAAAGTAAGCGAAGCTTGTGTTGTGGGTACTAGACAACGAATACACATACATAAATACATACTTATTATACATAGAAAAACCCAGACCTAGACAACAGACATGTTCATGCTCACAAATGTTTGTACTGTGTGGGAATTGAACCCACGAGCGCTGGAGCGCTGGCAGAGCACTGCGCCACCGCCACTCGTCTAAATACATACCTCACTCGCACTTATGATACATAGAAAACACCCAGATCAAGACGAATCGAAATCGAATGTTTGACTTGTGTGGGAATCAATCCCACGAGCGTTAGTACCTAAGCAGCTTTATAAATAAATAAATAAATATTGTCGGACAAATTACACAGCGCCACCTAGCCCCAAAGTAAGCGAAGCTTGTGTTATGGGTACTAGACAACTGATAAACATACGTAAATACATTTTTTTTTTTTTGTAAATACATACTTATTATACATAGAAAATACCCAGACCAATACAAACAGACACGTTCATGCACACAAATGTTTGTACTGTGTGGGAATCGAACCCACGAGCGTCGGTATCAAAGTAGCGTAACAGCGCGTTTCACCACTGCGCCACCGAGCTCATCATATAATGTATATCCTCAGCTTAGTAGTAGCTTCGGTAGTAGTCTCTTTGCCTCCAACGTCTGAGGTGTTTCATTCTCATGAAGCTGCTAGAAGAAACCACAGTCTAAACAAGTACATAAGTTATATCGCCCCACATAGTCAGTTGCCCGAGAGGTAACGCACTCTGCGTGGTAGGTATAATGGTCTGCCAAACTTTTTAACTCCTCGGAGAGATAATGCTCGATGACTTTGTCGGTAGTCAATTGCAGGTGATATCAACTCTTGCTCAAGGGAAACGATTTTATTTCACTAACCATTGACCTACTAACATACAAATTGCATAACATTTATGATAGAGGTCGGGCGCACCAAAGCAGCCAGTCTGGGCAAGTACTTCCCCAACTTACAGAAAACCGCAGTCAAATGACAACTCCCAAGAGGGTTGTTGTGTTCCTGCGAGTGAGGTTACCAGTAAGCTCCTAAGAAGCTAGCTGTGCTAGCAGTAGAGGTGGCATCGCACGAGTGATACCTAATGTATTGGAAGCGTTCGTAGGTTACGGTAACCACATAACATCAGGTGGGTCGTATGCTTGTGTAAAGAGAAATAATCGCGCGCCATTCTTTGTTTATATAACCGACTTGCTACGCGTTTGAAATATTATTCTGTGTTTGAAATGTGTCTAATAACTATTCAACTAAATTGAGAAAAGGCCACTGCGTAACAAAAAAAATCTGACAAATAAAATTACGTGTTTAGATTTTTTTTTTTTGGTTCTTTTTATCCTCGAGGGGAAAGGCAAAGGGATGTAGCCCATACAGCCAAGTCATTAGTTTAGAACCTTACCTTAGTTTAGGAAGGGTACCTCGACCCCATCAACCCAGTTTAAATACCACCCGTAAAACCATAGTGATTTTTACAAGCTTTTCTTGGTGAACTTATTCGCGTCTTCCAAGAAGTGCATAAACGTGTTATATTTGAGTTTTTTCATTACTGTATAATTTCACTAGCACTTATGTTACAAAATACTATCAAAATTGTCACATAAAACTAATTTTATACTGAATTGTAAAAATTTCAAGTATAAGAACTATGTCACTCGTCAAAAGCGCGGGAAGAAGTCTTACGTGTTTTGAATTACATATTCCATCGTTAAAAACATTGTCTATGGATATTGGTGACTAACACGTCAGTCGTCACGTTCCTTAGCAATAGTGTGAATACTTTTGCCATGTACATAGGTACATGGCCGTACCCCCGTTTATAATAAGAAAATCGAGGAATAGTTAATTGCAGATTTATTTTGATACTTAGTATTTTATATGACTGTAAATCAAATGTGGTTGTGTTCTCATGTTATTATTATTTTGTAGGTTATTGGTATTGGTAATTAAAGGTTTTTTATCAAAAAATATGAATATCAGTAATCGCCGTAAGCGTTTAAACTACCCAGATAAGTTTTCTTATGTTTGTGGAATATATAATTACTAAATGTCAAGGAAAAGTTCCAATTAACAAGGTTAAACAAACGTATAATGGGGAGTCATGTGCCAGAAGCGTGCTCGTTCGCGACCCCTGCCATTCAATCAGATTGCAATTCTGAACCAAGAGCGCACCGACATTTATTAGCGGAATAGGGTGTCCCCCGTGACGCGCACCGATCCGCCCCCGTCATTTCGAATGTAGCTGCAGGCGTCGATGAAGGCCGCCACCTACCACGCGGCGCTAATTCCGACGGGTCGAGGAGAGCCGAGTGCTGCATAGGCACGTGGAATGTGAGAGATGGATTGAATGATAAGATAAACGAACTGATGATAGATAAATGAATGATAGACGTAATGACTAAGAGACGTTTAGATGCGTGACAGAGATTAAGCGCAAGGGGAGCGACACCGATCATCTGCCAGGTGGAGTGATGGCCCTATGGTCTGGTGTAGACCGGGACGATCATGCCAGTGCTGGTGTAGGTGTCATACTCTCTTCTCGCTTAGCCACTGGTTTAAGAGATTACTGTTTGGTAGGGCTTAGACTTCCCTGGGCTCACGCGAGTATTTCTGGTTGCAGCATTCGCGCCCGTAAGCTCAGCGTGTACTCAAGAACTAGAGAAGTTTTGGAACTCTGTTAGGGATGTTTTGGATTTAGCTGAAGGGAATGAAAGAGTAATTATGTATGGAGATTTGAATGGATAGTTTGGGACCAAACGAGACCGCTTTGAAGCTGTTCTTGGTTCGTATGGAGATAAGAGAGTGAACGAAGCAGGTAAGTAAATTCTAGATTTATGTATGGAACGAAACCTCTTCGCGTCGAATAGTTTATTTCATCACAAGGATACGTATACATGGAGACTGAATGACCAAAAAAGTGTGATTGTTTTGAATTTAATAGATAGACGTCTCTGAAATACTACAATGGATACAAGAGCCTTTAGAGTCCCACTCTTGGACCACTACCTGGTGGTAAGCTGATTTGTGGGACTTTTCACGAAGTCGAGGCACTGGCGAGTGCGTATCCGTTTCGGAGCGATCTCCGATCCTTTCATGATTGAAATGATAAAGAGCGAAAAATTGCAAGATGAAAGTGCAAGGAGAACGTATGTACATCTGGTAAGCAAGAGACTTGCAAATGCAAGGCTTTCCGACTCCGATGTGGATGATTGCTGGAAAGTTTTAAAAGATAGTGTGGTGGATAGTGCAAAAGAAGCATGTGGATGCGCAAAGAGGAATGAAACATTGAAAGGAGATGCCTGGTGGGATGCGAAGGGAAGAAAGCTACATTATTAGCAAGTAACATAGACTATTTTTTATTTTCAAAAAGTCGTCGCTGTTTATTCTGGCTACACAGGAGACACTGTAATGGGTATGAGGGGTGGGCCTGTCCCGTAAAAAAAATAAAGGACATACGGATAGAAATTTTATAAGGAATGAAGGATATACACGTAAATTCCTATTTAAATTATTGGAATCAGACCATACGTTTAGAAGTTATGATGAGCATAAAAATAATAAAATTAAGTAAATGTAGCGGTGTAAGCGAACAACATTACAATTAGTCATCTACACATTTTATTTTTTAATGAACTAGAAACGCTTCTTTGACACCTTCGCTCTAAGGTTCGATTCCCACACAGGATAAACATTTGTGTGCGTGAACATGTGCGTTTGTCTTGGTCTGGGTATTTTCTGTGCATCAAAAGTATGTATTTGCAAAAATTAAATATATTTACGTACGTATGTTTATCAGTTGTCTAGTACCCACAACACAAGTTTCCCTTACTTTGGGGCTAGGTGACGCTGTGTAATTTGTCCGACAATAATAATTATTTAAAAAAAAATCGTACTATTTTGTAACGGTAACTATTTATTTTATTATTTATAGCTTTAGACGCTCTATAAAAATTAAGTAATTGTTGTTATGTTATTTGTCCAAGTAAACTTCTAATTTATCTTACTATTTATATATTGTACGTAGCTGGGGCGGGTCGCTATTTAGTTATAATAATAAATCTCCAGCAGTCCGAAAGTGAGCAACGTTACAGAGTATGCTCTACTAGTTTACATTTTCAGTTCATTATCCCCTGTAACCCAACAGTGGAGTAAGTTTGGGTTGACATAAATAAATTTCCAACCAATCGAATGGCATCGATCCCTTTTCTTACAAATAGCAAGAAAGAGAATAATTACAACATTTACTGTTGAGTTATCATTAGCGATTGAAAGGTAATAGACCAAAGATTCCATTGACGCTGTTATTTATTTTTTTACTAATTGCGTGTTTTCAGGAACACCGTTCCTATACGAAATCTATATGTTTATCTGTGCGTTTGTCTGTGTGTTAATCTGTCGCTTTTTTTCGAATATTCGAATTTCGACTTCAGATTTGGATTCAGCATAAAAATTAGAATAGGAATGTTCAGGAACACCATTCCTATCTCTTAAGGAACATGGTCAAAATGGCCGACAAATTAAAAAAAAAATGAATTGTTATATAATTGACGAGCCAGGTGTTCTTCTGGCAATGCAAGCTTGCGCATTCTCAACTGGTTTTTTTTTGAGTTTTGAGAGAATGACAAACAAGGCATACGGCATGTCTGATGCGAAATGGTTACAGTAGGTACGTTAGGTAGTTACGCTCCTGTTAACCACCCTCGCAGCTCTCAGCTTCAACTTTAGCAGCAGTCGATAGCAACAAGTGAGCATGTTATGACTCGTACTTCTTACTTCTTCTACAACTCCCTAGAGGGTTGTTGTGTTACTTCGTGTGAGTGAGGTCACCAGTAAGCTCCCAAGGAGTTGCTGTGTAATCAGCAGAGGAGGCATCGCGAGAGTGATTATTAATATATCGCAAGCGTTAATAGGCTACGGTACCCGCCTTACATCAGATGAGCCGTATGCTTGTATGCCTCCCGACGTAGTATAAAAAAAGCTCTTGCTAATATGTCCCAATTGAAATCAGTGTGAGTGGGCAAGCATATTTTTACCTTTAGGACTATAGCGTCTTTGCAGTTTCCACTGTTCTATCTATCTATAACTTCACGCCAAATCCCTTACGGGGTAGGCAGAGAGAACCGAGCGCCACGTGACTCGATCCTTACATACCTCAATCGCTTCTTTAACATTCATTGCTCTTTTCATGCACGCTCGCTGGTTTCTAGGGCTTCTGACATCACCTTCTGATAGAACACGACCAATTTACCGCTGTGCAGTACTTCTACTTTTTTTTATATGTGCATCTACGATAAGTCGTAGGCACGCAATTAGGTTAAAAATGAATTGAATCAATTGAAGTGACTTTTAATAAACTTTTTGTAGAGTTAGAATAAATGTTGTGCGTCGGTTTGGCCCGTTCCTACTGGCTACTCGGTATGCTAAAGATTTTTTATCGAACTTGGCCTTACACACTGTTATGCACATTACTTTTATGACAGATATAAAGAATGTAGTAGGTAACTTGCTACCGGTCGGTATTAATGGGGACTTAAATGGAGGTGAAACTTTGGCAAAGTCGCGTTACCGCGCCAATTTATCAAACAAAAAATATGTCTGAACTTCTGCACCGAAACCCTCGTCTGGCAACGTGCGCCACGCCGGTTATGAAGGGTAAACGAGACGTAGGGCATAGCAATATTTTTATACACATACAGGAGAAGTACCTCCACTATAGAAGAACCGCTGCCAAATAACAACCCCCTGAAAAAGCGTCGTTGTGTTCCCGCGGCTACGTGAGATATTGTTTTTTTACACGGTCCACCTAATGTAAAGCAGTTACCGTAGCCTATTTACGCTTGTAATATATTAAGTATCACTCGCGCGATGCCTCCTCTGCTGCTTACACAGCAACTGCTATGGCAGCATACTGGTGTCCTCACTCACACGCAGGAACACAACAAACCTAGGGAGTTGTTATTTGGCTGCGGTTTTCTGTGAGGTGGAGGGTACTTCCCCAGACTTGCTTTGATGCGCCGTACCTCTCTTAAATAAGTATGATAACCAGTAAACTTCTGAAAAGTTGTTTTGTTAACAGGCAACGCATGGTGATACTCGAACGCTAAGCTACAGTATCATTTCACTAGAAACCCACCGTATTCTTATAGGCTACGCCGCCTGTCGCTGTTTACAAGCCAAGGGGTATTTGTTGGGAAGGCCAAACGCACAAACAACCACTCGTTGATATACAGAGAAGTTCACGCACCTACTGCACTGCTTGCTCTTGGCGGAAAATGACCTATTATCATAGGTGTTCCTAAATATGTCATAAATGACATTAAAAAAAGAATAACTAACTCAAGAAACATAAGTAACATAATTTAACTGAAAGAGAAAAACTTTTTAATTATGAAATAATTAATAATAGGCGTTAAAGTATGAAATTGCCTTTTATAGTAATAAATACTTTGAATTGACATTAAACCTTCATGGTGTGAGATTTTCGATGCCCATGAGGTTTTTCTTTTAAAAAATGTGCAACATTTGAAATTCGTATTTCAAATGTTTTCTTTTATTCAGCTTAGACGAGAAGATGGATACTTCGAAAATCCAAGTAATTTTTGGATACGAGTTCCGACGCGGAACTAACGCGGCAGAAACGGCTCGCAATATGAATGCTGCGTTTGGAGAGGCGACTGCTAAAGAACGCACCGTGCGTTTTTGATTTAAAAGCTTTTGTAATGGAAACTTCGACTTAAAGGACGAGCCACGTGGAAGACGCACAGGTGAATGACGGTGAATTGAAGGAGATTGTGAAAGCCGATCCGAGTTAAACTTCCCAGGAATTAGCGGCATGGTTTAACTTACCTTACCTACAATATCGACTCACGTGCAAATGATCAATAAAATAAAAAAATAGATACATTTAATGCCTCATAATTTGACTGATCTGCAAAAGGAAACGCGTAAAACTTGTGTTGCCTTGAGAATCAGCACAGAAATTAAGGAATATTGGATCGAATTGTGACATGTGACGAAAAGAGCGAAAAATGCAATAACTGGAGCACACGCGGGCGAAGTCGCGGACTGCGGCTAGTTAGATATATAGCCACAAGTCGAGCTCTGCACTCACAATGAAACCATGAAACAGTTACTTAGGGCGCCTCGAAACTAGCGAGCATCGCACAAACAACATTAAACGAATTACCAGAGGATTACCAACTTATTTCATTAAGAACTTCGCGCAGACGAAACGTTATTTTGGATAAGCCCCTGTATTATCTTGATGATTGCAGCCCAGATTCCCCCGTATTGGATAACTCGCTTATTTGTCCAAATTTATATCGCTACGCGCCATAAAAAGTACTGTTTTAGATTCAGTACCTCAAAAAGTAACAAGTTAGTTTATTAAGTAATTTAGTAAAACGCCTGACATTAATTCTAAAAATTCTATCTGTAATTTCACGCCAAATCCCTTGCCACCCGGCAAACGAGCGTTATGGCGCTCGGTTCTCTCTATCTATATATCTAAAACTTTATGCCAAATCCATTCCGGAAAAGCAGAGAGAACCGACACATACACACACACACCACGTTAAGTGAATGGTTATCACCTGGTGTGTGTCAACTGTGTATCAATTGGTGGCAAACTAGCAAAACAATAGCATGTAGGTTAATGAATTAAAAAATAATATATATTATTCATTACTTACGTCATGTTTTAATAATAAAGTAATTATATACATAAAATGAATACATTTTTATCAAAATTCTTTATGATATCCCATTCGATAGATTTAGAATATTTTTTTGTGCAGTATATCGAGTGAGACGTCACACAGTCTATGTTATTCGGGATAACATAAGGATTACCTCATAAATGGTTGCATTATGGTTAATAACCCATTCAGGGGTAAGGCGTCCAGTAGTTATGATGAAGAAATCCTTAGCAAAACTTAGATAGACGAAGAACGTGTTTTAGTCTACGTTCTCCAATTTTGATACGAGTACTCAAGTTCAGTCTTTGTACAAGGATTTGAGCGCCTGTATCAGGGTGAACGAAATCTGTACAGACTAGTTCAGCATCGAATGTCGTGTTAGACAGGGCTGAGTAGCATTCCCTTGGCTGTTCAACTTATTCATGAATTATTGTTTGACAGACTTTCAAGAGTATGACCGTGAAATAAGAATGAATGAGTATTTAATACCATATAGTACGCCCATGATCGGGTTCTCTTGGCATCTTCGGCGGCAGAACTACAACAAATAGTTACTGTAATGAATGAGTCGTTTAAAAGTAAAAGTATGAAAGTGAGTATAATGGACACGAAAGCGATGGTTCAAAGGATGAAACTGTTTCAGAGGGCCAGAGAATTTATGATTAGAGATGGAAGAAGTAAATAAATTTGTTTATCTACATATATACACATACATATACTACTCTGTGTAAAAAGTATCGGGAATATGTCAATAAAAAGACCCGCGTAAAAGAGGTCGTTCTAATTTTTTTACTGCATGTTGGTAGCACTGTACTGATTTAGCGCGCAAAATTTGAGCGGGATCTGTCATTTAATTTGTTTTAAACTACACTTTTTGTTGGTCATAGTTTTGAGTCCTCGGCGATTTTTACAATGGAAAATATTGTTGAACAAAGAGTGTGCCTTAAATTTTGTGTTTCAAATGATATTTCATGTGGTGAATCACTAAAAATGTTGCGAAATACCTACGGCGAATCGTGTATATCGAAAACAAGGGCTTATGAATGGTATAAGGCTTTTAAAGAAGGCCGAGAAGTAGTAGTAGACTTGCCTCGTTCTGGTAGACCTTCAACCGCTACGACCAGAGAAAACATCGACAGAATCAAGAAGCTAGTGCTCGAAAATCGACGTATGAGTCTGAGAGAGTTGGCTAGTGAGGTGAACATATCTTTTAAGTCCGTCCACAACATTCTCATTGACATTTTAGGCATGAAACGCGTCGCCGCTCGACTAGTTCCAAAAGAGCTCAATTTTGTTCAAATAGCGCAGCGAAAGCATGTCGCTGAAGACATGGTTTCCCGAGCTTCTACGGATCCGACCTTTATGAAACGTATAATAACTGGCGACGAGACATGGGTTTATGAGTACGACATGCAAACAAGCCAACAGTCTTCAGAATGGCGTCTCGAAAACGAGCCGAAACCCAAAAAACCGCGGCAAAGTCGCTCCAAAATCAAGGTGATGCTGACAGTTTTTTTTGACTACCGTGGTGTGGTTCACTCCGAATTCCTTCCAGAGGGAGAAACAGTGAATAAAGAATATTATTTAGGCGTCATGAAGCGTTTGCGTGAGAGTATCCGCCGAAAACGTCCAGATTTGTGGCAACACAACTCATGGATGCTGCACCATGATAATGCACCATCACACACAGCCATTATAGTGAAAGAGTTTTTAGCGAAAAATTCAACAAAAGTTCTCGACCAAGCACCGTATTCACCTGATATGGCTCCGTCTGACTTTTTTTTATTTCCCAAGTTAAAATTACCACTTCGAGGAAAACGTTTTGAGTCGATAGAAGCCATAAAAGAAAATTCGCTGAATGAGCTAAAGGCCATACCGCAAATAGCCTATGAAAAATGTATGGAAGACTGGGTGAAGCGGTGGAGATGTTGTATTGCAAGCGATGGGGCCTACTTTGAAGGCGATAAAATAAATTTAGATGAATAATTTGTATTTTTTGTTTTATTGACAAATTCCCGATACTTAGTACACAGAATGTATAAATTGGTTCACGAGGACAGAAAATGTGAATGAAATATTTAAAGAAGAGCGAGAACAGGAAACCGTATCAATGGTGCGTTGTACTGGATGTTGACAAGCGATATCATATTGAGCAAAGCTTGCCTTCCTATTATATGATATTATTCAAGGTGTATTAACGCCAACATTGATGTCTGGCAGTGAAACATGGGTATAGCAGAAGAAGCGTGAAAATAGCGGAACGCTGTAGAAATGAGAGCGCTGAGAAGTACGAGTATGTTTGGAGTTAGAATGATTGATGGAGTAAGAAATAGCACGATATGAGAACATCGTGGTATGAAAGGTGAAGAAGTCCCAAAAATTTTATACAATAAATCAAATTGGTGATGTTACCAATTCAAAAGCACCTAAAATCGAAGAGCATGCTTAAAGAGAACTGGAATTCCATAGTCTCTGCCTACCCTAATGGGAAACAAGTGTGGTGACATATATATGCAGTTATGACGGAATAAAGTACTCACAAACATACGTACATGAACCCTGAAAAGTAAGCGCTTTAATATCTCTCAAGTATCTGTCTGTCACAGGAATTTATCTCTGAATACGTTGTGTGCTAAATTCTACATTCGTATGTCTATACAAACGTTGAATTTAGCATACTTAGGTAACATGCTGATCTCTACATAGGTATATTAGTATTGATTACTTTTAAAAATAATGTGTAACAAATAAGGGAGGTATCAAAAAAGTAAGTTATTTCTTGTACATTCCCTCGCTTCGAAAATGGTGTACTTTTCTTCAAAGATTCAAATAATCTATACATTACAGGAATACTATAGGCATGAAGTGTTGTAATGGATCTCGAGAACGATCGAAAAATTACTTTTTTCTTACTCTTCTTGTTAGGGCGTCTATTGATTGACCAAGCTTCCATCTTATAGATGGAAGCTTGCTCTCAGCTGAAGACGAGATTCATGAGTTACGCTGACGAAGTCGTAGAAGACCGGTGACCAGTAGAGCTCACCCGGTGTTATCATTTAAAAAACAATACCTTCCCTGTGTTATTTATTTTCCTTATCGGATCCTCGTGATTATTTCGAAACATATTGCCTTTATTCTCTGATGTGCGAAATTAAAATTATTGTGCGAAATATAGCCCATTATTTACAATACTGTTCTATAATTAACGTTGGTTTTATAGCTATATAGAAGAAAAGTGAAGCACAGATTTATGGAGATCTACTTTTTTGTGAGTGAACGTCTTATTTCAAGTTTAAAACACACTAAGTTTCTTGGACGCCAGCTTGACTTTCTCCCAGGCGCTTTAGAAATTATACGATCGCCTGACTGAAAGATCAAACGCAAAACAGATAGTAATACATCGTTTCAACATTTTTACACACTTTATAGACGAAAGTCTTAGAATCGGTTCCCGAAAATTGTGAAGTTACCTACGGATATTAGACGTTGAATTTTCTTGTAAGACAGCATTAAAAGTTCTAAGCATAAATACAAATAAACACTAAATGTTAAGTTCCTAATACGGTTAAATATCAATTGATTTGAATATTAACTACGAAATGCCATTTAACCTCTTAACAACTTGGAAACGCCTACTCAAATATTTATAGCAAATTTGCCTCCCGAAAGACAGGTTTATTTCTAGCTCAGCACTAGTCGTTCTGACTAGCGACGATATTGCGCATCTGTTATTCCGAGTATCCATCATGTTGACAAACAGACAGCATTTTCGCCAAGTCCTTTGCAGTGTAGACAGGGAAGATGAGCGCTTCATGACCCAATCATTATCTCACCAGCTCATATATCATTGATAGCTCTTCAGACACACTTTTCCCCATTTTTGCATTCGTGATATCACGTTGTATTAAAATATGATCATTGACTAGCCCCCTCTGCTCCTGTATCCTTCCATTTTCACATTGGTTAACTGTTCCGTCATTTTTTCCTTTTACATTTTCCCTATATGTTTGAACAATCGGATAATACGTCTCCTTATCTCAACCCCGACACTCTCCCTCTCTCGTAGAGAAAATTGTTTTCTTACCATTGTGAACGCGATCTACAAACTACAAATATACTAGTTTACATGGGTACACGTAGAAATAAAGAATGGAATACGTAATATTGACGTGAAAGTTTGTCTCAGATTGTTTTATAAAAACTATATATGTATATATATATATCTTCACGCCAGGTCCCTTGCGGGGTAGGCAGAGAGTATCGAGCACCATGAGACGCGGTCCTTACACACTTCACTCGCTTCTCTAACATTCATAGCTCTATAAAAATAATCTTGTCAATAAATCTAACAAAGGAAACATACACGCATAATTTGAACGAACATATTAAAATAGAGATTCAGGGATAAAACATTTGGTTCACCGATAGGGACCATAGCAGATATGCTACCTTTTCGATCAGCTTAACGTTTTGTCTTTACGCTCAGACACGATACAAGAATTGCGCATTTGCTGTACTATTTAATGTAAGTATAAAAGGATATGTCCGATGTGGCTCAAATGATACTTTTATTTTATGAAATTTCCATCAGAATTCATAATAAAGGTGTAACAGGTTAAAATTCAGGCCAATAATGACCTTCGCAGACATCGAAACCGCATTAAATCGCTACGATCGAGTCGCTTTGTTGAACTTCCGGAAATAGTTTCAATTGTTGCAATTGGCGTTTCTACGTGTAAAGTGTGCGGTGGGCAATCCACTGAGCGCTCGTCGCCCACGGGGTAAATAATTCTGGCATGCTGTAACCGCAATGGTGGCGTACTTTTGGATGCAAAAATTTTCAGGAACACCGTTCTTATATGTAATCTATATGTTTGTCTGTGTGTGCGTTTGTCTGTGTGTGTATCTGTCGCTTTTTTTCGAATATTCGAATTTTGACTTCAGATTCGAATTCAGCATAAAAACGTAGAATAGAAATGTCTGAAAAACCAACCTCCTATCTCTTAAGGAACATGGTCAAAATAGCCGACAAATTAAAAAAAAATTAATATTTTATTTCAAGATACAAAAAGTAAATTAAAAAGTAGAATAGGAATGTCTTAAAAAACTAATATCATATTTCTTATGGAACATGGTCAAAAGGGCCTACAAAGTTTTAACAAAAATAATTAAATTGTTATATAATTGACGAGCTAGGTGTTCCTCTGGCAATGCAAGCTTGCGCATTCTCAACTGTGGAATGAATGAATTCAAAAGCAGGGTGACGAGATGTTAACAGAGATTCACGAGTGGCGCCTCTAATCTTTCAATAATGCACAGACTACCGTAACTAGTTACCATCAAGTAGAACGTACGCTTGTTTGCCGCCTTATTGTATGGAAAATTTATATATATTTTTTTAACAACAAATCTACCATTTCATAAAATCTATTGAAATGGTAAACACTATTTCAAACAGATAATATTTATTTTATATTGCCACAGAAAATAGTTTTTTTTATACATCGTTGGGACATACAATCAACAAGACAACAAGACAAATCAACCTAATGTAAAATGGCTACTGTCAAGAGAATTGTTATTTAGCTGCGATATTCTGTGAGGTGGACGGTTCCCCGCGGTCCCGGTTCCAATCCTGGCATGTATCACTAAATTCGTGTTTTCGGATATATGTACATATATCCTATATATATATATATATATATGTACATATATCCGATATATATATATATATATATATATACATATTTGTAGTGAAGGAAGACATCATGAGGAAACCCGTACGTCCAAGAACAATGCATTTAATTTGGTACCATCCCTCAATCTGAGAAACACATCAACGCTCTAGGGAGTTGTTATTTAACAGCGGTTTTCTACAATACATCTAGAAATAGAAAAAAATATTCTACAGCGCTAACTAAGTTTATAACTAGGCCTAAACTACATAACTGGCCTATGTCTGTAAATGTTCTTGGACGTGCGGGACCCTAAACTAGTAATTGTTACACTGTGCTCATTCTAACGAACGAGTTCAAGCGTAAGCATAGTCATAGGTTTTTATTGTTGGCTCTCGCCACCCTGACGTAAACAAGCGTTTTAGGTCTGGTGATCAAGTTTTCAATTCTCAGTCCATCTCTGCATCTCGAAACTTCTACAGACATCAAACTCACATTCGAAGGGGTTATTTGAATCAAAGTATTTATCTGAGTTTCGTAGTAATTTAGTAGAGCCCAATAGGTAACATGCTCTCGTTTGATAATAGTCCATAAGCTGGTAAACTTTGTAGGTAAAATTCTCCAATTGTCTCCAAATTTGCATGTCTTCATCGTTTCATAAGTATGCAACTACTTACTGTGCAATTGTCGGCAGATTATTTGATAATGCGAATTCAATAATGCGATGAGCAATAGTGACTTACTCTAATAATTTTATTACCACGAGTGAAGTTATAAAAATACATGTGGTATGAGAAGTCCGTGCCACTTAATTGCTATTATCTGTTAAATTGTACCGTACCGTACCGCATGGTACCGTAACCTATTAACGCTCGTGGTACGTATATTAAATATTAATCGCGCGATGCCTCTTCTGCTGCTTACGCAGCAACTCCTTGGGAGCATACTGGTGACCTCAATGAAGAACACAACAACCCTCTAGGGAGTTGTTATTTGGCTGCGGTTTTCTGTGAGGTGGAGGTACTTCCCCAGACGGGCCGCTTTGATGCGACCTACCTCTCTTAGAATTTTATTTAATTTCAGTACTTGAATTCCAAATTTTAGACTTAGCCGTTTCGATTTCAACAGAAAGATAACAATCACTTAATTTAGAGAAACAAATTCTGCATCCGCGGAAGTTGGTGGTGTGTAAAGTGGCATAGTTCCTATTAATCAAAACCCGCATATCTCCTAAGTTCAATCTTTCTTGAAGTATTGCTCACTGGAGCAGATTTAAAATTTTCTTTTCGTAAAAACTTTCTGATTTAATGAGTTATTCCGGAAGGTGGCTAAACATTTTGAAAACAACCTTTTGGACAATGGTGTTTTCTAAGGATTTGACAATTCTAATTTTTTGTATTGTATTGTACATCTTCACGCCAAGTCCCTTGCGGGGTAGGCAGAGAGAACCGAGCGCCATAAGACGCGGTCCTTGCATACTTCACTCGCTTCTTGACATTCATAGCTCTTTTCATGCACGCTCGCCGGTTCCTGGGGCTTCTGACATCACCTTCTGATAAAACACGACCAATTTGGTCATGGTAGGTTAGTCTCGGCCTTCCTCGGCTCCTACATCCTTCCACTTTTGCATTGTATATCTGTTACGTAACGTCATTCTTTCGTCCCGCATTCTTTCTACATGTCCGAACCAACGGGGCATGCCCTTTCTTATCTTAACACCGACACTCTCTTTTAGACCAACTCTTTCTCTCACGTCTTCATTACGAACGCGGTCAGCAAGCGTTATACCACAAATTTTACGCAATGCTCGCATCTCGACCGCATATATTCTACTTTCATGCTCTCTCTGCCATACCCAGCTCTCACTTCCATAAGTTAGCGTTGGGATTAGCACCGCGTTGTGTACAGCGAACTGTGGCTTCTGGCTTAGATTTCGGCCGCCTAGAAGTTTACCCAACGCTCCATTCGCCCTATTCCCGGCACTCACTCGTCTCTCCACATCAGCGGTGTACCTTCCATTGCGGCTAAAAGCACTTCCAAGATATACAATCTCATTCACTTGCTCCAACACAACATCATCAACCATAATCCTAGTGTTCGTTCTGGTTGTCTCTCTTTCAAATACCATTATCTTGGTTTTCTTCGCATTCAATTGTAAGCCTTTCTTCATACAATCATCTTTCATTGTGGTAACTAGTGTTTGCAGTTCGGATGGTGATTCTGCTATTAATGCCGCATCGTCTGCATAAAGCAGGCAGTTGACCACTGAGTCACCCATTCGCATTCCCACATTCATATTTCTTATTCTCTGAAGACAACTGTCCAGATACATGTGAACAGCCGAGCCGACAGCACGCATCCCTGTCTGACACCAATGTTGACATCAAACCAGGGCGACAAGCTGCCGTCCACCCGCACACATGCTGTACAATCCTTATAAGTGGATTGCACAGCACGGAGTAGGTCACCGTCAACCCCATATCCGGGCAAAATGTTCCAGAGATTCTTTCGCACGACTCTATCAAATGCTTTCTCAAAGTCCACAAAACCGCAGAAAACCTTCTGGTCCAAAGCTAGATGCTTCTCTACGATGTTGCGGATTGAAAAAACTTGATCCGTACATCCTCTGCCGCTTCGAAATCCACTTTTCTTTTATTGACTTGATTGATTCTTGACGATCTCGGTGGCTCAGTCGTGAATGACGCGACTTTGATACTAACACTCGTGGGTTTGATTCCCAAACAAGGCAAACATTTGTGTGCATGAACATGTCTGTTTGTCTCGGTCTGAATGTTTTAAGAGAGGTAGGGCGCATCAAAGCAGCCCGTCAGGGGAAGTACCTCCACCTCACATGAAACCGCAGCCAAATAACAACTCCCTAGAGCGCTGTTGTATTCCTGCGTGTGAGTGAGGTTACCAGTAAGCTCCCAAGGAGTTGCTGTGTAAGCAGCAGAGGAGGTATCGCGCGAGTGATACTTAATATATCGCAAGCGTTAATAGGCTACGGTACCAGCTTTACATCAGGTGGGCTGTATGCTTGTATGCCTTCCGACGTAGTACAAAAAAAATATTGGGATTTAACTTGCGTCATCTGCGCAATCAGTTTCCCGGGCTGCTATTAGAGCTATATTTCAAGCCTCTTGATAGACACGAGCTCGCAGCAGGCGAAACAGATGCTGCTTTCATGAGATCATGATACGCTACGGGGACAGTACTATAATTCTTTCAGGATAATTTTGTTATTGTCGAGATGCCACAATACAACTCACGCGCCTTATGACATCATATGTTAAAATGTGGACTAATATACCTCCTAACTACAGCGCATTCATAACATTAAACGAGCTCGGTGGCGCAGTGGTGAAACGCGTTGTTACACTACTTTGACACCAACGCTCGTGGGTTCGATTCCCACACAGTACAAACATTTGTGTGCATGAACATGTCTGTTTGTCTTGGTCTGGGTATTTTCTATGTATGATAAGTATGTATTTACAAAAAAAAAATGTATTTACGTATGTTTATCAGTTGTCTAGTACCCATAACACAAGCTTCGCTTACTTTGGGGCTAGATGGCGCTGTGTAATTTATCCGACAATATTTATTTTTTATTTATTTATTAAAAAATCGCATCTAAAAAGGGTTGATGCTAGACTGGGCAGCCCCATTCAAATATAAATAGGTAGATATCGCTGTAATATCGTGGTAAGCCCGGTCATGGAGTGATTAGCAATGCTATAAATATATCAAGACTCGTGTCTTCGATTTCCACAAGACAAACATTTGTGTGTATGAATTTGTATGTTTTGTCTTAGCTCGAGTGTTTTTAAGAAAAGCAGGAAAACTGCAGCCTAATAACAAGTCCTTGGAAAGTTGCTACGTACCAGTAAAGTCCTGAGGAGTTGCTATTTCACCAACAGGAGCGGCAACGCAAGCGTTAATAGGCTACAGTGACCGCTTTATATCAAGTAATTGTGCTACTGCTTTTATTATAATTCTAATCATAATTATTCTTAACATATTACCATTATGTATGCGTCTAGGACGGCCTTATTTCTACGGTGTTCACCCGGCTTTCATGCTCCTTCTGCCATACCCATATTTCACTGCCGTACATCAATGTGGGCGATAATACATCCTGAATGATAGCAAGGCGAGCTTTGATCGTTATGTTATCGCTTGTTACCACGGAGTACAATGCACCATTGACACGGTATCCTGCTTTGACTTTCCTTTCAATTTCGTCCTCAAATTTTCCATCTCTTGTATACATACAACCCAGATACACAAATTCATTCACTTGTTTCACTTTTTCATCTTCGATCATTATCTGACAATCTGTAACACTTTGATTCCTTTCAAACACCATCGCTGTCGTCTTCATTACATTGATTTTCATACTTTTCCTTTTATAGGCCTCATTCATATACATCAAATTGGTGAAATATTGAAAAAGGGCGAAATTAAAAGTACCCAAAACCGAAGAGCATGCATGAAGAGGTTGATGAGTGTGGAAGAAGCGAGAGGGGTGTGTTTGGACCGGTGCACCTGGTGTTTTATACCCTCTGCTTACCCCAATGGGAGACAGGCGTGATGATATGCATATATGTATATTAAGATTCTATGGACTCTACAGTCCGCAATAAAATTATTCGAACACAAAATTATTTGCATCAAAAAAAATATGTAGAAAATCATACCATAATCTTTGTTGCAAATAATATATTTTTCACAAATTGTCGAACGACGGGTCCAAAAACGATCACTCGCAGCTGGGAAACAAACATGCACCAATAAAGCATAAGCAAGCCGCCCTAGCCCACCTACCAGTGGCAGTCGAGGGGACGACAAAGTCTATGTAAAAGGAAATCTATGTAATGTACAATATACTTGAATGCCCCCAAAATTCGTGTTTGTGCGAATTAGTGAAATTACCATTTAGCTTCTGTGTTTACCGTAATTGCAGAAGGGTGGCAACGCGTGAGCAATACTTCCTGTATTACAAGCCTGCGGCAATCACTTTACATCAGTGGGGGTATTCACATTGCTCGGAAAGCTGTATTCGATCGTATCGCATCGAAAAGTTATCTGTCAAAATGTATAAAATCTGAGTGAAAATTATCCGAATTTGTATCGAATTACATTCCGAGGCAATATGAATATCCCCACAGTCTGCAATATGTTTGTACATCACCCGACGTTGTATAAAAACAGTTACATTTTTGGTGCATTCAATTCAAAATTTGATGTATTTACAGAGAGATTCAAACCATATTCAGAGCATTAGGATCTGTTATGTGTTATGCCTTTGCCATGTCTATCATTCACTGACCCGTCGATATAAAGGGCCAGTGAACGATAATAGATGTTTTTGTTTTTCAGTCTCAGGAGCATTGAATTTTTTTACCTGCGATTGTAATTAACCTACATTATTTTCAGCATTATAACGAACAAAAATTTGTAAAATAGGACAGTAAACCTATTTTGTAACAAGTCCTACACTTACCAACTTTGATATACGTGCAGGCTACTCTTATCATAATATCGTATATAGTTTGATTTGATCAGATCAAGTTTTTGTGTTCATTACTAAATTTTATGTACTTTTAATATTTCGGGGAATATTATATTTTACTGGTTCGGTTGTATTTTCCGAGTTAAGTAATCTCGTATAATCTTCAACCGTTTGATGAGCGTCCCATTAAGTAAGGATAATTACGTCAAGGAACTTGATGTAATATACCAGATCGCGAAATCAAACGGTTACACTAAATCCACCATAGACAAACTGTTGCGAAAAAAGACGAATAATATCGTCAATAAACTACTATACGCAGTTTCTAATGTTCCAACAACAAAATACACTGCGAGTTTGTCATACCTAGGAAAAATTACTGACAAAATAGTTAACATATTTAGAAAAAATAACATAAACGTTGCACTCAAAACACATAACACTCTCAAATCGCTTTGTAACAGTAAAGACAAAATTCCGCCAAATAAAAAATCCGGCGTCTACAAGTTGTTTTGTGATGAATGTGATCATGTTTATATCGGTCAAACTGGTCGTAGTTTTCAAAAACGATTTCAGGAACACATATCTGCATATAAAAACAATTGCCCAGAAAGGTCACACTTCGCCGAACATCTTGTAGACAAAGGACATGATTTATCCGCTACTAACACATTTAAAATCTTACATACATTAAATAAAGGACTAAAATTGAATATTAGAGAACAGTTGGAAATAGTTAAGCATAAAAATTCTAATATCCCTCTTATGAACAAACAGACTGACGTAAACAGCTCCCCTCTATTAAATATCTTTTCGCTTACCCCTTCCACCCCTTCAACCCCCCTCAACCCCTCCACCCCCTCCACTTTTTCTATATAAAGGACGGCAATGCGATGGATGACTCATTCGTAGCATGTTATTCTAACGACTAACATCTACAGCGCCTGAGGATGCCTCGTGGAGAGGCGAAACACGTGTCGCGGAGACGACCGGAGCAGCCAGGGCAACAACGGTGGCGGGTGCATGCGGTTCACATTTCAGATGGCGAACACTCGCAGAGACGACCGGAGCAGCCATGGCAGCGGCGGCATGCATCTACTAACGGTAGTGGGTGGGTGCCGGCCGGCAGTAGTTCGCATGAACTAATCGGGAGCGGAAGCACACAAAGTAGTTTGGATCAAATTGCCTGTAAATTTGACTTTCGCAAAGTAACGCCTGAATCTATTAACTATTCAATTCTACCATCCTTAAAGTCAAAACCCACAGAAAGTGGCAGCGATCCAGGGTGGATCTATTCTAATATTCGTGTCTGTATGCAACTTCTCACATAAAAGGTGATACGTAGGTCACACTATAAGTTTTACGTAACTTAAAAAAATAACATGTTATAACCAAAATATTATGTTTATTGCTTTTCAAAATACTCTCCTTGACATTTTAAACATTTTTTCATGCGATCGAACCATTTTTTAAAACAGGAGGACCACAGATCTGAAGGCATGTTTTCTACGTGCTGATTGGACGCTATCACTGCCTCTTCGGAGTTGGTAAAAGTGAAACCTCTCATCAAATCTTTGATTTTGGGGAAAATACAGAAATCACAGGGTGCTAGGTCGCGGCTATGTGCAGGATGGGTAACGAGATGTACTTTTTCGGAAGTTAAAAATGACTTTGTTTTGTTGGCCGTGTGTGAAGAAGCGTTGTCACGATGTAGGAGAACGCGGCTTTTTGGTTGTCTTTCGCGAACTTTTTCTAACACCCTGGGTAAACAAATGGTAGAATACCACTCGGCATTAACACTCTTTTGATCTTCAAGTGGAATTGTGCAGATGGGACCCGTAGCTGAGAAAAAAAACGCGATCATTTTTTTACCAACGTTTCTGCCTCACTTTTGTTGGCCTGTTCTCATTTTCAAACACCCATTCATAAGATTGCTGTTTTTTTTTTCGGGATCAAAACAATAAATCTACGTTTCGTCTCCTGTGACAATGTCATAAACAGCTTTAGAATGTCCGTGGTCGTACTTCAGTAGCATCTGTGAGCACCATTCCACGCGAACCCGCTTCTGCTCCGCTGTCAGTTCATGAGGGATCCAACGACAACAAAGTTTCCGAACTTTCAATTCTTCGTGTAAAATTTTCTGATTTTGGCTCATACCAATCCCCAATAGTTTTCGAATTGTCTCATAGTTAATCCGCGGGTTTTCTTCAATTAGCCGCTTAACAGTAGCCACATTATTTACGTTAACGGCAGTTGAAGGCCGCCCTTCACGAAATTCGTCATGTAAAGAAACTAGCTCTCTCAAATTCAGCAAACCATCGCCTCACGGTGCTCAAAGAAGGTGCTTCTCTCAAGCATTTTGAAGACGAGCAGCACAGTCTTGCGAAGAGAGAGAACTTTTAAAATCATAAAAAATCATCGCTCTAAAATCTTTTCGACTCAATTCCATTTTCGTTGCGTACGTAGAACTTTGATGTGTGATAAAAAAACAATTGACAAATGATTTCCCGCCAATTGTTTTTTTTTTATTACTAAGTAGGTTGCAAAGTTTCAAAAAATATAACATTCGAAATTCAAATAGTTCCGATTAGCTAGAAGTGCAAAACTTTTAGTGTGCCCCATGTAGCACACACATCGCGCCCGTTTATTGGAACATGTTGCATGCAAGAAAGAATGTTACAAAAAATCCCCCTGTGAGTTTTGGCTATTAACATTATCCTAAGTATAATTGATTAAAGGTTTTCTTGTTAAAACCAGAAAGGATGTTTTGTTGAAACGCAATCAATAAACTTATTATTATACTTTCAAAATGTGACAGTCTGAAACACATTATTTAATTGTATGTAATGTTAAGGAAATTCACGAAATTCAGAATGAAAGTAAATCTGTCACCGTGGCGTCTGTAAAGTCACATCACGAAAGTCGAAATACGGGAAATTAGAAAAACAAATCGCAGTAACTCATATACTTATAATAGCGATCCAGAAATCCTATGCAATCATCTTAATCAAAAGGTAAGATCATTAAATATTTACGTTTGTTAGATATTATTCGATGTACGGTCATCTTAGGTATGGAATGCGTCCCCGAGACCCCTTTTTAATATTTTTTTCCAATTTGTATACAAAGTCATCATCATCCCATCCTTACCTTACTTATCCTTACCTTACTCATCTCACTGCAGGGATACTGGTCTCCCTTTAACCGAAGGGATTTAGAGCATACTCCACTACGCTGCTCAAATGCGAATTGGCGAACGCCAGTGTTTTTAAGCCGCCCGAGGGCCGCTGACTTAGCTTAACGCCTGTCATCTATCGACAACAGCCGGGACCGACGGCTTAACGTGCCCTCTGAGCACGGAGAAACTCGGGATAGATAAACCCATCCATGGACAGGTTGCGGTCGACATTGCTTAACCTACGTGTTCGGTTAGAATGACATGCGCTTACATGTATCTTATGTATACAAGGTGGAGAGTTTTAATCACATACAATTTTCGGCGAGTTTGGTGGTTAGTAAAACGAGACTTGTACCCACAAGTGGAGTGTGGAGTGGAGTGGAGAGTGTGGAGTCGATTCACAAAGGAAAACCTTTTGTTTACATGAACATATCTGTTTGTCTTGGTCGGAATATTTTTAAGAGTTTATGTTCTTGTTGTATTACTGCGAGTGAGTGAGATTGCCAGTAAGTTCCTAAGTCGTTGCTGTATTTACAGCTGAGGTGGCATAGCGCGAGTGACATTTAATGTATTGCAAGCGTTCATAGGCTACGGTAACAACTTTACATCCAGTGTGTGTTATGCTTCCAGACGTTGTATAAACAGAACAAAAAAGGGGCTCAATGTATATAACGCAAGGGATACATTTATTTTATTGTAAACTAGCAGAAGCCCGCGGCTTCGCACTCATGAGATTCGGGCCTTTACTTCTCTGTAGACTTGAAATTGTTTCTGTTTAAAAAAAAACAAAATTCAGGGTCGTAGATGCAACCATAGAGCGATTCACATTTCGTACAGCGCCATCTATTGTCCTTTACAGGAGGCAACGTATATGTATTTTATTTATATTACATAAAAAATGCGTAGTTATTTTATGTTATCAAAAATACGTATTCTATGAAAATAATAAAAATAAAATTGCAAAGTCCCCCGAAGGGGAAGATATTTCCCCCTAATTTTAACAGTATTTCATTTTTTACGCAGGAACCCTAAATATTTACGGGATAAAAAGTATATTATGTATAGTATATTCTGCTCTGAACTGTCCTCTACCTACCAGTGAAAGTCCCGTTAAAATCGGTTCAGCCGTTTCGAAGATTAGCCCGAACAAAAAAACAGACAGACAAAAAAGTTAAAAATGCGTATTTAGGCTTTGGTAATTTATTTTGAAATCACAGACAGACACTTCAATTTTATTTATATGTATAGATTAATAAACTTCGGTAACCGTATCAAGCGAGCCGTACGCTAGTTACGAAGTATAAAAATATCGCATCGATCGAGTCACATCAGCCCGTCAAATAAGTACGCCTACTCGATACTCAACCATTTCCCGTGTAATAACTCTTCCTTATATCTCCCAGCCGTGATGTCCCTTGTCCTTGATCGAAAGCCTCCTCGATTGATGACTCCTATTTGCGCGGAGTTCGAGCGCCCTCTGAAGGCTTTCAAGCCCGTCCGTATACCGGAACGCTCTGAACTGATTTGAATATAAAATAGATTGGTCGTGTTTGGAACCTACAGCTCGTGGTTGATAATATTTTGTGCTTGTCAAAAGTAAATGTTTATTTCGTTACATATCTATTTATAAGTTAATATTACTTGTATTATATATGTTGGGGCTATCTAGTAAGTATTTAATTTTGTTACAGGCCCACCTTATGTAAACTGGCTACCGTACCCTATAAACGCCTGCAATACATTAAGTATCACTCGCGCGATGCTACCTCTGCTGCTAATACAGCAACTGCTTAGGAGATTACTGTTCACCTCACTTACATCAAACCTCCAAGGAATTGTTATTTAGCTATGGTTTTCTATGAGGAGGTATTTTCCCAAATGGTCTACTTTGATGCGCCCTACCACTCTTAAAAATACCCAGATCAAGACAAACAGACATGTTTTGATCAGATTTGGGAATCGAACCCACGAACGTGGGTATCAAAGAGACTTTACTAACTACCGCGCCACTGAGGTCGTCAAATAAACTTTTTCCAACGCGCCGGCGACAAGCGATCCACTTGATGTAAAGTGGTTAATGCAGCACTTGAACTTTTGCAAAGAGTATCGCTTCTAATACTGCCACACCTAAGGAGCTTACGAGTAACCCAGCTCACTCGCAGGAGCACAACAATACTCACATATGGGGCTAGAGCACGTAACACCTTAAGAATCAACATTGTGTCATTTCGGTCGTGTTCGTGTCTGCAATGATTTAGTGCGGTACGACAGAAATATGTGACAATTATGAGTATCGATAAAACTTGTAATCAGAATAAGGTACATATTGTCTTATTACATTAAGACATGTAACAGCAGTGATAGTAAAACGTAATATAAATAATAAATACATTTTTCCCAACGTTTCTTTCGTTTTCTAGGCCCTTTTCTCTATAAAAAGCTGCACCATGTACTAGATTTATTGCCATTTACAAAATATGTTTGCAAGTAAAAAGTCATCAACCATCTTCATAGCTTAAATTATGACGATACCGAATACCTCATTCATATCGGAACCTAATATAGTTACAGTTAATAATAAATATCGACAACCATGTTACTTACATCTGAGAATACATGTGTCTACTGAGTCTCCTCTTACCTTCATCATGCTCACTTTACCCCGCACCACCACTACCTGCGGTAATATACATCCCATTCACACTCTACACTTACAACACACACCACACTCACTCATTCAAATATACACAACACATACTTATCAACTCGTTAGTCCTATATTCTTAAATAAATTACCTAATCTGGCCAAAACTTTAAAATAATTATTCTCCTTAATTCTATCTATAACTTCACGCCAAATCCCTTGCGGGGTAGGCAGAGAGAACCGAGCACCACGTGACTCGGTCCTTAGATATCTCACTCGCTTCTTTAACATTCATTGCTCTTCTCATGCACGCACGCCGGTTTCTAGGGCTCACCGCTGACATCACCTTCTGATAGAACACGACCAATTTGGTCATGGTAGGTAAGCCTTGGCCTTCCCCGGCTCCTACATCCTTCCACTTTTGCATTGTATATCTGCTTGATCATTCTTTCATCTTGCATTCTTTCTACATGACCGAACCAACGGAGCATGCCTCTTCTTATTTTAACACCGACGCTCTCTTTCAGACCAACTCTGTTTCTAACATCATCATTGCGAATACGGTCTATAAGCCTTACGCCACAAATTTTGCGCAGCGCTCGCATTTCGACCGCGTTTATTCTACTTTCATGCTATTTCTGCCATATCCAGCTCTCGCTTCCATAAGTTAGCGTTGGGACCAACACTGCATTGTGTATAGCGAATTGTGCCTTCTGGCTCAGGTTTTTACTGCCAATAAGTTTTCCCAACGCTCCATTCACACTATTCCCAGCACTCACTCGTCTTTCCACATCTGCGGTGTACCTTCCATTCCTGCTGAAAGCGCATCCAAGATATACAAACTCATCCACTTATTTAAACACTTCATCATCAATCGTAATCCTTACATTAGTTCTGGATTCTTCCCTTTCAAATACCATTATCTTTGTTTTCTTCGCATTCAGTAGTAAGCCTTTCTCCACACATCCTTTTTTCGTCGTTGCGACCAGTGTTTGCAATTCAGATGGTGTATCTGCTAATAGCACGACATCGTCTGCATACAGCAGACAGTTCACCACTAGGTCACCCATGCGCAATCCCACATTCATTGACCTTATTCTCTGCAGACAACTATCGAGATACAGGATAAACAGCCTAGCAGATAGCATGCAACCCTGTTTGAAAACAATTTTGACATCAAACCAGGGTGGCATGCCACCATCTATCCGCACACATGCTGAGCAATCCTTGTAAGTGGACTGCACAACACGGAGCAGTGAACCGTCAATATCATATCTCGGCAATATGTCCCACAGTTCCTTTCGCACAACCCTATCAAATGCTTTCTCAAGATCCACAAAACCGCAGAAAACCTTCTGGTCTATGGCCAGATGCTTCTCCACGATATTGCGGAGCGAGAAAACTTGATCCGTACATCCCCTTCCATTTCGGATACCTCCTTGTGCGTCTCACAGCATTTCATCGGATTTCACCCTCATTCTCCTTTCAATCACCTTTTCATATACTTTTTCTGCTAAGCTGATCAAACTGATGTCCCTATAGCTGGCGCAGTCCATGCGTGACCCCTTGCTTTTATACAAGGGCACAATGACTGCGCGTCTCCAGTCCATTGGGACACTTCTAGTTCTCCAGCATAGGTTGCATAAGTACCAGAAGGCGTCCCGGACGTAAGTGCCACCTAGTTTGATCATCTCAGCTGTGATCAGATCAATTCCCGCTGATTTTCCATTTTTCAAGCTTCGTATCGAACATTCGATCTCATCCATAGTTATGCCTTCGTCGGACGCCGTCAACGTGGAGTAAGCATCCGACTCACTCTTATTATCAACGTCCGAGGCATACAATATATAGGCATACATCCAACCAACATTTCCTCAAAATATTCACTCCACCGTTTTAACACTTCCTGAGTGTTCGCAAGAATGACACCAGCTTTAGACTTTATCTTATCCATTCTGGATGCGGACGAACCACTCCGAGACTTCTTTACCTCTCTCCAAAAGAGTTTGGTATTTGCCTCGAAGTTTTTCGTCAGCCTCTCTTCCTCATTCATAATGTGTCTTTCACGCTTCTCTTTCACTAAAGCCTTGGTTTCATTCTTGCATAGACGGTACATTTCTTTCTTCTTTTCTCCCATATTTTCATTTAAGGGCAAAGATGATACGTAATCCAGCCACGCTTTCCTCTTTCTTGCTACGGAGGATTCAAACTCCGTATCCCACCAGACATCTCATTTCGCTGTTTTACGTCTCTTTGCGCATCCACAAGCTTCTTTTGCACTATCCACCATACTTTCTTTAAAAACTTTTCAACAATTGTGAAGTGTTTTATGCATGTGTGTGTGTAAAATAATGCCCTTTGAGCGATTCGTGCCCACACAGATTGTAGGTGGCCATTCCGATTTAGTGAAGGTACTTCACCAGTCGTGCTACTGTGATTTCCCTACTTCTCTTTGGTTAGCTTATCGCCCTGTCGTCTATCGAAAACAAACGTATACGTGCTCTATGAAACGCGAGGAAACTTAACACCACTAAACCCTTCCATGGAGCCCCTGCATTAGATGGTTCTTATGTTCTTACAAGTCAGTAAGGTGAAGCATCCCGTCTGGAGAAGTTTTGGTCCTCCTCCTATCCTATATTTACGCGTCTACAGGCTAGAGTCCCCACATAAGATCATACGCTTGTTCCCTCTCGATGTAGCAAAATTAAATTCATTTGGTCCTATCGTGCAGACAAAGCAATAGATCCTCGGATACGAATGTCATTGGAATAATTTGTAAATGTTTCCAAATACCCGTTTGTCAAGGTTGCTCCGGTCCATTTGACTAACTTTTTAAATTCCAGACCAACTCAGTAAAGTAATTAGAATTTTTTAGCAGTCCCATTGTACAACTCAGCTCGAACTTTTAATGCGACTCTGATTCAAATGGTGCTTTATGGATTGAAGTCCTTCTTAGAACGCTTCGCTATTATATTAAGATGTATATATTTAACAAGTTCGGTGGCGCAGTGGTTAGTAACGATACTTTGACACAAAAGCCTTTGTGTCAAAGTATCGTGGTTTAGATTCCCATACAGAACAAACATTCATTTTTTCTAACATTCCTTTCATGTATAGCATAAAAGCAGGTTCGCGGTTTACCTCTAGAAGCTTTCGAAAATTTATCGTCGAATGCGCCCGTGGACATTATTAGTGTCGTGGGTAGTGACTATGGCAAATACAAGTACCAAGAGAGGGTAGTTCAAGAAAACACCTCCGAGCGCGGCGGGCGACGCCACGCACTGCCAGTCCGCCCGTGACCACGGTTGATGCGTGTCAGCCGAAACGTCGGGAAAGACAAAG
This sequence comes from Pyralis farinalis, assembly GCA_947507595.1. Lineage (NCBI taxonomy): Eukaryota > Metazoa > Arthropoda > Insecta > Lepidoptera > Pyralidae > Pyralis > Pyralis farinalis. The sequence continues at coordinate 8,112,744 of OX382271.1, read as the reverse complement.
GTAAGATTTTTACCTAAATTACGCGTTAAGTCCCGCATTATATAAATTTATGTAATTATGCAACGCGAAAATTTAAAAACTCAATTTATGCTATTTGTCGTCATCCAAAAAAAAGATACCGCCATATATTTGGAATAAACTCATTAGTATTTTCTTATCCAATCAAGCTGAAACACAGCCTAAGACATTTACGATATTATTAATATGTATAACTTCAGGCCAAGTCCCTTGTGGGGTAGGTAGTGAGAACCAAGCGCCATAAGACGCAGTCCTTACATACTTCACTCGCTTCTGTGGCATTCATAGCTCTTTTCAGGCACGTTCGCCGGTACCTGGGGCTCCTGACGTCACCTTCTGATAAAACACGACCAATTTGGTCCAGATAGGTTAGTTATTTCTGTCTAATTATTATTAATAATTAGACATAAATTGCTTATTGTAGAAACTGACGAGATTTTGTTTTGCCTTACATCTCACACTAGATACATTTCCCGGCGACTCACGCCATATTTTAATTTAAGCTGACTAGACCACACCTGACCTTCTATTATTTCACATAATCCCACAACTCACGTGGACACAAGTATTGATGATGATGATGACATAATTCATATGATACGTCAAAATAGAAATAGGTATATGTCGTTAGCTGAAGGGCAATGATAACGATGGGTAATATAATTTAGTAACATATAAAAGATACATATTCTTTTAAATTTGATAGACAGGTACGCTTATATAATATTATGACGTGTTTTATCTCTTTGGTAATGTAAATTTCTGTTGTGAAAACTAAAATAAGTTATATATCATACACAAACCTTGTCAATGGAATTAGTCAAATGTCAGATTTCAGTATGAGAGGCTTTTACGAGCTTACATAACTGATAGCTTCTTTATATTTATCTTTGCCAAATATATATTAATAATTTAAGTGCAATATGTGGTTCTGTTCACATCAACCAAGACATGTGAAATATAAAAGTGGCGATTTAATTCTTGCAAATACATATCTATTAATGATTGTATCGGATACTGAGAGGCAGAGAGAGATAGAAATTTTATCACAAGATCTGTGCATAAATTTATAATATAAGAAATTTGCTACTTGCAGTATATAATGACGCTTTTACTTTATTATAATTATCATTTTATTACTAAACGTGTATTTATTATCGTTATTCATTGAATTTATATATATTAATAAAATTATTAATCGCTATACCTTATGCACACAACGCAAGTTTTAAATCACGCTGAAATTAGTAATTAATATGAATGTAGTTCATATTGTAATTTCCATCACTTTATTGAAGTGCAACTGCGCCATATGCATCCGTCCGAAAACCAGCATCACATCTCTACTGTGACTTCATGCTGAGACAGGGACGATTTTGTTGTCATAACACTGTTCAATAAAGATTTTCCAATCCCAACTTTAACCTCTGCTGCGCAGTTAAATGTTCTTTCTATCATGCATTCATTTAATGTCTGCTTATATAGGATCACTACACCACTACTTATAATATTGGACCGCTTGAATTCAATATTCACGCGTTGGATTCCTTGATAGTTGGAGACGGTACATGCGGTTGGGGTAAAAAATGTTTGTGTGTGTATGTGTGTATTTTACTATTTTTCTCGGAAACGACTAAGCCGATTTCAAAACGATTTGTTGCTTTGAATAAGTCTCATAGAACGTAAAATAATTAACAATAAAGTTACTGGCACATACTACTTAATACGTACAGTCTACAACATAGGTTGCACGCGACGGCTCTGAATAATATTCTAATAATATAATAATAGTATTATATTATAATATTGTTATAGGGGTAACAATAGCCATTGTAGTAGTGTAAATATTTATATTTTTAATTGACTTTTTTTTGATTAAAATTAATCAATTAAATTTTTCTAAAATAATCTTTTTTTTTATACCACTAAGGTGGCAAACAAGCGTACGGCCTGCCTGATGGTAAGCAGTTACCGTAGCCTATGGGCATTTGCAACACCAGGGGTGTCACTCTTGCGTTGCCGACCCTGTAAGAACCTCTTCACGCCTTTCTTAAAGAACCCCATACTGTAGTCCCTTGGGAAAACCTCGGCAGGGAGCTCATTCCACAACATAATAGTTCTCGGTAGAAAACTTCTCGTGAAGCGCACAGTGCGCGACCATTGCGGTTCCAGTGTGTGCGGATGAACTCCCAGCCGCCGGCGAGCTGTGCGATTGTAAAACATAATCTCTTTTCTCAAAATAATTCTGATTAATGAATCAGAATAATCTTCAACTCTTTATAAAGAAAAATAATTTATACTATGTTTTCCTTATGCTGTTTCGTTGGACATTTGATTTTGTTACATTTTTTTTTGTACTTAGATTTTACTTATTTGATTTTTCATTTGAAGTTTCTTTTCATGACACAATTTTCCGTCGTCGGTTTCTTTTCAAGTGTCTGTTACAGCTTTAATCTGTGTAGGTCGAAAGCTGGCAATAACTATTTATTTGGGATCCTCTTCATCCATTTCGTTCCCACGTCTAATTTTGTAATCATTACTGTCGTCATCGTAACCTGTCTGGCTTATAAATAAGAAGTGAGGCCATAAATGGACAACGATCTAGTTTGGAATAAATATTGAAAAGAAAATCATGAATATGCCATTGGGTTTCATAATTATTAAAATGTACAAGTTTCTTTATTCCACCATAATTATTAAACGCCTTAATTTACCATTAGATCCTAACATTACTTCACTGTTGTATACCAAATACTATTTTTAGGAAATAGTCAAAAAATATTTAATAATCTTTATAGATTCAGGCATTATTTTGCGATAGTCAAATTTACAGGCAATTTGATCTTACCTGCTTTGTGTGCTTCCGCTACCAATTAGTTCATGCGGCACCCACCCACTACCGTTAGTAGATGCAACATGCCGATGCTGCCATGGCTGCTCCGGTAGTCTCTGCCTCGGCTGCTGCGGTCGTCCGCCATCTGGAACAGGAACCGCTTGCCCCCACCACCGTCTCTGCTACAACTGGCCTGGTCATCGCTGCGACACGTGTTTCGCCACTCCATGAGGCATCCTCAGGCGCTGTAGACGTTAATCGTTAGAATAACATGCTACAAGAAGCGACGTATCAAAAGGTAGACACGTTATACACCAATATTATTGTATTTTAAAATGGCACAAGTAGTACTATATCTACGTACAGTTACTTATTATGATACTTTGCTCTAACAAAGACTTTTTGTAAATATGTGACAAAATATTCGTCGAAATATTCGAAACCGCGTACTAATATACTACGTACGCATAGTAATATATTAACAAGTCTTTTTACGCAATAATTTATCGATGGTATATTTGGAATAACCATTTGGCTTCGCGATCTGATATATTACATCAAGTTCTTTGTTGTAATTATCCTTAGAACGCTCATCAATCGGTATATCATATTTTTATACACTGCGAGCTTGTATTGCCAAGGATAGCTGGATGACGCGGAAATCGTGGTATGCGGTGGGTTTACGATATATCAAAAATTGATGGAGGGATTGATTTTTAATTATGTTTAAATATAAAAAGTGAAGTGAATTATTTTGTTCTATTTCTAAAGTTCATTTTATTTTAGGGTGGATTTTATTTAATTTGGAAACAAAGAGATCCAATTGACGATTAGTACCTGTCCAACATACGAGAATATCGTCGACATATCTATAGTAATAGAATATGTGTGGTTTAACGATCACGTTCGTAATTACCCATAAATAAGTCAGCCATCAGTGGACTAAGAGAGTACCCCATTACTAACCCTTCTTTTTGAAAATAATATTTATCGTCAAATTGGAAATAATTTTACAGATATGTAGTCTTGTCACTCGTAATATGTGACCTGTCTCACATGCTGACGAGTAGTGCCAGACTCGACGCTTTACCGCCGTGGGTTGTGGTGGAGCTGTTCTTGGCACTGTGCTGAATACTAGGCAGTGGTCAGATGTGTGAGATGACTGGTCGCAGTAGGTCTAGCAGAGAGGGCGCCTCACCAGCTATGTCTGTTATTCTGGTAGGTTGGTCTACCAATTGCATCTGGCGAAAGAGCAAACGCGTGGGTGGTCCTTCCTTCATGGTTAATTATGGAGGATCCCAACCAGGAGTCGTGGCGAGAGTTAAAGTCTCCCAAACACACCATCTCTGGAGTAGGGTACTGCTCGTAAAGGAGGAATCCCCTAGGCAGAGCAGACGATGACAACATACATCCGAGCAAACAAACAAACAGACTCCGGCTTTCGCGAGGAAATTCCCCTCAAGCACGTAACCGGGGTATTGGATGTAGGACGTGTCCGCTAGACGCTGGATCTGTGTCTCCGTCAGTAAGAACATGGCGGGCCGTGCCCTCTCAAGGTGTTGGTGGACGGCATTAAGGTTTTAGTAGAGTCCGCTGATGTTAGCTAACTCAATCTTGCACAGGGTGGTGGGGGAGTGCACTGCTGTAAGACCATATATACCTATTTGGGCTGTTATGAGAAGTGTAGAGAAGGGAAACATGAAGCGGGAGAGTATTGCCAGGACATTGGATAAGAAGCGCGGGGTACTGTTTCTCCATTAGTTTGCCGACAGAGGAGCTGTACTGATCCGTCAGACGGAAAGGTCCCCGAACCCCCTGAAGGTAGTCATCGGGTCTCCTCCACCCGGTCACCGACCGGCACGACGATCTGCCTTGAAATTATGCGCGGTATGAAAGGGCAGCCTCTCAAGGTGGTTAGACTTGATTGGGCCCCTGTACTATAACGCGGGCAGCGAGCGGAACAACCGTTTCAACAGGTGTTCCCGACCAACGGATCAGCTCAGTCCTGACAATGGATATATAGGATGAACATATAGTAGGATAGACAGAATCCACCACCCGCAATATCGCGTCAACAATTAGGACTAGTAATACACCAGCTGATCCCGAAACGTGACTTACTCATAAGTACGCCACTTCACGGGTGTTTCGCTGTGTGTACGGTGGCGTAGCCAACCAGGCGGATATTTACCCTACAACCGGCTTATAGTCGCTTATAGTCTATCTTTGATTAACTATTTATTACGAACTGTCAATAAGTACTTAATTTGAAGGTAACAGACTAAAATTTTAAGTAATAAAGTAAAGTAATGTTGTTTTTCTAATAAAATAAATTAGGTTTCAGTACCCCTAAAAACCCCATAAAGTTTTTAGGCTTCTAAAATAATTCCAATTGACATATTTTTCCCCTAAATTCGGGGTAAAAGCCCCTAAGTTGGGAGCCCTGGGACAGCCGCAGACGCCGCCATCACAGTATTCCCAGTCGTGGATGTTTTGGTAGTTTGGTAAACAGTGAATTCAATTCTCACTTAATGTAAATTATTCATGTCATAAATGTCACAAATTCACAACTTATTTAGAATTATAATTGAATTTTTGATATTAGTTTTACAATATTTTTATGCTACATAAAAGATAGCTTGATCTCTGTGACATATGTCAAACTGACATTCCTAGGGTTGTCAGGATATAAAAAAATGTCGATAGTAATTATCGACGTTTCTTATTATTATCGATGCTAATGTAACATACAATTGGGTTTAATTTAATTACAAACGTTACTAAATAAAAACGAATATTTTAATATAAAATACATTTATTTTCTTAAAGGAGTACACCCCAAATCCATATCTGAATCAGTTTTTGAATCGCTAGAACAATCTTGAAAATTTATTATGAACTCTTGTTCGCAAATAAGTATTATCAAATCGAACGTCCCGCACCAATCTTCTTCCATTATTTTTATGCATTTGATTACCACCTTCTTCCAGTCTTCTGCAGATACATTGACGACCGCACTTTTTAATAACCGTTTGCTATTAAAAGCGGTGTTGTGTTGTGTTTGGCAGCGTAATCTTAAAAGAAAACATATTTTTACTAGCATTAATTATACAGTAGTTAATACTTAAAGAACCTATCTAACTGAAATTCAAGCAAACAAACCTTTGACCCAGATAAGCTCGATCGGATTATACTGGCAGTAGTACGGGGTAGTCTTATGACGGTATGACCCTTTTCGTGGGCTATATCATCTACGACACATGTTGGAGTACTAGGTTTGTACAGACAAACGAGTCTTAATAATTATTTTTTGAGCATAGTTTCATTGGACCGAGTGATATGGGGTGTTATCCATAATAATACAATGTGGCTCCCTTAAATTATCTAATAATTTTAAAAGCCACTCCTTAAATTTTTCAAAATATATTTCCTCGTGAAATTCATTTACTCACTATTATTTTAGATAAAGTATGTACACATGTAAATAATGTCATGACATTAAAATATACAATAAAATTAAATGATAAATTAATTTTAAATTAAGTTTTGTTTAAAATATCGGTAGTTTATAGTCTGTGGTCACGAATATTCATCGCCCATCACTAATTAGGTCGGCATGCCCATAAAGTATGACATTGACAGTGACATTTTTTCAGTACAGTTCCTGAAGCTGGAACATAGAATTAAGATTTTCAAATGGTTCTAAACTGATGACTTGGCTGTATGGGCTAGATCCCTTTGCCCTTCGGGGATAAAAAGAACCAAAAAAAAAAATGGGTGCGTGTGCTTATGTACGCGCGTGAGAAGTTATACTTCTCTGGCATCATTAAATAAATATTTAATGTTAATGACTTAAAAACATAAATATTTTATGAATCATATTACGCTTTAATGTCGTGGGTTTTTTAAAAGTTTTATTTGAATTTTTTTCATGTAACAATTTTCCGTCGTGGGTTTTTAAAATTTTTAATTTATGAAAATCTGTCCAGCGAATTGTTATTTGGCTGCAGTTTTCCGTGAGGTAGTAACGTCACTCACTCGCCTGAACACAACAACCGTCCAAGGAATTGTTATTTGGCTGCAGTTGCCTGTGAGGTGGTAACGTCACTCACTCGCATGAACACAACAACCGTTCAGGGAATTGTTATTCGGCTGTAGTTTTGAGCATATTTTTCGTGAGGCAGTAACGTCACTCACTCGCATGAACACAACAACCCTCCTGGGAATTGTTATTTGGCTGCAGTTGCCTGTGAGCTGGTAACGTCACTCACTCGCAAGAACACAACTTCCCTCCAGGGATTTGTTATTTAATGATGCCAGAGAAGTATAACTTCTCACGCGCGTACAGAAGTACACGCACCCATATTTTTTCCTAGATATAATATGTACTATTATTTTTCTATTTGGGCCCCGAAGGGTTTCAAAAGAGAAAACCTAACAATCAATTGATATTCACAAGAGGTGTACCTTGACATAACCTTAAATCCGTCGCATTGTCCGTGGGATTGTTTTAACTCATTTTTTACAATTCTTATCCACTAAAGTTGAAAATAAAATACTACCCTATTAAATTATATGTGTATCAAATCAAATCACGACGCTCACACTGTTTACTTCGCTATAACATTGAACGCTACTCGTTGCTAACGTATAAGTATATTACGCGCATGCTTTCGAGTGCCACGCCACGCATTCACTCTCGTTGTGTCTCTTTCTATTCCCTCTCCATGGTAGCGTTAAACGTTTAACGCAACCTTGTTGGAAGTCGCATTCGAAGTATAACTTCAAAAAAGGTACTGTCTGTACTAGTAAGAAATTCAGGAGTTCATAGGCGTGATTTTACTTACAGCTACCGCAGAGAGCAAGCTATCTTTTATAGTATAGTTGTAAATTTTTAAATATAAACACTGTTGAATTTCTGAACGGAAGTGATAAATGACGACTGAGCTGGATTTGAGTAATAAAAATGTCGATAATTTCTTTTGATAATATTTTCTAAGGTACAAAAAACGCTTCAGTTATGTACTTATTTGCAATAAATCATTTAAGGTTTTTACGTACTATTTCGTAGATGTACAATCTGGGCTTCAGAAACCCAAAAGTTAATCAATCTCCTTTGACGCATGACGGCATGAGAGACTTCCGTCATGCCAACTTCCGTCACGGCATACGGTTCGATTTTACTGCCAAGGCGTGCTAATAGATGTTTCACATCAAAAAAGCATATCTGAGGCATTAAAAATATATCTCTCTTTTTAGCTGGCGGTATTACTACATAATACCAGATTTGAGTATTTAAAACCTATCTATTTTCATATGAGCTATGAATGTTAACGAAGCGAGTAAGATGTGTAAGGACCACCTGGCGTGAAGATATAGGTACTATTTTTTATCATGTACGCAGGCCAGTGAGTCCAAAAACTAAACAATATTTAATGTTCCATAGAAGTCTACAAACTAATATTCAACTTTTTCCAATGATACATTATTTTTTTTATAAAATTGACTAATGGCTATATATAAGTTTCACCAGCAAACACTTTCACTGGTCGATAAGCTTTAACAAACAATAAAGTAGAACAGTGAACGCTATAGGAGCATCGGTAATTCGAAGCAGCCGGTGCTTGTTGGCGTTTTTCTCGCCTATTTCTTGAATAAAAGCTATGGAGGGTATTTCGCTCTCTCTCGATTTTACCTTTCATTTCTACTTCGGTATTATATCTACTTTTTGATCGTATAATATTCTAAGTAACTAGTGAAAAATTGCTATCACTTGATTTATGCAATGTTGATTTCATGTGACGTATGTGACATTCTGATCCTGAAATTATGTTCTAACTCTGTACAATAAACTACTGTCGATTTATTTATCTGTTTTATGTAAAAGCAGGACTAGAAAAAAATTGTTCTTTAACTTTTAAATGTACGTATTCAAAGATTAGTTATCCTAACTGAAGTTTACTACCTATAAAACCTACGTGCCAAATTTCAGCTTTATAGGTAGTTTCCGAGATTTCGTTTTTAGTGACTGTTTTTTTTTTCCAAAAATGTTAACTTGCGAGTTACAGTTTGGTGGATCTACCGCTAGTTATATGCCTCGTCTAATGCAACCGTCCATATAATATTCTCTGCTTTCCATATCTACACTCCATTTGCTGTGGCTTCACATTTCAAAACATTTTTAAGAGCATATGGATTCGTGATGTTGAACTTGATGTTGATGAAAAGTGGATCCTTTACGATAACCGTAAGTGAAAAATGCAATGGCTGACCCCAGGTCAAACGCCGAGACAGTGCCCTAAAGCAAAGCTTACCAATAAAAAGGTAATGGTAACCGTTTGGTGGTCTCTTCATGGCGTTATTCACTTAGTTAGCTTTCTCAGGTCTGGTCAAGCAATAACAGCAGATGTTTACTGTGCTGAACTTCGAACAATGATGGCGAAGCTGGCAGTGAAACAGCCTCGACTCGTGAAAATATCTTCACCATTATTGCTACATGATAATGCAATACCTCACACTGCACGACAAACCGTTGTAACTCTACAGGAGCTGTAGTTAGAAACCATACGTCATCCTCCGTACTCGCCAGACCTTGCAATTGACTATCATTTTTTTCGTAATTTGGACAATTTCCTTCGTGGTAAAAAATTTTCTTACCCGGAGGCAGTACAAAATGCTTTCATACAGTTTGTCGAATCTAGATCCCCAGAGTTCAATCGCAAAGACATAAATAAACTTCCGATTAGATGGCTGCAATGTATAGATAATGAGGGTAAATATTTTGATTAAATAAATATGGTACATATTGAATTAACCAATTTTTAACGGAAGTATCGCGTGTTTTATTTATTTTGCTGAACCTGACGTTTCGAACGCTTTGCAGCGTCCGTGGTCGCAGGAAGACTTCCTTACGTTAAAAATTGGTTAATTTAATGTGTAACAATCGCGAAAACCTAAAACAATACTAAATCTGGTACATCTCTGAAAAATGAGTTTTAATTTTTCAATATAAATCGCCAATTTCGTACTTTAACCGCTAATATTTGGGCGGAAGCACCTGGATACCAGCTAGTGTTTTGTGGGTGTTCTGAGACGAGCTGTGAGAATTGTTAACGATCCTAAGCGTACACAGGGTATTACGTCCTTAAAGTATACAGATAATCTAACTCTCTTTGTCTGTACTACCTACCAACAGCAGTTTTCAACAATCTCTCTGCTCACCATCCGTTCCGTTGTTCCTCTTGAGGTACGGAACCCTAAAAATAACAACTCTCTAGAGTTGAAGTGCTTTTTATATACCACTAAGGTGGCAAACAACGCACGGCCTGCCTGACAGTAAGAAGTCACCGCAGCCTATTTGCAACACTAGGGGTGTCACTAATGCGTTGCCGACACTGTGTTTCAGCAAGTGAGTCAGTATGTCTTTGGAAACTTATATCATTGGCATCGAGGATGCCATTGCATGCACGGGACTCTATGTATTGCACATGTTGATACTATTCGTACTATAACCGCTTCATAATATAATACCATTTAGCCCGTGGACGTTCATAAAAACGGCATGTTTCATCGCCATACGATACATGCAGAAGATGAAAATTTAATTCCGTATTATACTAAAATACGGACAACGAAGTGTGACAGAGAAAATTATGTATTTACGCTGAAATCAGAGCCTATTAATTTAACAGTAAAACAACATCGACTTAATTGGGACGAAATAAATGTCAGATGCGCCGTGTTCCTCGCCAATAACTCATTTGGGAGCTACGTCATCCGATTGAGATAATATTGCCGTGTAAAATTCGCCGCTCAACAATACGATCCCAGCTCTCGCAAATTAAAATCCCAACAATGTGTACGGGCAGGTGTTTTTCGTGTGTTGTGTTTTACACCCATTATCCTCGACGTCCGTTCGCTCCGTGCCTACTTTCAGACCGTTTCATCTTGCGCCCCGGCGGGTCAGCGTAATTTATTACCTATTGTGCGGATATTTCATTTATCACGGTGAATTCAATTTACAGAACAATTAATCATTGCACAATACTTACTTGCCGACAGCGGGCTGGTAACCCACGCGGAGACGCGGCCCGATAAAAAGTTTCGCGTGCTTAGATAAAATGAAAATACCATTTTAGGGGTTCATTCCAAAACAATAAGAAAGTCTCCAGTGAGACCTCCGCGGCTGACATGTTGTGGTTACTTGTGTGGCGTTGATGTATGTACAAAAATAGACTGAAATATAGATGCAACCACTAAGTGTGGCGAAGACAGAGCACTTGGCCCGCAATATCTCAGATCCTACATCCGTTCGCATTTGTGAAATCACGGTCGAGCACACGGACCGGTGTAGGTATTTGGGATCTACGTGTCCAAATCCAATTCTCTAAATGAACATTTTTCTACATAAAATAATTGATAAATAAATGTAAACAAAGTAAATTCATTCAAATCTTATCTTAAAATGTTACAATTAACGCCATCTAATCGGTAAAATGCACGTTATGTATTATAAATCGGCGCTACTGACCACAGAGGTCGTAATACGACAAGTTAAATCTATTATAATTATCTATTATAAAAAGTAATACTACTTTTTAATAATTAGAATTAATTAAATTACTTTAAAAATTGTATAATTCTAATATTCTATCTATCTATAGATTTTCATCAATTTTCAAATCTCGACTATTCTATATAGTATGTTACTCCGATCCAGTCCATTGAATGAGTCGTTGAAAAATAATGTATTATTTATAAAAATATGAATTCATTGCGAAGATTGCTTTGTAATGTGTAATAATTTTATAATGGTTTAATACCATTATAACATTATTTGTACTTGTTGCTTGCCTATATAATCTTTATTAATATTACTTGCTTAATGGATTGAAGATCCGTTATGGATCTTCAATCCATTTTTTCGATTTTTGATTCCGACTAGCGATGCAGTGTTATGTTTTATATTTATTTTGATATAAGTAGTAATAATAACCTTGCAAAAATAATCGTTGCCACTTAACCGACTTGGCCTCATGTAGGAGGGTAATGTTTCAAATAGTTTTTTCTTATTTTAAACCATAATAATCTTTTTAAGCTCTTCAAGCGACTACCAGAACTAATCTAATTTTATTAAGATTCTATATTATTCTATGTCTGTCTGTCTGCGTATCTACATATTTCTTTCTCTCGATTGCCTCGCTTTGATTGATAGCTGGCTTCTTAGATGCCTAGCTTTTACTCTCCGCTGTTAGCATCGGGCAATCGGGAGGCAAGGCTGCGTTTGTGACTAACGCATTGTTAATAGATTCAGGCGTTATTTTGCGAAAGTCAAACTTACATGCAATTCGATCCAACCTGCTTTGTGTGCTTCCGCCACCAATTAGTTCATGCGGCCTAGCGCCGGCCGGCACCCACCCACTACTGTTAGTGCGTGCATCATGCCGACGCTGCCATGGCTGCTCCGGTAGTCTCTGCCTCGGCTGCTGCGGTCGTCCGCCATCTGGAACAGAATCCGCATGCCCCCTCTACCACCGTCGCTGCCACGACTGGCCTGGTCGTCGCTGCGACACGTGTTTCGCCTCTCCACGAGGCATCATCAGGCGTTGTAGACGTTAATCGTAAGAATAACATGCTACAAGTGACAAATCCATCGCAGTGCCGTCCCTTATATTGAATTGAGGGTGGGGGTGGATGGTGTGAGCGAAAAGATATTTAATAGTGGGGAATGGTTTACGTCAGTCTGTTTGTTCATGAGAGTAATTTTAGAATTTTTATGTTTATTAATTTCTAATTGTTCCCTAATATTTAGTTTTAAACCTTTGTCTATGGTGTGTAAAATTTGATATGTATTAGTGGGGGATAAGTTATGTCCTTTGTCTATGAGATGCTCAGCGAAGTGTGACCTTTCTGGGCGATTGTTTTTATACGCCGACACGTGTTCGTGAAATCGTGTTATAAAGTTACGTCCCGTTTGACCGATATAAACGTGTTCACATTCATCGCAGAACAGCTTATAGACGCCGGATTTTTTATTGGGCGGGATTTTATCTTTAGTGTTACAAAGTGACTTGAGTGTATTATGGGATTTGAGGGCAACATGTATGTTATTTTTTCTAAATATGTGAACTATTTTGTCAGTGATTTTTCCCAGGTATGACAAACTCGCAGTGTATTTACGGCTCCAACGGTTATTCCAAATCTACCATCGATAAATTATTGCGTAAAAAGACGAGTAGTATCGTTAACAGACTATTGTACGCGGTTCCATATATTTCGACAAATAAATACACTGCGAGTTTGTCATACCTGGGAAAAATCACTGACAAAATAGTTCACATATTTAGAAAAAATAACATACATGTTGCTCTCAAATCCCATAATACACTCAAGTCACTTTGTAACACTAAAGATAAAATCCCGCCCAATAAAAAATCCGGCGTCTATAAGCTGTTCTGCGATGAATGTGAACACGTTTATATCGGTCAAACGGGACGTAACTTTATAACACGATTTCACGAACACGTGTCGGCGTATAAAAACAATCGCCCAGAAAGGTCACACTTCGCTGAGCATCTCATAGACAAAGGACATAACTTATCCCCCACTAATACATATCAAATTTTACACACCATAGACAAAGGTTTAAAACTAAATATTAGGGAACAATTAGAAATTAATAAACATAAAAATTCTAAAATTACTCTCATGAACAAACAGACTGACGTAAACCATTCCCCACTATTAAATATCTTTTCGCTCACACCATCCACCCCCACCCTCAATTCAATATAAGGGACGGCACTGCGATGGATTTGTCACTTGTAGCATGTTATTCTTACGATTAACGTCTACAACGCCTGATGATGCCTCGTGGAGAGGCGAAACACGTGTCGCAGCGACGACCAGGCCAGTCGTGGCAGCGACGGTGGTGGAGGGGGCATGCGGATTCTGTTCCAGATGGCGGACGACCGCAGCAGCCGAGGCAGAGACTACCGGAGCAGCCATGGCAGCGTCGGCATGATGCACGCACTAACAGTAGTGGGTGGGTGCCGGCCGGCGCTAGGCCGCATGAACTAATTGGTGGCGGAAGCACACAAAGCAGGTTGGATCGAATTGCAACTAACGCATTGGACGTGTGCGTTACAGGATTCACCCGTACGGGTATTCGACGTCTGCGCTGCGCTACCGGAACACCGGCCTTCACCGGAGCTGCCTGTTCCACTGCGTCACACCCCGTCGTAGCCTTCTTAGCCTTCCGCTGCGCATGCCCTACAATCTTCTACGGCGTGCATTCTGCAACTCCATGGAAAGCTAAATAACTACAGAACCACCGTAGCGAAGACCACGACCCTACCCACGACCCCTAATCGCGTGTTATTTTAATAAATCCTTGTCGGTATTTCCCCTTTTTATTTTTTTCCCCTAGTAACATACCGACTGTTCTTGCTCCAGGGGCACTAATCCCTGCGACAATTTGGCCACTTATAATAGAAAAGTCGGGTTTCACCAGTACTCATTCCAAGAGACTCACTCATTTTACAGAATGATTACCAGTTTTTGTTACATTCTGTAAATTTGAAGTCGTATTCAGTTTTGTTAACTGACATCACTAGGCAGCCGCTCGCAAATTTGTTTGGCTGCGAATACCATTTATTGCTCAGTTCGGTGATCCGGAATACACTCGTACGGATAATTGGTTCGGCAGAATTGCGGCCGGTACATCGACGAGCGATGTTTCGATGAAAATTAAGCTTAGGGAGAAACTGGCAAACTCACGCAATTTTCCACTCTAATAAATATTTTTTATTATGAAAAAGTGTCCGTCGTCTTCAATTAGAAGATTGTACCAGTTCACATCAGGTAGGTAAGCCGTGTGCTTGTTTCAATCCCGACGTAATACAAAAAGTATTTACAATCTCAATGCACGTAGTACGCTTACTAAAAGCGGCTCTGGCGGAAGACAGGCATAGCACATCAAAGCAGATGGATAGATGGTGGGAAGTACCGCCGCCTCAGAGAAACCACAGACAAGTCAGCCAGAGAATTGTTGTATTCATTGTGTCGTTGGTGACGATTCATTATAGGCTGGTTCCTGATGTGAACTAATTTATAGGACAGATCTGCAATAATTCACAGGGCAGCTCTGCAATGATGTGGCTGAAAATATATTTGTTTACAACTATTAGCCAACGACTTTGACGAGCTCGGTGGCGCAGTAATTAATAACGCTGCATTGAAGGAAGTCGGTTTGTCTTAGTTAAGGTGTTTTTAATAGAGGTAGGGCGCATCAAAGCAGTCCGTCTGGGTAAATAACTCCACTTCACAAAAGTCCTTAGCCTAATAACAACTTTGTTCCTCAGAGTGAGTGAGGTAACCAGAAAACTCTTCTTTTAGTCCCAGTATACAACTACTAGCTAGAAACCAACAAAAAAGAAAGAAAGCAAAAAAGGAGGTTTCTACCGGAATACCTGGATACGCGCGAACGAAAGCCAATAAAAAAAGAAAGGAAGCATTAAAAAGCGGTTTCTACCGGAGTACCTGAATACGCGCGAACGAAAGCCAATAAAAAAGAAAGAAATCATTTAAAAGCGGTTTCTACCGGAATACCTGGATGCGCGCGAACGAAAACCAATAAAAAAAGAAAGGAAGCATTAAAAAGCGGTTTCTACCAGAATACCTGGATACGCGTGAACGAAAGCCAATAAAAAAAGAAAGGAAGCATTAAAAAGCGGTTTCTACCGGAATACCTGGATACGCGCGAACGAAAGCCAATAAAAAAAGGAAGCATTAAAAAGCGGTTTCTACCGGAATACCTGGATACGCGCGAACGAAAGCCAATAAAAAAAGGAAGCATTAAAAAGCGGTTTCTACCGGAATACCTGGATACGCGCGAACGAAAGCAAATAAAAAAAGAAAGGAAGCATTAAAAAGCGGTTTCTACCGGAATACCTGGATACGCGCGAACGAAGTTCGAGAAAGATTCAACCATACAAAAATATTATTGTCCCATCTCCCAATTTGTCCCAGTCCCAATGCGATTTACCTTTTAAAAACTAGTAATAAGAGTGGATTTTTTAGACTCGCTTTTAATGGAAGAAATACACAAGTATACGGTAAGTATAATCTTTCATTTGACATGTTTTCATATCACGATCGATTATTAAGGAAGGGAATGCGTAACATATTAAAGAATTTTAGAGACCTCTTAAGTTAGAAGCATTTTGACATGGGTAAACTATTGAAATATCGTGTGCAAATAATGTTACATACCGTTATGCGGGTTGTGCCTAAAGTTACACAATACTATTGTACATTTGTTGCGTTTCATACATATAGTGAAGGAATACACCGTGAGGAAACCGGCACGTTCAAGAAAATTATATTTCGAAAGACATGTGGCCTAACCTAAGAAGGGTCTCATTTTTCCCTGGGGCCGTGGAGGTCTAACGGCAGTAGCTTCGTGGCAAAATCAGTATCTTCGGTATCAGTGGTGAGTTTGTAAAAAAAGCTGTCGGATCATATCTCCCTTAAACTTAAGGGCTCAATGCCGCCCTTAAAGTTTGAATCGCCAACAGTTCTCACAGCTCGTCTCTGCTCCGAATCACAGGATCCTAGCTGATATCCAGATACGCCCGCCCAAAGGTGGTGGTGGACTGGTGACTACAATACTCCATACGCGGTCTGACTTATATAACATAAGACTTGTATAGCTGAAGTACTGCTTGCTTGAGCACACCAAGTTTCTTTGACGCCAGTTTGACCTTCTCCTCCAGGTGATTTTGGTATTGAACATCACTGGAGATCTTGACACCGAGAATCCCAATGCTGGTGCACCTTTGGCGATAGTAAGAGGTGGGTTTTAAAATTCAGGAACCACATCAAATGGAGTTTATTTAGCGGTGAACACGCAAACTTGTGTTTTTAAGGGATTGAACCAATTCAAAATTCTTGCTTTGGACCAAGTTCAATCGCCCCCAGTCAGATGCTTGTATCAAAGTACCCTTAATGTCAAACACAAATTTATCGCGGCTTTCCTCCACAAGGCAACGAGGGATGTTAGCTCGGCCTGTATAAAAGTGTCCCTGATACTATTGTCCGTATAACAATGAATGCCATTAACTGATAACATATCATTCATATCCAGCAGAGACAGCACAGAGTACTGTGAGACTCCAGTATTGATACTTATACTATGGGAGCAACCACCGTCAACCGCGGCTTTTATGCATCTGTTGGATAACAAGCTGGCAACCCATTTGCACAATCCCTCGGCAGGCCGTACGATAGCAGACCCTGATGGCAGACTCAATCGAAATGCCTTCGCCATATCTAGGCTGATTGCCAATGCCTCACCTTGACTCTCAATCGCAATGTAAGATCTCAACAAACCAGTATGTTACTAGCAGCGAACTTAAAGTTCGCTGGTTACTAGAAGTTCACTAATCGAGCGACTGTGACGGAAACCGTATTAACGGTCGCTAATCAAGTCGTTACCCTCTAGGTATGCCAGGATTCGTTCGCACACCCAATGCAACATTTTAGTCAAAATAGCTAATTTTTTAGAAAAAATCGGTATGTTACATTATACTCGTAATAAAGTAACAGCTAAGGTCGCAATTATTTCATGAAAAGAATTTTAAGTGTATCAGTATTATATTGTTTAATCGTTACAAAAAGTGTAAATATAAGGAGAATAATATTTTTTTTACTTACTTTACTATTGTGGAATGCGTCAAAGAATTAAAAATTAACTATTTGGCGTTTCTCGTTTTTTGCTGAGTGATTCTGAAATAATACACTATAAATCCAACGTTTATTGGTATAGAGTGAATATATAATAATGGTATATTTGTGTGTTTTCAGGAATGTGCCTAGTAAAGTATAATAAAATACAAAATATTACAAAAATCAGTTCTTATTATTACTTGTTTGAACTTAATCCATTTATTACTACCTAGGTACAGTTACGTACTTAGGTACAAATAGTAAAATGTGCCTATTACTAATGTTAATAAAATTATTATTTTGATACCCATACAAACAACGTACTACCCGTACAAAGGTAGCCTTTAAACAAAACAAAGACTAAACTCCTTATTACAGAATAAAAAAAAATATTGGAAAATGTCGGTTTCAGTTACTTTGGACAGTACCTAATTGTAATAAGTATATATAAAAACTAAACATAATTGATAAACTTTCTAGCAATGAGAGACATTAGTTTAATGAACAACAAGTAGCTATTTTGGACTATTACAGGCTATAAGTACGACTATTACATTGTTCAATCACAATTATAAAACTACTTAAAAACTAAATTAAGACCAATACTTACTTCAAGTTGTAGTTACATCTCGTAGAGTACTATAATAACTTTTATTCAGAACCATAAGCTCCCTATTATATTATTTTATATAAAAATTAGTATCTTAGTATAATAGTAAGCACTTTTCTAATTAGTAATAAAGCTACTAATACAAATAGTATTTTGAACTCTAAGAGTATACTTGCCGCCATTGTAATTTAAATCACAAGGATAACATTTCACATTTACTTAAAATTCAACAAGTACCTTTATATAAATAAGTAATAAATAATAAAATGCGAAGAAAACTCTACATAAAACAAATGTTATGATAAGAACTCAACGTAATAAAATTCAAGTAGTGCTTCTGCTCTAAATTTAATGCAGTCTTATAATATGAATTAACGTAGCTAGTAGAAATTGTATTTTTGTCGATTAAATCCTTAATATCTCTCTTTTTGTTGAAAACAGGTCAGAGGAAGTTTTTCTGTAAATGCTTTAAGCAATGATGAAGAATAACCTTGATCTTTGTATCGCTTTAAACGATTTCGAACACAAACTTTCTTCAAACCAGTCTGATTAAAAAATGTTTTGTAGAAGGACGTCAAAGGATGTTGCCTATCAACACGAACTTGTTTAATATCATGCCACTTTAGCTGATTGTTGTTCCAAAATTATTGTTACCCAAATTTTCTTGGAGGACTTTGAGGTCATAAAAATCGTCGTACGAAAGCTCTTTTACAAGATAAGGCTTTTCAGTTTTTTGCCAATACGAATTTAAGTAGCATATTGTGGACAGTAAATAGGTTCCGATTTTAAGTGTCTTTTAATTTTCTTTTCTACTCGTATTACTCTATGAACGTAGTCACCTACATTTTGTGAATGTACGCGAATTAAATATTTATAATTTATAGAAATAACTGTCAGTATATTAACACCGTAAGCATAGATAGATAGCAAATATATATATTTTTTCGCTGCTCACAGCAATTATTGCTATAGAATATTATGTCCACATCAGTACTAGTATGATGCTTTTCAAGAATCATTTCAATGTATTTAAGGACATAACTTTCAATCTCAATTGCAACACGCTTTGCTTCAGTCTCATCCCAGAAAAACAAACAACGTCTTTTACCTTTACGTCACAGTAAAATTTAGGCAGTTGATTCTAGATTTATAAAAGAAAAGGGAATCTTGGCCTTTGGGACGTTGCATAACAGCTTCCAGGTCATGTACCGCTCGTCGTTCCTATTTTAGCTTCTTTTTCCGATCTAGCGAACTGTTTTACTTATGGTGGTCTTCATAATTTTCACATAACTTAGCAATACTCTCATCATCGGCATTTTTATAACTTGCACATAGGTCACCTTGATCTTTTTGGCACATTAAAAGAAATATTGAACTCCTCATTGAATATTCTATTGAATGTTGAAGCTGAAGTAGGGGGTAAATTACTTTGTTCACGAATATCTATCTATCTATAACTTCACGCCAAATCCCTTACGGGGTAGGCAGAGAGAACCGAGCGCCACGCGACTCGATCCTTACATACCTCACTCGCTTCTTTCACATTCATTGCTCTTTTCATGCACGCTCGCCGGTTTCTAGGGCTCCTGACATCACCTTCTGATAGAACACGACCAATCTGATCATGATAGGTAAGTCTTGGCCTTCCTCGGCTCCTACATCCTTCCACTTTTGCATTGTATATCTGCTTCGTCATTCTTTCATCCTGCATTCTTTCTACATGTCCGAACCAACGGAGCATGCCTCTTCTTATTTTAACACCGACGCTCTCTTTCAGACCAACTCTGCTTCTAACCTCATCATTGCGGATACGGTCTGCAAGCGTTACACCACAGATTTTGCGCAACGCTCGCATTTCAACCGCGTTTATCCTACTTTCATGCTCTCTCTGCCATACCCAGCTCTCGCTTCCATAAGTAAGCGTTGGGACCAGCACTGCATTGTGTATAGCCAGCTGCGCCTTCTGGCTCAGGTTTTTACTGCCAAGAAGTTTTCCCAACGCTCCATTCACACTATTCCCAGCACTCACTCGCCTTTCCACATCTGCGGTGTACCTTCCATCCCTGCTGAAAGCGCATCCAAGATATACAAACTCATTCACTTGTTCCAACACTTCATCATCTACCGTAATTCTTACATTGGTTCTGGTTTCTTCTCTTTCAAATACCATAATCTTTGTTTTCTTCGCATTCAATAGTAAGCCTTCCTTCATACATTCGTCTTTCATCATTGTGACTAGTGTTTGCAGCTCAGATGGTGTTTCTGCTAACAGGACAGCATCATCTGCATACAGCAGACAGTTCACCACTAGGTCACCCATGCGTAATCCTACATTCGTCGATCTTATTCTCTGTAGACAACTATCGAGATACAGAATAAACAGCCTAGCAGACAACATGCAACCCTGTTTGACACCAATTTTGACATCAAACCAGGGTGACATGTTGCCATCTATTCGCACACATGCTGAGCAATCCTTGTAGGTGGACTGCACAGCACGCAGCAGTGAGCCGTCAATCCCATATCTCGGCAATATGCACCACAGTTCCTTTCGCACAACCCTATCAAATGCCTTCTCAAGATCCACAAAACCGCAGAAAACCTTCTGGTCTGTGGCCAGATGCTTCTCTACGATATTGCGGAGCGAGAAAACTTGATCCGTACATCCCCTTCCATTTCGGAATCCTCCTTGTGCCTCCCACAGCATTTCGTCAGATTTCACCTTCATTCTCCTTTCAATTATCTTTCCATATACTTTTGCTGCTAAGCTGATCAAACTGATGGCCCTATAGTTGGCGCAGTCCATGCGTGATCCCTTGCCTTTATACAAGGGTACGATGACCGCGCGTCCCCAGTCCATTGGGACCCTTCCAGTTCTCCAGCAAAGGTTGCATAAGTACCAGAAGGCGTCCCGGACGTAAGTGCCACCTAGTTTGATCATCTCAGCTGTAATCATATCAATTCCCGCAGACTTTCCATTTTTCAAACTTCGTATCGACCATTCTATCTCATCCATAGTTATACCTTCATCGGACGCCGTCAACGCGGAGTGAGCATCAGACTCACTCTCATTGTCAGCGTCCGAGGCATATTCGTACATTTCTTCAAAATATTCACTCCACCGTTCTAACACTTCCTGAGTGTTTGCAAGAATGATACCAGCTTTAGACTTAATCTTGTTCATACTGGATGCCGACGAACCACCCCGAGACTTCTTTACCTCTCTCCAAAAGAGTTTGGTATTTGCCTCGAAGTTTCTCGTCAGCCTCTCTTCCTCATTCATAATTTGTCTTTCACGCTTCTCTTTCACTAAAGCCTTGGTTTCATTCTTGCATTGACGGTACATTTCTTTCTTCTTCTCTCTCATACTTTCATTTAAGGGCAAAGATGATACATAATCCAGCCACGCTTTCCTCTTTCTTGCTACGGAGGATTCAACCTCCGCATCCCACCAAGCATCCCCTTTCAATGTTTTATGCCTCTTTGCGCATCCACATGCTTCTTTTGCACTATCCACCATACTTTCTTTCAGAACTTTCCAGCAATCATCCACATCTGTGCCGGAAAGACTTGCATTTGCAAGTCTTTCGCTTACCAGATGTACATACATTCTCCTTACACTTTCATCTTGCAATTTTTCACTCCTTATCCTTTCATGATCTCCGAAAGGGATACGCACTCGCCAATGCCTCCACTTCATTCTCCTTTCAATTATCTTTCCATATACTTTTGCTGCTAAGCTGATCAAACTGATGGCCCTATAGTTGGCGCAGTCCATGCGTGATCCCTTGCCTTTATACAAGGGTACGATGACCGCGCGTCCCCAGTCCATTGGGACCCTTCCAGTTCTCCAGCAAAGGTTGCATAAGTACCAGAAGGCGTCCCGGACGTAAGTGCCACCTAGTTTGATCATCTCAGCTGTAATCATATCAATTCCCGCAGACTTTCCATTTTTCAAACTTCGTATCGACCATTCTATCTCATCCATAGTTATACCTTCATCGGACGCCGTCAACGCGGAGTGAGCATCAGACTCACTCTCATTGTCAGCGTCCGAGGCATATTCGTACATTTCTTCAAAATATTCACTCCACCGTTCTAACACTTCCTGAGTGTTTGCAAGAATGATACCAGCTTTAGACTTAATCTTGTTCATACTGGATGCCGACGAACCACCCCGAGACTTCTTTACCTCTCTCCAAAAGAGTTTGGTATTTGCCTCGAAGTTTCTCGTCAGCCTCTCTTCCTCATTCATAATTTGTCTTTCACGCTTCTCTTTCACTAAAGCCTTGGTTTCATTCTTGCATTGACGGTACATTTCTTTCTTCTTCTCTCTCATACTTTCATTTAAGGGCAAAGATGATACATAATCCAGCCACGCTTTCCTCTTTCTTGCTACGGAGGATTCAACCTCCGCATCCCACCAAGCATCCCCTTTCAATGTTTTATGCCTCTTTGCGCATCCACATGCTTCTTTTGCACTATCCACCATACTTTCTTTCAGAACTTTCCAGCAATCATCCACATCTGTGCCGGAAAGACTTGCATTTGCAAGTCTTTCGCTTACCAGATGTACATACATTCTCCTTACACTTTCATCTTGCAATTTTTCACTCCTTATCCTTTCATGATCTCCGAAAGGGATACGCACTCGCCAATGCCTCCACTTCTTGAAAAGTCCCACAAACCGGCTTACCACCAGGTAGTGGTCCGTTTCAAGAGTGGGACCTCTAAAGGCTCTTGTATCCATTATAGTATTTCGGAGACGTCTATCAATTAGTTGTTTTTCGTTGTTCACGAATATATTTATAATTTCGATATAAATCTACCAAATATTTATCACTTGAGATATATTCTCTTGTAGTTTGAGCCCTTAGATATTGTGGCTCAATTCTTGGAATAGAATTTATAAAATTGATCACGCTGTCTTTTACAGCCACACCGGTCAGTCAAAATATAGGTTCTATCTCTATATTAAGTAATGAAAGTCGTGCAGATTCACTAATTGACACACCAATCTCTAGTAGTTTCACCAACAAGGATTTTGCCGTACCTACGTACGGCAATAATTATTAATTAATATTTATTAACGATAATTTGTATACACATCCTCAGTTTAAGGCGTATACCTCAAACTGAGGACGTGTAAACAACGTAAACAATGTGTAAACGTGAAGACGTGTAAACCAATTATTAGTTTAGCCTTACTGTGTCATATTTCATTTGTTGAAGATGCGTGTTAGGCGACTATCAAGCTCAATACTTTCCACTTCTCGTAATTAACAAACTTAGTGATATTTGGCCATGGTTTACTAAAAACACATTAAACCAATCGCCGTCAAGTCAAGACAATATACAGACGTTGATAGAAAATTTATTTCTAATGAAATCATTAAATTATTAAAGGATGGATAGAACCAAACATCTACTTGCTTAGCGAGCATAGGTTCTTGTAGCGAGAACACAACACAAACGTCTGGTTCAACAGATTTACGCTTTTAGACGCGTTTCGTTGCCATGTGTCGAAAACATTCTATAGTTTCTAAGTACTTCTGCATCTAACTGTATCAGCCAGATTGATCTTAAAAGTGCTTGTCACCAGGTTCATTTGCATGCTTTTGAAGCACATTCTATTTCCACATTCTATTTGCATGCTTTTGAAGCTTCGGAATCGGGCTAAACTATGTCAGCTTCAGAGAAATTATTTCATTTTACCAAAAATTAAGCCCGGTGTCGGTATGAAAATATTGACAAGGTAAATGGTATTCTGTCTGTTATTCTATTCTAAAACCTAATTTAGTCTTCCAACTGTGACTTCTGCCAATACAGACGTTCGCATTGAGAATAATCAATTAGAAATTAGTTAATATTACTGTATTTCTTGGAATTTAAAAGAGAGTGTCGGTGTTAACATAAGAAAAAGCATGCTCCGTTGGTTCGGACATGTAGAAAGAATGCAGGACGAAAGAATGACGAAACAGATATACAATACAAAAGTGGATGTAGGAGCCGAGGAAGATCGATACTAACCTACCATGACTATATTGGTCGTGTTTTATCTGAAGGTGATGTCAGGAGCCCCAGGAACCGGCGAGCGTTCATGAAAAGAGCTATGAATGTTAGAGAAGCGAGTGAAGTATGTATGTATATCTTCACGCCAGGTCCCTTGCGGTGTAGGCAGAGAGAACCGAGCGCCATAAGACGCAGTCCTTACATACTTCACTCGCTTCTGTAACTTTCATAGCTCTTTTCATGCACGATCGCCGGTTCCAGGAGCTCCTGACATCACTTTCTGATCAAACACGACCAATTTGGTCATGGTAGGTTAGTCTCGGTCTTTCTCGGCTTCTATATCCTTCCAAAGTATGTAAGGACCGCGTCTTATGGCGCTCGATTCTCTCTGCCTACCCCGCAAGGGACCTGACGTGAAGATATACATACATACATATTGTGTTTCTTGGAATTACAGTAAACTCCAAATTACAATGGCGCCCCTAAAAAATTAACTTGCCGGTAAGCTCAACACTGCTGCATAAGCAGTTAGGAGGTCAGACAATTGATAGATGTAGTTACTATGCGTTTAGTCTATTTCAGCTACTCTCACAGCAATATGTCGTATGGTATACTATTGTAGGGAAGGGCGGCTGACATTGAGATAAATTTTATCTTGCAAAAAGGAGCCATTCGCTCTATCATAACTTAGGCTCCAGAGACTCACTCAGGGAACTGTTCAAACAAATAAATATAATATCGATACCAATATCCATACTTTTACTTCTCAATATATCTATGAAAACATAATGTATGTCCGTAAAAGCTTAAAGTTTAAACTTCAGTGAAAAACTTAGATGTTAGAAATAAGTTGAGTATGCCAGTACATCGACTTACCAGGACTGGTAGATGTTTTGTTAGAAATTGTATTCGATTCTATAACAAATTGTCTGAAACAGCTCTGTATTTTCCTGACAATGTGTTACAAAAGCACATCAAAAATACTCTTTGTAAAGGCTTATTGTAGAATTGATGAATACGTAACTGACAAAGATGTCTGTAAATAAATTAGAATAAACACTTTTCACACACACTTTTCTCAATAATCTTTTATTTTACCATTTGACATCATTATTGTACCAGTATGCTGACATGAATTTATTGTAACATCTGATAGACAATTTACCGGCCTAGTGACGGTTCGAATCCCGGTATGTACAACTAAACTCTTGTTTTCAGATTATGTGCATATTTGTAATTAACACTTGCTCGGTGGTGAAGGAAAACATGGTGAGGAAACCCATGTCCAAGGAATTATATTTCGTAGGGTGTGTGACCTTACCTCAGTTAGGTCTGGTCTTCCCTCTGGGTTGCGGAAGTCTGACGGCATTCGCTCCATTTAGAAATCAGTACCTTCGCCAAATCCCCAGGCTTAGGTAGAACGGATCTTGCCAATCCTAATGGATTAGGCAACGGTTAACGCTAGGAAGAAGAAAGAATATTATGATCCATGACTGAGATACACTCTTGAAATTAACTCTTGAACATACGATATTTGGGTGTAAATTTAATGACGAATAAGTATTGTTTAAAATCATTTTAAAGAGCCCTTTTCCTTAGTCCAAACTACATACGAGTAGATGGGTAACCAATTTCTTTGGTCACAACGTCAAGTATAACAATTAGAAATGGTTGAAATTAGGGGCATCCGATTTCAACGTCTTCCCTCTCAGTTGCGGAAGACTGACGGCATTCGCTCCATTTAGAAATCAGTGCCTTCGCCAAATCCTTAGCTTAAGTAACGGACGCCGCCAATCCCAATGGATTAAGAAAACGGGATAACGCTAAGAGGAAGAAGAAGAATCTGATTGACAATTGAAAAGAAACCTATGTTGATAAGTTTCTTTCGTCATTTCCGAAATTCTAGTAGATTAAAAAAGAAAAATAGTACGAGTAGCATAAGAGAATTGAATAAAATGCAATAAGAAAATATAACTGAAAATTAAAAGTTTGAAAGGAATGAAACTGTTATAGATTGATGATCGGAGATGAAAAAGTGGAACAAGTTTATCTAAGTGGAAATTTGTTTATCTAACTTTTATGTTTACAAAAGATGGATGAAAGTTTTTGTAATAAATAAAATTTATGTAATAAATATAACAATGTTCTCGTGACCATTTTTGCATGTTTTATTTGGTTTAAGTATAACTTTTTAAGTAGAGTAAGAGTAGGTAGCGAAATAAATCTTAAAAATTACATATTTACAAATTACAAATGCTTAATTTTTATATAATTGGTTACTTCTTGCCCTGTCTGAATTCGCGGTTATTAAACTTAATTTTCAGAAAGGTCACACTTCGCCGAACATCTTATAAATAAACGACATAACTTATCCCCTACTAATCCATGCAAAATCTTACATACAACAGGTAAAGGAAATAAAATTGTATATTAAGTCACAATTAGAAACATTAAAATTCCTCTTATGAACTAACAAACTGACGTAAGTAGCTTTTCTTTTTCTCCTTCTTCTTCGCGTTATCCCGTTTCTTAATCCATTATGATTGGCGGGGTCCACTACCTAAGCCTAAGGATTTAACGATGATACTGATTTTTACATGGATCGACTGCCGTTAGACCTCTACAACGCCCTCTGGGTTGTAGAGGTCTGAACAGATCTTTCTTAGGTTAGGTCCACGTCTTTTAAAATATAATTTCTTGGACGTGTGGGTTTCCTCACGACGTTTTCCTTCACCGCCGAGCAAGTGATAAATATGTACATAAATCCTAAAACTCGAATTTAGTGGTACATACCACCCCCAGGATTCGAGCCGACGATCAGTTGGTCAATTGGTCGGTTCCTTATCCACTGAGCTATCGCTACTCTCGCGACGTCACTGACGTAAGCTGCTCACCTTTATTAAATAGCTTTACACTCACCCCATCCACCCCCGCCTTCAATTATGTATAAGGAACGACACTACGGACGGATATGTCACTTATAGCATATTATTCTAACGAATGGGTGAAGGATGCTTCGTGGTGAGGTGAAACACGTGTTGCAGAGATGACCGGAGCAGCCAGGGCAGCAACGGTGGCGGGTGCATGCGGTTCATTTTTCAAATGGCAGGCATTCGCAGAGATGACCGGAGCAGCCAGGGCAGCAACGGTGGCGGGTGCATGCGGTTCATTTTTCAAATGGCAGGCATTCGCAAAGATGACCGGAGCAGCCAGGGCAGCAACGGTGGCGGGTGCATGCGGTTCATTTTTCAAATGGCAGGCATTCGCAGAAATGACCGTAGCAGCCAGGGCAGCAACGGTGGCGGGTGCATGCGGTTCATTTTTCAAATGGCAGGCATTCGCAGGGATGACCGCAGCAGCCGAGGCAGAGACAGCCATGGCAGCGACGGCTTGCACCTACTAGCGGTAATGGTTGGGTGCCAGTTGGCGCTAGTTCTCATGAACTAATCTGTAGCGGAAGCAGACAAAGTAGTTTAGATCAACTGCATGTAAAGTTGGCTTTCGTAAATTTTTATTACAGTGGTGCATTGTACCTATTGGTGTCTTTAGACCACACGACTGAAGTAAAACTTCTTTAGCTCCATAGTGTGATACACACAATACGACTGCACTGTCTTAGATATACGAAACTTAACTCGCTATGAGAGAAAGAGAGAAAGAAAATGTGTGCTCGCACCTCTCTCTCTTGCCCCTACAGTAATATACGAAACGTAACTCTCTCTCTTTCTATCTTCACTAACTTATATCTCCCTCTCAACTTCCGTTCGCCTCGCCCGATCACACTTTTCGTAACGCTCTCGTCACACGTTCGCCAACTTACTCCCCAAGTCAAGCGTGCGTAAATAAGTTTTACTTCAAAAAATATATTTTCAGATAATTTTTTTATTATTATTGCAGTGTGTTCCGCGCGCTGTGGGCCATACATGATGCGTGTTTGAAACTATTATTTATAACTTTCAAACGTTTTAATCTTGAATTTGTTACATTATGAAAATATAATTGAAATAAATAAAATGAATCTGATTTTACAACAAAGATAACTTGATACTCGGAATTTGTATGGATGTTCAAGTTATCGATCAGTGGATAAAAGCAAGTCAGAAGCGCTGGAGAAATGTGAAATGCAATCATATTTCTGTCTTTGATTCCTACAACAAAGGAAGGTGCTTTCAACTGATATATGTAACATAGTTGAAATCCGTGCTGCTCATAGGGGTATGCCTGTGAATTGAATTTGTACACGGTAGTCGTTACGGTTACTTCGTAGTACCTACTGTCAAGGACCAAAATACACCCTTTGATACAACAAGAAACTTAGTTGACTATCAATAATAAACTTATTATTAATACTTGATTGTACATTCGTAGTTCGATTTTGACTCCTATTACAAACTTAATAAGATACTTAGACATAAATTTAATGACGAAAAATGTTAAATATTGTTTCTAGGTGAGCCTTTTTACGCAATACGCATATTGAAAGGACATTGCCCCATACTTATTTTATTCTACTATAATCGTATTTCCATTCTAATGTTATGAAGAGGAAGGATTTGATTTCTTGTATGTTTGTTTGTAATGGATAAACTTAAGAGCCACTTAACCGATTTTACTAATTCTCCATTGTATGTGTGCATATGGTGTCCTTAAATAATATGCCCAAATTGAAATGGGAAATAGTATTATGTTATAATATAAATATATTTTATGCCCCACGTGTTACAAATTATCTCATAGAAAAAAAAAATCCGTCATAATAAATAGCTTTATGTTGTATGAAACCAACCAGCTAGGAAAATACTTACAAGCATACCATGCGATACGGTACGCAGGTGCGCTTAGCGGGTCTTTGTAAAAACGCCGTCCGCGCATGCGCCATCAGTCTGTTCCCGAGTGTCGCGCAGTACACTACTACGCGTGACCGTAATCATGCCTGGACGTCGTTACTCTAATCAGGAGTATCTCCAAATGGTACTTTGTTATCGCGAGTGCAATAACATTACTGCACAAGCGGTGAACTTGTACGACCAAAGGTTCGTAATACGAGTGAGCCATCACACCATCCTCGGCGCAGTATACAGGTTTCGTGAACATGGCCAATTTGACCCGCCTCCGGTGGACGTGGGTAGAGGTCGGTATCCTGCCGAGTTCGAAGAGAACGTGCTGGATTTCTTTAAACGTCATCCAATGGCGAGCACGAGAGACGGAGCTGCCGTTTTCAATATGAGTAACAGTTACGTATAGCAGTTACTCAACGATGAAGGGTTACTCGTACATCCATACCACTTCACTAGGGTACAAGAACTCATGCCACAAGATCATGCGCCTCGCGTTGACTTCTGTCGTTGGCTTCGTGCGGAGCGCCGCAACATTTTGTGGACAGACGAGTCAACCTTAACACGCATTGGTATGTTTAACATACATAATGCACATTACTGGACCGATGTTAATCCTCGTGTAGTGCGGCCAGATCATTTCCAACGCAGATTTAGTGTGAACGTGTATATGACGTGTATACTCGGTGACAGAGTATTAGGACTAGTTTTTTAGAGATACTGAATGCGGATACCTATCTTCACCATGCTGGAAAATGTTCCACTTGAACATCTAAGGGGTTTATACTTCCAGCACGATGGAGCACCAGCCCATTACGCCTTGCGTGTTTCCGAGTATCTGAACGTTACGTACGCCATGAGGTGGATAGAAAGGGGAGGGCCAGTCTAATGGGCTCCCCGTTCCCCTGATATAACGCTGATTGATTTTTTTTATGGGGTCGTGTGAAAGATTTTGTGTATGGACAAACTGGGCATGATATTGAAAGTGTAGAAGAATTAAAAAGGCGTATTGAACGTGCATTTAATCAAGTGAATCGTGAAAGAGACACGTTACGTAAGGTTCAGTACGTACTACAGGTTACATGTACGCAAACGTGCATACCTTTGTATAGAACGCCAGGGTGCGCTTGTGCAACAATTTTGTATTTAGTGTCGTGATTGGCATGTGTAAATAACTAGTAAATAAACTGATGTACCAAGTTAATGTAACAAACGTTATCCGATAGCTTTTTATTTTTCAATATCAAACCACGTCTATCTAGTCTTTAATGTTGTCGTAACAAACACTAAATACTCAAATTTAACGTTATTACATTAATTTGACAGTCCAAAGCCTGTGTGAAAGTCTGATGGAAAGTTTGTGACCTTTTCTAAGAAAAGTGGATCAGCTGTTATATCCGGTAAGTGTTCTAAATTTCCATTTTTATTTATCTAGTTAGTAGTTCGTAGCTATCAGCGCTACTCTACCGGCGTTAACTAAGTAGGTACTCACCGAATGAGAACGCACATAATCCAAATGCTACGATAACTACTTACAATCAGGAAGGACCTTGTTTGCCACCTTAGTGGTATAAGTGTACCTTTTCCTATATCGAACCTCGTACACAATTACCAACAATAGACATATCAATTTTTTTATCGTTCCCATAAACAAACTTAGAATAATATTTGCAGAGCTACGTTAGCCAGCGAAGCTATATAACCGAGAAAATTGTCTTTTTTGCAGTTTTGCGGTTTTCGACTGTTACACGTAGTACTCCTTCAGTTTTGAAGCTAGATAGCTGATTGTTCGACGTGAATGTACCTTAAGTATTGTAGATTCCCCTAATATAGATTAAATTTCGATTAGCTCAATAAAGGATATCGATAAGTGATGTTATCGCCCCAAAAACCGTTCCAATACAAAGTCAATTGGAGCGCGTATGGCGAGCACTGAAAAACAACAACACGATCACTATCGTCGGTTAGGGTTAGGGTTAGCAGCTCTGCTTACGCAGCTTGCTGTTATTTACTTATTGTGCAAAAGCAGCTCTGCCAATGCACCGCAGGCCCAGCTCCCCTAGTCTAAGTAAACAAACCACTCATGAAATAACTACCTAATTCGTTGAAAATGTATCTAAGTGTAAACTAATTAGACTTAGTGATGGATGTTTGTCATATAAAGCAAATCAGCTGTTTCATCCGGTAAGCGTATCTACTTTACCTGCATTGATTTAGCACGTACCTTCTTTGGATCAGGCGCATCTTTTTTTTTTTTACTACGTCGGGAGACAAATAAACATACGGCCCACTTGATGTAAAATGGTTACCGTAGCCTATGAACGCTATGACTAAGGTTTATCGGACGCGGGTTGCCACCCCCGTTGCTCACACAACAACTCCTCTTACTGCTTTCTGGTAACATCACTCACTCACATTAAATCAACAAACCTCCAGTAAGTTGTTATTTTGCTGCGGTTTTCTGTGAGATGGAGGTACTTCCCCTATCGGACTGATTTTAGCCGCCCTACCTCTCTTTCGCCAGAGCCTCGATTGTTAATTAGCAAGTTGCATCATGTACAGGTGAGGTTGGCTTTGCCCAAATGATGATAGTGTGTCACTTTGACACTCGGAACGTATGTTCGTTTATCACTAGTGTAAAAAACATTCTTAGGTGATGTATCAGCTGGCATAGTCATCAGTATTTCTTTTTTGTATATACGTTGGGAGGCGTACGGTCGACCTGATGTAAAGTGGTTATCGTGGCCTATTAACGCTTGCAATACAGGAAGTATCGCTTGCGCGTTGCCACCCCCACTACTGATACAGAAACTCTTCAGGAGCTCACTCGTAACCTTACTCACTCGTAGAAATAGTTGTTCTTTGGCTGCAGTTTTCTGTGAGGTGAAGGTACTTCTCCAGACGGGCTGCTTTGACGCGTCCTACCTCTCTTAACTGAGCTTTACGACTGGCAAAAGGAATCGAAAACAGCCGGAACCGACGACTTAACGTGTCCTCTGAGTCAGGAACTCGAGACAGGCTGTGGTCGTCGCTGCGTAAATGGCGTGTTCGATTAGACCCGCGACCCGTGCATCGACCCCGTCAAACTGAATTATTAACAAATGATGGCAGGGCAATCATTATGCACCATGAACCAAGTAGGCACTTTATTTATTTGATTTCTCAAATTTTTTTAACGATGCCGGGACACTAAGTTTCTTGTCTATCGTAACAAATAAACGATATTTTTCTCCCATTGAAGTTCGGGCATATAAAAAAAACACCTTATATAGAAAGCTAGGTTGCAAGCGAGAAACATCGCTCGCGTAACATAACAACCCTCGCGAACTGTTTTGTGGGTAATGCTTATGATACTTACCATAGACATGCTATGGATGATTTTATGTTCCTTTAACTTTGTATTGCACCCGAAATAATGACTTTTGTAGCCAAATTTTTGACACCTTGAGTTACATTATTGTAATTTTCGCAGGGACCTCTAACGTATTCTAAATAAAATTATAGCTTATTACTCGCTGATAACGTAGCTTTCTATATGTATATTGGATACCCTGAATTACATTATTGTCATTTTCGTATGAATCTCTATTTATTTTCAAAATAAAATATAGCCTTTATTACTCTCTGATAATGACCTTCTATGAGCTTGTGTGTGATGTGTGAAAGTATTTTTAGAG
Source organism: Pyralis farinalis (assembly GCA_947507595.1). Taxonomy (NCBI): domain Eukaryota; kingdom Metazoa; phylum Arthropoda; class Insecta; order Lepidoptera; family Pyralidae; genus Pyralis; species Pyralis farinalis. The sequence continues at coordinate 8,080,032 of OX382271.1, read as the reverse complement.
AAGAAAAGAAAAGAAAAAATCGGCTAAGTGCGAGTCGGACTCGCGCACGAAGGGTTCCGTACCACTATCTATAAAAACGGCAAAAAAAATCACGTTTGTTGTATGGGAGCCCCCTTAAATATGTATGTTATTCTATGTTTTAGTATTTGTTGTTATAGCGGCAACAGAAATACATCATCTGTGAAAATTTCCACTGTCTAGCTATCACGGTTCGTGAGATACAGCCTGGTGACAGATGGACGGACGGACGGATAGCGAAGTCTCAGTAATAGGGTTCCGTTTTACCCTTTGGGTACGGAACCCTAAAAAAGAGTTTATCCATAACAAACACACATGAAAAGAAACAAATATTTGTCTTATTTTTATACTACATCGGGTGGCATACAAGCATACGGCCCACTTGATGTAAAGCGGTTACCGTAGCCTTTGAACGCTTGTAATACACTAAGTATCACTCGCGCGATGCCACCTTTGCTGCTAACACAGCAACTGCTTGGGTTACTGGTGACCTCACTCACACGCAGGAACATAGCAACCCTCCAAGGAGTTGTTATTTGACTGCGATTTTCTGTGAGGCGGAGGTACTTCCCAGACGGGCTGCTTTGATGCGCCCTCTCAAGAAATGTATTATTAGTTTAGATACGCATAGTTGCAATTATTGATCCAGAAGGTCGGTCCGAGTTAGCCCCATATTAGAGCATGATCAGGGCATGTTCCAGCGCTCGTAAGTAACTAGATGAGGGTCACCAGTGACTGTCACATTTGGAACAATTTCCTTTTTTTATACATACTTGGTTTATATACAAACATCCCAACGTTGTATAGCATCCGTGGGTCGCACCCCACATATAGTTTTTCTACAATCAATTTGATCTAACCTGCTTTGTGGGCTTCCGCCACCAATTAGTACATCCGGATTAGCGCTGGCCGACACCCTGCCACTACCGTTATTAGATGCAACATGCCGTCGGTACCATGGCTCCAGTAGTCTCTGCCCCGGCTGAAACCTCATGCACAGCCACCGTTGCTGCAATAAATGCCCTGGTCGTCGCTGCAACACGTGTGCCCTGCGGCATGTTGCATCTACTAAGGGTGGGTGCCGACCGGCGCTAGTCCTCATGAACTAATTGGTGGCGGAAGCACAGAAAGCAGATTAGATCAAATTGTATATAGATTTGACTGTCGCAAAATAACGCCAGAATCTTTTAACTATTTTTCTACTCTAGCAACATTAATATGTTAATAAATTATGTTGATATAAAAGTTAAATTTTATTTGAAAGGTCGCAAGTAAAACTTATGTAAAAGTGCTGTAGTTCTAACAAACCCTAATTTCACTTAACAACTTTTTGCACCCAAACACCATTTTTCTGAACATTCGCTAAGTACATTCTGTGTACTAAGTATCGGGAATTTGTCAATAAAACAAAAAATACAAATTATTCATCTAAATTTATTTTATCGCCTTCAAAGTAGGCCCCATCGCTTGCAATACAACATCTCCACCGCTTCACCCAGTCTTCCATACATTTTTCATAGGCTATTTGCGGTATGGCCTTTAGCTCATTCAGCGAATTTTCTTTTATGGCTTCTATCGACTCAAAACGTTTTCCTCGAAGTGGTAATTTTAACTTGGGAAATAAAAAAAAGTCAGACGGAGCCATATCAGGTGAATACGGTGCTTGGTCGAGAACTTTTGTTGAATTTTTCGCTAAAAACTCTTTCACTATAATGGCTGTGTGTGATGGTGCATTATCATGGTGCAGCATCCATGAGTTGTGTTGCCACAAATCTGGACGTTTTCGGCGGATACTCTCACGCAAACGCTTCATGACGCCTAAATAATATTCTTTATTCACTGTTTCTCCCTCTGGAAGGAATTCGGAGTGAACCACACCACGGTAGTCAAAAAAAACTGTCAGCATCACCTTGATTTTGGAGCGACTTTGCCGCGGTTTTTTGGGTTTCGGCTCGTTTTCGAGACGCCATTCTGAAGACTGTTGGCTTGTTTGCATGTCGTACTCATAAACCCATGTCTCGTCGCCAGTTATTATACGTTTCATAAAGGTCGGATCCGTAGAAGCTCGGGAAACCATGTCTTCAGCGACATGCTTTCGCTGCGCTTTTTGAACAAAATTGAGCTCTTTTGGAACTAGTCGAGCGGCGACGCGTTTCATCCCTAAAATGTCAATGAGAATGTTGTGGACGGACTTAAAAGATATGTTCACCTCACTAGCCAACTCTCTCAGACTCATACGTCGATTTTCGAGCACTAGCTTCTTGATTCTGTCGATGTTTTCTCTGGTCGTAGCGGTTGAAGGTCTACCAGAACGAGGCAAGTCTACTACTACTTCTCGGCCTTCTTTAAAAGCCTTATACCATTCATAAGCCCTTGTTTTCGATATACACGATTCGCCGTAGGTATTTCGCAACATTTTTAGTGATTCACCACATGAAATATCATTTGAAACACAAAATTTAAGGCACACTCTTTGTTCAACAATATTTTCCATTGTAAAAATCGCCGAGGACTCAAAACTATGACCAACAAAAAGTGTAGTTTAAAACAAATTAAATGACAGATCCCGCTCAAATTTTGCGCGCTAAATCAGTACAGTGCTATCAACATGCAGTAAAAAAATTAGAACGACCTCTTTTACGCGGGTCTTTTTATTGACATATTCCCGATACTTTTTACACAGAGTAGTATATCTTTTAAAATTATCAAAGGATTTTCTATCACATTACTTATATTCTTAACATCTCGAAGTCTTAAAAAATCACTAAGTCCATTTCTACTAATCAAAAAATCATAGAGTCCATTTGATATTTTACCACACTATTACGAATTTTTATTACAACAAATTCTAATATGTAGAATTTTGTCAAAGTTTAGATAAATCAGGCAGGTGCTAACAAGATTAGAGTATCTATCTGTATCTGCTGAATTGCTTTTTAATCAACTATATAGAGAAGAATATATCAAATTCAGTTGCATCTACCTATTGTTACCTGATATATTTTTTTAAGCCAGCCCGATTGGTCCTACGGCCAGGCAGTTTACAATACATAAATTCAATTAACAATTCTTGTACACATATACCAGTATACTATATCCAACATTTTAGAAATAGCTCAATTTGGATCAAACTTTGTGTTTAGATAATGTTTTGCTTTCAAAGCAGCTTTTTTTTATACCACCAAGGTGGCAATCAAGCATACGGCCTGCCTGATGGTACACAGTCACCTAGCCTATAGATATTTGCAACATCAGGGGTGTCACTCATGCGTTGCCGACAGACAGATAGGTAGATAGGTGTTTTTTCCTGAAAAAAAACGTGATACGAGTATATGATGACACAAAGAAGAAAATAATAAATGCCGAGCGATACTCGTTCGTCAGTACTGTTGATAATGCGCATGAAAGGCCCATACATACATACAGGCAATATGCTCCTTTATGGCAGGGAGACAAAAACATTATTTAATTTAAAAATTCTCTATCAATCAACAAAATCTGATCAGAGCGGCCGAATCAAATAATACAAAACGAAGACGAGATAAAAATATTCCAGCCTTATCGTCGGCTGCAATGAGATGATAATGGAGCGTTCAGTATTCAAGCCGCGTAAGGTCGATCCACCTGCTTTTCATATCACGACAATTGCCGACCCCAAGGACCGCCTCTCCGGTGGAATGACAATTCTTGTCTATGAAAATCAATTGAGGTGAACGTCGAGCTCCGGGCAGAGACAATTTCAATTCCATTAATAGCTTCCGTTGCGGCGCGTCGGGTACAATTGCTTTGTCTCTTCTTCATTATTTTTACAACTTCTAGAGTCAAGCATACGTCTCACTTGATACGGCAGTTCTTACCGTAGCCTTTGAATATCGCTAGGCGTTTACGTCTCAATTACCAGAGACCGATTTGCAATTCGGCAAAGTGACTAATCTTCTTGCATGTGAGAATGGTTTTATCTCTAAAGAAAACGGGTAGTATTTTATTCAATTTCTTCAAGTAGTTGGATACCTAGGAAGTACCTTTTGCAAGGTATTCCCGTGGATTTACTGAACGGAGCTAAATACAATGTATCTTAGTAATTCTGTCTATCTATCTATATGATAATACCAGGTCCCTTGTGGGAAGGCAGAAAATTGAGCTCCGCAAGATGCAGTCTTTACACACTTCCCTTTTTTTCTAGAAACGTCGAAGGACATACAAGTATACAGCCCACCTGATGTAAAGTGGTTACCGTAGTGAACGCTTGTAATACAGGAATTATCACTCGCGTGTTAGTACCCCTACTATTAACAAAACAACTCCTTAAGAGTTTACTGGCAACCTCACTCACTCGCAGGAACGCAACAACCCTCCAGAGCGGTGTTATTAAACTGCGGTTTTCTGTGAGGTAGAGGTACTTCTCTAGTCGAGATGTTTCAATGCACTCTTTCTTAAAACACCCAATCCAAGATAAACGGACAGGTTCATATACATAAATGTATATCGTGTGTGAGAATCCAACATCAAGCCTTGGTGTCAACGTCAACGTAGACATTGCTAACTCTACCACTGAGATTGTGAGCCACAATACTTTAATATTCATAGCTTTTTCATGAGCGCTTGCCGGTTTAAGGTTTCTGACCTCACCCTCCGATAGATGAAGTCCATCGAGAAGTATTTACTTTCGTATATGGCCGTCGTGTCGTATATTTCATCATCCTTTATTTGTACATACCTACCCAAACCAACGGAGCATGCCTTTTCTTAAATAGTCACTCTATTTCACTGATACTCTATTTCAGACTAACTCTCTGGTCTCGCATCATCATGTTGAACGCGATCAACAATCACCAGGGTACAGATTTTGCACAATACTCGCAATAATGAAACTGTGGAAATATAGCCTCCCTCAGAGTCTAAAGCCAACCTCACCTACTCGTTGAGTACCCAGCAACTAATGAGGTTCTGGCGAGAAAGAGGATGGGCGCATCAAAGTAGCCCGACTGGATATAGGAACAGTTCCGCCTCACAGGAAACCATAGAAAAATAGCTCCCTGGAGGATGACGTTCCTGTTCACTAGTTACGGAATGCGGTAAGCTCTTTCAAAATCGCTGAATTAGCAGTCAGGGCGCGAGTGATAATTTGAGTATTGCAAGTGTTAATAGGCTATGACGACTATTAATTTATTCTAACTATTCTGTTCTGCAAAACCATTTATTCTAACTATTCTGTATCCTACAGCATTTTACCCACGATGCATCTATCGCCTGTCGATCTAACATTTATCGATATTTCGTCTGTCGGAATTAGGTGGTAGAATCAACAGATTCAATTACAAATTATGGAATTTATAACTACGGTGGAATGTTAAAATCGTATTATGAAAAAATACATACTGGAATTAGGAATTTAAAAAATTATAGTACCTGAACACGCAAATAATATAAAGAAAAAGAAAATAAATTGTTTAAATACTGTGGCGTATTATTGTATTGCATGCTCAAGGCCAAATCGAGACCTGGTAATTTAAGACAACTAACGAAAACAAAATATGCATTAACACCCACTAACAACGTCTACGTATGTTCAATAACTTACTACCTAACAAATTTAAAGAATTGCCTAAGGAAGTTCATAATTAACTTTACAAGTAAAGTAAAGCAAAGTAACAAGTATACATACATAGTATTGTCTTAGGTTTTCGCGATTGTTACACATTGAATTAAACAATTTTTATATACATACATCTATGAACAAGACACTTAACAAACTCTACATACATATATAAAATACAAACATATACACAGATTAAATTCACATAATAATTTTTATGAAATCATGGCCTATGTTGCTAGATATTTCAGGGCGTACTTTTGGTATTGTTATGTTCCTATTGTATTTGAAATCCGAATGTAAAGCCACTCATTAAAACACGAATAAACTATATAATAGTTTTAGATGGTTAATACATTTAAATTGTTTATCCGTATACTTAAAATCAACAATAAAGTGAAAAAAACTATGTGGGCCGTATGCTTGCATGCCTCCTAAAGTTATATAAAAAAATCTACTGCGTTTATTATTTCATGTTCTCTCTGCCAAATCATCCCTCCTTCCATTAAGCATAGGAGTCCGCACCGCTTTCTGCCTCATTTTTTTTTTGCCAAGAAGTTTTCTCAACGCTTGATTCGCTAGAACACCATCCTCTTACCTACACTCACTCAACTAATTAACATCAGCAGTGTACTTTCTATCCCTGTTAAGAACGCATTCATGATATACAATCTCATTCACTTATTCCAACACTACTACATCGACTGTAATAGGGAACGTAATAGATGTAGTTATTGACATAATACTCTAGGGGTGACCACATACGTCATCCCTAGAGGATTATGTCAATAATTTAGGTTCTCCATTGAATTTCACAGTTCTCCAACGAATTCTATTCCTCAATACGGAGTCGCAGGTTATAGGTTGCGTGGTGGTATTACGAGGAGTAAATAATACCAGGGAGACCCATGAGATACTGAATATTTTATTTTTATTACAACAACTTATATACAGATATAAATATTTACATGGCCCTGAAATGGCACATTAAGTTAGGGACATGCTAATGCTAAATTAACATAATTAATATTGATGAATCTTGCTAATATTTCTTTATGCATACCACGTCCGATTATTCAGGCTGCTATAGAACTCCCCTTTTTTATATAAATATGAATATATTGTCGGATAAATTACACAGCGCCATCTAGCCCCAAAGTAAACGAAGCTTATGTTATGGGTACACGGTGTTATGGGTATTCGAAGCCACATTGATGGATTTCTGCCATGGATTGCACAGAGGTGTGAACGCGCGCATTGTCCTGATGAAACAAGACTTTTCTTTTCAATAAACCTGGACGTTTTTCTTTGATTTCTTCTCTCAAACGACGCAACAGGTCGCAATAGTAATCGGAGTTTATTGTTTCACCCTTTTTAAATAATCCACGAGAATTATACCCTTTGCATCCCAAAAAACGGATGCCATGACTTTGCCCGCCAAGAAAACCACCTTTGCCTTCTTTGGGGTGGGCGATCCTGCTCTTTTCCATTGTTTCGACTGTTCTTTTGTCTCGGGTGTATTGTGGTGAACCCAGGTTTCATTCATGGTTATAAATCTTTCAACAAATTCTATTGGGTCAGCTTTATATAACTCTAAACAGTCGCGAGAAGTTGTGAGTCGGTTGCGTTTTTGTTCCACTGAAAGCAGTCGCGGTACCCACCGCCCAGACACCTTAGAGAATCCAAGTTCAGTACTAATTATATGATAAGTTCGCTCAGATGAGATGCCTACAGTCTTAGCTATCTCCTCGACAGTCAATCTTCGATCAGATAAAATTACATCACAGATTTTTTCTTTGTTTTGATCAGTGGAAGCAGTCGAAGGCCGGCCACTACGGGGCTCATCTTGAATGGGTCTCACGACCACGTTTAAACTCTGCCACCCAGTTTTTAACAGTCGCATACGAAGGAGCGGACTCACCCAAAGTAGCAGACATGTCTTCATGTTTCATGCTTTTGGAGTTAAACCTTTCAAATTCAGGTATTTTATCACTGCACGATGTTCAATTTTATCCATTTTCAAAAATAGCTCTGACTTACTTACGGTGTCACGTGTAAACGAATAATGAGTTACTGTGAATAAACTAAACTGTGCATACTTGTTGCTAAATAATGTAACTACAAAATGAGGGTAGTTATAAAAAAAATCAATGACTTTAACCATGTTAGGCTAAGAACTTTTCAAATGACCCTCGTACATACTTATTATACATAGAAAATACCCAGACCAATACAAACAGACATGTTCATGCACACAAATGTTTGTACTGTGTGGGAATCGAACACACTAGCGTTGGTGTCAAAGTAGCGTAACAGCGCGTTTCACCACTGCGCCACCGAGCTCGTCATAAAAAAAAGTAATATATATTTTAAACAATATTTTAAATATAAACACATAAAAAGAATAACTACCGGCGTGAGACTTATATCTAGCAGGTCAGTGGTCAGGGTGACAGACTGAGGAACCTCCGCTCATTACGTGCAGTTCCCAAAATTGTCTACACAATCGTTTTGCACAGGCTCATTATCGATCTGCAAGATGACAAATGTATTACATTCCGCATCGCAGCAGGAACGGCTTGGCTTGCATTGACGATTCTGTGAACAGTATGAGCTTCACGACGTAGTCGCTCAAGTGTGGGCTCATCAAGCATATGACAACTCTGGATAGGCCTCACCTGATCCGATAAGTGTTGAATAGAGACGGCGATAGTTGGTTCAAGCACCTGAAACAAAGGAAGCATTCGAGCACTGTACACACTGAGGTTCCCCCCTCTATTGCCCCAAAGGAGGAGCGCATTTCATTTCATTTATTGAACTAGTCCACTACGTGCGTCGCTTTACACCACCTGTAGCGGGAGTCTGTCGCAGAGCAGAGTGCCCCGCAGACCCTAAGCTGGCCGGCAGTAGGGGCCGTCCTCTCCGTCGTACAGGTCATTGTAGTGACTGGGGTGGCAGTGGCCCATCCTCGTCGCTCGACACATTGGAGGTCGGAGGTGTCGTATTTTGCTCCTCCGACGACGTGGAGCACGACGAGGCGGGCGGTGGTAGTGGGCATGCGTTGGTCCCTTGTCTCTTATATCTCCTACTCATGTTTCATTATTTGTCATTTATGTACAGTCGTCAAATCCATTATGTTTTCATGAACATATATATTTTTATATATGTTCATGAAAACATAACTAGAGGGTTGTTGTGTTCCTGTGTGTGAGAGAGGTCACCAGTAAGCTCCCAAGGTGTTGCTGTGTAAGCAGCAGAGGAGGCATCGTGCAAGTGATACTTAATGTATCGCAAGCGTTAATAGGCTACGGTATGCGCTTTACATCAGGTGGGTCTTATGTTTGTATGCCTCCCAACGTTGTATAATATATATATATATATGTCTAGTATCGTTTAAAATATACCTAAATACTAGAACTTTATCAATGATGAAATGACGAAGGGTTTTGATCGATGTGCGAAGGTGCTGTGGAAATAATAAATAAATATTGCCGGACAAATTACACAGCACCTAGCCTCAAAGTAAGCGAAGCTTATGTTATGGGTACTATACAACTGATAAACATACGTAAATACATTTTTTTTTTGTAAATACATACTTATTATACATAGAAAATACCCAGACTAATACAAACAGACATGTTCATGCACACAAATGTTTGTACTGTGTGGGAATCGAACCCACGAGCGTTGGTGTCAAAGTAGCGTAACAGCGCGTTTCACCACTGCGCCACCGAGCTCGTCTCGTCAATTAAGAGAATGTTGCGTGGTAGACCACACGGTGGAGTGTTTGTTATGCGGATGCGGAATTTTGAAAAGTATGAATACTGTCGTGTGATATTTGTCTTTAAAATGAATGATTTTTTTATGTCCGGACCAATGGAGCATGACTTTTCATATACATAACACCGATACGTTCTCATACCAACATCGTTCCGAACCTCACCGGTGACCTCGTCGCACACTCACAGGAACACAACATCTTCTTCTAGCTCAGTGGACAAAGAACTAACATTGACCTATGGTTCCTGGTTCGAATCCTGATATTAAAAAAATATTAAAATTATTTATTACTTTGTTACATTATGGTAAACTACAATGGTCGGATACTTCTTTCAAGAAAAACAAATGCTTGTGTTAGGAGTAACCGTTCTTCCACAGTGCATTACGAATATATGACAATTCAGTAAAGTATAGATAACAATAAAATAAGCATGATTAAAAATAATATTAAAAACAAAAGAAACAGAAAAAGTAATGGTCGGGTGTATGCATGCACGCAAGTTAGCGCGCATGAGCGTATTTGTATTGTGTGTGTGTGTGTGTGAATGTGTGTGTGTGTGTGTGTGTGTGTGTGTGAATGTGTGTGTGTGTGTGTGAATGTGTGTGTGTGTGTGTGAGAGAGAGAGAGGGGGTGATTTTTTTTATTACACTACGTTAATAACAATAAAATTACCACAGAAAATGGGTCAAATAGCGGACCCCGCAATCTTAATGAATTAGGAAAAGGAAATAACGCTAGATAGATGAGAATTTGACCCTTTTTCAACACATCGGCTACTTGATAGATCTAGGTACGTCTAGGGCGATAACGTCTTTTGAGCAGTCAGAACCCGTTATATACGTTTTCCCATACATTTCGCGGTCGTATACGACCACCCGGATTTCGAAGGATTAATCGATTAGCATCTTAGCATAACCTTTTCAATATATGTCACTACACCTTCTTTCATTCCACATCATTCTCGTATCGTGCTATTACTTAATAAGATGTTCTAAATTTAATTTAAATAACGCTACGGCAAGTGCTGACCATCAGGCAGAGTTTCTGTGCCTATTTACACATAAATTGGCAAACAAGCGTACGTATAAAAAAGAAACATTTTCTATGGGCTATCACGGAAGTCAGTGAAATCTCCAACGTGAAACAGATTACATTGAGGTGGACGTCTATTCACGCAGTTGCTGTAATCTTTGCCAGCGTTTTTATTTGATAACTTTTTAATTTAACATTAAATGTTCATCAAACTTTTAACAAAATTACGCGGTTTCTTCATGGATGTATTTTTATTATCCATTGTGCGTATAAAGAATGAAAGAATTATCAAAATTAGACTGTAACCAAGAAGATTTTGAGGAGCCAGATGTTCGTATGGATGCTTAAACGCTAAAGCTCGTGTTCGATTCCCACACGGGACAAATACTTTGTATTTATGAACATGTCTGTTAGCCTTGATGTGGGTGTTTTTAAAAGAGATAGGCCGCTTCAAATCAATTCATCTGGAGAAGTACTCGTACCTTTACCTCACAGACAACCGCAGTCAAATAATAACTCCATGAAGACTTTGTAGTATTCCTGTGAATTTGTGTGGTTTAGTAATCTCCTAAGGAGTTGTTGTGTTATTAGCACAGATGACAATGGGATGGGACATAGACTTTGAAATTAAGGGGCAATTTCTGACAAGCTCGGTGGTCCGGTGGTGGAACGCGCTGTTACGTTATTTTGACACCAACGCTCGTGAGTTCGATTCACTCAAAGGACAAACATTTGTGTGCTGTTTGTCTTGGTCTGGGTATTTTTAAGAGAGGTACCTCTACCACTACCTCTCTTTAAAGCCCGGACGAGGACAAAAAGACACATCTAACATAACATGCGCAAATGTGTTTATCCTATGTGGGATTCGAACCACGCCTTGGTGTTAAAGTTATTAACAACTCAACCACCGGGCTAAATATGTCTGCATTGAATTCCTCATAAAAACCCAGGTATTTCAAAAGGACCCTGTAATGCTAAGTAATTAATTATTTACACAACCCGCCGGCACTGCGGCCAGCCTGCCGCTATCTTGGTCAATATCATGACTAACTATCTTAATGAACACCGTAGCTCGGCACTAAACTATTTTCCAAGACAAATTTAGATACAGCTTTATAATTGCTTCTGCCTAGGTTAACAATATTTATATTTATATAACACTGCTTTAAAACCAAGCTCGTGAGTTCGATTCCTACACAGGACAAACATTTGTGTTCATTCATGTATGTTTGTCTTGGTCTGGAAGTTTTTAATAGAGGTAGGGTATATTAAAGCACTCTGAGAAAGTACCTTCACATGACTAGTAAGCTCCAATGAAGTTGCTGTGTTAGCATACTTCCTGTATTACAAGCGTAATTACTATACAGATGAGCCATATGTTTGTATATATCCCGACGTGGTATAAAAAAATAAAGTACATCTTTAATAATAGGAAACTGCAACAGCAGAGCGCGCTTGGAAGGGAACATGCATTTAGATACACCTCATGCTTTACGATATATCTCTAATTGACTCACTATCATCTTTAGGGGCAAAACAAACCTTACCTGTTTTCGTCACATACAACCCACCCGATGTAAAGTGGATACCGTAGCCTGTGAACGCTTGCAATACCTGAAGAATCTTTACTGGTAACCTCGCTCACTCTCAGTACGCTCTTGAGGTGTGACCATGTTAGCAGCGTGGGTGACATTGTGCCAGCGATATTTCTTTAATTGCAAACTATTATAAGCAGCGATAAATTCACACCATCCGTATGCTTTTATATCGAATTTGTACGAACTTTCCTGTTTTACAAAATTCTAAATAGGTAAAACTTACATCTTAAATTAAAAATACCAAATCAATTAATCGGTCACCATTCAATCGCTGCACAGTCTTCTGCCTTTACACAGCGCGTGCGCACTGGACCGGCGACAATGTGACGCAAGCAGCTATTCGGAACCAATTTATTCAATCATGAGTTATTGAAAGAAACGGGGCGACAGCGTCGCAACTACACCTTGACCTGAACTGGCCTTGACTTCGGTGAAAACGGTCGCAACTTCGCTGCGCACATCCCTTTATTTGTCCCTACAACTATAACTAAACTCTACCAGAATTCTTATAAAAAGAGTCACGTCAGAAACAGCCCTTAATTGGCGTACTGGGGTATAGGCATCTTGAAGTCGCGCGTGTAGTTCTTCCAACATGTCAGAATTATTGAGGAGGCCTTTAGTACAGTGATGGCATTATCTTGAGAAAGTATTTCACGGTATTATTGTTTAGCGGTAGCAAGTCCACATTGGTGCATAATTATGTGCACTAACGCAGCAGACATTTCGTTGTATATATTTTGATTATTCTGCCTAGAATTATCCCGTTTCCTAATCTTTATGAGTGGCAGTGTCTGCTACCTAAGCCTAAGGATTTGGCGAAGATACATAATTTTGACATGGAACGACTGCCGTCAAACCTCTACAACCCGTAGGGAAAATCAGACCTGTCTTTTAAGTCACACGTCTTTTGAGATATAATTTCTTGCACGTACGGGTGTCCTAACAATGTTTTCCTGCACCGTCGAACACACCGCTAAACACGAATTTAGTGGTACATGCCCACACCAGGATTCGAAAGAGGAACAGTATCAGTTAATAGACTGGTTCTTAATCTACTAAGCTATGGCTGCTCGTGCCATATATTTTGATTGTGTACATATTTTTCTTGCAGTGGTGTGCTGAGCTGTCAGAATTGAAGCTGTTTCTACTGCCTAAAAGCCGCTTCTGTTGACGAGCCCGGTAGTAAAGTGATTACCGTGGCTAATTTAACACCAAGGCTCGTGGGTTCGATTCCCAAACAAGACAAACATTTGTGTGCATAAACATATATGTTTGTATTGGCCTGGGTGTTTTAAGAGATTTAGGGTACATCAAAGGAGTCCTACCTGCGGACCCCGCGCATTCTAATGGATTAGGAAACGGGGTAACACATCAGCTCTTACTCATCCCACTGCAGGGATACGGATCTCACTTCAACCGAAGGGGTTTTTTTTTAACATATTTAACTATTTTCTACTTAATCTTTAAAATTATACAACATAAATAACACTAACACATTCATATATCATACTCTCTTTTATTCCACAATTCATCTTTCATTCATCATCTTTCAGTTTTATTATCAAAAGATTTTTGATTTGGCCCATCTTCGAACGCCGGTGAAACAATTATATCTATTTTCAAACTCTCCTCCCCATACTGCGTCGGTCCAGCCACGGGTGACTGCGAGCATCGCAGCTCCACCTAGCCACCGCGATCTCGTCGGCTATACCGAGTATAGCCGAGGTATATATACAACATTAGTCCTAGGTGGAGCTGCTCTGCTTATTACGATCTATGACACCCACGGCTAGACCGACGCAGTATTTTAAAAATTTCGATCTAGTTTTCCCCACCAGTATTTCGGAGACAGTGTTTTCGGTGACCCGCATTCCCAACTCCTGCTCCATCAAACCTCTGATTGGAGAATGCAGGACACCGAAACAATATGTGTTGCACTGTCTGGTCCACGCCGGGCTCGCAGAAGCACGATGGGTCATCCGCGCACTTGAATCTGTGCAAGTACGCGGAGAACCCACTATGCCCCGAGAAGACCTGCGTACTGATGCTCGACGGCACCATTTTGCCCACGATGCCGTACGCCGCCGCCGCACTCGGGAAGAACAGCTTCGTTGTCGAAGCTGTTGTTCCCGATTTATATCTCCTGTCCCATTCGTCAATGGTCCCTTTGCGGATCATGCCTTTGACAAATGAGACAGGGCAGCGGTCGTAATCTGGCCGCCTCCGCAACCCCAGTGCGGCGCTCCTGGCGAATTCATCGGCACGTTCGTTCCCCTCCAACCCTGCGTGTGCCTTGATCCAGAACAACGAGACGCTCTTACCCTCTTTGCATAGTTTAAGAGCGTCCCGTGTCTGCACCGCCAGGGGATGGGGGGACTCGACGTTCGCCACCGCCTGAAGCGCCGCCATGGAGTCGCTGAAGATGCCAATGCTGGGTCCATCGCAGCTCAAAGCGTACTTGGCCGCTGTGCAAATAGCCAGGAGTTCCGCCTGGTAGACGGTACAGTAGGACGACAAAGCAAGCTTGACAGCCTTGGTTTCCGCGCCGACGTTCCATATACAGCGGCGTCAACCCAGCCCTCAATCTTGCTGCCGTCCGTATACATTCGCAGGCCAAAGTTGGAGTGTGCCCTGCATTGTTCCTCGCCCATCAGGCTGCCGAACTCCAAGCTATCTAGCTCCGCGGGATGCGGGGCCTCGTTCTTCGAGGCCATCCGCTCGATTCCTGTCCCCGAGCAGCGTAAGGGGTAGAGCCCCCTCTTGGCCTCGTATAAAGAGGCGACCTCGCGCACTCTGAGGTCAAGAGGCAGCACCCCAGCCAGCAGCAATGCGGAGTTCAGGGAGACCGTACGTCAGGCTCTGCAGATCTTCTGAGCGAAGCCCTGCTGTACGCTGTTGAGCTGTTTCTGGATACCCAGCTTATTGATCGCTGGAGCCCATGCGGCGGCAGCGTACAATATCGTAGGTTCCACTACGGCTGAATATATGATCTTCACTACAACCGAAGGGGTTAAGAGCATACTCTTTCACGCTGCTCAAGTGCGGATTGGCGGAGGCCAGTGTTTTCAACAGAGGCACACTGAGTTAGCTTAACGACTCTCATCTATCGACAACAGCCGGGATCGACGGCTTAACGTGCCCTTCGAAGCACGGAGAAACTCGAGATGGATAAACCCATCCATAGACAGGCTGCGGTTGACATTGCTTAACGTGCATGTTCGGTTAGAATGACACGCGCAACGACGCCATCGAGCTCTCACCATCACGAAACCCTTGTCTGAACACCTGAATTGGATCATACGATTCGGTTTAAAAATAAGATGTGAGAATTGTTGACAACTCCTCAAACCGCATCTTACGTACGGTATTGAAGCCTAAAACCTAAGGAGCGATTTTTCCTGTGTTTGTGTATTCTACTGATTGTACAACGGGTTTTGTACAAAGGAATTGTGTGAACTGATGCCTACACAGTCTCCTGTGATTGTACATACTATATACCACCAACAGGGAATTAATTCTCATATATTGGAACCAAAATGACCACGTACTATACGAATTCTGGGAGGGTATATTCTGCGAATCCTTAAGTTGTGGTAAGTACTCGCTACCGACATTTTCCTAGGAGATTTCGACAGGGACGGCATTATGAAAGTGATCCCTATGATGATACAAGCGCCCTTACCTTACAAGTCTACGGAAGCTGCTTGCCTTCAAGCAGGCTCTATACTTCTTTACCTTTATAAGGCAAAGTTACACATGTTTCTAAGAAGAGCGGGATGCTAAATCAAATAAAACATGACATCGTGTCAAATAAATCTGGTTCGTAAAATTCAAACATTGGGTGAAATAGTTGACCTGAATTGTACACAAATGCACCTTGTTTTTATACTACGTCTGGAGGCATACAGCATACGGCCCACCTGATGTAAAGCGGGTACCGTAGCCTATTAACGCTTGTGATATAATTATTAATTATCACTCGCGCGATGCCTCCTCTGCTGCTTACACTGCAACTCCTTGGGAGTTAACTGGCGACCTCAATCACACGCAGGAACACAACAACCCTCTAGGGAGTTGTTATTTGGCGTCATCAGGCATTTTATCGTTTCATCTGATGATAGTCGCAGAGCGCCTGTACAATAAGAACGAGATAGCTCTATGAACTGATCGTCTAACAGCATCTTAATATCAATTTTTACCGCCCAAGGCAAATATTTTTCAAAAAGCTGTTTAAAAACAAAAAACAAATTGTTAATTTTTTTTATTCAAAATCTGTGAGGCGTAGTTGCCAACATCTGTAGTGTTGTGGATGTACTTATGCAATGACAAATGGTTCCTATCAGATATTCCGTTCTCTCGTCTATTTGTAACACTGGACTATACTATTTCAACTTGGTAGATCACAATCACTGGGATTACAAAATAACAAAAAAGTGGATTGAAATAGTAATTTTCACTTCGCTTTTACTGTTTTTAGCAGAGTTTATAGGAGAAATAAAAGAATATCTGAGAATCAAACACAAAGTAGAAACCTTCTCACAAATTGTCAAATGTATTTCGCATCATACTCGATTACAAATTATACCGTGCGCTCCTATTGTAACGAAGGAAACTGCTTCTCCAACAAAGCCCTCTATATACAACAGAATCGCCTTACATTATATTGTAGGGCATACGCGCAGGAGCTATGATGTCACGGGATATAATTGAAATTGAACCAAGAACATATTTTAGTGAAGTTATCAAATGAATCTTTAGAATAATGTAACTTCTGTAATTTTTGTAAACTGTTAACATTTGTAGGATAAAAATAAAGTTTTAGTAAATATGTATGTATTTTTAAGAGATTATTTTTAAGATGTAGGGCGCATCAAAGCAGCCCGTCTGGGGAAGTACCTTCACCTCACAGAAAACTGCAGCCAAATAACAACTCCCTAGAGGGTTGTTGGGTTCCTGCGTGTGAGTGAGGTCACCATAAACTCGCACGGAGTTGCTGTGTAAGCAGCAGAGGAGGTATCGCGCGAGTGATAATTAATATATCGCAAGCGTTCATAGGTTACGGTACCCGCTTTACATCAGGTGGGCCGTATGCTTGTGTGCCTCCCGACGTAGTATAAAAAAATATCTTCACGCCAGGTCCCTTGCGTAGGCAGAGAGAACCGAGCGCCATAAGACGCGGACTTCTCTCGCTTTTCTAACATTCATAGCTCTTTTCATGCACGTTCGCCGATTCCTGAGTCTCCCGAGAGCATCTTCTCGGCTCCTACATCCTTCCACCTTCGCATTGTATATCTGTTTCTCTACATTTCCGACAAACGAAGCATGCCTTTTCTTATCTTAACACCGACACTCTATTTCAGACCAAAAAAAAAGCCAAAAAGAAAAGTTTTAGAAATACTATTATATTTTGGAATAATAGTGAATTACCTTCAGTACGGATTGGTTCGGACTTTATCCAGTTTAAGGGAGCATTTGAAATATTGATCTACGTACCTAGGTAAATATTGCTATTTTACTTTTACTTTCCTCTTTCCTGTACTTGGCATTTAAGCTCTTTATAATATTTTTTTAATACTAGTTATATTAAATAAAAAATATAACGACAAGTGTTATGTCGTTATTTTTTTTATTTAATGTAACGTACGGTATAATCAACAACATTTTAACTAAATGCGATCAAATTTGACTCAAAACTGAATGTACGGTAAAGTTATAACTTTATGTTGGGATACCCTGCTTTTGTTGGAACTTTTAAAATTGTAAATTGGTAACTTCTGATATTTCCTTGATAGAAGGGTAGGTACATACAATCCTCAGCATTTCATTTAACACCCATATTCTATGAATCACTTGGCTTTTAAGACGACTGGTGTGCTGTGTCGAGCAAGTCGAGCCCTAATAAAGGAAATAGAAAAACTAATTACAAAATTTGAAAATAGAACTCTCTGCGAACATATTACTTTTTAACTTAAACAATTTTCCATAGGGGTGTCGTTTTGAAAATTGAATGCGGGAATTACGGTGAGATTATTTTTTACACTACAGTGTTGTTTAAAGACCAAAGAACACTGACTGGAGATTGGTACGTTAACACTTGCTTGCCCAAAGTTTTAGAAAAAGTTCGCAAAGGGCATCCTCGTATCAATGTTGTCCTTCACCACGATAACGCGTCCGCACATTTGATTAAGTTAACTGGCGCACGCCTCTTTGAATGCTTCAAATGTAGAACTGTAGGCGCATCTGCTATACAATGCCAAACATTGCACCGTTCGACTTTTTATTATTTCCTAAAATGAAAATCAAACTCCGCGGCACACGAGTTTTATGAGCCCTGAAATTCTGGTGAATGCCTTCCACAAAGCCATTGCAGAGGTTCCCAAAAAGACTGCTTTTTACACTGGTTCCAGCAAATATAAAAATGTATAAATTAAGAGGATCTATACTTTGAAAAACAACGAATGTATAATAAATCTAATGTCTGGTCTAATTTAACAGAATCCAGAAAATTTAAATATGACTTAAGTATAAACCTTACCTTTCTGGGCTAGTACTTTATTTTCTTCGACTAATATCATAAAGAAGAGGTATATAGATATTTGGGGTGTAAGTGGCTCAATGTCACCTTTAGAGCCAAAAACAACCTCACCTGGACGTGGTGCACCCTGCTAATTAATAGACGAGGCTCTGGCGAAAGAGAGGTAGGCACGACGTTAGGAAGAACGAAAAGAACGACTGGGGAAGTACCTCCACATCACAGAAAACGGTAGCCAAATAACAACTGCCTGGAGGGTTGTAGTGTTCCTGCGAGTGTGTGAGGTCACCAGAAGATGAGGAGTTGCTGTATCAACAGCGGGGGTGTCAACCCACTGGCGACATTCTCTTTGTTATTAGCGTTAATAGGCTACGGTAACCGTCTTACATCAGGCGGACCGTATGCTTTTTTGCTATCCGTCATAGTATATAAAAAAAGATAGAGCTAAGGCTGGATTCGGCGTCTGCACGAAATATTAGTTCCTTGTATAGTGTGTTTTACAAGCTATATCACAGGATGTGTTCGGAAAAGTTGTTCTAATATCAGTTACTAAGTCCAACTGTAACTGTATTAAAATTCCATCCATGCCACTTGGATAATAGGCTCTCTACAGTACTATTATTAAGGCATTTAAAGGCTCAATCAATCTACAGTGAAATTGTTTGTCGTTCGAAATAATAACATTGTGTAAATCTTGTTACATATTTAGTTTATTTACAAGGTTGTCTTTCCTTAAAAAATCACAAAACACAGCAAGCGAAACTGCTACCCGTGTACTGAAACTTTTATAAAGAGCAAGGGCTAATTACAAAACTGTTAGGAATTAATTTCCACTTTTTATAAAAGAAAATGGTGGCCATCATGGGACGCCCGGCAGATGTGAAACATCTTAGTGAATATTCAAAATCAATTACTATATTAGTAAACAGCTCATGCAGAGAAGCAACAGATTGTCTAGTATGCGCACGATCACACGCAAGGGAGTGGACAGTGGCGGCGTATAGGGGGCATGACGGTATGAGAGTGCGTCATGCCATTTGCCGTCACGGCAAGGCACATCTAAATACTTCGAATAATCGTGCCTCTCTCATATTAGTACGCGATACAGGGTTAACGACATATGGTACCTATTAAAAATGACCAATAGTACGATAAATTGCCCGAAGCCGCTGCCGATGGTTGGTATAAGCTTCAATGACACCCGACTAAGGGAGCGCGTCCAAGTGGATGGATTCGCTGCATATGCAGGAACTGCAGACGTAACACTCTTGAAAGTGTTCACTATGGTTAATAGCCCCGAAGTGCATGCCAATCTTTTACTCACCAGCTCTACTTATGGTAATACACGGCAAAAAGACTTCTCTTGGAAAATTTGCCCAATGTCGTGCTTCATTATTTTCTTCTTTTCAAATTAATTACTCAAACGTCAACGAGCTCGGCGGCTCAGTCGTGAATGACGCGACTTTGACACCAACGCTCGTAGGTTCGATTCACACACAAGGCAAACATTTGTTTGCATGAACATGTCTGTTTGTCTTGGTCTAAGAGAGGTAGGGCGCATCAAAGCTGCCCGTCTGGTGAAGCACCTCCACCTCACAGAAAACCGCAGCCAAATAACAACTTAGGGAGGGTTGTTGTGTTCCTGCGTGTGAGTGAGGTCACCAGTAAGCTTCCAAGGAGTTGCTATGTAAGCAGCAGAGGAGGCATCGCGCGAGTCTTGATTAATATATCGCAAGCGTTAATAGGCTAGGGTACCCGCTTTACATCAGGTGGGCCGTATACTTGTATGCCTCCAGACGTAATATAAAAAAACTACTGGACTACACATCGGTGCTATTAGTAAACACATGTGATAATAAAATAATGATATTTCTCTGTCTAGACTCTAGACAATAGCATCTGTACGGTCAGTTTACAGAACTGGTAAACGCGCCTGTACGCCATATGCAAGCTAAATAAAATGAATATGTTAATATAGCCGTACCACATTGTGAAAAAGTAGTTAGAAAAAATATTTGTCATCCCACAGCAAAATACATTATGTATGGACATTTTTAATATATGTTACTGAAATGCAATTTAGAGTACAGAAATTCCAAAATTTTGTTTAGATTTTTATATGGATACCGTAACAATTTCCCATGAAGAAGAAGAAATTGTAATGTTTAATAATTTTGATCTTGTATATGCATGTCTTAATGGTAGTGATAGCCTAGTGGATAAGAACCGGCCTTGTGACTAACAGGTCCCCGGTTCAAATCATGGCATGTACCACTAAATTCGTGTTTTCGGATATTTGTACATATTTGTAATTATCACTCGATCTTAGGTGAAGGAAAACATCGTGAGGAAACCCGCACGTCCAAAAAATTGTATGACCTTACTTCAGAATGATCTGGTTTTTCCTCTGGGTTGCAGAGTTCAGACGGCAGCCGCTCCATGTAAAAATCAGTATCTTCGCCAAATCCTTTGGATTAGTTAGCGGACCCCGCATATCCTGATGCAATAGGAAAAACGGGATGACGCTAAGAACAATAAGACCATAACAATTTCCCATAACTCAGTACGGCACGAAAAAAATACTGAACCTGGCAAATTTTGTCACTTACGTTTTTATTTTAATACTAACAATTAAAATTTGTAGGTACAGCAAAGTGCAAGTCAAGCTGTGACTTTTCGCATTTCGAAGGTATAGTACATATCAGGAGGAAAAACAAATTCGTGCTATGTTCATCACCTCATGAAAATTTTTTTTTAGATTGCGTTCGAAATTTCGTTTTGTTCTACATAACACAGCGAAATTTCGTCTTCGAAACTCATTTCGCTTAGGAGGTAGAGCTTCGTGACATGAGAACTAGTAAGTTGAGTGACAGTGTTTTCCCTCAGTTGTACGGCTCAACCTACTTGATCCTCACCGTGAGAGATGCGTATGGCATTTTATCCTGAGGCTCTTTAAATTTCAAACCGTGAGTAATTATTAGCTTATTTAAATTTTAGCAGCAAAGTCCCATGACGCTTTCTCCCCATTCTAGCATTGACAAAATGCTTTCATGCCCTGTTGCCCAATCGGCTAGATCCTCCACTCTTCTGTGCACCTGCGCCAAGCGTAGGAGAACTATCGTAAGGCCACGAAGTTGACACAAGATCCAAATAGTATCGATGCTGGATCGGAGTCGCTGATTTGTATCCAACCCTTAATCTGGATACCATCATACTTAGCACTTGCCCATTAGATGGTAAGCGGTCACCGCAGCCTATCAACGCTCGCATCGCAACACCATGGGGGTGTTACTCGCGCGCTGCCAATCTTGTGACCTAAGGCTGTTTCGTCACAGTACCCAGTAATTTTTCTGCCATATCTCATCCTTCAAACCGGAACACAGCTATAAAAATATAGCTGCTTGGCGGTAGAAATAGGCGAGACAGAGGTACCGACGCAGACGAGTTTTGTACAAAGTCTCCCTCTAATAAATATATAAACTACCTAAAAATGTACTTGAATATGATAATTTATGCACCTTTAAAAGAACAGTTTTGAAACATTCTAATTGGCAATCGTATAATTAACGACTATTTTGACATTAAATCATATGAGTGATCAATTTTACGAACGTTACGAAATGGACGAAAATCAAATGAAACTTTAAATTAAAAATAATTGTGTTAATATTCAAGAACACCGTTCCTATATGAAATCTATATGATTGTTTGTGTGTGCGTTTTTTTTTCGAATATTCGAATTTTGACTTCAGATTCGGATTCAGCATAAAAAAGTAGAATAGGAATGTTCAGAAACACCGTTCCTCTTAAGGAATCTCTTAAGGAACATGGTCAAAATGGCCGACAAATTAAAAAAGAAAATTGAATTGTTATATAATTGACGAGCCAGGTGTTCCTCTGGCAATGCAAGCTTGCGCATTCTCAACTGGTGTAGTTTGCGATATGTAAAATTGTAATTTATAATAATTTTGATCATGTATATACATGCCTTAATGGTAGAAAATAGCCTACAACATTTATGTATTGTACCTATTATCCAATTGTTTTCATGCATATAAATAATTTGATTGATTGATTGAAATTAATACATGTCCTCCTCTCTCTTATCACAAAGACGCATACTTCCCGCATTTAATCGAGATGGCATGGCAGGCGCAACAGTCCACTGTTACTGATTAGGAGCTGGGTGGTAACCCGTTTCAATCCAAGTGGTATGGAGTCGAACCAATACGTCCTGAATGGATCGCCATATTTCCTTCGTCACGATATCCTAGCGGCTCTGTCATTGGCCGACCTTCAGAGATTTGCTAAAGAATGTGAGTTTTTTTATACAACGTTGGGAGGCATACAAGCATACAGCCCACCTGATGTAAAACGTTAACGTAGACTATGAATGCTTGCAACACATTAAGTATCATTCGCGTAATGCAATATCTGCTGCTAACAAAGTAACTCATTAGGAGCTTACCGGAGACCTCACTCACTCGCAGGAATACAACCCCAACTCGAGGGAGTTGTTATTTATCTGAAATTTTCTGTGAGGTGGAGGTACTTCCCCTGAAGGAGCTTTGTTCCGTCCTTCCTCTCTTAAAAGCACCCAGACCAAGACAAACAGACAAAGATCTCGATCATGCACACAAATATTTGTCCTATGTATGAGAATGTAACTCACGAGCATTGGTGTCAAAGTAGCGTTACTAACCACTGCGCCACTGAGCTCGTCATCGTCGTCATCGAGCACCCTTCACCATAAATGGGTGGCGTTTTCGCCGATGATCTGAAGATTACCTAGCATGGGTTATCTTCCGATCATGCGCGAAAACGCCAGCCAGCACAAGCAGTGCCGCCATGCTGATGTACCTGTAGGCTACCCTTTTAATACTGTCACAAACATGAACACATATTCCTCAGCGCCCAATTGTGGCTCGTAAGTCAGCGTAACTGCTAAAATCTCTGATGGAGGAAACTTAAATCCAAGCCTAAAACATCTTTGTCATTTTGCCGAAGCAATTAGCTGTCCTTCCCGCGTCGCGCGATGCAATTTAAGTAAAAACTATTGAATACAAAAGTAAATCTACTAGTAACTTCATCAAAGTCGACACCAGTAATTATAAACATTTGAATTTTGATTTTTTCGTTGCTCTTATTTTTACCCATTCATTGAAGTCGATTAAACCTTTTTACCTTTTATTTTATGAGGTTTTTTGTGTTTATCATTAAATGTTCAGCCAGATTACATGAAATTATCTAAGTACATGTTATATTACTTACAGAGATATAATCGAAATCGATTCAGTTTTGGATAAATAAAATATAGACTTAAGCGAAGCCTATGCACACAAATCTTTTGTTAATAACTTTTAATTTTAACCAATATAATGGTAATAAAGGTTAATAGAACACAATTTGAGTTTCTAAATCGGTGAATCGGTAAATATATATAAAAAATATATTGTTATGTATATTTTTAACGTATATTTACCGATTTTCATATTCTCCTCCTTTTTTAAAGTCGTTAATAAATGAAAGCTCAATACCGGCATTTGTTATAAATAAACCAGTACGACCGGGACAAAGTTCTAAACCGGTGACATGAAACGATGTACAGGAACTAATGGCAATCCTAAGGTGACGTGCACTTACGCTGTTTTGCTATATTCTTCTATTTTGTTATAATTATCGCATATATTGTATAATCATATAAATTGAATGAGTTGTGCTCATTCAGCGTGTAATTAGTATTAATTATTGCACGGGTCCAATCATTTCCACCACCAATAATATTAATGTATTTTCATAATAATTATATTGCTAGTTATTACAAATCGAAACAAATGAAACAGTTATTTATTAACTTATTATTCAGACAGTATATTTCAGGTGTTGAATCAATCTGAAATTGGCAAGCGTTGCAAAAACCTAATTAGATATAGATACTTTTTATTAATACATTGTTTACGCGTGACAATCGAGTAAGTCTCCAAAAACTAATTCAGGTCAGGCACGCGTCTGTGACCGCTATTATGTTGTTACCCTGACATTAAAAACAACCACAACTGTGTTATTGGTAAATACTATATAAGCGGATAGAAATCTACAACAGGCATCATTTTGCAATCATTGCTCAACAATAAACAAGTGTGGAAGATGAGAACTCTTGTCTTTGTTTGTTTAGTGAGTTTGGTGGCGGCTACGTACGCAAGGGACACCCGCCAAAAAAGAGACGCTGATTTGGTAGCAGCAGCGTCAAACTCATGGGAAAAGGGAGCAGGCGGGGAACACTTTGGTCAACACCACGGTGAACATGGTGGACACGAAGAAAAAGGATATAAGGGTTACCACGAACAAGACCACGGTAAGAAAGGACATCACGTACATGAAGGGCATAAGGGATATTACGGTGAGGAAGGCGGCCACAAGAAAGGTCATCATCACGACGATGGATACTTTGAAGAACACCAGCATGGAGAAAAAGGCGAAAAAGGAGAAGGTTTCGAAGAAAAAGGACATTACCACAAAGGACACTCCATTAAGGGACATCACGGTATCCACAAAATAGATGAGTTCAAGAAGGATAAACATTTCCACGATAAACATGGCGAATCAGGTTTTGAAGAAGGATACGGCGGTCATCATCAGGAAGGCGGATTCAAGAAAGGCGGTGAATTCCACAAAGGACATAAACATGGAGGTTTTCATGAGCACGAGAATGGCGCGAAGGGATTCCATGAGGAGGGCGGTCACCATCACGATCAAAAGGGTCATCACGATGAAGACGGTGAGGAAGAGCACTGGGATCATGAGGCTGGTCACGGTAGCAAAGGAGGGCACGAGGAGCATAAAGGCTGGGGCTGGAAAGGTCACAAATAAGGTCTTAAGCGAAGCTAACGTTGAACTACAGTTAAATATTATAAACGCTGTAAATATTTTTTTATTGTTGATATTTTGTGATATAAGAAAGAGTATTAAGTAAATATTTATGAATGGTTTAAATAAACTTATTACAAAGTAATATTTGCGTTTTAATTGCATACAAGCTTTTAAACGGTGTTTTAAGATAAACGTTACTATAACGGGCTACCATAATCACCACGCTTGGCAGGCGGGTTGGTGAACGCAGTTTGAGGCAGTGCACGAGATGACGCTGCTGCCTGTCATCCGGTTGTGTGTTTCCATCAGCCGACTCCTACGGCACCCACGGGACGAGACGGGGTGGCGCAATTCCACGCCGGCACCACACGAATAGTTGCGCATGTATAGGATACTTCCAACGTAGAAAAAAACCAAGCGTAGAAATTATTATTAAGTATATCCTATAGTTTTATTTTCTTACTTTGTGTACTGAATTCTTGTATTTCTTTCAAATGATCATCTGGTATATAACGATATTAGCATTAAGTCCACCACATAAATTGGTTTGTTGTGAACTGAAAAACAAGGAATAATAACAGTCGATATAAGTTTAGTTACATAGCACAGTTACTTTAAAAATCGTTTAAAAAAACCCGATTCTGCATAGTTGTATTTTATTAGCTAAGTACAAGAACAGAAAAGTAAAAATTAACTGAAATTCCATTAATAAATATAAGTATTGTTAGGTTATTGTCAGGAATTAAAGATATAGGAGATAAGAAAGACCAAGACTCACCCACGATGACCAAATTACGCTTTATCAGAATTTGATGTCAGCGGTATTTATATATAACTTCACGCCAAATCCCTTGCGGAGTAGGCAGAAATTAACGAGCGCTACATGACTCGGTACTTACATACCTGACTCGTTTCTTTATTATTTATAACTCATTTCATACACGCTCGCTAAGTTCTAGGACTCCTGACACCTCGTTCTGATAAAACACGATTGATCGTGTTGTTATTATGTTATTATTTACTAATTACTTACTTACCATGACCAAATTGATTTGGTCATGGTAAGCAAGTGTAATAACATATATTTAGCAGTAGTAATCAATTCTAATACAATATAATAATTATATCAAATTAGAATCCCTGCATGGACATTTTTTTTAAACATTTGTGTAGCGAGGCTCTACTGTAGATAGAGATACTGTCTATCAATTGCATACTGTCTATCCATGCATAACGCAACAGCTGCTCAGTAGATTTTAGGGAAAATGTATATGGTGTATGAAAGCTTTAACTTAGGGTCAAATATTGAACTACTTTTATCGCGAAAATGTGGGCCTTACTAGAAATTTTCTCTCTCTCCGCGCGGGTGGAGCCACGGGCATCAGATAGTATTAATATGAAAGGTCATTACTTTCAGTACTTACTTTTTATATAACTGTAAGAGCGTTCTCTGCGCAGATAAAGTATAAAAATATTTTATATCAGAATAAAATCGCCTAAAGGACACGAGTCTCGGTCAGCCACGGGTGCAGGAGTTTCGACATCTAGAATTGACTTTGTTTTATTAGGAAGAAGCTTCTACATGGCAATCTTTTTTGAAGAGAGAAATAATACAGGTAGTATTTATTCGTATATGCAAAGGATACTCGTAATTGAATTCTAGCACCTAGCATTTAGTTAGCCAGAGAAGCTCAAACTTACTTCTTAGAAAGTTGGTGATCAAAGTGTCAACAAATCGAAGCATTACTTTAGGTGTAAAGACATTCACAATACAAATCTCAAGTCCAATCGTACATGGTGTATTGTTCTCACCTTTAGACGGAAGCACCTGAACATACCAGCACATATCAACGGACATATATAGAAGCAAATAACAACTTGGGCCTTGTGACTTGGTTCGCTATTGTTATGTTTGTTATATATCGAGATATATAACAAACATCACACAATCACTTAGTCCCAGGTGTTTCATAGTTATGTGCGGGTATGGATCTAACATACGAGGCTCCTTTGTGATGATTTCTGGAATATAATGAAATGCGATAACTGTATGCCCAACAATTACAAAGCCAAGTTTTTTTTATATATCATCAATTAGCATACAAGCATATGGTCCACCTGGTGTAAAACGCTTACCGTAACCTATGATGGCTTGTAACACATTAAGTATTACTCGCGCGATGCCACCTCTGCTACTAACACAGCAACTCCTTAGGAGCTTACCAGTGACCTCACTGACACGAACGAATTCAATAACCATCCTGGTAGTTGTTATTTGACTGTGGCTTTCTGTGAGGTTGTAGGCACAAATAGACTGCTTTTATGTGCCCTACCTCTCTTAAAACACCAAAACCAAAACAAACGACCTCGTTCATGCACATAAACATATGTCCTGTGTGGGAATCGAAGCCACGAGCGTTGGTGTCAAAGTAACGATACTAACCACTTGAGACTTTTACGAAATATGTTGGAAACAAAATGGGCAATGGACATTTATGTTTATACACAGGGTATATTACTTCACGCCAAATCATTTGCGGGGTAAACAGAGAGAACCGCGCGCCATAAGACGCGGTCCTTACACACTTCACTCGCTTCTTAACACTTTTCATGCACGCCCGCCGGATTCTAGGACTCTTGATATCACCTTCTGATAAAACACGACCAATTTGGTCATGGTAGGTTGGTCTTGGTCTTCCTCGGCTCCTACATCCTTCCATATTTACATTTGTATATCTGTTTCGTAATTCTTTCATCCTGCATACTTTCTACATGTCCGAACCAACGGAGCGTACCTTTTCTTATCTTAACACCGACCATTCAGACCAACTCTCTTTTTACATCATCATTACGAACGCGGTCAGCAAGCGTTACGCCACAAATTTTGCGTAATGCTCTCCTCTCGACCACATTTATTCTACTTTCATGCTGTCTCTGCCATGCCCAGCTTTCACTTACATAAATTAGCGTTGGGATTAGCACCGCGTTGTGTACAGCGAGCTGTGCCTTTTGGCTTAGATTTCGGCTGCCTAGAAGTTTACTCTCCTCTCCACATCAGCGGTGTACCTTCCATCGCTGCTAAATGCGCTTCCAAGATATACAATCTCATCCACTTGCTCCAACACTACATCATCAACCGTAATCCTAGTGTTCGTTCTGGTTGTCTCTCTTTCAAATACCATTATTTTGGTTTTCTTCGCATTCAATTGTAAGCCTTTCTTCATACAATCATCTTTTATTACTGTAACTAGTGTTTGCAGTTCGGATGATGATTCTGTTATTAATACCGTGACATCTGCATAAAGCAGACAGTTGACCATTGAGTCACCCATTCGCATTCCCATTCATATTTCTTATTCTCTGAAAACAACTGTCCAGATATAGGTTGAATAGCCGAAGCGACACCACGCATCCCTGTCTGACACCAATATTGGTATCAAACAAGGCGACAAGCTGCCACCCACTCGCACAAATGCTGTACAATCTTCACACGTGAATTGCACAGCACGGAGCAGGTCACCGTCAACCTCATATAATTAGCAAAATGTTCCAAAGATTCTTTCGCACGACCCTATATAGAGAGCATTGGCTCTCTCAAGGTCCACAAAACCGCAGAACCCCTCTGGTCCATAGCCAGATGTTTCTCCACGATATTGCAGAGTGAAAAAACTTGATCCATACATCCTCTGCTGCTTCAAAATCCACCCTGTGTTTCCCAAAGCATCGGATTTCCTTCTCCCTTTATCCCTCATTATCATTTCAATGATTTTTCCATACACTTTAGCTGCTAAGCTAATCAAAGTTATGGCCCTATAGTTGGCACAGTCCATACGTGAACCCTTGCTTTTATATAAGGGCACGATGACTCCGCGTCTCCAATCGTTCGGGACCCTTCCCGTTCTCCAGCATAATTTGCTCAAAAACCAGAAGGCCCCTAACGTAGGTGCCACCTAGTTTGATCATCTCAGTTGTAACCAACCATATCGATTCCCGCTGACTTTTCATTTTTCAAACTTCGTAGCGACCATCAATCTCATCCATGGTAATGTCTTCATGGTACGCTGGCACTGCCGAGCCAGTCACAGACTCATTCACACACACACGTCCTGGACATAATCATACATTTCTCTAAAATATTCACTCCACCGTTCTAACACTTTCTGAGTGTTAACAAGAATGTCACCAGCTTTATATTTTATTTTGTCCATTCTAGATGCTGACGAACCACCTCAAGATTTACCTCTCTCCAGAAGAGTTTGGTATTAGCCTCAAAGTTCTTTGTCAGACTCTCTTCCTCATTCATAAGTAGTCTTTTATTTTATTTTTACATATTTGGGATACTTACGTCTAATTTATAAACAATATTACACATGTCTAGTATGAAGATGGACAATTACAAGTTTCCGCAGATAGATTTTAGCTCTCCACGGAGGAGTCAAACTCTGCATCATACCAGGTATCTCCTTTCAGTGTTCTACGTCGAGTTGGAGAGACTCAGATGTAAACGAATGTTGGAATGTTCTGAAAGAAAGTATGGTAGACAGTGCCTAAGAAGATGTGGATGTGCAAAGAGACGCAGAACACTGAGAACTCGCATTCGCAAGTCTTTCACTGACTAGACGTGCATACGTACTCCTTACACTTTCATCTTCCAATTTTTTACTTCTTATTCTTTCATGATCTCCAAAAGGAATACGCACTCGCCAGTGCCTCCACTTCTTGAAAAGACCCACAAACCGGCTTATCACCAGATAGTGGTCCGTTTCAAGAGTGGGATCTCTAAAGGCTCCTGTATCCATTAACGACTTTCGGAGACGTCCATCTATCAATCACACTTTTCTGTTCATTCCGCCTCCATGTGTACGTGGGAATATCCTTGTGATTGAAGAACGTATTCGACACAAGGAGATTTCGTTCCAAACATACGTCTAAAAGTAACTTACCAGCATCGTTCACTCTCTTATCTCCGTATGGACCATGCACATTCTCATAACTGTTGCGCTTGGACCCAACCCATCCATTTAAATCTCCACACCATGTTATATGTGTGGGGCGGCAGAGCAGAAGGCGTGGGAGACTCGAGGTAAGGTGTTAGTGGCTAAGCTGTGTGCAAAGCGTAGATTCGAGTAGTTTTGCAGGCCAAAATAACCAGGGAGGTCAATAATTTATCTGCTTATAGAGAATAGATAAAAGAAAGAAAGGAGCGCCACCTGATTTAACCGTAACCTATCAGGAAGGTACAATATAGTTATGTACAAACTTATCTGAAGAGAAACAGATTAACAAGTTACGTATATTTATTCTTTACAGTCGCTTACAGACACAATTAATAGGAAACATAAATTAATTTTCATATGTCTATGCGAATCGGTGCGCGTCGCCTCCGAGAGGGACGCCCTAATCCGCGCGCCTGTGCGGTTTCCGTCCAGAATTGCCGTCCAGAGTATTGGACTGCCAGGGTCGCGGCGTGCACGTTTCTGGTACCGACCCCCAATTTACATACAATTATTACAGAAAAAAGAAGAATGGCTGCCATAATTACCAATTTTACAATCAATTATTTCCGGCAAAGGTAGATGTAGACTATACTTAGCAGTCAGTTGAACCAGTGAACATCTCTATGACTGAATCAGGGCCTTTGAGAAGTGTGCAGAGGTTTTTTAATATTCCACTACAGAGGTTCCAATGACTCCCTCGGGACTCCATATGGGATTCCCGTCTGACCTATGAAGACACCCCGGAAACAACGACCCTAATCAACTGTTTGCACTCTATATTCATACAGTTATCTATCGCTAAATCGCCAAAGTTGTCTGTAAAATAATATCCGCCTGCAATTCATACGTAGACCGCATTGCAAATTTTGCGTAACTCACAATAATTTGTGCAAACGTCATATAGCTGACGTATGCACAAATTGCGGAGAAAAAAATCTATAATTTTGCCCAAGTTACTCGTCGCTTCAATTTTGTTTATCTGTTCTATTTTCGAATACCCTTTCACAAAAGTGCTGTTTTTGCTAGTTCAAAACAATTAATTCCTCTACTGTGCTACTGTTGTAAGCGGCATTGTAATGTTGGAAACAGTAATATCTCTTTGAACCAACCAATACCAGAATACCAGCAACAGCTCTACAACCAAACCAACTGTTCTGGCGTTAATAAAACTTACGAACGAACGAACAAATCAGATGAAGTAAGAGCATTCCATTTTCACTATGTACATACAATGAACTTCAATATAAGTATGATAAAAAACAATCGACATGCGATTTACAGCCATTGTTAAAAAGAAAACTGGAATTTGTCTTTGATAGAATGTAATATTCGAAAATCAAACAATAACAAGCAGCCAGGAACGTAAAACATTCCGTGTGTAACTATCCTGCCTAACAAATTAACAAAACATACCTGTTTATCTTGGTCTGGATATGTTCTATATATCATAAGTACGTATTTATAAAAAACGTCTGCGTCTCGGGACGCCCGACAGAAGTGATAACTTAAAGTAATCCGCTGCCGTATGCGTGAGAGAAAGGGAAGCCAGTAAGATTGGCGCCGTAACGCGTTACGTAACGAAGCGGTTTACCCTCCCATAAGAAGTTATCACTTCAAAAACATTAAAAAGAAATCAGTTTGAATTTGAAAGATTATCGACATATTATTTTAAAAAATGCATCATTTTTTATCGAATCTATTTCTTCTCCCGTTGGGATGCTTTGATGCGCACTGCCTCTCTTAACAATTATTGCAGTGGATCAGCAATATCTTCAGGAGCAAAAACATATTATTAGTTATGATTTCTCAAAGTCAGAGATATTTATGTGTATGTTTCATTCGTTCGGTTTGTATAAGATCTAATTTATTAAATTTATGGAGCACTTAAAGTGTTCCAAAGGGATTTGTTTTATTCTTCTAGACTACAGACGCCGAGTAGCCTTAACAACTCTTTATTATTTGAGTCTATTTGTATTTTATTGAAGACCCTGTAAGCTCCTGAATCTGGTACCCTTAAATCAGACTAGTCCCATAAGCTGTACAAAGCCCTTGTCAAAAATTTCAAAGTTTAAAATATTTTGTGCTCTTTGAATTCAAGAATAATAAATAAACTTACTGAATGTTTGTGACGAATAAAGTCATTGATAATTAACAGTTTTATATTGCTTTAAGGTATTTTTTATGCTACCACTGCCTGATCTGATATGGTTACCGTACACTATGGACACCAATGATATTTTATAACATCATTGATGGACACTATCAATGTTGCTCGCCGATGCGAAAATATTGTCACTGCATATAATGTTCTGTCTGTCATTATAAATTAATTCACATGCAATGATCTTTTATTAAATTTAACTAAAACCAAACAAATAAATTGTATTCTTTGGAATTACATTAGACTTCAAATTGCAGTGGGCCCCCAGATAAAAAAAATTGCCAGAAAACTAAGCGCAGCTTCACCGCATACGTAGTTAGTCTAATCAGGCAATTGGCGGATGTCTCTTCCGCGCGCTTATTCTAATTCAGCTACTTTCACAGGATTTATATCATAAGGTACACTAATCATCATCATCATTTCAGCCCGCATTCGTCCACTGCTGCTGCTAAACATAGCCCTCCCCTCTAGACAGTCATTCGTCTCAGTCTTGTGCCAGCTGCATTCATCGACTATCCCTACAAATCTTTTGAGGACGAAGCTCCATGTAGTGGGGAGTCATCCTGCACTCTGTTTACCAGTACGGGGTCGCTATTCGAGAACCTTTCTTCCCTAGTGGTTGTCGGTTCTACGAACTATGTGGCCGGCCCACCGCCACTTCAGCTTGCTTATCATTTTTACTACGATATAGTCATTTCTGATTATATCACGCAGAGAAATCCCGAGCATAGCTCTTTCCGTAGAACGTAAATTGTACGGCACATCAAAAATACGTAAGAAGACATTACAGAATATCTGACTAACGAGATGTCTGGAAATGCATATGTATTAACATATCTTTAATGTTATCACTTGACATCATTATATTCGTATATACACTGCAATAAATTTATTGTAATACAAATTAACGATTTGAAAAAAAAACCTATATTGGCAAATTGACTATTTTGGCCATTCTTCGCCAATAATCATTTTTAAAATGCTGGTAGATTAAATCCCTTCAGGGAGTTGTTTGGTTGCAGTTTTCTATGAGGTGGAGGTAATTCTTCCTAGAGATCTTACTCATTTTCTCTATTTTTTTTATTTGTGTGCATAAAAATGCCTGCCTGTATTTGACTGGATATTTTTATGTATACATCTATCTATATTTTCACGAGTGAGTCCTCCTAAAGAAACATTTGTCGCCATAAGCCAGAAATAATTTCTGTCTGTCAAGACATTATTTCAGGAACGCGTGGATTTATCAAGTAATTTTAAAAATAAATCCTAATGTCCAATAGTCCCTTGGGACTGTAAAACCTATATTTTTTAAGTAAACGTAATAGAAAAACACTACCATTTATGTCCACTAACATTATAAAGAAGAAAAACCGATTTGTTTAAAACGATTATTGCCGTATATCGATATTAAATCGATGTTAAAAATCTTCCATTAGTGGAAACGTACACTATTCCCGAATGTGCTGTATATGAACATAGGCTGTGTTTTATTTCGATCAATATAAGTTTTGCGAGATAAATTTCAAAATTAACGAGTCTAATCGGACAAAATTACACTGTTGTGGTGCTTTATTGGCTTGCGCTGAGCAAACGCTGAATATACGGGGAAATGTGCTAAAAATATTCATGACCAATATTGGCAATATAATATCTAACCCGTTGAGACTGCGCAAGCTTGCATTGCCAGAGGAACTACCTGGCTCGTCAATTATATCCATCCAAAAATATTTTTTTAAATTTGTCGGCCATTTTGACCATTTTCCATAAGAGATAGGGACGGTGTTCCTGAAAATGTTCTGTGACACATATACCTAGTTTTTATATTTACGACAAACTATCGTTTTATGTACTAAGTGTACACATAGTCTAGATCATCTTAAATAGAGACTTAAAATTCATATGAATTTTCACCAAAAAAATCAATTTAAAATGTGGGTTATTTCGTCAGGATAAATTTTCTCAATCAAAGCAAGGAAGGTACTGTCACAGTTTTCGAGCTAATTCAGGCAACCTGCGTGCGGGCGCTCGCATTGCTTTCACGAGTTGGTATTCAAAGTAATCTTCGGCTGCGTAGTCGCACAAGGTTTACAGAAAATATTTAGGGTTATTGCTTAAATATTGTAAACGCCTAATAAATTTGGTAAAATGCAGGCAAAGGACAGAAATCGATGAGAGGCGTGAGAGTCTTGTCGTTGAGCTGAATCGGCTTTTGGATCTAATTAGTAAATGGGATTCCAATAACCTGGTTGAGTTTAATGCAGAAAAAACTCAGGTTTGCGCGTTTACAACAAAATTTCCCCCATTGCTTCCCACTCCCGGTCTTCAGGGCGCTTCCCTCAGTATGCGAGATAGCCTAAATATGCTAGGTATGGGTATGCGTTGCGACCTTAACAGCGTAATATGTAATTACGCTGTTAAGGTCGAGAGCTTCATCTCAACAGCTTCAAGAAAACTCGGAGTCCAGAACAGGGTGCGCCGATTATTCACGCCGGACCAGCTTTGTCTGCATTATAAGACACAAGCTCGGGCCTGCGTGGAGTATTGCTCGCATCTCTGGACGGCTCCGCACAGTATCTTCTCGAGGCTCTCAATAGATTGCAGCGACGGGCTACCCGCATAATCGACGACGAAGAGGTCACCAAAACCCTAGAACCTCTTCAACTCCGTAGGGGCATAGGCTCTCTAAGCATATTTTACCACCTTTACCATGGCAAGCGCTCTGAAGAACTGTTTTCCATTATCCCACCCTCTCCGTTCCATCATAGAATCACACGTGCAGGCTTACGATGTCATCGTTCCACTGTTGATAACATTTCTTCGCGTACCAAAAAGTTTGGCATCTCCTATCTTTGTCGTATCATTAAAAAGAGGAACGCCTTGCCTGCACATGTGTTTCCTCCTTCCTACAATATCGCAGCCTTCAAACGAAGTGTGAAGAAGCATCTTGCGGGGGTCAGTATGGCAGCGTCAACTGACAGGATACTGTGTAGTCTTTTGTCAGTTGCAGTTGCGATTTGGGCTCCTCTTTCGCTTACCATCAGGCAAAGAGAAGCCACTATGCTAAACTAACATGAAAAAAAGGCAAAGTGCATTTCGAAAAATTCGCGGAGTACGTCGTAAGTAAATTAAAACCTATTAACTTCCCATTAACCTAGCCTCGTTAAATTTGGAAAGAAGCAAGGTCTATAATGAAGAATAAATATATAGAATCTTTATTTGTATGTCCAGCACACACATAAGAATTTGTAAATATATTTAAAAAAATAGATCACAAACATTAGAGTTGGAGTGTATAGATATGATCTAGACCTGTATATGAAAGATACCGCACCGAGGGTTCCGAAAAAAAATATTTCCGCAAATTATTTCACATATTTATTTTTGTGATGTAACTACAAATTTACGATTTACAATTTTTTTCCTTTACTTGTGCTACATAACCTTGTTTTTTACCAAATTTCATGATTCTAGGTCAACGGGAAGTACCCTATAGGTTTTGATTCCCTTGCGAGTGTCAAAATATGCGCATAAACGGGACATAAACGGCCGTATCTTTGGATTGCATTGACTTAGAAGTTTGATTTTTTCACTGCTCGAAGGGATTGCAGACTTGAGTGTTTGGTATTAATTTCAAATCGATAGCTTCACCCGTACCTGAGAACAAGGGTCATGACAGACAGACGGACAACGAAGTGATCTTAAAAGGGTTCTGTTTTTCCTTTTGTGGTACGGAACCCTAAAAATACAAATAGTACACGACTTAAATGGGTGCAAAACTCTCAACGCGCAAACCACGACTTCCACCTGTTCAGTTTTTTTCCTTGTAGTCAGCTCTGCGCAGCTAGAGCAATTGAATGCGATGGCATCGACCACACTACTACCTCTAACTAAAATAATAGATAAGCTGACAAGCCAAGCTATCTTCTACATAGATAACTAAATAGCATTCGTCTTTTTGTTCAAATAATTTTCTTGAATTGACCTGTTATATTTAAATTTTGTAGAATTAAGATGGCTGACTTGTTAAAGCAATAAAGCACACCAAAAACTGCAGCGTATAAAAACTTAAAGTTTTGCAGAAAGTTACCTTAAAAGCGATGATTTTAAGGTAACTTTCTGCAAAAGGAACAAGACAAGAATTTTCGTAGATTTTCCGGTATCACTCAGGTTACCGGAATACACGAACGACGTTTGCATGTTCATATTTCTTATAACTCTGTTAAAATTTTATTTCTTCTACTATTCCACATAGAATCTTAATACGAGTAACTACACACATCAAAAGTGTCTAGGGATCAACATATATTTTTGCAATAACTTTTCTCCTGATTGATATTAATTAAAATTTTCTTTAAGGATTCATCAAATAAAGTGTTTTCGTTTGTCTACAGTAACGATAAACCAAGTCACCTTTGCATTAATAAAGAAATTTGCCATTTTCATAATAAAGGGATTTTTGACATTTGAACCACTAACATTAAAGTTCGAAAAAAAGACTGAAATAACAGTTTTCTTTAAAATTTTATTGGGTAACTTAAACAATTAATAATCCGTGTTTCTACCGCGAACACTAACAACACAAGAACATCGGTTTGGCATACTCAAAATGAGTTCATCCAAATCACGCTGTGGAATGGCCGCCCATGTTCGTTGCAACAACAAAAAAAGGTCTTCTTGCGACTGGATACCCTCCATATTCGGCAGAGCTCTTCTCTGTAGCATATCCGATGCATGCTCAATCGGGTTCAAGTCTGGCGACTGAGCAGGCCAGGGCATGACATTGATGTTAGCTGCGGCGAGAGTCTGTCTTACAACTCTTGCGGTGTGCGGTCGTGCATTATCATGCATTAACTGAAATAAGGGACCGATTTGCACTTGTAGAGGAACGATGACGTCTGATACAATCGTCTCAGCATAAATTTGAGCGTTGAGGTTGCCTCTGATCCAAATCAACTCAGTTCTTCCGCCGATCCAAATACCCGCCCATACCATGATGGTTCCACCACTATAAGGATGGACTTCCTGGCAGGATTTTAATCGCTGTTGGCGTCCAGGGGTTCTCCAGTGTCGTATACGTCTTGTATCCGGTCTCATACCAACGCCATTGTTCTTCTGCCCAATTTCTGTGTTCAAGAGCCCATTGATATCGAATCCTACGATTGTGCATTGCTATAGGTGGTACCCTTAGCGGTCTTCGGGAATGAAGGTTCACTTCATGCAAGCGGTTTCTGACTGTTTGGTCGCTAATTAAGTTCCCTGAAGAGTGATGAAGCGTCACGGCTAACATCATGGCGGTTATTGTTGGAGCTCTTCGAGTTGTGATTTGAATGTATCGGTCTTGTCTCCGTGTGGTGCAGCGATACCGTCCTCCATGGCGCTCAGCCACGGTACCAGTGCTTCGGTAACGTGTCCAAAGTCGACTGATAACACTCTGACTTGTATTCAGAGCTAAAGCCACAGTACGTTGCCGGGAACCAGCTTCTATCATTCCCACGGCTCTGAGAATTTCTTCCCTGCTTAAATGACGTCGCCGCTCCATTATAACGTTGGTTTTAATCAGTAGTAGGGAAACAGTAGCACTAATAATGTCTTCAATGCGTTGTATGTTTTTATAGGGAAAAGATTGATAGCTGATTTTCATCTTTTACTCGAATTTGATTGACAGTTCCTGTTTCAAATTATGAAATGCACCAAAAAGGATCCATATAAATTTATAAAATCATAAATTTATTACAAAGCCACATCTCAATCTCAAGAAATCCGCATAAAAATGCTTGATCCCTAGACACTTTTGATGTGTGTATATGAATAAAAAGATGTGCATAAGAAAGTGCAATATGCTTTATTTTTATTTTTCAAGCAAACTTCATATAATAATATAATTAAACATAGCTAGATGGTACGTGAAAACGCAGTGATTAAAAGAACTTACAAGGGAATTATATGCTTAGTGGCACAGTGGTTACTGACGCTACTTTGATACCAACACTCGTGGGTTCGATTACCACACATGACAAACATTTGTTGGCACGAACACGTTTATTAGGAGTCTAAGTGACTCCTAAGGGGTTGCTGTATAGGCATCAGAGGTGGCATTGGCATCGCTCGAGCGATTGGTACAAAATGCAAGCGTTCATAGGCTACGATAACTACTATACATAAGGTGGGCCGTATTATTGTATGCCTCCCGACATTCTATATAGAACTATATTACATATAAATAAGTTTGAAACATTCTCATCATATGTTTACATACTAGATATTGATCGCGACTTGACTAGCGTCGAGGTTGGGCTTATCAAGCTTTACACAGAAACCCTAAAAATATTCGGAATGATAAGTAGCCTATGTGTCAGATCTATATGGGTATAGAACTTCATTCAATTCCTTTCAACTGTTTTTGCATGAAAAAGTAATAAATATCCATATATGCTTTCAAACTTTCACACATATAATAAGATATATTAAGAATGTTTCAAACCATAATAAGACCGTAGTTAAAACTAAATATTGATGTAACGTGGAAGTCCGACACAAGCGACCTGGAAGTGGAAATCTTTCTACCGTTTAAGTAATAACCTTGACTGCACCGCGCTCCGACTTACCTAATCGTAGCTGCTGTTTTGGTATATAAAATCATGACCGCAACGATGCATTATCATTCAACAACTGCAACAAGTCCAATCAACAATGAGAACTAGTTTAGCAGTGGTGTTTGGGCTGGTTGCCCTAGCAGCCGCCGTCTCCTCTCGGGAGATACGGGAGAAGCGCGATGCTGATCTCGAGACCGCCGCGTCCCACCACGGCGGTCACTGGGACAAGGGAGGCGGCCACGAGGAGCATGGACACCATCACCACGACGGCGGCCACCATGATCACAAAGGACACAAGGGCCACCACGAACATCACCACGGCAAACACGGCCACCACCACCACGAAGGACACAAGGGCCACCACGGCGAACACGGCCATCACAAGAAGGGACACCATCACGACGACGGCTACCACCACCACCACCACCACGGCGAGAAGGGCCACCATGGGCACGGCCATGATGAGCACGGCCACTGGCACAAGGGCCACGACACAAAAGGACACCACGGCGTTGACCATCACGATGAATTCAAAAAGGACAAGCACTTCCACGACCACCATGGCGAGAAAGGATTCCATGAACATCACGGCGGCCATCACCATGAAGGCCACCACAAGAAGGGCGGTCACTTCCACCACGGACACAAGCACGGCGACCACCACCACCACGACCACGGCAAGCACGGCCATCATGAAGAAGGAGGTCACCACCACCACCACAAAGGCCACCACGGCGAAGGCGGCCACCACGAACACCACCATCACCATCATGACCACGGCAAGAAGGGCGGTCACGAGCACCACAAGCACCACCACCATTCCCACAAGGGACACTAAGCCCAGCATAGTGCCTAGTTTGTTATTTGTTGACATGTTACAATTGTGTTATGTTTTATATGTTTTTACGAGACCAAATAAAAAATTATAAATAATACGCATTATTTCCTTCACTTTATCGTTCAATAAAGAACTCAGTGAAACTGTTATTAAATTCATATAATGAAGTCAAAATTACATATGTTAGTTCATATAACAATAAATACAACAGATGCTTCTAAAAATAGATAAACTTACGAGTATATAAAAGTTTCATGAAAAAAGATCTAGTACTAGTAAGATATAAACTAACAAAGTAAACTAATTCCAAAATCGATATCATAATACTAACAATGAATTTCAAAATTACAGATGTTAGTTCATATAACAATAAATACAACAGATGCTTCTAAAAATAGATAAACTTATATAAAAGTTTCATGAAAAAAGATCTAGTACTAGTAAGATATAAACTAACAAAGTAAACTAATTCCAAAATCGATATCATAATACTTACAATGAATTTGTAATTAAAAGTAACACAGATGTATTTTAGCTCCTCATTATTTTTTATTTTTGGTTCACGTTATGGCGTCACTGGCTCCATCGTACAGTCTTAATCTATTTGTTAACGAAAACGTTTAGAAATACGAATAAAAAATCATTAGTTTAGTGCCACAATACGAAAAAACAGTTAATTATTGTAGAATGCTGGAACATAGAACACTGTTTATCAATCCTACTACAGATTTTTTTTACACTACTGCGCCAAAAACAGTCTAATGTTTACGGGGTACATAGTATCTTGTGAGTTCTTTATTCCACCATAACTAATTTGTCTTGGGGAATTAAATGAATGTGGAGACGTTAATTATCTGCCACCGTTTTGTCAAAATCCCGCCGGACCCCATTTTTATACTGTCTTTCTTTTTTCTTTACTTCTAAGGATCGTATCGTGATGTTAAATAGCCTACAACCTTCCTCAAGAATTAGGCTAGGCTAAGCTAAATGAAAAAGATTTTTATCAAATCCGACTAGTAGAGATTAGCGCTTTCAAACAAACAAACACTTCCGCTTTATATATTAGTAGATATTATTTTATTGGGAGATATTTACTGGGCTTTATATACCAGTGAAACCTTTGTTCTACATAATACCCTTTGTAGTTCTAATAGCACGCGGTCGTCCCGATATTTTAGTTTTCAACAGAGGAAGTGTTGGTTTTTTTTTATACTACGTCGGGAGGCATTCAAGCATACGGCCCATCTGATATAAAGCGGGTACCGTAGCCTATTAACGCTTGCGATATATTAAGGATCACTCGCGCGATGCCTCCTCTGCTGCTTACACAGCAACTTCTTGGAAGTTTACTGGTGACCTCACTCACACGCAGGAACATAGTAACCCTCTAGTGAATTGCAATTTGGCTGTGATTTTCTCTGAGGTGGAGGTACTTGCCGAGACGGGCTGCTTTGATGCGCCCTACCTCTCTTAAAACATCCAGACCAAGACAATGTCGATAGTACGATATACGAACATGTGGCTGATACCAAGCCTTTGAAGTGTCTTCGTGACCGACGCCGACGGCTCCACCCATACCCACTCCTAATAGTAATAATTTGATAATAAACACGAAAAAAATATGTAAAACGGCGGGAAATCGAAAGAAGTTTTTAACATGTTTGTATGTTCCAAATCAAAATTATTAAAGAGTTGAAAAAAAGAAAACATCTATGTAACAGTATTTATGGCCAGACTAACCAATTAAATAACATCGTACCAACATCAAATGGGACTATGTACAGAAAACAGCAAGGACCTCAGAAGAAAATATGCTTACTAAGTAGTAATAAATATAACAAGTTATTATCCATTGCAGAAGATAATTTGGGTAACAATTACAAATTATGTCATTATTTGATACCCCATGGAGATATTAAGCAGTTACTACAAGGAATAGACACGAAACTTGCAGATTTCACGATGGACGACTATTGTATCATATTTATAGGAGAAGAAGATTTTAAGACAACTAAAGATCATAAAAAGTTGATATTAGAAATAAGAGAAAGTTTACATAAAATCTCTCATAACATAATAATATGTGCGCCGACATACAAATGTAATGCCTATTCTACTATGTACAATTGGAGGATTGAGAATTTTAATGACTTGTTATATTGGGATGTAACAGCTTATAAATATGCTTACCTTCTAGATACAAATCTAAATTTAACATATGATCATGACATGTTCTATAGACGATCGGGACAGTTAAATAACTTCGGACTAAGAGTTGTTTTTGGTGATATTCTATCACTAATAAAAATTGTCGAATCTAGTAATCAGGGAAATAAATTCAATAATAGTAACTGTGATAATCACGTATCACAGTTTTTTCTCGAATAAATATATGTATATTATGCATCAGAACATTGCGGGCCTATTCAATAAAATCGATCAATTGACGCTATGTTTGGAGGAATTGTCGAGTACTGATAAGCGCATTGATGTACTTTGTATTACGGAGCATTTCATAGAGGCAGGCCACGAATGTTTTTTGAATTTACCAAATTATACTTTAGCTTCTAGTTATTGTAGAAATCACAGTAAAAGGGGTGGAGCCTGCATACTTGTACATAATGGATTACAATGGAAAGAACTAACAAGTGTTAGGACTCTCTCAATAACGGGTATATTAGAATGCTGCGCTATAGAGTTAACTTCTTATAGAATTGTTGTTATATGTGTATACAGAGTGCCAAAAGTTTCAAATATAAATACTTGTTTTGAGAGACTTGAAATGATGTTGCAAAAAATGTGTAAGAAAAATTATAAAAATATCATAATTGCAGGTGACTTTAATATAGATTTACTAAAAAAGACCAGTATTACATTGGAGTTTGAGTCCTTACTATTAAATTATAATCTCAAATTGGCCTTAAAAGCGCCAACAAGGTTAAGGAGCCAAACATGTATAGACAATTTTGCGCATAATTTCAATAAAGTATGTAAGGGAGAAATTGTAGAGTTTGCCCTTTCTGATCATACAGCACAGGTGCTGAAATGTCCAGTTCAAAAGATTCATAATCTCAAATATTGGTATATGAAACAACGCGACTATAGTACAGAAAATATGATTAAATTTAAATCCTGCATAGAAAAATTGACATTTTCATAAATTTATAATACAGATGATCCAAATAAAGCATATGACAGTTTTATAAACGATTTTAAACTATTTTACTCACTATGTTTTCCATACGTCTCCAAAAAGATCAAAATACAAAGAAAATCTAAATGGATATCACGTGGAATAAGAACGTGCAGTAAAAGAAAACGTCAGCTATTGTGGAGTTATAGATTGGAACCAACAGTAGAGAACAAGATCTGTTTTCAAAATTATTCTAAACGATTTAAAAAAATCATAAATCTTACCCAACGAGCTCACAACAATCATTCAATAAAATGTTCGACAAATAAATCAAAAGCCACATGGAAAATTATTAAGAACTCTCAATT
Source organism: Pyralis farinalis (assembly GCA_947507595.1). NCBI lineage: Eukaryota > Metazoa > Arthropoda > Insecta > Lepidoptera > Pyralidae > Pyralis > Pyralis farinalis. The sequence goes on along the minus strand of OX382271.1, from coordinate 8,036,512 downwards.
TAATGTACCGAATGAGCCTATTAATAGTATTTTTAAAAATAATGACATAATTCATCATCCTCAAGAAATAAGTAATACATTTAACGACTATTTTATTGACAATATCAAACCTATCCCGAACTATGGACAAGACACTAATTCACTGATAGATAACAGAACTGACTCATTTTTTATGATGCCTAGTATACCAAATGACATACTTCTAATTATTAATTCGTTAAAAAACACAAATAGCGTAGGATATGACGAGATCTCCACTAAAATTTTAAAATATGTAGCAAAACATATATGTGGCCATTTAAGTCACATTTTAAATCTATGCATAGCTGTAGGTCACTTTTTAGAAGCTCTTAAAATTACAATAATAAAACCGTCACACAAGAAAAACGATAAGCGACACTTGGAAAATTATAGACCAATAGCCTTAATTCCGGTAATAGCAAAGATCTTTGAAAAATATATACACAAAAGAATCTATAAATACATTGAGGAGAAAGGTATATTAAGCAAGGAACAAAAAGGATTTCGAGAAAATATGACAACTAATTTAGCAATTTACGAATTTTTACATAATGTAATGTTAAATGTAGACAGAAAAAAACCAATATGTACCGTTTACTGTGATATGACGCAAGCCTTCGATTATGTTGACCATGATATCTTATTAAATAAACTGCATGCTGGATTTAGAGGTAATGTTCTTAATCTTATAAAGTCATATTTGGTTAATCGAACTCAATACACCCAAATTGACAAGCTTAATATAGTAACAAAACAAGTGGAGAAATTCTCGTCAAAAAAACGAATACCAAAATATGGTGTGCCTCAAGGCAGCGTACTTGGGCCTCTCTTATTTATACTATATATAAATGACTTGCCAAAGACAACTTCTAAACCTATGACATTATATGCCGATGACAGCACGATATCAGTAGTGTGTGAAGATATTAATAAGTACGAACTAGATATGAATCTCTACAATCTGTAATATTATGGTTAGAAAGAAACAACTTAAAAATAAATCTTAGTAAAACAAACATAATGCATTTCAGTCAAAGGCCACAAAACAGTAAGGACATAAAAGTAGAATACAATTTCGTAACAGTGAATAAAATCTATAACACAAAATTTCTTGGGATTTATATTGACGATCGCTTGAAATGGAAAGCACATATTGAGTATCTAAGTGGTCGAGTAAGTTCCTCAGCCTATGCTTTATTTAAACTAGAATCAAAACTTAATACAGATGCTCTCCTTACTGCATATTACGGGTTAGTAGAATCGGTTCTTCGGTATGGTATAATATTCTGGGGAAATTGCACTGATAAGGAAATAATATTTAAAGCACAAAAACGATGCATCCGATCCATGTTCAAGGTAAAACCCAGAGAATCATGCAGACCGTTGTTTAAAAGGCATAAAATACTTACACTCCCATCTTTATATATCCTGGAAGTGGCAATATTTACAAAAACTTATCCCCATTTATTCACTCGATTTGCAGATTGTGCTCCTCGCAGTAGAGGAGATAACAGCAGGTTAGTTCTGCCTGTTTGCACTACGACTCTTATGCAAAAAAGTGTCTTTTACATGGCTCCAATAATTTATAATAAGCTCCCATTAGCAATAAGAAATCAAACCTTAAAAAGATTTAAAAAAAATGTACAAAGTTTGTTGATCGACAAATGTTACTATCACGTAGATGAATTTTTAACTGACAAACTGTAATAATCCAATATAATTATAAGAACATTAGAATATTTACCTGACATGTTTTTGCCTTTATTTCTATGATAATAATTTGTTAATTAATTTTATCATTATTTTTATCCTGACTATTTTAATTGATAATTCACTGACTTATAATTAGTATTAATAAATTAGTATTAATAAATTTTGTACGCTTGTAAAGGCATAACATGTTGATATAATTAATTTATTGAACACCTTGCATGTAAACACATGTTAACAAATAAATATATCTTTATCTTTATCTTTATCTTTACTAGTTATATCTTCACGCCAGGTCCCTTGCTGGACAGGGCAGCGATACGGTTTTTACACGTCTTACTTCATAGCTCTTCTTACGCACGCTCGTTGTTTCCTAGGGCCAGGAGCCCTCTGATAAACACACACATCGCCCTCTGATAAACCTCGAGTTATTTGGTCGTGGTAGGTGAGTTTTGACCTTCCCAGATTCCTTACGGAGTAAGTCTAAACATCAGATGACTCCGTCCTATAGGCCCAACTCGCTTCATTAACATTTATAGCTCTTTTCATGCACGCTCTCCAGTTTCTGGGGCTCTTGACGCCACCGTACGTCAGTAACGGCCTGGTCATTTAAATAATATAGACCCACAATTGATTATTATGTTATGAAGCACACCAATATGCTCCAAAGAAGTTTCCTGAAGGTCTTTCCGTAAAATCTTGTTACTACTGTAACTAGATTATGATAATATTACTCAGCAAAAATATCAACAACTTTGTTCTGAAAATTTTATTCATTTTTGCGATTTTGGCGAAGCGTTCGTATAAAAAGTAATAAAAGTTTGTTCGTAATTGTTATTGATAAGTATATTGTATACAAACCTAATACGGAGATAGGGCCTGGCGACCTGTAATACATTTCTTATCATCCCAGTACAGGCACCAGTCTCACTCAAAAAGTAATTATGTAACAAACGTACCTTTATGTCATGTAACTAAGTGTGGTAAGAAATAAAGTATATTATTATTATGTTACTGTCATCTATACTCCATATACTCTCTATTCATCCGTTTGTTCTATCTTTAAAGGACTGTATCTTTAGAACTACATAAATAACGGGTGGAAATTTTCACACATTACAATGACGGATTTCAAAACAAATAATGTTATATCTTAAAAACGGTCTATCCGTATATCTATATCTATCTATATGTATTTAACCTAACAACCATGTCACTTGCGGGTAAGGCAGAGAGAATCGAGTTCTAATAGACGTGGTCTTTGCACTCGCTCGTTTCCTTAACATTCATAGCCCTTCACATGTACACTCCCAGATTTCTTGGGCTTCTGACACCACCTTCTGATAAAATATGATCAATATATCCACTTTCCCTTCATGTATCTTGTAAGATACACAATCCCATTGACTAGTTCCAACACTACATTATCAAATGTAATCTTTGTGCCCAATATGGTTTCCTCATTCATATATCTTGGTTTTCTTCGAGTTCAATTGTACATCTTTCATCATATAGTCATCTATCATCATTGTGACTAGTATGTCCAGTCTGGTTGAAGAGTCTGCTAATAATATGACATTGCCTGCATAAAGCAGATAATACACTACTATGTATATATAATACACTTATTGCATCAATACGAGTATATCTGGTTTGCCGTTGCCGTCAACGTCTATTAATAATCAATTTAGCATTCAGCTTGGGTTTCAAAACAGAGACATCCGGATTCCCATTAGCACGCGCCGTGGTCCAAGCCTCGAAAGCCTGTTTTCAAAGTTTGGCTTCTCCACAAGGCCGATTAAACCACGGTCGCTTTTTAGTTCCCGCAGCAGCCACTAAGCGATTGGGAATGTAGCATTCCATGCCACCCAATATTACTCCAGCTATCGCAGTCGCACAGGATTCGATATCATCTGTTTTGAAATGCCACGAGTACGACACGCAAAATTCACGCAATCCGTCCCAGTCTACCGACTTATAGTACCATACGCGACGTCATCCGGTAGGCCTAAGTGGGTCACGTCTGGTGCAGGGCGCTTAGGTCCGGATGAGACAGTAGTGCGACGAGCCAAGCGGCATTTTCACTGAGTTGTTATACTCATCCGGACGTGTGGTCAGCAGAAGGTCCAGTAAGGAGCTTGCATGCTCCTCCATATCTGGTATTCTCGTGTACCAGTTGAGAGAAACGATAGGCCAGAACAAAGTCATGAGCAGATCTCCCAGCAGAATCAATGCGCCGAGAGCGAAACCATTCGGTGTGATGGGCAATAAAGTCTCCCAAAATCGCTAATTCTGCTAAAGGAATACTGCTCTATAACTTTGTCAGTCTCCATTTGCAGGTGCTCAAATAAACGTGATATATGTCTATCACGGCTATAAGACCTCTAAAGGCACGCGTAGGCTCGGGCATGGCCGCCATGATCCACGTGCACCCATAATAATGACAGGACAGGCGACAACAAATATCCTCCCGAACAAACATGCGTACCCCGGCATGACGTACAAAGTGTTCAAGTTTATACCAGGGGTAATGTAAGTAAGATGTGTCGGCCGGTGAGGATATTTGTGTCTCAGTGAGGAAAAGAAGGGTCAGCCGAGCGGTCTCGAGGTGGTAGTGAACCGCATGTTGTAGTGCAGTCCCCTGATGTTCCAAAAATCCATAGTTATTGTACACAATAAATATGGATTTACCCGTACAAGGGGTAGCCGCTGTAATTTTTCGTTTACCATTTCTTTTCGGTCTCATTTTTGTAGACGATTGAGGTTAAGTAAAAGAGAAGTCGCTGAGCCTACAAAGTAGAAGACAAAAGCGCGGTATCTTCCACCACTGGACAGTGCAGGTTATGCGATTTGCTGGCACGGCGGGCGGAAGGGCCCTGGTTCCCCCTGCTGCAGTACCCGGGTCCACTCCGGTCTTCTTCTCCGGCGCAATCACTACAACAGGGATTTTGAGCGGATTGACGGTTCAGCCTCCCGGGACGGAGATTATGTAAACCCTACTGACCTGCGGCCGGCCAGGGGTCAGCCGATTCACCAGGTCTCCCTGGCCGTCGCGCCAGCCTTCCGCGCCCGCTGTTGTAACTTGCGACCTTACTCACATACAGAAACAATCCGCCTAGAATTACAATTTAACTGCGGTCTTCTGTAAGGTAGAAGTATTCCCCACATGGATACTTAGAGCAAGAGGTCTTGCCATGCTCCGCTGCTACAGAATGTCTGACGGGGCGGAGCACAGCACGACCCCTTGCTGGGTCTTATCTCTCTCAGCTTAAAGTTTTTTTTTATACTACGTCGGGAGGCATACAAACATACGGCCCACCTGATGTAAAGCGGGTAACGTAGCCTATTAACGCTTGCGATGTATATCACTCGCGCGATGCCTCCTCCGCTTCTTACATAGCAACTCCTTGGGAGCTTACTGGTAACCTCACTCACACGCAGGAACACAACAACCCTCTAGGGAGTTGTTATTTGGCTGTAGTTTTCTGTGAGGTCGGGATGCTTTGAGTTAGCGATAAGAACGTCTATTCTAGTTTAGGCCTTAAATGTTATATATCACAAATTTCATGTTGGTGCAATGAAGACTTTATTATTATCCCAAACAATGTACTAACATTTAGTACATCATTTCATCCCTTGACACTATTTTCACTTTCGAATATTTTACGAGGTTGTGGTATCGCAGTCTGATTGCTTTGATCCTCCCTACCTCTCTTAAAAACACCCACATGTTGACATTTTCATGTACACAAATACTCGTATGTCATGTGTGGAAATCGAACCCACGAGCTTCGTAGCTAAACCAGCCATTGCTAATCACTTTAGCGACGGGCTTGTAAAATTTGACAAACGGCCAGCACACGTCGAACTTGGGGGCGGAGTTGTTAGCAATGCTACTTTAACACCAACGCTTGTCAAAGTCAAAATCTTTTAATTCCGTAAAAATGGCTACATTTGTTTGGAATCGTCACAATTTTTTTCCCTACCGTGCAGTTCATGACTAGGTGAGCACTGATAAAAATACTGCCAAAAAACTCAGGCATCCCTCTTTTGGTATCCAAACAAATTTACATATTTTATTAATTACATTATAATTGGATCGACTCACTCCCAGGCATTTTTATCATTAATATAGTCAGATACTTTATAATATGCCCTGCTACACAATTTGGCTTTAATAGTAGTTTTAAATTTGTTTATTGACAATTCTCTTATATTGCTGGGAAGTTTGTTATAGAACCGTATACATTGCCCCTTAAAAGAATTACTTATTTTGTGGGTTCAGTTCCTATACAGGGTAAACATTTGTGTATATGAACTTGTTTATTTGTCTTGACCTGGATGCTTTCAAGAGCGGTAGGGCATCAAAGCAGCCCGATTGGGGAAGCATCTCCACCTCACAGAAAACAGCAGCCAAATAATAACTCCCTGGAGGGATATTGTGTTCCTGCGAGGGAGTGAGGTTACCAGTACCAGTAACTTAGGGAGATATTGTGTTTTCAGCAGGGGTAGCAACACGCAAGTGATACTTTACTGTTGCATGCGTTCATGGGATACGGTAACCAATTTAGATGTAGGTCGTATTACTTACAAGCCTCCCGACGTTGCACAAAAAAATCAGGAGTTGCTGTGTTAACAGTAACAAGCTTTTATATGCTGCCAAATTTACATCACGTAAATACGTGCAACACGAGGAGTATCGCAACGGCTATCGTCTTATCTGTCCTATCTGTCACGCCGAAGCCTCCTTTGATAATTAACAGGATGCACTACATGCAGATAATGTTAGCTTTGACCCTAAGTTACTATTTATTGTAAAATCATTTGCGTGCAGAGCACTTTTTATATTTCAGCCAATAAGCGTTCAGCATAAAGTATATAACGTCACGCCATATCTCTTGCGGGGTAGGCAAAGAGAACCAAGCGCCACATGACTCGGTCGTTACTCACTTCACTCGCTTCTTTAATATTTATAGCTCTTCTCATGCACGCTCGCCGGTTTCTAGGGCTTCTGATATGACGTTCTGATAAACTCGATCTATTTGGTACTCCAAAAAGTTTTATATATTTTAAATGATTATTTTAGTAACTGTACATATCTCCCAAAAGTTTTGTAATAATTTTGTTAACCTTTTATTTCAAACTCCAAGATTCTAAGATTCCAGAGCGCATTTTGAAATTAGAAACTTTTGGGGATGACGAAAACTTCACTGAAAATCATTATATTTCAAATTACGTGCGTTAATTAAATTGTATAATTTAATTTCATCTGTTGAGTGTCCGCCGGACCGGACGTTCGACCTTGGCACTACGTTAGTGCAAACACCAGAGTACGACTGCAATAATTGCCCAATATAAGTACTGAGACAATCTGCAGTGTCTATAAAAGGTTATGGTCGACAATAATTGCGAATAGTTCACTGTTACCCAAGGACTGAGAAAACAAAGCATGCAAGGGGCTCTCGTGGTGAGCTGTGTGGTGCTGGCCGCCGTGCTGGTCACAGCCCGAGACTTGCGGGAGAAACGGTCCGCCGACCTCGAACCCGCCGCTTCCCACCACGAAAAGGGTGGCGGTAGCAAGCACCACCACGACCACCATCACCACCACGGCGGCAAAGGACACAAGGGACATCACGGCCACCACCACCACGAACACGGACACAAAGGGCACCACCACCACGAAGGACACAAAGGCCACCACCACGATCACCACAAGGGACACAAAGGCCACCACCATGACGAGGGCCATCACCACGAACACCACCACGGAGAAAAAGGAGAAGAGGGGCACGGCTTCGAAGAAAAAGGACATTTCCACAAAGGGCACAAAACAAAGGGCCACCACGGAGTGCATAAAATAGACGAGTTCAAGAAGAACAAACATTTCCACGACAAGTGGGGAGAAGGTGGCTTCGAGGAAGGCTACGGTGGACATCATCATGACCACGGACACAAAAAGGGTGGCCACTTCCATAAAGGGCACGATCATGGCGGCCACCACGAGCACCATCATGGCCACAAAGGTCACCACGAGAAGGGCAGCCACCACCACGACCACAAAGGTCATCACGATGAAGATGGTCATCACGAGCATCATCACCATCATCATGGCCATGGGAAGAAGGGCGGCCATGAAGGCCACAAGCACTGGGGATTTAAGAAGGGCCATTGATCTATGACTCCAAAGCAATTAATGTGACTATTAGCCTTAAGATGTTTTGTAATTTTGTAAATAATATAGGTACATTTGATCGTTTTTCATCGTTAATGAAATGTCTATCAATATATATATATATCTATATATACACATATATATTAGTGACGTAACGCTTGTAGACCGTATTGGCAATGATGATGTTGGAAACAGAGTTGGTCTGACATAGAGTATAGATGTTAAAATAAGAAGACTCATGCTCCGTTGGTTCGGACATGTAGAGATGTTACATGAAGGAAGAATTACGAAACAGATATACAACAAGAAAGTAGAAGGAAGTAGGAGCCGTAAAAGGCCAAAACTTACCAAATCAATCGAGTTACATCACCTCCTGGCGAGGGTGCATGTACCTCTATATATATATATATAGAGGTACATATACACCTTACTACATATATTAACCTCGCGGATATTCTGCATGCAACTATCACATTAATAGTAACAAAAACTCGGTTCTGTTTTGAGAACTGATCACATTTCTCTATCATATACATATATATATATATATATAAATGTTTGTCTTTGTCTTTTGACGGGCGCGATTTTGATAAAATTTTCAGGGATTCCTGAGATTAGCCCAGCGAGTGATCGTGTGAAGTTTGGTGGCGATCGGATCACCCGTGCGAAGCCGGGGTGGGTAGCCAGTTAATATAAAACACAAAAAATGTTTGTACGTATGTCCGTTATAGACTTTGAAACCATTCATCCGATTGTGATGAGACTTTCGGGTTATATTCAACACATTACCGAGAAGGTTTAGATAAAAAATACATCACCTGTGAAAATTTCAACTGTCTAACTATCACGGTTCATGAGATACAGCCTGGTGACAGACGGACGGACGGACGGACAGCGGAGCCTCAGTAATAGGGTTCCGTTTTACCCTTTGGGTACGGAACCCTAAAAAGCAAAGCGGTGTCGGGCACAGGTAGTAACTTAGCTAGTTTGTTATATTTCAATGAGAAATTGAAAATCTTAAAAACCTATGTGTACATTGGTAGAGTTGATGAATGAATTCGAGCTCGGTGGCGCAGTGGCGATATGCGCTGTTACGTTACTTTGACATCAACGCTCGTGGATTCGATTCCCACACAGGACAAATATTTATGTGCATGTCTGTCTGGGTAATTATTTTTTAAGAGGGGTAGAGCGCATCATTGCAGCCGTCTTGGTAAGTACCTCCTCCTTACAGAAAACCGCAGCCAAATAACAATTCCCTAGAGGGTTGTTGTGTTCCTGTGTGTAAGTGAAGTTAACAGTAAGCTCCTATGGAGTTCCTGTGTTAGCAGAGAGGTGACAACGCGCGAGTGATACTTAATGTATTGCCAGCGTTTACAGGCTACGGTAACCACTTTACATCACGTGGGCCGTATGCTTGTATGCCTCCTAACGTGCTAACGTTGTATAAAAGAAATATCCAAATCCTCTAACTAATATTTTATGAAACTGAGTTTTTCATCGTTAATGACATATCTATATTTTCATGTCTGGTTCCTTGCTTTTATTTTATACGACGTCGAGAGGCAAATAAGTATACGGCCCACCTGATGTAAAGCAATTACCGTAGCCTGTGAACTTTTGCTACACATTAAGTATCACCCGCGCGGTGCTACCTGTACTGCTAGCACAGCAACTCCTTGGGACCTTACTGGTAACCTCACTCACACAACCCTGCAGAGAGTTGTTATTTGGCTGTAAGGAGATACTTCCCCAAAAGGGCTGCTTTGATACACACTATCTCTCTTAAAAACACCCAGACCAAGACAAACAGATATGTTCATACGCACAAATGTGTGTCCTGTGTGGGAATCGAACCCACGAGCGCTGTTGTCAAAGTCGCGTTATTAACTGCTGCTCCACCGAGCTCATCGAAAAAAGGGTACCCATAGGGGAAAAAAAGATAATCGAGGGCTACATGCATGATGGAATTAACCCATGGAGAACTGATGAGATAGATTTTACGTAGTAACTAAATTCCCCGCTACAGATCGTTAGTTATTGGTTAGTTCGTGGATCAACATCACGGCCCTTATGGGCTTATTGGTTATAATATTCTCTCATTGAACAGTAGGCTTGAATCGCTAAGATATTTAGGCGCTAATACACTACTTTTTATGAGCGCCGGGTGCCTTCATGCGCAGTCAAGTAGTTCGTTATAAATAAATAAAAAATATTGTCGGACAAATTACACAGCGCCACCTAGCCCCAAAGTAAGCGAAGCTTGTGTTATGGGTACTAGACAACTGATAAACAAACGTAAATACATTTTTTTTTTGTAAATACATACTTATTATACATAGAAAATACCCAGACCAAGACAAACAGACATGTTCATGCACACAAATGTTTGTACTGTGTGGGGATCGAACACACGAGCGTTGGTGTCAAACTAGCGTAACAGCGCGTTTCACCACTGCGCCACCAAGCTCGTCTTAAAAAGTGAATTATTTGGTGGTTGATCATTGGTTTGTGGCTACATGTCTCACTGTTTACACACTCAATTGCTTCTACAGTCATAACTATATATATTAATTCCCAGCTAGTCGTGATACATGAGTTTTAGATATCCTCGACTTTCACATCTTTCCACCGTATATCTGTCATTGTTCCTTCATTCCGCATTCTTTCTACATGTTTGCAGCAACAGAGCCTCTCAATATTGACGCACTTGAGATTAGCATTTCCATTGTCGATTAATTAACCTAATTAAAAAGGTTTTCACTTAACATTTTAAAACCCTTCCTGGTGATACATTGTATTTAAAACATTCTATTTTTTTCTATAAGGCACATGTCGGGTTCTGATTTAGTTGAAAGGCACGAAGCCAGTATACATTATTCCTGAAAACATTGTTTCTGTTCCAAATTACGGTAGCCTGATTAGGGTACCTTTTGTTAACTCCTTGCGAACAGGGCCGCAAGGAGCTGTTATTAATAATATTAAGTTAAAAGTTTCTTCATGGAGATACAAAATAATTTAATAAATTAAAATCTCTATCTATCTATAACTTGACGCCAAATCCCTTACGGGGTAGGCAGAGAGAACCGAGCGACACGCGACTCGATCCTTACATACCTCACTCGCTTCTTTCACATTCATTGCTCTTTTCATGCACGCTCGCCGTTTTCTAGGGCTCCTGACATCACCTTCTGATGGAACACGACCAATCTGATCATGATAGGTAAGTCTTGGCCTTCCTCGGCTCCTACATCCTTCCACTTTTGCATTGTATATCTGCTTCATCATTCTTTCATCCTGCATTCTTTCTACATGTCCGAACCAACGGAGCATGCCTGTTCTTATTTTAATACCGACGCTCTCTTTCAGACCAACTCTGCTTCTAACCTCATCATTGCGGATACGTCATTCTTTCATCCTGCATTCTTTCTACATGTCCGAACCAACGGAGCATGCCTGTTCTTATTTTAATACCGACGCTCTCTTTCAGACCAACTCTGCTTCTAACCTCATCATTGCGGATACGTATACATTAAAATCTACACTAATAAAGCTGAAATTGTATACGTTTGCACTGGATAATCTCAAGAAGTATGTACCTCCTCCCCTGAAAAATATGGTAAGGCGCATCAAAGCAGCCCGTCTGGGGAAGTACCTCCACCTCACAGAAAACCGCAGCCAAATAACAACTCCCGAGGGTTGTTGTGTTCCTGCTGTCAGTGAGGTTACCAATAAGCTCCTAAGGAGTTCCTGCGTTAGCAGCAGAGGAGCATCGCGCGAGTAAAACTTAATGTATTACAAGCGTTAACAGGCTACGGTAACTGCTTTATATCAGGTGGGCCGTATGCGTCCCGACCTCGTATAGGAAAAAAAATGATTTTTTTTATTTCTAGAGGAGGGGTAGGACTCATCCGCTTACACCTCTCAAGAGAAGCTGAGACCTTCATTTAGTTGTACATTGTACTTATTTCATGAAAAAACAGCTCGACGGTTATGTAGGATGTGAATCCATCTAGCCACTCTCAATAAAAACAATTGCACTCAGTGATGAAGCGCAGAGAGAACGTTTGAAATTTAACAGCTACTTTCTGAGAATAAACACAGACAAATATTCGTACGCAATCTTCACAGCTTTTACTACGCAAGATGGTTAACAACCATACGGGCAATACAATGTGTACCGAGATTGTGTACTGGCTGGCTGCGCCAAACATTCCTCTGGTCCTATAACATCAATATAGGAACGTTTGGCTCTTCGGATTAGTCTAACCATCCTCGAAAGGGCCTAGAATGCTATTTATAGCACAAAATGTAGACTGTAGCAAGTTAGGTCCTACATAGGTACGCCGGCTCTTAGACTACAACAAGAATATAGTATACCAACCGGAAATATTCTACATACCCCCACATGAAACACTGATAAAAGACAACTCCAATGGAGGTTATTGTTTTCCTGCGAGTAGGCGCACCAGTAATCTCCTGGGAGTTTCAATGCGTTCAATGTTATAATAACCTTCTTAAAAACCTAAATAATAAATACAAATGTTACTTTATTTGGAATAGCAATGTAATTGTTGTTATATACAGCACACATATAAAATATTTTGTTATGTCATATGGTAAGACTATGTGACTCAGACTCAGTTTATCATACCTGTATTATTTTAGTTACTTTGATTAATTGACAACTGTTATCTTAGCAAAGCTGCACCAGAGTCAGTCTGCTGGGATGTAGTTGCTATGCAGGTAGCATTATATGCATAAATACAACTAAAATAATATAAATCCTAGTAGATAATTTCGATGAAGATGAAAAAATAATAACTATAGGTATATACTCACCCTCTTATCTTCTGAGGGTTAGGTTCGTAACAAATGCTTTGTTGTATAATTGCTGTCTATAACTCACTTTTTCTCTCGATAATACTTGGAATATGCCTACAGTATTGATTAGACTAGAATCAGTATATACAATATTGCCGATACAATTATGGCAGGCGTTTAGATGATATATTAATGTAATATCTCCTCATATAACCATTATAGTAGGTAATCGAATCTTCGGTAACGCTATAAATTACTTGCGAGCAATATGAATTCATGAAAATCTCGACAGAGTATATCAACGCGTGGGTTTTTGAAAACTCAAACTTCTTCTCATGTACTTTAAGAATTGAACTCAATACCGGAGGGAAGCATGTTGATCATTATGGCCGTCAATAAAATGTTTTACGCACCTATTATAAAATGAACAACACATTTCACTCGCCGTGTGTAATCCTTTGATAGCGCTTTTACACTAATTAGTAAGTAAGTACTGGGCTTATTCCCGTCACACCCTCTGCAGATTTATGGGCGGAGGCGCTGTCACCTCGTAATCCTGGCCCGACGGGCTATTGAAGTTCTGAGGTCTAGTCGCAGAGATTTCGATGGGTGTGTTGTGTGCACTAGTTCACGCATTTTCCCTAGAATTAATTGAAGGGCCTTTAAAATACGTAACACGGGTACTTTAATGAATTCCCACTAAATGACCACAGTTCGATCTCCATGAACCCTGAATTTTATATATTTAGTAGCTTACATAAATATAAATCGGTTTTACATCGTAAGGAAACCTACACCTCCAAGAAATATTACTCCGGTAGACCTAAGATAAGTATGGTTTTTCCCCTGAGTTTTGAAGATCAGTCAGATCAGCAGTCGCGAGAGCTCTATAGCATCGTTGCGCGTGTCGTTCTAACCAAACACGCAGGTTAAGCAACGACGACGCAACCTGTATATGGATGGGTTTATCTATCTCGAGTTTCTCCGTGCTTCGGAGAGCACGTTAAGCCGTTGGCCCCGGCTGTTGTTGATAGGTGACAGTTGCCCTCGGGCGGCTTGAAAACACTGGCCTCCGCCAATCCGCATTTGAGCAGCATGGTTGAGTCCTGTGCTCTAAACCCCTTCGGTTGAAGGAAGCCCCGTATCCCTGCAGTGGGATGAGCAAGGGTTGATGTGTGACGGCAGTCGCGATGCTTTAAGATAGCTTAAAAAGAAATCTCTTCGCGTTTGATCACTGTCGCTGAGAATAAGAGAGTTGGCTCATTCTTTGCTCAAAGCATTAGTATTACAATCCAACGAGGAAATACAGCCAGCATTCTTCGCGTCGTGATTATCTTTTATGAAGTGTTTATTTATTTGTGAAATGAAAGTGTTTAGTTATTGTTTCATTTGTTCATAGTTTCAGTATATTGCATTAATGATAGTATTAATGAAATATATTTACATCTTCACGCCACATCCATTACGGGGTGGGCAGAGAGAGCCGAGCGCCACAAGACTTTGTCCTTGAAAACTTCATTTGCGTAGCGTCATTCATAGCTTTTTTCTTGCACGCTCGCAAGGTTCTAGGACTACTAATTACATAATATTTTGCTATTTAGCAATTTTATCTCTTTGTGTCTGTTTCTTAGAATTCACTAATCAAAGCCAATACAACATACAAATGTAGGATTAGGCATGGGTGACCTAGTGGTGAACTGTCTGCTTTATGCAGACGATGCCGTGCTATTAGCAGACACACCATCTGAACTGCAAATACTGGTCACAATTATGAGAGACCATTGTACGGAGAAAGGCTTACTATTGAATGCAAAGAATACAAAGATGGTATTTGAAAGAGAAGAAACCATAACCAATGTAACGATTACAGTTGATGACGAAGTGTTGGAACAAGTGAATGAGGTTGTATATCTTGGACGCACTTTCAGCAAGGATGGAAGATACACCGCTGATGTGGAAAGACGAGTGAGTGCTGGGAATAGCATGAATGTAGCGTTGGGAAAACTTCTTGGCAGTAAAAGCTTGAGCCAGAAGGCACAACACAATGCAGTGCTGGCCCCAACGCTTACTTATGGAAGCGGGAGCTGGGTATAGTAGAGAGAGCATGAAAGTAGGAAGAAATGCGAGTGTTATGCAAAATTTGTGGCGTTTTATCAAAAGGTAATGTCAGGAGCCTTGGAAACCGGCGGGCGTGCATAAGTAGAGCAATTAATGCTAAAGAAGCGAGTAAGGTTTGTAAGGAATGAGGCATGTGGCGCTCGTTTCTTTCTGCCTACCCCGCAAATGGTTTGGCGTGAAGTTATATATAGTAATACCTCCTATATACTATATACATTTTATTGAGAAATACATACATATTAAGAAGCCGGGTAGTCGGCGCTCTTTGCCGAATAGTCGTCGACTACGAAAGTGGCCCTATAGGTTTTACCGACTTGCACATTCTGTATGCTTATATAGTCTTCAGGTCTCTTGGATTTATGGCAAATAATGTTAAATGACCACTCCCACTGCTAACGAAGAACCTCCTTCGTAACTTTTTAGTACCACGCTGAGTTTGCTCACTCACAAAAACTCAACAATCTTCTCTCTCAATCATCAGAATCTCATTTGCTAAGAGGCAGTGTGTAGTACACACACAGTATACAGCTGAGCTTAGCTTTAGATATTTGAAAATGTTAACAAACCACATACATTTGAATTAAGTTATATTTGAATTTGTTAATAAAAATAACTATTAGAGTTTGTTACATCATAACAATCGAGATAAAGATCCTTTAAAAACTCTAACACAAATAAAAATAACAATGCTTACACAGAAATAAGTTCGCGTATAACTAAAATACAGTTGTAATAACCAAGGCGGTTTGTTAATATACGGCCTGCAAATATGTTGTAAAAAAAGCATATCCCACATCTGGGGAAGGACATAGGTAAATTTCTAATGGGGACAAACGTAACCACACACGTGAACGTGACGCGAACGTGAACGTGGCAAAACATAACAATAAGCCTTTATTTATTTTTGAAGTAAAACTTCTTTACGCACTCTTGACTTGGGGAGTAAGCTGGTGAAAGCGTGACGAAAGCGTTACGAAAAGTGTGATCGGGCGAGGCGAACGGAAGTTGAGAGGGAGATATAAGTTAGTGAAGATAGAAAGAGAGAGAGTTACGTTTCGTATATTACTGTAGGGGCAGGAGAGAGGTGCAAGCAGACATTTTCTTTCTCTCTTTCTCTCATAGCGAGTTAAGTTTCGTATATGTACGACACAGTGCAGGCCTATTGTCTGTATCACACTATGGAGCTAAAGAAGTTTTACTTCGGTCGTGTGGTCTAAAGCACACTCGTTTTTTTTTTAAATATAGTATTTTTTTTTAAAATAAGACAATAATGGAATATATAATTATATTACAAATTACTTATTAATTCTAGTTTACATAAAATATAACGTACAGGTAACCAATAGCCTAAGTGTAGGGCTGTTCGTTCACACCGCGCAATTTTTCTTACTTAGCATTTTTATAGCCGTCGTAACTTCTAAACGGAAGGTCCGATTCGAATAATTTGAACAGGAATTTACATGTACAATATCATCCTTGATCATGAAACTATTTAGTTGGGGATGAGTATTATATGAGTACCGCGTAGTACATTATTTTATGTGTCACCAACCGTTTTCACAGCATAGAAAATAGAGCTCATGTTATTTGCTGATAATGTAGAGTTCTATGCGTGAAACAATTTTTCACATCGGTTAAGTATTTTCGAGTGAATCCGTTTCATACGAACATTTAAAAAATTGAGTGAATGAATTTGTGTATGTGGGCTTCATGTTAACGAGCGATGGGAAATATAAGGGAGATATCGAAAGAAGAGTGAAAGCAGGAAATCGTATCAATGGTGCGTTATACTCGATTTTAACGAGTGAAATTATATCGAGCAAAGTTCGTCTCACTATTTATTATTCAGGGTCATCGATGTTCAGGGTCTATTAACGCCAAAGTGAATCATGGGTATAGCAGAAAAAACATGAAAGTAGAATCAACGCTGCTAAAATGAGAGCGGTCAGGAATATGTGTGGAGAATGATTGATAGAGTAAGAAATAGCACGATACGAGAACAATGTGGAATCAAATCAAATCAAAAATCGTTTATTGTGCATACTAACTATTTGTTTGTACACCGTCAATGATATTACAATTCACAATTAATATTAACATAACAGCAATTATCATGTGAGTATACAAATATGAACATTTCTTTACCTTCCGTACTAGTCGAGACTGTGTTACGGCAAGGTAATGAAACTCGCTCGTTTGTCCTCGGAATGAAAGATGGTTCGGTTGTTTGAAACGAATGGATGACTAAAGAGTTACAAAAGAAATATATCGAGCAAGAGTGAGTGGAGATATCGGCAGGGGACGCCCTTGACGCACACATGTAAATCAAATAGCTGATGTGCTGTAAAAGGGCCAAATCAAAAGCACCCGAAACCAACGACCATGCTAGAAGAGGTCGATGAATGTGGACGAGGCGAGAGAGGTTTGTTTGTTTGGATGTTTGGATTTGTTTGGATTTGTTTTGATTTGTTTGGATCGGTGCAGCTAGCATTCCATGTTTTTTTATACAACTACATTGACAAACAAGCATGCGGCCCGCATTAAATGGTAAGCGGTCACCGCAGCCTATTGAAGCTCGCAACACCACGAGGATGTTACTCGCGCGCTGCCAATCTTGTGACCAGAGGCTATTTCGTCACAATATCCAGTAATTTCTCTGCCATATCTCAGTCTTCAAACCGGAATCCAGCTATATAAATATAGCTGCTTTGCGGTAGAAATAGGTGAGACTGAGATATCCACGCAGACGACTATTGTACAAAGTCTCTCTCTGGTCCATATCATTTTCCATATTCTCTGCCTACCCCAATGGGACACAGGCGTGTTGATATGTATGTATTTAAAAATATAATCTTTCTCGTTACACGAGTACTATTAGTTTAGATTAGTTACTAAACATCGAAGTAGCACGTTTCTTGTATGGGGACCCCTCTATAGTTTTTAATCTTATTTTATTTTTATTGTTTGTTGTATACGGCCATAGTATTTTTTTTAATACAACGTCGGAAGGCATACATGCATACGGCCCACCTGGTGTAAAGCAGTTACCGTAGCCTATTAACGCTTGAGATTTATTAAGTGTTACTCGCACGATGCCTCCTCTGCCGCTGACACAGCGACTCCTTAGGAGCTGGTGCCTGGTGACCTCATTCACACGCAGGAACAAGGTTTTCTGTGAGGTGGAGGTACTTCCCCAGACGGGCTGCTTTGATACGCCCTACCTCTCTTAAAACATCCAGACCAAGACAAACAGACATGTTCATGCACACAAATATTTGTCTTGTGTGGGAATCGAACCCACGCGCGTCGGTGTCAAAGTCGCGTCATTCACGACTGAGCCACCGTGCTCGTGAAAACCATCACCGAGCTAGTAATACACACTCCTTGAAAATTACCTATCATGATTTGAATATACAGCCTCGTAATGCTCGTGGATTCGAACCCCACACAGGAACACATTTGTTGGCATGAACATATCAGTTCGTCTTGGTCTGGGTATCTTTAAAAAGGTATAGTGCATCAAAGCAGACGGTGAAAATACAAGATTATGTTCTATAATTATATTTTTGCAAATACCTTTCATAACCCTCAATTGGTTCCCCCCTAGATTTGAAAGATTCTTTCTTTTATATGCGCAATATGTAGTATATAGTCCGCCATATTGTTTTTATTATGAATCTGCGCGATACACCAGGTACCGAGTAGCCCAGGTATTTGGGCGCCTCTCATCTTAGGCCCTTAAGGCACGAACCCGCGTGTTCGATTATTGTAGCTCCGCGACGCCCTAAGCCGAGGTTCGACCCCTCTCGGGGGCCCTTAGGCAGTCGCTTCTTACTTTTTCAGGCTGTAGCGCTTCACACCCGCCTCTCCCTTCCGGTGACGTAGTCACGGCCCACAGGGGCTAACTACATAGTCAGGTCAAAAAAAAAATGATTATGACGTCACGTCCATAATAATCCTACTAATATTATAAATGCGAAAGTTTGTATGTATGGATGTTTGTTCCTCTTTCACGCTTAAACGGCTGAACGGATTTGAATGAAATTTGGCACGTAGATAGATTATGATCTGGATTAACACATAGGCTACGTTATTTGACTCCACGCGGGCGGAGCCGCGGGCAGCAGCTAGTATAGTATAAAGCAGAAGAGTTTGTTTGTTTGCTTGAAAACTACCAGTCGGATTTGAAAAACGCTTTTTGCATTTGATATCTTCGTTCTTGTTAGTCTATTCAACAACACGATACGACTCCTAAAGGCTGGGAAAAATAAAGAAAGCAAGGAATAGCTATTCTTAACTTCGGTATGCGGGCGAACAAAGTCGCGAATTGCTGCTATTAGTCTATATAAGCCAGGTGAACTTTAGGATCTAAAACGGTGAAAGTGTTTAATTCTGTTGGAATAAAAAACACACATACATGAACCTGAATACATTAGAATCCTTTTTTTGGGCAGTCGGGTAATAATACAATACGTTTTAATGTTCACTGAATTTTGCCACCATCTGTGTAATAATGGTCTATGAAGACAGTAACAGCGTACGCCCCACCTCAAGCCGCAGATTCCTGAGTGGCGGTTATCAACGGTAATTATTTTAAAAGCATTCTCCCTGAGATGGGCCATATAGCCGTGCTACAATCAACCCGAGGGAACCGCCTGACGACGTCATAAAGAGATTTCGCAAGGAGGTGCAACAGACAGGCGAAGTTTCATCTTTTTTTATATCTACGATGACGTAATCTTCTGATCATTTTTTATGAAACTTCGGGGTGCATACGTGCTTACAGTCCACGCTATGAACGTTTGCAACTCACGCTTTGCCACCCCCGCTGCTTTTGTGAGGTAGAGATGCTTCCCCAGGCTGAACGTGCCATCCGAGCATGAAGTAACTCGAGATGACAAAACCCATCCATAGACAAGCTGCACAAAAAGGAGACTAACAGGCAAGTTAAGCAATGTCGATACATTGCTCAACTTGGCTGTTAGACTTTTTTTGTACAACATCGGGAGGCATACATATACGACCCGCGTGATATAAGTGATTACGGCAACCTATGAACACTTGCAACACATACAGTATCATTCGCGCGATGTCACCTCTGTTGCTAACACAGCAACACCTTAGATGCGCCTCTCTTAAAAACACCCAGACCAAGACAGACAGAGATGTTAATACAAATGTGTCCTATGTGGGAATCGAACCCTTCGCCTTGCTCTTAAAGTAAAATATATTTTTTTTTGTTCAATAAGACAGACGTCTTTTTATGAGTCAGTATTGACGCCATGGAGATCCTCATTGTGATCGACATTTACCTTTGATGTACCTCCGCCGGTTGACCTGTACGCATGCACCTAAACTTAATAAACCTACGTGATTACACACTATATATCGTTATCTGTGAGATGAAGCTACGTCCCCAGCCGGGCTGTGCCCTACCTCCCTTTAAACATCTGACAACATCGCACAGTAAAACAAATGTTTTAGAAAAATGCTTATAATAACTTAATTTACTTAAATCGTAAAAAAAATAATTTATTCCATCCATTATTCTATACGTACACAAAAATAAATATTTGATTTTCACAGTCACAGCTTGTACCTTGTCCAAGTTAACGATCCAAAAAGTTGTTGCAGTTGTTAATTCAATGGAAGCACACTTGAGCAACCGACCACAACTTATGAAATGCAAAAACTAGCGGATCGCCCAATTGCTCGCTTGTAATATTTGCTTTGGAAACGTTTGCATTACAGTCGTCAATGTCCTTTCTTGTAGCCCCACTTCTTATGATCCTCGTGACCGCCTTTCTTGGCGTGGTCATGGTGGTGGTGGTGATGTTCGTCGTGGCCCGCCGCCTCCTTGTGTCCTTTGTGCTCGTGGTGGTGACCACCTTTCTCGTGGTGGCCCTTTTCGCCGTGCTCATGTTCGTGATGACCACCTTCATGGTGCCCCTTTTTGAAGTGTCCGCCTTTCTTATGGCCGTGCTCTTCGTGGAACCCTCCGTGTTTCTCCTCGTGCGCTGAATCTCCATCTTCATCAAAGAACGTCTTATCTTTCTTAAACTCATCGACTTTATGTATTTCGTGATGTCCTTTCGTCGAATGGCCCTTACTATAATGGCCTTTCTCTTCGTATTTGTGACCCTTTTCTCCTTTCTCGCCGCTATGGTGTTCATCGTAGTGCCCGTCCGCGTGATGGTGTTCCTTTTTATGGTGGCCGTGGTCGTCATATTCGCCTTTATGTTGTTCTTTATCGTGGTGCCCTTTCTCGGCCTTCTCGTGGTGGTGGTGGCCTTTGTATCCTTTTTTACCGTGCTCGCCGTGGTCATGATGGTGTTCCGCGTGGTGTTCCTTCCCACCTCCCCGTTTGTGTTCGAAATTCTGAGGGTGGCTCTTCTCATGTCCACTGGCGGCCGGTTGCTGATCGCCTACCTTTGTATCTGCCGCATCTTTAGGAAGCCGTCGTGCGGAGACAACCGCGATCAACGTAATGAATCCCACAGCTAACACCACCCTCATGCTCTGGTTCGTTGGCGCTATATCGTGCTGTCAGAACGTACACCACTTGTAAAATCGTCGGTATAAGCGATGGCGCAGCAGTTTTATATAAAGAGTTGTGTAAGCTTCAGCAAGTGACGCGGCGTCGCGACGGGCAGGGCTCGGCGTCGCGGGCGGCCCGCGCCGCAGTCTGACGCGACCTACGATCGTCAGCCAACATACTTCACAATCGTACTGATGCACAACAATACAATACTAAATAAATGTATGCAATATAATTCAACTTTCAGTTCAAAGAACACACCTGTGAATTAAACCGAGTTCCGTACAACAAATGGCATCTCTATTTATCGTGTTTATATTTATAGACGACTATTTCTATCAGTTGAAAATATACTTAGTGCGACGTTTTATCTACTACTATGTAGTATTATCAATACGAAAACGCAACTGTTCGTCTGGCATTGCAAAATGTATGTGAACAAAATGGAAGTATTGACGTGTCATGTTTAGATTCAAAACTAACCTCACTTACAAGTGATGTATCTGGCCAATTAGCAAACCAAGCTCCTGTAATAAATTTAGGCAATTTATACATTGAGTAGCGGCTGGACTGGGAAAGTAGCTGTATATAAACACAAGATTTTTTTTTCTAAACAAATCCAGGATGGTTGTTTTGTTTTTATGAGTAATTTCATCAATAATGAGCACGTTAATGTGGGAGAGGCGATGGGCAACAATACCTTTGTGTTACATGTGTCTTTAGACTGCAACTTTCAGCTGATTCGCTGTCAATGAATGGCATGTAAACGGGACGTTTGAACATGTGGTGGTATCAATAAGCGATTCTATTCAGTTTATATCCTGAACTGAATCGCAATAAGAAATCGTGGTAAGTCTCCAGAAACCGCTTTGTATAAGCGTTTATACAGCAGATAAAAGTAGTCCGATCAACTGCGAGTCGAACTCGGGAACAGACAGTTCCGTACCTTAATAGGCAAACTTGTTTTAAGAAGACTAGATAAAAACAGGTAAACAAAATTTGATTTGGAAATATAGAAAGAATAATACAGCAATTTCTGCGATGCTGATATCTTTGCACTGACTAGTGGCGCCTTTAGGAGGTTGGTTAGTGGTAAACTTAAGAAAAAAAATTGTTGAAGAATATGTGTAACTTGTATACAGTTCGGCGGGTCGAATTCACCCGATTGTGATCATTATAATAAATCGAACCCAAGGATGTATACGCCGTAGGGCATTCGGGTGGATTCGATTAGTCGAGGTGTAGTTATGAAATTTCAATCACTTCTTTGTTTGAAAGGAGAAGTTCCTTTACAGTGATCTTTCACTACCTATAAAATATAGTAAAACACCTAAACTACTCGTACTTTCCTAATCACAAACTCTGTAAATCTTAACATAACTTAATTCCGTGTAAATGTAATACCACCATCACACTCAAATGTATTGTAACTTAGACTACTTTTTTATAAGATCTACACGTATACTAATGTATATAATAAATTTGTGGCCAACAGTGTTGGGTTCATAATTAGATAAGTACTAACATAATTTCATAATTATAAAATATTGTGAACTTGTTTGTGGTCCTTTAATAAATAAATAAATAAAGGAACGAAAGAGGAAAGTGGATGGATGTGGGAACGGAGGAAGGATATCACGGCCAAGCTGGTGGTGTTAGCATCGCTAAGGAACCAAGCATATATAAAAAGAGCAATGAACGTGAAAGAAGCGAGTAGGTGTGTATGTGAACTAGTTGAGTAGCGAGTAAGCCTTATTTGACCAGCGCTCGCGTTAGATTGGTAGAGTCGGCAATGATCAAGCGCCCCACTAACAAGACGTGATCAGTCGGCTAGAAGTCCTTGTCATGACTGACTTGCCTGCTAATTTCGCCTGCACGTTTCTGAGTGAGTACAACTGAGGAAGTTTGAAGTTTCCGAAGTTAATCTATTGTATAAAGACCTTTTTTACCAACGCCAGATGTATAGCGGTATACAAGCGAATATCACTCGCATTACCTCTGCTATTAATACAGCAACTCTTTAGGAGCTCGCTGTTAACCTCACTCGCTCGCGCAATAACCCTACAGGAAGTTATTTTGGTGTGATTATCTATCAGGTAGAGCTGCTTTTATATGCCCTACCTCTCTTAACACACCCAGACCAGTGCAACTGATAATGCGAAACTGTTATATTCTCGACATAGATATCAATTTACATACAATTTTATTATAACCATCTGTAGCGTGTATACGCAACTAAATACACGCTCTCCCTCGTTCTTTCCATGTTTGTACGAACCTACGCTTTCTTGCAACAACCGCTTCCGATCACTCAATTGAGGTCATAACTCCATCTCGAAGAGGCAGTCTAATGCTTCGTCGCCTCATATACGGTCTTCCCTCCATCTCCTGGCACTACTTACTCCGCATATATGGCCAACTCCTGCTCCTTCAGTTTGAGTGCTATATCGATCTGTGGTCCTCCATCGATGACCTCATTTCAGATTCATCAGGGTAGGGAGAGACCTTTTTTTATACTACGTCAGGAAGCATACAAGCATACGGCCCACCTGATGTGAAGCGGCTACCGTAGCATATTAACGCTTGTACTATATTAAGTATCACTCGCGCGATGCCTCCTCTGCTGCTTACACAGCAACTCCATACTGGAACATACTAGTGACCTCACTCACACGCAGAAATACAACAACCCTCTAGGGAGTTGTTATTTGGCTGCGGTTTTCTGTGAGATGGAGGTACTTCCCCAGACGGGCTGCTTTGATGCGCCCTACCTCTCTTAAAACATCCAGACCAAGACAAACAGACATGTTCATGCACACAAATGTTTGTCTTGTGTGGGAATCGAACTCACGAGCATTGGTATCAAAGTCGCGTCATTCATGTCTGCGCCACCGAACTAGTCAAAACTTTTTTGCTTCTTCTGCCATACCCATGTTTCACTGCCGTACATCAATTACACCCTGAACGGTAGCAAAGCGAGTTTTGCTCAGTATGCTGTCACTTGTCACCACGGAGTACAACACACCATTGATACGGTTTCCCGCTTTCACTCTTCATTCAATATCGCCCTCATATATAATAAACTTTGTTAAAAATACTGCATACTTTCTTAAAATAAATAAATTATTATTATTCAATTCTATAGAGAGCTTCTTTCGTAATCGTGGTTTTGGGTCTAACCATAGTATAAGCTCGTACCTTAACATATGTACCTACTACTTAAGTACATCGTAGCCTTTTAGGTACATGCGTAATAAGGATGGAGCGAGCTTCGATCCCTCTTCCGAAAGGTCGGAAGTTCCGTTAGTAAATTCCCTCCAGACCTTAGCCAGGCATTTCCTATATTTTTAACCAACTTTACAAAGAAGGAGATGCTCAATTATTTCTTGAGTACTTTAAGCTACATCGTCGCCAACTGTGATGATTACAAACAGTTATGTGTGTGTATAACTGGGAAGGATTATTGTGTTCGCGCGAATAACGGGTCAGGCCTACCTCTCATTACCACCACTGTGTCTCCTGTGTAGCCAGAATTAAAGCGACGACCACCATAAAGGCAATGAACAGTGAAGTTCATTGTTGTCCCGAGGGTTAAACTACAGCTGCCTTGGAACTCACAACGAATTTAATCAAAAGAAATTTGTAGGAGTAGGAAGTTTTGGAATTGACTTCCCCGCTTAGCTAAGTGAGAGACAGCAATAAGACAAATAAGGTATTAAAAAAACCTGAAAGAGATGGCTAGTGAAGCTCAACTGCCGTGCACCACGGTTTATCAGATATCGAACACTATTGGGACCTAAATTGTGAGTTGTTGCCTAACACATCGATTCCAGTAATATAGATTGCAGAACCGCCTGAACGCCCAGTAATTCTCCCCTGTTGCCACCAAATCAGAATAGTATACTACCCCGGATGTGACATGAATTTAACATATCGTCCCGCTCCCGACGCCAGAGATCGCACTCCTAGAGAACATGATGTGCTGTTTGCTCGAATTCATGATTTGTCGTAGAATACTCACATAAACGCGATGACACAAGTCTAAACGAAAAGAGCTTAGCTCTAAAGTTTCCATGCCCAGTAAAAATTCTCTCTGAAAATCTCTCTATCTGGTACTGATTGAAAGAACAGATACAAGTGGCGTTCTTTAGTAGAAGTTAGAACCCATCTTGCCATTTCGACTGCAAAGTTTCAAGTACCTCGTAAATTGGTTTGAAAAATCTTAGCTCAGGATCGCGGTGTTTTCGAAAGTCAGAGTGCATATTTTTACAGGTGTAATATATTACATACATTGAAGCACGGTGTTGTATTTCTAAGTCAACTGATAACACGCCTGCCAGCACTGGTAGTGTTTCGGTGCACACATTTCTATACGATTTACATAGAAATATTAAAGCGAGACGCGTTTGCAGCAACTTACGACGAGCAGCACCTATGGTAGCCTTATCAGCCCACGCAGGTGAACCGGAATGCATACTAAATATGTGGCTGTATAAATAATTTTTAATGTTTTAAAAGTTAAGCCCCACGTTGAGGTGGAAATTTGAGTTAACGCATAAAAAACCTTTTTGTTTTTTTCTCCAACCTGCTTCATGTGTTCAAAAACCTTTGTCGAACAGTAATCCCAAGTAACAAACCGAGTTTTTTTTTTGCAACTGATACTCCATTGAAGTATAATCGCGGTAATTTTCAATTTTCCCTTGAGTAAGAGTTGATATGTTTTGTGGAGTGCGAAATCGAGACGGTTACGATAGCCCCAGTCAGAGATCAGGCTTAGGCAAGTACTGGCTAGCTTTTCTATACTTGATCCGAAATTTGTTTTTATAAATAATTCGTCATCGGCGTAGCCAGTTAACGAGCACATTCCGGTAAGGGTAGGCTAAGAAAGTAGCCGTAAAGTAGTAGAAATACCAATATTCCAAAGATACGGTCATAACACCGAGCCCTAAGGACACGCCTTTAGTTTCAACAACAACATGGGCCACCAAGCATTATCGAAGGCACCTGAAATCTCTAAGAAAATATCTAAATTTAAACCATTATTATGGTGAAGGATGAATTTTCCACCAAGGTGGTCCCTTGAGACTGGTTAGTTTTTAAAATGATGAAGGTGTTTTACAAGGCCGCCAACGCACAAGTGATACCCCTAGTGATTAAAAAATGCATAGGTTACGGTAATTAATTGTTATCAAATACTTAATGGATTCAAGCGTTTTTTTGCCAAATTCTGGGTCGGTAACGCATGAGTGACACCTCTGGTATTTCAAGTCCATGGGCTACGGTAACTGCTTACCATCAAACTGGCCGAACGCTCGTTTACCACCTTAGGTGTACAAAAACATGCAATTCGATTTTAAAAATTTACATGAAATCGGTGGCATACAATGCAGGTTAGATCAAATTGCGTACTATCAGACAAACCATGTGCTTGCTACCTTAGTAGTATGAAAATGTCTGGTTTAAAGTAGAATCTAAATTTAAAAGTCACACAACGAGTGCAGTTATGCTCGGAGTTTCGTTATCAAGAAACCTCTCGAAGTAAGCAGAAGTAGCGAAGAGTCAGAGTCATCTGCCCATATGGAGATATACATTCTATCCATCTTCTAAACACCGAAAACTTCAAAAGGCTGCCGAAATAGTTGGATTAAGAATAGGACCCTATTCTTCTGGTAAGATCTGAAGTGCTATTACTAAGAATCCTTTTCGTAATCGCCACGCATATAAGTCTGGACACAGTGTTCCATCCGCGACACTACAAAGAGCCCTTGTCAATGCTACGTATACTCTACGTTGTTTATTATGTTGGAAACACATAAATATATGTTTTCTTTTAATATTTAACGAGCTCGGAGGCGCATTGGTAGTAACGATACTTTGACACCAACGCCCGTGGGTTCGATTCCCACACAGGACAAAGATTTGAGTGCCTGGACATGTCGATTTTTTTTTATACTACATCGGGAGGCATACAAGCATGCGGTCCACCTGATGTAAAGCGGGTACCATAGCCTATTAATGCGATGTATTAAGTATCACTCGCGCGATGCCTCCTATTGCTTACACAGCAACTCCTTGGGAGCTTACTGGTGACCTCACTCACACACAGGAACACAACAACCCTCTAGAGAGTTGTTATTTGCTGCGGTTTTCTGTGAGGTGGAGGTACTTCCCCAGACTTAAAACATCCCGACCAAGATAAACAGACATGTTCATGCACACAAATGTTTGCCTTGTGTGAGAATCGAATCCACGAGCGTTGGTGTCAAAGTCGCGTCATTCACGACCGGACCACCGAGCTCGTCAAATATTAAAAGAAAATATAATTATCTTTACCTTTGTTTGTCTTTTTAAGAGAGGTAGGGCAGCAGCCCGTTTGGGGACATACCTCAACCTCACAGAAAACCGAAGCTAAATAGCAACTCCCTGGCTGGTTGCTGTGTGTTCTGCCTGTGAATGAGGTTACCAGAAACTCCTAAGGAGTTGCTATATTAACAGCAGAGGTGGCATAAAGTATCGCAAGGGTTCACATACTATGGTTTTAACTTACATCCGGTGGGTCGTATGCTTGTATGCCTCCCGACATTGTATAAAAATAATATATATTTTATTACTGGATATCTACCATTTCGGATGGATACGAAACTGTCCATATCCATCTAAAAGAGATCATAGTCTTCAGTATTTTATGGCGCCCGTCGCGGCGCATAAGTACTTTGTATTACAAAATAGAACCATTCATACTTTAAATTAATGAATAATATTTTATTTATACCACTATGGTACCAAATAAGCGTAGTGCCTACCTTATGATAAGCACTTACTGTGGACATTTGCAAGACGTCACGTCGTGTGATCCTGTAAAAACCACTTCACGCGTGTTTTGAATAATCACGTGCTGGAGACTATAATGTAATACAAACTCTTATATACTCTTGTAGATAGCTATCCTTCATTTTATTGTCATGTCACTGTCTGTCATAAAAAAATAATGTGTAAAATTTAAAATATTGATCGATAGACCACCCGTTTGAGACAAAAAGCGTCTGTCTGGGAACTAGTCAGCGATATACGGTGTGAATCTCCGCTATCCTTCTTATGTGTCTTCGGTGTGCTCCCCTGTATCCTGTTGTGCTGGGCGACCTCTCTCGCCTTGTACATCAGCACTCGGTCCTTCTGCTGAGTCCGCGCGCATCTCTGTCTGCTGCAGTGGTGGATCGCTGGGCGATCTCCACTCACTCCGTCTACAACAGCGCCTGCACGTCCTATGACCGTGAGCGACTCAAAAGTCCTGCTCGCTGGCTGTGGTTCGCTGGGCGAACAACCCGTCTACGGCTTGCACCTCCGTCCAGACCTCCTGTCGTGTCCGAGAACTGCCGGCCATCTCCGCCGGGGTCACATAGTTTACACGCCCTCGACCAATCCTCGCGAGCCCTCAAAGCCCGTCCTAGCCCGAACTTTATATTTCTCGAACCCGTCTTTTTTATAACGATATTTATAAATGTGAATTTTTATAAAATTATATTTTTTATTTTTATTTGAAAGATCCCTTTTTATTCAATAACTTTAAGACACATCAACATTCCTGATTTAAGGGTCCTTAGTTACGGAACGCTCCATACACAAGGCCAACTCTCATATGGACGTTTTTTTTTTATAAAACGTCAGGAGGCCTACATCGTATACTTGTAGGCTGTTGTCCACCTGATGTAAAGCAGTTATCGTAGCGTATGAATGCTTACAAAGTATTAAGTATCGCGTGATGTCAGCTCTGCTGCTACAACAACTCCTTAGGACTAGCGACCTCACTCACTCACAGGAACATAACTACCCTCCAGGTTGTTGTTTATTTGGCTGCAATTTTCTGTGAGGTGTAGGCACTAACATCACCGAACGGGCTGCTTTGATGCACCCCATATCTCTTAACACATCTTTCATAATTTCCTGATATCTTTTTTTTTTTATATATAGTTAATAAAAAAGCGCACGTTTCTTCTAGTTAAATTCACGTGAACTATAGGCAATCAAAATTGCCACCACGAACTGCACAGACCCCTCTGTCCACCTGTTGCAATTAGATTTGGCCCTCGCCAAATGGATAAAGGAAATAACTTACGTAGAATCGAAAAGTCCAATTTTGCGTACTAAATCAACTCATATTGGCTAGTTTACAGATCAACATCGCGGCACTAATCGGCTCATTGGTTAAAATATCGTCCCATTGGGCAGTAGGCTTGAAATCGCACGGCATTTCATGAGCAGTCAGTAAATGTTTAATCGTTTGAGGGACGCTAAGATACGCTAACAAAATCCCACAAAGTGAGTGTAGTTGTGTAAGTGAGAAGTCATTGTCACCGTCATCTCAGCGTCGACCGTGAAATAGCACGGTTGAGTGGCCGCGGTCACGGCATCGTTCGAGTGACGCGACCGCCGCGCCACCCGCCGGCGCTTGCGCAACCGATACTGACCATGATTGTAAACAAATTACGGGGTATTTTGATCCAATATGAACTAGATTGAGTGGAGACATCGGCGGGGGCCGCCCTAGACGCACGCATATGGATAGAATAGCTGATGTGCTGAAAAAGAGCCAAATAAAAAGCACCCGTTACCGCAAAGCATGCGTAAAGAGGTTTATAAGTGTGGAAATGAAACACCATTGCACCGATCCAAACATACCTCATGTTTGGATCGGTGCACCTGGTGTTTCATAGTTGTCTACTCCAATGGGAGACAGACGTGATGATATGTATGTATGTACTAACTAGATTTAATATCGTATGATCGATTAAGATTTAGACTTTATGGTTAATCTAATAATTAATTGGGTGGAAAAATTCTTGCTTAATCAATAAAAAATTTTGAAATTTGTAGACATTGATAAAACGGTATACCGTTAATGAACCTATGCTTTTTTTTACGGTAATCGGGTGACAAACAAGTCTTTCCATCTCAGCATACCCTGCTCAATTTTTGTCACTACATCATCTTTCATTCCACATTGTTCTCGTATCGTGCTGTTTCTTACTCTATCAATCATTCTCACTCCACACGTGGTCCTGTGCGCTCTCATTTCATCAGCGTTAGCCCTACTTTCAGACTTCCTCTGCCATACGAATGATTCACTACCGTACATCAATGTTGGCGTTAATACACCCTGAATGATACCGAGGCGATCTTTGCTCGATATGTTGTCGCTTGTTAAAACCGAGTCATCATCATTATCTCAGCCTATGTTCGTCCACTGCTGAACATAGGCCTCTCCTTTAGAGTCCTCTTGATCCTGCGCCACCTGTATCCATCGACTCCCTGCAAACCCCTTGAAGTCGTCGCTCCATTTAGTAGGGGGATCGTCCCACACTGCATGTACCAGTACGGGGACGCGGTTCGAGAACCTTTCTTCCCCAGCGGTTTTCTTCCCCAACTATATGGCCGGCCCACTGCCACTTCAGCTTGCTTATGATGTTGGCTATGTCGGTTATCTTAGTTCTACTGCGGATATCCTCATTTCTGATTCTATCACGCAGAGAAACCCCGAGCACAGCTCTTTCCATAGCACGCTGAGCGACCTTGAGCTTCCCTATGACGACCCCCAATGACGGGTCATGTCTCAGTTCACACACACTGTTCGAAGACCCTACTTTTCAGGCGTTGAGGTATTTTGGACGAGAATATGTGTCGAAGTTTTCTGAACGCTGCCCAGCCGAGTTGGATCCGTCTGTTGACCCTTCATTACATTGACTTTCATTGGATCACCATCATTTCATACATTTCCTTTCTTTCTAAAGATCACATTTTTTGTTATATATGTATGTATATATTCACGCCAGTAGGCAGAGGGAATTTTATAGTTTTTTGTTACATTAAAAAAAAAATGATAATTTATATGAGACAGCACACTGTACAAATTAGACAAAGAACATAGGTATACCGAAATGGATCTTTATATAAACAGAAGAATATCATCTAACATTATATATGGCAAAAAATACAAGTAATGTGTTGCCGTAGCCACTGATTATTTAAACTAAACGTAACTTCGTTTTGTTCACCATGTGCGAATAATCTTGTTATGATGCAAGCTGCTTCTTGGTAGTTTTTAAATGGAAACAAACGGCAGTGCATCAGCATTAACATTTCTTTGGTCTCCAAGTGGAACTACGGAAACGAGATCCATGCGAAAGTAAAAAATTGCAATAATTTTTTTCCCAAATATTTCGCCTGTATTTTCTTGATCATTTTCTCGTTTTTAAAGATCCATTCAGAAGACTGCTCCTTTTATCTGCCACTTTACGTCTTCTATAATAATGACAAAAATAGCATGACAATGTCCATAGGTTGCACTTTAGCGACATCTTTGTGTAACAATAAACACGCGCTCGTTTTCGTTCGCGAGTAATTCAATAAAAACAGAATCGACCTAACTTTTAAATGTTTTGTTTTTTGGACTTGACTCATTGCAACCCCCAAATGTCCACGAATCACCGTGCATACAGCACGGTGACTAACGACTCACTAAATAATTGAAAAAAAGATATGAACAAGAGTTATGTTAATAAAAGGTAATATTCCTGGGCGCCTGGGGCGCGTAACTTTCAGTGAGGTTCATGTAGTATATAGGCGAATGTACATAATTTTCATTGATAGAGTAATTTATAACATTTGTCAATTGTCAAACCAATGAATGCCAATATCGTAACATGGCAACAAATTTAATTGGACATTGTCGTATGAAACTTTGATATTCAGTGGTTTACAATTATGTTTAACAAATTTATTAAGTCTTAGATAAGTGGGGATTCAAGTTAATTGTACCTAGTATACATTATTGTCAGTAAATTATCAATTTCAATTTCAATTAAAATATTTATTATATTTGAGTTCACACTGATATCGCCAGTTAATGGGAACATGGCAAGAGAAGCAGGTTTACTAAGCAAGAATCGGTGGCCTGCTAACGTATTTCTTGAAACATAGACAATAAAGGCGCTAAAGAAAAACAAAGCTCCGCTCTGGTTATTGCCATCATAATTCATCTCTTTTGCAGAATACAGTCCTCAATCCGCTTCCAAGTTTCGTTTAGTGTTTGAAGGTCACCTTTTTTGGCTACTAGCTTCACCTGCCAAGAAAAAAATTGAGGCAGTTCTTGTCATGTTTTTACAAAGCGTATTTTTGCTGTTTTTTTGAAAATATTGTCCACGAATCAACAATAACTGTATTAAGAAAACTGTTAAGATGTCCGGCATACAAGACTTATTTACTGTTTCGAAGATTATATATTTTACGAACATTATATTATTATATAAATAATAATAAAGGTAACAGTGGCAATATTTATTTCTTTTAATAATCTTTATTGAATATCAGCGGTCTTTAGCACCACAGTAAACCGTCATATGGTATAATGCTGTGAAAGTAGCAGAATCAGATTAGGCACCCAGTAGCAATGTCTTATCTGATTCTCCTAACTGATGCGCGCTGGAGCTGAGCCTATTGGCAAGTTTATTTATGTGGGCATCCTGCTGCGGTATGGAGTTCACTGTAATCCCCAGCAATAACAGCAATCCCAGCAAAGCAACGTAAACCAATTCCATTTTTAAATCTCACTAAGAAATTATATTTTATTTAAGAAAAAACAACTAAACGGATATTAATGAAATTGTACACACAAAAATAGATCTAACTACACAAAATCGTTCAAAACTTACCTTTACTACAACGACATATCATATTATATATGATATGGTAAAAAATTTATTGTTCACATATTAATATTTTAAATCTGGTTGCGATTAAATATTTTTGTATTACTATAAAACGGCAATTTCATATTTTAACCCCTGATATTTGTCAGTTCACCATCTTCAAAAATAGTAAATATATTAAGGAGTTTAAAGAAACATATGACACATACGTTTATAGTTTAATGTATCGTTGTGTATGCAACGTGGAAGCTTATATTTTAGTTCAAAATTAAAATAATCTTTCTAGAAGGATCACACAATGTCATCTAGCCCCTAATTAAGCAAAGTTTATGTTTTATATACCAGACAACTAATACATAATTATATTTTTTAAATACATACTTATATGTCGTTCGGTCTGTTTTTTATATATTACATAAATCAAGACCTACACATAAATATATAATTTATACCAAAGTTTCCACTGACGAAATTGCTTTGTCCAGATTGCCCGCGTATCTTTATAACTTGCAACATAAAACTTCTAAAATCACTCAAGAGGAAGATTGATCAGCTAGTTTCGTAATAAACAAATACTTATTTTTTTTTAAATCGCCGCCTACTGAAAGATTTCTTTATTCAAAATTTAAATAATTTTTCATCGGTAACTTTTCTTGCTGATTAATTCTGAAAACTTTCAGTGTGCCGCCAATATATGTAGCTCCATTGGTATTGTTATTTTGGTATAAGCGAAGTAGGTACTATTTCTGTCACATGTAGAGCGACTAATAAAGGTAAGGGAAATTGAAAACCAGAAAGTTTCGTGTACATACACAATAAACAACATTCTGGCAACGGTGAGGTTAGGGCCGATTTTAGCAACGCGCTAGGTTATTCTGCACGCTCCTTACTTTACTTTCCATGCCATCGATAACAATGCTACGCAATTGTAAATTACTCGTAGATTTACAATTTTCTACGATACTCATAATGGAAAATGCGTTGCAAATGGTTATATAATACTTAGGCGAGCCGATTGCAGGTTTCATTGCACCATTGCTATGCAGCGCCACAAATCTCCTTGTTACCTATCTACTGTAACTATTTATCTTTCTTTTCTAACTGATTACAGGTAGAATACGTGATAGTTATAGATTATTGAATATGTTGCCGATGTAAATTTGGTATTATAGGAAGACTAGGTTATTCTACACGACATTAAAGTCTACTCTGCCTGTGATATAAGTACTAACGAAGAACACAAATATTATACAGATATACATAATGCACTTATTTCAATTATAAAATACTTATAATTGTGCACAAATTGTGTACATTTAAGATGTGGTCAACAATATTCCACGCTAACTTTACTAAAATATTTATCTTACTGAGAAGAAAATTAACAGAAAGTGCCTAAGTGTCGTAAGCATTTATTAGACTACAGTAACTTAACAGTACCTGGGAAATCAAACTTCGCTCGACGATATGTTTGTATGTAACATTGTGTTTTGTTTCAGGAAAGATTTTTAGAAATAAATGAGCGTCAAGTGCAATTTAAAGTTATAAATTATTATTATATACATGTATAGATAAACATAAAAACCAAAACCTTGTCTATATACGAAATTTGATCGAAATCGTTAGAGCCGTTTCCGCAATAATACTCGTATAAATATATTTTTAAGTATACAAGAATTAGACCCAATTTCACCATACTCTGTTAGTTACTTTAACAGACTGTTAACTGTTTTGACAGACTGTTAAGCTTATTGAGTGTCCCACCATGCTCTAACGGACTGTTATCTTCTCTAATGAAACGTTAGTCGTTTAAACTGTTAACATTAAGTTGGTTATATGCCAACTGAATGCTGTAAAGAGGACCATACTTTTATCTACATAATAAACACTATCGATACTCGTAGAGTCCAAGTCGTCAACGAACCCTGCACAAAAACTTTAGATTGCACTTGACACTTTTTTATTTCTAAAGTATTTAAGCAGTTAGGCGATAAAAACTAAGCTAAAAAGTAAACCTAATTTCAAAAGCCGTCGCTGGCGCTGCGCCAGAAACGTGCACACCCTGCGAAATGCAATTCTGATTGTTTGCTACTAGGCATTCACTAGTCCAATTAAGTAAACATGGATTACACGTGTTACAGCCAGGTTACGACTAAATCCAATACTATTGAAGATTTTTTCATATTTATATTGCACGCTTGCCTGCCCAAGCACAGGTATTAGACCGGCAGAGCGCACGCTATGGGTACCCATGGAAACAAAACTAGTATGCATTAAAATAAACATCGCTTCCAAACACAATACGTTCATTGTAATATATTTATTTATATTTCTCCAGCCAGCACAGGCAGGGCTGCAGTGCTGGTAGAACTGTATGTTTCAGTCAAGAGAACTAGCGCCTCTCTGACTTCTTAATACGACACTACGATAAACATACATACATATTCTGTGACACCAGATTGCGACGGCATACGTCAACGTAGCCACATTAGTTTCCTGGTAAAGTATCCTCAGGGCTATCTATATCCCTAAGATGACGCGTATACTTCCACTGGCCTTTCAAAACAGGCTACGGCACGCTCCCCTATGCGGGTCGCATTTGCGGAAGTGTAGTGCTGGATGTAGTTTCACCCCGACGGCAGTGGCAGACGTAACGGTCGAGGGCAACCCGAATAATAACCTAACAACAGGGCACAGAAACAGGCGCCGACTTAGCACAGGGCTTCATTTGTTACTCGCTCAATTGCTGCTCGGGAGTTAACCTCAACCATAATAGTTATATCAACCGCATACGCTACCATATTGGCACCCTCTGGAAGGGCAGCAAATTATCCAAAAGGATGTTCCACAACATTGGCCCAAGATCCCATAGTGAAGGCCTTCCGTATCACCCCACCGACGATGAAGATGGCATCTTACATGTGTTAGGTGGCCAACGGCTTCTCTTCGCCTTGAGTAACATTATTGGCCACCAAGCGTTGTCAAAGGCCCCTGAGATGTCCAATAATATCAATTGAACATACTTACATACAGAACATTTACATTTACCGTAACTCTTGATCTACCCATGGAGATGCCATGCTGATGTTCAGAGATACCGCTGGTGATCTGAGAGATACATCTTAAGATGACGCGCTCGAGGAGCTTTATTAGTCAGTACATCTTTGGGTCACTCAGTGGTTTCCCGTTGCTCTTGGGCAGTACAAGTATATTATCCCGTCTTTCATGACATTGGGGAATACCCCCTCTGTTATAAACGCCACAACAGCACTGAGCGAAATTCTCTCGGTGCAGCAGCTCTGACATGCCTACAAACTATGGCGCTTACTCCATCAATACCGACCGCTGTTTTTTGTATAAACATTAATGAAAATATCAGATTATATTCTTTTCTCAATCATAAAAATCTCATATTAAATTTCATTTGCTCTGTCAGCAAATTTTATAGAAAGGCTGGGTATTTTCTGTATGTTATGCATGTGTTTACGATGAAATATAAATAAATCATATAAGTAGTATTTTTTTTATACAACGTCGGGAGGCTTTTAGCACACGGCCCACCTGATGTAAAGCAGTTACCGTAGCCTATTAATACTTGTAATAATATTAAGTATCACTCGCGCGATGCCTCCTCTGCTGTTTACATAGCAACTCCTTAGGAGCTTACTGGTGACCTCACTCACACACAGGAACACAACAACCCTCTAGGGAGTTGTTATTTGGCTGCGGTTTTCTGTGAGGTGGAGGTACTTCCCCAGACGGGTTGCTTTGATACACCCTACCTCTTTTTAAACATCCAGACCAAGATAAACAGACATGTTCATGCACACAAATGTTTGTCTTGTGTGGGAATCGAACGCACGAGCGTTGGTGTCAAAGTCGCGTCATTCACGGCTGAGCCACCGAGCTCGTCAAATATAATATAATTTAATCTATCAGTTATGTTTTATGCGGTCTCTGTGTTAATTGTATCCTAGAATATATTATAAATACACAACATGCCACGTCCGCGTCGGCTTGATAGATTAGATATCTGGGATCATATTATTGAGTTATAACTACAAATGTACCATTAGTACCTCTAAATAATTCACGTCTTTTCGAAATATCTGCATTAACACATTTAGTTGCATTTAACTGTGCACTGTAAGTTACGAGTAGCATAGCAGTATCTAAATTTTCAGTCTTATTTATAAGTCGGTAATCTAAATTGTGTTTAATTAAATTTTAAAGAAGCAAAATTTTAATTTAGCTTAGTTCGGTCAAGTGCGCGCATACACAACAAGCATACGTTCCACCTGATGTAAAGCGGTTATCGTAGCTTATGAACGCTAGAAATACATTAAGCATCACCCGCGCGATGTCACCTCTGCTGCTAACACAGCAACCCCTAGGAGCTTACTGGTGACCTCACTCACACGCACGAACGCAACAACCCTCCAGGTAGTTGTTATTTGGCTGCGGTTTTTTCAAAGTCAAAGTCAAAATCTTTTCATTCCGTAAAAATGGCTACATTTGTTTGGAATCGTCACGTCGTTTTCTGTGAGGTACTTCCCCAGACGGGCTGCTTCGATAGCCTTAGAATGTGAATGATGTTTTAATTTCTGAAAACACTGTGCAGATCATCGTTTTAACTTTTCTGTTTTTTTATGTCATTAAAGCGACAAATAAGTGCATGGTCACACCAGGAGCATCACTCGTGCTTTGCCGACCTTCACAACTTTTTTAAAGACCCTCATGCTGTAACAAATGGTAAAACAATGGGAAAACCGCGGCAGTTATGGCTACTTACATAATTATTTCGCAAAATTATACACTTTTACAATTACTAACATACTACTAGTATTATTAAGCTGAAATCTAATCATGGCTAAAGTATATTAAGATAAGAAAAAAAACACTAAAATACGGTAAAAAAACAGGGCAATTGCTTCAACAGTACGGGAGAAAATTGAACTAAAATTGTCTTTTAGGTGAAGATTATGTCACATATTTCTGTCGTACCGCACTAAAATATTGCAGGCACGAACATGACCGAATTGACACGAATAGAACAAGTGGTTCTACAGTAGAATAAGTAGAGCTACGTGTAGTACCTCACCTCCCCGACACGCGTGGGTTAGTTGTGTTCGCGGGCAATGTTCCGTGCATGAGTTCTCGCCTTCATGACATAAAGTATCTATCGTGCGTTACCAACCCTGCTGCCAACACATCAACTCCTTGGAACAAATTAATGATCACTGGAATCCAACACTATATCATCAACCCTAATCCATCCTCATTATGATTCACTATTATTCTTCTTTTTCTTCGAAAAATTTCTTCCGGAAACACGAATTTTTTGGTACATGCCACGATTTGAACCAGGAACCAGGTGGTCAATAAGTCGGTTCGTTGTCCACTAGGCTATCACTACTGTTATTGTCTGATTAATTATTATTTTTTCCAAATACATGGAATAATTCATCACTCCGCCCAGGAGAAACAAGGCTTACTGCTACCGGTCTTGTGCCCTTCCAACAGAGGTAGAAATTAAGCATGGTGACGAAAATTTCCATTTCTAACTTATGCTGCATGCATGCTTATAGCATGTGTGTGCCGCCATCTATCCACGAGTTATGGACCTACTACTGATGGCATAATAGCATAACATGATCTTATTTATTTAGATATTATAACAACTTATCATTACTATGTAACAATGGATTATTAAAAATTCTCTGATAAAATTCATCTACATTTTGAAAACCAAATATAACAAATTACTATTTAATATACGATATTCAGATGAATATCTGATCAAAAATTCAACCACAATCAATTGTTGAATATAAATTAATAGTAAAAATACCATTGTTTGGGTATTTTTGATATCATGTGAATAATGACTGGATACGTGACAGGTAAGTGACATACGTCCGAAAGTGCCAGGATGTGTGCTTTAAATTACATTTTACAATTACAATTTAATAATATTATTTACCCAATTGAAATTTAAGATCTAGGGTTCAGCTTAATAATGAACATAGTGTATTTAAAAATAAAATCAATATATCGGTTTTATATTTTTTTTAAATAGGTAGTCACGAGGACTACCGTAAAACTCAATACTCACTCATGCAGATATACCATGCTTATACTGTTAACATTAGCCGGTCGGTGATGGAAATCTATAAGATTGTCTTTACCAAAAGCCGCTTAACACGTTAAAAGAAAATGTCACTTCAAAACCATAGATTTAGTGACACTATAGAATCGAAATAAAATAATACCTATTGATATTATGTTTAATTTATTTATAGAATAAAATAATAATACAGGTAGCATGTTTCTTTTATTCTGATTCATAAAGTCAGGTAACATTTGGAGTATATTACGAGGTAGTTTTATAATAAGCACATAAATAGCCTGTCAGATAATTCTCGGTGTATTTTTCTCGTTTTCTTTGGAGTAATACGAGATAATTCTGTGGCCTAATCTCGAAATTATTTTCTAATTTCGTCAGACATCATAGACAAGTCATTATTGAAAGCTCCGCAACTTCGTCCCGACATCGACCGGACATCACCTTTGCTGTATAAGAAGCAATATGCAATAAGTATGGTGAGAAAGCCGTCAAATTCCAAAATGATTGCCAATTTACTAATAATTTAAATGAGATTATTAAATAAACAAACAGAATTCCTCCCTATTTTCATATGACCAGTTAATTATCACACGATTCGTGTTCGAACAATTATGATGTGTATTCGATATCGTATTTTTAATAATCGGTTTACAATAATAAAATTACGATCGTATCGAGGAAATTGCGATGAGAGATAATCACATTACGGAAAGTAAACACGACAATGCCAGCGTGCATCCATGTGCCGAGTGCCTATTTCTTTAAGTTTGGAACTTCGAGAGTCTAGCTCATGCACACTTCTGTCGAAAACCAAAGCACTAATCCAACAGCTCTTAAAAACTTTATTAGTAAATTGAAAACTTACACAGAATCATGTGTCGACTGAACATGATAATTCTTTGAACATGTATTTGAATCGATACATACAAATCTTATAGTTAACCAACTTATCTTGATTCTTATAAATAGTAGTTGTTAGATTTCTTAGCAAAGCGTCCTATATATAAGTGTTTGGCCATGAAAGATTTCTCTTGATTTTTCAGTAGCTACGGTTTCACCTATTGACTCGACTGGTTAGATTGAGAAATTGATAACGATTTCAGTCGTATTGCAATTGTTTTGTATAGAAAATGTTTTATTGCAACCTCGACTAATTGCTCGCCCACCAAATGTAGGCCAATCTCGGGCACCGCTCTAGTTACTCAACGTTCGGTTACTTATCTCGTCGGGAGCTGTTGCCAACTGCCACCGGACCACGGCCAACTATTTTATGTAACTTTGTTGTCGAAACGTGACGTGAAACTGATAACTTTGTTTTTATACGTTGTTTATTTGTAGTTAATAAACCATGGAGAGTAAACAGAGATTCACTATCACTAAGAATGGGATCTACCCGTTCTTTTTTGTCGTAGTATTCTGTTATCCATCCACGAAAACATGGAATGGTTGGAAAAGTTACTGAATAACAGTGTTGATTTTGAACATGTTCATGGGGAATTCAGTTTAAATGAAGATTATTTTACGTATATATATCAGTCAGAAATGAATACGTGCACTAACAATGTAATATGGTTTATTATAATAACAATTCATCACAGTCAACAAAACAATAACACTAAAAGAGTCGAGCTTAATTAGCTAAACCTATACATAAACATAGGCCTAATTAACTGGCATCGGCACAGTTCCGCGGGGAGACGCTTAATGTCCCTTCTTGTGGCCCCAGTGCTTGTGATCCTCATGACCGCCTTTCTTACCATGATCATGGTGATGGTGGTGGTGTTCGTGGTGGCCGCCTTCGTCGTGGTGGCCCTTGTGGTCGTGGTGGTGACCGCCCTTCTCGTGGTGACCGCCCTTGCCATGCTCATGATGATGATGACCATGATGCTTCTTACCATGATGGAAGTCGCCTCCCTTTTTGTGGCCGTGCTCTTCGTGGTGTCCACCGTGGTGCTCGTGGTGACCGCCGTCGTGATGATGATCATGGAAGTGTTTCTCTTTCTTGAACTCATCATGTTTGTGCACGCCATGGTGGCCCTTCGTGGAGTGTCCTTTATGGTAATGTCCTTCCTCGTGGTGGCCGTGCCCCTTGTGACCTTTCTCACCGTGGTGGTGTTCGTGATGGTGGCCATCGTCGTGGTGATGGTGCTTCTTGTGTCCGCCGTGCTCGTCGTGATGTCCCTTGTGCCCTTCGTGATGGTGGTGTCCCTTTTTGCCGTGTTCATGGTGATGATGGCCCTTGTATCCCTTATGCCCCTTTTCGCCATGATCGTGATGATGGTGCCCGTGGTGCTCGTGCCCGCCGCCCTTGTCCCACTTGCCGCCTTTGTCGGACGCCGCTGTCTCCAGGTCTGCCGCCCTCTTCTCGCGGCTTACTTCCCGGCAGCTGACGTAAGCCAGCGCCGCCATGGCGACACATAAAAGTGCTAAACCCCTCATATCTCCACTGAACCGATGAAGACTAAACAAATGACTGATACCCGCTTCAGTTAGCATAAAGTTTTTATAGTAGTAATGACAGTACCGGTGGTATTGTATGAAAATTGTGTAAAGTATCAAGGTTGCAGCTCCGTACAAGTGTTGGTCGGGTTGCGCAGCGTCCAGCCAAGAAAAAGCCGCAACAGAAGCATTACGTTGGTACTCTCAATAAATAATGGTCTACGATTTCTTTTTAACTGGCTTCCTATTGAACACTACACCGAGTTTCTTTGTGTCGCGATGGCAAAGAGTCCTCTAAATATCTACTTGTACAAGGACGACTGCACCCCATAATTTTCTATGTGCACAACATATTGCCATAATACGATATTGTACCTAATGTTGCCGCAGGATAATACTCAGCAGTAGCGCCCCTAGGTACTTTAGATACTCGCATCCTTCTTGTCGCGTACGGCCCAATGTTTTGTTTCTATAGTACTAAGGTGGTAAACAAGCATACACCCTGCCTGATAGTAAGCAGTTACCTCAGTCTATGGACATTTACAACACCAGGGGTGTCACTCTTACGTTGCCGACCCTGTAAGAACCTCTTCACGCCTTTCTTGAAGAACCCCATGGGAGCTCATTCAATAACTTATTGGTTCTTGGTAGAAAACTTCTCTAGAACCAGTAACAGCAGTACGCGACCATTGCGATTCCAGTGTATGAGGATGAACTCCCAGCCATCGGCGAAGTGTGCGATTGTAAAACGAGGCTGTTTGCATAATGTCAATTGATGTGAGGCGGTTATAACCGATTTAAAAAGCTGGCAGTACAAAGAGCATCGCTCGTGTTCTATGAGGCAACTTCTGAAGAGCTTACTTGTAACCTCACTCGCGGGAACACGCCTCCAAGGAGTTATCATTAGGATTCTGTACTTACTCTTCGAACAGATTAGTATGCAACTATGTCGTACCTCTCTTGCCAGAGCTTCACATACTAACAGGCAGAGTGCATTAGGTGTAGGTAGACACTTACATCCCAAATGCCAAAAACTCAAAAACGAATACGACTTTCCCACTAAAATCTTCTATATATATAAAAATGAATGTTTGTCTGTATGTCCTCTATGGACTTATAAACGGCTAGACAGATTTTGATAAAATTTTCAGTGAATCTTCAGGTTAGCCCAGCAGGTGATCCTGTGAAGTTTGGTAACGATTGGATCACCCGTGCGAAGCTGGGTCGAGTAGCTAGTATACTAATGAATGTAATAATCAATTCTCCGAGGGTACGACAGACAAATTAAAAAAAAATCAAAATAAGATATAGCCAGCGGAGTTATGAAACATACTCAAGAGTTATTTGTCTATGTCTTATCGTTGAGGTTTTATGAATATTTAAAATACGATAAACTCATAATGATCAACCCCCGGGGTACACCCTAAAGCCCATGTGATTTACGGACTGAGATTTGTACAGCTAAAGAAAATAACAAGAATTTTATTAGTTCCACCTTCCTACATCACATAAACAGGTAGTAAGCAGTGTATACCTACACATATACAAAATGTGTTATAGAAATAAGTATTTCGGTTTCCTGAAGTCCTAAAACTAAAGAAATCTGTAACTTCCATTCTTCAACTCTACGTAAGGAAGGGTACATGTTAGGGTACTTCCTGAAATTCTAGAAAGCTGAAATTTGCAAACAAAGACACATAAGGAAC
Source organism: Pyralis farinalis (assembly GCA_947507595.1). Taxonomy (NCBI): domain Eukaryota; kingdom Metazoa; phylum Arthropoda; class Insecta; order Lepidoptera; family Pyralidae; genus Pyralis; species Pyralis farinalis. Next base: position 7,993,155 of record OX382271.1, on the reverse strand, counting down.
ACCGGCTGCTTATGAAGCTTGGGTTTCCTAATTTCTCTGATTTGAAACGCAAACTGAACACTGCCTCAGAGTTCAATAAAAGTCGCTCGCTGCAGCTGCCCAGGGCTGTCGTTGCTTCTGTCAGATGTTCCTGCAACCCCTGCCAAAAAAGGTGGCAGTGACTATGGAGCTTTACTGCGAAACAGCCTACGTGGAACAGTAATTAATATAAAGTAATTAAGACCCCAATCACTCGTTGATGTTCGAGGATGTTGTTCTCAGTCGACATTCATAAATCCAGTGGGCCTGTCGGCATCCCGGCAGTCCAACTGAACTGAAACTGTGTACTCTCGAATTGTGCACAGTACCGAGCGACGCGTCGTACTCCACTGGGACAGTCCCGTCTTCGGAAAAGCTGTTAAAGCTTTAGAATCAAAGCCTAACTACTCGTGGTGTACTCTGCTAATTAAGAAACGAGGCTATGGTCAAAGAAAGATGCGGCGGGAGAAGGATGTATACAAGATAGCAAACACAGAACCTAGTGAAATAGCCACCTCCTACATACATTTCTGCAAGTGAATGAGGTTACCAGAAGCTCCTGAGGAAGTGTTTTGTTAGCTAGTTATGGATGGCAACGCGCGAACGATACTCCTTGTATTCCAAGTGTTTATGGGCTGCGGCAAGAACTTAACATCAGGTGGGTCGTATACTTATTCGCCTTCCAATGTTGTATACAGGAAATTCAGCAACTAATGAGTGATGCTACTGATATTCCACCTATCCTAATTAATAATAAAGGCAAGTAAGGAGACAACGAGACAAAAATACTCGTAATTGGAAATCTCTGCTCTAGGACTATCTTACAAAACGATGTGACATCCCAAGAATAACATTTCATGTAAAGTAGGTTGCCAAAGCACCAGAGCTCATAAAACCTCAGAGTTAAAAAAAAACAGATCTCACGTAGAGACAAACCTATAATTCTACAAAACCTATCTTTATAAACCCTGATTCTACCAAACCCTACATCTCCGTACAAAACTATAACTTTCGTCGTTTCATGGAACGTTACGAGTACCATGATGTTTCTTTTAATTCAACATCGAGAGGAATACAGGTATACTGTCCACAAGCATATGGCCCATCCGATGTAAAACGGTTACCGTAGCCCATGAACGCTTGCTATATATAAAGAATCACTCGCGCGATGCCACATCTGCTTCTAAAAACTACGTTAATCCAAATTAAGAGAAGTAGAACGCATTTAAGCAACCCCGATTAGAGAAGCACCTCACCTCACAGAGAACCGTAATAAAATAAAAACTTAGAAATTATTAAATATCAAAAATCTAAAATTACTCTTATGAACAAACAGACCGACCTAAGCAACTCCCCTCTATTAAATATCTTTTCACTCACCCATCCACCCCCGCCTTCAATAAGGGGTCTGCGATAAATTTGACACTTTAGCATGTTATTATAACGACTATAATCTACAGCGCCTGAGGATTCCTCGTGGAGAGACGAAACACGTTTCGCAGAGACGACCACAGCAGCCATGGCAGCAACGTTGGAGTGTGCATGCGGTTCCTCTTCCAGATGGCGGACAATCGCGGGGACGAGTTAGTTCTCACGAACTAATTGGTGGCGGAAGCATTCAAAGTAGATTAAATTGCACGTAAATTTGATTTTCCCAAAATGATGCCTGTATCTACTATCCAAATAACAACTCGCAGGAGGGTTGTTATATTCCTGCTCGTGAGTGAGATCATCAATAAGTTTCTAAATACACACATCAAAAGTGTCTAGGGATCAAGCATTTTTATGCGGATTTCTTGAGATTGAGATGTGGCTTTGTAATAAAAAAATATATAAAATATATAAACGTATACGACACTGGAGAACCCCTGGACGCCAACAGCGATTAAAATCCTGCCAGGAAGTCCATCCTTATAGTGGTGGAACCATCATGGTATGGGCGGGTATTTGGATCGGCGGAAGAACTGAGTTGATTTGGATCAGAGGCAACCTCAACGCTCAAATTTATGCTGAGACGATTGTATCAGACGTCATCGTTCCTCTACAAGTGCAAATCGGTCCCTTATTTCAGTTAATGCATGATAATGCACGACCGCACACCGCAAGAGTTGTAAGACAGACTCTCGCCGCAGCTAACATCAATGTCATGCCCTGGCCTGCTCAGTCGCCAGACTTGAACCCGATTGAGCATGCATGGGATATGCTACAGAGAAGAGCTCTGCCGAATATGGAGGGTATCCAGTCGCAAGAAGACCTTTTTTTGTTGTTGCAACGAACATGGGCGGCCATTCCACAGCGTGATTTGGATGAACTCATTTTGAGTATGCCAAACCGATGTTCTTGTGTTGTTAGTGTTCGCGGTAGAAACACGGATTATTAATTGTTTAAGTTACCCAATAAAATTTTAAAGAAAACTGTTATTTCAGTCTTTTTTTCGAACTTTAATGTTAGTGGTTCAAATGTCAAAAATCCCTTTATTATGAAAATGGCAAATTTCTTTATTAATGCAAAGGTGACTTGGTTTATCGTTACTGTAGACAAACGAAAACACTTTATTTGATGAATCCTTAAAGAAAATTTTAATTAATATCAATCAGGAGAAAAGTTATTGCAAAAATATATGTTGATCCCTAGACACTTTTGATGTGTGTAGTTACTATGCTAGGGGAGGGTTGGCTATGTGTGAACGATACTCCTTGTACCTAAACTAATAGGATGTGTCGGCATATTTAGAAGAAAACGAATTTTCCTCGAATTGAAACTTAGATATATAAAAAGATTTTCCCTTACATGAAGATACCACCTAAGACTAAGACTAAACTAGACCTAGGGGCTAGAGCGTTCCCTTGTTGGGTTCTTGCTTGTTAGTGATGTCGTCAGGAAGGACAGCGTTACTGCGTTGTCAGCAGAGATAGCGACGAGTGAGCAATATTTTGTAACAACAAAAATTTTTGGTGGCAGACACCAGAACTCTATACGCAAATAGACAAAAGAATCTCACGCTCTCTCTTGCTCACACATATGTGTTTCACAATAATGCCATCTCTCTTCACGGAGGTATTATTCATATTTCTAACCTCAAATGACCAAATAAAATAGAATCGTATTAAAATGAAATGGTATATTAACAAATGATTTTGGTACTAAACTTTTGTTAATCATTTGTTAATATCACTTCATATAAATGACTCTTAAATATCACAAATTCACAACTCGTTTAGAATTATAAATGAATTGTTGATATTAGTTTTACAATTTTTAGTTGTAAGTTTTTAAACGTGAACACTGTTGAATTTCTAAACGGAAGTGACAAAAGCGACTGAGCTGGATTTGAGTAATAAAAATGGCGATAATTTCCTTTTTTATGTGATAATGTTTTCTAGGGTACAAAAAAAACTTTAGTTATGCACTCATTTGTAATAAATAATGAATTTTACGTTCGTAGATGTCAGGGGTTCAATAGCCACGAGGTTAATGAATCTCTTTTGAGGCATGACGGCATGAGAGAGCGTCATGCCATCTTCCGTCACGGCATACGGTTCGATTTTACTGCTAAAGCGCGCCAATAGATGTTGCACATCAAAAACCGCATCGAAATCTGTTCATATGTTTGTGCACTACTACGCCCACAGACCTAAAAACCTCTCGATTACGCGTGAAGGCCCCTCTCACTTACCAAAATATATAGAGCCTAAATATTTCAGCGGTTTAAACATACTGACCAATGGAAGGATATTTTAACCAATAAACCGATTAATGATGGGATGTTGATCGGTGAACTAGCCAATAAGAGCTGCGCGTTTTACTTTACCCTCAGACCCGTATCGGAGATTTTAATTACCATGCAAAATAACTTCCACTGCGTTTCCATAGGTTATTTCCTTCATAATAAGACATTTGCTCCTTTTTGTGTCCGTGGTTAAATATGTTTTCTGGGTGAATTTCAATTATTTTAAATAAATTAGTAACCATTAATTGACCACTCTTGATATTACCACATTTTAGGGTGGGAGCATCTGGATAGAAGCGTAGGCTTTCAAATTCTGTTCAGATACAATGAATGCATTTAGCAGACCGAGGGATCTTAAGCGAAAGCGTAGAACGATAATGTATGAAAATACAATATTAGCGAGAAATAATTCTATTATCACACTTACTTGTGAGTAGGACATTCGATAAATGTCAGCGCCACCAGTAGTCAATTACTGAAGATGTCGGAAATTAACTAAATTATTGAATATTGTATGTTAGCAGGCCGAACCGCAGACGAAGTGGGCTGTGAACGAATCCACGCACATATGTGACTTTGACCTTGAGAACAGCCATGTACAGCAAGTACATGACTGTTCTCAAAGAATGCTAGGAAATAACTAAATGTGAAAATTTCAAATACATACATCACCTATGAAAAAACAATATAAAGATGTTTATAATTTTACTTCACGTGTACGCTCTCCAAAAAACGACTGAAACCTGCTTATGGGTGCAAATGGCCGATCGTATTTTATCTCTTATAGATAATAGAAACAACAAACTGGTATATATATATTTTTATTGTTTAAGCTTAACTTATGATACAAAATTAAGCTTAATTTGTATGTTATATAAAATATAAGCAATAACATTTATCACGGATTTTCCAATACGACACCAGTTCGAAAGGGGCGCAGCTCTATATGCATAAATAACCTGTATGCATCGCTGACTAACAGATTGACTGAAAAATAGGTATTGAATTTTATAATTTCTGTATACATATTGAAATAATGTCAATGTATATAAGTATAATTTTGTGGTCGTTTTTGTCACAGTTTGCCAGATAATTCCTAAACAATATTTCTTACCATAGAAAAATTCTCCATCTTCTCTCTCCATTTTCTCATATCTGTTTTCTTATCCATGTAAAAAAAAATCATTATAAAGTACGCATGTGTGTTGTTCGCCTATTATACAGTACTGTATACAAGTTTAGTCAATTTATTCCCACCGCTAAAAACATCTTATGCAGCATCTTAATGCACAAATAGTAAGCTGCAAGATTATTCTTCTACCTGTCGTACTTTATATGTGCCAACTGTCATGTACATAACTTCCAAGTTTATCGCACAATATATGTACCAGCATTGTTGCTAGTTGTGTAAATTTTATATATTGTTTAAGATTATAATATTATCGACACCGAATATAGAGTCGCAAACATCTTAAGGCAAAGAAAAAGATACAATTATTAGAACGACGTAACACAAGTGCTGCAATGACATACTTACGAAATGTTTTGTTGTTTTAGATTTGTCTGATCGGTTTTAAGTTCCGAAAATAATTCATTCTTAGCTTCATTTAGCTTTCCGTTTTCTCTTACGGAATTTTGTTCAACCACAATTAAAGGTGTTAATGTTCGCATTGAAACTTCATAATAATTTTCACTTATTTAATGATACATTGTTCCAACAAGCAGCACTACAAGATGCTGTATTGTAATAATAATACATTATATACCTATAAATAAAACTAAAATATTTTTAATTCGTACAATATTTCTAATTTCTATATATTATAGTAAATCACAATCAACTTTCAGTTGACAAATTATTATTCAACTAAAGGAACATAGCTCTAAATATATTTCATACGAAGCACGAGTGTCTCACATCTCGAAAATTTTAGAATTTAAATTCAATCCTGATCACACATTTTTAATTAAAACCTATATCATAATAATAATAACATACATCTTTTGAAATATATTCGATTGCGCTCTGTAGATTTTAAGAGATATATTTTCTAAAGCAAAGTTTAAAAGTGGTCAACGAATTTCATGACATTAAATGTAAGGCATTTTCTAAATGTTCTATTGTACGTGTTTTTCTGTAATTTATGTAAAAAGTTATACATACAACAATTTTCACATTATGTACAATTAAAACAGGACTTGAACTTAGGCCAACATTAGATGACGTTTAAATTATTCTTGAACTGCTTTACATACAAATTCATAACCAGCAAGGGGTCAGAAAAAAAATAGGAATCTATATATAAATGATAAGAGGAACATAAACTAAGCAGAGATTTTTCCAATACCGATTTAAAACCACCATATAAATTGTTGTATTTGAATGTAAAAAAACACGCCACAGAAAAACATTGCTTTATATTCCACACTAACAGTCAAAATTCATTATTTGATTTAAAATAGTAAACCACAAACAATATTTATCTAGCATGCAATCATATTTACGGATATATGATCAAGTTTTCAAGGAAAAGGAAAACTTGCTAGTTTCCCGAAGGCTTTCAGACAATGAACAAAGAAATATATGATCGAAAGTGAAAACCCTCCATTGATTATCTAAATATGTCGATGAAAAACAATGACGTTTTTTTTATTCTTTTAGAAACGCTCAGGTGAGTTTGAAATTATGCACTTAAAGCAATATTGTAATATTTTTATAATACTATGTAAAAGGTAATAATTAAACTGTTTACTAACCACTTTTAACCTAAAACCCGGTGCTGATTGATACACGTTAATCAATTAAACTAATAGCTCAATAATCAAAACTACCTCTCAGTTGGTACTTTTGTATAAAACTATTATATCTATAAAGCGCAGATCACGTCTCGAGACAAGACAACCAGTTTAGCTTAAGTACTCAGAGTGTCTTTGAATACTCCACGCCGCGAACTATAGTGACAAGACAAACGAACTAATAAACTATTTGAACAATATTCCGCTAGCGAAACCGTCGATCTCACCTAAGCTAAGGGAGCTAAATCGCACTTCTACCTCCCGCCCTTCCTTCACTCAGGCACTCGTCTATCTTTACGTTGGTTTATCATTATTATTATGTCACGTACCGCATGTATCCATGGTAAATATATTTATTTATTTAAGTGTGTGTGACAACTTGTCTATACAATCCATAATCACAGTTATATATGAACTCGAAGTTAGATTAGTTTACCTCGCGGCGTGACCTGCGCTTAATTCATTGAAAATTACTACCAACACGGCGTGATCCTCGAGTATGCGGTTAACTCGATCGTCCACGTGGACTTATTGAAGACACAATTATTTTTGAACATTGGTGCGTTAGCTGTGATTTTGCCTATATAATATTATATGTACATTTAATTGAGATGGAAGCCCCGCTCGTTGGTGGCGGCCAGCAGCCGCTCTCGAAGTACTTCTTTACACGAATATTCGGGCAACTTCAAGTAATGCACGCACGTGTTTACAGAAGGATATGAACCATCTCCAGCATCCACCTGCGGGGAAATGTACATAATATTAAATCACATAGTTATCTTTTTTATAATCATAAATCAGATTAACCCGTATTGAAATAGGTTCATCTGCATGGGAAATAAAAATTTTTTGCCACTTCTTTTTGGGCAGGACTGAAGAATTTACTGTAGTGCACATTGTATGTAAAACTAGACACATAATCAAATTAATTCACTAATTTAAACAAAATGTTTTAATTATAATACAAAAGTTATTGTATGTAGATAACATAATTAATAATTTTTAATATTATTTCCTTAAAACCTTGTACATAAAAAGTATGCCAATTACGAATTTACAAAGGGCGCGACGACAGTCGGTAGCGACGTCATATTCAGATGCTGATGCTGTCAGCTGTGCGGCCTCATATGGTTATGCTGCAGAAACTGACAATCAGCATTGCACAGTGATGACGAGCTATACACGTCCGAATATGATATCTCGAATAACTATAGCGTCATTGACAAATCACGAAAAATATAAGAAACTATTGGAATAGCAACGGTAAAATTACCTTCCGCACGACCGTGAGTCTCGGGTGTAAGTTGGCGAGCCCGCCGGGCGGCAGGCTGCTGCAGCCGGTCGCGAACTGCAGGAACGCCTTTCGCTCGCGCATCGACATCTCCACCAGCACGTCCACGAGACGCAGGAACCCGGGACTGGACATTATCAAACAACATTATTACTACAATCATGTACAATTCAGACCTATGTGTAAATATATTTATTTTATTGTAAGTATCACTAAAATAAGACATAGTTGTAATTCTATTTTGAATAAACAACTATTATTTAAAACAGCAACTGTCCAAAGAAGGCCGATGTAAAGAATGTGACATACCTGTCGCGCGTGTAACCCAACTTGGGCTCGGTGTACTGCAGCAGGTGGTCGCGCGTCCACGCCGGGCCGCGCTCGCCGCACACCAACAGGCGTAGCTCGCTGGGGGAGAAGGCTCGTAGACGGCGCGGTGGGAACACTGCACCAAATCCACGCCGGAACGCCGCCGCCTGCCGCCTGATGCCGTCACGCACTGCCCAGCGCGCCAGGGCCTCGGCGTATGCGCGCGCGTTCGTTGCATCAACCTGCAGTACGATTAGATGTCGAATATTACATCATATTACATTTAACAAGTTACATAATAAATGTGCATATCTTATTGGAGTACCTCTTGAAACTTTTGCTACTGTAATAGTGGCCAATTTAGCCGAGCTTTTTGTTGTCAGTACATAATGGTGACAGTGACCAACCTCGATGTTTTCCCCGTTGTCAGTGAGCTCTGCACCGCAGTACGTCATGGTGAGTGCGAGCTCTGCGAAAGTGGCGCCCTCGACGCGCACGTCCTGCGCCGGCTCTGCACTGCCGGCCCGCACCGCCGCCTCGTACTGTTCCGCCGCTGTCAGCACGCTTTGTACGAACCTGCGCAACAAATGTACCTTTGATTAATTTTCAAACAGATTTGATCTAAATATAGACTGCACTACGTTGTCCGTTATTGCAACCTATATCTCCCTGTCGACGCTTAGAAGTCCAAGAATTATTGATAATTTCATCAAATAATACCCGTTGTGATCATTAGATTAATTCTAAAAATACATGGGATTAAATCTATCGCTGTATGAGCATATATATCAAATATGAATAGTATCAGCCAAAAATATAACTACATAATTTTGATAAAAGTGGAACTTAAACTTCACACAGTAGTAGAAATTGTATTCGAATACATACCTATGTCTAATTGGATCAATCTCTTCCAGATGTTCAGGCCTTAATTCTTCGCCGCACATAATGCGCAAGAACGGCTCTGATATCGGTAGATCTACAAGTCTTCCATCTTGTAGTACCTATACAAAAACAAGTGTGTTTATATATAATAACTTACTATAATATCATGTTTACAAGCATTTCTTGTTTGAATATTTACCTTAGCTAAAAATACGCCTAAGAACCAGAAATATTTGCAAACTTTATCACAGATAGGAGAGTCTTGAGGGAGCGCCGCCGGGAACAATCCTCCCGCCCGTGTCACATAATACCCGGCCGGTTTTTCTGTAAAGCAAAAAATACCTTCTTATTAACTATCTATAATGGTTCAAAGCATCGAAAACCATTGGCCTTTGACATGTCCAATAATCATTGGTGTCTTGTATTTGTCAATAAAGACTGAATAAACGGTACTCATACAAAGAAATTTTCAATACTGATAAAAGCTCCTGTGGATGAGACTCGTCTACAGGATGCAATAAGGGTTATAAGCGGCTGTTACCGTCGGGTAGCAGAAGGTGCATAGGTGCGGCGTCTATGTCTGCGGGCAGTGAAGGGTCTGCGTCGTGCAGCCACATGCCGAGCTCGGCTCGCTGCAACTCGGCCGCCACCAGCGCGTAGAACTCCAGCGTGGGACCCAGCCCCGTGCCCTCTTCGCCCGCGAACTCCACCTCCAGCACCGACTTGCGGCCCGCATGCACGCGCATAACCTGCAACAATTTAAATCTTATACGACTGCTATGATAGTAAAACAATTTCCACAATAAAACCGTTCACGGTAAAAACATTGGTAAAATGGAGACCGTGGGATGCGAAACGTGGGAAATCGCTGTTGGGCTTGTATGACGAGATCTAAAAAATAGCCAAAATAAAATGGACGAATGCAAAAAAGGGGGGGTTTTATTTCACTAATAGTGCAGTTTAACATTAACTCGTCTGTTTTTACTAAAACATGACAATGTTAGGCCTCATGATGTCAAACATATGAAAATATATGCAGAAATAAAAGCTACTATGTCAATGTATGATAAAACATGCCAATCCCAGAATTGGATTCGTCTTAAAACCAGTACACTTGCCTGCATTGCAGACCGTAATAAGTTGGGATGTCGCGGGATGCGCACGCGCTCGTGTCGCAGCCGTCCCATTCGGAACTCTGTAGCCTCTAGTTCAGCACGACGAGGTGACACCGTGTTACCCGCTCTGAAAATAAAATCTATGTTGAAATACCATTTTGCAAAAGCAAAAATTGAAAAAAGTCTAATTTTCAAAATGAAAAGGTCTCCGAAGTCGTAGTTGCTAATTCATGTAGAGAGTGATTATTGATCAGTATGTACAGTAAGTTTAAATGAAATTGGCAAAAAAATATTAAAGAATTTCCTCTAACCAAATAATTACAACCTCATAAAGTATATATTACTTACTAACTGATCAATTCCGTCTCTTGTATAGCTTGTGGTATATAAAAAAATCATGGTCTATTGAAGCCAAAGGACACGATGTTTTCAAATCACGATTTAACGGACCGTAGACTGAGCCCATCTATATAGGACAGTTATCTTAGGTATTTTTATCAATACTGTTTTGTGATTGGTGTCAGTAAAATTTGATTAGCCAATTAGAACGATCGCTCTGTTCCAATTTGATGTAAAATTCATTAAGGGTGGATAATCTTTTACAGTATATCATATCACAGTACACACAACCGTGATAATAAATTTATATTTAATTGACGTTTTAAATCAGCGATGTTTATACATCACCGATTTAAAACTGATTGTGTTCATGGCTATGAATTTAGCAACGTTGGTTTGTGTTAAATTATGAATATCATCAAGAAAAATATTACATTTTGAACGGTTATAAATTTCGTCAGTATCAAGCGCGTCGCGTAAGGCTTTGCATTCGTTTATCAACATTTCTAATAATATATATAAATACACTGAATATAAAGTCATCGATAAAGTACAATTTCCATTATTCCTGGCAAATCGGCATTAACCCGTCAAATGCCGTTTTATACGTGTTGCCGTAAGGCAAGGTTTGATCAAACCGCTCGGCACTCAACGGGTCAATATGTTTGTTTCTGGTTTACATGATAATTAGGAATACGGAGGTCCAAATACGACACGAGGTTAACATTCACTATAAGTTAATGAAATATTCATTTTACATACCATTTACACTCTTATGTATAGCGTTTAGTATAATCAGCGCATGATTTGAAAAAAAATGTGACAAAATTCAATATTGTAAACTTTGCTCGATTACCAGTTTAAAGTCGATTATCAAAATTAAGTTATTTGCTTATTATTACCAATCCCACAATACATCTGTGGGGCAAGCACGAACATATAATAAATTCGTATCGTAAATCGAGTCCTCGATACATTACGGGGCATCACGCTAGCACGAAGCGTCTTCGTCGTCGAATTGTCCCCTCGATAGGATGGCGATGATGACGTCATACTAAGTAAACCGAGGAGTATACAAATTGAGTGAACGATTCCTTCTGAAATTAGATGATGTTCTCGTAACTTTTATCTCGTGTTTTCAATGAAATATTCAAGTAATAATATACAAAACTTTGAAATATTCATATTATGTGTTCCGTCCGTTAGATGTCGCCCTTTGTACCGCCACGTGACTTCTCAACAGCGCTCTCTAGCATCTATGGAGTAAACTGACACGCACAAGCCCGCCATTTTCCTTGTTCATTATTGCGTCGTTTTTCAAACCCTAGCAAGCGTCGTTCGATTGTTGTATCGAATTTTTCAGTTTAAGTGAAAATTAAATACTTTAAATTTATTCGCTTAATTCTATTGATCCGTCACGCCAATATTTCGTTATTCGACTATTCCCCGGCATTTGTCGAGGTGAAGGTTAATGAAGAGTCGAGGCATTTTCAAGAGCAGGTTGTTCCAATCAGAGTAGACCTATTAGAACGTAGCGTAGCTGCCTTACCTAACGCTGATCTAGCTCGAAACGAATTCATAGCGCATTACAACAAGTAATCGATTAGTTGGCAAAGTCGGATGTGAAACTTCCGCTAACTACCCTCTATGAAAGATTATGTGGTTTACCCGGGAAAGATTCAGATTTCAAGTATCTACAAGCCGAGTTGATCGAGTGCCGACGACAGTCGCTATTGAAAAACCTTAAAGATGATTTTGTTCGAGAGGATTTTGAAAAACTTCCGCCGTCAGCGGATTATATGTTAGATTCAAAAACATTTAGGCCAATTCTACTAAAAAACTGCAACTGCTCTGCTGCGCGGCGTGTGTCAAAATGTGTACATTTAGACGTTTCGTTATTCTGTTAATCTGCGTAAAATGCGATCTGACAGCAGCGACGTTGCAGCAACACTGCAGTAAATGACTCGCCGTTCTGTTAAAAAAACCTACACTGCACTGCAATATAACCGTATTCTGATAAATTGTTTTGACATTTGTGTAGCAGTGATAGAAGTTTAGGAGTTGTTTTGTAGTTTTGCTAACGTTAGACTTGAGCAACTTTTGCGAAGTGAAATTAATGTTCTGAAGCGGAGATTTACATTACAAAATATTTGTTTTGGGAGTGTTTGCGGGAATATATGAAAATGTTCGAGCTTCAATATTTAGTTACTTTTACGTCCGGTAGAGGCGCTGCTCAATTCACATACAAATTGTTTAGGATGACGATACGAATACTTTTTCGCAAAGGATTCTTATTATTTTCTTGCTTGCCCTAAGTTTAGAAACATCATTTTTGACTGTGACGCGACTTATAAAGTTAATTTTTGAATCATTTGGCCTGCTTAGTAAGCTAAAACCATGTATATTATAAAGTTAATTTTTGAATCATTTGGCCTGGCTTAGGTTAATAACAATGTATATGTACGCAGCATACCGTTGCCTGTCTAACGCGCGGTCCCGCTGCGCTTGCAGCCACACGATGGTCCGCGAGGTTCCGAACGCGGTGCACGCGAAGAACATCTGCCGCGTCTCCAGCGGGAACAGGAACGGGCACCAGTCGTTTAGCTGCAGACACCTGTACACAAATACATTTATTAAAATACAAATTGCATAAGTTATCTCAATACATAAATAAAAAAACACCTATCCTGCTTTCTAAGTCTTAATGAGGAATATGCATGAAAATTTTTTTTTTGATTATCATAAAAAGTAATACAAAAACATGTTTTGTAGTTTAGTTTTTTTTTTTAGTTTAGGTGTTAAAAATAGTAAAAAATCAAATAATTTCTGTAATAAAAAATCTTCATAATTTGAATCATTGTCATATTTTGAACATGGTTTACTATGACAGCATCAATGTGAATGCTTGAATTGCAGAAATACAGCTAATATTACTATTGATCTCGATATTATTTTTATTTAAAGATTGTATTTTTTCTTAATTTATTTCAATTAGATATACCATCATTGTATTTAATATAATTTTAATATTCTATTTGCCATTGTATAATTTGAGTAGGTATATAAGTAACTCATTTTGTATTAGTATTATAATTAGACTATGTATCTAACTATAAGTCGCATTGGTATCTATGTAACCTGTAATGACTATAGTATCTGAATAATAAATAAATAAAATCCATACATTTCTTCATGGCCACACGGCTTGTGACGTCACCTGCCGCGGCCTTTTAGTATGAAGCCGAATGAAGTGTTTTCAGGTCACGTGATGAAATCTTTCAAATAGCATTATCTAGCAAACTAATTATCGTAGAAAAAAATTACTTTGAGATATCTTCCTGTCTATATTTCGTCATTTAAAATGTGTCCTAAAAGTTTTTCATGCATATTTCCTATTAGCATTGCGCATTGCAGAATGCTCTCCCATCTATTTGTACCTTACTTAGTAGTTGAAGAAGCTCGTTGGTGGAGGGGTTAGCCATATTACTTTAACACCAAGGATCGTGTCGAGCATGTCTGTTTGTCTTGATTTGGGTGATGGAGAGGCAGGGTGCATCAACGCAACTCAACTGAAGAACCTTCACCTTACAGAAACCGGTGCCAAATAACAACTCCCTACAGGGTTGTTGTATTCTCGAACCTCCTAAGGCGTTTCTGTGTTAGCAACAGGGGTGGCAACGCGCGAGTGATACTTTCTGTATTGCAATCCTACTAGAGTAGGTGTACTGAACTTGGATTGTGTTCTAGTATTTAATTGAGATTTGTGCACCACAACAAACTCAAAAGCGTTGTAGTAATTATAACACATGTATATTTTAACTCACATGGATAATTACTAAACTGGACTGAATTTACACTTGTACGATTACTTTTTGAGTAACATTTAATACTCAATTTAGGTTACAAACGATTTAGTTGCGTACTGAAAAGGGAAATTTCTTCATTATCAATTTACCTTTCCAATTAATATTTTAAATTGCTCTGTCAATCTCTCACTTTTGCTTATGTAATACACTACGTATCAAAAAGGGACATAGCGTTAAGTGTAACCCGGCGGTTCAGTAACTAATAATTAATTTGGGACCACAAACTGTACACTGACGCACTGCTTTCAGAATGTATAGGAGAGCTACTCTAGTGTAATATATCCTTCAATGATTGAATGTTAATAATTTTCACTGTAGGCGACACCCGTTCAAAAGTTTAACGGTTCTATCTATCTACAACGTCACGCCAAATCCCTTGCGGGGTAGGCAGAGAGAACCGAGCGCCACGTGACTCGATTCTTACACACCTCACTCACTTTTCACATGCACGCTCGCCGGTTTCTAGGGCTCCTGACATCACCTTCTGATAGAACACGACCAATTTGGACATGGTAGTCAAGTCTAAGCCTTCTTCTACCTTCTTTTCTCCTACATCCTTTCACTTTTGCATTGTATATCTGCTTCATCACTCTTTCATCCTGCATTCTTTCTACATGTTTTACGGTTATTACATGCTAATTAGCAAGCGTGCTTAGTACATAGCCGCTTCGCCTGTATAACAACCTCTATAAACATACCAAGGTGGCGTGGCGGCAGCGGCCAGCGTGAGCGGCTCCTGCAACTGTTGGTGCAACTTGTTGGTGAGCTTGGTGGAGAGGAAGGCATCAGGCGGTAACGCGGGCGCCGCGGAACGTAACCTGCGCAGTACGCGCACGCAGCACGTAGCTGCCGCGCCCTCCGCACCGCTCGCACCCGCTACTCCTTGCTCTGTAACAAACACATTGTTGTAAATCTATTCTTATACCCAGGGCCAGATGCTATTTGAATTAAAAATATATGAATCGGAGTTGAATCGCATTTGGTTTCTCCGATTGATAGAAAATATAGCCGTGTTTTTTTTATACAATTTCGGGAGGCATACAAGCATACGGTCCACCTGATATAAAGCAGTTACCGTAGCCTATTAACGCTTGTAACCACTGCTGCATACACAGCAACTTCTTAGGAGCTTACTGGTGACCTCACTCACACGCAGGAAAACAACAAACCTCTAGTCTAGGGAGTTGTTATTTTCTGCTGCGGTTTTTTGTGAAATGGAGGTACTTCCCCAGGCGGGCTGCTTTGATGCGCCCTACCTCTCTTAAATCAACCTTATTATAACAACATTACTTATGCAATTTATCGTATCGTATATATATACATTATAGAGTAGCTCCAGGAAGAGCACTCGAACGGAAATCAGTCGTGGATTCGAAATCCACTTAGGCGGAGGATGAGAACTTTTCCATGATAAAATGTTTAAGAGAATTTACAGCAAATTGTGCCATAAACAACTACAAAATAATACATAATCATGGCTGTCCCCTACTTCTCTTCTGGGTGAGCTTCGTTTGCTAATCGGCAGGGATCGTGAGAGCAAAGTTTGCTTTGGTTTAGAGAGATAGCTCTCGCTCTAAGGCTGTTAACGCTAAAATTAATGCGAGCTGTATGGAATTATCCCTTTGCCTTTGATCACTGACATAGTTCCAATGTGAAAGAAACACTTACCTGGATCACAGGGCTCGTCGTCTTCGCCATCACTGGATGACGCGAATGTTTCCACACCCTCGAGCTCCTTGTACGTGAGCCTGCAAAATATAAATGCCGTTAACTCTATTTGTACCACGTACGCAACGTATGCATTATTTGATAGGCGTGCGCGGGCATATGAATCCAACGTGTAGAGGCCCCTTCGAAAAGAAAGATGTGATGTATTATACACGTCACGGCAGGTATTGGGACTATTGCAAATGTGTCGGAATAGCTATTGAAATGAGATCTGGAGGGATTATTAGTACTGGGCTATTACAGAAGAGAGACGGACACCTGCCATAACTATCCTATCTGATGTTACTTCGGCAGGCGGTGGCTCGCCACTCACTAGATGGACCCCCGAAATGCCAGAGAAAGTCGGCCGGGGGCAACACCATTTATTATTATTATTATTATTTTCTATTATTATTAAAGATAAGCGTATAATATTTATTCTTAGGTACCGCAAGTTAGTTCATGTCAGTCTATCTACCAACATGCTCCATGTCATATGATGATGATGTGATGATCAATGATAGTTACGTGTATGTGGTGTCTCTGTGCGCATCATGCGCCATCCGTGCGTTGAGTGCCAGCACGGCGCGGTACAGCGTCCAAGAGGGTCGATCCAGCGGCAGTGCGGCCCCTCCGGCACTCAACACCAGCCGCAGCGCGGGCAGCTTGCCGTTGTCCTTGCCGCCGCTGCTGCTGCTTGACTCGTTTGCAGCGACATCGACTTGGCCTTCCGCCTCCTCTTCTGCGTCGTCCTCTTCGTTCAAAGGAATATCGAGATCTGTTCAAGGTAAAATAAAGTAAACAAAAATTACTCCCTTTCATAACTACATACTCGTAGTTCTCTTTTTCCTCCTAACAAAGAAATATACAAAAAACTGACTGTTTCAAGAATTTGCTGTTTTTTTTTTGTTCTTAATAATTTTTGTTTGTTTTGTATTTTTTACGTGTTTGTTATTTATTATTGAGTATTTATTTATTATGACACTGATGGCCGTACATTACAAATTGACTAAGAACTGTTGAAATTACTTATATCTACTAGTACTATATATATACATAGAGTATAATAATGAAATAGAAATATCAAATACAACCCCCGCTGTTAATAAAGCAACCCGCAAGAGCTTACTCCCAATGACACTAACTCGTAGAACAACCATCCAGAAAGTTATTTGACATGCCAGGATATTCGAACCCTGGTTTTTATCCACTTTCCTATCATTGCTCATATATTATCTAATAATAATTAATATTATATTATAAATAAAATCAAGTTTCCTTCATACTTCTTTGTTTATGTACTTAGATATATGGCGACATTGGCCGATCTCAGATACGCTGAGCTAAAGGTAGTGATGCTAGTTAGCGCCATCTTACAGTACGTTGCTACAACTCACCAACAGTCTGATTGAGATTGGTCCTCCCGGGGCGCGGGTCGAAAGCGGGAATGAGCGCGGAAAACTGTCTCTTGAGCACAAAGTCATCGTCCCAGGGGCGCCGAGACCGCGCGCCGCCGCTGCCGCCCGCCCCGCGCCCCGCACCCCGCACCACCTCCAGCGCCTCCTCCTCCATGAGAGACAACAAGTTGCGGGACACCTGCGAAACAACACGTAATTACTGCCAATAGGAGAGGAAATGTTCGTTTGTCTTGGGCCTGAACGGAAGGTAGAACGTATCAAAGCAGCTCGACTGAGAAAGTACCTTCGTCTCACAGGAAACCGCAGCAAAATTCAACTCCATGGTATAACAAACATAGTACCAGATCCTAAGGAGTTGCTGTATTTGCAGCAGAGGTAGCAACGCGCGCTCAATACTTCCTATATCACAAGCGTTCATAGATTACCTTCTTCTTTTTCTTCGCGGTATTCCGTTTCCAATTCCATTAGGATTGACGCGGTCCGCTACCTAAGCCTAAGGATTTTGTGAAGATACTGATTTTTACATGGAGCAACTGCCGTCAGACCACCACAAGCCAGAGGGAAAACCAGATCTTTCTTAACTTAGGTCACACGTCTTTCGAAATGTAATTTCATGGACGTACTAGGATGTTTTCCTTCACCGCCGAGCAAGTGATAAATATGAACATAAATCCGAAAATACGAATTTTGTGGTTCATGTCCCTACTAGGATGTTTTCCTTCACCGCCGAGCAAGGGATAAATATGAACATAAATCCGAAAATACAAATTTAGTGGTACATGTACCTACTAGGATGTTTTCCTTTACCGCCGAGCAAGTGATAAATATGAACATAAATCCAAAAATACAAATTTAGTGGTACATGTCCCTACTAGGATGTTTCCCTTCACCGCCTAGCAAGTGATAAATATGAACATAAATCCGAAAATACGAATTTTGTGGGTACGTGTCCCTACTAGGATGTTTTCCTTCACCGCCGAACAAGTGATAAATATGAACATAAATCCAAAAATACAAATTTAGTGGTACATGTACCTACTAGGATGTTTTCCTTTACCGCCGAGCAAGTGATAAATATGAACATAAATCCAAAAATACAAATTTAGTGGTACATGTCCCTACTAGGATGTTTCCCTTCACCGCCTAGCAAGTGATAAATATGAACATAAATCCGAAAATACGAATTTTGTGGGTACGTGTCCCTACTAGGATGTTTTCCTTCACCGCCGAACAAGTGATAAATATGAACATAAATCCAAAAATACAAATTTAGTGGTACATGTACCTACTAGGATGTTTTCCTTTACCGCCGAGCAAGTGATAAATATGAACATAAATCCAAAAATACAAATTTAGTGGTACATGTCCCTACTAGGATGTTTCCCTTCACCGCCTAGCAAGTGATAAATAGGAACATAAATCCAAAAATACGAATTTTGTAGTACATGGCCCTACTAGGATTGGAACCGGGGCTGGCTATCACTGCTCATAAGTTATGGCCATATGGTTACGGTAACGTCTTTACTATAGGTGGGCCATATACTTGTATGCCTCTTGACATTGTATAAAAAAAAATCGGCCAAGTGCGAGTCGGACTCGCGCACGAAGGGTTCCGTACCACTATCTATAAAAACGGCAAAAAAAATCACGTTTGTTGTATGGGGGCCCCCTTAAATATTTGTTTTATTTTAATTTAATTATTTATTCTTAAAGTGAATATATAACTTAATAATCTGTGAATATTTCACGTGTCTACCTGTTGCCATTATCAATATCGAGCAAAAACGAGCAAAAGAATCACGTTTGTTGAATGGGAGCCCTTTGGGTACCCTTTGGGTACGAAACCCTAAAAAGGATGTAGCAATACACCAATACTGACCACTTCCTGATACGTGGGGTCGTTCTCCTTGTCGCTATCGAGGGCGTCGTCGCCGTCGTCGTCGTCCTCCAACTCGGTGAGCAGCGCCGGCGCGCGGCACGACTCCAGGAAGTCCTCCAGAGACACCTGGGGGAACTCCAACATACATTTATTATGTTGTACACACGAGAGCATCGTAAAGAAAACGCAGCATGTCCAAGAAATTGTATTTCAAAAGACATGTACCTAAACTAATTAAGGTCTGGTTTTGTCTCTGGATTGTGAGGTGCGACAACAGCCGCTCGATGTAAAAACCAGTATTTTCGCCAAATCCTTAGGCTCGGGTAGTGGACCCCGCCGACGGATTAGAAAACTGGATAACGCTAGGAAGAACACTCACGAGAACAAGCCTGATACTATCGATCTTATTACTATCCAGAAAGATGTTACTTGGCTGCGCGGATGTTACTTTTCTGTACCTCCCCAGACGGGCTGCTTTTAGGCGCTTAAGACATTTCAGTAGACCGATGGTACAAATGACTAATCCTCATCACAAATCTCCATAGACCAGTCGAAATGAAGAAAATAAGGAGGTTGATATATTACTCAAATTAATTCATTTATACCACCGGTCTACTGAAATGTTTTATGAGAGGTAAGGCGCCTCAAAGCAGCCCGTCTGGGGAGGCACGGCCGTAACACCTTTCTGGACGGTTTTTGTGTTCCTGTGAGTGAGTCAGGTCACCAGTAAACTCTTAAGGAGTAGCTCTGTTAACAACAGAGGTGGCATCACGCGAGCGATAATGTATTGCAAATGTTCATAGGTTACGGTATCCGCTTTACATCAGGTGAGCTGTATGCTTGTATGACTCCCGATGTATAAAATGCACGGAAATTTATCTTGCAAATTGTTCTAGCACAGCTACAAGTTAGCAATGCTACTTTAACAAAGCTCGTGGATTCGATTCTCATATAATACAAACATATGTGCGTATGAGCATCTCTGTTTGTCTTGCCTGGGTGTTTTAAGAGAGGTAGGGTTCATCAAAGCAACCCGACTGGGGAAGTACCTTCACAGAAAACTGTAGTCTAATAACAACTCTATGGGGGTTCTGTTAGTCTCACTCGCAAGGACACAACATCCTTGCGAGTGAGACTAACAGAACCCTAAGGACTTGCTGTGTTAGCAGCTTGGGGCACGTGACTACTTCCTACCACTTTACACCAGATGGACCATATATGTTAAGAAGTATATTATGATTGCGAACCAGGGCTAGGCACATTATTTCATACTAAGACTAGTTTTTATACATTTTATTGCATTAAAAGTTATATCTATCTACCTCACAAACCAATAAATCACTTGACTGCGCATGAAGACACCCCGCGCTCACAAAAACCCTGTGTTTTAGCGCCTGAATATCTAAGAGATTCGAGCCTACTGATCAATGGATGAATATATTTACCAAAAGCCGGAAAATGTTATGCTGTTAAGCCGCGAACTAGCCAATGAGAGTTGCACGTATGGTAGAGTAGAACGCACAGCTGTATTGGCTGGTTCGCAGATCAACATCGCGGCACTTATCGGCTTATTGGTATCTTCCCATTGGTCAGTAGTCTCGAATCACTGAGCCCATGGAAGCTAATTTGAAGCTAATTTTCCAATTCACTCACCGAACCGTAGTGTTTTAAGCGTTAAAACACTACAGTTCGGTGAGTGAATGGGGGCGTCCATGCGATGTAAAGTGGTTTATGATCACTTCACGCCAAGTCACTTGCGGGGTAGACAGGAAGAGGTTATGAGGCTATGACTTTATTTGGTTGTAGTAACAAAGCAGTTACTTAGTTGCCTAACTGTACATACCTGTTCACTTTCACTGGAGGTAGACGTGAGGGACAATGTGAGAGCATTTTGAGCGTTGGGCGCGAGCGAAGGGTAGCTTTGCGCCGCTGATAACAACCCTCCCGGGAAGTTACTGGACAGGGCGAGCCGGACTAGGCTGTTGATGGAAAAAAATATTGATATGTTAATACTCAAACCCCACTGTATTTCGACGAACTCGGTAGCGTAGTGGCTAGCGATTCCCGCGCATGACATGATCATGTGTGTTAGTCTCGACGATTTTTAAAAGATAGGGCGCATCAAAGCAGGCGATCTGGGGAAATACCTCCATCTCACAGAATACCGCAGCGGAATAACAACTTCTTGCGAGGGTTGTTGTGTTCTTGCGTATGAGTGACGTCACCAGTAAGCTCCTAAGGAGTTGGTGTGTTAGCGGCAGAGGCATGTGATACTTATCCTTGTATGCCTCTCAACATAGTGTAAAAAATGTATAAAATAGAGATATAAAATTAACTCCAAACAATATGAAATGTTTGTAAAGCTCGATGGGCAATGTCGATGCGATTTTTTTTTTATATCACTAAGGTGACAAAGAAATATACGGCCTGCCTAATTATAAGCAGCTACTGTACTGATAAGTATGGGAGTTTAATATACACAACTACGTAGCTGTAAAGACGATTTATTAGTGTTCTATGCGCAATACAATGTTTGTTCGCTAGGTATAGCGCCGCCGTGGTGACATTATATTAAAACAGGTGGGTGACTACATATCACGAGTTCTGACCTCATAAGCTGCTGTTAGTCTAATCGAACACGGAAGTTCAGCAGCACCGACCGAAGTCTACTTCCATGCTCTCTACCATATCCAGGTCTCGTGTTGGGATCGCATAGCATCGCGCGAGCGGTACTAAATTTGATATTCATAGGCAACGGTAACAGTTTTACATCAGGTGAGCCGTAGGCTTGTATGCTCCCGACGTTGTAGAAAAAAAAGTTCTTTCTATCTTGTTCAGTGTATATATTAAACCACATATTATTTTCACGAGCTACTTAATGACTATCGTATTTCTGTGCGTGAGGGAAAGTGTACTTACCTGGGGAACAGCGTGGCGGTGTGACTGGTGCGCGAAGCCCGCTGTGCGTGGTGTGAGCGGGGCGCGCGTGGGCCACTACCGGCCGCCGCGCCCACGCCCACGCCTACCCCAGCCCCCACGCCCACGCCCAAAGACTCCAATAGTCGCGCTGCACCCTGCGATATCATACACATTTGTTTTCATTGGATACTAATTTTGTATTTACAATACATATATATGGAGAAATAGTGATGCAGACGAGTTTAGCCTTCTTTTTACGCGAGAAATTCCTATCCTTCTGGATTCTCTGACGCTTCACCGCAGCGAAATAACAATTTTCTTGAAGGTTGTTGTGTTCCTGCGATTGACTGAGGTTACTAGTAAGCTCTTATGGAGTTGCTGTGTGAAGAGCAGAGGTGGTAAATGGTCTCTGTTTTCCAACTACCTCAACCACTATAATAATAAGTCAATTCTCAGTTCTAACTTTTCCTCTCTGTTCTTCTACCCTTTTAAATCCGCCAAAACAGAACGAATTGGAGTACTTTCAAATTTCGACTGAACTATACAGAAGGGAGTGACATATGTACCTGTTGTGTGAGATCTGGTTCGCTGGCACTCATAGCGCCGCCACCCGCCTGTCCATCTTTCTTGTGGTCACCGAACTGGCCTTCGCCGCTCTCGCTGTCTTCGCACTGAAAATAGAAATGAAATTAAGACTAGTGGTTCGCAGTAGCTACTTTAACACCAAAGGTTGTGGGTTCATTGCATTTCAAGACGTACATTTGAGTAAACTAAAACGCGCAGCTCCTTATTTGCAAGTTCGCGGATTTACACCTCGGCGCTTATCGTTTAAAATATTCTCCCATTGGTGAATGGGCAGAAACACTGACATTTAATCGCTCAAACAAAACGGTTTGCGAGCGCTGGACGCGTTCATGCGCAGTCAAGTGGTTTATTAATTTGTGTACGCAATTAACATGCGATTGTTTCAGACCTCAAGAAGTGCTGATTAATTCCTAGATGATATCACAGGATTCTATTGATTAAAAATGGTTCAGTAGTAGATTTTATTCAACACGAGTATGTTTTATAATACGAAGTCGGGTGGCAAGCATACCTCTATCATAATATGGAACCCTTTTATATCACTTACGTGTCAAACTTGCACAACAAGGAGTATCGCTCGGGTTTCACCACTCCAGCTGTTAACATGGAAACTCATCGCGGGCTTTCCCGTTCACTGTTTCTTATTGTAGATGCGGCCTAGCTCTTTCGCTAGAACCTCGTTTACTGGTAGACAGGCTGCGTTTTTTCCATTAAAACAACTTGTCCACAGTGGTGGCAGGTACCTGTATGTGCAGTCGGTTGGCATTGTTCCGCAGAGTGTGCAGCAGCGAGGCGGGCAGTGCAAGCAGTTCGCTCGACAGCAGCGCGTTGGCACTGTTACGCACAGCGTCGCCGTCGCTGTTGTGACCCTCGCTCTCCTGCCAGACACACACTTCATTCTTTACGCCTGACTATGTTAATACTTTCATTTCATACTTAAGGCTATAGTATCTACACTTTTTGGCCATCTATCCAACCATTTTCATGGCATATTTATTTATTATCCTTTAACCGTTGCGGCCCGCGTGGCTGAATTCCGCCATGCGCGTTAAGGTGCCAAGTATATAAAGGTCCTCAAGGCGTCAAACGAGTAATTTTTAAGTTGATCTATGTAAAAAAATCTACCGTTTTCCGGCTGCTAAACAGTTCAGTTCGAATCAAAACGTGTAAATATAAACGAAACGTTTTGTTCTTTCTTACTCTTGTGTGTTGTGCATATGACTTCAGTAGCTTTCCTCCCATTGTAAAATAAACCAAAAAGAACCTCGTACTGAGCGCTTTCGGTCTAAACCAGGGTTTCCCAACCTTTCTTTCGTTGAGCCTCCCTAGATTACAAATAATATTTTCATGACCCCTTTTTTTATCTTTCATCACAAAGGAAAACACATTATTTTAACAACAAGTTATGCAAAATAAACTTCATATTAATTTAAAACGTTTTTTGATTAAAATGATGAAGTGTAATTAAGTACTAATGAGATACTTGAGCTTGCATGCACTATATCTGTTCGGATTCTAGGTTCAGTTTTTGCCAGAGCTATTATCAGGTCGCTATTGCCAGAAAGACGATTTCGCTGCTTAGATTTAATTAAAAACCAGACCTAAAACCTATCTTACATAAGTAAGTTGAAGAAAAAGAGACACGTATTCGCAAACAAGAGAGGCAACATTCGAATTAACAAGAAATCGTTTGATCCAAAATTTCTCCAAGTTCAAGAGATGGAAGTCATCTTTTATGGTCGAATCAGCCATTCTATGTCAGCTTTCAAATCTTCGACCAATTTATTATTTTTAAACAGTGCCCGACTGAATTAATTACTGTGATATTATGATGTTAAATTAAAGTTTTAAATTATTTTTTCTGTCAAAAATACAAACGTATTCCGCACCCCTTGACATCTCTCTACGCCTCCCTAGGGGGGCGTGTCCCCCAGGTTAGGAACTCCTGATCTAAACCAAAGACAACTCAGAAATCCGATGGCAGCCGAAATACGAAGTTTGCCGAGTGACATAAATAAAATACAAGGGCTAATTAAAGTTTTCCGAATACTTTCATGTTAGGCCTAACGACGAGAAAGTCATTAGTAGTCCATTGAAAAGTTATATTTGGGGTTGCAAAAGTCAGAGCACGCAATTTTATTTTTTTGGTGTCCCCCTTGAATGTGTGTATGTCGGTAGTTAGGCCTCAAATGATCTGCAGTGTGTCCGAATTGTTGAAATCCTCTGACAATATTTTTTTTATATAACCAGAATAAAGTTATAACGATGAAAAGAAAATTTGTTCCCAAATTTTTATCTATTTTCGTTAATAACTTTGTTATTTTTGATTCTACAACTGTTAATAAAAAAATATTTTGCTGCGTTAAAATGTAGATTAGACTCGAAATGTCAATACAGTTTATTAAATAACTTTATTATATTTTAACATTATTTATTAGTACACATTTTCGTAGTTTTGATACTATCGCAAATTTTACTGAGCATCGCTCGGGCGACGTCACATTTTTAGCACTCACCCCCGCGGTCTGTTACGTCATCGCGGCGATGTAGATGTAGTGTACATTGGTTCTTAATAATCGCACGTTTTGAATGTGAGCCAGGAAATGTGTCTGTCGGCATAACATCTTCTATATTTGACGAGCTCGGTGGCGCAGTGGTGAAACGCGTTGTTACACTACTTTGACACAAACGCTCGTGGGTTCGATTCCCACACAGTACAAACATTTGTGTGCATGAACATGTCTGTTTGTCTTGGACTGGGTATTTTCTATGTATGATAAGTATGTATATACAAAAAAAAATGTATTTACGTATGTTTATCAGTTGTCTAGTACCCATAACACAAGCTTCGCTTACTTTGGGGCTAGATGGCGCTGTGTAATTTGTCCGACAATATTTATTTATTATTATTATTATATAGAGATATCGATGGAACTAAAGAAGAAGAACTAATTCTTGGATTTGAACATACTCGTTGTTTCATTGACCTGCTCTTCTGTATCGTATGACGATCAGCACTGCGGAGCAGAGCGGGGAATCAGACATATATTTTAGAGTTGTTGTCAAATGAATCTCCACAACAATATAACAATCACGTAACATTTAATCTTTAGAAGATCCAAAGCTCTCAAAAGTACACGTTTTGATAACTAATAACACGTTCATCAAATTCACGTCAAAACAGTTGAGAACTCTGGCCGAATGTATGTAAACGCATCTCATTTGCAATATCATTACTGACCTCTTGGGCCTCCGGCACCGGCTCCTTGGCTGGATAAGGTTTTGTAATATCGGTGATGCTCGTGGGGCCCATCTCCATGTTCGTGAACGATGTGTTTGCCAAGTCCGCCATGCAATTATTGCTCTCCGCTCCTAAGGTTAATGACTCAACTATCGTAGCAAGATCTATAAAAAAATTTCTATTGTTATTCGAGGTCCGAATAGCCAGATATTTTTATATTTTGACTGTTCAACATCAGGCAGGCCGTATGCTTGATAGCCACCTTAGTGGTATAAAAAAAAAAGATAGACATTCACTATATCTTTTTCGAGGGGCCAATACGATCACATCTGCTCTGAGAAAATATCTCTAGCTAAAGAGAGGAAGGGCAAAGTGAAATTTGAGAAGAATTAGCATGACTATGTAAGTACAAAATACCGGCTTAGAACACTATAGCCAAATAACAATTCCGTGGAGGGTTGCTCTGTATGGTCACCGGAGCGCTCCTGATGAGGTTCTTTAACAACGTCGGGAGGCAAACAAGCATATGACCCACATATGTAAAGTGGTTTCTGTAGCCTATGAATGCGTACAATACAAGAAGTATCGCTCACTAGTTGCCATTATCGATGCTGATACAACAACTCCTCAGCAGCTTACTTGTAACATCAATCACTCGTAAGAACATAAGAACCCTCCACGAAATTATTATTTACCTGCGGCCTTCTTTTTGGTGACGAAACTTACCCAATAGAATTGCTTTGACGCCTTACATCTCTCATCTCACATCCCAAAGAATCGTTTGTTGAGGTTATCTTTTGCTCTAGAGAAGACAGTGAACCACTAACACCCCTAAATTGCTGCTTCTTTAGCAACAAGCGAGCAATAATCCTGATTGCAAGTATAAATATAGATTGCGGTATGCACATGATATCAGGTTGATCTTATGCTTGTTTGCACCAGATTTATTACACGAAATAAGCAAAAGGAACACTAAGGCCGGTTACAGTGCTCGACCGACCGTCAGTGCGTATCGTCCGTCCTGATGATACGCATTAACTGACCGTCAGTTTGTATCATTCAGTGCTCTCCTGACCAACAAACTGACCGGGCGTTTACGAGTTGTTAAATTGCTGCTTATTATCTTTGTAGACGTTTTAGGAACAGAAGACGTAGATATCACGTTCACCCGATCGTCGCCCAAAGAGCACTTCAAGGGGTCCACCGTTCGGTGCAGCACTGAACACGTTCATTTGTTTCCATACGCGTCGGTCGACCGACGGTACGCATGCGCACGCGCTCGACCGACGGTCCTCGTACGCAGTGCGTAGCATAATGCGCGTGCGTACGCTCGGTCCAGTACTGTACGATTTATGATTTTTCATACAAATGACAAGCGCGACTGACTACACGCCGACGGTCGGTCGAGCACTGTAACCGGCCTAAGTAGTCTAGATCATCTGATGTCTAAAATGTAGTGTTAAATGTTAACTGTGTGATACCTGTGCTAATATGATGAGTTGAGCTGTGACTGCAGAGGTCTGTTTCATAGTTTTCGAGATATGATTTTTTTTTTGAGAATTTTCGACCTGGACACCTTAAAAACTTTTAAAATTCTAAAAAAAAAAGTAGAATAATTTTCGATATTTATATTTTGCAACGGAATCTTCATGAGTTGTACTTTTATGCATAAAATGTTGGTCTAAAGTGAAAATATTACGTTCCGTGAATTATGACTTAAATTTACAACTTTAAATTAAATATCTGAGCAGGTGACTTCTTGGTTCCTTAGTAGGCCTCAATAATGCGCCAAACTCTTACCAAGCTTTCATAATACAAAAAGGAGTATTTATTAGTGCTACTTTGGTTAAAATCGGCCTTCAAAAACGGAGACAAAAAATTCTTAAAATTAGCCATCCGATTAAATTTTTTTTTTTCATTGCAATTTTATCATTCCTAAGGTTAATTAGTTTGTTAGCTAACCAAAAATGACTGAAGGAATGTTAAGATTTAAACATATGTTATTTTTTAGTTAAAAGTTAAATTAATTATAAGTTTAATTAATTTTGCACGATCCGTTCTTGAGGATTATAAACGCGAGTGCTCTTTTACCTGCAATAAAAATGGGCCGAGAGGATAAGAGACCGAATTGTTGCTATCTCTTTCATTCTCGGTGGTGAGAGGGGCAGCGCGCAACCGAAGCCAACACTAAACAAGTCACATCAGTCGTGCTCACTTTGTGTTTACTGCTTACGCGTGTAGCCATTTTGTTTCGTTTACCACACTCGCTTTGCCCACGGACCCCGAAGCCCACTTATTTAACTATTACTTGAACTTTGTTTACTTGGAAGTGTAACAGATGACTTACACGTTAAGTTAATATGCAAAAATGCATTATTTTTATGTAGTTGCACGAGGAAACGGCCATGAAGCGCCGCGCCTGTATCGCGAACAACTTCAACATCGTGTCGCAACCTCAGCGATATCCCGACCATCGTGTTTTAATTAACATGCACAACACCTTAATGGCAGGCCGCATTCCTGGTCAACGCGGCAGTAGTGAAGAAATACCTAGAGCTGACCCGGATCGCAGAGAAACGGTGCTGGAAGAAGTTCAGTGAAACCCGTCCACGAGTACGAGAAGTATAGCGCTGAACATCCCAAGGACTTCTATCCAAGCCATGCTTTACTACCTACAGACCATCAATTGCGTGTTGATTTTTGTCAAACCAAGCAAAAGCAAGAGGATCCTGGATTTTTTAAAATTTTATGGTCAGATGAGTCACGATTTAAGCGATCTGGAATATTGAATATTCATAATTTGAACTCAACTGCTTAGATATTTAATTAAAAGTTGAAAATTTAAGTCATAATACACCGAACGTAATTTTTTCACATTAGACTAACATTTTTATAACTTTCATCAAAGTTTGTAAAGCTGATTATTTTATGCATAAAAGTACACCTCATGAAGTTTCAGTTGCAAAAATGAATCTCGAAAAATTCTTCTACCTTTTTCTTGAATTTTTTTAAAGTTGCTCAGGTCGAAAATGGTCAAAAATTCAAAAAAAGTTCCTAACTCGGAAACTATGAAAAGTCGCGGAACACACGGTGATTCGGATACCCCACGATACGAGGGACCTAATATTTTTTTTGGACGTCAATGTTCAGGCCACCCGTTTGTTAATTGTGTCATACCTGTATTGATATGATGTGTAGAGTTGTTGATAGCCGAGAGGTCTGTGGCGTGCATACGCGGCCGTGACATATTACTCGACATCTCCTCGCTCGATATGTTGTCTGCCGATGATGCTTGCTCAGTTGACGCAACAGATACCTGCAAACGAATATTCCAGTTAAGTGTGTCACAGCCTAAGAACTCATACAGGCATATATATCTTTTATTTTGTTTTAGGCAATTAAATCAATTCGCTAGTATGAAGATTTGAGGTACAGATTGCTAAGAAATAAATCGGTTACCTGTTGGTCTACAGCGGTGGCATCTGGTAGACTTGGCGTGGAGTGGCTCTTGCGGCCGGAACGCGCGGTCTCACAGCTCACGCCTGCACTCACCACCTTCAGATCGTACTTGCCCTCAGCGCCCATGCGGTAGGAATTACGACCGCCATGGTCCCACCTACGAATATCGCTTATTATCACTTAATCGTTGGTTAGATTTACTTTACAAATACTCATTTAATTTAAGACAAGTATTCAAAAGGCATCTTTAGTTTGTATTTAACCCTAAGCACAGGTTGTATTTCTTTCTACTTTCGAATTCATATAGGTAAGCGCGATAAACGAACCGCTCTTGAAGCATTACAGCAAGATGTTATTATTTTATATTTTCAATATATTTTATTAAATATATAAAAAAGAAATATATTCTGTTGTACATACCTGACGTCGAGCCAACCATTGTGTAGGTCGGAGGTGACAGTGCCCAGCGCGGGCGGCGGGCCGTCCTGATCACGCCACTTCCAATCTGGGCCACGCACAACGCGCGCACCGGCCGCCAAGCCTCGTGCGCCCCGCGCCCAACGTCGTGCACGCCCGCCGGCGCCCCCCACTGTGCCCGCACACGGAACGGCCGCCGCCGCCGCGCCCGCCCCGGTGCCAACTCCCTGTCGCGGAGGTGTCTCCACCACGCTCACCACCTGCGCAAAACATGTTCTTAGTTATCTTTGTGTAATATAAATGTTCTACATTAATAGACAGAATTGACAACGGAAGATTTCTGTAACACGAAACACAAGAGAAGCAATATTTACATTAGAAAGAACATATGCGAGTAACGTACCGCAAGTTGGCCCAGAGAAAATAGTAATGACAAACGAATTTTGCACCGTCTATATCATTGCGATTTACCGCTTGATATGTTCTCTTCTCTTCTCATTTATTGTAGTTAAAGTACATTAGCGATGATTTCTTGTGGTGGATCCCAACAAGATGTATAAAAACCGCCTTATCGGCTATTCGCAAACTAGTAAGGTAAAATACTATACGTAAGATTTAAGCAATGCAAAGAAATAATTAAATTTTGCCGCGTAACTAGAGAATATACATGTCAAGAACGGTCACGGTAACTTGATGAGCCACGGGAAAACGGGAGAAACTATAACGGCATTTCTATATTCAATTTAAATGATGTAAGTCCTATAAATATAATATACAAATAATTTACTTCGTAAGCATACACGGTACAAAGTTAATAAACATAAGAGTACTAGCGTGTCCCGTCAAAATATTGATATGCAAAAAGGGAATAGCAACATAAATAAACCGAATGTAAATAGAAAAAAAATAATTTACGAAATATTAATTGAATATAAATAATACAATTGACATATAATAAAATTTTTTAACATAATTTATCTTAAATTATTTTAAACTCATCTACGCTATATACATAGTTGTCGCAGAGTATTTCAAACAATGTATTCTTAAAAATCTTGAAAGGAAGATGTTTCAATGCCTCAGGGAAGACGCTGTATAGATGTATCTACATTTAATAACCATTTCTAGCGTAGTAGGGGGTACCATGGGAGGAACAACAAGATGATTTGGATATCGTGATGCGAACTTCAAAACCCCATGTTTCTTCGTGTAAGATTAAAATTTTGTTTTACAAAAAGGGATATGTCAAAATATACATTGATAATAACGTTAGCAGTTTAAGTTTTATAAATAATTGTCAACAAGATTCGAACGGTCCCACCCCACATAATGCTCTTACGCACTTTTTTTTAATTACTTATTAAATATTCTTACTTTGCCATACACTTCTAGGCCGGAGATTGAGAGATAGTGGCTTTGTCCGCTGGCGTTCTTGCCGTTTTGCTGTATCCGCAGATATCTGTAGGGCGCGTCTGCACGTATCCGCCACGTGGCCGTACTGCCTGGCTCTTGTAACGCCTGCTCGTCGTTGTGTGCCAGCAACGTACTCCAAGTTACACCGTCTAGCGACATCTGAAACACACATAAATAGGGCTCCATAACTCCTTCAGGTTATATAGAAAAGAGCTACAGCCAATTCTATTAAAAAAAAACTGCAGCTGTACGTTTGTGCTTGTCATTTGAGTCGCGCATGAGTAAGTAGTGTAAATACACATATTCTATTAAAATATCCTGCACTCCAGCAGTCACGTAACCACACTGCAACTACGCTGCATCTGTGCGTATCCTGCAAGTGAACTACCGAACTATCATGTTCCCATATTTCAGGCTAATCCTTTAGACAGGCATAACTTTTGACAACTGATTGAAAGTTTCAGGCTCCATTGCCCTTGGTTGCCAGTGTGGAGGTATTTCAAATTGAAAAGACGGAGCTTCTTCCACATATTTCCACAAATATCTCCCAAGACAAAACAAACACTTTGTAATATAAATCACCTAAGAATATTAATTTCATTTCGCAAACGTTGCTTAGGACCAGCGTTGGCAAAGCTGCGTATAAACTTGTTTATAACTTTTGTCAATGTTATACAACATAATTTATCAGAACACGATTATATTGCATAGTTAAAAGACTCCGGCGTTATTTTGCGAAAGTCATTATTTCGTAAGATTATATTGCAGTCAAGGTTTAAAGATATAATAGCGAGTCATTTACTACAGCACTGATGTAACGTCGCTATTGTTTATTGAGATCGCTTAACAGAACAATGAAACGTCAAGGTGCAGTTCCGGTTTTTAGTAGAATTGGCGTACGGGAGTCTCCAATCCCTCAAAAAGTGCATGAAAATAAAATTAATACATAAGCAGTCACAATACTTTGCAGCTGTAGTCAAACACGAGCTCGGTGGCTCGGTCATGAACGACGCGACTTTGGCTGGTGGTTCGATTCCCACACAAGGCAAACATTTGTGTGCATTAACATGTTTGTCGCATCACAGCAGCCCGTCTGGGGAATTACCTCCACCTTACGGAAAACCGCAGCCAAATAACAACTCCCAACAACAACAACAACCAGGGTTGTTGTGTTCCTGCGTGTGATTGAGGTCACCAGTAAGCTCCCAAGGGGTTTCTTTGTAAGCAGCAGAGAAGGCATCGCGTGAGTGATAATTAAAATATCGCAAGCGTAAAATAGGCTACGGTACCCGCTACATCAGGTGGGCCGTATGCTTGTATGCCTCCCGACGTAGTAGCCAAGATATGTATAGGCATACAAGTGTCCCAGCATGTATGTGGCGCAGCAGTGTACCTGGAAGAGCCAATTGCGCAAGGCGGAGTGTCCGTAGCCGCGTGCATGGCGCAGCGTATACGCAGCAGGCACGAGCAGCAGGCCGAGGTCGGCGGCGAGGAAGGCGCGACGGTCGTCGTTGGTGTGCACGTTAAGCGGCTCGGGCGCTCGCGACAGCGCGTCCTCCGCGCGCCCGTACGGCAGTTGGCGGCCGTCCGACGACCACACACCGACCAACCCGTGTGCGCCCGGGTTCACCCACGGCGCAGTGCCTGCGTTGCTGCCGATGAAGTACAGTACGCCGTTCTCGTCGAAGTCGTGCTGAAACACGTTAATAAATTAAATACTGTATCGTAGACAATGTCCTGTAAAAATAAAGATTTAAAAATACTTTATTTATACGTTAATATCCAGTAATTAATTTCTGAAACATTAATTTTGGTTCGATTATATTTAAGAAATAATTTAAAAAAATTACACTCTTTGATTTAAAACTATTTTTATTAATTTCCGTGATTGAGACAGATAACTGAAAATATTAACTGCTAAGACCAGACACTTTGATTAGCAATATGTATGTGTCAAGTTGTACATGAAAGGGTAGTAATTGTATATCTTCACGCCAGGTTCCTTGCGAGGTAGGCAGAGAGAACCGAGCGCCATAAAACGTGGTCCGTACATACTTCACTCGCTTTTCTAACATTCATAACTCTTTTCATGCACCCTCATCGGTTCCTGGGGCTCCTGACATCCACTTCTGATAAAACACGACCAATTTGGTCATAGTTGGTTAGTCCTTCCATTACATCCTTCCACCTTTGCATTGTATATCTGTTTCATCATTCTTTCGTCCTGCATTCTTTCTACTTGTCCAAACCAACGGAGCAAGCCTTTTATTTTCGCACCGACCGACCCTCTCTCTCAGACCAACTCTTTCTCTCACATAGCACAATGCTAAAATTTAAAAACTTCGTAAGTTTTTAAAAAATCGGAAAATACAAAGGTAATATTTTTACTTAGGTAATTTAGATTACGCCTTAAGCCCCGCATTATATAAATTTATGTAAGTATACTTTGTAAATTATAACACATCGATCTAAAAGTCAATAAATAAAAATACTAACGTCGTAAGTAAATGTGAGAGGTGCTTCCGCTTTTATCTGCTGTACGAAGTGAAATGTGGAGCGGTCCATGTCGTACCACTGACGCGCCACTGACTTGGCCAGGAATCTCTCCAGCTGGCGCACCGTGGTCAACGCCTCCACCTTCAGGTTCCGGCCGGCGTTGTTGCCGTTGTTCGACGCTGGCTCGTCGACGGAATCCTCGGATGATCGCTCGACGCGCAGCCTAGGAAAAAAAGGTAAAAAATTAGATACACTTAATAAGCTTCAATGACTTCTAAATCAACAGTTAGTATGATGGGCCCTGGGAAGCCCAGCACCAGCAATGGTAGCCACTAGTCACTAACGTTGAGCACTAGTCTATATATACATACTATTTTATTATACATCATCAGAATCAGTAGCAAGTACAAAAGTTACAAGTGAACAATACTAAGTCATCTATCTGGTAAATATTTTTATTTTTTATAATATGGGATCTACACCAGATAACCACACCAAAGTCACGGCGGAGCACTTGGAGAAAAATACTTCCCTAGTATAAGTAATCTATATACTGATACTAAGTATCTATATACTGAGTTGATAGAAAGTGAAACACAAAGTAACGCAGAAGGTACTTCATCTACGAGTTCAAATGCGAACAATTTTTTTCGTTTCTAAACAAATATTGCCTTATGATAGCATTAATTAGGTAAATTTTAGTATAAATAGTGTAGAACTAGACTTTTTGTTGGATACAGGAGCATCCCTGTTAGCTATTAAGTATGATATGTAGACCAAGTTAATAGATTTACATGAAACTAATATAAATGGTATAGGTGGAAATTTAAAATCCCTAGGATTTGGTTTTTAACTTTGCAAAGGCAACACCTTCGGTTTAAGCAAAAGTTTTATGTATTTGAAGATATACCCTGTGAATCTGTAGGCATAATGGGTGAAGATTTTATGGGAAAGTATAGAGGCATCATAGATTATGAGACCGACTGTTGTTTGTGTTCTAAGAGTCAATAATAGTAAAATAAACGTATGAATAGATTACAATAATAACCATTGTTAGATGATTGGACCACGCTGTGAAGAAATAAAACACGCGCAAATTTTGAATATGTAGTTTATCTTGCAAAATGATAGTAGTGGTTTTGCCGATGGTAGTATTCTCAGTAACTCTAGTGGAAAACCGGTTGCATAGGCCAGTCGTAGTTTAAACAAAGCCGAAACAAATTACTCTACAATCGAAAATAGTTATTGGTGATTGTTTGGTCGATAAAACACTTTAGACCATATTTATATGGAAGAAAATTTGTCATTAAAACCGACCATCGTCATTTAGAATATTTATTTAATATGACAGATCAATCCAGTCGATTAACAAAATTTCGCCTAGTATTGGAAGAATACGACGTTAAAATAGTTTACAACTTAGGAACAACTATATACGACAGCAGAATGTCTTTCCCGGAATGTCTTAACCTCCAAAGAATTCAAGGGGATGAGAAATAATGTAAACGTGTGAATTAACTAGAGCACAGACTAAGAAAACTTTAGAGAGTAATATTCCGATAAATTACTTATGAGACATATACGAAACTTCTATCAATGAAAGGTTAGACCAGCCTAGAGTAGTAGAATTTCTCAAAATGTGTGTGCATCGGACACGAAATTCATCATCTTACTGGATAGTATCTTGCGCAAGAAGTTAAAATAATTATTGAGAAGTAAAGATAAAGACTATACAGCTGAAATTCTCGAAGAATAGGCATTTCATTCATATAAAGATAGAAAATAGTATAATTGCAAGGCAAATTAATCTTTGTGGTTATACTCACGAGTTGATATATTGAAAGAAATGGCTTTATTCCGCAATTCTTTTAATATTAAAGATATTACTATTATCAAAACGCGTAAAAATAAAAAGTTTGTAAACGTGTTTAGCATACGTAAATGTGATCATGTGAAGAGTGGATTGAGTGTCCGTACCTAATCCTCTTAGCAAGGTGGTGAAGTGAGGCGGCAGCGGCAGGTGCTGGCGGATCGCCGGCCGGCGCTAGCACGGTCAGCCGCTCCACGCTCTCCAGCACGGCCACGAGCCGCGCGGCCAAAGCGGCGCCAGCTCGACCTCCGTCCCTTGACACCCATTCTCGGACTACACGCTCCCGCTCGGCTGCCTGACCCGGAACATCTGTACAAGTATATACAAAGTATTAACAAAATACCACTCCATAATTGTATACTCCTTTATTTATAATGTGCAGAACAGTGCACACAGCACGTGATTCCTAGAAATTTAGAGGTCGATTAACTGAAGTTGGCGGGTACAGCACGTTAGAAATAGCGCATATGTAGAGTTTGTGAACAAACGCATGACGTAATTTTACATACGCATAATGAAAAACAAACTTTTTTGAGCGCGTACTACGAGGGTAATAGAAACTAAGAGTACTATTTGTAATATTATGTTTTTAATAACTGACATCAAAACGTTTATTTCGGTAAAATGTGCTATAATATGTGTGTATTACATTTCTGAGCATTCTGAATTTTATTTTGTACATACCTATGCGCTCCAACATACAACGTAAACATTATTGTTTAAATTTGTTGAAATATAATGTAATGTTTCAATTTTAATTGCACATCCCATATACCTGAAAATTATTAGGATTCAAAAAGGGCTATCTCTTTTTTAGATTCTATATCTGTTTCAACTACAAATTCGATTATATATTTTAATGACCCAAAAATAAGAAAAGATCTAACCGCTAAGACGCTTCGAATTAGACATGGTTTATCTCATACTTTACATTAACAAATTATTTGAAAAAAAAACGAAAAATAAATATTTAAAAAGGCTGTTATACATTAGATAAATGTATCGCAAACTCCACCTTACTTCATACAATTTTGTTTGAATAGATTTATACATTCAGTTCAATTGTTAACAATAACTGTATATAGGATTCCTAACCTCTTAGAAGCAATGTAACAAGCTAAGCTGAATGCTCACCATTTGGCTGAGGAGATAAAACTTGTAGAAGTGATGGAGCAAGCCCTGAAGACTGCAATTCATACGCAGATAACAACTCATCGCCACATAGAAGTTCTGTCAATTGGTCCAGCGCTTCTGTCAATTCTTGCTGCCAGTCTTCTGTAATGCAAAATAATAAAAGTAGTAAAACGTATTATTTAATCTTACATAGTAATAAATTTGTTTATTAGGAATACAAATTATCGAGCCCCCACGTATTGTCATGTCACTTCCTGCTCGAAGTATTTCTGTAGTTTGTGTTATGAATTTGTATGCGTGGTAGACAGAGAGATCCGAACGGCATCACTTACACACCTTACTCACTTCATTATCATTCACAGCTCTTTTCATGCACGCTCGCCGGTATTATGACCAGATGTTGATGAATTAGTTTCACATATTTTTTATTAATATATTTTTTTTGTTGTTGATGTGGCTGGTAATAAGTAGAGTTCAATAACTCTCATCTGATTGTTAATAATGCGTATCAAAAACAAAATGCAATATAGAGTACATATTGGTACGCATTTGTATTCTTAACAAAATAATTAAGTTAATTCTCATTTTCTTGTACATATTGTATATGTAAGTTACATTAGACCATTGATTAAATTGACTAAATTGACATATGTGATTTTTCGTCATTTTGTTACAAAGCGAGGTGCATGACATATTATTATTAAATTACACGGCGCTATCGGATCTCAAATTAACCGAAACTTGTACTATGAGAAGAGCTCGATGGCGTGGCACGTATCTTTTCGAAATCACCGAACACGCAGGTTAAGCAAAGTCTACCGCAGTCTACGCTGTTATCGATAAATGACAGTCGTTAAGCTAAGTCAGTGGCCTTCGGGTGGCTTGAAAACACTGGCCTCCGCCAATTAACAGTAGAGCAGCGTGGTGGAGTATGGTTTAAAACATCTTCGGTTGAAGGAAGACCCGTATCCCTGCAGTGGGATGAGCTAGGGTCGGTGTAGTTTTTAGTCTATGGTGGGTAAACGACTCATAAACACATACATATAAATATACTTTCCTATAGAAATTGAACTATTTTTAACGGAAGTATCGCGTGTTTTATTTATTTTGTTGAAACCTGACGTTTCGAACGCTTTGCAGCGTCCGTGGTCGCAGGAAAGACTAAGGTGGTGTTTGTCTTACATTAGTTATTCAATTATTATATCTACCGACATGGATGGATTAATTATATATGTTCCGATTCACACAACTATTCTACTACTAAAAAAGATCTACTAAAAAATGTTCGGACACTGTGAGCGATTTTTGTGTGAATCGGAACATATATAATTAATCCATCCATGTCGGTAGATGTAATAATTGAATAACTAATGTAAGACAAACACCACCTTAGTCTTTCCTGAGACCACGGACGCTGCAAAGCGTTCGAAACGTCAGGTTTCAACAAAATAAATAAAACACGCGATACTTCCGTTAAAAATAGTTTAATTTCAATGTGTAACAATCGCGAAAACCTAAGACAATACTATACTTTCCTATACTTATAATACATAACAGAAACTGTTATATTGACTATTTCCAAGACTAACATCATGGACACGAATATTTGTCTTATGCTGGTACCGAATTCACAACCAATGGTGTTAAGCTAGACATTACTACCCACTCCGTCACCGGGATCTTATGACTATAAATGTCTTGTTTGTTGTATCTAGTCATAATAGCATCGTTCACGTAATGTTCCGTGTTTGTGTGTGAGTGATAGTAGTGTGGTATGTCCGGTATATGGTACTAACTGGCAGGCATAGCAGCGAGTCGTTGCAATCGCGCCAACAGCACACGCAGCCGCGCGACCGGCGCTCGCGGTTGGCGCGTGGCGGCCGCCGCCAAGTGCCGAGCGAACAATGCGCGCGCACGGCCACTCACCTAAAATTTAAAAATAAAACTCTTTAGTTGCCATTAGACACATGCGAGAACTTCCACGCGTCATATACACGTATATTTATTTAAAAAGCATTGTAGAGGCTGGAAAGCGACTGACTTAGCTAAAAACCCGTATTAAGAGTCAAAAAATAGCAGTTCTCGGCAAGTCCCATGTAGCGATTTGCTCAATAACGGTATTATTTAAGCATTTAAGTATAAAAGATTGTTTTGTATGTTTAAGTAGAAAATGCCTCTCGACAAAAAATCCTGTAACTAATGATGAAACGATTTATCAGAGAGTCTGTTGTATTTTACACTTAAAATAACAGAACAGTCGTTTAACATATCATTTTATAGTCTTTTATAAGTATAGTCGTTCGAAAGTATTGTCGATAAGAATGTATTTCTTTTTTATATGGCACAGTCATATTATATGTTTTATGCACAACACAAATTTGATTCTCAGTGTGAAATTATACATACAACGACGACCCGTATTTGTAAAGTTAGACGAATAAATTATAATTACCTGCGCTTTGACTGCTTCAACTTTTGCAGACAATCGAGACCGACTTTGTGTTGAGCTGTTGCAATCTGTCGGTAAGGGCCTGCGACTCGCCCAGCCGCTGGCAAGCTCCGGACCTGAGGAACGGAAACAGTAATAAATAAACAAGGACAGCGACGCAAAAGTGATGCCAAGTGTATATAAGATTCAATAACTACATACAATGGACAAAAACAAGTCGTTTGCGGTTTGACATATTAGGCAGACTTAAAAAAAGGTGCAGCGAAGAGACTAATTCGATACCAATGTAAATTCTACCTTGTTAAGCTCGTCATACGACTGAAATGGGCATAAAACAAATCACATTTAATATAGGCAGCTTCATAAGATTTTGTTTTCATTATACCAAATGTATACAATTAATACATTCAAATATCAATTTCAGCAGCAGTTTACATTGTCTATGAATTAGTCGCTTCAACGCCATGTCGTCACTCTGCGATAACCCTGATACTATTAAAATTAAGGAAGAAAAATTGCAGCTCAGAGATCAGACACAGAAGGTAGTTCTTCTGGATAATGGTCACATTGTGAGGATATTCCTCACTCTGGGGGACCCTTAACCACCGGTAGCTTAGATCTTTGCTCCGTTACCTGCTGATGGCCCATTATTTTGTTCATCTTACGCTTGTTCGTGAATAGCTTAATATCATGTACGTAAAACCGGCCTTGTGGTCTCATACGCCGCCTATTTAACGGGCCTAATAGCTTTAAAGCAACTATGTGACATCCGTACGAGAAGATCTATGCAAAGAGGTATTAAAACGAAGATAAAAGAATGTTTTCATTCGTTCTTAACTTTGCTTATTGAGAAATTATATACATATTTAGATAAATGTACGAATATTATCTGAAATAACTTTCACATTAGGGTATTTCACATTCATTATTTAAAACAGATAAATCATAGACTATATCAGTCTAACCTTGGATTTAAAGTTATGAAAAGGAACATTTACGTTGTCAATGTATTAAAATTGGCGCCACCAAAACAATAATATATGCACTTTTCTGTCTAATCTATTATTAAATCTATGGATGAGAAACGGTCAAACAATGTATTATATTAAATCAGTGCAGAGTAATTAAATAATTATATAAAATATGTTAGTAATAATACCTTTATATAATTATTTAATTGTAAATATTGTAGTTTTAATTGTAAAATATAATAATTGATAGAGTAAATGTATTAATATTAAATCAGCATAGAGTAATTGAAAAAAACTTTTCATTTGACTATTTCCCATACATAGTTTTTTAGCGGACCCTGGGCTCCGAAGCAAAAGCATAGGACGCGGTCCGTACTAACGCTCGAATGATGATGATTAGTTTTTTTAACCGCCATTAATTAATTTTTTTTTGGTGACTTTATTTCCATTTTTTTTAATATCAAAGACGTTGTTTATTAATTATCGATTATCTCAAGATATAACTTTAAACTTATTACTTAAGTGTAAAGCCACATTTTATTGCTTGAATGTGTTTTACATGAAGTTTGTACCACTGTTCCTATTTGGCAAAATATTATATGTAATACATGGGCTACAATTACAATCTCGTAACATTTCTGATTATTTTACTTTTATAATACATAATGTACCGTGTTTTAAATAAAATTCCAAATTACAATATAATAGTTTCGTTGTTTAGTACCAAATCCAATGCACTGGCACAAATTAAATCCCGCTGTTTGGCATAATGATGCTATAGATATCAGAGTAGGGCTAGGCGGTATTCTACTGACCATAAGTTGACTGCGGAATACCTACAACCTACCTAAATTGCAGTCAATAACGAATCCCCTCATAGGTAGTTTATATTATTCCAACGAGGAAGGTAATTAGAAAATTAACTAAGAGCGAGCAATGCAGCTAAGGCGACTAATAGAATCAGATAGTATTACAAAAAAAACATACCTAAAAACGTTTCGGCGGTGAATGAGTGTTTTGTGCCACGATTAGATTCAAATATAAATCCTGGTAAATCTTCTCTCAAAATAGTGGTTTGTTGCTGTCCATCTGTGTTGTGAATTTGCAACTCCTTTTCCCTGCAAAAACAATATCTTAAACAATACGATACTACCAAATAAATAACAAACATTTCTGCGAAGTAGGCACTTTATACTGCATGCATTTTAGTACTAGTAAACACAAAAACATAATAAACTCATCACTTACTTCTTGCACGATAACGCCCAGTTGCCAAGAAGCAGCTTAGTGGTACCGGGCTTAGAGAGGATAGTTTGGGGTACCGAGTTCTTCACGGAAGCTCTCGCCCTCTGGAGTTTGTCGATAAATTCGCCGCGGTTTTCTGTAAAATAACCATAAAGGTTCTATTGCAACATTCTGGTATGGTGTGGTTCACTCCACAGTTTAAGTACGACCACACTCCACAGTTTATAGACGACAAGTAATTGGTAGTTTGTAGCTACCTATTCAAAATATTCAAGGAAATTTAAAATCATTTTAATTCAATGATAATTTTATTGTACATCTATTTAATTGGACATTTACAGTGCAACATAAATAAGTAGAAAATAATTGGGGCTCTGTAGTTAATTCACAGCGGGTCATATAGGAAAGCTGAAGGTCGCTCAGCGTGCTATGATTTGTAGGGAGTCGATGGATGCAGGTGGCACACGATCACGGCACATGGCTCTCTAGAAGGGAGGCCTATGTTCAGCAGTGTTCAGTTCAATTATTTTCCATGACGCTACATAAAAATTAATTACAGGCGAGACACCTACATTTTCCGAGATAGTGCGCAGCACAACGCAATGATTAGTCCATGCCCAAGTGTGGACATAAACAGGACCAGTGACACTCAGATATTTGATGGGCATTTTGTATTTCAACTCATAGAAATTTAATTGCATTAGTTTATGCTTATGCTTTGCATGTTTAAACTGCATTAGTTTATTTGACAAACATACATTTTATCATATTTAGTAG
This sequence comes from Pyralis farinalis, assembly GCA_947507595.1. Taxonomy (NCBI): domain Eukaryota; kingdom Metazoa; phylum Arthropoda; class Insecta; order Lepidoptera; family Pyralidae; genus Pyralis; species Pyralis farinalis. The sequence continues at coordinate 7,950,826 of OX382271.1, read as the reverse complement.
CCACTTTAGATGTGGTAGACCATATGGAAAGTGGCAACCAACTTAGTATAAAAAAAGTTTTTGAAGTTACAGTTAAAGAAGTAAATGATAAAATATTTGTTTCAGTTGTTCCATTTCATTTGTATTCTAAAACGTTTATATTTGCCTGTATTGTCAGTTTGATGCTCGGGACTGCCGCTGGAGTACATGGTGGCGAGTTTGCCGTCGAGCAGGAAGCGGAACCAGCCGTTGCTGCCGGTGCTCAGCTCGAGCGCAGCCGCGTCGCTCCACACGTAGAGTGCGTCACGTCCGCGACACAGCGACCACTCGCCCCACACGTACGCTACGCCGCTCGACAAACATGTCGCGTCCTCCGCTACACCCGCCACACCTGATGTTAAAAGAAACTGTCAAATCCGAGCTGGTGGTGGGTCAAGCACTATCTATTAGTGTCCTATATCTCTCTTAGCTGTCAAATTGAAATAAGCCGCGAAAGAAAACCAATGTTTGTTTGGATTCAGTACAGTATTCTTAATATACAAAAAATAGCTTTTGCCTGCGGCTTCGCACGCGTAGATTTTGGAATTTCGGAAGTTTTACTTATTTTTATTTTACTTCTTATTTTCAAGTACAGTCAGCATTAAATAGTTAGTAAAAGTACCAAATATCCTTACTTATGTAGTAATGAAGATATATCACGATCTGCTCGGTTTTCATTAACTATTTGATACTGACTGTATACACTCAAAGCATCTCTTTATACACAACATTGCCTGTTTTAAAAACGTAAAAGTTTCAAGTCACTAAATTGAAAAAATATGTCTTGATTGAAATTCAAAAAATTCTTTCTTATCTCTCAGATGCATTACAAAAGGAACCTCTTGATGAGTCAGTGAATTAGTCAGGAACTCCATCTCTATTAATATAGATTAGCGTCTCGTCCAAACACACTTTCAACCCCCTTTTCACCCCCCTAAGGGTGGATTTTGAAAACGCTGAAACCATTTTTTTTTATTCTAATAGAGAGGTTAAGTACAAAGTTTTAAGTCATTAACTACAAAAATATATCTACTCCATACAAAGTGTCAACTCTCTTTTCAGCCCCAAAGGGTGGAATTCTGAAAAACGCTGAAATTACTTAATTCACGTCTTGATAGAGTATATTATAGTAAAGTCTAAAGTAGCTCACTTTAAAAAAATGAATTTCTTAACACTTCAACTTTTAATTCAAGAAATACTCTGAGGGGTGGGATTTTCGAAAATACTGAAATCACTTTTTTTTAATTCTAATAGAGAGTATTTGTACAAAGCTTCAAGTCACTAACTTCGAAAAATATTGCTACTCCATACAAACCATCAATCCTCTTTTCAGCCCACTAAGGGTGGAATTTGGAAAACCCCTGAAATTGCTTTTTTGATGTCTTGATTGAGATTATATTCACAAAGTCTAAAGTAGCTCACTTTTAAAAATCAATTACTTAACACTTCAACTTTTAATTCAAGAAATACTTTTAATCCTCATTATACCCTTTAAGGAGTGGTTTTTGAAAACGCTGAAATGACTTTTTTAGATTCTAATATCTGTACAAAGTTTCAAGTCACTGACTTTAAATAATACTCGTATTTCTGCTGTTAATCTCCTTTCAACCCTCTTAGGGGATGAATTTCGAAAAATCCTTTCTTATTTCTCATGAGAATTACAAAAGTAATGTCTGTGCAAAACTTCAGCTTTCTAGATTCAAAGGTTTGGCCTGGGCGTTGATGAGTCAGTGAGATCCGACCATAGTTAGGCAATGTATCTCCGTAGGCCGGAGTTCACGGAACATTCTAAACATTATTTTACTAAAGAGTTGATGACTAACTAAAAGAGTCTAATAGCCAGCTTATAAAATAAGGGTATGTTCCAAATACGTTCACAATAATTTCTTTCATCTAAGTATACCAGACGTAATGACGCTTTTAAATTACTTACCAGACGTAACTGACGCTTCTCCGTCAGTGGATGGCTCGGCTGAGGGCGCAGAAGCCAGAGCCTCCACCTTGCTAAAGACGCCGAGGCGCGCGAATTGCTCCAAGTATAAGTCAGCAGATTTCATCATCAGTTCCTCTGCTATGCCCAACACTATCAAGTGGCCATCATCGTCATCCTGATAAAGTTATATATTCGCTCAATGTAAAGATTATTTCAGTAATCAATTATAACAATGACCAAGTCACCGCTCATTTATTAGTAATCTACGAATAATAGCAGACACAAACACACACACACAAACCGGGGAGCCATATCGTGTCACGGGTCACTCACACACTTATGTCGACCAATACGATCATTATAAGCTCCAGACATAATTAATTAGCTTACTTACACTTCGCCCAATTTATTACTCGTAGATTAAATGTTTATGAAGGGGCGATTGGAAGTAATGACGCAAAGGCAGAATAGGTGCTAGTTGTTGCCCACCGACCAGAGAATCAATTGTTAATTAGTAGAACCACGTGTAGATTGAGGTTAGGTCTTCACTCTAATTGCACTTACATCTAAAAATGGCTGCGATTCAACGTAAACAAGCACTAACTATGTACATTGCCTTGCATCCTATGCTCAGATTTATTAAACAGAAAATCAAAGCATAAACATACATTATTGAGACTGGGTTTCAAAACTGAGGTTTCGAAAGTAATCATGGTCGACCTTTGTGGATGAATAAACGGTAGAAATTGATATAAAACAACATATGCGTAAGTAAAACGAAAACCATGAGAATTAATAAGGACAAATAAAACATTAACACGCAAAACAGAAGAGCTGATGCGGGTAATTTTCGATGGTGTGATATCTTTACAGTAATGCAAATGTATTATAAAGTAAATGACAAGGTGGAGTACAAGTAATAAGATACGAATCAAGTCAAGTTAGTAATATAATATGCAAAACTACATAAAGTTTAAACTTTATAATCAAAGCCGGGCAAACCGAAGACGGCGCCGTACGAATTTTTAAATACATTCATTCTTTTAAATTAGTTAATTACTGCTTCATTCGCGTGGTTAGTTTCCAACGAACAGATATCATGAATCCTTTCGTATAGGCTTCTACATAGAGATTAAGTCCGCCATTGTTGACTCAAACGATCTAACAATGTTTAACCGGGGAGCAATTAGATCATATCTTTTAAGAGATATGAATGTAAACCGAACAGCTGAAAAAAGTACACCAGCTAACGTGAAAATATAAAAATATCTGTTGAGGAATAGACAATAAAGTGTTAAAAAGAATCATGGATACATGGTAATATAGTAAACAATGTCACCAACTACTAAGAAAATATTTCACAGTGACAAGATAAGTATCTTAAAAAAAAAAGAGTTTAATTATTTTTCATCCGAATCAGACTCTACTTTAAATAAACTACATATAAATCATAACAAACCTATTACTTTAAACTGGGAATTTTGTATATATACATATATATATATATATATTTCGCGTATCTCGGAAACGGTTCTAACGGTTTGGATAAAATTTTGCTCTTTAAGTTTCATCTTTAGGTGTCGATTCTGGAAAAACTCGATTTTACACAAAATAAAACGCCGAGTGAGGCTCTCTCGCGGTGTTACCTTATATTAACATACGTATATAAATACGAAAGATACTTTATCTGTTCGTTAGCTTTTCACGGGTAAAGGTCGTAATTAAATCGTTCGTAACTTTCGATGCTTTTGATTGGCTAATTAATTCAACATGTAGCTTGGAGGAGAATGCAGGTCAGCTGTTGTCGAAACAATGGGATCCACACGGGCGAAGTAGCAGCTCCATTATTGCTTGTATTTAGTATTGATATAATTATTATCCGTACGACGTCGTTGAGTAACATTGCGGATCTAATTAAAAATATTGAGTTAAACATATCGAGAAAACGGCATTAAGATAATATTAATTTTAAAGTACAACCAGCGCAAATAGTAAATGAAATAACTAATTATGCGACGCCACCTCACAACTTTTGTATGAAATCTTTTATACACGGTCTAGCAAAATTAATCCGACGAACTTTGCAGAATAACATTGTAATCATTACAAAAGATATATATGTGTGCTTGTGTCAAACTAATGAATGAAATGATAATTTCAAACATGCTAGTTTTAAACTGCATGTTTAAAAAAAAACAAAATACCTTTTCTTGACATTAGAGAGATTGAGACTAATTTAAGAATTTAACAATATAATCATTACAAAAAACTGTAATGATATTGCGCGTCTGTGCAAAATGGTCTAGAAGTGATAGTCTAAGAGAAAGTAGTCGGTTCTACTTAAAAATATGAACAACTTTTAGTATAGGACTAACTTCGAAATGGTAAAAAAATCCAAAGTTTCCATACAAAACTTTTCATCACGTGAACAATTTCGTAAAGACAATTAATTTCGATAAGTCGATAGAAAAATATGTTAATATTAATGAGTGTAGTAAACCCCGTCCTTATGACTCGCGATGTATAAATAAAAATTAGAAACCATTCAACAAATTCTCACTATCATGAAACGAAACTTGGCCGGTTTTTATACAAATGTCTTTATTTAGAACCGCATGTTGATATTGTGAGGGCACTCAAGGAGGTATGATCACACCATCGGAACTTTACCGCTGGGGGACGGATATAGCGGCTGCGCAGGAACCGCGGCTGGCTGCGCCGCCACGAGCTCGTCTCGCCCTGGTCGCATATCGTACGTTTAACAATGATTCAACGAAATAAGCGAAGCGTAAGATACAACATGCACACATTTATTGTAAAAGCCTCTATTAACAAAACAAAAGATCTGAAGTAGCGTTGTAAATAAATTAAGCACGCTAAAATAGATGCGTAAGTTGCGCGATATGTAAATGAATAATGTTTTGAACATAATTACGCCCAGCGTTTGCAATGATTATATTTCGTGGCAGTTAAAATAACGTTGCGTTTCGGTAGATGTGTGTGGCCCTTATAATGAGAATATTATTAGAAAGTTTAGGCGATTTCTCCACTATATAACTGTTAAAAATCAACTCATATTATTTTCATAACGTAAACTCATTTTAGTTGTCACATTACTATAAAACCTACATTTATGCATAGAAGCTTAATGACGAAGTAAAAAAGTACATTAACAAATTTGATCTTGTATGCTTTCCATTACCTTCTAAACATTTAGTTGGTCACTGAAGATAAAATACATAAAGACAATACATTCGTCTTTAGTCAAGAGATTCTAAATGGAGCACATTTAGAATCTCTTGACTCTTCTCTCACGTGTAACTAACTTCTTGCTTTATATTTTTATTTGCAGCTGCAATATCGACTTCTATGTGTATCCGGTTTTATATTATAACATCAATTGACTCTGCCTTCTAAGTATATTCGTACGCATAAGTTAAATGTAGAGGGGCATAAACAATTTCCTGATTCTTTGTATGTACATATTACGATTACAGCTACAAAAGACGGATAGTTTTATATGGGTCATACGATTCTATATGCATTATATATTGATTACTATATATAGATTGAGTCATTCAATCGAATCAATAAGAAGTATTTACTGCTAGACATATTAACAGCACCATCTTGACGACTAATTTAGAAACCTAGATGGCTATATTACGTATATTTACGTCACACGACTTTCAAGATTTTCGAGCATTTCCCAGTCCTTGCCACAGATGTGCGTCACACATTTGTGTGGCGTAACATTTTTTTGTAATGTAACAACAACTACTAAACTAAAAAAAATACTTTTCAATTTTAAATTTCCAATATACTAATTTTCTAATTTCCAATGCCCCCGCGTAAATAAACTTGCCAGTAAGCTCAACTCCGCCGCGTATGCAGTTAAAAGAATTAGACAATTGACGGACGTGGCTACTGCGCGTTTAGTCTATTTCTAAGCGTCTGATATTGAAACCTTTTTTTGTCTTACATCATCATTATTATCATATTGTTATAGTGACATAGATTTATTTAAATATCAATAGAAAAAAAGACCTACATTGTCAAGTTTCTTTCAGCATCAAAAAAGAAAAACGGATAATATGAAAAAATAATAAAATACAAAAACATTTGATTATTTTGAACATGTCTATAAGTGCCTGCGAGGGTCCAATAGCAAATAAAAGAGCTATTATCTTTAGTTATTAAATTAACGAAACAGAAAAACATGGAAATAATTTAAAGTTGACTTAGTGATATTCAAGGTAATGAGTCAACCCACAACACCCACCGTGTCACGCTTTTTTGCCCGCTCCCTCCTCCTTACCGTATGAGGTAATTCATGGATTGCTCCTTAATGTTATTAACTTATGTTTCGTAATTATGCTACGTTTTCATTATTACAATGTTTTCGAGTTCAAGACATATCCATAGGGGCTATTTGTACACATTATTTTGATCGCACAGCGCAAATTAACCTGTGCAGCTGTATTTTATACTGTCTTTAAAAAAAATCATATCAATTTGGATGTTTTCGAACAGCACGTCATTTCCACTTAAGTGAGTTCTGTAGGTACTTACCAGATTATCGAGTACGGCGGCCACGAGCTGTGTGAGTAGCGCGGGCGTGTGGTCCGCTCGTGACAGAAGCGGGGCGGGTGCGTAGTGCACCATCTTCCGTACGAGTGAGAGCGCCGCGCGGCGGACTCCCGCGCCGCCCGCGCCCAAGTAGCGGGCGCACAGCACCGGTACCAACCGCCTACGGACAACACAATTTCCTGCTCATACACACGTAAAAAATCACATACGTCCTGCTAACTAAAACTAAAAATACATATAACTATTTCGTGGTAGAACAAAGAATTGCAGACCAACCCAATACTAGATTTTTAATCAACGTGAAGAGACAGTAACAACTCCCTAGTTCTTGAGTTCCTACGAGTATGGTTACCAGCAAACTCCTAAGTATACTTACTCTGTCATCTATCGAAAACAATAGGAACTAACATGGTAATATGCCTTCTGCTGCACGGAGAACATCATGATAACTAAACCAACACATACTGTTTTTTATTTTATAAGGCGGGAGGCATACAACTATATATGATGTAAAGCGGCGCATGCAATACATTAAGTATCACTCGTACGAAGCCACCTCTCCTGCATCACCGAGCTCGTCAAATTTTAAATAGGTAATGATGAAATCTAACAAATCCAAAAACATGTTAAATTAATCGATAAATAACATAACAGTATAGAATACTAGGGCTGGTCACGCCCTTAAAGTTATAAGATAGTCGGAAGAATTCTATGAACGCAAATAAAAGAAGTAAATATTTCGACATACTCCAAATAAATGGAAGCCATCTCCATGTCCCCAGTGTCTGGCGCGTCCTCCTCGTTGGCGGAGGTCGGAGAGTCATGGCTGCCAACGACCAGCCACTCGCCGGGACATTGCAGTATCGCCGCCACCTCCCTGTGACCTACCACATACAAAACAACATTACTAAAACCTATTTCATAACATTGGGGTTTATCAACTAGATAAAATAATTAACCACTATGAACAATAATTGCAATTTTAGTCAAAAAAATTACTTTAAAACACGTCGTATTGCTAAAGAACTCAGTAAGACAAGTCAAACGATCAGTCTTCAGCAACTGAAAATTCGGAATTCAGTACCTTTAAGTTCCATTACATGAATAGTGTATTAAAAATGTCCTCTACTTAAGGAACTTATTCCAAACAACAGAAAGTCTGTATTCAATTCTCTGCATTCCTTAAAATAAATAATAAATAAATATTGTCGGACAAATTACACAGCGCCATCTAGCCCCAAAGTAAGCGAAGCTTGTGTTATGGGTACTAGACAACTGATAAACATACGTAAATACATTTTTTTTTTTTTTGTAAATACATACTTATTATACATAGAAAATACCCAGACCAATACAAACAGACATGTTCATGCACACAAATGTTTGCCCTGTGTGGGAATCGAACCCACGAGCGTTGGTGTCAAAGTAGCGTAACAACGCGTTTCACCACTGCGCCACCGAGCTCGTCAAAGAAAAAAGATGAAAAGAAATGCAAGATAATATTTATGGTTTTCAAAGACGGTAATTGTCAAACCTTGGGCTTTAAAACATAGTAGCATAGCAGTGTTGGAATATTACCCCCAAAAAGGCTTATGACATAGTTAATGATTAATATGATTCAGGAGTACAGGCTACCATAATCCTTCATTTATACAATGTAGTATATATATATATATATATATATAAACAGCATATTGATACAATAGTGATGATTTATATATATATATATATATATATAATGGGCGAATATTAGTAGTTTCTTTCGGCATTTCTTTTTCGCCAATGGTCATTTCCGAAAAGTTGTTAAATTAAGAAGGTGAATAAATACTGTGAGAAATGTCCACGAGAGCCCAATAACACATAAGAAATTTAAAATTTGATCTTGGTGATAATGATAATGGTGGGTGTTGTACCTTGGTCGTGTCTCTCCCTCGCCTTGTCTAGTGGAGTCTTCCCATCCTCGTCGCGCAGGTCCGCGTTGGCGCCGTGCTGGAGCAACATCTTAGCAATGGCGGGTCGGCCGAAGCACGCCGCGTAGTGCAGCGACGAACTGCGCTGCCCTCGATTGACATCCGCACCTGAACATGTTCAGACAATTGAAGATTTAAGATTGGTCAGGGGAAGTAACTCCACCTCAAAGAAAATGTTGTGGGCTCTGCTTGTTGGTTCGGCAGATGGTATACCCGCCGAGTTACGTACTGGTGATTGTTGGTGGAGACAATATAATTTCACTGATAGTCTTTATGTAAAAATGATTTATCATTAAATTCTACTAAATACAGAAGATACTTATTACAAATCTGGTAAAATGGTTACACGATTAATGGTAAATATTGGTTATTTGAATACGCGTTTGATTGGTATAGTATGGTGTATGTTGGTTGGCGGTAATTCGCGTACTACTCAATCAATCAAAGCGTATTCAATTGATACGAAATGCATATAATTAAAGTACCGAGCTGTTTGGTGCATGTTTAGTGCATAACACCGCAGCCAAATAACCACTCCCTTGATGGTTATTATGCTCCTTCGAGTAAGTGGGGATACAAGTAAGCTCCTAATGAGTTTTTGTCTTAGCAGCAGGAATAGCAACAGATACCTTCCCTGCGGCATGTGTTCATAGGCTACGGTAAACAGTTTACATCGAGTGGGGTCATAACGCTTATACGCCTCCTCAACGTTGTAGTAAAGTTCCTTTAATTCCATAACTAATTTGTATCGATAATGTAATATCGACTAAATCATAACACTAAGCCATTATGTCACCATTACTGATCGGAGCTCGGACGACTTGTTTTGCCTACCTTTCTCACAGAGGAACTGGACCATCTCTCTCGTGCCGAAGGCGGCCGCCCAGTTGAGCAGCGTCTGGCCGACGTCGTCGGTGAAATTGACATCGACGGTGCCGCTGGACACAGCCAACAGCAGCGCGTCCGTGTCCTTGGCGCGGATGCAATCGATAAGCTGGCGGTGCGACTTGTCAGAGCGTGTGCCCGGTGCACCACTTGGGCCTTCCCCGCTTGCGCCTCCGCCGCCCCTAAGACCCACATAAACATTTAAAACTTAAACTAAAAAAACAAATTTTTCTTTCTTTCTTTAAAAAAGTTTCTAATTAGTAGTAGTTGATGGTTGAGAGGTATGGCTTAGGGCGTGTAAAAAGCCGCTAAAAAGGATTCCAAAAGTTTCACGGAATACCGGAATACGCACTATCAAAATTGACGACAATCCGACAATGGTATCGAATCTAAAACTAGACACTAAAAATATGTCACGGTTGTCATAAGAAAATGCAAATCTTGGGTCATTTAGATACCTACTAAAATACCTACCTACCTAGATGACTATTGCGCAGTACAGAATTATTGGGCTGTAATGAAAACTAGTAAATATCATTTCAAATAAAATATTAACTTCGCTAATTAACCCATCACGCGGTCTGTAGACTCAGGCCGGATATAACAGATATAAATTATAATTAATAAGCGATTAAAATTTTAGTAATAATGAGAATGCACTATTTATGGCCATAAACAAAAAATTTCGAGAATCCTCAAGGTTGCGCGGCGCCTCCGTCATTATTGGCATCTTTAGTTTACACAAATGTTTTGAAGTATGTATTTCTTTAGTGATAATGATGTTTACGTAAAATTGAAGGACACTTGATTACTTTTATAGAAAAGTAAGTGAAATGTGTGTAATGGCCATATCTTTAGTTCAATTTGGAAGGAAAAATTGGCAAGGCGGAAAAAAACAACATTATTGAAATGATTAAGGAAGCAATTTAGTATTTCTACCCATTTATCAACAATAAATATGATGTACAATACGTCACATATAATTATTCGAAACAACTCGAAAATTGGATATTTCTAACTAAAACGAAAATTTTCAAACGTATGGGACGGTACGGACACATTTTCGTTTTTACGAGTACCGCAACGCGTCACGGGTATAATATATTTACTTCGCAACAAATCAAAGTGAATGGATAACATGCATATCAAAATCTCCGCATTTTAATTTTTTTTAAAGATGCTGAACTATCAAATCGGAACACTAATATCTCCATTTTAATAACACGTTGATCTTTTCTACTTTAGGGGTTTAGCGGAGATAGTAACGTGCAAGCGACTCTCCTTGTGTTCGCGTCCATGTGCTACATTAGCCGCTTCACATCAAACGGCCGTATGTTTACTAGCCACCACACCACACACACAGTACAAAAAAATTTAAAATATAAAAATTTAAAATTTAAATACATTTAGTTACTTTTATCATTTATTACTCTATGGTAATATGCATAATATCACTTGCACGTTGTAGCTGAAGTCATACAAACACAAACATATTATATCTTTACTGTCTTTACTCACGTCTGTATCGCGTGTCTCCCTTCACACAGCAGCACAAGCAATAAATCCACGAGACGCATGCACTCGAGACACCATCTCTCGTCTGCCTGCACAGCCGCTTCAATAGCCGAACATAAGTCTAGGCGGACCAAATCCTGAAAGCACAGTCAATGTTTATTAGTTTACTTAGCTCAATATTAGGTTTGCGTGTTAAAACTTGAAATACTAAACTAATATAGATCCTCTCTGGAATTAATATTTTAATGATCTCTTGTAGTAATTAATCATCATGAAATCTTGCAAAATCATGTATATTTACAATTTGAGTTTTAACCGATGTCAAAAAGGAGGTTCTATGTGTTTGTCACAGTCTTCACGCTCTGCTATCAGAGGATGTACCTTTTCTTACACATTCAAATGTAATTCTCTTTTACGTAGTAAATACAATAAAAAAGCAAGACCAACCAAAGGATCCACTGTGTACTATGAAGGTGTTTTTGTTGCCACTGATGGGTTCAAAATCTGTTCCTATTAACGTTACACTAATAATTTCAATTAATTTTATCCACTAATCAATGGGCACAAGTCTTCAACAACAGTGAAAATTCCTCCATACGTAAAGTACTTCCCTGGCAATGATTTCTTATTACTCAACAGGAATATATGTTACAGTTTTATGAACCCAACAAAATTACACACCATAATTTCGTTAGGACTAAAGTTCATCGGTAACATGACCAGCATTCTCTGTTATTTTTATGTATTTTTTCGGACAGGACAGTGTCTGCCGTATCCGCTAGTATATTTAGATATATATATATACAAGAATTGATTGAATGATTGTCTTACGTGGGTAATCTGTGCCGAGCCCCTGCATAGTGTTGACAGCAAGCTGACAGTTGTAGACACCGAAGGAGCCAGGCACTTGTCATCGCTGCTCTCGGTGCTGCCCAAACGTCGCACCAACTCTTCGATGAGACCTAGGATACATCACGACATTTTAAAAAACCAACTTACCATCAAATTTACATGGAACCAATTCAATATTACTAAAGAAAGAGATTATGGGATATTATTCAGAGTAAGCGCAGGATATGGAAGCCTAATGTAAGGTATAGTATGATATCTGCAGGGTTTAGAAATTGATAACAGGGTTACATACAAGTGAAGATAACTTTGAACTGAATGAGTCACTGATTATACCACTGAAGTGAAGATATAGATATATGACAATATATCTATATATACATAATGATACTAACAAATGAGCCCTCAATGATAGAATAAACATTTTTCTTCTTTTCATACAACATCGGGAGGCATACAAGCATATGATCCACCTGATGTAAAGTAATTACTGTAGACTATAAACACTGGTAATACATTAGATATCACTCAAGCGATGCCACTTCTGCTGCTAATACATCAACTCTACTTCTCTTATAAACATTCAGATCAAGGCAAACAGACATGTTTATGCACACAAATATTTGTCCCGTGTGGGAATCGAACCCACGAGTGCCGATGCCAAAGTTGCGTCATTCACGACTTCGCCACCATGCTCGTCAAATTCATTCATTCATAATAAATTACGCACGTAAACGCATTACTGAAAGTATATATGAAGATATATATTATACATATGTAGTGATACTAACCGTGTTGAGCGAGCGGGGCGGGATCAGCCCGAGCGCGTGCGAAGCGATCAGCGAGCGAAGCGAAACAGCGCAACGCTGCATCTGCAACACGCGCGTCGCTGTGTCGCAGCAAGGCCGACAGTGACGACACAGCGTCGCCCACGCGGGCGTCACCCGGCTCCATCTTGCCACATACCCTGCAACACAAATGTGTCTGTTACTTTCGTCTTGTACAAGCGTCTTGTCTATAGAAAGATTTAAATTTTATAGATAACGAAATAACATCTGAAGCATGAAGTACATAAACAATGCTCTTTTGTTTGTATAACGAGCACAAGTATATACATCCTCTGATTCACGCAATGATTGTAACCAAGATTGCAATACGACGAGTATCATACCGCTGACTGGAAAAGAGAAGGTGGTTTTCCAGGATTTAGGCTGCTCCAAATGACATATGAAAACATATACTTTATATCTTTACACTTTGTCTCACAGCATAATGAACTATAAATATATATAGTGCAAACTAAGCATAGTTTTTACAATGTGCACTAGAGAACTGATAAAAAACACACAAATAACTTTTCAGGTACATATACAGTTGTAACACATAACATAAGATAGATAAATATCATTCAGACATACACACATCTACGAGCACACCAAGCACACAAGCTGGGGATTAAGTGGCTCGGATGTCACCTTTAGAGCCATAGTCAACCTCACCTGCACGTGGTGCACCCTGCTTATCAATAGACGAGGCTCTAGCGAAAGAGAGGTAGGGCCCTAACTCTTTTTCGTCAGACATTAGCCCAACTGGGGAAGTACGTCCACCTCACAGAAGACGGCAGCCAAATAACAACTCCCTGGAGGGTTGTTGTGTTGCTGCGAGTGAGTCGTAGTAGTACAACCAAAAAACAAACACCAATATTTGTTATGTGTGGGAATCGCACTCACGAGCCTTGGCGTCAAAGTGGTCATTTGTAACCACTCGTCCACCGGGACCGTCATATTTCTTGGGTTGTAAGCATCTAAAAAACGCGTCACATCACGCGAAGCCTGGCTTATCAATGAAGCCGTATTAAAAATACTTTGGCATGGCTCTGAATGATGAATGAATAAAAAGATGTCAATCTTGCTTCGACTTAGGGTAGAATAAGTGTAGTTCTTACCTTGAAACTACAGCCATAGCCGAGTGAAGAGTATCCTTGTGGACAGAAGTGCCATGGTGTGTAATGAAGTGCAGAACGGCAGGTAAACCACCACCCTCCCACACAGCACCGGCTTCTCTGGTGCACACTAACTCCAACACCTGTAATGGATGACAGTGTTTTTAATATGCCACTGAGGTGGCAAGCAAGCATACGGCTTTTTTTACAACGTCGGAAGTCGTAGAAGCGTACGGCCCACCTTACTCACCTCACTCACAACACAACAACCAAAGAGTTGTATACCATAAGGACATATTTACAAAAAGAAAGAGTTTTTTTTTATACAATATCAGGCGCGATTACCGTAGCCTATATCGTAGCGTATGAACGCTTGCAATACATTAAGTATAACGCCCACGATGACACCTCTGCTGCTCACTGCACACAGCAACTCCTTAGGAGCTTGCCGGTGTCCTCACTCACACGCAGGAACAGAACCCTCTAGGGAGTTGTATTTTAACAGCAGTTTTCTGTGTGTGGATGGAGGTACTTCCCCGGACGCGATACTGCGATGCACCCCAACCTCTCTTAAAAATAAACCAGACAATGACAAACAGACATGTTCATGCACGCAAACATTTGTCCTGTATGGGAATCGAATTCATGAGCATTGGTGGCATAGTAACGTTACAGTGTATTTCACCATTGCGCCACCAAGATCGTCAAAATAAAATTTGTAAAATATATTAATGTGATTTGGGATAAGCAAGATGGTAATGTGTGTTTATATATTTTTGTTTTTCATGGTTCTAAGCCAATTCGTCCAACTGACCCACCGTAGAGTGTCTGCATCTTTGGAAGCATACTCTGTATTTCCAGCTCAATCTCCCTGAAGAGCTAGCTGTGTTCCTGTGTAAGTGAGATAACCAGTAATCTCCTGAGAAGCTACTGTATTAGCAGTACCAGTGGTGGAGTTGATCAAATTAAAGTAGTTTTAAGTAATAAAATTATATTTGTCAGTCATCTCTGTAACTTATTAGCTTCTGCTCAGAGCTTTACCTATGGGGGCACACGCGCAATCGGATTAATAAGATTAATTCCATGTGATTCTTTAGGTCCTAGACTACCTCTGTACCAAATTTCTTGTTAATCCGTTTCGCTGTTTAGCTGAGGAAAGGTGCTGAATTTTGCACTGTTCAACCATAACTATCTGAACTAAACCAAAGAGTTTGTTTATTTGAAGCACTAATCTCTAAAACTAGCAACAAATATGTATGCATAGATAGCCCAATTCTTGAGGCTATTCAACATTATGATTTTCCCCTAGAAGCCAATCAAAATAAAAGAAAGAAAGAACAAGCTGTTCCGAGCGGAGCTCCCAGAGGCGACAGCATCCTAAAGAGCTAAAGAAGTAAAAAATTCAATACAGAGAACACAGCTAAGTTGAGAGATATAGCTCTGAGTGTCAGCATGCTGTGTATCAATGGGCGGGTCATATTTTCCATATGGTGCTGGCAGATGGGGGGGAAAAAAAATGCTGTTGTACGTTGACAAAGCATTGGATGATCCCCCATTAAATTGATCCACAATTTCAAACCTGTCTACCTGAAAGTGGCTGAATACGAAAATGCCTATAGTGAAATATATTAAGGAAGGCTTATACCATGCAGTGGTAGATAAAGGAATGATAATATAATCACAAACACTTACTTTTATGCATTGCTCTGCTAAATCCTTGCTGGTACGATTATTGGGGTCTACAGTAAGCAATCTGCTGCAAATAGCCTTAACGGCGCCATCAATGGCTACAATTCGTCGTGTACATTCCGCTGCAATTAAAATAATATAAATGTATACATGTGCGAGTTATGCTCCTAGTGTATAAAACATCCATAGGCAAATGCTTACGATCAGGCAGGCCGTGTGCTTCATTGCTAGCTTAGTGGTATAAAAAAATTATGACGAGCATGGTGGCTCAATCGTGAATGACGCGACTTTGACACCAACACATGTGGGTTCGATTCCCACACAAGGCAAACATTTGTGTGCATGAACATTCTGTTTGTCTAGGTCTGTTGTTGTTTTAAGAGAGGTAGGGCACATCAAAGCAGTCCATCTGGGGAAGTACCTCCACCTCACAGAAAACCGCAGTCAAATAACAACTCCCTAGAGGGTTGTTGTGTTCCTGTGTGTGATTGAGGTCACCAGTAAGCTCTCAAGGAGTTGCTGTGTATGCAGCAGAGGAGGTATCGCGCGAGTGATACTTAATATATCGCAAGCGTTATTAGGCTACGGTACCCGCTTTACATCAGATGACCCGTATGCTTGTAGGCCTCCCGACGTAGTATAAAAAACCCCTTTTTTTGTATGTAATAGAAAACTTTTATATTGGTATCTCTTACACGGGTCTTCTGTATTACCAGTATTCATTTTACCACTAGGGTAGAAAACATATGTAGGGCCTGTCTGATGGTACAAACAACACCAAATGGTTTTTTCTACACATATAAAACTCCCTCAAATACTTTTCAAAGAATTCCATGCTATGCTGTTTATTGAAAGTCACATTGATAAATTTCAAAATATTTACCTGATACATCAAGATAATAGGTGATAGCTCTTGCTGTCACTTCCAAAACATTGTCTGGGGCACATTCATCAAGAAATATCTTGCAAAGAGCTGGCAGGAAAGTTCTGGGTGGACAACTAAAACAAAAATTATAATTGTTGTAAAGGCCCAATCTCTATTATACCTTGCTTAGCTAATTGGGCTTTTTGGATATTATTTTGAAATGTGTCAACCAGTCTCTAGGTCAATGTTAATAGAAAACTGCAGCTGCACATTTACGCTTGTCATTTGAGTTGATTAGAAGTAGTACAGTGCCAATATGTTCTATTAAATATTCCTGCAGTGCAGTGGTAGCGCAACTGTGCATATTCTGCAAATGAGCTACTTAACACACCTGTCATGTTACCATATTTCAATCAAGTAAATTTGACTTTTACTAAATGTTGACTCTGAAAGTTGCAGTGTGCAAACAAACTAGAAGACGGCAGGCATATAATAAATATTGGGATCAGATGTATCAAATTATTTTTTAAATTATGTAGTATAAATTTAAACTGCCTTTTTAACCTAAAGCATGTTTATATATAAAATAGTTTCAGAATTTGATGATAGACAGAAATATAGCAAAAATGTTAACAAACAAATGAATTTTTTCTACATTACTTTACTACGGTGGTACAGGACCCAATGTGCAAGAGTTCAACCCACACTCATTAAACAACAATGAGGACCGTGTTGACTGCCTCAAGCAAAAACAGCCTTTAAGGAGGTCAACCGTGAACTTTATTGATAGTATATACCATTAGCTTGTATGCCTTCCAATATTGTATAAAGGAAAAGATTAGTTCCTCTACATTCTATCATGCAGTTACAGATAGGCCATCATTAAGTATGAAAAAAATTCAACAGGAAGATTTATTTCCGCTTATCAGTAAATAATAGGTACTAAAATTCAGTTTTATGTTACTTGCCTTTCAAAGCATCTATCAACATTATCAGACATAAGCAATAGCATGCATAGTTGTTCAAGTGCAATGAGCTGCATATCCCGCTCATCACCCTGTCCCGTCAACAGCCATTCCAGCAATGTTTCTGGATCCACTTCTGCCATCTGTCAATAAAAAAGTACAGGGAGCATAAGAAATAATTCACAGAATCTCATTAATGTTAACACTTTCACTTGTACAGATTCCACATCACAATTTTATTTATTAATTATTTTTATCAACCAGTTTCACCTTTACAGCATTATGAAGATATTTTTTTAAATGCTGTAAAGGCGAAACCGGTGGGTAAAGAGAATTCATAAATAAATAATAAAAATTGTGAAGTGGAATCTGTACAAGAATATGTCTTCAAAATTCCACCAAGCGCCAACAATCAACAGCATTAACATAATTCACAGAATTGTAAAAAAATATATAGCAATAGCCATTTATTGGTAATTCTAATGATTTCTGAATGAGAAATGAATTGTTGTATGTAGACGTATCTTCTGAATGGGACCATTTTATTCTGCATGGATAATTGTGCTCTCTTATTTGATGTCAGTAGGCCGATTCTACTAAAAACCTGCAACTACACTGCAGCACGGCGTGTGTCAAAATGCGTACATTTTAACGTTTTGTTAAGCGATCTGACAGCAGTGACGTTTAACGAAACGTCAAATGTACGCATTTTGACACACGCCGTGCTGCAGTGCAGTTGCAGTTTTTTAGTAGAATCGGCCTACTGTATGACCCATACAGAAGTTCACTTATTGTATTATTACTTAATGCAATAAAATCTTTGAAATATAAACTTTCTTATTTAGTATCCTTCTGCCCCATAAAAGGTTACCAGTATGGCAATCATGGCAGTATAATCTATCAATTAACACCATAAGCATTACATACCCTTCTTATATATAGCACATTAACCTGTCAAACGCCGTTATATACTTGTTGCGGTAATGCACATAGTTTGATCAAACCGCTCCGCACTCAACGGGTTAATGACTTTTTCAAAAGGCTACTTTAATACTATTATAGTAATGCATGAGAAACCACTGATATAAAAGGTTACAAAATAGCATTTGTTACACCTTGCAAGGGTTTTTATTTATCTGACTCATCAATCAGACTCGTAAAGAAATTAATCTCATAACAGAAGAAGTAGCAAAACATTCAGTAGTAATATTTCCCAAAAGTAAAACCACAGAAATATATACTTGGTTTAAGTACTACTAGTAAGCTTAATCGCGGAGAAATCGACCAGTGCTTGAGAAAACTACACTATCAATACATGCAATTTCTTCTTGGCTACCTTTCAAAGATATTTAGAGGCTAAATCGTAAATTACTCTAGAAACATCATAATTCTATCGTGTACCTAAACAAATTGAATAAACTTATAATCACAGAGGGCATAAATCGAATATTTATTTATTAGGAGTAGAAAGATTATTGAAGTTATGAACCATATTAAGTGGGTTATAAAAAAATATATCGAGTCTGCACACCTTTCTCTTTTGTGAAACATATAGTCAACGAAGAACCTTAAAATACTACGCAATTCTTAGTTGTTCTAGATGAACCGATTCTGTTGTTCTAAACAAACATGACAAAAATACCACGGAAATAAAAATAAATAGAAAAGTTTGAGGACAAATGTGAAGGTTACGTCTCACCTTAAAACACCATATTTATCGATTTTTTCCAGAAAAATCACTAGTACGTTACTCGAACATAAGATATATTATGAGATCGATGATACGAATCAAATGCGTATTTCATCTGAAAGTTATTTTTCACAAACTCGAAAACGACACGATGATGAACGAAAACGAAAACTAATCATTCGTCGCCATGTATATTTTTATTTAAAAAAAAAAACAGACAGGCGCATAGTGCTGCACTAGATTTAAAGTCGAAATGCTCGATTTTAACCATTAGACACGGATAAAATTATTGAAAAATCAGTTGCTTTTGTGTTTCTATATATTTATTAGGGAAATAAAAAATATACAATTATTATTACGCGAAATCTTGGTGGTAATTATTTTACCATTGCCCTTTAGTAGTTTTAGTTATGTGGTGGTTGTACCTCAGCCCGTATAGGTTCTTGTACTGGCGCTGCTACAGTTCAAAGCCTCTTCTTCATTTGGGTTAGTATGAAAGTTTTTGACACGTGGTGTGGCGCTTATAGATCTTTACAAACATCGCAGATTGAGAGACAGAGCGAGTGTGGTTGTGAAGCAACAGCCGTTGTGTGGGTGTGAAGCACTACCGAACCCTGCACAGAGGCTAAGCACTCCAAGTTTACGAGAGGCGTTCAGTAAAACGTTTTGTATGTAATCACTGTGATTCAGGTCTGAACGCAGGTTCAAGCCGAGGATCGATAAATGATCGCCGATGGGAAGCGAGACGTCAAGAAAAGTTGGGGCAGGGGAAAACGGGTCCTTCTTAATAGAAAACGCACAGGCCTGGATTTTATTCGCGCAAAATTTACAAGATATTGGTCACCCCAATAAGCCACACCATTCAGGACGTCATTCAGCTTACAGATTACCGACTCCCACAGTTTCCGGATGTCATTACTCCTGATCCGGGCGTGACCCTCATATCCCATATGTGCTGTGCTGTCATCAACGTAATAGTTGATGTTGCCAATTTTCAAAAGGTCATTAATATGTAGAAAAAAAAAGGGTTGGTGACAGCACGCAACCCTAGGGAACGCCAGCGTTCACATGCATGAGCATGAGCTTAGACGTACAGCTATTAACCATGACTCTATTACTACGCTCATGTAGGAAGCCAACAATACATGCAGAGAGCCAGTCGGGAAGCTCACAGGCATAGCTTAGAGAGTAGCGCTTTGTGCCAGATCCTGTCAAAAGCCTTAGAGATATCCAAGCTTACAGCCATGGTTTCACCATACCGGTCGACAGCCTTCTCCCACAGGTGAGTTAAATACGCCAGAAGATCACCAGTGCAGCGTTTTGGACGGAAGCCATACTGTCGATCACTAAGTATGTGATGATCTTCTAGATAATGGAGCAATCGCGTATTAAGGATCCTTTCGAAGACCTTGCAAAGCACCGAGGTTACGGTTATAGGACGATAGTTATTAGGGTACAAACGATCTCCCTTTTTAGGGACCGGCTGCACATTGGCCACTCTCCAAGAAGCCGGCACAAGGCCAGTAGAGTAAGACAGTCTAAAAAGGGCGCTCACTACTGGAGTCAACTCCGATGCACACTGTCTAAAGAGCGGAAATACCATCCGGCCCACTAGACTTATGTATATCGAGTGATCGGAGTAATTTGCGAACATGACGTTGCTGAATTTCAACATCAGGCATATACTATGGACGAGAATTGAAATGTAACGTATAGGTAAATGTCAAAGTAACTTTTTGTACTGTCTTATTGAAGTTATACTTCTAATGCGACTTGCAAAAAGGTTGCGTTAAACGTTCAACGCTACCATGGAGGGGGAATAGAAAGAGGCGAGAGTGAATGCGTAGCACTCGAACACAAAAGTACAGGTTGAAGCTGCTAAATGTTTCAAGATATTGCCGGTAGATGGCGCTATAGTTAAAAATGTGCAATATGTTAAAACTGCTAAATGTTTCACGGTATTACCGGTAGATAGCGCTAGAGTTAAAAATGTATAACATTTGTATTTTACATTTGACTTGTATGTAATACATTCCATAAACATCTCCGCTACTACTTGACAGACGTTTTTTAATTTTTAACAGGGCATGGAAACTTTAGGGCAAAGCTCTTTTCATTTAGACTTGTGTCATCGCCTTTATGTGAGTGTTCTACGACAAATCATGAATTCGAGCAAACAGCACATCATGTTCTCTGGGAGTGCGATCTCTGGCAACGGGAGCGGGACGATATGTTAAATTCCTTGCGTGTCACATCCGGGGTAGTATACTATTCTGATTTGGTGGCAACAAGGGAGAACTACCAGGCGTTTAGGCGGTTCTGCAATCTATATTATTGGAATCGATGTGTTAGGTAACAACTCACAGGTTAGGTCCCAATAGTGTTAGATATTTGATTATCCGTGGTGCACGGCAGTTGAGCTTCACTTGACTAGCCATCTCTTTGAGGTTTTAAATGCCTTATTTGTCATATTGCTGTCTCTCACTTTGCCAAGAGGGGAAGTCAATTCTAAAACTTCCTACTCCTACAAATTTCTTCTGATTAAATTCGTTTGTGAGTTCTAAGGCAGCTGTAGTTTAATCCCCGGGACGGCAATGGACTTCACTGTTCATTGCCTTTTTTGTGGTCGCCGCTGTTAATTCTGGCTACACAGGAGACACAGTGGTGGGTACGAGTGGTGGGCCTGTCCCGTAAAGACGTTTTTTAATTTTACTCCAATAACCCTTCTCATAAATTAAAATGTTATTATTTAATATTATTAATACTAAATATTATTATGTTATTAATGTTAAATATTTATTTAATGACGCCAAAGAAGTATAACTTTCACGCGCGTACATAAGTACACGCACCTATTTTTTTTTGAGTTGATATCTATCAATTTATAACTTCACGCCAAATCCCTTGCGGGGTAGGCAGAGAGAACCGAGCGCCACATAACTCGATCCTTACAAATCTCACTCACTTCTTTAGCTTTCATTGCTCTTCTTATGCACGCTAACAGGTTTCTAAGGCTGTCAGGAGGCTTGTATTTATTTAATTTTAGTTTTGTTAGGGTTACTTATATATTTAATTTTGTAATAATTTCTATAATCTTTATAAACATATTTGTGTCTATAATACAAATAATAAGTAATTGTGTATCATGTAAAATAGCGCAATAAATTTTAACATCTGTCTTTAGTCTATGTTTATATTAGTACACACCGTTGCTATGGTAGCACTCAAATATAAACAGACATTAGATAGCAGGTAATAGTTTTTTGTAGCTGATAAACCAAATATGTTATCAATTCCAGAAATAGCATCAGAAATAGTTAATAAAACGCTTAGTAATACAAATGAAGAGAATTGCCGTACAATTATGTTGGTTGGAAGTAAAGCTGCTGTAAGTCATTCATTTATTATAAGTTTTAGTATGTTTTACATACGTACATTTAGGCAAGAATGAATGTAGATATCGGCGGCCGTCATAGACACACACACATGTAGATCAAATTGGTGATATCTTGAAAAAGGGCCAAATCAAAAGCACCCCAAACCGAAGAGCATGCATAAAGAGGTTGATGAGTGTGGAAGAAGCGAGAGAGGTATGTTTGGATCGGGGCAACTGGTGTATCTGGGTACCCCAATGGGAGACAGGCGTGATGATAGGTACGTATGTACATACATACATCTAGTGAGTTTTTATTTGGTGGTGGAGGTACTTCGACAGAAGGACTGCTTTGATGCGTTCTACATCTCTTGAAAACATCCAGACCAAGACAAACAGATTTGTGCTGTATGGGTATCGACCCCACGAGCATTGGTTTTAAAGTAGCATTGCTAACCACTCCGCCACGTATGTCGTCGAGTTTAGTTCGGTGACATCAAAATATATCTGAATCCCATCTATATCGACGGGCTGTTATACCCACTAAAGTAGTACACCTAGCGACACCTCAAGCTGGGCTGTTTGACCATTGTACTTTCTTATGGCACGCGTAGTAAGCGTAAAAATAGTGCTGCAAGTGTCTAATACGACTTATAGGCCAGTCATAATAGGGTTCGAACAACAAAACAATTCGTGACAGCAATCCGACACCGGGATATTGTAGAATAAGATATTCTAAAAGAGGGAAAAATTAATCGAACAGTCTGCTGCTATCCGGGGTGGAATGGGATCGCTTCATCTACTTATCAATTAGTAGTGAAAAAAAGGTACACTGCAATGGAAAAAATGGCGGGAAAATTGAAAAAACCGAAAAATTTACTTTGTGGTGTTTGGCATATACATCGTCGAACAATCGTTATTAATCAATAAAATCATTATAATTTTCATGTTTAATCTTTGATTATTGTATGCTTTGTCTATCATATGATAAAAAATTTACATACAATCATAATAATCATACAATAGGTAATGTAGTAGATCTACAATGATATATACGGATTTTGCAGATAAGAGTGGTTTTAAATTATAAGACGGTATACGCACAGAACTTGTTTATATTTCACGTATATATATATATATATACAAAAAATCTATAAACAATAATACATTATGGAATAATTCAAGCAGATTTTGTTTATAGCAAATGAATATTACTAACATGAAATTAATTACTGTGGTACAAACAACTTAATATTATTATGGACACTCTGAAAAACCTCTATAAATTGAAAAATTTATGCATCCCCATAGACTTATCTCTAAGCTTGACCTTTTCGCAGAGGGTTGTCTTTCACCTTCGTCCGATTCAACGAAACTGAACGATTGTTCGACGTGTTTTGGACAGTTTCATCGAGCACTGATTCATTGACCGTGATCTGTTTCTATTTCTTCCGAGTCACTTTCGTCAATCAAAATTTTTTGATCGTTCAGTATTTGAGCCATTTTCCAAATTTAAATCTCTTCTCTTCCATCATTGTGTAAATCTGCTGCTGAAACTGTCGAAAACACGTCTAAGAATCGTTCAGTTTCGTTGAATCGGACGAAGGTGAAAGACAACCCTTCAGTCCAGGTGAGATTGGGTTTGTTTTGAAGATTAATAAACATAGATAAAGCCACTTACAGACAGAAGATACAATGTAACATATTTTTGCAGGGGAAATCTACGTTACTGTATTCGTTTCTGGACAAAAATGATACGCCAAAAGAAACATTGGTGTTGGAATATTCATTCGGTAGAAAATCTAATCAAAAACAAGCTATCGAGAAAACAATATGCCATTTATGGGAATATGGCGGGAAACTGGATGCAATGAAGAGCGTCCTATCTTCAATACCAGTGTTCGGATTGCATTTCTTCTGCATAATGGTAGATCTTAGTAAAATAAAAGCTATATGGAATACTTTAGAAATTTGCCTTCAGGTATATTTAGAGTATGAGAAAAGTCCAGATCTCATATTATTGGGTGGCAAATATGATATTTTTGCAAATTATGGTAAGTAACTATATATTTAAGAGTCGATATAGCATTACATTAGTTATGTTGAGCAATGATAGCCTAGTGGATAAAGAACCAGCGTATTTATCGAATGGTTTCCAGTTCGAATCCTCGTATAGGCATGTACCACTAAATTTGGGTTTTCGGATTTATGTACATATTTGTAATTAGAACTTGCTAGGTGAATGAAAACTTAGTGAGGTAACAACACACAGGCAGGCAGGGCAGGTTCAAGAAATTATATTTCGAAAACTAGCCTAGCCTATGCAAGGTCTGTTCTTCCTTACGCGTTGTGGAGGTCTGACGGCAGTCGTAGTACTCATTCCACTACTGGTGAAGGTTCTCACTCTATTGTGGAATAGCGGAGTCCAATGTTGTCGTGCCGCCTAAATATGTACCGCTGTCTTTGTTACAATCTATAGCAACAGTTTAATATCTACTCTAAGACACAGAGGAGTTTGAAGAGCCGTGGGACACATCAAATCAGCACGAATAGCGAAGTACCGCCACTACACAGAAAACCACAGCCAAATAACAACTCCCTGGAGTGTTCCTGTATTCCTGTGACTGAGTAAGGTTTTCTTTGATGTGGATGTACCTACTTCTCCAGTTGGGTTGCTTTAATGAGCCCTATATCTTTTAAAACAACCAGACTAAGAAAAACAAATTTGTTCATTCACACACATTTTAATGAAAATCGAATCCTCTGGCACGCCTGTTAATAGCCATTGCTAAACATATGACCACCAGGATCGTTATAAATAATATTATTTTATTAATATACTATTATTATATAAATCGGTTTAAGTCCATTACCATAATAATATAGACAATAAAATAAAGCTAAAATAGGTCTTTAACCAGTATTTTAATATTAATTAAGGGACTGTGGGAGTTTTCACATTGGCTCGAAAATATTATATTCTAATCGAAATCGAATAGTTATCTGTCAAAATGATGGTACTTTTCGAATCTGTTTCGAATATAACTTTCTGAGGTGAATACCCCCACTGGTGTGAAGATATAGAGAGATTAATAGATAGTTCTACGTCGATCAACAGTCGAACTCAATTCTGCTATTTCTTCTCTCCAATGGTCACGCTATCTCACTTATCGCACCAACGCAAAGTTATTATAAATATAAAAGTTTGTCAGATACTGACGAGCTCGGTGGCGCAGTCGTGAAACGCACTGTTACGCTACTTTGACACTAACGCTCGTGGGTTCGATTCCCACACAGAACAAACATTTGTTACATTTGTGTGCATGAACATGTCTGTTTGCCTTAGTCTGGGTATTTTCTATGTATAATAAGTATGTATTTACAAAAAAAATATATGTTTACGTATGTTTATTAGTTGTCTAGTACCCATAACACAAGCTTCGCTTACTTTGAGGCTAGATGACGCTGTGTAATTTGTCTGACAATATTTATATTTATTTTATTTATACTTAATATACACATAAAGAGCTGAACGGATATGTTTAGTACACAAAATATATTTTTACATGTCACAACTAAATTTTCACCCCGCAAATAATGACTGCAGGAGTGCCTATTCACACTGCCTCAAAACACCATATTTGAATCGGAATCGAAGAGTTTCCACTTTAAATGTATGTTGCACAGGATACAGAATCTGATTGGAAACTTTTCGAATCCGTTTCGAATATGGCTTTCCGAGGCAACGTGAATACTGCCACTGATCTCTGACCTAACGATATTATTATTTAACCTACGGATCTGCATATCCGTGTAACAAACATATCTACGAGTATCTATCTGGGAGGCAGAGAAAACCGAGCGCCACAATACGCTCTACATGCACGGTCACCGCAACTAAATTTTCACTTTTCAGATAGCGAAATCAAAAAATGTGTATGCACAACTATTAGAAGCATTGCCTTAATACACAATGCGCATTTGCTGTTTTATTCTTCGAAAGAATCGCACTTGTCAAAACGAGCCAAAGAAATGTTCCACAGCATAGGTTTTGGCAATACAACACCTTTTAAAGAGAAGAATACAAACTTTACGAAGCCTTTGATGATTCCCAAGGGGACCGACTCTTGGGAAAGCATTGGAGTATCTATTTCTACGTTACAACAGGTATGTCGTTTTTTTATACAACATCGAAAGGCATACGAGCATACAGTGGACCGCTCACTTGCGCATTGCCACGCTTGCTGCTAAAACAGCAATGCCTAAGGAACTCACTGGAAAACTTACTTACTCACAGGAACACCATCCTCCACGGAGTTGTTATTTGACGACGACGTATGTACTTCCCAAATCGGGGTATTTTAATGCGCCCTACCTACCTGTCACAAAAATACCCTGACCAAATCAAACAGTTGAGCTGTTACATTTAGATCTACTGATAATTACCGAGAATATGTGATGAAATCCTTATGTATAGACATCGACAAATCAAACCGTAACGACATCCATTGACGTGAGCAAAATGTTAAATTAATTTGTATTGAAAATAATGTTTTTGCTTTTTATTCTCATAGAATTGAAGTGTGTTTAATGTCTATACCAACAACTCCTGTAATGTATATGTAATAAGTGTAACAATAATAAAATATAATACCATAAATAGGATGTACCTTTGGTGCGAAGTTATAGGTAGATCATTGTAATTGTACAGCTTAATTGACATACATTTATTGTATTGTCAATTTTTTGAAAAGCTTTTACTTATTTAAAAAATGTAATACGTGTTTAGTGCCCTCGAAGAGCCAATGGCAAGTATAGATTTTTTTATACCACCAAGGTGGCAAACGAGCATATGGCCTGCCTGATGGTAAACAGTCACCGTAGCAAATGGACATTTGCAACACCAGGGGTCACTCATGCGTTGCCCACCCTCTAAAAACCTAATTTATATGTTTATCTTTATCATTTACCGTTGTCGGCGTAAATATCGATATTTTGAAATTATAATATCGATATTTGCCACTCCCTATTATTTTTATTACATTATAGTGAAATTTTCTAGCATTTCGTGAATATTTCAGTAAGTGTGCGTAAAATGACCTAGAGTCGAATATTTTTTCTGGCGTGTGTTCATGACAACAAATGTTTTTGTGCGTGTTGTAATCGTTTCTATGTAGTATTTACCTCGTCCCCCGTCAAAAATGGCAGAATTATTTACTAAAAGAATCACGCATATGGCGCGTCCATTGGTTGATAGGTCTAAGGTGTAATCGTCACTCATCTTGAAATTAGGCTACCTACGTAGATTCATACAGAATGTAGTCGGAAACACCAAGGTTTTATAATCATCCCCAAAATGTAAATTTTGGTTAAGATCGATTCAATAATGTGAAAATGTGACGAAGTCAAGTAAAATATAATGATATTATACGATTATTTAAATTAAAAGTAAAATTGAATCCGTCAGCATCTTCTCGGTAGGTACCGGTAAACCTGCCCGTGTTTTTTTTGTAACTGAGTTTATAATTTTAGGTGAAAGCTCGTCATTTGTCACGAATACCGCCGGAACCCTCAATTGCTCCAGAGGCGCCATCATTAGCAGGGCCGCAGCGTTCTCACCCCGAGCCCGTGCTGGATGCAAAAGCGGCCTCTAAATTCATCGAGCTACGAAATTTACCCTCCCTCGATATTCATATTGATGATTATTTGGTAGGATTAAATTGAATACTTACATACATAATTTATTTTTATTTATCACGTAAAACAACTCTCTAAATTGCTTTTCATAAAACTTAGGTGCTTACAGCAGTTGAATGTCGTTCCTATTGTCCATTAGCTATAAATTCGCCTACTCTACCGAATGAAATGTTTACGTAGCTTATATTTGATGTGAATAAGTGTACCTACCATTTGTATATGCACACATTTCTTTATTTGCTTCCAAATGTTCTAAACAGAATGAGAGTAATAAGTCTTAATAATGTCTTATTTAAAAAGACAAGCCCTTAGTGATTTAACCGTTAGGTACTGTAGCAATCGGTTGCAATAATATTGCTAAATGGCACTTAATCCTTTTTCGCCAATATTAAATTTACAGTATCTGGTTCTACTGAAACAAGTTTCATCGAGAGTGAAAAAATAAAGATTAATTTATGATTCATTCAAGAAATATAAAGTCAAAAAGGCTGTATTCGAGAAAGGTACGTAGTACACTTTCTAATACCACCTTTTTACATATACGACTAGCGTAGGCGTTTCGCACATTGTATGTCGATGTAAATATGCCTCTGTTGCAATTCCGGAAAAAATACGGATTGAAAGTGGAGACGAAGGTACGATTTCCTGCGGAAGTTCCGCACCTACGGAGACGGAGGCGAAGTTATGTTACAACCGTAGTAGCAACTTTAAGTATAGTAACTAGTAAATACTAATAAACTAGTTAGTAGTTTCGTTTGGCCATCCAAATAAATAGTGCCACTGCCAACAATATCCCAACATAGGGCCAACCGCATAACATTAACTTAATGTTACACTATTATATTATAATTAATGGTCAAGTTATGCAAACCTTACTCAAGAAATGGGCAACAAATTTGGGCTCCGTTGTATAAATAGTAGTCAGAAGCGAGCAACACCAGTGGCAACCAAAACCGGCAGACTTTTTGCCGCGCTTTTGACGAGTGACATTGTTGATATACTTGAAATGTTTACAATTCGGTATAAAATTAGTTTTATGTGACAATTTCGATAGTATTTTGTAACATAGTGCTAGTGAAATTATACAGCAATGAAAAAACTCAAATATAACACGTTTATGCACTTTTTGGAAGACGTGAATAAGTTCATCAAGAAAACCTTGTAAAAATCACTATCGTTTTACGGGTGGTATTTAAACTGGGTTGATTGGGTCTAGATACCCTTCACAAGTATTTTTTCAGCACAGTTCCTGAAGCTGGAATATAGAATTAAGATTTTAAAATGGTTCTAAACTGAAGACTTGGCTGTATGGGCTAGATCCCTTTGCCTTTCCCCTCGCGAATAAAAAGAACCAAACCAACAAAACCAAACCAAAACCGCCATCGAAATACGAGACCCATACAAAATGCTAAATTCAAAGACTATTCTACAAGGGCACCGTCCATTATTTTAAGAAAATATCAATTTATTATATTGTATTAAATACATCTTTATTAAGCATTAGCGGATAAAAATAT
Organism: Pyralis farinalis; assembly: GCA_947507595.1. Taxonomy (NCBI): domain Eukaryota; kingdom Metazoa; phylum Arthropoda; class Insecta; order Lepidoptera; family Pyralidae; genus Pyralis; species Pyralis farinalis. Next base: position 7,921,328 of record OX382271.1, on the reverse strand, counting down.
GAACATGTTACATCAAAGTTCTTTTACTACCTTACCTTCACAAATAAATACTGAACACTAAAAAGACATAGAATAAGTTAGAACTAGATTGAAAAACAATAAATCTAATTAAATAAATTAAATATGAAATGAGTATCAAAGATCTCTCAAAGAGTTTTCTTTATAATGCTAATGAATGTCGTTGTACGAGAGCACTGCCTGCGCGAGGATCTCCAGTTGCGTCCGAACTTAGTGTTCTTCATGGCCCCGTGAGTTCAGGGTCGCGATCGCAAGTTCGCGTTGCGCGCCTAGACAGCTGTATTTTCTAGACTTCCATACATGGGCATCCGTTGTCACACTGGCTCATTTGCTGGTTACTAGCGTAGTATATCCACGAATGTGGCATCTCACACCATATTTCCCTTCATCCTTCTTCGGTCCTTCATTCGTAGTACTAGTGATATAGCGACTTCCGGCCTTGAGGATCCTCTTCTAGAGAACGTCACATCCTCCTCGGCGAGTGGATCGGAATTAAGCAGGCGAAAGCTCGGGATTTGGAACGTTATGGTTGGGATAGCGAGCTGAAGGGTGAAGAATTGCGTTCATTCTTACCAGGCATGCTGGTTCAGCTCAATTCAAGTTCCGAATTGAATTATCCTACCACTCGGATCTTTACGGGTTATGAATGACAGCGATGAGACCGAATGCAGGAAGTGTCTATTCTTGCTAAAGGACAATAGGGCAGGACAACGTCCTGTGGCCGTGAGAAAGCAAGCAGTTCATGAATTTTAAGGCGGCCCTAATCGACTCCACAACACGAACAGCAGTAGTGCAGTCAAGACTAACATCAGCTTCTTCAAGGCGGAGAACAACAGGATAGCTAAGAGGTTTGAACTGATATCGATAAAAATCATAATTGGCTGATGTATATGACGTGGCAACAGGGGAGAATTACCAGGCGTTTAGGCGGTTCTGCAATCTATATTATTGAAATGGATGTGTTAGGTAACAACTCACAGTTTAGGTCCCAATAGTGTTAGATTTTTGATAAACCGTGGTGCACGGCAGTTGAGCTTCACTTGACTAGCCATCTCTTTGAGGTTTTTAAATGTCTTATTTGTCATATTGCTGTCTCTCACTTTGCCAAGAGGGGAAGCCAATTCCAAAACTTCCTACTCCTACAAATTTCTTCTGATTAAATTCGTTGTAAGTTCCAAGGCAGCTGTAGTTTAACACCCAGGACAGCAATGAACTTCACTGTTCATTGCCTTTTTGGTGTTCGCCGCTGTTAATTCTAGCTACACAGGAGACACAGTGGTGGGTATGAGTGGTGGGCCTGATGTACTCGTATAGACATTTAGACATGAATTCGGCAAGGCTCAGTATTTCACTGCCTTCATACAAATATCGTGAATGGCACCCGGAATATCTACTCCGGCGGTAAAAAACAATTATTTTTCTGATGGTATGTGACACGCAGAGTTTTATTACTTGTAGTATTCTTTTTACATAGTTTGACTATGTAAACGGACATGAACTTAAACAGAACATAAGACACGTCAGTGTGACACATCTGAAACTTAAACCTAATTAGCCTTTGGGTTTTCTGACCCGTGTTCTCGCATTTAATGCTCGCAAAGCTTTTCTCGAAGCGTGGTGCTCGGAGTTCGTCGCAAGGCTCACTTGTAAACAGCGTTTAGCCAGCGCCATATCTCCTGTAGACTGAATAAATTTATATGTTACATAACCCTAAGTCGAATAAGCATATAATTTTCAATAAGTAGTTATTATATACACGTGTCATTTTCTGGAAGTCAAATTTACAGGCAATGTGATCAAAACTGCTTCGTGTGGGTTGTGCAGGCGGTTCCTGTTCCAAATGTCAGGCAATAACAGAGACTACTACCGCAGCAGTCGAGACAAAAACGACTGGAGCAGCCATGGCAGCGACGGCATGCGTCTACTTACGGCAGTAGATGGGTGCCGGCCGACGTTAATGAACTAATTGGTGGCGGAAACTCACAAGGTAGTTTAGATCAAATTGCCTGTATTATTTTGAAACAGCTAAAGTACAAAGACCAAATTTTGAATCGCAAATCTTACCAGTGCTATGTGAAACAGATTATACCAAATATCCGATCGAGTTTCAGAATCAGTGGAGAAATAAAGCGCTTGTCTGAAACACGGCAATATAAGATCCCACTGGTTGCAGTATAAGCAACATAAACCTAGGTTGTTGTATATTTCTGCTCCCGGTACAGTCGTGGCTAGGAGTCTCCTAGAAAAGAACATGTGAATACACACCCAAAATTCATGAACTATTTACGTAGATCACTGCCGGTGAGGTTTTTCTTGTTAAAAGAGACTGATCTCGAGCTAATGCTCATCGTTCGAGTAAGGCTCCGGGGGCGTACTCACCCGCGTAATTTACTATTTGTGTGGATTGTGCGTGATCGAAACATAGCTCATACATTTGAGAGCAAGAGGGGAAGATTGCAAAAGAGACAGTTAGGTGGTGTACAGTCAGTAAGTGTATGACATAACCCGTTCGACCGACCTTTCATGAAAGTTCACCACCTGTCTCCCATCGTGCCCCCTTCAGAAGAATAACTACACTAAGGTAAATTTTCAGTAGCTTGGTCCTTCTTTTATGGATCCTTGTTTACGTATCACGTAAAAAAGTAATACTTAATCTATCTCATATGCAATAAATGCCTTCTGGTTTATTACTGGCTCAGTTTCGTCTTTAGAGCCTCACCTGCGCGTGGTACAACCTGTTCATTAATAAAGAAAGGTTCGAAAGAGAAGTAGGACGTATCAAAACCATCCTGCTTCTATTTAGGACCTTCTAAAAGACCCAATTAACAACTCCCTGGAAGATAGTTGTGCAAGTGAGCGAAGTTACCAATAAGTTCCGGAGGAGGTGTCGTGTCAACACTGGAAGTGGCAACACGCAAGCGATTATTTTCACATTGTAAGTGCATGTTTTCCTCTCGACATTTTGACGAGCTCAGTGGCGCAGCTGCGAAACACACTTATACGTTACTTTGACACCTACGCTCGTGGCTTCGATTCCCACACACGGTAAACATTTATTAGCATGAACATGTCGGTTGTCTTGGTCTGGGTGTTTTTAAGAGAGGTCGGGCGCAGTCTGGGGATGTACCTCCACCTCTCAGAAGAACTGCAGCCTAATAACAAATCGCTGGAGGGTTGTTGTGTTCCTGCATGTGAGTGAAGTCACCAGTAATCTCCTAAGGAGTTGCAGACGTGGCATCGCGTGACTGATACTTAATGTGTTGCGAGCGTTAATAGTTTACGGGTAATCGCTTTCCATCAGGTGAGCCGTATGCTTGTGTGCCTGCGGACACATATATACATATATATAATATATATATATATATATATATATGTATATTCATGTAAAAGTTACATACCTGTAATATCGTAAAGCTATTTCTGGTTGATCGTTGTAAAAATTATACATTCCTATACTGGCAATAGCCTCCATGTTTGAAGGATCTTCTAAAGCGACCTTTCTGTAATCTTGCACAGCTAAACTCATATTACCCATCTGATCGTGAATTCTAGCTTGCTCTAACATGAGTGGGGTGTACTCATGAAAGACCGACAGCCCTTGCTTACACACCTCTAGCGCCGATAAAGGTTGGTTAAGGCCAACATACATAGCGACCAAACGAAGGTATATTGATATATGTTTATTAAGCTTGAGAGCTTGGCGCAAGCAGTCTTCGGAATTTCTAAACATTCCAAGTGCGGAATAGCACCGGGCTAATGAGAAATCCCACCACCAATCTATGGTTTCACTAGCTTTCTTAGCTTGAAATGCCACGTCCATAGCCTGGAATGACAGAAAGAATAACATTATTAGTAGATATCAACCACAAACCGATAAACCCCTTGACAGCGCATAAAGACCCCTCACTCATCTAAACGTTGTGTTTTAGCGCCTAAATATCCCAGCTATTTGAGCCTACTTACCAATGGGAAGATATTTTAACCAATAAGACGGTAAGTGAAGCACGCATGTTGATCTGCGAACTAGCCAATAAGAGCTGTCTACGACCCGTAGCGGCGAGTTAAGCTATTACGCAAAAAATTTTCATCGGTTCTCCCTCTCACAGCATAGAAAACTGCAGTTAAACAACAACTTCCTGGAGGGTTATTGCGCTTCTGCGATTGAGCGAGGTCACAAGCGTTCGTAGACTACGGTAACCTCTGTATGCCTTCGACGTCGTATAAAAAGGCAAAATTTCTTATAAGCAAGCAACAATCTAAAACGGTACCTATAGACATAAAATTTTTGTTACTCCAGTGTCCCCCCTCCCCCCTCCCCCTGCGATACATACGCAATTACAGTTTTCATTCATTCATTGGTCATTTGAATTTCATCCATAATTTTAGTTCCAATATTTTACACTAGATGGCGCTGTTCATAATTTTAGTTCAAATTATATCGCGCTGTGGTTTCGTTTTCATCAATCTTAGCAAAGCGAAGCAAATACGGAACCATACTCTGTGCGTGGCCCGACATGTACTTGGTCGGTTTTTATAGATACATAATTTACATTTGTATAGATATATATTTTTGGAAAACTACAAGGCAAGGTCGATTTACTTAACTTTCTGACGTCTCCTTCACAGTAGTAAACATATTCAAACAGCGTCTTAGCAGCTGACACGAAAAGTTTGTCATCTTTTGTTAAGAACCTCAGGGAAAGAGGGGTCCCAGCTGTAAACGGAGTCCCGCCGGCCAAAGCAGTTGCAGCTCGGGAGATCCGCGAAGCTGTATGCAAGGCGGTTCGAGCACTCCTAGCGCGTGATGTGCTCACACCGCGCGATGTTGCTGTTGTCGCCCTAGTCTGTAATTAATAAGATTATTGACGCGTGTGGAGGACAGGCCAGAGGGAAAACCAGACCTTTCTTTTAGGTTAGGTCACATGTCTTTCGAAATACAATTTCTTTTTTTTCGGGTTTCCGATGTTTTCCTTCACCACCGAGCAAGTGGTAATTACAAATCCTAACTTTTAAAATAAATGTAAAAGTAAAAATTAAAATGAGTATATTTATTAGTTATTCGTTCACGCCTTGACTATGCAGCTGATCATCAGGAAAAATTGTATCTACTTATACATATTGTACGGGGTACAGTGAAGGACAGGCCACTTTTTATCTCATGAATGTATCTAATTCAAAGGGAAATATATAATATTCGATAAAAAGCATAATTCTTCTACTGTAGATAGTGCTGCATTGCTCTGCAATCGCCAAATCCTAACTATGCATGTGAAAGTACATCTATGTGAATTTCTTAGTTGGGATTAATAATTAAATTAAATAAAAGCTAATTAATACAACTCAGTTCATTCAATCGCTTAGTACGATCACAGTTCAATAGATGGCGCTGATATATATTTTTTTTAAAGTGAAAGTGAGTATATTTATTTGCCTAGTTCGGTCAAACGAGATCTATATCACTTCAAATTTACTGCGAGCGAAGCCGCGAGTAAAAGCTAGTATGTACATAAATCTGAAAACATGAATTTAGTGGTACATGCCAGGATTCGAACCGGTGACCAGCCATGCAATTCTCTGGGCGACTCGTAATGGCTGTGTGCGTCACTGTGATCACAGATGTCACAGCTTTGACATCGTCTACTGCGATCACGGCTAAATTATTTGGTATTCTATAAGGCTGTAAGCGTACGCGAGGCTGTTTGCCTTGTAGAATTCCAATTCCAAACGCAGCCTTGCGGCGCTATTGTCGCACAACCATGAAAAGCGACACCAAAGAATAGCAATTTTGTGTTCAAGGCTGTAACAGCCGATGTTTCCGAGGATGTAAGTATATTTGCTCTTACAGAATTGCATGGCAGTTGGTCAATAGGCCGGTTCTTTATCTATCACTGCTCTGCGCCAGCCTCTTATATCATTATTTAAAAAAAAAAAGTATTTTTTTTCGTTGTCGGTTTAGAAAAGTTTAGAGCTCATCAGTAGAGTAATGATGAAACAAAAGTAACCATAATTCTCAAGTAAGATCACAATGCAGTTTTCCATACTCCTACTGGAAAAGTTGAATTATAATGGAAGAAGCCATACGAGCAGTTGCAGTTACCATATACTATGTATATTTACATATACCATACCATATCATAGTACTTGTGTTACATAATCAGGGGGCACGGCAGTGCCCCCGCCAAGTCGAGCGCGAAGCAAACACTGCCGTACCATCCTTTACTGGAACCATTTCGCCGCATTTTCAGGCCCCTATTTGAGAACCTCTGGATAAGACCAGAACGCAGAAATTTTCGTCATCCAGTAAGCTATAATCACATACTTAAAATCCAAAATTTCAAGTCTGTAGGTCATTTAGTTCCGAAGTTAAGCGAAAGCAAAGTTTCGCATTTATGACACTCACTCATGATCATCAAAATAGAACTAGTACTTCCCATAAACTCCGAGAGCTGAAATTTGGTACAGAGTTAGGGTTTAATGGCCACATAAAGGGAAAACTATAAAAACTAGGATAATCGAAGATCTGGAGTACCTGGTGACCCTGATTAGAAAACACAAGAGCCCAACCAAACTATTAGAGATCGACATACCGCCTTTACAAAAAATGTTCAACTTGGTGGGCCGCTTCATTTGATGTGAAAAATCGAAGGTCTGAAGTATCTGATGAAGAACCCTCAGCTGGTCTCAGCTGTATTAGAGATATGGTAATGCCCCCTTCTACTATGAGAAAAAAACGGTGTCAAATAAGAAAATCTAATAAAATAAATCAATATGTCCACGTTTCTAAAAAAAGAAGTGAAATCCCACCAAAAACATTCTGTAAAAAACTAGCCAAGTCTCGACGGAGCTGCTTGTTTATCTCTAAAAAGTAATGAAATCTAGACAAAGTCGTGCCAAGTCTAAGGTTCCTTACTGCGATTTCTTTATTATTATAGTTAATGTTGTGTGACTTGGCCGTTGAAGGGTACACAAGGGTACAAAACCAGGTGATCCATGACACCATTGCACCAATCTGTCGCCAGAACCGCTACCCATTGACGATGGAAAATTGCCACTTGGAAAACGTTGATTCAATAACCAGTCAATTGTAGGCTTGATAAAGCTGCGGATTTCAATAATACTTACGTATAGGTGAGCCTGAAACAAACAATATAAAAAAATATTTCCAGTACAGACGGACTTCTAATCATTGATAGAAGTCCGTCTGTACGTCTATTTTATGTTGGATCGGTGGTCGATTTGACGCTCCAAAAAGAAGAGAGCAGAAGTCAGCATTGTCAATGCTGAATGCATGTGTTGCACAATCAACAACAGCCTAAAATGAGACACTAGCGTCCAATTACCAATACCAGTATGGGCTATTATCTCGCTTAATAAACATAGGTAGTTACAACAGATATAACATTACGTGTAAACAAAATTAACTTGTACCCACTAACGTATAAAGAACGTAACGTATTTTCAACGGCCAAGTCACACAACATTAACTATAATAATAAAGAAATCGCAGTAAGGAACCTTAGACTTGGCACGACTTTGTCTAGATTTCATTACTTTTTAGAGATAAACAAGCAGCTCCGTCGAGACTTGGCTAGTTTTTTACAGAATGTTTTTGGTGGGATCACTGTTACATATATCAATGACAGATGTTACACCCAGACTTATAAGCATTTTTAAGGCTTCGATCGTGGTCCACCTGCTTAGTTCACCTGGGTGGACCACGGGCATTTTTTCTTGCCGGTGGTCCACCTAAATGATGAGTAATATACATATCAAAAATGTCTATAGGCCGTGGTCCTCTATACACCTGGTTAATACTAATATTTGTTTATGACATAACAAATATTAGTATTTTTTAGTACTTGCAAATAGTAGTAGTAATATAAACCTGGTTTATACTAATATTTGTTTATGAAATAACAAATATTAGTATAAACCACCTGGTATTATTAGAAAATATATAGATATTTTCTTATACTAATGATCGAAAATCATAATCATTTTAATTCATAACGCTAATATTCATAAATTTGTTTTATACTAATATTTGATTTCGTATATATCTTAATCATAAGTGTTATTTATCCGCATTGGATTGCAATGGAGAAAATAAAATGCAGTAGTAAAAATAATAGGTACAAAGACGAGCGAAGTGAGGAGGAGTGTTAAATGCGACCCTACAGCGCACGAGCCGAGCGAGCGGAGCGAGCGTGCCGCGATAGCGGCCGACGAAGCGCCAGAACCGAACATTGTCTGTTATAAAGGACTACTACTGTTCAAAAGGAAAGAGATTGCAATATTATTTTATAATATTATTATAAAGGCGGACCACACCGGCAAGAAAAAGTACCCGTGGTCAACCCAGGTGAACTAAGCAATTGGACCACGACCGAGTACTGACATTTTTTTTGTAACAACTGTTCGTTGCGTTGCGAGATATTTATTTTAACCACTAGGTAATGTACAGCCAAGTGCCTGTTATCATTGTCATATATACGCCATGAGGAAGGTAATATACCCTAACTCGTTCCACTGCAGGGATACGGGTCTCCCTTCAACCGAAGGGGTTTAGAGGATACTGCACCTCACTGCTCAACTACGGATTGGCGGAGGCAAGTGTTTTCAGGGCGCCAGAAAGCCACTGACTTAGCTTAATGTTCTTACGCTATCTATCGCAACAGCCGGGACCAACGGCTTAACGTGCTTTTCGAAGCTCGGAGAGACCCGAGATAGTTAAAAGTCATGCATAGACAGGCTACGGACGACATCGCTTACTTAACCTGCGTGTTCGGTTAGAATGCAACACGCAACGACGTCATCGAGCTCTCAAGAAACGTAGAAAAGTACGTAATTTAGAAAAATACAATTTTAATAAAATTCGTAGAGTTGCAATCGCTCTTCGGGTTTAAAACTTGACTTGCTCTTAGCTGTATTTGGCAACGTAGTAACATGTATATACTTACATTTAACTGTTGAGCTGTTTTTACTTCTCGCTGAAATGAAGTTCCTACCCTTGGTGTCTTAGCCACAGCGGTCGCTACCAAGTCATCGCATTGTGGATAATATTCCACTTCCTCGTATCCATTATTGGCTATTTTAGCCTGAACGGTCATAGAACGCATTTGAATAAATTCAATCATCTTATCGCTATTGGACTGCAGGGCCTCTGTACACAATTTCAAACAATCATCATATTGCTTTGTGTTGTAAAGATTCAAAATTCTGTACGTAATATCCATCTTTATTTTTGAGAATACCCAGAAAACACAATGGATCACCACTTGTATTCGCTTTGTTGCGGGTTGGTTGCCAAGCAACCAAAAAGTCGGTCAAAACTGTATTTGAAGGAGTAGTTTCACGTGCATCTGTGCAGTCTGAAGATAGACGATGGACGTAGAACATTTAATTACAGAAGTACAAGCAAGACGACCATAGTTGGATATAAACTCCAATTCGTACTGCGATGGCAATTTGAAGACACATTTGTGGGTTGAGGTTTGTGAAAATGTTATACCATAGTGGGACGAACTCACCAAAGAAAAAATGTAGAAAGATGTAAACAAGTTATTATTACGGTATGTTGGTCTAATTACAATTAAATTTTATCGTATTGCCAAGGAATACATCCAATCCAAGAATTTTTTTTTTATACAACGACGGGAGGCATACGGTCCACTTGATGTAAAGCAGTTACCGTAGCATATTAACGTTTGTAACTTAATATACTATAACATAATATACTTTTCACTCGCGCGATGCCTCCACTGCTGCTTACACAGCAACTCCTTAGGAGCTTACTGATGACCTCACTCAAACGCGGGAACACAACAACCCTCTAGGAGTTGTTATTTGGCCGCGGTTTTCTGTGAGGTGGAGGTACTTCCTCAGGCGGGCTGCTTTGATGCGCCCTACCTCTCTTAAAACATCCAGACCGAGACAAACAGACATGTTCATACACACAAATGTTTGTCCTGTGTGGGAATCGAATCTACGAGCGTTGGTGTCAAAGTCGCGTATTTCACGACTGAGCCACCGAGCTCGTCAAGTAAAGTAGTTAGCAAAATTATCTCAATTTTCAATATACATAACTCTTGGTCGCTTAGGCGTAGGATTCATATTTTTTAGAAGACTCGTATACATTTCGTCTTTGAATTTAAATACATATAGGTATTAAGTTTCCGAACGAAATTGTGTAGGATACAATATGTTTTAACTATTTTTTCGCAAAACTCAATTTTGAAGCCAAAATTTATTTGTTAATATTCCTTATGTGCATTCAACAATTCTTCCACTGGTCAGTCTGTAATTATACCCTTTGTTTAACTGACAGATTCCGTCTGGGATATAGTCGCAGGATATGTTCTGAGAGTGCAAATGCTTCATCTTCACCAAAAACAAACAGCATTTCTGACCCGTTTGTGTTATTTTGTAAACATCTTGGTCATCAACAAAGAAGTTAGAAAATAATAGGTTAAATGTACCTCAGTACATTTAACCTATTATTTTCTTCTTTGCAAAATTCGTTTCTTTAAAAATTGCAGAATCACTATTGCTGCCGTATGCGTAGACATCTAACATAATAAATGTATAATTCGAATCAAATGCAGCCATCAAAACAATAGAATTAAAATGTTTATAGTTATAAAACTCGGAGTCTGGCTCCATTTGGCTTTTCTAGCCTAATGTGCTTTCCGTCCAATTTAACACAATTAAATTCACACAGCAATCGGGGAAGAAAAAACGCAAGTACAATAGTACGAAAGTTGATCAAATTATAACTTTGAACAACTTTCGTTCTCGATATGAGTATCGGGTATACTCATAGTCTTGATACTCCTAGAGACACAAGTGGCAACGTCAAACCTATGGGAAAAGAAAGCTCAACATCAAATATATTAGACTAGGAAAGTAGCCCACAGCAGGAATCGAGATCAACATATCTGCGTAAGTCTGGGGCTAAATCGCAAAAAGGAAATATGGATTTCAACCATGAAGTATTGAACATTTTACGTAATAAAAAGGAAGACTACTATGACGAGGACGTTAGTTTCAGTCACAAGTTAATACCAATGGTGAGGAAATTAAATGATAATGAGAGATTATGGACGCAAAAATGGAAATTCAAGGCCACGTACAGGGCCCAAAGATTTTTCCGTTGACATTCAATTTGATCTAACCTGCTTTGTGTGCTTCCGCCACCAATTAGTTCATGCTGCCTAGCCTAACCAGGATGACATGCTACCATCTATCCGCACAAATGCTGCGCAATCCTTGTAAGTGGACTGCACAGCACGGAGCAGTGAACCTGACGGTTCCCATATCTTAGCATTTGATAGGGTTGTGCGAAAGGAACTGTGAGAACAGTTCCTTTTGCACAACCCTATCAAATGCTTTCTCAAGATCCACAAAGCCGCAGAAAACCTTCTGCTCTATGGCCATATGCTTCTCCACGATAATGCGGAGCGAGAAACTTGATCCGTACATCCCCTTACAGTTCGGAATCCTCCCTTTGGCTCCCACAGCATTCCATCGGATTTTACCCTCATTCTCTTTTCAATTACCTTTCCATACTTTTGCTGTTAACCTGATCAAACTGATGGCCCTATAGCTGGCGCAGTCCATGCGTGATCCCTTGCCTTATACAAGGCACGATGACTGCGCGTCTCCAGCCCATTAGGACCCTTCCAGTTCTCCAGCATATATTGCATAAGTATCAGATGGCGTCCCTGATTTAAGTGCCACCTAGTTTGATCATCTCAGCTGTGATCATATCAATTCCATTTTTCAACCTTCGTATCGACCGTCCGATCTCATCCATAGTTATTCCTTCGTCGGCCGCCGTCAACGTGGAGTAAGCATCAGACTCACTCTCATTACCAGCGTCCGAAGCATATTCATACATTTCTTCAAAATATTCACTCCACCGTTCTAACATTTCCTTAGTGTTCGTGAGAATGACACCAGCTTTAGACTTTATCTTGCCCATTCTGGATGCCGACGAACCACTCCGAGACTTCTTAGCCTCTGTCTAAAAGAGGTTGGTATTTGCGTCGCAGTTGTTCGTCAGCTTCTCTTCCTAATATGTTTTTCACGCTTCTCTTTCACTAAAGCCTTGCTTTTATTCTTGTATGGACGGTACATTTCTTTCTTCTTCTCTCTCATATTTTCATTTAAGGGCAAAGATGATGCATAATCCAGCCACGCTTTCCTCTTTCTTGCTACAGAGGATTCAACCTCCGCTCCCACCAGGCATCTTCTTTCAATGTTTTATACCTTTTGCGCATCCACATGCTTCTTTTGCATTATCCACCATACTTTCTTTCAAAACTTTCCAGCAATCATCCACATCTGAGTCGGAAGGGCTTGCATTTGCAAGTATTTCTCTTACCAGGTGTACATACGTTCTCCTTACACTTTCATCTTGCACTTTTTCACTCCTTATCCTTTCATGATCTCCGAAAGGGATACGCACTCGCCAGTGCCTCCGTTTCCTGAAAAATCCCACCAATCCTACCTTAGATTGCTGCAGCGTTCTTTTACTGCTCTTTTGGGTTTGGTCTTTTAATGCCTACTTTTCAGATATATAGCCCCTTCTAGTCGCATACTGAGCACAGTTTTTACTATGGGCACTAGACAACTGAACTGAAACATGCGCAAATACCTTTTTTGGTGTATATATATGTATAGTATATAGTTGTATGTAACAAATATTTGTCTAGTGCGGGAAATCGAACCCACGACTCATTACATTTTTTCCGCCACGGTATCGCAATCTTCATGATTCTATATCGGAAAAAATGCTCTGAAATTCAGCCAATTTTCTTTTTGGATAAAAATACATAATTTTATAGATCATCGAACAACAACACCATTTCCCATTACTTTTTCGATACTACCAACTTAGGTTTACAAAAGTCTGTAAGTAAAGGCACACAATATGTAAAAACTTCTCTAATATTTTCATTATTATAGCTGAAACCAATCAATTTACGCCAATGAGTACTATTTAATTGTTAAACAGTACAAAACCAATCAATTTCTCGGAAGATTGAGCCTGATGCAACCAATCGTTTTCTGGCTTCATCTATAATAATATTATATATCAAGTTTTCATTTTTGAACCTTAAGGCGAGCACCTCCGGCACCAGCTCCCAGGGCGGGTCGCCAGCGAGGGCGGTCGCGGCCGTCCAGGCCACCGTCCGGTACCCCCTAATCGCCCTCTGCGATATGACCCGTAGCGCTCTGCGCAGTTGAGCCTTGTTCCGCTCGCAGAGGGCGTCCGCCCATATGGATGTAAATATAACCCTGCCAGCCAATTAGTTTTTATAAAAGGCACATTCTATACATGCTTTCATATACTAGTCACAAATTTGGTTAGTTTGTACTACTTTATTGCATGAATGTTTACTTATTCCTTCGATGAATCTCTTCGAGTCAACCATTGCTGCCAACCGTATAGGTTGGTTATATTGTGTAACGTAAGTTTTCACTAGCGTAACAAAGCTCCCGGGGGTTGCGGGCTAGCACCAGTAACACAGGTGTTTTATCTTACGATAGGTGTCGGTTTAAATTATCGAGTCGACATTTTGTCATGTTTTGATGCAACTGCAAATTTGTAATGCATACTTGTATAATATACTCATACTGTGAATAAACGATTATAATTATTATTTCTTATATCACGTGTTTATCCCGGGCATTTGATAGGCGTGCGTGGGGATTTGGAACCAACACGTAGAGGCCCCTTTGAGACGCTTGATGTAAGGTTGTATACCGCCATGACCTGCTCCAGGGGATATCAATGGGGCAATATACCCATGAACCTGGTCTCGGCAGGTATTGCGAATGTATTGGAAATTATTGGGCTATTAAAATGAGATCTGGAGGGATTATTGGTACTGGGTTTTTTACAGAAGAGGGACGGACGCCTGCCATAACTATTATATCTAATGTTACTTCCGGCAGGCGGTGCCTGCCACTCACTGAATGGACCCCCGAAATGCCAGAGAAATTCGGCCGCAGTGGCAACACCGGTGTGAGTGACTCAGGGGCGTCGAAAGGTGTGCTGCGCTTTCTCTTACGCCCTTTAACACTTCCACCCCTGGAGCATATCACCTGATATGGATAAGCAATATGCTCTATTGACACCTCTCTGGACGGCCAATGAAGGCAAGCCACGCCTCAGATTATATTCTCCAGCACAAAACGTTTCAAGCAAGTACTCTTCTGCGGCTGCGTTCCTACAACAGCCTAGCCTACCCTACATTTTTTTGGATGACGTGTGCCTGGACGGGAATTCAAAAACCACAGTGTTGCATGATGCTCTCTATTCCCAATAGTCAAATGGATAATTATTACGTAGATAATAGTTAAGGCAGTCAAGTATCAGAAGCGTGCACGTCGCGGTGCCGATACGTATTGTAATTCTGGCCCAAAGCTGCAACTACCGGAAAGGTATGTTGTACCCTTGAGACGACGCGAACCGATCCGCTCCAGTCGGTGCGAAACATAGCGCATGCGGTTAAGGCGGCTATCACCATTTACGCACCGCCCATCCCGGTAGATTTAATAGAGCTGACTATTGCATAGATACGTGGACTGTGAAAGGTGGATTGAAGAATTAAATGAACGAGCTGGTGAACATGCCTGTGCTGGAGAAGGTGTTATACTCTTCTCTCACTTAACCTCTGGTGTGTGAGTCGTGAGAGATTACAGTTTGGTAGGGACACGATTCCACTGGATTCGTATAAAACTGTGCATCACGTATTTCTGCATACGCTCAGTAACTTTTGAAGTTTTGGGAGCTCACTGACTCTGATATTCTGGATTTAGCCGAAAGGAAAGTGTGATTATGTGTAGAGATTTGAAGTATTGAGTTGGGACCAAATGAGACATCTACGAAGCGGTTCTTGGATCTATGGATATGTTTCCAAGACACACTTGTCTAGTCATTGAAAGACTTGCAAATGCAAGCCTTTCTGAGTTAGATGATGATTGAACTGATGAAAAATATCATAGAAAGGGTGGTGGATGGCATGTGGATATGTAAAGAGGCATAAAATCTTGAAAGGTGACTACTGGTGGGTCGTGAAAGTTGAATCCTCTGTAGCAGGAAAGAGGAAAGCATGGCTGGATTATGTATCATTTTTGCACTGTGTGAGTAGGAGAGAGTGGAAGAAAGAGCGTATGGTTTCACCTATACATATAGAATATATACCATACAGGAATGAAGCCAAAAAATTAGTGAAAGAGTAGCGTGAAAGACAAATTTCGAATAATGAGCATAGGTTGATAAGATATTTCGAAGCGAATACCAAATTCTTCTATTCTTTCTAGAAAAGTTTGTATGGTATAGTGAAAAAACCTCGGGGTGGTTCGTCAGTATCACAATGACAATGAATTAAAACTGGCATATATGGTGCAAAAGATTGAGGAAACTCTAATTCTTAACAATGACTGTAGTCGAATTTCAACCACTGCCTGGGGCGAACATTAGTAAGATATTTAAAAGGGTATAATTTTGATATCCAGTCCTAATTAAACGTGCATTTCCTTCAGATAAATAAAATTGGAGTGTCTGTTTGTAATATTAAAATAACCGCTTTTTACTAAATGCATATGGATATATACACGGTACATATACCAAAATGAATATTTTTACAATTTTTGTCTGTCTGTCTGTCTGTCCGTCTGTCTGTTTGTTCCGGCTAATCTCTGAAACGGCTGGACCGATTTTGACGGGACTTTCACTGGTAGGTAGACGACTGTTCAGAGCACAATATAGGGTACTTTTTATCCCGTAAATATTTAGGGTTCCTGCGTAAAATATGAAAAACTGTTAAAATTAGGGGGAAATATCTTCCCTTCGTGGGAGTTTGCACTTTTATTTTTATTATTATTATTTTCACAGAATACGTATTTTTTGTGACATAAAATAACTACGCATTTTATATATATATAATATGTAATAATATAATAATAATCTTCTATGCAGATAAATAAAATTGGAGTGTCTGTTCGTAATATTAAAATAACCGCTTTTTACTAAATGCGTATGGATGTATACACAGTACATATACCAAAATGAATATTTTTACAATTATTTTATGTCTGTCTGTCTGTCTGTCTGTTTGTTTGTTCCGGCTAATCTCTGAAACGGCTGGACCGATTTTGACGGGACTTTCACTGGCAGATAGCTGATGTAATAAGGAGTAACTTAGGCTACCTTTATTTTAGAAATTTTATTTATTTTTATTAATATAAATAAATAATAATAAAAAACTATTCCGTGCGGACGAAGTCGCGGGCACAGCTAGTATAAGACTGAAAGCACGAATTTAGTGGTATATGCCAGGATTCTAACCGAAGACCAGCTAATCAATGAGCTGGTTGTCCACAGGGCTATCACGGATATTTTACATGTAAAAGCGATTAGCCGCAAAACAAGATGTAACCCTTTGGCGCTCTGGTCAGCGTATGTTCAACGTAGTCACCGAAATTTAGGGCGCAGAAGTTTAAAAATAACCTTGTAGAAGATTATTGTCTCTTGTCTAGTGACGACGACGGGGTGTATTATTGGCATAAAATTACAATTAATACGTTTTGTACAGAATACCTAAGTAATCCGTTTAATTTATGTGCGTCAGAGACAATTTGTTTTATGAGATGAAAATTTATCAGCCCCTTCATTTTCATGCTTTGTTTTTATTGCAGTCAGATATCGTAAACATTTCTTACATTTATAAATTTATTTTAAACATATATTAATTTAACATAAAGCACCTATAAGTGCATATTGTTATAAACTATTTTTTTTTATATTATCTGATTTGAATATTAAGATGTTATTAAAATACAGCTTTGGAGCAAATGCGTTCCAGATAGCTGTCAGTTTTTTGTTTTTATAGCGCCAGCTAGCCCCAAAATAAGTGAAATTTGTGTTATGAGCACTAGACAACTGATAAACATACATAAATACATTTTTTTTTGTAAGTACATACATACTTATGATACGTAGAAAATACCCAGACCAAGACAAACAGACATGTTCATGCACACAAATGATTGCCCTGTGTGGGAATCGAACCCTCGAGCGTTGGTGTCAAAGTAACGTAACAGCGCGTTTCACCACTACGCCTCCGAGCTCGTCGGTTAGTTCATCTCTTTCTGCATCTGACACATAGGTCAATGCACAGGCTACCACTGATTCTACATTCTAGATATTTGAAATACAGTAAAAGTATTCCTTTTAGTGTGCAGATGTAAAACTCCTTGTCAGGTTTATGTACAATTACATAAATAAATATAATTATTAATTTATTTACATTGACGATATTTATTTGTATAAAAAGTTTAATTTATATATATATACTCGATTGTAACATTTGTATTACGTATGATTACCTACTGATAGTTTATAATAAACTTCCCACACAGTGACTGCAAAACAGGCTAAGTAAATTTTAATAAATTTGCATTTTATTCAAACGACACAAAACAAGATTTTTTCGTTTGTGAACGTGGTAATAAAATACTTTCATGATATTTACATTTTTCATATTCAAACTAGGCCAAAAAATCTACACTCGATAAGCTTTTATACTATACATGACCTAAAGAATTCCTTAAAGGTAAAATATGAATTCGTAAGAAGGATAGAACGCCGCTCTACACGTACTAAACCTACGTTCATGATACGAGTAGCAATCAGTAGAATTATGATTATAAGCACCGATTATTCTTTGAAGTAGCATCTACAATTTAAGAAGGATACTTACGTAATAGTTTATTGTATGTGAGGTGAAAAAGAGGGGTTACACGGTAGGGATATTAAAACCGAGAAGTATATGTATTATATTGACAATTCCATTAAATGCTGGGTACAAATTGCTCAAATGATTGCAATGGTGCGAGTGTTTTTGCCATGCAACACGAGCTAGATACTCTTAGTTTTTAGTTTTCAGTTTTGCCAAATAATTAGGTATTTTTATTCTATCTTTTCGTAGTATAAATCTATTGTACATTTCTTTATGAATTTATACAAGTATACGGCCCATCCGATGTAAATTAGTTACCGTAAGGTAGTTAAGAACGCTTGCAATATATCAAGTATCGCTCACGTGATGCTGTGATAGCACATTTGCTGCTATCACAGCAGCTCTCGGCACTCGCTCACTCGCAAGGACAAGACTACTTTTCCGGGACTTGTTAATTGACCGCGGTTTTATGTGAGTTAGAGGTCTTCTCCAGATGGGCTGCTTTAGTAAAACTTAAGTAAAAAATATATATCTGCAGGTAAATACTACATAAGTTAATATTAAAAGAAAGGTTGTACGCTAAAAGGGTAAAAGGTATTATTAATTACAGCACTTAACCATGTCCTGAGAGCCTGATCATTTCTCAGGAAAGTAACCATTTCCTGTTATGAATAAAACCTTGAAAGTGAATGTGGTAAAGACGAAAGCGATGGTAATGAGAGGAACGAAATTGTTCCGAGTGTCAGATAATGATAGGTGATAAAAACTATACGTCACTTTGATGTACGGTAGTGAATCATAAGTATGACAGAAGAAGCATGAATGTAGGATGAACACTGTCGATATGAAAGCACTGCGGAACATGTGTGGAGATAAAATGATATTGTTGCTCTATCAGTAAGAAGTAGCAGGATGCGAGAAGAATGTGCAATTAAAGATGATGTAGTGATAAAAATTTAAAAAGGTATGCTCATGGTATGCTGAGATGGTTTGGACATTTAGAAAGATTTTTTAAGCTATTGCATAGCTTTTATCGCGGGCTTTGAGCGCGGCGACTGAATCAAGAAATTCCGTAACGAAAATAAAACCTCCACTCCGCCTACCATGTAGCTGGTTTTTTTTCATAATCATCAGATGATGATCCGTCGGGTGGCAAACAAGTGTTCAGCCAGCCTGATGTGAAACTGTTACACAGCCTATAGACACTTTTACTTATTGCATAGCTTTTATCGCGGGCTTTGAGCGCGGCGACCGAATCAAGAAATTCCGTAACGAAAATAAAACCTAACACCCCCACTCCGCCTACCATGTAGCTCGACAGAGCGTTAACTTAACGTGTAGGTATGTATATGGTACGACAGTACGAAGCTCGCACGGATCGACAGACGAGGTGCTCCGAAATCGGACGAATACGTAAGCAGCTGTTTGTGAGAAAGAATATAGGTGTATAGGTATCTGTCATATCTTTATAATGCCACACTCACCGCATGTGCACCCCGTAACTATACATGTAGGTATATATGTAAACATAGGTTGTATCTACAACAGTGAATAGCAGTTGCTGGTGAATAGCTATACGCGTAAAATTTGTGTATAAAGTGTTTTAAATATGAATAAACAAAGTGCATTTCTTAATGAAGAAAGTGATGAAAAAATAATTATAATTGCATAAGTTGATAAAAAAAAATATGCAATAGCTTTACCGCGGCACTCCTCGAGTGCCACACTTTTTTTTTTATACTACGTTGGGAGGCATACAAGTGGAGACAGACGTGATACGTGTGCCGTACATAATGAAAGATATGTTACTATATACCTGTTGGCTAGCCTTTAAGGGAAATAAAAATAAATATTTACGGTCAGCTAATCATAGACGTAATAAAAACACAAAACACTTTTTTATTACGTCTATGCAGCTAATGCTCTCAAGCCGACGGGAATGTGTCCATTAAAGAGTTAAACAATAGGTTAGATTTGTTTTCGATTTTGTTAGGGTTGTCTGTGATCCCCGATCAGAAATACAATTCCGTTGACATGGGAATATTTACTTATCAAATATATTTTTCAACTGATCAAAACATTAATATTTTACCAACCATTTCAATGATAACCATTTTTAAACATGAAAATGTATTTAATAAATAACGTACAGATCGTCTACGGGCACGAGCTTGACTTACACTTGACCGGTATTTAATATATGCTTTCATCGTATTTTATATTCACAGTAAAGAATTTGTTTACTCCAATGAGTCACCACAGTTCAACGATAACTTTGCTCGGCGTTATTAATGCGTTTTGTAAAATTTTGCGTTTTTTTTTTCAGATAAGTCACTTACATGGATAAATTTATAAAGCAAAACCTTATCTAAATACAAAATACTTAATATATATACACCTACTTAATATAATAATACATTCTTTATTCAGTAACTGTCTTAAATTAAATATTAACAATTCGTTGGGGACCCCTTTTAAGTATATTATATACTTGTGTTATGGGACACTGCTCTACATAACAAAAGTACATTAACAGTAGGTCTATCAAAACTATGTTATAATATAAACGGTTAAAGAAATTTGATTTGATCCTCATATTTATAACTAAAAATAATAGTTCTTGTTATGTGTGTGTATGTTTGAGTGCACGTTCCAACTCGAGAAGTTTGGTCTTAGTTGCTCCTCCTCAGACAGGTATATAGTATTCTAGTAATAACTGTGCCAGCGAGACATAGTTGCTTTAGTAACTTCCTGTCAGCTATATGACGAAGAGACTTGAAGAGCCACACAAGCTTACGGATTCTGGTCATGACTTGCTCCAACTGGGCGTGCCAAGACAACCTCTAATCAACTACTACTCATAATACTCATAGTTACAAAAGATAACACCACCAAATATGTAATTTTATTTGAAAGTTATTACCTGGTTGTGTTGAATGATAATTGGTAAAAGCTATGAAGTTAGTTATAGTTACATTTAGCGTCAGTAAGTTAGTTTGTAACCAATTAGATAGGATCCTGAGCCTATTTTCAATTATTTTTTGTACTGAATCCCAAGTATCAACAGCAAAGACTTCAGACGTCAGCTTAAGAGTACACATTACCATGATTGATTTTCAAGTTGCACAAATTGTTAATGTACTCGTACATTAAGAACAATGTCGGGCCCAAGACACTCCCCTGTGTAACCCCATATATCAGATACAATTCTTCGCAGACGTAGTCCTCAATCTTTACATATTGCTCAAGGTTAGTAAGGTAATCTGTAAGTAGTGCATTTGAAGCTCCTCTGGTACCCATATAATATACATACAAGAATTGCTCATTTAAATTAATAATACTATGATAATTTCCAAAGCTGTTTCACAGATTCACGACCTCTGCATTTCGTAGAATAAAAATGAAACATGCCCGATATTTTCATTTATTACTCACGGTGTACTCATTCCAAGAAGTTGATGATTTGACTTAGAGGAAATGAAGTTGTCAATGAACATGCTTCTAAGATATATTTTGTTGCTTTTTTCGCTTGGTCACGTTCTTGCCACTGACGGATGGCGGAAACCTGGTTGTCATCGAATTGGTTAGCATACTTTAGTATTTTATATATAAGTTGTTAATTAGAAATCGTATATAGTACCGGTCACTATGGTGGTAGAGTATTCTGTACTTAGTTATTGTGTTGATTACAAATCAAATAAATCTTTACATTATTTTGTTGTAATGCCCTAAGTAAATTCAGGGTTTGGCAAAGTTTCTTGTACTAATAATACTAGCTGTAGATATTTTTTTAAAACAAGTAAATAAGAAACATTTTAAATAACAACTCTCTTGAGGATTATTGTGTTCCTGCGTGTAAGATAACCAGTAAGATTTAAGGAGTTGCTGTGTTAGCAGCAGAATTGACATCGTGCGAGTGATACTTAATGTATTGCTAGCGTTCATAGGCTACGGTAACCGCTATACGTTATACCGCTATACTATTATGTACTTTTTACAGGACATACGAGGAACGTTAGTATTCCAGATTGTGTCCAGTTTAAAATTACCACTAATGCATGCCGAGGCTTCTGTGAATCGTGGTCACTTCCCAGCATCATGCTGGGATTCAAGCGACATCCGGTTACTTCGCTGGGGCAGTGCTGCAATATGATGGCGACAGAAGATGTAAGTACTTAGCAGGAATTGATATTTCTTGCCGTGTATGTATATCTTCACACCAGGGTCCCTTGCGGGGTAGACAGAGATAACTGAGCGCCATAAGACGCCGTACTTACACACCTCACTTGCTTCTTTAACATGGATAGCTACTTCTAACTCATTCTTTAACATTTCTTGCTATCATCTTTGAAATTAAAGCCCGTCAAAAGCACGTGGTGCACCCCGTCTCGATTAGGTTCTGACGAAAGAGTAAGTATGGCGCAGCGATATTAAAAATAGTCCAAATGAGGAACTACCTATATACTCGTAACTGTTTACTGGAGGTTGTGGTGTACATGCGAGTAAGTAACGTCAGCTGGTGTACATGCGAGTAAGTAACGTCAGCAGGAATCTGATGGAACCTTGTTTCATTGGCAACAGACAGCTGGGTGGTAACACTCAGGCGACAGTTTTTGTGTTAGGATTTTTGTACAGGCGAGTCGTAAACCTGCTTGTTTACCACCCGAACTACGTTTTGACGAGCTCGGTGGCGCAGTGTTTATTAACGCTACATTAACATCAACGGGTTCGATTCCCACACAGGGCAAATATTTGTGTGCTTGAACATGTCTATTTGTCTTGGTCAGGGTGATTTTAAGCGAGGTAGGACGCAACAAAGCAGCCTGTCTGGCGAAGTGCCTTCACCTCACAGAAAACTGCAGCGAATAAGAACTATCTGGAGGGTTGTTAGATTCCTAGGTGTAAGTGAATCACTAGTAGAGGAAAGTAACTAAATGTTGGCTAGTATTTTAATATGGGCTAGCAATAATTCTCAGAAACAAATAATTGAAAGACGCTACTACAAACGACACTATTCTAACTCATTCATTTGCCTTAACACTGCATTCTATACAGAACGCTTGCTTAGTTCGTCGCGAGCTGTCGCCAGTGTAAAACGTTGTTGAGTCGGAGGTCTCAAAAAGTTTCGTAAGATACGTAGTGGTTCGCACATCTGGCTGGATTCAAAGGACATATTGACATATTGGTTTAAGCACTTCATACAACACACAAATCCAATGCCAGAATCAAGAGTTCTTCTGATATGAGATGGACACTTTAGCCACACCCGGAACATTGACGTTATAGATCTGGCTAGAGATAATAACGTTGATATTGTATCCTTACCATTCCATACAACCCACAAGATCCAGCCACTGGACAAAACGTTCATAGGGACATTAAAAGTTTATTATTATCTACAGTGAAGAAATTCGAACCTGGATCTGAAACAATAATAGAGCACTGATCCCTTACGACATTATAGAGGTATTTGGAAAGGCTTGCATGAAAGTGCAGACGTGTTACAGGACTTTGGCCATTTAATAAAACATATTCAGTGATGTAGATTTTATCGCAGCAGGACAAAATGATGTAAAAAATGGATGCACAAACATTACTCCGACAAAATCGTCATTTAATTATGAATAGCCTTTGGATAACAATATCAGATAATATCCCCTTTCATCTACATTTTCAACCTCTAATCTTAATATTAATAATTTAATTTCTAACGATCTAACGATTCTAACATCAGTTTCAATACCTGGGCCCGAAATAGAAACTGTACATATACTCGTATTTGAACATTCAACTTCTACATCCGAATATCATGCTCAAACAGAAGCCTGAACCTCTGGAACTAGACATGAATCTGTACATGGTGGCAAATATTTGTCTTCCAGAATTGACCACAGCAGCCTAGGTCTAATATGATATGACATAATTCCCGTTCCAAAAAAATCAGAAAGACATCTAATAAGGATAGAAAAGTGGCCTGTATTATAATTTCGTCTCCAAAAATGACCTTAATGAAAATGGAAAAAGAAAATAAAACTGTATACAAAAAACCCAAAGAAAAGAAAAGAAACCCGAGAATAAGGAAACAAAGACAAGTTCTTCAAGAAATGCGTGAAGAGGTTTTTAGAGGGTCGGCAACGCATGAGTGACGCCTCTGGTATTGCAAATGTCCATAGGCTACGGTGACTGTTTAATATCAGCCAGGCCGTATGCTTGATTGCCACCTTAGTGGTATAAAAAAAAAAGACAAGAAGTTATAATGAAGAGATTTACAGTAAAGCCGGAGTAGATATTCAGACAGTGAACCAGATGCCGCATTAGGAAGAAAAGCTCCTGACACTGTAGATGCAGAGTGTATAATATTCCGGAAATACACAAGGAGAACTGCGGGTTAGATATTTTATACGGCTCTGGACACACAATGACTGTGCTGGGCCAGTTTGACACATGGATATGTAATTTTTGCAAGTAAATTGAATAATTTCTTACGTTTACCAAAGTGACGTGATCTTATTTATTAAGTGTTAAGTATGGCTATAGCCCATATTTGGTATACCTAGTGCCTATTTTGCGATTTTGTTCAATTCCCAATTTTGATAATGTAGTATAAAAAAATAAAAGACTGGTACATTACTTTTTAAAAATGTATATTTGTTTAATATTACACAAATGAAAAGTTGAGATCTAAATAGTTTTTTATTGTTGTCCCAAAAATAAAATGGCATATTTATTTATGTACTCTCCTATAAATTCCTAAGGAGTTGCTTAGTTCGAAGGTGTAACTATTGTGTCACATGTTATAATATGTTGAGTAATTATATTTATTTTGCAGGTGCCAGTTACAGTTTTATGTTTAGATGGCGAAAGGAAACTAATATTTAAGTCGGCAGTATCGTGCGCTTGCTACCATTGCCAAAAGGAATAATTAATAAAATATAGGCACAATATACCTACTTATCGTTTACTTCAATGAAACATCTGTCAGATAAAAAATATATTCCTAAAACATTTTATGTTTTCCCCTGTCAATTTTGTTATAGCACGATTAGAATTTTGTTTAAGGAGACTTGCGGGTTTAGGCCAAATATTTTATTCAAATAACATGCAATACCTTTTCTTTATTTTTCATACGTTTAGCCTGTTTATTATTTGCTACTAGTGATGTTTGCCAGATTTTAGTGTCAACTATTCTTTTTAGAAGTTGGGGATCATAAGTTGACCTAATCAATCAATCGTAAACCCGCGTTTTTGCATATAATATGTATTATATGTAGGAATACTGGGCGATACAAAGAACGTAAAGCTACCATAACTAATCGTCAACCTCCGATTTTCAAATGATTACCTAAGATAAAAATGATTGTAAAATTGTATGTGTAAGTATTAATATTAGTCCTGATAATACAGTAATTAATATTTAGTATTGAAATACGTATAAAATTCACTAAATAAATCAATTGAACTAATTTTTATAAGGTACATGTGTAATGTAGATATGTAACTTGCAGTGAATTTATTAAGTAAAATTACAAATAAATGATTATTTCTAAAATTTTAAAAAGTCTTTTAATTTTGGTTTGGTGGGTAAATATTACTACTATTTGGTAGTTTACTTCGCTAATGTGTTGTAAGCTTTCTATACATAGTTTATTATTATTATTTTAGTTTTATTTGGTTTCTTTAGTTTCAATTTACATTTAATCTTAGACCTTTCAACAAATTCTAAGCATTGAATAGACTAACCTTTTTTATTATATTAGCTTAGCATAGACATAGTAAAAACAAATACCACGCCCACGAACGCACCGCGCGCCGCTGCGCTCCCGCTCGTAATAATTTGTACGTATACCTACCTACCTACTTTAACTACAAATTCGTAAAGATGGCTAAAAAGTAAAAAGATTTTTTTTTCTGTATCAAATGTGTAATATTGTTAAATAAATCACAAATTTCCTACAGAAAAAAGTAAGGCAATTTTCTGATTCTTACTGGAATTTTGAGTACTGTAATCCCAGATAATACAATGTGGAATACAACATTTAATACATGTGGTTTTAGTCAAGTTTAATAAAATGTTATTACATATGATTCAGTTTTGAATTGCAGACAGAGCACTATTCTTGTCAATATTTTCTAAAATTAAATAGTTATCTTCAGCAAATAGTATCTCAGCTATTTCCTACACAATGTAGGACTAATCATTCACATACATTAAAAAAAATCGGCCAAGTGCGAGTCGGACTCGCGCACGAAGGGTTCCGTACAATTATCTATAAAAACAGCAAAAAATCACGTTTGTTGTATGGGAGCCCCCCTTAAATATTTGTTCTACACACATCAAAAGTGTCTAGGGATCAACATATATTTTTGCAATAACTTTTCTCCTGATTGATATTAATTAAAATTTTCTTTAAGGATTCATCAAATAAAGTGTTTTCGTTTGTCTACAGTAACGATAAACCAAGTCACCTTTGCATTAATAAAGAAATTTGCCATTTTCATAATAAAGGGATTTTTGACATTTGAACCACTAACATTAAAATTCGAAAAAAAGACTGAAATAACAGTTTTCTTTAAAATTTTATTGGGTAACTTAAACAATTAATAATCCGTGTTTCTACCGCGAACACTAACAACACAAGAACATCGGTTTGGCATACTCAAAATGAGTTCATCCAAATCACGCTGTGGAATGGCCGCCCATGTTCGTTGCAACAACAAAAAAAGGTCTTCTTGCGACTGGATACCCTCCATATTCGGCAGAGCTCTTCTCTGTAGCATTAAAAAACGGACGGTATAGCTGCACCACACGGAGACAAGACCGATACATTCAAATCACAACTCGAAGAGCTCCAACAATAACCGCCATGATGTTAGCCGTGACGCTTCATCACTCTTCAGGGAACTTAATTAGCGACCAAACAGTCAGAAACCGCTTGCATGAAGTGAACCTTCATTCCCGAAGACCGCTAAGGGTACCACCTATAGCAATGCACAATCGTAGGATTCGATATCAATGGGCTCTTGAACACAGAAATTGGGCAGAAGAACAATGGCGTTTCGTGTGCTTTTCTGATGAGTCTCGTTTTGGTATGAGACCGAATACAAGACGTATACGACACTGGAGAACCCCTGGACGCCAACAGCGATTAAAATCCTGCCAGGAAGTCCATCCTTATAGTGGTGGAACCATCATGGTATGGGCGGGTATTTGGATCGGCGGAAGAACTGAGTTGATTTGGATCAGAGGCAACCTCAACGCTCAAATTTATGCTGAGACGATTGTATCAGACGTCATCGTTCCTCTACAAGTGCAAATCGGTCCCTTATTTCAGTTAATGCATGATAATGCACGACCGCACACCGCAAGAGTTGTAAGACAGACTCTCGCCGCAGCTAACATCAATGTCATGCCCTGGCCTGCTCAGTCGCCAGACTTGAACCCGATTGAGCATGCATGGGATATGCTACAGAGAAGAGCTCTGCCGAATATGGAGGGTATCCAGTCGCAAGAAGACCTTTTTTTGTTGTTGCAACGAACATGGGCGGCCATTCCACAGCGTGATTTGGATGAACTCATTTTGAGTATGCCAAACCGATGTTCTTGTGTTGTTAGTGTTCGCGGTAGAAACACGGATTATTAATTGTTTAAGTTACCCAATAAAATTTTAAAGAAAACTGTTATTTCAGTCTTTTTTTCGAATTTTAATGTTAGTGGTTCAAATGTCAAAAATCCCTTTATTATGAAAATGGCAAATTTCTTTATTAATGCAAAGGTGACTTGGTTTATCGTTACTGTAGACAAACGAAAACACTTTATTTGATGAATCCTTAAAGAAAATTTTAATTAATATCAATCAGGAGAAAAGTTATTGCAAAAATATATGTTGATCCCTAGACACTTTTGATGTGTGTATTTTAATTAAATTATTTATTCTTAAAGTGAATATATAACTAAATATTCTGTGAATATTTCAAGCGTCTACCTGTTGCCGTTGTCAATATCAAGCAAAAATTAGCAAAAAAATCACGTTTGTTGTATGGGAGCCCCCTTAAATATTAATTTTATTCTATTTTTTAGTATTTGTTATTATAGCGGCAACAGAAATACATCATCTGTGAAAATTTCAACTATCTAACTATCACGGTTCAAGAGATACAGCCTGGTGACAGACGGACGGACGGACGGACAGCGGAGCCTCAGTAATAGGGTTCCGCTTTACCCTTTGGGTACGAAACCCTAAAAAGAACCCTTAATAGAACCCTGGAGCACTCCGACATAACATTATTTTCTTTTACTTATTTTACTCTACAAAGGGGATTTAACATTATTGCTATTATAATTAACTCCATTTATGTCATCAGTTGTCACTATGATGTTGATATAATATGCATTAAAATTTTGGGCTTTGCCTCCAACACCGTTATGGCATAGCTTGAAACATTCAAAAGCTTAAAAGAGATCACAGAAGACCCTAAAAGCATCCTACGATCTCTCCTAAACGTTAAGAACATGCTTAACCAATATTCTCCAGTTTACTAATTTTACCAGAGTTACGAAAGAAATGTATCAAGCAAGAGTGAATGGTGATGTCGGGAGGGGCCGCCCTAGACTCACACATATTGATCAAATTGGTGATGTGTTGGAAAAGGGTCAAATCAAAAGTACCCAAAACCGAAGAGCATGCGTGAAGAGTTTGATGAGTGTAGAAGAGGCGAGAGCGGTATGTTTGGATCGGAATATTTACTATTTCTGTACAGCCGGGAAAACCTTAAAATTTTATTTGGCCGTCTAGAGACTCACTAGACCTTTTTGCACAAAGAGCATAAGTGTGTAAAAAGACATTAAGTATACACAGTTTCTCTTCCTACTCTTGTACATAAACTCGAGCACAACGATATGAGATGAGTGCCTTTAAAACTAGTAAATAACAGCAAGCTGTGTAGGCAGAGCTGATATTTTTTAAATTTAAAAAATATTTAAATATTTTATTTTTAATTCTTTAATTTTTTAAAAATATATGGAACCCTGTACGACATCTAGCGACGAGTGCTGTTACTTTTTCTGTCGATGGGAGTGCAGTGCAGACTGCACTGCAGAGTGGCCGGCCATACGTTTTCCCATATGTTTTTTTTTCTAATTGGAACGATTTTGGACCGTTCTTCCTCACCAACGAACATTTAAATTTCAAATTAAAGGATACAAAACTACAATATGTTAGCTATTAGTGTGTCGATTTTGGAGTTTCTCACTATTACCGTCTAAATGCTAGCTGGATGACATCAGTCTACCCCAAACGACAATTTTGAGGGTAATGTGGCTCCGCTGGCTATCGCAGCTCTGCCAATTACTCATTTAAACCGATGACGCCGTAATAGTTTTCAACGCAACTTCTTGGACTTTAGGCTTTGAACTAGCAAAATAGTGACTTTCATATTTTCTAATCGGTTTAAATCAAAACCGTGTTTTACGAATGCTATATGAAAACAGTCAAATGTCAATGACGAAATTGAAACTGTATTATTGCACATCTAATATGAAGTAATTGTCTGCAAATCGATAAAGCTTACGTACGTAGCAACGTTAACTTTTGACAACATTATAGGGGGTTTATACGCGGATGACACTTAAAAATAAGTACAACAATTATACCCGTAGTTACAGAAGAAGTAACTAAATCGATATGGATATTTTTAAAACTTTAAGACAATCCTGACATTTAACTGACGTTTGTAGTGCATATTTATGTAATATTAAGAAAAATTTAATGAAAGGTATATAAGAACAAGCTACCATTTTGTATTGAAAATATTCGAAATCGACCTCCGCGCGCAGCGGCAGCAGCTAATAAAAGATATAAAACTTATTATTTTTTAATCTTTTATCGTGTTTTTTTTCGATAGATAAAATTTAACATATTTTTTTTTATATTGTGGACTTATGAATGGATAGGTACTGTACTACCGAAATGAAATCCTCAGCGAGAAATAATTAGGTACTTCTTCCCACGCTTCTGACGAGTGACATTGTTGTTATACAATTTTTTTTTATAATTTAGTATAAAATTAGTTTTATGTGACAATTTTGATAGTATTTTGTAAAATAAGTGCTAGTTAAATTAAACTCTAACATGTTTATGCACTTCTTGGAAGACGTGAATAAGTTTGTCAAGAAAAGCTTGTAAAGGTCACTGTCGTTTTACGGATGGTATTTAAACTACAGGATTGGATCTGGGTACCCTTCCCAAGTATTTTCGCAGCACAGTTCGTAAATCTGGAACACCTAGAAACCCTTGAAATAAGATTTTGAAATGGTTGAAACTGAAGACTTGGCTGTATGGACTACATCCCTTTGACTGTCAAAAAAAAACGAGAGCCAATCAATAATATGTCACTGACACATGGATGACGTTCATATCTGACAGCGATTACAAGTGGACATATAGCGTAAAATAATATTGTCAAGCTTTCTTTTTAATGTCCAAATTAGTGTTTTAGTTTAGTTTATAAAAAATTCTCACGCGATTTCATTAAAAAAACTCAATACTTTGTACTTGCGAACGAATACCCTTGATATAAATATGGAATAGGTGAAATAAACCTTGTATCTGGTGGTACTCACCATGCCAGTGACAATATTATTTAACTTCAATGTTATGTTTATCCTTTGTATTGAATGTCTGTGACTTAGCAATGGGGTGTCTACAGAGCAAAAAGGAGTCCTCGGACATTCACCCGAATGTTTTCCGAGTTATTCACATTGATGATACCAACAGAGATCTCTGTCCTGGCCAGTTGGAAATTACCGAATCTGATATTATTCTGTACAGAGAAGGCAGGGAATCCATAGTGTGGCCTTTACACTCTCTTCGGCGATATGGATTTGATGCGGATGTATTCAGTTTTGAGTCAGGTAAGGCAAGTCTTAAAATAATTGGGATTAAATGCAAGGATTGAGCCTTTGTGTCAGTTGGAACAGCTGATTGGCGTTAATCCGAGAAACCCCAACGTCGAAAGGTGCAGGAGCTAAAGGAGGCTAATACTAACCAACCAATTTAGTCATTTGGCATTGTATATATGATTCATTATTTCTCTAACCTATTCTTTTTACATACCCAAACCAACAGAGCATGCCTGTCCTTAACACTGACATTTAACTAATTTATTGGTACAATTTTCTATTACATATTTGTCACTGAGTTTCAACTTTTGTTTTTAGTCACTGAACCCATAATTAAGAATTAGTTGTATTTAGAGTTCAGGATACTGGAAACCCTTCCCGAGTAATTTTTCAGTAGACTTCCTGAAGCTGGGATATTTAGACTAAAGAAAGCTTTGAAATGGTTCTAAACTGAAGAGTTGGCTCCAATAGAAAAACTAAATTAAGACATTGGCTGCATGGCTCTGCCTTTGCAATTCCCAACACATGTGAAGAACTTAAATATAGGAAAATGTATTGGAGTCCCAAGTACAATCTTAATATTGTTGTTGAAAAACATATATATAGTGGAGCGCACGGTTGTGGCATATCAACAACATTTTTTTTGCCCAGTTTTTTGTAAATGTGTATTTTTTTTACAACGTCGGGATGCCAAGCATACGTTCCACCTGATGTTAAGCGGATACTGTAGCCTATTAACGCTTGTAATACATTAAGTACCACTCGCGCGATGCCTCCTCTGCTGCTTACACAGCATCTCCTTGGGAGCTTACTGGTGACCTCACTCACATGGAACACAACAACTCTGTAGGGAGTTGTTACTTGGCTCCGGTGTTCTGTGAGGTGGAGGTACTTCCCCAAACGGGCTGCTTTGATGCGCCTGAATGTTTTATATGTTTAGGGGTCAGGTGTAGCAAATTAGAGTTAACTGAAATTCAACCAAAAACTAGCTGGTTCCCGCACAAAAAGGATGACAGCATTGCCTAGAAAATTTTTGGTACTTGAAAACACTTATATACCCACTACTCCAAGAGCAGTACGGTCTGTGATAGATGGACTCAAGTGGAAATCTGCTCCAGGATTTGACTTGATTAATCCTCGTGTCCTTAAGGAACTTCCTAGAGGGGGAATTGTATTTCTGACTATCTTAATAAATGGGATCCTAAGAACCTCCTACTTCCCACAGCTTTGAAAAGTGGCACAAATTATCATGGTTTACAAGCCTGGAAAACCAGCAAACCATGTATCTTATAGACCTATCAGCCTCCTGCCTATCTTGTCCAAGATCTTCGTGAGGGTTCTTCTCCGGCGCATTTCATTTGAGATGATTCAAAAGAATGTGATTCCTTACCACCAGTTTGATTTTTGTTCAGGGCATGACATGTAGAGCAAATTCACAGAGTCTGACAGGATAAAGATGTCTCTCGAAAACATGGAATACTGTTCTGCTGCCTTTCTGGATGTCCAGCAGGCTTTTGACAGGGTTTGGCACAGAGGTCTCCTGTCCAAAATCAAGTTATCCCTCCCTCACACTATGCCATCCTAAAGTCATGTCTTGAAGATAGAATCTTCCAGGTCAAAGAGAGAGAAGCAAGATCAAGTTTCTATAATGCTTGTGCTGGGGTGCCACAGGGTTCAGTGCTGGGCCCCACCTTGTACCCCATCTACACTTCTGATCTACCAGTAACAGACAATGTTATAGTTGCTACATATGCAGACGACACTGCCTTACTTGCCAATCACTCTGACCAAAGCATAGCTTCTGCACACCTGCAAATGGCATTAGACAATGTCAGCACCTGGATGAACAAGTGGCACATAATTGCCAGCGCATCAAAATCATTCACTCTTAGACAAGGCAACTGCCCACCAGTAAAACTGTCAGGAGTGACTCTACCTCATGCAAACTCGGTCAAATACTTGAGCATGCACTTGGATCACAGGCTGACATGGAAATCTCATATCAAAGCAAAAAGAAACGAACTCAACATTAGATTCAGAGTCTGAAATGGCTTCTGGGTAGAAATTCCAAATTGAGTTTGGAAAATAAGCTTTTGGTTTACAAGACCATCCTTAAATCCATCTGGACCAACGGGATTCAACTGTGGGGCAGTGCTTGTACCTCCAATATATATATTTTACAGAGGGTCGAAAATGTTATATTAAAAGCCATCTGAAACGCTCCTTGGTTTATAACTAATAACGAGGTTCATCAACTACTCTGTATACCTACAGTGAAAGAAGAAATTTCTAAATCCTGCACCAAATATAAAAAACGCCTTGACAATCATCCAAATCAATTTGGCTCAGCAACTCCTGCAAAGAAGTCACAAACAAAGGCTGAACCGGCATTGTATTCTTGAATTGAACAACAGATTTGCCGAGTAACCAATAAAGAGATCTTGTAAATGGACAGGTGACTCTGCCCGCCAAATTCTTCAATCAACTCATCTGCTTATAGTCTAAGGATTGATTGCAGATAAAAAAAAAGAAAAAAAACTTGAAGGGCACATACGGCGATGCCACGCCGGCAAGTTGGGGTTATGTATGGCGTGTTGTAAGGACTCGTAGCAACCCTATATATTTTCTTGACATGGAGCATCTTGCAGCAACCTTTTCAGTACCATACATTTATTTTTATAACATTGGATACAGCAGTCCAGTTGACCCATACTAATATGACCTCCTAGTATCTTGCAACCTTAGTGACTTGATTGAACTTTAGATTTTCTCTTAGAAATGATTATTATCTAAATTCATCACCTTACCTAAGAAATAATTTGCTTATGGATGAATATAGGGGTGCAGGAAGTTTTAGTATAAGCCATTGCACTCAACTAACCCCACTAACTTAGTTTTATAATCTTGTTTTCCGCTGAATGTAATTTAACTGTAATTTGCTACGCCTGACCCCTAAAGGTATTAAAACATAAATCGGATTTCAAATGGTTTTCTTGCTACTCCTCTCGAGATTAAATGTTCAGGCATCGCTGGACTATTTGGAGCAATATTATAGAAAGTGTATGACTGGCGCCCGGTATAAACTTTGCTTTTAGAGCCCTATCTTTATTTAGTGCCACGCCTTTCCATTTGCTGAGATCGCCTAGAAAAGGACCTCACCCATTAGTATAATTGAAAGAAAAAAATCAACTTTACACCACTTTCCCAATTGGGCGACGGGAAGGGTCATTCATTATCTATTCAACTTTCTCAGGTAACCATTTTTTTCTACTTCAGGCAAATTTTAGAAATCCTGTTTTTGGCCAGCTAATTTGTCGATTTACCTGTTTGTGTATCGGTCATATTCTTCTTCACTTCTTCAAAAGCTTGCTATAAGCCGTATGTTCATATATCGTGCTATCGACAGATATATGAACACTTCCTCTGTTGAAGACCATAAAAGATCGGGGCGACCGCGTGCTGTTATAATTACTATCTACCTATCTATCACTTCACGCTAAGTCCCTTACGGGGTAGGCAGAGAGAACCGAGCGCCACGCGACTCGATCCTTACACACTTTACTCGCTTCTTTAACATTCATTGCTCTTTTCATGCACGCTCGCCGGTTTCTAGGGCTCCTGACATCACCTTCTGATAGAACACGACCAATTTGATCGTGATAGGTAAGTCTTGGCCTTCCTCGGCTCCTACATCCTTCCACTTTTGCATTGTATATCTGCTTCGTCAGTTCTTTTTCCTGCATTCTTTCTACATGTCTGAACCAACGGAGCATGCCTCTTATTTTAACACCGACGCTCTCTTTCAGACCAACTCTGCTTCTAACCTCATCATTGCGAATACGGTCTACAAGCGTTATACCACAAATTTTATGCAACGCTCGCATTTCAACCGCGTTTATCCTACTTTCATGCTCTCTTTGCGATACCCAGCTCTCGCTTCCATAAGTAAGCGTTGGGACCAGCACTGCATTGTGTATAGCCAGCTGCGCCTTCTGGCTCAGGTTTTTGCTACCAAGAAGTTTTCCCAACACTCCATTCACACTTTTCCCAGCACTCATTCGCCTTTCCACATCTGCGGTGTACCTTCTATCCCTGCGCATCCAAGATATACAAACTCATCCACTTGTTCCAACACTTCATCATCTACCGTAATCCTTACATTTGTTCTGGTTTCTTTCAAATACCATTATCTTTGTTTTCTTTGCATTCAATAGTAAGCCTTTCTTCATACATTCGTCTTTCATCATTGTGACTAGTGTTTGCAGCTCAGATGGTGTTTCTGCTAATAGGACGGCATCATCTGCATACAGCAGACAGTTCACCACTAGGTCACCCATGCGTAATCCTACATTCGTCGATCTTATTCTCTGTAGATAACTATCGAGATACAGAATAAACAGCCTAGCAGACAACATGCAATCCTGTTTGATGCCAATTTTGACATCAAACCAAGGTGACATGTTGCCATCTATTCGCACACATGCTGAGCAATCCTTGTAGGTGGACTGCACAGCACGCAGCAGTGAGCCGTCAATCCATATCTCGGCAATATGCACCACAGTTCCTTTCGCACAACCCTATCAAATGCCTTCTCAAGATCCACAAAACTGAAGGCAGTCTTAAACTGAAAGTGGCGTAGACCAAGTACTTGACCTGTAACACCACAGATCTCAAATCCATCCGAATTGGTGAGACACGTTCGAGCCCACGGATCAGTGTAAGTATTGAGGATCTGTCCTCCACGCGTCCAGCGAGATCGATTATGACGTCATGGCACGAATATCGGCGGCTTGAGCAAAAAGGTTGTGAGATATCTAGTGTCATGTGTGACTCTAAAATGCCAGTTAAGCAGAAAGTACAGGTTTATAATGTATGTATATCTTCACGCCGGGTCCCTTGCGGGGTAGGCAGAGAGAACCGAGCGCCCTAAGATGCGGTCGATACACAATTTACTCGTTTCTTTCACATTCATAGCTCTTTTCATGCACGCTCGCCGGTTCCTAAGGCTCCTGACATCACCTTCTGATAAAACACGACAAATTTGGTCATGGTAGGTTGTCTTCCTCGGCTTCTACATCCTTTCACTTTCGCATCGTATATCTGTTTCGTCATTCTTACATCTTGCATTCTTTCTACACGTCCGAACCAACGGAGCAGGCCCTTTCTTATCTTAACACCGACACTCTCTTTCAGTCCAACTCTCTTTCGTACGTCATCATTTCGAACGCGGTCAGCAAGCGTTATGACACAAATTTTTCGCAGTGCTCGCATCTCGACCGCATTTATTCTACTTTCATGCTCTCGCTGCCATACCCAGCTCTCACTTCGATAAGTTAGCGTTGTGATTAGCACCGCGTTGTGTACAGCGAGCTGTGCCTTCTGGTTTCGGCTGCCAAACAGTATACCCAACGCTCCATTCACGCTATTCCCTGCATTCACTCGTCTATCCACATCAGCGGTGTACCAAGATATACAAACTCATCCACTTGCTCCAACACTACATCATCAACCGTAATCCTGGTGTTCGTTCTGGTTGTCTTTCTTTCAAATACCATTATTTTGGTTTTCTTCGCATTCAATTGTAAGCCTGTTTTGTTTTGACTAGTGTTTGCAGTTCGGATGATGATTCTGCTATTAATACCGCATCATCTGCATAAAGTTGGCAGTTAACCACTGAGCCACCCATTCACATTCCCACATTCATATTTCTCATTCTCTGAAGACAACTGTCCAGATACAGGATGAATAGCGGAGCCGACAGCACGCATCCCTGTTTGACACCAATATTGGTATCAAACCATGGCGATAAGCTGTCGTCCACTCTCACACATGCTGTGCAATCCTCATAGGTGGATTGCACAGCACGTAGAAGGTCACCGTCAATCCCATATCTGGGCAAGATGTTCCAGAGATTTTTTCGCGAGACCCTGTCAAATGCTTTTCAAGATCCACAAAACCGCAGAAAACCTTCAGGTCCATAGCCACATGCTTTTCCACGATGTTTCGGAGTGAAAAAACTTGATCCGTACATCCTCTGCCGCTTCGAAATCCCCCCTATGCTTCCCAAAGCATTCCATCGGATTTCACCCTCATTCTCCTTTCAATGATTTTTCCATACACTTTAGCTGCTAAGCTGATCAAACTGATGGCCCTATAGTTGGCGCAATCCATACGTGAGCCCTTGCCTTTATACAAGGGCACGACGACTGCGCGTCTCCATTCGCTCGGGACCCTGCTGGTTCTCCAGCATAATTTACTCAAAAACCAGAAGGCGTCCCTAACGTAGGTACCACCCAGTTTGATCATCTCAGCTGTAACCATATCGATTCCCGCTGACTTCAAACTTCGTATTGACCATTCAATCTCATCCATGCTAATGTCTTAATGGTACGCTGGCACTGCCGAATCTGCCAGCGCCCTAGACATAATCATACATTTCTCTAAAAAATTTGCTCCACCGTTCTAACACTTCCAGAGTGTTAGCAAGAATGCCACCAGCTTTACCTTTTATCTTGTCCATTCCGGATGCCGGCGAACCATCCCGAGACTTCTTTACCTCTCTCCAGAAGAGTTTGGTATTAGCCTCGAAGTTCTTCGTCAGCCTCTCTTCCTCTTTCATAAGTAGTCTTTCACGCCTCTCTTTCACAAAAGCTTTGGTTTCATTCTTGCATCGACGGTATATTTCTTTCTTCTTCTCTTTCATACTATCACTCTGGTGCACCCGCACCGACGAGGGCGGATCTGTGCGCGCATTTATAAATCCATCATTAGACCTATCCTTTTATATGGCAGCGAAGCGTGGCCGATACTTTAGCTGCGACTCCTGCTTGTGCGCAAGCAGGAGCTGCGTGTCACGGAGATGAATATGCTTTGCTAAATGTGCGGAGTTACGCGGAAGGATCGAATAAGGAACTCCCCGCATTCGTAGCAGCCTTCATGTCCGTGACGTAGAAGATAAACTGTTGCGAGTATTGCCTACGCTGGTTCGAAAACCGGCAAGTTACTTGTGGGTTGTTTCCGTCACAACTACCATGCCATGCATGCGCTGGGTCCCGATAGAAGGTGTAGACCCAAGAAGTGCTGACTTGACATCGTGAGTTGCAATGATCTCACAGTAAAGGTTGCCGGAGACCGCGCGAAGTGGAGAAGTAAAAGTTTGAAAGCATACCCCGTACTCCAATGCGAAAGCACGCGACCAGGTTTAACGCTTGGATTAAACCTCTTTAAAACTATTTTCAACATCTATATTTCACGAAAGTATCGAATTTCCCGGTACTAGATCCATTCCAGTACCAGGCAATACAAATTCGATTTCAGTACCGGTACTGTTAAATTCGTAGTTAAATCTTACCAAATCTATCTATAACTTCACGACAAATCCTTTCATCTTCTATCGGTTATCGCGCGTCTTATACCGCGTCTTAACACTTCACTCGCATCTTTAACATTATATTACACTACTCACACTATACAATCCCTTACACTTACAACACCCACACATCATTATGTTCTATTTCACGTTATAATCAGTTAATTATTGACTGTTTCTTTTGTAATCTTTTGCTATTTACAATTATACAATAATGTATGCGGCTGACTATTTGAACAAGATTGTAAGATATGGAAGACACTTTGGCCTGTAACACAGTTGTATAACTACCACAGGCCTCAGGGTCACATGCAAAACCTGTAATTCATATGTCATGGTAGCAAAAATAAAGCATTTAATATTATTATATCTCTTTTTTCACGGGTTTAATCCCGGTCATTTGATAGGCGTGCACGGGGATATGATACTAACGCGTAGAGGCCCCTTCGAAAAGAATGATGTAATGTATTATACCCACCGTGACCTGCTTCAGGGGATATTAATGGGATAATATACTCATGTACAGGTCACAACAGGTATTGGAACTATTGGAATAATGTCGGAAAAAAGTGGGCTATTAAAATGAGATCTGGAGGGATTATTAGTACTGGGCTATTGCAGAAGAGGGACGGACGCCTGCCATGACTATCATATTTGATGTTACTCCTGGCAGGCGGTGGCTCGCCACTCACTGGATAGACCCCCGAAATGCCAGAGAAAGTCGGCCGGGGGCAACCCCAGTGTGAGTGACTCGGGAGTGTCGAGAGGTGTGCTGCGCTTTCTCCGAAGTTACTCGCGGCGTTATGCCCTTTAACACTTCCACCCCTGGACCATATCACCCGATAAAGCAATATGTTCTATCGACTCGTCTCTGGACGGCCAATGAAGGCAAGCCAGAGCTGAGAGTCCTGCGGGCCTTCTTGACTTTCCACTCCGACCGATGAAGACACGCCGGAGACGAAGGCCCTGATCGACTCTCTGGAGCACTCAGGTACCCGTGGTGTCGTTACGCACCAACAGCTCGCCACAAGCTGCCCTGCGGGGATTATTATTATTCATTTATTTCAGTATTTTCTTATTAATTACATTTTTAAATATATAATTGTATAAAAAAATACATTTAAAAATAATCCTCCGATAGCGGGAACAAGGTCCAAACTATCGATGGTCAAGGTCACAGAGATAGAAACCTCCTCACAATACTTGCCGTGCTAAGGAGGACTGCTTTCTGTATCTGGCCCTTAATCCAGCTTCCCAACGCGAGCCTCTTCAGATTATTATTATTATTCATAACTCTTTTCATGCACGCTCGTCGGTTTCTAGGAGTCTTGACTTCACCTTTTGATAAAACACGACCAATTTGGTCATGGTAGGTTAGTCTTGGTCTTCCTCGGCTCCTACATCCTTCCACTTTTGCTTTGTATATCGTTTCGTAATTCTTTCATCCTGCATTCTTGCTACATCTCCGAACCAACGAAGCATGCCTTTTCTTATTTTAACACCGACACTATTTTTCGAACCAACTCTTTCTTACGTCATTCTTATTCTACTTTCATGCTCTCTCTGCCATACCCAGCTTTCGCTTCCATTAATTAGCGTTGGGATTAGCACCGCGTACCTAGAAATTTAACCAACGGTCCATTCACGCTGTTCCCTTCACTCACTCGTCTCTCCACATCAGCGGTGTACCTTGGCTGTTAAAAGCGCTTCCAAGATATACAATCTCGTCTACTTGCTCCAACACTACATCATCAATCGTAAACCTAGTGCTCGTTCTGGTTGTCTCTCTCTTTCAAATACCACTATCTTGGTTTAGTTCGCATTCAATTATAAGCCTTTCTTCATACAATCATCTTTCATTGCTGTAACTAGTATTTGCAGTTCGGATAGTGATTCTGCTGTTAATACCGCGTCGTCTGCATAAAGCAGGGAGTTGACCACTGAGTCACCCATTCGCTATTTTTTCATATTTTTTTAATACTACGTCGGGAGGCATACAAGCCATACGGTCCACCTGATATAAAGCGGGTACCGTAGCCTATTAACGCTTGCGATATATTAAGTATCACTCGTGCGGTGTATCCTTTGCTGCTTACACAGCAACTCCTTGGGAGCTTACTGGTGACCTCACTCATACGGAGGAACACAACAACCCTCTAGGGAGTTATTATTTGGCTGCGGTTTTCTGTCAGGTGGAGGTACTTCCCCAGACGGGCTGCTTTGATGCGCCCTACCTCTCTTATGTTATTTCCAACAGTATCAAATTTAGTCCTCGAAATAATATCTACCAATAAAGAAATTGAAGTAATAATGCTGGATACGTGGAATTGATATGACAGTAGTGTAGTGACACTACATAAATAAACTTGTCAATAGGCTCAGCTCTGGAGTTCATGTTCTTGATATTATCAAGCATAATCAACCTATGGAAATTAAATAATTCATTGTATTGAGATTGCTAGCTACGTTTGTGTATTCTTTATAAATCTTGAATTAGTGCAACAAAGATTTTGTGTTGTATTAATTAGGCCAATAATAGTAGTATTCTATATTTTTTTCACCTGGAAGAGATTGTTTGACATTGGTCAACGAGTTTGTAGTTTTCCTTGCTACAAATTTTACTACATTTGTTTTTGTAGCGCAAAAAGCTTTATTGTATTTTATATTATTTTAACCACATTAATTACTTAGTTGATAGATTCAGGCGTTATTTTACGAAAAGTAAATTTACAAGCAATTTGATCTAAACTACTTTCTGTGCCCTTAACTACTCGCAAATTGTAATTTATATTTGCCTACCTACCTAACAATTATAAAGATTTTCTTTCTGTTTGCAGGAAGAAGATGTGAGACCGGTGAAGGAATTTACGGGTTTAGGTGTCGTAGGGCATCAGTACTATTCCGAAGTCTTCAACACCAAATCCAAATAAGAAATGTGATGCACGACTCCGTTCCTTATCCGGTGTCCGGACTAACTCCACCTCAAGGCAGGCAAACTTTACATGCCAGTGTCGTACACCGCTCTTCAATCGACAGTGGCCAGCCTGATAATCGGACGCAAGCTGTCAACAACAATTTCACAAACAATGTCCCTCATCCTGGCACGCGTATGGCTGCTCATTCACCGAGATCACCCTCCAGTGCAGATATATTGGAAGTGATGCCACTGTACCCACGCTCGCAGACAAATAACAATCAGGTGGCTAACGTGTACCAAGTAAGAGATTTCAAAAGAGAACACAATAATAACCAAACCGAAAATACATACCCTCAACACGTTTATAGCAACGATCTCAATAGGGATCTGGCTATATTGAGAAACAGTTTACGCCAAGAAACTGTCCTGAGCACAATGAGAGATATAGAAGATGAAACACGCTTTCTCGAAAGTAGATACATCAATGACAATATTCCAAACAAACAGATAAACACTCCAATGTCACCAACTTTAAGCAGTTCAAGTGAGCATTATGCACACCTAAGTATTGAGCAACAGGAATTAGCACGATTGTATATGAATATCGTGCCGAATGATAAAAATGTATCAGACACATATAAAAATGACTCGGCACCCACTACACCATTGACTCCAAAAGCGGTGGAGTATTGTAACTTGAATGTTGGTGGAAAAATGGAAGTCAATACATATGCAAATTTATCTTTAGCTGACAGTGCCGATAAACAGAATTTCTCCACAACATCTGATCATCATCATAAATTTTCTGAATCAGATACTTACACATCGATGTCTCCTGTTGAGGAGTTAGAAGTAAACTATGCCGTGCTTGATATTGACTCCAAGGAAACCGCAAAGGCTACGAGGGACTTGGTTTCGCCTGAGACTCAGTCAATCACCAGTTCACGCAATGAGAGCACCGCATCGTGTTCATCTCAGCCCCGGGGCAGGCTCATTTCGCAGGGCAGCATTGAGAAGCCGATATTAGCAACCGCACCAGGATCTACACCTTCAGCTACTATTGGTTATACAACCATTGATTTTGATAAAACAGTAGCATTGACGTCAGTTGCTGCCGGCACAGAAGTTGACGTCGATGGGCAAAGGAAAACGAGGCACAATTCAGGTAATATCATATGTGGTAGTCCAAGTAGTGTCGATAAAAGTAAGGGTAGTAATAATTAAGACAAGAGAGCATCGAAACACGTTCGTTTTAAGGTGTCCTGTATACTGTTTATAAAGCTGTTAAAATCTGCTTTTTCAATTATCTTTGACTGTATGATCAGCATGTGCAAGTATTGTATAAGGAACTCCACAATTATTTGATCATCTACGTTTAATATACTTAGAGTTTGGGTTATGGGCCGCTTATCTAGATATATATTCGACAAAGAAGAATGTGGGCATGACTTCCTGAATGTTAGTGTTCATTCCGATGGTCGAAATTGGACCATAATCATTATTGATAATTTCAGGAAAACATGTACGTATTTGCATGTTTATAAGGTTTTTTTTTATTGGTACACTAAAACTCGTCAATAACTAGAGAATTAAAATGAGGCGATTATTGTGTTTAAATTTGTTGCATAGACAGTGTGCTGGTCATCCCAAATTTCGCAAGGTACCTACATATCATCTTTCCATAAATATTATAAATAATTGTGAAAATAGCCTCAAAATCCATTATTATGTAATTGATAAGAACTAAGAAAACAAACATATGGGGGAAATATTGAATTCAATAAATACTATGTTAGTAGGAAGATGTTAAAGTGCCAAGGGAAGTTGGTCTAAGATAATACGGAATAAATTCCCTCTGCCTACCCTGCAAGGGACCTGGCGTGACGATATACATACTCGTATATATGTATAGAATAATTAAAAAAAATTGTCCTACATAGAACTTATTGAAAAATATTTGTTTAAATGTTCAATAACTAATAACTGAATACATATTTTACACCAAAGATTATATAGCGAAGATATTAAGATAATATAGCGAAGTTCATATTTTACGTAAACCAATAGGAATTAACCAATATTTATTGTAATTACGATATTTTTTGCTTTATTCAACAAAGTCATGCCTGTATTCTAAAATCGTAACGTAATAGGCGAAGTTTATATTATCTAAATGAAAATGTATTCATAGTAATACACCATAATTTGAATTTATAATTTACATCAAATGCGAGTAATTAAAAATAACTCGAATTTGCTAATGTATCCACATATATCAGTAACGAATTATTTTCCAGTCTGCCAATATTGAACAGCAGCGGCTCAGGAAAATGCTCCTTAAATTGTTCTAAAAAAAAGTTCTATAAATTGTTAAAACATAGGTTATTCTGTTATATTATAGTTACATGACATACCTACCTATAATATATTGGGGGCAAGAAGTTCAAAATGTTTGTTTTAATTTTATGGGTATGTTTATCTTGGTATCTGTTTGTGAAAATACCTATTGGTGTTAAGCCGTACTATAAAATTCAGTGATCCATGACTCAGTATAATATATGTAATTTATTCATAATCTATTAGATATCTAATATTGATGTTTTATCGTACGGTAATGTCCTACACTAGATGCAGGTATCTACATGAACTCTAATCATTTATAAATTGACCAATCTGACACAAATGCCCGCGATTAATTCATTCCATAACATTTTTATTTTTTACAAATTTTGTAATTACTATATCGCATAAAACTTCATTTTAAGCCCCCCATCTAGGTAAAGAAAGAAGGTAAAAAGAGTTCATCATTTGATAAAACACATATGCAAGTGTACACATAAAATAAATGGTAAATATTGTTAAATTGAAAATGCCAAAGAAAGAGTATTGAGGTAAATGTTCTTAGTGGAATATGTACGTAAAACGCTACTGTAAAAGCAGAGACTGAGAAAGGTACATCATACCAAAAATACTTTATTAAGTTCAACTTTATGTACAGAGGCAAGGAACTGATATAACAGTAAAAAATAACTTAGAGACTGTCATGCCATATTATAATTTAGAAATGTTATTTACAAAATGACTAATAATAATTTAATTTGTTATTTTATTAGTTACAGTATAAAGTATCACGCTTTGTGCAGTAGCTATTGTAAAGGTGTACTATGGCACTAACTTTTCAGTGTTAGTGTATCTTGCAACAACAAACAACTTATTCTCTGTAATATTGGAAAATATGTTTTAAGTCGTATAAAAGCTAAAACCCCCATGTTCGGGAAAAACGGTTGCGTGACAGATAACACGAATGTTCAGTTTATCATAATCACGGCACTATTCCACCCGGGCCTGCTTCTGAGCAATGGTGAGGTTGTGCGGCACCCAGCGTGAAACTATCTTCCTCACGCGAAGATGCAAGTGTAGAATCGCGTGAAGGCTTCCCGATCCAATCTGCAGTATGTGCTGAATCTCCTGATACGTAACTCGCTTATTGTCTTGGATTAAATTTTTCACTGCTAGCACGTTTTCTTCCGTAACAGCCGTCAAAGGGTGACCACTTATTTCTTCATCCCTCAAAGTTGACGACCGCGTTTGAATTCGGTATACCAACGATACACGGTTGCCTTGGAAGGGCCTTCATCCATGAATACCATTTGAAGTCTATCATACGATTCGTCCGGTTTCAGGCGACACTTGAAATCGTAAAAAATCATAG
Organism: Pyralis farinalis; assembly: GCA_947507595.1. Lineage (NCBI taxonomy): Eukaryota > Metazoa > Arthropoda > Insecta > Lepidoptera > Pyralidae > Pyralis > Pyralis farinalis. Next base: position 7,876,661 of record OX382271.1, on the reverse strand, counting down.
CGCGAAAATGTTCCCGGCGCAGATCCATTTTTCAATGAGACACGATAATTTAAATTAGCTCGCAAAAAATGTGAAGGGAAATTTTGAAATTGGACCGTACCTATTTTTATTTATAAGTAATCAGATTTTTCAAATAGATTATAACTGGCCAGTCTCTCATACATAAAAATATTTCGCAATACTTTCTGAGTGGCCTTGTATTTATTTTAACTTAACTTACATACTCTAGCGAGACGTGCGAATAGGAGGATAGCATGGTTAAGCCGTGACCTCAATCAATGGATCTATTCACAGCATCCATTTTCTTTGCCAAATGTTTTAGACTTTCTAACTTGGGTTTGGAGGGGGAAAAAAGGAAAGGTACATTTTGGGACGTTAGGATTAGGGTAAGTAATACAGGTTGGTGCTTTGTAGTTAACTTATGTTCAGCGGTGTATAGATGACGTAATCGACGTGGAACTGGTTTATTTTATCTACCATACTATCCTACCCAAAAATGTCATTTTGTGGGCTGGATTCTTTTCGTGTAACTACATCCAACTAAGATATATACTATTTGTAATTCTTGCCACAACGTGGGAAAGTGGAAATTGAAGATAGTATGATGTTCATACGTAGCCAGGTGCAAGCGCCAAATAGATTTTTTAAGAATTGTTAAGACTTGAATATTATATTGTTATTTTATAATATTATTACCAAAAATTAAGCATTACGTTTACTTTTTGTATTTAAGTTATGATATAACACTAGTGACGCCAAAAATATTATATCATTCTTATATTTGTTTGTATTGTCGGTCTCCTCAGATGCCGGACCCCCTTATAGTTATAGCTAGCGAGTTATAACAAATATTGTTTGCATTGCGCTTTGTTATCGACTATCGATAGTACTATTTGTTATAGCAGTATGAATTTAGTTAACCGCTGCAGATAAAAATTCGTAAAAGAAGTGAGGGGGGGGGGGGGGGGGGGTCAGGTCATCTCAGAGTAATAGACAGGACCGACTCCGTATTTGTTAATCGTTATACTCCTACTTTAGTAAATATATCTAGGTGTAATTGAAGGGGAATAAATTATAAGAAGCATGCAGTACTGCTAGGTTTACGGGTGAAAAATATATATTGGGATTGCAATAGAGTTTTAATATATAAAGAAGCGGTGGATGTGATAATGTTTTAGACAATGTATAAGCCGAGCAGGCTTTGTAATTTGCGGCTAAAAAGTGTAAAAACCTTAAAGCGCCAAAAATGTTGCCTTATGTGCATTCTACACTAAAAATAAAAGAAAGGTCGAGGATAAACACATAACTTGTTAAATTCAGAATTTGTTAGAAATAAGATTGTTTCCATAACTTGGACAACATTTAACAAGTTTTTCATTTGTTGTTATATAAGTACTAAAATAGTATTTTTGGTACTTTCTCTTATATTAAGTAACTTTTTATTATACAAACTGTTTTACAAATATATTAAATGTTTGTTTACTATATAAGAATTTATTTTTTAGTACATCTAAACTAAATTAAAATTGTGTTTTTCTAAGACTAGGTAATATACACCTTTTTATAGTACTTTTATTTGAAAAAGAGAATAATAATGTAAATTCAGTTCTGTGTATACTTTTTAGCCACATTGTACAATTCGTACTTGGCAGCTTTCTTCTTTTGTGTCGTTCCTTCCTAAAAAATACATACATAATTAATATAAACATTCAAATTGTTTTGATAATTTGACAATAAAAGTATGAAAAACGATAAAGGAACTTAAATAATACAAAAGATGTGCGAGTATAATTATTTGTATTTTTATATTATTAATTAGTATAAAATGTTTATTAGAAGGTATTGTCAACACCGAAAGTAGATATGCAGGTGTATTACATTTTAGATTTTACTTCTAAACTCAAACGATCATAATCCACTTTCGATGCTGACTGTCACAGAATTTATTTAAGGGAAAAAATCTACAAACTTTTCTGACCCGATGACCGAAATACGAACTAAAGGTGGTGACCAGTCAGAACCCGTTATATACGTTTTCCCATACATTTCGCGGTCATATATGACCACCCGGGTTTCGAAGGGTTAATCAATTTTGCCTGCCATTTCGGTTTAAAATTGATCTTGCACCCATTTGCCACTTATATCTCACCCCTCATAGCATTTAGGAACGCTCCCGCCGACTGAAGGTAAAAATGCAGAAATATAAACTTTTTGAAAATAACGGGTGAACACACGAGGCAAATAGATGCGAGACCTTAAAATTATACATTTTGTGTGGAGACTTTTTTTATAATAACCTTCAGAAATGATTTCCTCAATTTTCATCTAAGTTTACAAAAAATCGGATCGGATTAGTTTGTGGCACTCAACTGTATACTTTTAAAGTGAAGCGACTGAAGTGTAAAAAGCAAATGAAAAATGTTGATATATACAATAATTTTAGGATTGTCACTTCTTTACTTAACCAGACTTTGTATAGGGCTGGTTGTAGCTAAAGTATATAGAGTCTAACAAAGTTATGGCTGTAAATTTGTCAGCGGTAATGTAAAAAAAAATATCTATTACTAATATAAGATTAGTATATAAACTCTAAACGACAATGCAGACGCTCAGCTGAATGTTGGCTGGACATTGTAGTTTTTTGTAATGGGTACCTACAACTTTATACATTACCTCTGCAAATTTTGAGTTAGTTTTGTTGGACTATGTATGTTATGTATGTAATTGAATTATTTCGTGTAAGTAATTGAATTAAAAAGTGTTTATAGTAATATTTTTTGTAATTAAATGTAATGATCAAACGACGATAATAAAATATCAACGATGGTATAACAATTGAAGGTAGGTATTTATAGATTTCGAATAAAACGTATCTGTTTTGGCGTACCAGCAGTGGTTTCCAAAGTCGTGGGAAAAGCGATTCAACTTAAATGTCACTACCACCACTTATACTTTTAATGAAAATAGAATTGTGGCAATACTGTAGCATGTTTTCGTTTATATACCGTCGATATGATTGGTTTGCGTGACAACTACATAACAGTATATACAATACTTAAAATTGCCTAGGTGAAAGTGTTGCCATTCTCAAATAATCTGCTTTAATAAGGGAGTTTATTATTGCTATCCTATAATTTAAGATTTCGAAAATGTAATACACGTTTAGGTAATTTCTTTTTCAAGTAATATCAAGCGCCAACATATTACCTTCGATAGAACAAGCACACAATTCTAAATTTTGCAATAGAGCCATTTTACGTTTAGTATCGTCATGTTTTGTTAATATTTCTTTAAAATTAGTTTCCTTTATATGAAATAAATTATACACTAATTATTTGAGACAAGTTCATTATATGAATTAAAAAAAAATAGTTTTTTGTTAAGTGAGGTGTACAATTGTCCTCTTGTTCTGCCGTAGGTGCGAATATTTATCATATATTATGTACTTTTCATTCGACACCTGTTTAAATAATCTTTAATGCTTTTACTATGGGGCTCGGCGGTTTAGACTGCGCAGTCTCAGCCGGTTTCGGTACAGTTTTATTAGGTACAATAATATCAAAAATAGCTATATCTAATTAATTAGTGACTTAATATTTTGTTTTATTGGCCCATTAAATATTCTTTTCCACTAGTGAGAGTGGCTTTTTGTCCTCTATAGAGTCAAAGACAATGTTATATGTACGTGGTTGCAACCTGCTAATTGACAAAAAAAAGGATCTGGCGAAATGGAGGTTAGGCGCATTAGAGCTCGCACACTGAGAAATTACCCCCCAGTTCACACAAGACCGCGGCCAAATAACTTGCATAAAAATACGTTAACCCCGATATGTAAATATTATGTAGGAGTTTTAAAATAACCGTAGCCTAATTAAAATTTGTTGGCGTTATGAGATAAATGTTATAAATCATCAAATGTGGCGTCTATCAGTCGTTCATCGTATTACTGACTCTGGTTAAGCGATAAGAAAAAAAATCGGTCAAGTGCGAGTCGGACTCGCGCACGAAGGGTTCCGTACCATTATCTATAAAACGGCAAAAAAAAAACACGTTTGTTGTATGGGAGCCCCCCTTAAGTATTTGTTTTATTTTAATTTAATTATTTATTCTTAAAGTAAATATATATATAAATATTTTGTGAATATTTCAAGCGTCTACCTGTTGCCGTTATCAATATCGAGCAAAAATTAGCAAAAAAATCACGTTTGTTGTATGGGAGCCCCCTTAAATATTTATTATATTCTATTTTTTAGTATTTGTTGTTATAGCGGCAACAGAAATACATCATCTGTGAAAATTTCAACTATCTAACTATCACGGTTCATTAGATACAGCCTGGTGACAGACGGACGGACGGACGGACAGCGGAGCCTCAGTAATAGGGTTCCGTTTTACCCTTTGGGTACGGAACCCTAACGAGTGAGGTGCTAGTTTTGACGATTTATTACTACAATTTATTGAAAACGCCTACATAATCTTTATGCACTATGGAAATAAAAATTTTCATGCGACCCCTCTGTGGTCATGCATATCGCTTGGGTATTGCGCTGCTACCGCACTGAATGAGGGGTTAACCTAAGGACTTGTAGATACCCTAATGACCTCCGCTAAGACGTACCCCCTAAGCGACATCGTTCATTTATTACCTATTAGCGTTATATTTACTCCGGCGGGCATACGGACCCTATATATATATTTGTTGGAATTTGGCAAAATGGGAGCAATCATACGTCTTCGAAATCACATATTTATCTTTTTGTTATATGATAATCATAAACGTTACTTCAGATTTTTTGAATGGTACAATATTATAAAATCAGTGGTCATCGTTAAGGCATGGAGAAAATTATATTGATTTATATTATAGATGTTGCCACACACATACTTCCTATCACTTTAACGATGTTAGCTTATAGGTATATAGCATATTGAATAAAGATGTTTTTTAATATTTGTTTTTATTTATTTATCGTTTTAGCCCTTTTTTATATAAAAGGAGTATTGTGAGCACAAACCAATTAATCACTTGACCGCGCATAAAGGCATCACTTACAAAAACGTACTTAGTGTTTTAGTGCCTAAATATCGGCAGTTCGAGTCTACTGACCAACGGGAGGATATTTAAGCCAATAAGAGCTGTGTGTTCCACTTTAATACCCGATCGGAAGCGGTGAGTTAACTTATTACGCAAAATCCGTCCCATCGGTTCTCATGGGCTATTTCCTTCATGATTGTGAGCAATAAGACCTGCTTACGTGTGAGTATGACATGTGTTTCGTCCGTTCAGTTATCCCGTAATAACAAGGGTCTGAGAAATGAGATATAAGGCGCATCATAACATTCCGACTGGCTAATTAATTTACATTCTCTTCTACATGATAATGACACATGCCTCAGAGAACATACCAGTGGCGCTACAAAAGCGGGACATTCTCAATATCTCCTTGAACACGTTATGGTACAGTACAGTACTTTCACTTCACACGAACGTTTCAACTAACCGTCGTAGTAAACGTTTAGATTTTTTTTGACATGGCTCTTTGCTTCCGTTCGTTGTCGCCATGACAGTAGGCCGATTCTACTAAAAAACTGCAACTGCACTGCAGCGCGGCGTGTGTCGAAAATGCGTCATTTTGACGTTTCGTCAAGCGATCTGACAGCAGCGACGTTTAACAAACGTCAAAATGTACGCATTTTGACACACGCCGCGCTGCAGTGCAGTTGCAGTTTTTTAGTAGAATCGGCCTACAGGTTGAGTTCCAATGAGGCACATAAGCTTCATGAATTGTTTCACTAGTATGACCATGCGGCGCATATGGCTCATGGCCAGTGATGTAAATAATGCTGTTGATCTTGCGATAAATAATAGATTTTCTATGTATGTACCTATTATATTATTTTTTGAACCAATCAAATTCTTAATTAACTTATTCAACCAAAAATAAAGTTGACTAAGATACAAGTATGATTCCTTAATCATGGTTGTTTTTCTTGAAAACATTGTAGGCAAGATTACCAGTGGGAGACTTTTTGCTCCGTTTGAAGGGTGAGATATGGCAGAGAAATTACTGGGTACTGTGACGAAACATCCAGGTCACAAGATTGGCAGCGCGCGAGTAACATCCCCATGGTGTTGCGAGCGTCAATAGGCTGCGGTGACCGCTTACCATCTGATGCGGGCCGCATGCTTGTTTGCTAATCTAGCTGTATTAAAAAAAAGACAATATTATGCAATTTTACATACTGTACATTCACTTGATAGCTTTTTTCAATTTCTTTTGCCGTCAAATTTTCGTTGCGTTTCTTTAAGTTATTCTTGAAATATTTCCTTGAAAATAAAATAAATAATCAACTAACAATAAACACGTAAGTAAATATTTCATTTCCTTTGGAAATTATTGATATAATAAATTTCAATCATTATGACAAATAAAGTATCATAAATACTTGAAGGCGATAATGACGTAACTTAATACGAACCTTCACGAGTGTTAAATGTCATTATTGCTACGAGTAACATTATTCTAACAACTACAAACCGCTTGAGAATGCCTTGAGAGACAAAACTCGTGTCACATAGACGACCAGGGCAGCAACGGTGGCGGGAGCATACGGCTCTTGTTTCAGATGGCTGGCAATCATGGAGACCTTGACGAGCTCGACGGCGGAGTGGTTAGTAACGCTACTTTGACACCAATCTTACCAGCAAGCACCTAAGGAGTTGCTGTAATAGCGGCAGAGGTGGCATCACGCAAGCGATAGGTACTTAATGTATTGCAAGCGTTCATCCACGTAACTTCTTTACATCAGGTGCGGGAGGCACCTGATGTAAAGAAGTTACGTGGACGTTATATAATAATCTTATATTTTTAACAGAAACCTTTTCACACTGAATGCTCATGAACAAGATTACAAAAACCGTACCATAAAATAAAAATATCTGCATAATACCAGAGAGAGAGGTTGTTAATAAGCTGCTAAGGAGTTGCTCGGTGTTCCACCAGGTGGGCCGTATGCTTACATCTCTCTCGACGTATAAAATCAGACCCGTACTGGAAATACCCAGAAGTGAATTCGAGTTACTATGTAATATCGGTCTCGTCGGTTCTCCGTAGTTTATTTCCATCATGGGTCTAGAGCACACTCAGCCATACGTTGCTTTATTGCGGATTTGAGGAAGTCCGCGTTTTCAGTCGCTCGGTGGCCACTCATTTTTAACAAATTTATCCAACAAAACTTTTTAATAACTTATTTGATCCAGAACATGGGCATACATACTACTCTCTTTCGGGTATAATATTATCTTATTACTTCCATATATAACACGGAATTTTGTGTTAAAATCTTTAAATTGAGGTCACAGTAGATATATAAAGCAATAGTAGGTAATGTAAAATAATAAAAAGTATACCGGGTGACTTCAAACTCAGTCTTGAGAATAACATAGCATGTCATGTAAGTGTAGTAGTAACTGTTAATGTTAAAATTGGAGTTTATTATTTATTTTTAATTTGAATATTACAAAATAATTAAGAAAATCCGATATTTTGAGTAATGGTCACCCTACTGGTATACACGCGGCTTTTCCTTTGACGGTGCCACAAAGAAACGTAGCGCAGAGTATCAAAAAAACAAAGGCCCCCGCCCGAGTCGCACCTACGTTTTCCGTCACGTTTTCGCACATATCAGTTGTACATGGAAATTCTACTAGACTAGCCACATCTGCCACCGGACAAACCCTTCGGTCAGGGCCCTTTTCGATGTCAGTCATTTCATCCACTTCGTCTGCAGACAATATAGCAACTTCAACATCATCAAAATCCTCATCACTAGAATCTTCTAATTCCTGAAGATAGTCTGCGATTTAGGACACCTTCGAAGCCTTATTGCGTTTTTTTTTTACATAAAACAGAGTCAAAATATTTTTTTATACCTTGACCAATTGTAAAATTTACAAATTTTTATTTATTTTGATATGTAAATTACAATCATGTCACGAGATGTGCTGCGTCCGAGTCCGACATAAACTTATCGACTAATGTAAACACAAGACCCGCAAAAATAGTGTGTGTGTGCGTGTTACCAGTGTCATATATATAGTACGGTCCATTTTGAAGGTACCGACATAACTTATTTCCAAAACATAGTTTGTTTTTTTTTCATTTATTTTATATAATATGAAAGGTCTATTTTTGTTTTAATGCACCGTGAAGTACTTTTTATCTTGATTTATAAAATAAAAAAAAGATCTTCGTAACACAATAAAAGTGATAATTTTAAGAAAAATATATTAAAATGACGTAAATATGTTTCACTAGCGAAAAAAAATATTTTGGTAGAAAAATAGTGTACTCGTACAAATACAAATTTTATTAGAAACAATAAAAAAATATAAACTTGCGAAAATTTCAAATATAGTGACCTAAAAATAGAACAGCGGGGAGGAATGGCTTAAGCAGGTAGATACTATAGACATACAAAAAAAAAATCTTAACCAATTGTTTAATAAAATTCAAAACATCGGTAATAAAATTCATTAGTATCACATTTAAACTAGATTGTAAAATTGTATAGGCACCGCCGCAGCGACCAACATCCAGGAACTGTACACGTGTATGCTAGCATCCGCTGGAAAGTAAATTAAATATTATTAACAATTGACCGTTCTCTTATTAACCGATACAGGCATCATCAACACGATAATGATGATGTCAGCATGTAAACAAGCGTTATTTTCCTATGTATATATTGTATTGTATTTCCAACATACAAGTGCAGTATTGTTAGACTCGCTAACCTGATAGTGGGATAAGTGGGAGTCCACTATAGACCTAAGGATTCGGCCAAGATACTGGTTTTTACATGGAGCGACTGCCGTTAGACCTCCACAACCTAGAGGGAAAATCTGGTATTTCTTAGGTTTAATATTTGATAGTTTATGAATACAGAGACAGTCGGGATACGAATAAAATCATTTAAAGTTGAACATAACTTTACATGATTTTATTTGTTTCCCGATTGTTTCTAACAAGCGAAACCTCGAGCTGATCATCGATTGAGGGTGAGAGAGTCATATTCGCAAATTGTGCTGTAGGTCTAGGATTGCCAGATAGTCGGAATTTATATAAACACTTGTCTTTTTTATAATATCCATAATTATGACTAAATAAAAGGGTTATCTCCTTGTAATCAGCATTATTGAAATCCCAATATTTTGAGACATTTTCTAGATATATTAATTTTTCATTCTGGCTACCCTATCGAAACCGTAAATCATGTGTGTAGTAGTGGTAAGTATGCAAAAATAATTGCTAGGGCGGTATTTATCGAATGAAAAACGAAACAGGAGGCAAATCGGCAAATTTATTATGCCCCTATGACGATTTGCTTAAGTACTGTTGTACGGTGATCTATAACATTTACTCTTGATCTATGGTCAGCTATACTATGTTGAATTGTATCTCTATTGGAAAAGCACTTTGTAGGAAATTAAGTAGAAAATATCGCGTATCAGCGTCATATCTATGTTATTATTTATTAGATACACCGAAGATGCTGGCTTCAAATTAAATTTAAGTGCGTTAAAATATCTGTAATAAATACATAAGTACTTAACAGATAAACACTAAGTTTTATTACTATAAATTAATTTAATACACTCATAAATTAATTCAATATTTGAAACTATTATTAGTACACATAATATAAAGAAAGATTCACACGTCATAAAATTTTATTAGACATTATTCGTACAGTTATTTATAAAGCGAAGCTTTGTGTTATTTATTATGATCGACCTATAACGCGAAACATAAATATTATTACTTATAAATTATATAACACAAACATACAAGTATGTGCAGTGGTCTTTTAGTGTTACCAAACGTCCTAACAAATTAAAATGCTGAGTTCCAGGTTTAAATCAATCATATAAATATGACGTGGTAACGGGAGGAAAATTATTACAAATATTTTAGTAATTACTGCTTAAGTTCAAATGTGAAGTTAAATTTTAACCCTTGCTTAGAGCTTTATTTTCAAAACAATATACATAAACTCATCTCAATACTATAAAACCGTCTGAGAATAAAATTTAAATGAATAGGATTGGCATGACCTGGCGAAACATCAAGCGTAAATACCTAGATAATGTCAAATCACGCATTTGCCATTCTATTCTAATGACGTTTCAATAGCATAATGCCACTCGACTGGAGGAGTGTTATTAAAATGCAAGCTAAATGTATATTTAAAATATTTGTAGCATATCTTTGCAAAAGTTGAAACGTGAAATTGGCTACGTTGTAAAATACAGTTTACATATTTTTGTTTTCGAGGTAACGATAAATATGTTTAAAAATGTGGTAGGTATATAATGTAGGTCAATATGATGAATATTTAGGGCAGATATCCATGTGATAATAAATTTTGTATGTAAATGCTAGCGAGCAGCATTACGTATAACCTTGAGTGTGAGATAAATTGCGTCAATAATAATAATCATTAAATAAGAACTATAATAATGTAAAATTCATTTGGAATAGGCCAAAAATATTATTTGGTAAATCTAAATTTCGTAACTTTATAAAAATCTCTACTTGACAATATACTACTCTTCCAGCCAGGTTGTCAATTAGATGTTCGCACATTGCGCAAAATTTGCTACTGATATTGTAAATATTTCAAGCATGCACTCTAAAATGTACCAAGGCTTTTCAGCTATTGCAGCGTGTTTGTCGTACTTTAATGGCGACTTTTGTTTACAAGTCAGACCATTTCGGTATTCTACTGGAACATACGTCAACTGTATAACGTTGGGTAAAGGGAAGTTTGATGTAAACTTACTCTGGTTCTGTAAGGGGTCAGACGTGGCCTCTAACTGTGTCGTGTCCTCTACGGCCCCCGGCGTCGACAGCCCAGCGCCTGGCGCTGCCACCGACAACCAACGCACGTTAGTGCAATTGCAACAGGCATACGCACAGTGTCAGCCTCCATGCAACCGACCAATGCAATTCAGATTGTTATGCATACATAATGGCTCGTTTAAACCAAACTATTTACACACACAAGTGCACTCATAAAAAAAAATAGTGTATACAAAATAATATTCAACCTTCAAAAGATAATATCGTATTTTCACGTCATTGACATTTAAATAAAATATAATATGTTGTGATATTGATAGACCGAGTCCTCAAACGAACGGTCGGTAGTCGCTGGATGCGGAAAACGGGAGAGACATATATGGGGAAGTCATATATCCAGCGATGATAAATAGGTATCTACGACATTATGTTGAAACTCCGTTCAAATATCAATGAAAAAATGAATCCCATTGAACCAATTTATCTAAACAGTCGTCGAAATTAATATTTTTACAATTATTTGAATAAATAAGTTTCATTTCGAATATATGATAAGTATGTATTTGGATAAATTGGTTTGTCATCGTGAACTACATTCGAGTGTATATCGTATTACGTACGATTTTAGAGTCTATATTCATTTTGATGATCAAGACGAGTGGATAAAATAGGAACTAACGGAATGCATTTCATAGGTGACAGTAGCTACACCGTTAAATTGTCAAGTATGTTTTTAGAACGGCTAAGCATATGGCTCCTAAATTTTGGTACATCTCCTTTCACGTTGTGTGTCCGTTTGTGTACTGCGTAAATATAGTAAACTCGTCACTGTAGGTAGTTTCTACACTCCATTCCAATTATGAACATATAATAACAAATAAACAGTACGACCACAAACAAAGGTTGTAAATCAACCATTAGAAATTACAAAAAAATAAATTGAGATATTTATAAAGTTATTGTAGTAAATTTACATATTTTGAAGATGATTCGTAATTGAAAGTGACTGTAATTACTACTTAGTCTGTGACTGTGAATCGATAGATGAGTTACAGACGGTAGCTCGAATAGAGTTCATTTTTATTTTGTCCTATCGGAGACCGGCCTAAACGAGCCATTAGACGAGCGAGTCGAGTGTGGACAGTGATAAAGCTAATGGCATAAGCCAGTGTGATAGTACAGGGCTGTATTGAACGTATTGCTAATATTTCTATTTATATATTAGTCTCGAGCAACTAGAGCCAAAGAACATCAACAAGAATTACAATTAAATTTGGCAAATAACGCATTTATCACGAAAATAATATTATAGCGGTAACTAGTATAACATTTAAGATATAATCGAAAGTTTTCGGCGAAAGTGATTCAAATGACTGTTTGGGACTGAATCTTTACACCGAAACCATTATGCCTGCATTTTGTACCCCTATCATGCGGCTAAAGATGGTTTTTGAATAAATGTAGTCATGTGGACAAGGTGATGATAAGTGATCACCGTCACAGAAACAGACTCTTTTCCTGAAGGCAACACTGTTGTGAAAAGTTGACTCCACAATATCACCATGAGTAGAAGAAAATGCCTTAAAAAGTAGAATACCAATCATCCGAACTGACTTTTAATTTACAGCGTGTGGTACCATAGCCGAACTCAGAGGCTGGTATTAAACAAAAAAAAAACACTTTCAATTACCCCACTTAATATAGCATGTAAAAACAGTGAACGTGCCATTTTTTAAACTTAAACGAAAATATTTAATTGAAAATCTCCCGAGTCGCCGAGGGTGTAGAGTCCGACTCTACGTTGTACTCAGTCAAATAGATAAGATAATATTGGGGAGCACAACCCAGAGATGTGAACGTGAACAGTATTCCATTTTAATTAGGTATATGTAATATTAATAAAATAATTACATCTGAAATGTTGGCTAATTGCTATTGTTTTCGTGACAAATTTATTGTCAAGCATAATTTTATTTTTTGTTTATCAACTATGAGTTTTTAGATGGTGGCGCTAGTTGTATGGGACTACTGAGTTACATTCAACACTCCGTACTATACCCGGCAGAAGTCACGTCGCTATAACGGCTTTCTGTGTGCCTTTAGCTTAAAGTGTGAGTTAATAATGAAATAAACCATCGAAATGGCTTGGTCCAGCAACTTGCTCTACTTGTGTAAATAAAAAGGTATTTGTGAATGTATTTTCTATTTAAAGTAGATTTTATAAAGATGTTTTTTATTTTAAGGTTACCACACCAATTGACCATTACCGAACGACAGATGTTGACGTCGCTTGATAGCGTGATACTGCATTAAATATAGTTGTGGGTACCTAAATAATAATAAAACGTTTAAATTGAAAATACATTCACTAGTGAATACTAGGTGCGAAACACAAACCTCGCTTACTGATGCAAAAAAAATCAACATTGTTATAGAAATTAAATACACCAAACTGCGCTCCAAAACGAATACAAGTAATAAAACATTAATTGGCTTTAATACAATCGAATACATTCCTTTTTACTACATAATACCTTTTAGCAGAAACACTATTGTATAGTAACCTAAAACGATCTACCTAAATCAGTCGTCATTTGAATCTTTAATGAATAACAATTTAAGGCGGGAAGGTGAATTTAATGAAAAAATCACTTTTCCGTGTAGATTGGCATCACCTAAATTGTTAGGGTATGTACAGCTAAGAGCAGATCACGCTTAACACTCCGAGTGCAATTGTAACTCTTATCACGAACGGCATAAGAACGGTACAAAGGTCAGTGTAAAGCTTGAGCTGTACATGGACGAAGATATTTCGTATAATATTAATGAGAGAGCTGTCTAGAGTTTTCGCTTTTTTATTTCTGTCTGCCCACCGCAATATAAACCACAAACACATTACGACTAAACGAGTATGGCAGATTATCGCACATTAGACTCGGGCCCAGGACTATCAGTCCCGAACTCCATAATATTGTAGGTACAAATTGTAATACTATTTTATATATACAAAAGTTACATAGAAATATTGTTATGATTCAATTTCATATGAGATCATATCAATGTATTTATTAACCGGAAAATAATACTCGATGGCATTTTAAATTGTAACTGGGCTATGTGTAAAACCGGTCAGATATTTATGATATTTTTCAGTAGTGATAAATCCTCACGTAAAATTCTGAGCCCGGGTATGCCATTCTCGTATCGTTGCAGGTAATTTCCGCGGACTAGTAACATAGACACATGCATGCAAATAATTCCATCTTTAAGAGGAAATACGGGCACTGTTTAATTCATGCTAAAGTATTCCCATATATTTTCCCTTGATAATGACACTAGAGCAAATATTTTTTATCATATAATGGACGTCTACCTCTGTCAATATCAAACTTTGCAACAATTACAATTTGTATTGGTTAAGGGTGTGTATTTTAAAGAGAATGCACCTCAACGAGTATCAAGAACGGATGGAACAAGCGTGACCGCCACCAAGGCTACCAGTTGATACTCTTAATTTTTGCAATTCAGACAATGTGGATTTTGTTTGATTTTTGAAATAATACCTGGAAGAGGCATATCTTATAGGAGGGGATATGTTGTTCCAACACTTGGTAGCCTGGTAGCGGAAACTGCCATTGACACTCGCGGTCCTGTGCATGTCGTTGATAACGGAGCACGGGACGCCTGGCCCATACTGTTTCTTAAGTGTCGGAAAAATCAGTTTGTCATACAGATATGGAGGATTTTTAAAGTTTATAAGTACGTATACAAGAACCGCTAGATGTAACTGCCTACGTGATTCCATGTTAAGCATGGAGGCCTTGAAAGGAGATATATGGCTTCACGGAGAGACGTCTAAGCAAAATCAGCAACGTGCCTTCTGTACACAACAATAGGCGGGGCCCATATACTAGATCACAGTAATTCAATCTTGAGAGTACAAGCGATTCACATAGGATTATACGCGATTTTTCTTTGTAGGTATTACGTTATTTAAGTACCTACCAGAAATCGAACGATTGCCAGAGACCAATACACGAAGCGGTCATTGACACCTATCGTTTCGCATAATTGACGCTTGACGCGTAAACAGCTGACTTAGGGGTGAGTGTAAGACCTCTACTATGAAAAACTTTCAAAAGCTATAACTCGAAAACGGCTAATAATAAAAGTAAGTATAATTTCTTTGGGAAAAATGTTGTATTACATATATGCACAATCTGTCTTTTTTTCGCTGTGTCGCTCGTGGCTTTCTTATAAGGCATAGAAATCAAAATTTCTGGACAGATCGCTAAAGATAATCGTCGCTATAACATTTAAGCTCTTCGCGCCTTTCGCGATCGAAGCGAGCGAACCGAGACAGTAAGCACTGTTAAAAATCTATATACTTAGTGATTCTGTTAAAATTATTCTTAAAATCTTCACCTCCCGCATTTCCTTTTAAACGTGTAGTTTGATTTCTTTAGAAATGCTTTTACTTAAATTGGATTGGCCGTATTATATATAAAGAATAAACATTCTAATGTTGACGGTTATTTTCAACATAACTTACATTCAACTGTAACGTTTGTGGGTAATAAACCTTTTCTTACATGAAGTTGAAATTATTCGTACCTGATCGATATATCTGCGAATCAAAGTAAGGCGGATGTGAGATGTTCTTATTGACGAAATAAAGCTCGCAGCGCACCTCTGCATCAAGCACGTCTGCCTTACTGAGTGTTGCGTTGACCCTCTCATTGAATAAGCCTTCTGTAGTGTTGCTCAAATCTTTAGTTATGTTCACTTCCAATCTGAAAATACATTTTTTCCCATTTAAGCACTAAACTACTGTCACGGTTAATAAAACAAAGTTTGTGAATACATAGGAAGTTTCGTCCTATTTATCTATATATATATTCATATAAAGGACGGAACATATATATACATATATATATATATATATCTACACACCAAATCCACGTGGGATAAGCAAAGTACATCGAGTGCCGTATGTCTTGTACTGAAAATATTTTAATTATTTCTGTTAATAAATTTTTAACAGATTCATGATATGACATTTTTGATTAACTGCAAGTTTTATCTTCGTTTACGAACCACAATTTCTCTTTTTAATAGTAGAGGTAATTTTGCAGTCTTGAAAATCCTATGCCGTGACTGTCCAGTTTACTACGCCAGACGAACAATAGAATATTTCCTTACAGTCCCGACCTGGCACCATGCGAATTTTATTTATTTCCGAAAATAAAAGGTAAATCACAAGAATTAGCTTCATGAATCCTGATGATGCCGTATTTGCGTTCGAAAAAGGCACGGAAGAGAACCCTATAGAAGAGAGTGCTCACTACGTCAGTCAATGGTTCTATCTCATGCAACTGTGGTTAGATAGGAATCTACCTTGAAAAGAAATAAAAATATTGGTTCCAAATTAATACTTTTTGATTTTTTCTAGTCTCCTGAATGATATGATTAAGATCTAATATGACATGACAGGCAGACTTCGCACTCGACCAGCGAGACATGTGATCCGGAACCATGATTAGTGATAAAACACTCAAGGATTATTAAATCTTTACAGTTAAGACTAGCCTCGATTTTGAAGACTCGCTCCAAAAATACGACTTGAGGCTTGTTACTAAGGTGAAAGAACTCGTGTCATTAGAAAGGACTTGAGTCGTAACATGACACTATAATAAGGTAAACTTCAGTGTATGATTATTACATATTTATTACAGATCAGTAGGTACTTAATAATAATAGTAAACTTTTAATGGTGCACACGGCCACTTATTAAGTGTAACAGTTGCACTACGAAAAACGCTCTATTTCGTACGCCGAAAGCGCACTTTCAAGGTTCACTTGCAAGGAAAACAAGACATTGTTTTCCTTCATAAAGCTAATAGATCACTTACGTGTGTTTGTATCCATGATACGATGACTGACGACTCGCACGACTCACGAATTGAGTTGTTTTCATAAGGGTTTGAACCTTTTCGTTGCGCTTGATCGTTTAAAAAGAGGAGTAGTTTTTTAAAACGACAGTCCTAGGATTAAACCTCGAGTCGTGAGTTAAATACACTTAAAAGGGTTAGAGTTCTAAGTTCAAGGTCGCGATTGTTGCAAACCATCACAACCGATTCGAGTTCTTTTTAAAGACTTAAAAGCCTGAAGTGCTTTCATCACTGGCTGTGAATATATACTTCCCACTCGAGCGCCACGGCATGTTCGCTATGGTCACCGGACCCGTGTACTGTTGGCAATATGTACAGCATAGGACTGCTGCTATTTGATATACATACCCGTTCACAGAGATGACGAGTTCAAACTGTGGTGTAACGTCGTAGGCCTCGCACTCGAGAGCAACATCATCTTCGCTATCGTCGTCGGGTCCGTCCGCTATCAACGATATGTTTAGCATCGGACCGCTGCCATTTGCTGTGAACATGCAAACTTTGTACAAAAACAATAGAGTACCAATTAAGAGTGATTCGGACTCTCAAACCGAGAATTCCTACTTAAAGATTAGTTACAGAACTTAATTTTTTGTATAGTATGATGCAACGCGCGTGTTTCACTAATGACCCACGTGTTGTCAATATTCCTTCACCAGCAAATTTATTTATGCGATTGAATGACATCTTGGACCTATTAATATTTTGTTTATAAAGAAATTTGATGTTTTCTAAAAACTGTGTTAGATTATTGAACTTTTGGAATGAAACGGCTGATTTCTCTTTAATAACTTTAAAGTTGGCACCTCAATGAATGTTATTATTATTCATGAGCAAATTCCCTTCCTTGAGACAGTAGATAATAAAACACCAATGTGGTCGTGTGACGATAGTGATATGATATTTTACAAGCTTAAACATAAAAGTAGTAAACTTTTTAAGATGACAATTGTTAATATGAGAATTATAACTGTGTGAATAACTGTCATTTCAAAAAATCGTAGGTTTGATATGTTTGTATGGGTATGAATAACAGCGACAAGACAAGAATCATGTATAATCTATAATTCAAAGAAGCAAATAAACTATTGACGTTAGTTGAGCCAACTATAGCTTGAGGTTAATCAGCTTAGCTTATCTGTAAAAATCTCAGAAAAATTGTTTATAGGAGAATGAGGGTTGCTAATTCCGAAATGGAACGGAGTGTACGAATCAAGTTATCTCAATTCGCAATATCGTGGAAATATTATATGGATCAGACCATAAGCTATGGACCAAAGGTGTTCTGTGATTTTGTAGATATTGAGAAAGCACTAGACAGAGTTGTGTGAAAGGATCTCTGGAGCTTTTGCCCAGATGTAGGAATGGTAGCGTCCTACCCAATGTTGTGCAGTTCACTTATGAGGAATGTACAGTATGAGGCCACCCGATCGGCAGCCTGTTGTGGTTTGGCCAGCACAATCAGCATTTGAACTGCAAAGACTAGTCATGACGATGAAAGATGACGGTACGAAGATCTTTCTTTCTTCTTATTCTTATTCAATCTATCTTCAATCCACTTCCACTATTCGCAACTGACGCTGTATGACATTCTAAGCCAAAACTGTGGCTTGTAGGTGCTTGAAAACACTAACCACCACCAACCTCGCGGTGGCTCCAATTCACCGAAGGAGTCTGAGCAATGGCGTGGCTCTTCCACGCCATTGCTCAGACTCCTTCGGTGAAATGGAGACTTGTATCTCGGTATTAAAGACAAGAACAAGTAGCTGTGGTATTCAGATACTCAAAAAGGAACATGCTGCGATTTGCAATACCTAGTGATAACGAGTGGTGCCAATCCCATAGGCTTTGGTAACTGCCCACCCTAAGGCTCTTTGTCATCTTAGAGTTAAGTTAAGAAAATGTTTACTTACAATACACGATGAGTTCCTGATGGAGACGCAATTCGGTGTCACCAGACACTTCACATTCATATTTTCCAGATCTCGAGTAGGTCACATCCTTGATAATGATGGTATCGTTTCCAACCGATTCTGTAAAAGGAAATTCGAAAATATGCAAACATCATCCCAATGTCAGTCACGAGAGTTCTAATCATCATCAACGTACCTTGCTTTTTGGAGTCTATATGTGACGAGGTTAATAGAACTGTGGGCGTATTGACATTATTTCGAAACACTACGAGTATATTCGAATCGGAATCGAAAATTTGTCCGTCAAAAGGTATGGAATCTGAGTGAAACCTTTTCAAGTCCGTTTTGAATATGACTTTCCGAGGCAAGTTGAATACCCCCACTGATGTCCTTGCGAAAATGGGTGCAAGTTTGTGCGAAACTTACCTCCATTTCATTTTAGGAGTTAGAACTGTTAGAAGGGAGTCTGTACCGTAGGCTGAGGCGACATTCGAAACAGCCGAACTTAACAAGCGCTACATTGAATCTCTCACAAAAGTTTATATATGTGTGCTGTTCAGTTTTTAATATACAACGTCAGAAGGCATACGATTTATTCCGCCTTCAGTGTTCACATTATTTTTATTATTTATGTTCATATCGAATAGTTGCCTGCCCGAGATGCACCCTGCCAAATAGCAAATTATGTTCTGGCTAAAGAGGGTTAAGCGCGGGCCACACCGCTAGCTAGCAAGCTAGCAAGCGAGCGAGCGAGGCGTTGGATACTATTACAAACTAAGCGAAACTTTGACGAGCTAAACTATGTGGATTCACACCAAAAACTACGGACATTTCTGGCATTGTCGGATATTTCGTTCGCATCGTTTGTATCACTCATGTAGCTTATCTCTGTAGTTTGCGGTGTGAACCGAAATTTAAAATGAGCTAAATCGATGCTCGCTCGCTTGCTACTGGCGGTGTGGCCTGCGCTGTAGGTAGGGTACAGCACTATTTAAGAACCTCTCAAGCGTAAATCTTGACCGAATGTCCCCGTATCAAATTCGGTTTCCGACAGTACCTACTTCTTCCATTATCCCGTTTCCTAATCCATTAGGATTGGGTCCGCTACCTAAGCCTAATTATTTGGCAGACACTGATTTTTACATAGAGCGACTGCCGTCAGACCTCTACAGAGGGAAAACCAGATCATTCTTAGGTTAGGTCACACGTCTTTCGAAATGCAATTCCTTGAACGTGTAGGTTTCCTCACGATGTTTTCTTTCACCGCGAACAAGTGATAAATATGTACATAAATCTGAAAACACGAATTTAGTGGTACATGCCGCCGGCAGTACACGAGCAGGGGACCAGGTGGTCAATAGGTAGGCTGGTTCCTTATCCACTGGGCTATCACTGCTCTTCATTATCACTGGTTTCCGACAGTATAATCAAATCTGACGAGCTCGGTGGCGCAGTGGTGAAACGCGCTGTTACGCTACTTCGACACCAACGCTCGTGGGTTCGATTCCCACACAGTATAAACATTTGTGTGCATGAACATGTCTGTTTGCCTTGGTCTAGGTATTTTCTGTGTATAATAAGTATGCATTTACGAAAAAATATGTATTTACGTATGTTAATCAGTCTAGTACTCATAACACAAGCTTCGCTTACTTTGGGGCAAGATGACGCTGTGTAATTTGTCAAGTAAATAAATTTGCTGTGATAATTCGGTGTTTGCCACTTTTTAATATTTGGCCCCTCGTGTCTATGACGTTTTGAACCTATGAACTAATTTTAATCTAAGTTACACACCCCTTCCATACAAAAAAAAAATACTCAGCAACGTGTGAATGATACTCCCTGTGATACAACTACTCACAAAGTATCTACAGTAGTTGTTACACTTCGATCACTAATACAAAATATACCGATCAAAGCTGATACATAGGAAGTTCGTGTGATTTTTCGCCATTTGTCGTAATTAAATATAGGTACCGTTTTGTCTTTTGTACCTATTGTAACTACGGTCTACGCCGTGTACGGAAAGCAACTGTAACTTGCAACACGAGTATCACTCGCGTTTAGCCAGTCTCGATTGTGCGCTGGAAGATACACCTCTTGCTAATTTGTTTTTAAAGAGGTAGAGCGCATCAAAGCAACCCGTCTGGGGAGGTACCTCCACCTCGCAGAAAATCACACCCAAATAACAACTCGCTAGAGGGATATGTTCCTATGTGTGAGTGAGGTCACCAGTAAGTTCCCAAGGCGTTGCTGTGTTAGCAGCAGAGAAGGCATCGCGCGAGTGATGTACCTATTGCAAGCGTTCATAGGCTACGGTAACCGCTTTACATCAGGTGGGCCGTACGCTTGCATGTCTTCCGGCGTTGTATAAAAAAGTAAAAAAATGTCATTTACAACCCAAATAACTCTGAAATACTTACGTATATTGTGACTGTCCGGTTTCCTTCCGTTGAAACGCTGGTACAGCATCTTCGGGACCTGATCATCTTCAGAGCCGTACATGGGTGTCCACCACCATTTCAAATATTGCCAGTTATCCTTCGCATCCTCGCTGAATTGGCACCGCAGTTCCGCGTCGCTGCCAGTTTCTATTGAATTTGGCACCTCGAAACTTGTTATCTTCAACTGACGACTACCTAAGTTACACAAACAATAATAAATGATTAGAAATAATAATAATAATAATATTGTTTATTTACTTCTCACAAGGAATGTTACATAGGCATAAAATTAACATATTGCAGATTATGCTTACAAGTAGGTCCTTGTGAGAGTCTGTAGTCTGCACTAGGCCGAGACCTGTATAACAGAACTGCAGGCTCCCTCCGGATAATTAATTATAGGTAAAATCATTGCAATTAAAATTAAAAGCTGTGAGATGTAGGTTTGGACGATTTTACTTAAACACTTAAACCATGAAAACCGGATTCATTGAAGTTGTAAATAAATGCTAAGGTTACAGACAAGCGTACTGCCTGCCTGGTGGTAAGCACTCACCTTAAACATAGGATTAATCAAAAGCTATATAGGAGATTCACAACAGACTCAGAATTCTTGTGATTAAGAAGGTTTGAAAGCTCTTAGTGCTGACTTCAGTGAACGCGTTTCTTTATGGCGATCCCTATAATATTTCACTTTCTTTTATTTTATTATTTATTGTTATAGCAGTATAGTAAAATACTCTGTGAAATTTTAAGTTTGTGTCTATTATGGTTCAAAAGATACAACCATGTGACAGACGTACGGATAGTCAGCGCAGTACATAATAATAGGGCTCTGTTTACCCTTTGAGTATCAAACCCTAAAAAGATAGGCCTTTTAAAAAAGTTGAATGACGATTTTTTCAAGTTCTTTGGATTTTATTGCGTGGCCCCCATGTTTTTAGGCACAATTGTGCTAATATCAATAAAAACAAACAAAGTAATGTATCTATCTATCTGGGTATAACTTCACGCCAAATCCCTTGCGGGGTAGGCAGAGATAACCGAGGGCCACGTGACTCGATCCTTACACACCTCATTCGCTTCTTTAACATTCATGTTCTTCTCATGCACGCTCGCCGGTTTCTAGGGCTCCTGACATCACCTTCTGTCTGATAGAATACGATCGATTTAATCATGATACGAGTAGGTTGGTCCTGGCCTTCCTAGGCTCCTACATCCTACCACTCTTGCTGCAGTCTTTCCACATGTCCGAACAAACGGAGCATGCCTCTTCTTTAACACCGACGCTCTCTTTCAGGCAAAACAACAGCGGTTATCGTAGCCTATGATCGCTTGGAATACATTACGTAGCACTCGCTCGATGCCTTCTCTGCTGATAACATAGCAACTGCTTAGGAGCTTACTGGTGACCTCTCTCACACGCAGGAACACAACAACCCTCTAGGGAATTGTTATTTGGCTGCGATTTTCTGCAAGGTGGAGGTACCTCCCCAGACGGGCTGCTTTGATGCGCCCTACCTCTCTTAAAACATCCGGACCAAGATAAACAGACATGTTCATGCACACAAATATTTGTCCTGTGTGGGAATCGAACCCACGAGCGTTGGTGTCAAAGTTGCGTCAATCAACACTGCGCCACCGAGCGCGTCACCAAGTTTTACCTTGATAAAATACAGTATTAAAAAATAACATAACAAATAAATATTGTCGTACAAATTATACAGCACCCTCTAACCACAAAGTAAACGAAGCTTGTATTATGGGTACAAACTGATCAACATACGTACGTAAATACATTTATTTTGTAAATACCTACCTACATACTTATGACATAGAAAACACCCAGAGCAATACAAACATGTTCACGCAAATGTTAGGCGTGTGGGAATCGAACCCACGAACGTTAGTGTTAAAGTAGCGTTACTAACCACTGCGTCACCGAGCTCGTCATGTCCAACTGTCCAAATCAATTAACAAATATATGTAGGCAAGCGTTCTCTCCACCATCCACTAAACAACACGAGAAGATATACCTATAAAAATCTAAGACATTTTTTTTTATACCACTAAGGTGGCAAACAAGCGTACGGCCTGCCTGATGGTAAGCAGTTACCGTAGCCTATGGGCATTTGCAACACCAGGGGTGTCAGTCTTGCGTTGCCGACCCTGTAAGAACCTCTTCACGCCTTTCTTGAAGAACCCCATACTGTAGTCCCTTGGGAAAATCTCGGCAGGGAGCTCATTCCACAACATAATAGTTCTCGGTAGAAAACTTCTCGTGAAGCGCACAGTGCGCGACCATTGCGGTTCCAGTGTGTGCGGATGAACTCCCAGCCGCCGGCGAGCTGTGCGATTGTAAAACGAGGCTGTTGGTACATTGAATCAGTCTTACAAATTAGGATACATTACGCATCTTATTAATTTATGAATATCGTGCCCCAATCCCGTCCCTCACAACCGTTTCAATTTCCTATTTTGTCCGTAACCACATCACGAATACAAAGCCGAAAAGTTTGTTTGCAGGAAGTTGTTTTAAAGATTTTTGAAGTGAAAACTTTAGCGGCGTTTTGCACTTTTTGGGATGGGTAAAAAATGTTAAACTCGCCAGTACACGTGACCCTGACCGTAAGATTTTGGTGAGAATTATAACTTAAGTTCGCTGCAGCGCTAAAACATTAGTTACCTCTAATTAAACAATTAAAACATGAAGCGCTAGATCGTTCATAGGGCATTATTTTCTCGCGACCAATACGTTGTAAGCGCCATGAAATTCTTGGCGTTTACGCGTTTCGTTCAACGTAGTTAACAACATCGCTATTTGGTCCGCATGTTCAAGTTTTCACTTCTGCCGACACTCCCGGAGTGCAACCCGTTTTTTTTTAATGTGGCCTGTCAAAATGTCCTCATCGCGCCGGATGGAAAGCGTCAATGAGAAGCAGATGTTAGAACAGCCATTACACTGATTAACGCTGTGCTGGCTGTCTCCCTTGACGACCCGCTAAGGTGCCTCATCACACCTCGTCTAAACGAGCCAAAATGCGAGTTGAGCCTGCGTAAGGAGTGTTTCGTTAACTTACTTTCTACTTTCGTACTTATGATTGTCTATTCTATTAGAAAAAGTAGAATAAACGTCGTCGAGATGCGAGAATCCCGCAAAATCTGTGGTGGTACGCTTGTAAATCGAGGTTGGAATAAAGATGTGAGAAAGAGAGTATGAGTGTTAAGATAAGAAGAGGTTAGCTCTGTTGGTTCGGACATGCAAGAGGAAAGAATGTCTAAAGACATAATGCAACGTGTGTTATCAGAAGGTGGCGTCAGGAGCCATAGGAACCGGCGAATATGCATGTAAAGCACTATGAATGTTAAAGCAGCGAGTGAGGTGTGTAAGGACAGTGAAATGTGACTCCCGATTCTCTCTGCCTAACTTGGCGTGGAGATATACAGAGATATTCCTGTAAAGTATGGAAAAAAGTATAGGTAAAATTTGTTTTTAAGATTGCAAATTTCGGAGACAGAAGTGAAGATATATGTTTTTTTATAACGTCCAGCTGATGCAAAGTGGTTACCGTAGCCTATGAACGCTAGATATATATATACTATAATTTCACTCGCCTTTGCCACTGCCGGTGCTAACACAGCAACGTTTAACGTTTAACAACAGCAGCATTCGTCAGGTGTTTACTGGTAAGCGCACTCGCTTGCAGGAACACAAACCTCCGGGGAGATAGTTTTCTTTCATGGATTTTAAACATTATATATAGGGTATAATTTGGAAATTAAGTAACATAAAATAAAAAAAAACTTGCAAGAATGATGCTGCTTCAGTTAATGGAAACCACACGAGAACTACAAATAAATTTCGTATAGTTTACTAGTTGCACCAGCGACTCTGTTCACGTAGTTTGAAAAATTATCCTATTCCTTAACTTTTACCTAGCTTCATAACATTTTTTATTATAATTGCTTCAGTAATTTAGCCTTGAGCAGTCAGAACCCGTTATATACGTTTTCCCATTTCGCGGTCGTATACGACCACACGTTAAAAGACTATTACATGTATTATGAATTTCCATCAGCTTCTGCCTCCGGCTTCTCGGGCATTTAGTTAGGAGCGGAAGGCACCACACGTGTAATTTTTGTTGCATAATGCTTTGCCTTTGTGGAGATAGCCCAGTGGATATTGACTAAGTGGTCCTCGATTCGAATCATGGTATGTACCACTAAATTCGGATTAATGTATGTCACTTGAATGAAACATCGTGATGAAAACGCACATCCAATTTATTATATCTCGAAAGACGTACGGGCTAAGAAAGGTCTAGTTTACCCTTTGGGTTATACGAGGTCAGACGGCAGGTTTCCATGTAAAAATCAGTATCTTCGCCAAATTCTTAAGCTTAGGTAGCGGACCCCGCCAATCGTAAAAGAGAACAAAGATCCTTTCATTCATACACATACATAAGGAGTTATGTAGTTGACTATTAAAATCACGATTCGAAATAAATTTAGTTTCACGGTCCTAGTCATAAGAAAATTTATTTGATGAGCTCGGTGGCGCAGTGGAGAACGACGCTACTTTGACACCAACGCTCGTGGGTTCGAGTCCCACACAGGACAAATATTTGTGTCCATGAACATGTCTGTTTGTCTTGGTTAGCTAAAGCGTACAGAAACACCCGTACTGCAACCCTGCCAGTGCTGGCTGGAGTCCTCCCAGCAGACCTGGAGAATAACTCTTGCTGGGCACATGGAAGGGGTGGCGCCCGAACGAGAGTTGAGCCGTCGATTGAGTTGAGGACGCCATGGCGAGCGAGTGGAAAACTAGCTGGGACACGGCGTCCAAGGGCAGGGAACTCTATCAATTTTTCCCCGACGACGTGTCGGTAAGACTTGGGTCACACTGGGTCGAACCGGATCAACCAACCTCACAACTCCTGGGGGTCACGAATGTTTCAGGAAACGTCTGAGTGAGATGAAATGTTGTAAGAGTAGCATGTGTTCGTGTGGTGAGAGTGAGGAGGGCAGAGACCACGTTCTGTGGTCCTGTCCAAAGTATGCCGATCTGCGTGATAAAATAATGGACGGGATCCAGCGCAGCGAAGAGGAAACGGGACCGGTGTATTTCGGAAACCTTGTGTCATCGTTGGGGAGCTTCGCGGCTTTCCGCGGGTTCGCCCACGCATGGTTCACGCGGAGGGGAGCCGAAGAAAAGACGGAAAAGGCTCAAAAGCGGGAGGAGGGAGAGCGCAACACAGAAAATTAAATATAGGAATATCTACGAGCGCCTTCGGACGGCAGTGAAGGCGTATACGTGTGCGTTGACGCCCCAGAAAGAGTGAGAAGGCGAAAAAAGAGACATGTGAAATTCTAGGGAGTCAAGAAATCCCCACGGCACGGCAAAGAGCCTCAGAGCAGCAAGTGCTGCATCTCCCGCGTTTCGGCTCAAATGACCGTAAGGTCGGTGGAGCCATGGGATGGTGGTGGGACAGGTTTGTCTTGGCCTGGGACGTAATTTTAAGAGGTAGCGCGCATCAAAGCAGCTCGTCAAGGGAAGTACCTTCACCTCACAGAAAACCCGCAGCCAAATAACAACTCCGTGAAGGGTTGTTGTGTTCCTGCGTGTCAGTGAGGTCACCAGTAATCTCCTAAGGAGTTGCTGTGTTAGCGGCAGAGGATCGCGCGAGTGATACTTAATGTATTGCAAGCGTTCATAGTCTCCGGTAACCGCTTTACACCAGGTAAGCCGTATGCTTGTATGCCTCCCGACGTTGTATAAAAAAACAAAAAATAAAAAACTCTGTTTTCCATTATTCTGGTTGTAATAATTTTACAACACAACAGTGACCTTTTCATTGAGTTTTTACGTGATCATTAGGAATTGCGAGAATACACCAAAAGCTTCTGTAACTGCTCATCGTAAAATGTTCTATTTATAAAGTGTTGTGGGAAATTAGGTCATATCTCAATGAATAAGCAACTATCTTGGTCAACCTTGAGGTGGCCCGAGAATGTTAAAAATACCACGGTCGGGACGGGCGTCGCAACGCGGCAGGAGCGCGCTGCCCGAATGTTACAATTATTCAATATACCACTGGTTACAATAAACATAACTGGTATTATATACGTAATAGCATAGGTACGTACATATTTCATACGAGTAAAAACATGGGAAAAATTTGGTTCCAGAACAAGTAGCGGCCTCTCAAACTTTTTATTTGACAAATAAAATTTTCTCAGTCATGTTTGCTGTACTTTCAAAACACATAAATACTAATTTTTTTTAATACGTCTTTTTTTATACGGGTTCGGACTAGTTAATGCCTCTTTCAATACGAATCTGTTCGACTATTTTCAAAGATACATCAATTGGTAACTATAAATATATATGTAAATAGATACAATTAAATATATGATTAATTCAGAACTGGTTACGGCATGGCAATTCTATATTATAAATATTGTTAATTGAATTAATAAACAAATTATAAACTTTATAAATAAATTAAAAAAAAATCTTTTAAATACTTTCCAGCTGTGCTGTAGCGACAGTGCTTTCCACTGCTGTCGCATTCTTCTCGAGATCACTTATTCTATAATGATAGTGTATGTCGGTGGGGACAGAAAACATGTTTGTAAACACAACGCTCACCTGCCACTAGGCACAATATTAGGCAGCATGTGCTCAGCATGGTGGATCGCGCGGCCGGCGTCGCGGCGGGCACTAGATCTTAGTGCGGCCATACGCCGCCCGCCCTTCGGGACTGCGACCTTGAGCTGCCGGGCATGGCCGGGATTGATGTCGGCTTTGTATATCAACTATGTCAACGATTGGACCACGCGAAGAGAAAAACATCATCTTTAGGTATAATATAGGAGTCGTAGAAACCGGCGATCGTGCATGTGAAGAGCTACGAATGTTAAAGAAGCGAGTGAGGTGTGTAAGGACCGTGTCATGTGAGCTCAGTTCTCTCTGCCTACTCCGCAAGAGATTTGACGTGAAGTTATAAATAAATAGATAGATATATTTAACTGACGACAAGTAGGAGTAGGTACATTATTTTCATTGTAATTGTCTAAGGTGTATCTTTGTTGTGTCGTGTATCAAAACCATCCACACGAACTCTTCCTCGTTCCGCTGCAGGGATACGGGTCTCCCTTCAACTCCCGTCGCCATGCTGCTGAACTGCGGATTACCGGTGAAAGCATTTTAAACTGCCCGAAGCCCACTGACTTGGTTTAACGAGTGTTAACTATCGAAAACAATTGAGACCGATTATTTAACGTGCCCTCCGAGGACGGAGACGTCTGTAATAGATAAACCCATTCATAGACAGGCTGCGGTAGAAGTTGCTTAACCGGTGTTGTCGATTAGACTCGAACTCCTCGAGTTACACCATATCTTCGCCAATTGTAGTAGTATACTGTTTTTGTATGGACCCTGCAAAAGACTTGGCCTGAAGATACAGATAGTTTTTATTGGAATGTCTACCATGTAGCCTAGCGCTCGATTTTGGGTAAAATATGGAATGAAAAATCCATATCCATATAATTTCGTAATTAATTTCATTTGCACGCGGATCGAATACTCCTGGGGATACAAATAATGTACAGTTTGTACAGTAACAAATTGTTATCTCACTCTATTAAACCTTTACATACTACGTCATCATACAAGCGTACGGCCTGCCCGACGTAAAGTGGTTATCGTAGCTTATGAACGTTAGCAATTCGCTTGCGCTCCGCCACCTCTGTTGCTGACCCACTCCTTAGGAGCTTACTGGTAACCTCGCTCTCTCGCAGGAGCACAACAACCCTACAGAAAGTTGCAATTTGGCTGCGGATTCCTGTGAGGTGTAGGTACTTCCCCATACGGACTGCTGTGATGCTCCTTAAAAACACCCACACATGCACACAAACGTTTGTCTTGTCTGGGAACCCGCTTACCTTGGTCAAAGTAGCGTTATAAAGCACTCCGCCAACAAGCTCGTCAAAATTCTTACAATACTCTAATGTCTTACAATATTTGCATTTAGATATATGTACATTTTCAGGTACACCGTTCCTATATGAATTCTATAAGTTTGTCTGTCGCTTTTTTCGAATATTCGAATTTTGACTTCAGATTCGGATTCAGCATAAAAAAGTAGAATAGGAATGTTCAGGAACACCGTTCCTATCTCATAAGGAACATGGTCAAAATGGCCGACAAATAAAAAAAAAATTGAATTGTTATATAATTGACGAGCCAGGCGTTCCTCTGGCAATGCAAGCTTGCGCATTCTCAACTGGTTTTTTATACAACGTCGGGAGGCATGCAAGCATACGGTCCACCTAATGTAAAGCGGTTACGGTAGCCTATAATGGCTTGCAATACATTGAGTATCACTCGCCCGATGCCACCTCTGCTGCTAACACAGCAACTCCATAGGAGCTTACTGGCGACCTCATTCACACGCAGGAACACAACAACCCTCTAGGCTCTAGGGAGCTGTTATAAGGCTACGGTTTTCTGTGAGGTGGAGGTACTTCCCCAGACGGGCTGCTTGGATGCGCCCTCTCTTACAATACCCAGACCAAGACAAACAGAAATGTTCATGCACACAAATGTTTGTCCTGTGTGGGAATCGAACCTACGAGGGTTGGTGTTAAAGTAACGTAACAGCGCGTTTCGCCACTGCGCCACCGAGATCGTCTAATACTGTTTACGATAATATTTTCTATTTTCAAACAACCGGTGGGTTTGTTATAGTGATTATTATATGGTATTATAGCGTATAAGAAGTTACCTACCGTGATACCACTGACCACTTTCCAAAACAAAATCAAATTGGTCCATCAAAGTATCTTAAACCTAAAGTGAGCAATGATGATATTAACACTGGACCTTCGCTATTCAACTTTAGTAAGCCCGCGTCCCGGAGATGACAATGCCAAGTACACTTACTTGCAAAAATATTGTAACCTAAGTATTTTTTGATCGACGAATGTAGGATTACGCATGGGTGACCTAGTGGTGAACTGTCTGCTGTATGCAGATGATGCCGTCCTATTAGCAGAAACACCATCTGAACTGCAAACACTAGTCACAATGATGAAAGACGAATGTATGAAGGAAGGCTTACTATTGAATGCGAAGAAAACAAAGATAATCGTTTTTGAAAGAGAAGAAACCATAACCAATGTAAGGATTACGGTAGATGATGAAGTGTTGGAACAAGTGGATGAGTTTGTATATCTTGGATGCGCTTTCAGCAGGGTCGGAAGGTATACCGCAGATGTGGAAAGGCGAGTGAGTGCTGGGAATAGTATGAATGGAGCGTTGGGAAAACTTCTTAGCAGTAAAAACCTGAACCAGAAGGCGCAGATGGTTATACACAATGCAGCGCTGGTCCCAACGCTTACTTATGGAAACAAGAGCTGGGTATGGCACTGAGAGCATGAAAGTAGGATAAACGCGGTTGAAATGCGAGCGTTGCGTAAAATTTGTGGCGTAACACTTGTAGACCGTATTCGCAATGATGAGGTTAGAAGAAGAGTTGGTATGAAAGAGAGTGTCGGTGTTAAAATAAGAAGAGGCATGCTCCGTTGGTTCGGACATGTAGAAAGAATGCAGGATGAAAGAATGACGAAGAAGATATACAATGCAAAAGTGGAAGGATGTAGGAGCCGAGGAAGGCCAAGACTTACCTACCATGATCAATTTGGTCGTGTTCTATCAGAAGGTAATGTCAGGAGCTCCATAAACCGGCGAGCGTGCATGAAAAGAGCAATGAACGTTAAAGAAGCGAGTGAGGTATATAAGGATCGAGTCACGTGGCGCTCGGTTCTCGCTGCCTACCCCGTAAGGGATTTGGCGTGAAGTTATAGATAGATAGATAGATAGAAGTATTTTTTGTTTCAATAGGTACAAGTGCTCATGTCATGACGAGTTCGGTGGCTCGGTCGTGAATGACGCGACTTTGACACCAACGCTCGTGGGTTCGATTCCCACAAAAGGCAAACATTTGTGTGCATGAACATGTCTGTTTCTTTTGGTCTGGATGTTTTAAGAGAGGTAGGGCGCATCAAAGCAGCCCGTCTGGGGAAGTACCTCCACCACACAGAAATACTGCAGCTAAATAACAATTTCCTACAGGGTTGTTGTGTTCCTGCGTGTGAGTGAGGTCAACAGTAAGCTCCCAAGGAGTTGCTGTGTAAGCAGCAGAGGAGGCATCGCGCGAGTGATACTTAATATATTACAAGCGTTAATAGGCTACGATACCCGTTTTACATCAGGTGGGCCGTATGCTTGTATGCCTCTCGACGTAGTATAAAAAAAGGTGCGTGTACTTATGTACGCGCGTGAGAAGTTATACTTCTATGGCATCATTAAATAAATATTTAACATTAATAACTTAATAATATTTAGTATACATTATATTAAATAATAATATTTTAATTTTAACTGTAGCGCCATCTACCGGTAATACCGTGAAACATTTAGCAGTTTTACCTATTGCACATTTTTAACTATAGCGCCATCTACCGGTAACATCGTGAAACATTTAGCAGATTCTACCTGTACTTTTGTGTTCGAATGCCACGGATTCACTCTCGCTCTGTCTCTTTCTATTCCCCCTCCATGGTAGTGTCAAAGGTTTAACGAAACCTTTTTGCAAGTCGCATTAGAAGTATAACTTCAAAAAAGTGCACAGCAAAAGTACCGAAACGATCTATATGCTGTTTAAATTATTTTCTTTTAACATTAACGGTGGATTAAAATAGCACAACACGAATTTAGAAAGTTGGAGCCGCGTTGTTATAGATGGGTTTAATTGTCTTGTGTTCCTTCATGTTTCAGAGGGCAAATTTAGCTGTCGGTCCGGCTGTTTTCAATTGATGACAGTTATTAGCAAAGATAGTTAGGGCATAGTCCGACTGGGGAATTTCACATTGGAGAAAATCGCAATCGCATAACTTCCTGGAGTGTTTTCGTGTTTCTATGATAGAGGTTAGCTCCTAAGAAGACACTGTATTAGTAGGGGGTGGCAATACGGAAGTGCCATAATCTACTGCAACAAGTTGTATGCCAGCCAACGATGTAAAAATAAGTTAATTCTGAGAATTCTAAACGTGATTACTTGATAACCTTACAGTACGCTATTTTAATATTGGTTGTAAACTATTGACATTGCTTGTGTATTTTTCAAAGTATTGACTGAGAATTTTGTTTACTAGGTACTTTCATATGTAAAAAAAGTAATTGAGTTCACATTCTTATAGACATAATTTACTACTTTCCTAGTGTTAAAACTAAAATAGCATTAAAGTTTAATACACACATCAAAAGTGTCTAGGGATCAACATATATTTTTGCAATAACTTTTCTCCTGATTGATATTAATTACAATTTTCTTTAAGGATTCATCAAATAAAGTGTTTTCGTTTGTCTACAGTAACGATAAACCAAGTCACCTTTGCATTAATAAAGAAATTTGCCATTTTCATAATAAAGGGATTTTTGACATTTGAACCACTAACATTAAAGTTCGAAAAAAAGACTGAAATAACAGTTTTCTTTAAAATTTTATTGGGTAACTTAAACAATTAATAATCCGTGTTTCTACCGCGAACACTAACAACACAAGAACATCGGTTTGGCATACTCAAAATGAGTTCATCCAAATCACGCTGTGGAATGGCCGCCCATGTTCGTTGCAACAACAAAAAAAGGTCTTCTGGCGACTGGATACCCTCCATATTCGGCAGAGCTCTTCTCTGTAGCATATCCCATGCATGCTCAATCGGGTTCAAGTCTGGCGACTGAGCAGGCCAGGGCATGACATTGATGTTAGCTGCGGCAAGAGTCTGTCTTACAACTCTTGCGGTGTGCGGTCGTGCATTATCATGCATTAACTGAAATAAGGGACCGATTTGCACTTGTAGAGGAACGATGATGTCTGATACAATCGTCTCAGCATAAATTTGAGCGTTGAGGTTGCCTCTGATCCAAATCAACTCAGTTCTTCCGCCGATCCAAATACCCGCCCATACCATGATGGTTCCACCACTATAAGGATGGACTTCCTGGCAGGATTTTAATCGCTGTTGGCGTCCAGGGGTTCTTCAGTGTCGTATACGTCTTGTATCCGGTCTCATACCAAAACGAGACTCATCAGAAAAGCACACCGAAACGCCATTGTTCTTCTGCCCAATTTCTGTGTTCAAGAGCCCATTGATATCTAATCCTACGATTGTGCATTGCTATAGGTGGTACCCTTAGCGGTCTTCGGGAATGAAGGTTCACTTCATGCAAGCGGTTTCTGACTGTTTGGTCGCTAATTAAGTTCCCTGAAGAGTGATGAAGCGTCACGGCTAACATCATGGCGGTTATTGTTGGAGCTCTTCGAGTTGTGATTTGAATGTATCGGTCTTGTCTCCGTGTGGTGCAGCGATACCGTCCTCCATGGCGCTCAGCCACGGTACCAGTGCTTCGGTAACGTGTCCAAAGTCGACTGATAACACTCTGACTTGTATTCAGAGCTAAAGCCACAGTACGTTGCCGGGAACCAGCTTCTATCATTCCCACGGCTCTGAGCATTTCTTCCCTGCTTAAATGACGTCGCCGCTCCATAATAACGTTGGTTTTAATCAGTAGTAGGGAAACAGTAGCACTAATAATGTCTTCAATGCGTTGTATGTTTGTATAGGGAAAATATTGACAGCTGATTTTCATCTTTTACTCGAATTTGATTGACAGTTCCTGTTTCAAATTATGAAATGCACCAAAAAGGATCCATATAAATTTATAAAATCATAAATTTATTACAAAGCCACATCTCAATCTCAAGAAATCCGCATAAAAATGCTTGATCCCTAGACACTTTTGATGTGTGTAGTTAACAACTAGTTGGAAGCAAAAAACGGCTGTGGTTTCTTTTGCACGTAAGTGTAATTCAGAACGGTTGCCGTTATAGACGCTGAGATTTTTATACACAACGGCTACTGCAGTCGCTGGCATGTAATTTATAAACTCAATAGAGGTACATAGTGACCTAGTAATTCGAGATCTTTGTGTGTATTGTTAGCCACAATTGTGGGTTATTCTAACATCAACCAAGTGGCCACTTTCGATGTCGTAATATAAAACAATTTAGTTACGGAATATTACGGAAAAATATTATATCTACTTAAAAAAACGTTTTCATCACCCCATCTCGGAAAGAGTATTTTTGCTCTTCGATATCTGAGTGCAAAAGCCGTTTTTATCCGCTAGAGGCTAAAGTAAATTGAAATTAGAACATCGTGTGCACTATGTTTGTGAATTCTAAACATCATTAAACATATTTACTTCTACCTCCATGGTGCTGAATTTATCATACAACTTTTTTATTTTTGTTAAAACTCGGACTCGGGACCTCCTTGGTGTACTTTTTTTAATTTGCTTTGCGTGCGCCATTTTCTTTTCACGTCATATTGTTAAAACCTTAGGTTAGGTTAGTTAGTTATTTTCTTTTCACGTCATATTGTTAAAACCTAAGGTTAAAAAAAAGAAACTTGAAAATAAGCGTAAAACCTAAAATGAGTGATTCTAGCGACGAAGAAGTTTATTTTTTGGCCTCTAGAGTGGCCTAATCCCTTAATATAAACAAATAAGAACTACTCGTGTCGAGTTATTTCTTCGTCATGCCAATGTTAATATCGATTGTCGTGAACATTTTGTACATATATTGCAACCTTTATCTTCTTATCTTACAGAAAACCGCAGCGACATGACAATCTCTGGAGAGTTGTTGTGTTCCTGAGAGTGAGTGAGGTCGCCAGTAAGTTCCTTCCGCCAGTAAGATACTTCATGAATTGCAAGCGTTCATAAACTACGGTAACTTAATATCGGCTGGGCCATATGCTCCCTGACGTTGTATAAAAAAAAATCTAATTGCATTTTTGGACAGCTATTATACTTACTAAGACTTACTAGCATACGGCCCGCCGGACGGCAAGCAGTGACCGACTTACAACAACATGATCGTGACGACCCTATGAAACTCATCACAGAACTTTTACTAAATAAGAAGAGACGTTTAAGTATAATAATTAATTATATTTTTTAAATATTTAATAAACATCAACTGTAAACTTAAATGTAAATAATTCATCGATACTATTTTATTCAAAGAGTGACTCAAATATTCAGTTTCAACATAAGTAGGAGGGTGATGTCATGAAATAATAACCCTTCATTTAAAATAATTTCGTCTATATTTTACATGTAATACAAAAGGATTTATGTAATATTAGCTACTAAATAGATTACATATTTATATTCTTATACATAATAAACAGTGATAAGTGTTATTATATCGAATATATTATCCCTTATAAATGCCTTTATCCCTTCTTATCTTCTTTATCTTTTATTCTTAGAATGCAGGACAGAACAAACGCGATCTGTCTTTAATAAAATCAGCGAGGTCTGCGACTGCACACTGAGTCTATCGAGGGATTTCATTCTTTATAAATACTTATATAACACCCCTCTTTTTAAACATGGTAAAGAGAGTGAACTTTTGCTTCAACAACGATTAAAATCGGCCCGAATAGACTCTAGAAACTAATCAAAGGTCAAGTGATAAATTTTGCCTGAGATGTGATTGCACCTTCCTTGTAAAAAATCTCAGTTAAATTCTGTTTACGCAGTTTGACATTATTCACTAGTTAATTGAGGTTGATGATAGCCTTTCTAGCTAGTAGCTGAAATGTGATATCGCTTCGGGAACTAAAACACGAAGTGTCCAAATAGGTTGCTGAAGGTCTGGCACAGTTACGTGACGCAGGAGAGGTGGGCAATGGAGACTCAATTGGACTCTTATATCTTCAGTTATTGAAGATGTGCCACAATACGACCCGATTGCGGTACAATAAGTAGTTCTACAATACGGAGGCTCGCCGTGCGGGCGAGCGCGGGGGCTAGAGCGCGAAGTGTCCGAGAAGCCGGTCGCTGAACGTAATGCTCTGGAAGAGTTGTTGGTGGTGCGGATGTGGGACAGCGGAGGGGGCTGGGCGCGCGGCGCGAGCTATTGCCACGCTGTCCCGCACGTGGGCGCGCGACACGTCCCCGCGCAGCGCCAGTAGTCGCGCCAGCTGCTCCTCCGACATATCTGGGCACTTGGCCACCACACTGTGCAGGTCCAGTGACAACATCTCCACGTCCTGGCAACGAAGTACCTGCCACACAATGTTCACCTTGTTATAACATTAAGGATATCAACCTATTTGTAATGACGCGTTATTTTTAAATACGTGGGAAATCATAATTTAAGGATTAGGTGCTACAATTGACTTTTTAGTCAGAATTTTATGAGTAGTTAAACTTCAAGTGGATGTTAAAAATAGGTTAAGTTACTCCCTAACTATATCATTATGAATTCTACAAAGTCAAAAAGTTTAAAATAAACAAGTGGATATAAATAATGAAAAAGGAAAAAAAATAAATATCAATCTAAATGTAGGCTAGTAGTGGCTAAGAATAATTTATAAAAAAACAATGTAACACGTATACACAGTAACTGGAAATTAAATATATTCCTTGAAAGAATAAATTATTACCATGGAGGTAGGAAATGAGCGGGGACTTGATATTTTTTAAATGTTTTCCATGTTACAGAAAAAAGGATATTTACAGGTGATTACTTAAAATTGGATGTAAAAGAAATAGTTTTGAACGCTCAATTTACACTGTCCATGAAATTGATATACTAACAATTACTTGGATTAAAATGTCGCCTCAAAACTCTCAACATTTCGTAAATAAAAGTTCTGTCGTGACAAGAGTTAAAATTTATTGACATCTTTTCTAAGAATCGCGACTAAATACTCGAAAAAATGTACGATATCCAGCGTACAAATTACTAGTCTAATTAGAGAACTTTATTTTGAGTAAAAGTTTTATACAAGAATGTTTGTAAAGAACTTTAAGAAGTAATGTATGTTACAACGAACATTGAACTAAACTGAAGTCAATAAACTTGTTTATTATATGAACAAATACTAATTATTCAAGATCTTTAAGCCTCGAATTATCATTAATCTCTTTACACAGGCACGCAGTTTTTGACTTTGGGAATTTAGTACACGAGACAGTAAATGACATCTATCCAGGAATAGGTCGAATTTCTCTAAATCCTTGAACATGAAGTGAATATATGTATTTATTTTATTATGTTTCTATTAATTGCAAGCTACTCCCGTCGATCTCTGCACCTCCCAATGCTCGACTGGTAGAGAATGCCTGGGTATTAAGTCTGCCTTTTGTAACATATTGAAAATAAATACAGAAACAAAACAAAAACTAATCACGAAATAAATGGATATTAGGAAAGGGGGCGTATTGAAGGTTATGAT
This sequence comes from Pyralis farinalis, assembly GCA_947507595.1. Taxonomy (NCBI): domain Eukaryota; kingdom Metazoa; phylum Arthropoda; class Insecta; order Lepidoptera; family Pyralidae; genus Pyralis; species Pyralis farinalis. The sequence goes on along the minus strand of OX382271.1, from coordinate 7,839,105 downwards.
TTCTTTTTAGCTTTTCGTAGAGACCAAACTTCTTAACAGCAAAAAATTTATACATAATAAAAAACTTTCTTACAGGGCTGTTTTCATAGGTACCTAATATGCACACGATAAAAAACTTTTTAACAGAAGTGTCTTTGAAAGTAAAAGAATTCAACTTCCTTGAAATCGTCGTCTATTCACATGGTTGCTTTAATACTAAAAGTTTGTATTACTTAACTTTTAACTTCATCATCAAAACCTAAATGTAACAACGTATTGTAAGTGAAGTTACGGCCAAAATAACTTCGGTTAGAATAGAATAGTGTACGTGTGACGACTTCGAACGTTTCTTTGAGGTTATTGTACTGTTTCTTCTTCCTGTTAACGTTATCTCGTTTCCTGATCCATTAGGATTGGCGGGGTCCGCTACATAAGCCTAAGGACAAATGTTAAGTTCCTGTTTCGCGATTCCATTTTTACATGACAACCAGAGGTTTTTAGGTATAGTCACACTTCTTTCGAAATATAATTTAAAAAAATATATAATCTTCTTTCTTTCTTGGACGTACGGGTTTCTTAATGATATTTTCGTGCAAATGATAATCTATACATATAAATAAAATTGAAGCCTTTATCTTAAGTTCATATTATTATTTTCACGTTACCAAAGCCTAAATACGCATTTTTAACTTTTTTGTCTGTCTGTTTGTTTGTACGGGCTAATCTTCGAAATGGCTGAACCGATTTTGATGGGACTTTCACTGGTAGGTAGAGGACTATTCAGAGCAGAATATAGGATACTTTTTATCCTGTAAATATTTAGGGTTCCTGCGTAAAAAATGAAAACCTTTTAAAAAATAACGACGTATTTTTATGTAATAAAAATAAAATAAATATACGTTGCCTCCAGTAAAAGTTAATAGATGGCGCTGTATGAAAATTGAATCGTTCTATGGTTGCAAAAAAAACTAAGTTCTTTTTTTTTAAAACAGAAAGAATTTCAAGTCTACAGAGAAATAAAGGCTACTAAAAGCCCAAATCTCATGCGGGCTTCAGTTAGTTACAAATATGCACATAAGATTCGAGCAAATGATAATTTTAATTACAAGTAAGTATGTACATAAATCCGAAAACATCAATTTAGTGGTACATGGCAAGATTCAAACCGTGAGCCATTTGATCAATAGGCCGGTTCTACTGTTTCTTCTGTTCTGATCTAACTACTATGCTATAACTTACCTCGGCCAGCATGCTTATGACTTCAAACGGCCAGTCCACGTTCACGCCTTCGGGAGCGATCTTTTTGAAGAACGATCTGATCTGATTCGCCTCTTTAACTATCTTCGTCGAAGCCAGTTGCGCCTCCTCTATATTCTTAAAGACTATCTTTTTAGACAGCATAGCTGTTATATACTTTTTGTAGACCAAATTTTGTGCCTCATTTATAACATATTCAAAATTTTTCTCTCTCAAATGGTTGTAGTCTTGAAAATAGTCGTCTAGTGTGATGCATATGGTGTCTATAGGGATGGTAGATTCCATCCATTTGGATGTAAAGAGATCGTTGAAATGTACTTCTAGGTCTAAAAATGCCTCTTCCAACAAGAATTGAGCAGCTTCGTTCCTCAATTTCTGAAAATTCACTGTACTTTAAAATGATCATAGGGAATTTTTTTATAAAACCCACCACGTATGTACGTCGATTAGCGAAACAAATACTCATCTGTATTCTAAACCTGAGCGGAGATACTACACTGAAGACCGTAGTCAAGTAATAACTCTCAGAGTTGTGATCGTGCGAGGAAGAAGGATTACCAATAGGGATCGAACGATATTTAATACTGAGTAGATATCGATACTTTTGATCGCGATACTTGATACTGAGTACCCGATACCACTGCCCGGTAGTTACTTGCAAGTACTAATCGCCGGTATCGAGTATGGATTGCATACCTAATTTATGTTCACATTTTGCATTCAGCTACAGAAGAAAAACGCAAAAGCGTGTGTTAGTACCATGAGTAGTCTACGTAGAGCTATCGCGGCCCTGAAAGTGTCTCAAAATACCTTTTTAGAATTGGACTATAAAAGTATACTCAATGTCTACACATTAAATTTTCAGTTACACACAGAGAACGAGCTTGTTAAATTCAGCCGAAGCCGCGGGACTCGGTATAAACAAGCTGTTAAATTATATTAAAAGTCATGTAATGCCAAAGTCTAATATAGAGACCTGAGAAGATTTGAAGGAAGTATTTTCAGATCTTTACAAGAAACGAAGATGATGGTAGCGAGTTCTGTTCCAGTCGGTCGCGCAGAAGAGGAATGAATTTAATTGAATTAAACAATTTTTAACGGAAGTATCGCGTGTTTTATTTATTTTGTTGAACCTGACGTTTCGAACGCTTTGCAGCGTCCGTGGTCGCAGGAAGACTAAGGTGATATTTGTCTTACATTAGTTATTCAATTATTACATCTACCGACATGGATGGATTAATTATATATGTTCCGATTCACACAAAAATCGCTCACAGTGTCCGTGAATGAATGAAGTGAATGAATTTAATTTAACTTCTAATACTTCTTATTGGGATATATTTTTAATTTTTGCATTAAACCGTTTTGTTTACTTAAATCTGCCAAAATAAATATTTCATTAATTCTTTTCCATGAAAAATCTAAAGTTCAGGATCTGACACCGATGAAGCTCCAGTTTAATGATATCGATACTTTAGTGCCGATATTTTTTAGGTATCGATATCATGACCAAATGCGTACTCGGTATCGGCATCCGAGGTCGATACTTTGAACCATAATTACCAGTATGTTGCTAAGGAGTTCCAACAGTAGCACCTTGGGTGGTGGTAACACGCGAGCGGTACTCCTTATCTTTGTAACAGCTTATAGGTTACCGCTATACCTAAGTTCATATGCTTGTTTGTCAGTCAACGTCGTACAAAATAACTTAATATAAAAAGTCTATAAAGTATGCTATTTATATTATAATATAGTATGGTAATAAAAAAATCAAAGTAAATAGTCACCTGTCTTGCCTTAGCGATTAAATACATAATACATATAAAGCGGAAGAGTTGTTTGTTTGAACGAGCTAATCTCTCGAACTACCAGTCGGATTTGAAAAATTCTTTATGAATTTGATATCCCAATTCTTTAACTTCTGTTTGAAGTTCCAAGCTATTCAACATACGATACGACTGTTAGAAGCCGAGGAAAACGGAAAGGTAGAAAAAACGGTTTCAGCGGGATAGCGGGCATACGTGTGGTTGAAATTACGAGGTGCGACTAGTATACTATACAACAATAAAGATAATAAGAACGCCACCTTTAAACTCAACTTATTAGGCAGAAAAACAATGTTAAAAATACCGTCGGCGTGTCAATTTGCCAAAACAAAGTGGGGTGTAACTTCATTTCACTCATCCTCCTCGTTTTAAAAGAGGTTTTTACACTGCTCTCTATTACTAAGAATATTTTCATATAACCGACATTTTTTAAACTATCGGATTATATGTTTTATAAGGGGTTACCAATCAGGGCATCATTACAAAGTTAGCACAGGTGCGCAGTTGTTTGCAACTGTATGACCGATGCCTCGAAATTCTCGAGCCTATTGTTTGTACCGAAATTCAGTATTTTTGATTAATTACTGTGTGGTCGAGCATATACATACGTAAGCTGGATAATATTATGTTGTCTAATGAAAAGAATTATCATTTAGAAGACTTTTCGTATTCCTTACTTAAAGGGGATTTCTTGATTTTATTCGAGAAAACTGTTTTCGACATCAACAAAATGCGAAACCAAGCCATAGATGCAAAATGAAATTATTTATTCTGTAGTCAATGTAAGGAGATCTCGTATTGCTTTCGAGATCAACCAACACCATTCGATTTTGTCGATATTGACGAAACTCCCCAACAACCCCGCCGCTGTTTATGGTAAAGTATTTTTTTTTTTCTTTAAATCATCATAATATGTCAAACGTTGAGTGAAATACGTTCTTTAATCACTCAGGACTAACATTCCGGCAAATTGCGCCCCGCCTTGTAGTGTTCATGAGCACGGTAAAATATATATTTTTTTTTATTAGGCCCTCACGGGCACTTAGACACGTCTTACATTCTTTAAATGAAAACCTATTATATGTTACTAATTATTCATAGTTTTTAGGTCTTTATTGTCTTAATTTCTGTTTCCACCACCTGTATCTACCAGCATTTCGAAAATGACTATTGTCGAAGAAGAAATGTCAAAAGATAATTGCCAATATAGATCTTTTTTTTTTCAAATCGTCAATGTCTATTACAATATGTTTAAGTCAGTGATGTGTAATAATGTTAGGGGGTAAAATTAATACGAAGCTTGTCTAGTGGAGCAACTGAGTAATATCGGCCAGTCGGATCATCTGCTTGCTGTTGTTGACAATGGTCATTTTGTGAATAAAAGACATACCTGAAACGTGGCGAGCATGTTGTCGAACTTAGCTTCAGCGGGCGGATCGTGTTTGGCGGGCGGCCAATGGCGCGCTTGCGTAATGTTCGCCAGTCGGACCATCTGCTCGCTGTTGTTCACGATCGTGATCATGTGGTGAGTGAAGTACGCGACGCGTGATCGATCCGCAAAATGGGCATTCTAAAATTCCAAAAGACATTTAACAATCAGGTGAGAGTCCGCGGAGTCCGCTACATAGTAAGAAATTTATTTTACGAATTCGATTGCTTACTTTACGAGGGCAGATTGACAAGTCAGTAGGTCAATTCTGCTAAATAACTGCAACTGCACGTTTACGCCTGTCACTTGAGTCGTGCAGGAATAGTGCAGTGCCAATACGTGTATTCTATTAAAATTTTCTTCTATTAAAATTTTCTGCACTGCAACGGCACTGCAACTACGCTGCAACTGTGCATATCCTGCAAAGGAACTACTTAACACCTGTCGTGTTATCATATTTCAATCTAATAAATTGGACTTTTAAAACAAATAATCACAACAATTTAACAGAATACGATTATATTGCAGGAAACGTGCAGGTGCAGAGCAGGTTTTTTAACAGAATAGCGAGTCATTTACAGCAGCATTGCTGCAACGCCGCTGCTGTCAAATCGCTTAACAGAATAACGAAACATCAAAATGTACACATTTTGACACACGCCGCGCAGCAGTGCAGTTGCAGTTATTTAGGAGAATTGGCCTACAGGTAAAAATGAATGAAGCTGTAATACTAGTTTAGACAGGTCAATGCTTTGAGAATACATACACGAAATTCCATACTGATATTTGAATTAGTATCTATTGGTTTGTCAGTCGTTTAACTGGACAAGTTGTTCTTTCGCTGTTAAAATGGAAAAACGTGAATTTGCAGTGTTGATTAAACATAACTTTTCACGCAAAAAAGCCATCACGGAAATGAAAAATATCTTGATAAGTATTATGGTGAATCTTCTTCGTCACTTAAGGTGGTTTACAAGTGGTTCACCTAGTTTCGTTGTGGTAGAACAAGCACGGAAGACGCTTCTCGCTCAGGACGTCCAATTGAGGTAACCACTCCAGAAATGATGACAAAAATCCACGATATGGTATTAGGAGATCGACGAGTGAAATTGAGAGGAATAGCCAACACTGTAAACATCTTATATGAACGAGCCAAGCAACATGTTGTAACCAACATATTGTATGAACATTTGCATAAAAAAGCTTTCAGCACTATGGGTGTCGCCTTTGTTGACTATTGACCAAAAACGGAAAAGAATGACACTTTTCCAGGCTAATTTGCGGCAGTTTGAACGAAAACTAGATTTGATTTGATGAGTTGAGATGACTGTAGATAAAACATGGATTACCAGAGACAAAACAACAATCTGAGCAGTGGGTGGATGTCGATGGCAGTACTCTGAAGGTCAAGGTGGTGCCATCAGCAGGCAAAGTTATGGTTACGGTTTTCTGGGACGCAGAAGAACAATCTTAATTTATTTCCTCTAAAAAGGGAATACAATAAATGGAGATTATTATGCTACACTCTTAGACCAGTTGAATCAAGAAATCAAAGCAAAACGGTTTCAGGCATCTTTTACCACGATAATGCTCCTGCCTAACCTTCGGCTATTGCAACGGCCAAGTTCGTGGAGTTACGCTACAAAATGCTTCCCCAATCACCATATCCCATATTCTCCTGACCTGGCTCACAGTGATTTCTTCCTTTTTTAAAACATGAAAAAATGCCTTGGGGGTCGAAGATTTGGAACTGATTTGGAGGTTATATCCGAAAGTAAGGCGTATTTTGAGGGCCTTGGAAAATATTACATCTAAGGGATGAAAAAACTCCAACATCGTCTAATCAAGTGTATAGCGTATAGCTCTAAAAGGAAATTACGTTGAAAAATAATTGACATCATTTGAAAATTACAAATATTCGTGATTAAAGATTAAAATAACCAACCAACATAAATATGTTGCCCTTTTTTCTTTCAAGTATGATATGAAACACTGTACACGGGCTGAAAACACGCGATACTCATTAAAAATACCTCGTTTACCGCCCGTAATATTAAATGATACGTACCTTAAACTTGATAACGCCTTCCCTGTACATATTACCAAAACGGTTGACTTGCTCAATACTTAACAGCAACGCCTTAAAAGTGACATCCTTGCTTATGGTTTCAGTAACCTGAAATAAAGAAAAACATTTTGTAATGTTACACAAATGACTCATATACACTGACTCCGCACAAATCTTTCAACGGAACCTCTCATATAAGAATATTCTTCTAATAGGGGATCCGAAAACAAATCAAAAAGTGATTCAAATTAATATCATAATGGGTATTTATCATTATAAAATATGGTTACACACAAACTTTTTCTTCTTCTCAGAATTATCCCGTTTTTCAGTCCATTAGGATTGGCAGGATCCGCTACCTAAGTCTAAAGATTTGGCGAACATATCTACATGGAGCGACTGCGACCTTCACAACCCAGAAGGAAAACCAGACCTTTCTTAGGCCTCACGACTTTCGAAACATAATTTCATGGAAATGCGGGTTTCCTCGCAATGTTTTCCTTCACCGCCGAGCAATGATAATTACAAATATGTACATAAATCCTAAAACATGTATTTACCGGTACATGCCAGGTTTCGAACCGGGGATGACTTGGTCAATCGGGCGGTTCTTTGTCCACTGGGCTATCACTGATCTAGGTGAAGGTGAAAAAAACTATTGTAACAAATAATCATAGAAAACCGTAGCCAAATAACAACTCCCTAGAGGGTTGTTGTGTTCCTGCGTGTGAGTGAGGTCACCAGTAAGCTCCCAAGAGTTGCTGTGTAAGCAGCAGAGGAGGCATCGCGCGAGTGATGCTTAATATATCGCAAGCGTCAATAGGCTACGGTCCTGCTTTACATCAGGTGGGCCGTATGTTTATATGCGACGTAGTATAAAAAAAAACTTTAAAATCATCTAAAACTATGATTAAAAATTATTTATTTAAAAATGCCGCGTAAATACCGCTTTGATCTCGGAACGCGTGACGTCGTTTGTGAGTATAAACAAACTACCAGTCCCAAAAGCTTCGTAAAAATATTATTGCAATTGATTGCCTAATAAATAACAAACGCTAGTGATGAATAACTAATTAATTTGAATCGCTGTTTGAAATGTCCGATCCTCTTTTGTCATTTTACATTTTTTTTTGTACACCGTCGGACATACAAGCATACGGTTCACCTGATGTAAAGCGGTTACCATAGCCTATGTACGCTTACAATACATTAAGTATCACTCGCGCGACGCGATCTCTGCTGCCAACACAGCACCTTCCTAGAAGCTTATTGATGACCTCACTTCCACGCAGGAACTGTGCGTGTGGCTGCGGTTTTCTGTGAGGTGGAGGTACTTCCTCAGATGGCCTGCTATGATGCGCCCTACCTCTCTTAAAACACCTAGACCAAGGCAAAGAGACATGCTCATGCACACACACGTTTGTCCTGTGTGGGAATTGAACCCACGAGCGTTGGTGTCAAAGTAACGTAACAGCGCGTTTCACCACTGCGCCACCGAGCTCGTCATAAAGGATGCATATATGCATGCGCTGTCATCGCACTCCACCAGCTCAAATTTCAGGACCTTCTTCATCGGCCCTATGTTATTAAATTGTATTATGTTACAACCCGCAAGTTGCAATTGAAGTGGAATGCTCAAGTAGGGCTCCACTTCAAGCGCGTGCTGTCCGTTCCATTACACCAGCTCGGACTCCAGGTACTTCTTTTCAGCCCACTTATATAGCTGAACTGTATTTTATTCTATTCACCTGTAAGTTCTGGTCGATCATCTGGAAAATGATGACAGGCGCGTGCGTGTGGTATGCACTAGAGTTGGGCTCCACCTCGGGCGCGCGCTGCCCGGCCCACTCCGCCAGCTCTGACTCCAAAGTCTTCTCCATCCATTCCATGTAGTTGGATTGCATTTTCTAATAAAAAATAAACAAAATATCTAAATATTTTAGTATGAATGTGTTGTCAATAATAAACCTTACCTAAATGTAAGTTTTAGCAGAACGTCGAAAAGTTAAATATTTGATCGTAATTTGATCCTAATGAAATGAACACTAGGATTACGGTTGATGATGTACTGTTGGAGCAAATGGATAAGATTGTATATCTTGGAAGCACTTTTAGCAGCGATGGAAGGTACAGCGCTGATGTGGAGAAACGAGCGAGTGCAGGGTGACTTGTTGTAACATGTGTACTATGAATTAAAGCATAAGTTAAAACAAAAAATATATTGAGGTATAAAGACAAACCGATAACTATTTTTGGTAGGCGAAGTAGGCCACTGTTTATAGGGAGAGCCAAGCAGCCATTTTTATTGATAATTTGGAAAAAACCACTACAATAGCAGGACATTGTTATGAAGTGTATTTTTCTGATTTACACTAAAAATGTTGTCTAAAGTTGTTGAATTTGTATCTACGTTCGAAGGTCTTGGTCGAGGCAGCCCGGTACATTTGGTCTCGCGTGAATTTAATGATGATGGAAGCACAAAAGGTAGTATAGATCAAATTACCTAAAAGAGATCGTTTACAGAGTTTCATAAAATATGTTCAGTTATTATGTAATATCATTGAAATATATTTTTATAAACGACAAACTGACCAGCTGACCGATTATTTTGTATGGAGACATGGATTTTATACAAAAAGTCGGTCAATTTTTTTAATGGCACTTAACCTTACGGCCTCGTATATAGTTCCATAGTCCATCATAGTCCATAAACGATTCCAACAACAGGGGCATTACCCGCGAGTTTATATTATTGAGAAGAACCCGGTTGTTTTTACCATCACTTCAAAATAATTCTGTACAACATTCAATTTGCAAAAAGCATTATCATGAATTTGCCAAAACATTTAAAACCAACCTGTAAGTAGTCCTCCTCTAACTTTTTCATAATTTCTGGACTAAGCAACGGAGACAATGTGGACGTGTCAATGTTGAGTTCAGAATTGCCCATGAGCTCATGACCAGGATATGTGTTAAGTACCCACGACAGCACCGTCACATACTCGTTGCCTTCAATCCCACTCAACACTACGTCTTGAAGCTAAAAAAGCGAAAGAAAAATATTATTGTTTGCAGACATTACCTCGAGCACAGAAAGCTGATTAGTTTCAAATTGTAAACTATTATAATCAAAAGATGAAGATAACTTTTTTATCGTTTACAGACTACTCTACAGACTTTAAGGTGTAAATTAATCATATATAATGTTATTGTACTTGTAATTAAAATATACAATGACTACGCGATGCGTACGATGACTACGAAGGCGTGTGCTAATCACTGCCTAGAGATGAGAGACACCAAATGTAGTAACTAGAATATATATAGAAAATAGAGTTAAATAAATTTGTAGGAAGCGAAAAAAATTCAAGAAACCCGATGTAGAAACTACGTCTCATTCTTAGTTGTTCAATAAATTTGTAAGAAATGAAGAATTGCTCGGCATAATAGAGTCTTAGAGCATAAGTGCTGTACACAGAACCTGCAATTTGGCTCGAACGATTGCGTGGTCGGTAGAACTAATCAAAAGTTGATATTTGTGGGCCCGCTAGTTATCGTTTTTGTTAGCCACAATCTTCAGTATGGTGCAGGATCTTTCCCCCAACTGGATATTGAGAGCAAGAGATCGTCCCCACAACCCCCCCTGTCAAAAAAAAATCTACGTAGAGCTCTACGTAGATTTTTTTTGACACTGACTATTTAGCTGACCCCTGTGGGCCGTTACTACGTCAGTGGAAGGTAGAGGCGGGAGTGAGGCGCCACAGCCTTCCATAGACTTACAATGGAAGCTTGTATAACTTATATTATTATAAAACAAAACATATATTTTGGTGACTTAATGGCTGCGACAACTAAGAAAGAGCAGACAAACAATGGAGGCATAATACCCCAATCCCACATTTTAAAATACATCTAATACCTATTATAAAGAGGAAAGTATTGATTTTTTTGTATGTTTATATTTAGTTGAAATAGAGATCCTTACAAAAATTGCAATAATGTAACCCATGGTATCAAAAATTTGGCTACAAAGTAATTACTTGGCGTGCGCTGTGAAAACTATTGATGATACATAAAATAATGTTCTTTGTTCAAATTAGTCAATCACGACACGGATATAATTAAGAGATGATGACATTCATATGTTGGTATTAATCCTTATCTAACTGAATAGTTTCATAATCATGAATTATTATGTGCACGTAAATACCTTTTTAATAATTCGAATCCGATTTAATTCATTTTTTTGTAACCTAGAAACAATTAGATCTATCAAGATATCGCGATTGCTATCGATGTTTATTAAACTATATTCAATACTTACAGTATGGAAGTAGACAAAAATAGTTAAGTCTATAATGCAGCACTCCCGCGCCTACTAATCACCTATTTAATAAAATCGAGAAATATACTTACACTTGTAGACAAACAAGTGTGATACATGTTGACGTATTTGTTGACAATGTCATAGTGAGGCGGAAAGCAGGGGACGCACAGCGTTTTGACGACTCGAAGGTCCTCCAGGATAAGCTGCCTGGTTAGCTCGAGGTAGCGGACCAGCCACAGCTTGTTGTCCTCGCGTTCGTCCACGCGGGTGCCTTCGATGCGCTGCGCAACTGCACATTCTAGGACTTCAAACGCTTTGTTACGCCAGTTTTTTGGCCGCCCGGGAGGCATGAAGCCCGATTGGCTTTGTTGCTGTAACAGATGTACATACCGTATGACTTACTTGACAAAACATTCTGGATGTTCATCATCATCTATAGAAGCAAACCCAAAATTACTTGCGCATGATGCACACGGCTGCACCGCTTAATGAAAATTATTTTTGGAAAGGAAATGTTAGGTACAGTAGATGGCACAGTCAATGGCGATGGTGGATTGGTGTGGACAGGCGCTAATTCATACGAATTAACTGATGGCGTAAGCAGTTGAAGTAGCACGTAAAGTTGGATTCCGCAAAATTATATCCTAACCTATTTAATTAATATTATGCATGTATCACTTGGAGTAATGAAAGTACGTGTAATAATATAAAATACAAGTATGTGTGTGACTTGTTTTATTAGAACAGCTTTTTGAGAGCAGTGATAGCTCAGTAGATAAAAAATTGCCCTATTGACCAACTGATCGCCCGTTTCAATCCTGGCATGAACCAATAAATTCATATTTTTGGATTTATATATTTGTATTGTAATTATCACTACTTCGGCAATGAAGGAAAATATCGTGAGGAAACTCGCACGTCCAAGAGATTATATTTCGATAAACGTGTGACCTAAGGAAGATCTGGTTTTCCCACTGGGTTGTGGAGGTCTGACCGCAGTTGCTCCATCCATGTAGAAATCTGTATCTTTCGAAATCATTAGGTTTAAGTACCAGATCCCGTTTATCCTAATAGATTAGAAAACGAGACAACGCTAAGGGAGAAGAAGAACAGCTGATTGAGAGCCGAGTACAGAAAAGGTTCCGTAGTTATATGGATAATATCATAGAAAATTCATTTCAATTAAATTACCTACAAAACTACATGTTTTTGTTTTTCATCCTAATAAATTCCTCCTTCCTAGCACTTAGACTACCGGTGGGTGGTAAGAAAATATGGTATAAATAATTTCAATTAAATTGAATGTTGAGTTGAATGAAAAAGGAGTAGAGCTGGCGGGAGCTTTAATTTATAAATAATGTAGGAAATATATCAGTGTTTTAATCTACCTGCTGAGCCATTTTATCTCTCTTTTCTTCTCTTTCAATGATCCTCAGTGCTGTGACGATGACGGTAGGTTCTTTGCGCACTGTGTTCAATGTTCTCGCCAGGATGAGCTTGATTTGTTTCTCGAGCAAATTGGACACCATTTCCACATCTTCAAAGTATGCTTTCAACATAATTTTATCATGAGAAGACTGGTTTGGTAGCCGATGTAATTCATATAACAAATCGTCTCTTGAGTTTTCCAAATCATTGAGACACTAAAACAATGATAATGTATGTGAATTCTTCAAACATTTAAGGGATTTGGGTGTAGAGACTCTCCTGACGCTAGCTTAGTTGTTGTACCAGTGTAGTTGTGTCGAAGACAGAAGAAACAAACCAAAACAAACAGTATGTTAGATCAAATTGCGTGCAAATTTGGCTTAAATAAAATAACGTCTGAATCTATTAACCTTTCAGTCGCACCAGGTTCTATTTATTGAAAAGTAATCTTATCTGGAGGCGGATTGTCGATTTATAATGAATGAATCTATCGAGCTAAGATATGTTAAGTATCCCTACTGATACAATATGTAGACCTTACAAAAACATTTCACTGGTAGGTTATCGGTAGTGTTTCTGCACTGTCTTATGGGTTAGTAACGACGTCGATATTTTTAATAATCGTCCAAGGCTCACGTAAGTCGCTTTACGTCACGTACGGTTGATACCTGAGTTGTATATAAAAAAATATTAACATACCTGATGTGCATGAAGTAATTTCCCTTCTCCAATCCACTGTTTAGTCTTCGCGACACTCTCTGGTACTGTGAAGATGTGCTTCAAGCTGTCCATGGCTGTGACATACTGCGAGTGCCGTGAATCTTCCTCGCGGACCGCCTGTAGCGACGCCACCAATGGCGGCACTCCTCGCAAAAGATCTTCAACTTCGTCCATTCTGTATAAAGTAATAGTAAATTTATTAGGAAATAGTTAATACGTTAAGGTAATATTTTGCAGAAATCAAAAGCTATGGTCGACTCTACTCCTGTGATCGTCTTTGCGATTCAATTCTACTGTACTAGCAGCTCTCGTACCAAAAATGTTACAAAAGACAATAATATAGCCATCAATGTAATATTTCTTCTTATATTGAAATTTTCTGGATTCTGATAAATAACCAGAAGAACCAGGCCACTCAGAAAGTATCTCGAAAATAAGTTTTTATCCTATGAGAGACTGGCTAGTTATAATCTATTTTACGTTCCAATTTCAAAATTTCCCTTAACGTTTTTTGCGAGCTAATTTAAATTATCGCGTTTCATTGAAAAATGGATCACGCCGGGAACATTTTCGCACAATGATTTTTTACGATTTTAAGTGTCGCCTGAAACCGGACGAATCGTACGATAGGTTTCAAATGGCATCATGGATGAAGGCCCTTCTAAGGCAACCGTGTTTCGTTGGTATAACGAATTTAAGCGTGGTCGACTAACTTTAGGGGATTAAGAAAGAAGTGGTCGCCCTTTGACGGCTGTTACGGAAGAAAACGTGCTAGCAGTGAAAAATTTTATCCAAGGCAACAGGCGAGTTACGTGTCAGGAGATTCAGCACATATTGCAGATTGGATCGAGAAGCCTTCACGAGATTCTACACTTGAATTTTCGCGTAAGGAGGATAGTTTCACTCTGACCTAGCACCGTGTGACTTCTTTTTATTCCCAAAAATAAAAAATCTGCTCAAAGGGATACAATTTTCGTCGCCGGAAGATGCACAGTCAACGCTCGAGCAGGCTGTAAATGAGGTGTCTGCGGCGGACTGGAAAAAGTGTTTCGAAATCTGGTTCAGACCCATGAAACTTCGTATAGAGCCTGGTGAAGATAGTTGTTGTTGTAATCTCTTTATTGCACAAATATACATAACATATACAGTTGCAAATGTTTAGTATGTACAAAGGCGGGCTTATCTCTGTAAGAGATCTCTTCCAGCCAATCTTTATAGGCTTGGTAGTACTATGTAATACATATATAGGCAGAAAAACTATCTGTACCTTCTTTAACTAAAATATCATTAACTAATAACATGAGTCATTGCAACAGTAAAAACTGCATATATACATAAATATAACACAAATAATAAAAGAAAAATCATAGATACATATATAAGTACCTAAGCAAAAACACATTCAAACTAGGGGCGAATGTAGTGGAACCGAGTACTTTGAAAAGATTTAATAAAAACATATTTACCTATAGAACCGTTTTTTATTTAAGCAAAACTTTCCGAGTGTCCCACGTATGGCCTCAAATTTAGACATTCTTACATTCGTTAGAACCATTGGCTTCGTGGAACGCATTCACCGCCGCATTAGGGCTCGTAAATGTGTGCCTCTAAATTTGTCTTTAATTTTAAGAAACAAATAGTCGCGGGGTGAGAAATTTGAGTTGCATGACATAGATGCGCATCATCAAGTTTACATTTGAACCCTTTAATTACGTTTCAGTTAACTTAGCGGAATGGGCGGGCGCGTTATCGTTGTGAAAGACGATATTACGTCGACGATGCCTTTCAAGACTCTGTGTAAAGTGAATTTCCCAAAAAGAAGAAATATTTTTCAGAACAATTCGAATTTTCTTTAATTGACAAATCTTCCAAAGGTGAACAATTCGAATTTTCTTTCATTGACAAATCTTCCAAAGGTAAATATTCTGCCGATTGGCTTTTTCCTTCCGGTTCATAGTAGTACATCCAGATTGATGATGATTCTTCTTCTTCTTAGCTTTATCCCGTTTCCTAATTCAATAGGATTGGCGGGGTCCGCTACCTAAACCTAAGGATTTTGCGAAGATACTGATTTTAACATGAAGCGACTGCCGTCGGAACTTCACGAGCCAGAGGGACAACCAGACCAGACCCAAGACGTGCACCGTCAGAACTTCACGAGCCAGAGGGAAAACCAGAACTTTCTTAAGTAAGGTATAACCTAAGAAAGGTCTCGTTTAAAAACAACTGGTTTTCCCTCTGGCTCGTGAAGTTCTGACGGTGACACGTCTTTAGAAATATAATTTCTTGGACGCGCGTTTCCTTGCAATATTTTCCCTCACCGCTGAGTAACTGATAACTCTAAATGTGGACATAAATCCGAAAACACGAATTTAGTGGTAGATGCCAGGATTCGAACCTGGGACCAGTTGGTCAATAGGCCGGTTCTTATCCACTGGGCTGTCACTGCTCCCACTGGCACGACATGACTGGCTATCATAATATCCAAAATATCGACAGTAATATGTCAAAATAATAAATGGCTATCTATAAAATAGATATGCAACTTATTTTTATAAATCAAACTTGCTGGAGTCGATAGGTTCAGACAATGCATTCTAGAGTCGTGAAGCGCGCAGAATATAAGAATTAGACATGAAGCTAGAATGAAAAAGTGAGATTAAGAGAAAATGTGAGTTGCTCCAAAAATGGAGAAAATCATGATTGTATTTTACCTGCAGATCGCATATCAATAATATTGATATACCAAAACAAATGACGTAAATTAAAATAATACAATAGCTGACCTAGTGAAGTAGCTAGAGGAAAATAACTGCAGTGAGTCAATATTAACAAAGCGTATCAATCAATATTTACGTCATTTCAATAAAAAAAACACAACAATCTGTATACCAGAATACGTCTATACTTCGAATAACAATTGACAACCAATTCAAATAGAAACAACATGAAAAAATATATTCGCATAAATCACAAAGTGACAGTGGCCTAACTATATTTTTACAATCCGTACCGAATGTGGGTTCAGTCGAATTCTGTCAAATATTCGGTTCAGAATGTACCCAAGCCGACATTCGACAAAATTTACAATGGATTGTTAAAAAGAATAAGTCTTAAAAATTTAATGAAAATAAAAAAGTTCAAGTGCTCTAATAATAATAATAAGCTTCAATCATTTTACGATAAGCCTCTCTCCATTCAATAGATGTGAATACCCAATTAAATGGTGAAAGAAAAGCTGTGCTAGATATCCAATAATGGCCAAACTGGCGAGGATATTTCTTGGTTATACAATGAGGGGTTGTTTTCAGAAACGGGAAATATTTATTAAGAAAATCGTCTTCTACCAGATAGATCTGAAATGTTTACTTCTTTACATAACAATCTATCTCATAATCTTTATTAAAAAAAATTAAAGGGGAGTAAAATTCTAAAAGTCTTTAATAAATAATATACCTAACATATAAATACATTACATGTCTAAATTGAAAACTTTTTCATTTGAAAAAAAAAATAGTACCAACAAAACATATTCCGATATATAAATCTGGTAATATTGTATAATTGTATTTAACAAAATAAATATTCAATGTAAATCAATTAAATTTACTTTTTATGATGTCTAGAACCTAGAACTTTTTAGTATATTACTGAGTAATAGTGAGGCGCTTACTGTTAACACCATTCTCGTGCAGGTACACAACAAGGAAGTTGTTATTTAGGTTTTCTGTGAGGTGGCGGTACTTTCCTAATCACCCAGATCAAGATAAACAGACATGCTCACGCGCACAAATGTAAGTACTGTGTAGGAATCAAACCCACAAAGTTTTGTTACAGAAGCATTTTTACCTACTCTGCCAACAGGCTTGTCATTCACATAGACTACGCCCAAAATCGAAATAAGGCAATTACAAAAAAAGGGACAAATGCATTTGGATGTTTGCTATAATTAACACTTTCTGATGTTTATTTTGTGTTTCTATTACATATATTTTTTATAATTATCTCTATCTATCTATAACTTCACGCAAAGTCCCTTGCAGATTAGGCAGAGGACCCAGCGCCATATGACTCGATCCTTACACAACTCACTCGCTTCATCCAAAACTCTATTTTAATTGCGATTAAAATCTGCTTTTCTGACCAAGCCGGTTTGTGTGAACGGACACTAAATGTCCGAACCAACAAAGCACGATCCTTCTTATTTAACCCTTTGACCGCCATATTTTGTTACATCATCATACACCATTACACCCTAACGCCAGCGGCCTGTCGGCGTAATTACAAATAGGGTTGAGAAATAGTGTTATCGATTAGTTTAAATGAATAAAAGTGCAAAATTTAATTAACATTAAATCAGTCTTTATTAATCAAGTATCAAGGGACTACAGTACAGTATTCAAGAAAGGCGTGACGAGTTCTTACAGGGTCGGCAACGCAAGAGTGACACCCCTGGTGTTGCAAATGTCCATAGGCTACGGTAACTGCTTACCAATGTGAAATGGGTTGGTCGGCTCCAGTCGGTTCGGAGGGTTAAACACTGACGCTCTCTTTCAGACCAACTCTGTTTCTAATAGCTTAACCCTTTAACCGCCGTGCCCGTAATATTACGGGATATGAAAAATGTGCTCTACACGTCACAGACGTAATTTCACGTCAAGTTTTATAAATTGTTTATTGGTGCATTTATATTAAAGATTAAGTTGCAATAAACGTTGTACATTACAATACAGGATGTTTTCTTAATAATTAACAAATTTTGCTGCGTTTAATTATGATATTTATAGAAAAAATCGTTGTAAGGTGTTACTTAGTACCATAGTGTATGATGATGTAACAAAATATGGCGGTCAAAGGGCTATGCAAAACAAAGCAGTTCCGACTTGACGTTGCTTCGAAAAGTACAAACTGTGAGTGCACTACAGTGTGAGTGTGATATAGTTTTGACCTGGCTTTGGATTTCGGATATTGATACTGCATTACCGTTGATCCTTGCTCGTTAATTTGGACTCTGTTTACGCCTTTTGTTGTGGATTTCGTCGATATGGCCGAACGTACCCAGAGAACTGTTCTAAACAGTCAGACACGTGAGTTCGTTATACGCCTTAGTAACTATTTCGATTGTGAATCTCAAAATGGAGGGACAATTTTACCTATAACGTCAGTGGTTGAACGCGTAGCGTATAGCGTATCGTGCGTCATATGACGCATCCTATACTCGCCTGGCAGACTCTTACAACCGCCGGAATGTTCTGGCTGTTTACATATACTTTCGAAACAGTTGAAAGAATATGCACTCAAAATTTTAGCCTTGTGGAAGCAGGTTATGAATTACTATCCCGATGACAACTTTGCTATCGACCGGCATATATTTGCAACCGTCAAAATAGGTTGTCAATTTTTTTTTACACTTAAACATATATAAATTAGACCATATTGAAATTGTAGCTTTGTGGAAAAAGATTAAAAAAATTTTTAGTTTTATATTTTATAAATTTAAAAGATGAGGATGCAACCGCGATATGCCTGCCAGAACGGTACTTTCTTAGTGAACCGATAATAAAACATCATTTAAAAATTTTTAAGCTTTGTGGGAAACGGGTTAGTCGAATGGTTCGCTAGCTCTCCTACTATATCATCATTGCGAATATGGTTTACAAGCGTTACGTCACTAATTTTGCGCATCCGACCGCGTTTATCCTACGTTCATACTATCTCTGCCACACCCAGCTCTCGCTTCCAAAACTAACACATTGTGTATAACAAGCTTTTATAACTATAATTAGAATATTTTTTTTAACATTTTGCACAAGTGAACTGCCTTAACGAATAAAAGTTTTTACTGTAATGTTATTTCATTCTTATGACTTTTAGTTTTGGATATTCAACACAACGTTATTGTATGCACAAAAAAAAGCTTTCCAAATTTCATCACTGTGTGATAAATAGAACACGAGCTACACATGTTTGAATGGTTAAGGCCCTTTCTCCTAAAATGCGACGTTTGTAGTTACATCATTTTACGTAGGGACTGTCTGATCTAAAAATGTGTTTTTAAACAGGGCAAAAAACCTGCCATTGCATAAAAAAGCAGTTTGTAATTCTTGATTTGCACTGGCAGATTAGTGTATATATAAACCATACTGTAAGAATACTTGAGACTGATTTGTTGGACATCATCAAGGCACTCCTGCAGCTGTTTGAGACCAACACTGACTCCATCCAATTTCCCCTGCACTGCAGATTTGAGCTGAGCCTCTATTGATGCTTTCTTGTGTGTTATTCTCTTTTTGTACTGTTCCACCTTAAAATAGAGTTTCAGGTAAATTACTCTTTATAAAAAAGGTATATACAATTGATGAATATCAAATTAAGAAAGATGATTGGAAATTATTTACCACTTGATATTATTATTACTATACCACTATGCTTAAATTTATTGTAATATGTAATTGACATTTTGAAAAAAGACTTATATTGGCAAGTTTCTGCCCACATTTATTTTTCACAAATAAGTTTTAGATTTTATTTATATAATTTAAGGTGTGTCTAAATACAAAGGCAAATAAAAACCAGTTGAGAATGCGCAAGCTTGCATTGCCAGAGAAACACCTGGCTCGTCAATTATATAACAATAGATGATGCCGTAAAGGCGACACCGGTTGGTAAAAATAATTATTAAATAAAATTGTGAAGTGGAATCTGTACAAGTGCAAGTATTAACATTAACGCGATGTCTTCAAAAGTCCACCAAGTGCCTACAATCAACAGTATCAACATAACAATTCAAATTTTTTTTTTTATTTGTCTGCCATTTTGACCATGTTCCTTAACCCGGCGAGTTCCAACTGGCATGATTATACCACTCGCTTACAACATATATACTGAATAGCGGTAACTCTGATCTGACGGGTTAAGAGATAGGAACGGTGTTCCTGAACATTCCTATTCTACTTTTTTATGCTGAATCCAAATCTGAAGTCAAAATTCGAATATTCGAAAAAAAAGCGACAGAAAAAGACAAACATATAGATTTCATATAGGAACAGTGTTCCTGAAATATATCTTGTTTTATTGCAATTGAATTTATAAAATTTTATTTCTATTGAATATATTTATGCACCTGAGTATCTCTAGACCTGAGCTGATATTTCCTGTGTGTGTTCCCATAAACATTCTTCGACATAGGTAACCTAGGCAACTATCTGACGTTTTTGTGTAGGAAATAGCATGGTGAAGGTACAGGACTGATATGTTGGCAACATAACACAGGATGGTTAGCACATATCTGGTTTTCTGATACTCTTGTTTGAAGGGTGGAATGGCATTAACTTGGCATTGCCATTTGCCAGGTGGTGCTAATTGTTTGTGTATTTTTTAATATATTGTAGATATCATCTGTAGTAATTGAATAAGTATTCTGAAGAAGCTTTCATTACTTTTCAATATATTTCAATATAATTTCACAACTATTTGTTTCAAGGCATTTATAAAGGGTTACCCAGAATCCCGGCCTAACAACTTGTTGAACTTCATCAACTTGCCTCATCATAAGCTTAGTTACATGGCAGGGGCGTGTACATATCTGTGTAAATATTTGAGGCAGGCAGAAAAAATATTTATGAATATGAAAAATTAAAGTTAACTTACAACAACAAAACAAATACATACTTTTTCGAGCTGTCCTGGTCGCTGCATCATATTCATGACCATTTTTTCTGCTGCTGATTTTGCTTCTTCTTCTATTTCATCCATAGTGCTCATGATTTTAGAAAAAGTGATCTGTTATATTATGTTACTATAGTATCAGACTGGTACTTTTTTAAGTAATAATTCACTAAAATCCCGAGCAAATGTACTTCCGTATTAACCAAGCTATGTCAATATACGCAGTGGATTCTATGACAAAATATAATCAAAACAAACACAAGCTTTATTAGAAGGATTTCGGTTTATATTCTATTCAAAATATCTGTTTCAATTTCGACACGAATATGTACCTATAATTATTATCCTCATCTGATTATATAGTAATCATCATCGGCCAATTTTATAGCAGGCCAAGGTTTCATTACCATACAACCATGACTTATGATGGTCTTATTTCTACCGTCTATCCCAGGACATTGTAGAGAAGAGCTATAGTAATCAGTACGCCCTTTCCATGTATTGTAAGACAAACTACATGTCGTATCTATGTATATACACCGTACAGTCATATACACGCAACTCTGTTTGAAGAACGCGTACCAGTAGAAAATTGGCGCTTTACTATCTTAGATATGCGAAACTTAACTCGCTATGAGAAAAAGAGAGAAAGAAAATGTGTGCTCACACCTCTCTCTTGCCCTTACAGTAATATACGAAACGTAACTCTCTCTCTTTCTAATGTCACTAACTTATATCTCTCTCTCAACTTCCGTTCGCCTCGCTCGATCACACTTTTCGTAACGCTCTCGTCACGCATTCACCAGGTACTCCCCAAGTCAAGCGTGCGTAAAGACGTTTTACTTCAAAAAGATATGGCTTAAATATCTTTGTTACCAGGCCAGAACCTACAAAAAAAACATACAGTCAAGTGAGTCAAATGTCATGTCAACCAAAGAACAATACATAGAGACAGTGTTGTCATATCTACCAACTTATTGGTAGATCTACCTATTTTGGCCTCAGTCTACCTGTCTACCACCCTAAGGCTTAAATCTACCTATTTTCCAAAGTTTTCGACACCGTAAAAAAAAATGTTTTACCGAGTCAGACTCAATAAGTCTCATGATGAGGCAGTATGGCATTGTGACTTAGCTCCTCGACGAAACTTAAAAAAAAAACTTATCGTTACAGATTGACTTTGACACTTGACAATTACACAGTGACATTCACATTGATTGACATTTTGCATCGCACTTTCGTTCGTACCTACTTATTGCGTTTGTTGCATACTAAAAGATTTACAGATAAGAACAATACGTTGCCGGTTGTCCGCACGGCTGTCCTCGGTTGAGCCCCTGTCTTAAGGTCCAGTCTTGCTAAGTTAATATAGTGTCTGGGCCGAGTGGGAGGGTGCTCACAGGTAGAGATGGGCAGAGGGTTTAAACCCAGCTGGACAAAAACGGCATAAACTGGACAAATAGGGCAAAAACGAATTAACGTCCTTTTAAATGCCCAAAAACAGGGCGGAAACTATAATTGGTTAAATTCCAAGGTTATTAAGACCTTTTCGTTAAGTAATGGTAAGATTTACCTAATTATACAAGAATTATATTAGAAACAATGGTAATTACCACAAAGGAGGATCATAAAAGGCCCACAGACAGTCGAAATCCCATAAAAACGTAGTTTCGTTTTCATTTTTAAATGGTACATCCAAACTTAACCACACTTTGTACACGTAATCTAATGCATCACATCTATGCTTATAATTAGATTTTGTTACAAAATATTACGTATTTTTAAGTGGCTGCAAATAATACGTATTTAGCGAAAAAATGACTAAAATTAAAAATTCGCTCTTATTTTGTTCTTCTAATATTTTCTAACAAAATCTAATTATATGCATAGATTTGGTGCATTGGATTATGTGTACAAAGTCTTGTGAAGTTTGGTTGTACAGTTTAAAAATGAAAACTAAACTAGGTTTGTATGGGATTTCGACCGTCCGTGGGACCCTTTAAACTCTTCGAATGGCTAAATAATTGATGCAGTCTCGTAATAAAACTAATTTCATAAAAATCACAGATTTATTGCTTATCGAGTAAAACAAAACAACAATAAAAAAAATTAAAACTATTTAGCCGATTCCCATGTTACAGTTATCAATTAAAATCACAGTCGGTATTATTTAAATCAACATTTTACCGTACATGGTAATAGAGATTCGTGCCTGCTAATCACTGTCATAATAAAGAGGATCAATTGGGACAAATTCAAATGTAGAAGTTGATGCTTGCAGTACGTTTGAAGCTGTTTCATTCGTCGTGTCTACGTCACTTTCGTCATCTGATGCATTCTCTACATAAACATCTTCATCGTACGAAGTTAAACGATCATCTAAGAAACTGTCTCTGTACAATAAATTCCAATTATATACCAGAAATGAAATTTTGACGCCTCTTTCTGTAGTAAGACGGTTCCTCTTCGCACTATGAATGAAGCTGTGGGTACTGAACGATCGTTCTGTAGCAGCTGATGTACAGGGTGCAGTAAGTATATGAACAGCTATTTTACTCAGAGCAGTAGACCCCCAAATGACTCTCCATCACATTACAGGATCAACAGTTTCTGCAGCTTTCCATGTAAAGTGCTTACTCCACAAACCACCTCGTCCTCTATGTTGAGCCAAGTCGGCTAAACTATCGATATTTAGACTATTTCCAAGATCATTAATGAACTCCATCGTGTTAACCTCCTGATTCTGATCAAGTTCATGTCCTACAGCTGCAGGATCCAGTAAATGTGCAGCGTTATGTATTGGTTTCATAACCTGTGCGATCCTTTTTTCTACGGCAGTCATCAATAACTCTAAAATTGATGTTGTAGCTAAATTGAATTGCACTTTTGATTTGATATTCTTGAATACCATAAAAACTTTATTAATATTGTAATCTCTTCCTTCGAGCTGAAATATGCCACCTGTTATTGGCTTCAATACATTCACACATTGATTCACCATAATCCGAAAGTTTTCATCAAGAATTGTAGCCTTGACCTCAGTTGACGGTTGAATGTGTTCATTGACTGCTAAAGTTTGAAGTCCAGCTTTGTTGGTTTGTACGCTTTTTAGAAGAAGAACGCAGAAACATAGCTTCCCCATCTAGTTTTGCAAGGTAATTTAAAGTTTCGCCGGGAATATTTTTGTCTTTTCTGATTTCAAATATAAGTGCACTGAGTACCTGACTTCTTTTTACACACTTAATAATATCTGTCGAAAGATCGATGCATGCTTTAATTACAGGCAGTTTTATGGCATCTCCACATAATAAATTAAGACTGTGTGCAGCGCAACCCAAAGGAACTACCGACAATTTTGCAATATCTGAAAAGCCTTTTGCAGATTGCTTGCATTATCTCCGATAAGGACGAAAAATTTTTCCTCTCCATAAAATTTCATAACCTTTTCTATTTCGCTGCATAAATACTCACCTATCTACCACATATCGAGAGCCTCGAGAAGATACTGTGCGGAGCCGTCCTAGAGATGCGAACAATACTCCACGCAGGCCCGAACTTGAGTCTTATAAAGAAGACAAAGTTGGTCCGGCGTGAAGAACCGGCGCACCCTGTTCAGAACTCCGAGTTTCTTTGAAGCTGTTAAAATGAGGCTCTCGATATAATTTCGTTGGTTTAGGTCGCAACGAATATCCATGCCTAGCATATTCAGGCCATCGCGCATATTGAGGGTAGCACCCTGAAGACTGGGAGTGGGGTGAAATGGGGATATTTTTGTTGTGAACGCGCACATCTGAGTTTTCTTGGTATTAAACTCAACCAAGTTATTGGAACCCCATTTACTAACGAGTTCCAAAACCCGATTAAGCTCAACGACAAGACTCTCACGCCTCTCACCGATTTCTGCCCGACTAGCACTAGGCCACCCGAAATATCGCCCATGGATCGTACTGTCATCTGCATAGCAATGAATATTACCAAGTGGCAGCACGTCATTGATATGCAGAAGAAAGAGGGTGGGCGACAGGACGGAACCCTGTGGGACACCGGCATTCACTGACATGAACCGCGAAGCGCATCCATCTGCAAGGACGCGGATTCTAAGCTCATGCAGGAAGCCAGCAATCCACTTACAAAGCTGGAGGGGCAGACCGTATGCCGGAATTTGGGAGAGAAGAGCTTTATGCCAAACCCGATCAAATGCCTTGGTGATATCTAGGCTGACTGCCATAGATTCACCATGTTTATCAATTGCCTCCCCCCAGAGGTGCGTCACATACGCTAGAAGATCACCCGTCGATCGTTTCGGTCTAAAGCCATATTGACGATCGTTAATTAAGGAGTGATCTTCTAGGTAACGGATCAACTGATTGTTAAGGATCCGTTCCATCACTTTGCACAACACTGAAGTTACGGCAATGGGGCGGTAATTTGATGGGTCCGAACGGTCTCCCTTTTTGGGTACCGGCTGCACATTGGCCTCTCTCCAAGCCTCCGGAACACAACCGGTCGAGTACGAGAGACGAAAGAGGCGCGTCAGCACCGGGGACAACTCCGCTGCACATTTTTTCAGAACAATCGCTGGGATACCATTAGGACCACTGGCTTTACGGACATCGAGTGACTGTAACTCAAAACGGACATCACGTCAACTGTCTCCACAGTGGATGTTGCACCATCGACTATGTTGCACCATTGTCTATGGTCGGGGATTCCCATTGGAACTAAAATAGACGTACAACCTTGTTTGTGTTGATTAAATTGTGTTTTTTTGGTTAAATTCGATCTGATTACTTAGGTAGCTGTTCAACATGTCAAGTGAGTTATTTAATTTTCAAAAAGATCGTTATTTATCAAAAGATTTTGCTTACGCTATAAGGTTATATTGCGGTTTGTAGACTTATGTAGGTATGCACAACCACCAATTTTTACGTGTTTTCAGAGAGATCTTTGGTGATTGACGAGAGTGATGACGATTTGACTCAATGTGACAGCCCACCAGCATCAAAAAAATCAAGTCTCAAAGAAAAAGTCAAAGAAAGTATACAGTTCGCAGGCTCGTACAGTGCTCAAAATATGATGAATAAAGATTTACAGTGGTCGGAACAAGTTAATTTATCAAACGAAGAACTAACCCAAGCGAATATCGTAATGGTTCATGCCGGCATACAAACAGACAAGGAATCGAACTATGAGTCTCCGAACGACATGTTTGGTAAATTAGTGGCTCACGAATTATCGAATATTCCCATTTTTAAAAGACGGTTTGTGATGTGCGTAATCATCAAACTTTTTGAACGTAATTCTGATTAATTTAAATTAACGCAAATATCACAATGATTAATGTTTAGGAAAGTGATAAATAAAAAGCTACGAGTGATCTAAACTTTAGTTTTTTTCACTAGACATGTCCATGTGTATGTGCGTTTCGGTACTATGTAAACTTATTTACGTATTTACCTGATCTTAAGCTGGTGGTGCCCAAAATATGTTTTAATTTATTAATCTGTGGTTTAAATTGAAACACAAAATAGGTTTCCGCATAACGCCAAGCATAAAAAATAGGTATATGTTTACAAAACAAGGTATTTATAGTTCGAATTATAGTTTACTCACTAAAAAAAACACTTTAAAGTAATTTGAACATAGTATGATGTAAAAATTTGCGAGATTTCCCAATTAAAATAAATGCCCTGTTTTGGGACGTTTATTGGGCGTAAATGGACGTTTATTCGGCATTTACTCAATACGTCCCTAAATGCCCTGGCAAAAACCCATCTCTACTCACAGGTGGGACAGCCGCGTGGATTCCGGAGGTTGTGCAGCCCAGATTTCTGCGTCGTCTTTTTCGTTCCTGCAACTGTTTGTTTGTTTCCCTGTTTGATTCTTTTCTCTTGTTTGTTTTGTTTTTCGAGACTTAGTTCTCCAAACCCATTCCTTCAATAAAATTTAAACGCTTGCGAAGTCTGTACTGTGGCGGCACGGCACGGCAAATATCAAATCTATAAGCACGATGGCGCCTTTCATCCATCACGCAAAACAAATATCGCGTATAGCGAAAAACACAATCCGCAGGGAAGGGCACTTCCCGGGAGCCTCACTCGAGCAAGGAGTATACAACTCGAAGCTCGCATTCGCAGTCCTCTGCATGACTCGTGATGATGAAGAACAATGGGCAGCCTAGCTCAGAACATTAAAAACTCTTTAACAAGAACATGTATAAACAATAAATAATTTGAGAACAGTTTTGTGTTTTTATTCTTAATAATCTACTAAATTAAGGTGGTAGATCTACCGATTTTTCATTTTGAATTCTACCAATTTCTACCGATTTTTGGCACTTAATCTACAAATTTTCCAAGATTTGGGTTGGCAACACTGCATAGAGATACCTATTTAGTAATAAAATAATACATTGTGGAACATTGAATTTACAATGTTCAAATAAACTTAGCTTGTGCTGTATTAATTTAGTGTTTTGCTCTCCCCAGAATTGTGAAAATAACTTAAGTTTCAACAATACAATATCATGGCTGATATCCTTGACATATTGGACATTGAGCAACCAGCAGCATCCGAAATCAGCAGAGATAGTATAATCCATGGTGATAAATTGAAAAAGAAATATGTAACCGCAAAAGCTGTGAAAAGACCAGAGGGCATGCATAGGGAAGTGTTTGCACTCTTGTACAATGATTCTAACAAAGATTTGCCACCGCTATTACCTACAGACACTGGTAAGATTGCATAGATTTAGATTCTCTTTTACCTGCATTATTGGCACGAGTCAGGTCAGTACTGGTGGAAGTCTAATGACTGAATATGCACCTATACCTGAAGTAGTAAACCAACAATTTTCCTCAGAATGTAGAAAACAGAGCGCCTATAATGTGTTGCTGTAGGCAAATAGCATTACAATATTTTGAATGACATTGTAATCAACTAGTTCGAAAGATGGTGTAATTGGGATGATCTTTGGAATCAAAAATCATATCTTTATACATGTAGATTGTTTGATGAGCTGATTCCCTTTTATGGAAACTTGATTCATTGATCACACAAATATGATACCACAGTTAACAATTTTATTACTTATGAGTTACCTCTTATAATTTGTAAATATAGCTGGTTATTAAATAAACTGTCTATATAACTGTTGCATATATAGATGTGAACGAAGTATTGCTCAACACAATGTTGTCCCCATTAGCATAAATCATTTTAGGGTTCTGTACCCAAAGGGTAAAAGCAAACCCTATTACTAAGGCTCCGCTGTCCGTCCGTCCGTCTGTCACACAGGCTGTATCTCATGAACCGTGATAGACAGTTGAAATTTTCACAGATGATATATTTCTGTTGCCGCTATAACAATAAATACTAAAAAATAGAATAAAGTAAATATTTAAGAGGGCTCCCATACAACAAATGTGATTTTTTTGCCGTTTTTATAGATAATGGTACGGAACCCTTCGTGCGCGAGTCCATCTCGCACTTGGCCGATTTTTTGTATAAATCATGATAATTGCAAACAATTTGTTTCTTAGTGTTATCCCATTTCCTGATTAGGATTT
The DNA here is from genome assembly GCA_947507595.1 of Pyralis farinalis. Classification (NCBI taxonomy): domain Eukaryota; kingdom Metazoa; phylum Arthropoda; class Insecta; order Lepidoptera; family Pyralidae; genus Pyralis; species Pyralis farinalis. Next base: position 7,810,835 of record OX382271.1, on the reverse strand, counting down.
ATCCATTAGGATAGGCAGGCTCAGCAATGTAACAACAATTGATCTTTAACAACATTTAGCTTTGTATGTATGTCTGGTATATTTAAATATTATTATATTAAGTTGTTACCTTTTTATATCCTAACAGCAATTTTCTTTTACAATTTTTGCAGACAAATATGGTTGATTTGAAGTTAAGTAGGGTCCCGTAGCCTATAAAAATGTGCAATACGAGAAGTATCACTTGGGCATTGTCCTCACCTCCTGCTAACACTGCAACTGCACACTGGTTCCTTCCTACCACACAACCTTACTAACTCACAGTAACAGAATAACTCTTTAGCTAGTTGTTATTTGACTGTGATCTTCTCTGAGGTGGAACTACTTGTCCAGTCAATCTGCTGACCCATGTTATACCTGTCTTACACCTCAATTGTTAATTGGTAAACAGGTGAAGTTACCTTTAATTTGGATCCCTTAAAAAATTTTCATAATTACCCCGGTGGTTTTCTCTGTGACATTTATTTAGGAATGTTTGTGTATAAAAACCTAGTAAAGTCGAACAGGGTTGCTAGTTTTGTGCAACCATTAAGTATGACGAGCTCGGTGGCTCAGTTGCGAATGACGCGACTTCGACATCAACGCTCGTGGGTTCGATTCCCAAAAATGCAAACATGTCTGTTTGTCTTGGTCTGGATATTTTAAGAGAGGTAGGGCGCGTCAAAGCAGCCCATCTAGGGGAAATACCTCCACCTCACAGAAAATCGCAGCCATGTAACAACTCCCTAGAGGTTTGTTGTGTTTCTGCGAATGAGTGAGGTCACCAGTAAGCTCCCAAAGAGTTGCTGTGTAAGCAGCAGAAGAGGTATCCCGCAAGTGATTATTAATATATTGTAAGCGTTAATAGGCTATGGTACCCGCTTTACATCAGGTGGGCCATATGCTTGTATGCCTCCTGACATAGTATAAAAAAAAATGTTCAGTTTATAACTAGTTTTGGTAATTATCTTAAAGGTAAAGCATACAAACAAACTAAAGCAAAATTGGGAATGCGAAAAGTAAGAAAATGGGTCTGGGCACCATTTACTAATCCTGCAAGAAAGGACAATGCTGTTTTTCATCATTGGAAGAGAGTATCTGATGAAGCCAAGGAATATCCTTTTGCACAGTTTAATAAGGTACTTTATGTTCTTAATTCAATTTGTCATATATTGTACTTGATGGTAGGTACTTGGAAAATATGGTGAATGAACATGCATATTCTCTCGAATTTATTCTTTTCTGGCTTGTGTATTATAGTGGCGACAAGGAAAACTAGACAAAAGTGTAAAAAGACGTGTGTGCCCCTTATTTTTCAGTTTTCATTTTCTAACGCATAGGTCTTAGTTTTGTTCATTTGCTTCTAAAACACTCGGAAATTATTTTTTAACTTATTTGGATTACGATAACCTGTGTGGACTTGCATCGAAACATGTCCATATAAGTCGCACGCCAGTTCGGCGCGTACTTATTCTCGTGATTCATACGTATTGTTTTAACTTTTATAAGATGGCAGTGGAATTGAGAAGCAATAAAAAAAGTATTTTCTTAGTTGGTGCCGTAAATTATCAAATAACAGGCGCAAAATTTAGGTACAGTGACAATTTAAATTTAAAAAATTAAATTTGCCTACCCACTGAAAAGATATGGACAAGACTTTAAAGTAGGCATATTTTTTAAATGTAAATTGATAATGAATAAAGCATAATTATAATATACTACACTTACATGAGCAGATTTTAATTAAAATGAAGGTCTGTTCTGTCCAGCCATTGTCACACATCATTACAAGATATGTAATAATGTTATATATTTTTATTTAAACAGGTACAGATCCACAATTTGTTGCTTTATTATAAATTTGTATTAAAATTTAATGTATTGTCAATTTAACTATTTAATTATTACTTAACCTGCCTAATGTGATAATTTCTTGCACAGACATGATTCCTGTACCAAAATATAAAGACAGTAACACTTAGCGACAGTTGCTTATCGTTTGGTTTGTAACAAAACTCAGTAAACGTCTTAGTGTTTGCCATTTTTATCTTGTCTTATTGAGGACCTACCTCTGCCCACCTAGTCTTATCTTTTTTATAGTTTTCGTATTGTATCTTTTGCCATTTCAAGAGTACTAGTCAGTAATTATTTTGCCCAGTGTTATCATAAATACAAAATTAATTAATTAACCTATTGAACAAATCTTGGTTAAGTTTTGTACAAAGATAACTTGCACTATGTCTGAGATGTACATCGACCTAGTTACAAGTACAATACTTAATCTTGAAATAGAAAACAGGTATCCATGTAAAACTAACCTTGATAACAAATATGTGTTTGTTTTTTTCGGCAGCAAGTTACAATACCCTCTTATTCTGAATCTGAGTACAATCAATATTTAAAATGTGAAGATTGGAGTCAGGCGGAAACAGACCATTTGATAGACCTGTGTCAACGGTTTGATCTACGTTTCATAGTGATTCATGACAGATGGGACCGTGCTGCATTCAGGGACCGTAGTGTAGAAGACTTGAAAGAGCGTTATTATAATATTTGTGCGACGCTAAGCAAGGTATTTGAATTTTGTATTGTATTAATTTTATTAGGATATTGAAATTAAACTATTTTTAACGGAAGTATCGCGTGTTTATATAGTTATTCAATTATTCTTTCCTGCAACCACGGACGCTGCAAAGCGTTCGAAACGTCAGGTTTCAACAAAATAAATAAAACACACGATACTTCCGTTAAAAATAGTTTAATTTCAATGTGTAACAATCGCTAAAACCTAAGACAATACTTTATTAGGATATATTATTTTATAGGGGTTAGAGCTCAAGATCGAGGCGAATGGTTGTCTAGAGAAGAGGCCTATGTTCAGCAGTGGACGAATATGGGCTGAAATTATGACAAATATATTAATTTCTTGATATAAAGGGGGATATTATTATGCCATTTACTGATGGATTGTCTATGGGGCAAGAACAAAATACAAGTTTAATGTGGCAGTTTCATACCTGAATTATTTGCTATTTTACTAAAAATAACAATTTGGTAGTTACATTTTTCCCATCGCTGTAAAAGTTTTGGAACTTCTGATAAAAAAACTAGTTTTGATAGTCCTCTTTTGATGTTAACCTAACACTACCTAAAGAATTTTGAAGAGACCAAAATAGTAAAATTCGTGGTGCAAGGTCAGGTGGTGATGCATTAACACTTCCCAACCAAGCTTTCTCAATGTTTGCGTAAAGGTGGTTTGACGGACCACAATCTTTCTGTTGATCAATTTCGACCATTTTTTTTCTATTTCTTGCTTGAGTCTCATTAGCAGTTAGAAGTAGAGATCCAAATCGATGGTTTTGGCCGGTGCGACGGTAAAAGCACATAATGAGCGATGTCCCTTCAAATTGCACCATACTCGTACATACAGCATCAACTTTTTCGAGTTAATCTGGGTTTCGCCTTAGTCTGTGGAGCTTGACTGCCCTTCGACTGTGATCTTTTTCGGCACGTCCTTGTCATATGTTCACTTTTTATCACCAGTGATCAATCTTTTCAAAAATGGTTCGGTTTCACTAAGTTTCAATTGAGAATCGCAAATACACGTAACAACACAAAAGTACACGATTCATTAGGGTTTTCTCAGTGAATGAGCACCCTCAATTTCGATTATCAAATTTCGAAATCATTCATTAAATTCACTCATTTTGCTGGACAGTGGATTGGATTACTATCCTGTATGTACAAATTCTGTAAAGAAATTTAAAGGAATAAATATTTTTGTTGACTTGTTTTAAACAAAAGCCCTTCTTCTCTGTCTATAAACCATCTACTCTCTGTGTGAAGCGCTTGTTACTTTTATTCTGTTATGACTTTTTTGTACGAATGTTTATTTTATAGGTGAAAACTAATCCTTGGTCTAACACAACTACCGTGGTTAATGGAGAGAAAAGAATTTATCATTATGACGCTGAGCACGAAAGGAAACGGAAAGAACAGCTGAGAAGACTATTTGAAAGAACACAGGAACAGGTACCTAGTTATTCCATTTATTCCAGTATTCACAAATCTTTACCTGTATGAAAGTCTTGTCTTAACTTTAATTAACTATGTTGATACAATTTATAATGATGTGTGAAACTTATGAAATGTTACTCGTTTTGTATTATAATTTATGTGTAATATAATATAAAATATAATACAAAATTCATCCGTAAGTGGCAATCCACGAACTGTGCTCCTTATGTTATACACGTTCATAGGCGAGCTATATCATGAAGCTCCAGTATAGAATGTAAAGACGGATAAAAGACTTGTTTTTCGGAAAGCAAAGGGAATGTGAGAACACATATACATAATCGATCTACGGTGGATGTCTGGATACCCACTCACCTTCCTTTTGAAAAACATTATACAGGAAACTACACCTACTGTACTGCTATATTTTTAAGCCTTAGAGCATCCTGCTTTTTGTCGTATTAGAACATGTCGTCATGCATTGGTCTATAAGCCAAATAACTTTGTCTATGAACCTATCTGTATTACATGCCGTGTGACGTAGTAAAATAAAGCAAATTCTGCTAACTGTTAGTGAGAATAATATCGAAAAGAAACCCTAAAATAGGAAATTACGACGATAGTTATTAGATATTGATTTTATATATCCAAGACGACATAAATTACAAACTTGCTTACTCACTATTCTGATGCAATTTCTACGCTACATAATTTGATTGCATATGTCAAAACAGAAATTACTGATTATAAATAAATAAATATAAATATTGTCGGACAAATTACACAGCGCCATCTAGCCCCAAAGTAAGCGAAGCTTGTGTTATGGGTACTAGACAACTGATAAACATACATAAATCCATTTTTTTTCACACACAAATGTTTGTATTGTGTGGGAATCGAACCCACGAGCGTTGGTGTCAAAGTAGCGTAACAGCGCGTTACACCACTGCGCCACCGAGCTCGACAAAGCTATTGCACCAATAAGGAAAGATATTATTAAAATTAAATGTGGAAGATAAAGATAGATAAAATATAAAGATAAGATTTCTATGTTTGCTATTGACCTTGCGGGCGCTTGGATTTTTTGTATTTTTTAAATTAATTAATTTTGTGCTTTAACTTTTTATTTAATTTAACAGCTTTCTGGGAATAACAATGGTGAAAAAGAAACGTAGAAAGAAATTTGACAATATCAGTTTATAGATTATATACGAGAAGAGCTATGAATGTTAAAGAAACGTCATATGGTGGTCGGTTCTCTCTGTCTAGGGCTTTGGGGTGAAGTTATAGATAGATAGACGTTATATATGTCAATTCTTAGTCTTGTCACCTAAAAATAAAGTATTTAAATACGGGTCTTTCACATTGTCAATTGATATTAATATATGTATGTCAGTATTGAGGATATACAATAATACCAATGTCAAGGAGTAACATTAAAAAAATATTAATGCATGTGCTGAATCACCCAGACATCTTTGCTGTCAGATATTCACCAATTCTATAATAAGTTGTTGTTAAATTACATTGATTACTTTAAAACGATTATTTTGTAAATTAAATGGCAAATTCATACTTTCACTATATCTCGTTTCTTTCAATAGATTGATGAAGAACAAATGCTGCTAACTGAACTGAAAAAGATAGAAGCCAGGAAACGTGAAAGAGAAAGAAAGACTCAAGACTTGCAGAAACTGATCTCGCGAGCCGACAGTGGTGCTATAGCGGCGGCCAACCATGTGAACAATAATAGCGAAGTGGTTGTCGCTACGCCCAACTCGACTTCTAACATTGCTGCCAGGCGTCACGATAGGAAACTACATAAGAAGAAGCTGTCGTCACAACAAAGACCTATACGTACAATGGAGGCTGTGGTAATTGGCAGTTATTAATATTTCAATCATGCCTATGTTACTTAGTACTTTTTTCTTAACCTAAAACACATCGGTTAGCAGATTCCAGTCGCCTGTGAAACGAATGGATGGATGGATAGCACAGTAACAGATTATTGTTAATTTTTATCGGTTAATAACCCCGGTAACCCCGGTTATCGATTTTTTATATACAACGTCGGAAGGCATACAAGCATATGACCCACCTGATGTAAAGCGGCTACCGCAGCAGATTTTAGGAGAGGTTAGGGTGTAAAGCAGTCCATCTGGGGAAGTACTGTTGACGTCAAAAATGCATATTATATAGCTTATAGGTTGAAATCGCGTGAACGACAATAAGCATCATTCTGTTAATGACACACACATATTGACACATGTAGTTGAATATTATCAACCGTACAAAACAACGTTTAGGTTCTAAATATTTTTCATGATTATCTTCTATACTGATGTATTCTCAACCTTACGGCGACTATTTTACGTTCAAAATATTTCTACTGAATAAATATATACTTAGGTAACTTTAAATTTTAAAAGCATGTTAACATTTCATCCTCATTCATTCATGGCAGATTTTGGCGTAGGTTAAGAAACCGATAATTCCGTTAAACAATCGCATATAATTTTACATTAAATTAATTTTAAATACCTGAATAAGATAGCAAGTACTAACATTATTTTCACTCTAAAATTTATATTTAATAAAAGCACCCTCGTTTTCAAAAACAGAAAGCAACCGCCGCCGCATATACTCAACTAAATTAATATAGACATTGCTTCCTCTAATATTATTCCAAACCTCCTTACAATGACCCTGTATTATGGTTTTTTGGCAGACTTTCTATGATACAAGCCCTCCCTATGCAGGGCTCGATGAACAGTAGATCCCGCAGTGTCAAACAAATTCGCAAACTCAGCAGTCGACGAGAAGCCATTGTTATCAAATTGTCGACACATAAATCTCATCTGTGACTCACCGATAAGACGGGGACGACTAAATAAATCTTGAACGTGGCAAAATTAACAAACTTTTGACTCGTGTCTGAATAAAGATTGATAAACTTCAAAAAACTAATAAATATTCTAATTCGCTTCACTTTCATAACATTGAGAACATACAACTTGGTGATTAGGGCAAATCACTTGTTACAAGATTTGCACCACTTTTTTGTGGAACGATTTCGAGCTCTTGAGCATGACACGCATCACCAACTCATCCGAACTTTGGCGTTGGATCATGTTATTCTTGTTCGGGTTCACCAAAAAGTGTTCTGATTTTATATTTTAAACCACGAGATAACGTTTCAAAGGTCAAACGTCGAGAAAGCAGAGGCTTGATCAAGTTGAAATACAAATCGGAAATAAAATGTCGTCTGATAACTTTCGATTGACTGTGTTCAGTTGGTTTATTACTAATACAAGAGATCAAAAGACTAACAGATCGAAGAATTTAGTGAGTGGCCAACGGCAGGTCTTTCTCGCGACACTATATTCCTTACAAATCTCATCTAGAATATCAACGCCACATTTAGTTCTATTATAGAACGTAATAATTTCTGGTTTAAGCTCGTCTCCAGTTTGAGGATTTATTGCAGCGTCATAATGTATCGTTGATAACAGATTAACCGATTTATTCTTTTTTGATACATAAGATACTATTGTTGCATTTTTTTTAAATCCATGTAGTGAACTTTTTATAGGTCTTGTGCCTGAAGATCTGGTAGTTCAGGTCTATTCGCTCTCATTGTACCCACAATGGTAATTTTCTTTTTTAACAATTCATTAGCCAAGTGAAGATGTGAAGTAATTATCCATTGGAACGTAACAACTCAGGCCGTAAAGAGGCTCTAAAACTCGATGAACAACATTATTCACCTTATTCGATTTTTGAAGCGGACCATCTGGTTGCGCACCGACGTCTCTTTCGAAGTTGTAGACATAAGGGAACTTGGTGTCCACAACCATGAAAATTTGTATCCCAAACTTATCGGGCTTATTGGATATATGCACTATGAATCCACGACGACCTCTAAAACCACTCTCGATGACATCATCTTCAGGGTCTTCCTCGAGCTCCATCAACCACCTTTCTATTTGTGGTTGAGTCATTATGTTAAATCTATAAAAATATGAGAATGATTACAATAAATAATGAAATCTTGTAAAATTGTAATAAAATTAATAAATAATAATAAATAAAATAATTTAAAATATGACTAAATTACACGTGATCTAATAACAACAATCTTAAAATATAAAAAAGAAAGCTCACCTTTTCTGTTACTTCGATGCACGCGCGGACTACTATAGTAGACCAGCTGCAGCTTTGACGCCAATTTGCAGACACATTCGCTTGCGCCGGAATCGCACATCACACTGACCTAAATCGGAAGATTCTTAACTAGGAATACCTGGACGCACATCTCATTGCCTTAAGAAATAACAAAGTTGTGATCAATTTAGTAACTGTGGGTAGACCACAGTGACTAAATTGATCACAACATGCTAGGACACGCGTATACTCTAGTGTTAACGGTGATCCACTAAAATCAAATTAACATAAACTTGTTATTGAAATTAAACTATTTTTAACGGAAGTATCGCGTGTTTTATTTATTTTGTTGAAACCTGACGATTCGAACGCTTTGCAGCGTCCGTGGTCGCAGGAAAGACTAAGGTGGAAGAATAGGCGCGATAAAAACTGCAGTATGTGAACATACACTGGACCAACCAAACCATTACATCCGGTTCGATAAACCACAAATCCTCGCCAAGGAGAATCGCTACATGCCGAGAAGTTGCGCGAGGCTATTGAAATAAGAAAACACCCCAATTTCAATAGAGAAGATGGTTGGCAAGTACCACCTGCTTGGGATCCAGTCCTAAAAATAATCAAATCACAAATCCAAAGATCTCCTAAAAATGTTCGGACACTGTGAGCGATTTTTGTGTGAATCGGAACATATATAATTAATCCATCCATGTCGGTAGATGTAATAATTGAATAACTAATGTAAGACAAATACCACCTTAGTCTTTCCTGCGACCACGGACGCTGCAAAGCGTTTGAAACGTCAGGTTTCAACAAAATAAATAAAACACGCGATACTTCCTTTAAAAATAGTTTAATTTCAATGTGTAACAATCGCGAAAACCTAAGACAATACTATAAACTTGTTATAATTACTAATCAAAAAGGCTATACGTTAATCCCTTCATAGCTACGAGATATAATTTTTTATTTATTTATCATAAACTAGCAGAAGCCCGCGGCTTCGCACGCATGAGATTTGGGCTTTTAGTAGCCTTTATTTCTCTGTAGACGGGAAATTGTTGCTGTTAAAAAAAAACAAAGTTCAGGGTCGTAGTTGCAACCATAGAGCGATTCAATTTTCGTACAGCGCCATCTATTGACCTTTACAGGAGGCAACGTATATTTATTTTATTTATAATATAGTCTTCATATGGTGACCTTACCTACTACCTACTTATATACCTCTTCTTCATATTTTTACTAACCCACTGAGAGAGAATAACATTACTTCTTATTACCATACCTACTCAAGAGTGCTGTGCCTGTTATCAAATCTCAGGTAACCGGCTAATATATTAAATATATGACTTGATCATTCATTCAACGATTTTACAAAATAGAAAACAACAAAACCTTATAATAAAATTTGACTGCTAAGCTGAGATTTGAACCACGTACTCACGAGCATGGCGATAAGTTTGAGCTGGGTTTTTGCCATTTGACCACTATTGCCGGTAATTGAATCGGTGAACAGAGGGTTTCTTCCGCTCGTTCTATATAGACTTGTCGTCGACCGTACTTCCACCTCACAGAAAACCGCAGCCAAATAACAACACTCTGGAGGGTTGTTGTGTTCCTGCGTGTGAGTGAAGTCACCAGTAAGCTCCTAAGAAGTTGCTGTGTTAGTAGCAGCGGTGCCATCGCTCGAATGATATTCAATGTATTACAAGTATTCATAGGCTATGGTAACCGCTATACATCAGGTAGGCCGTATTCTTGTATGCCTCCTATGTAAATTAAACCGGCTACTTATTTGCATATTAATCTGTTGTTTATTTTTAAGAAAAGTAGGTAGAAAATTCAGCTGCAGAACAGTATCATATGATCATTCGAATGTTATGTATTTGTTCAGACTGTTGAATGGTCTGGGATCAAGTTCCCAGAAGCACGAAGTACTGGAGTGTGGCTTCGTTCTCAAAGAATGAAATTGCCGCCGGGCGTTGGACAGCGAAAAACAAAAGCAATAGAACAAGAACTCAGACTTTTGAACATTGGTAAGTACTAGCAAATTAAAATTTTATGGTCAATGCCAAGTTTCGTCAAAGAATACATACTTTGGGGCATATCATACAGATTTTTTTTTTATTATATTGTTAATTCAAATTATTCCTGTATGCATACATATCATCACGCCTGTCTCCCGTTCGGGTAGACAGACTATATAACTCCAGGTGCACCAATTCAGACATACCTCTCTCGCGTCTTCGTCACTCATCAACATCTCGCATGCTCCTCGGTTTCGAGTGCTTTTGATTTGGCCCTTTCTCTGCACATCAGCTATTTGATATACTTCTTTCGTAACTCTTTTGTCATCCATTCTTTCCAAATGTCCAAACCAGCTACGCATACTCTTTTAATTTTTTGACCCTACCATTATCTTTCATTCCACGTTGTTCTTCTGTCGTGTTATTTCTTACTCTATCAATCGTTCCAACTCCACACGTACTCCTCAGAGCTCACATTTCAACAGCGTTGACTCTTTTTTCATGCTTCTTGTACCATACCCAAAGATTCACTGCCGTACGCCAATGTCGGCGTTAATAGACCCTGAATAATAAGTAAGGCGAGCTTTGCTCGATATAGAATGTATTTATGTGAAATATATTGAGAGAGATAGTTTAGATTTGAAGAAGTATTGTTTGCATAGTAGTAGCAACTGCAACTCAGGAGCATTCTGGTTATCTCTGGCATGAGAAAGAATACAAGTGTCAATAGTTTATGTGTTATTTGTTACAGATATTGCACCAACTCCTACAGAAGCCATTTGCAAACACTTCAACGAACTCAGGTCAGACCTTGCATTGGCTTTGGACTTGAAAAGTGCGTTGGTCCCTTGTGAATTTGAACTCCAGGCACTGAGACATCAGTATGAGGCGTTAAACCCTGGCAAGGTAAGTAATATATGTGCTTATTATAATACATTCATTTACTATAATAAACTCAAAAGTTTTAGGTTTAAAATTCTTAACAATTTGAAACCTGAATTACTACCATGAACAAAGACATATTTATATATTTGAAAAATTTAGAGTATATATTATTATGTATTCATGTAGTCTTTATGTGACTTCGTATTTGGAATGAAGTGTAATAATAAGGTAATTGTTTTTCATTCATGGAACTGTCCGTGAATCCTTACAATCGCAGGACGTGCATTTATCGCGTGGGTGTAACGTTTTATTTTTTTATATGTGTTGCAACCCCTGCTGCTAACAACACAGTGACTTCTCAAGTGCTTGTTGATTGAGTTATTATTATTTGGCTGCAGTATTTTCCGAGAGGTGGGATCACTTCCCTAGACGGGCTGCGTCCTACCTCTCTTTAATTTTAGCATAATTCATCAGTGCTCATTGAATGTCGCATTCGCAAAGAAATTTTAATAAATTGTTCTGCGAGTTTTTAACAGGCTAAAAACTCATTTAAAACTTGATGTGTGATTGGCCATATTAATTATTTTGCCTCTCTGAAATTGCCCAAAAATATTGTTTATTGTTATGTTGTCTAACTTCATTTCTAATCAATAATGTTAATAGTAAAACTTGAATGCTAATATTAAAATGTGCTTTATATAAAAGGTGTAACAAAATCAACTAGACAAACTGTGTAGGTGTTAATGTATGTAATGAATAAATGTAAGTGGTGACGAAAATGACAGCAACTTAGTAAATAAACATGGTCATAGTCACAACAATCATGGTCACAAAGGTCACAAAACCACAGCTTAGCTGAGTATCAGCCGCAGGTGGTCATTGGACAATTGCTCCTGCAAGTGAGTGGGGTTACCACTAAGCTCGTAAAGAGTTTCTGTGTTAAAAGTAGGGGTTGCGACGTGCGAGCGTTACTTCCTGTATTGCAAGCGTTCGTAGGCTGCGGTAACAACCTTATATCAGGTGGCTCATAGCTTGTATGCCTCTGGGCGTTGTATAAAAAGAAAAATAAAATTCACCTTTCATGAAACATGTTTGCAAAAAATGCAGCATAGTAAGTGTATAGATAGATAATGCATTTATTTAAACACTCGACATACATTTTTTATATGTATTATTCTTCTGCATGTGTCTACATTACCGAGCAAACTGTGTGTGTTTGAGAGTGTGTCCCTAGATGGTTTAGATTCATAATATCCTTGTATGTGACGGTGTTATTTCGAATTGTTTATTTTGTTTTCCGACGGGAGATTATCTGTAAGGCAGAGATGCATCAATAAAATTTATTGAGAAAATAGTTCTATTATTAATATTAACCTTGGAGTTTGTAGAGTTAATTTTCTTATACCTTATATGCATTTATTCTTTTATTCCAGACACTTACTATACCGGCATCAATATGTAACTCGACAGAGGGAGAGATGAAGCCTATGAGTGAAATAATTGATGTTGTGGGATCACCCAGCGCTTTTAATATTACAATTTAAATAATATGCGTCTATTCGAGATAGATTCTTGATACTATTAGTCCCTCCCTAATAAATGAAGTTTTCTAAGAATTGGATTATCTATTAGAGGTCAAAAGAGCATGTGGGACATATAAAGCAGAATAGCAACACAAGAGGATCGTCAATCAGTTGCCAGCCTTTTAATGAAAACATAGACTTCTTTAAGGCCCCCTAATGTCATATTAAATAAATAGATAGTAGAAGATTATGCATTTCATTCACCTGCCTATTAATGCAATCATATTTTTGCTTAATATAATGCTTTTAGATCGCATTCGCAATGAATATGTTAGAAATAAAATTGGTCTGAGAGATTGTCAGTGTTAAAATCAAAAGAAGCATGCTCCATTGGTTTAGACATGTAGAAAGGATGCAGGACGACAGAATTACGAAACGGATATACAACGCGAAAGTAGAAGGAAGGAAGAATTGAATTGATTGTGTTTTATCAGAAGGTGACGTGAAGTTATAGATATTTTTACTTATACATTTATGTAATGGATTCTTCCATTTGCTTAGTTTTAACTGTAGGATATGTCAAACAATTGATGTATTCTACCACCGGTTAAGATATCCAGACTGTGGTTATGAAATAAATCAATCTAATACATAAGTTATATAAATTAGTATGTAAGCCGTTTCAAATTATTAAATTTAAACAATGCTTTCTTGCATTTTATTATTCAAAGAAGCGAGTGAAGTGTCTATGGTATAAAGGTCAAACATTCTAGCTTGAAGTGTCTATGTGAGTATTTGTAATTATCACTAGCTCGGCGGTACATTCGTCACCCCCTGGGGCGATTGCCTCCAATAAAGCCTAAAGGCAGTCTTTTGTTGGTATTTAGCCAATCCTAATGGATTAGGTAACGGGATAATGCTTTATTAAAAATTAATTAAAAATGCAATTGCTTAAGATATAGGATCTTAAGCAATTGCAATTTTTTGACAAGATTATCTACTTTAATTAAAGTTATTAACTTTGTTAAAAGAACTTGTGTAAGACTTTCATTAGCATCATTTCAATTGAAAGAACGCCATTGTTAAACATCGGCCTACTTTGTAATTTCATTTTTTTTTATTGGGTGGCTACCAGCATATGGTCTCCCTGATGTAAAGCAGTTACCATAGCCAATGAATGCTTGCAATACAAGAAGTATTACTTGTGCATTACTAATACAGCAAATCCTCAGGAATTTAATGATAACTTCTCTCACTCGCAGGAACAAAACTCTGCCAAGACTGTCGTGACTATCATGATTTGTTTTTTTTATAACAAAACAATTATTTCCAAGGCCAAGATATGTGCTTGGTTTAATTGTATTTTGCCTTAAACATGTAGACAGTTTCCCGTGAGGTAGTACTTCCCCAGGCAGTGTCCATCTGCTAGATTATATAAGATAAGATTTTATGTATGCGAGACTGGCCAGTGATAATCTATTTTGAAAATATGATTATTTATGCGAGCTAATTTAAATTGTCGGTCTCATCGAAAAATGGATCTGCGCCGGGAACATTTTCACGCTATGATTTTTTACGATATCAAGTGTCGCCTGAAACCGGACGAATCGTACTATAGATTTCAAACGGCATTCATGGATGAAGGCCCTCCAAGGAAACCGTGTATCGTTGGTATAACGAATTCAAGCGCGGTCGACTAACTTTGGGGTTGAAGAAAGAAGTACGCTCTTTGACGGCTGTTATGGAAGATAAAAAGATATATGTATGTATATTGTTCACGACGAAAACAGTGAGAACAAATACACCACGTGTATGCGCAACGTATAGCCACCGTCTCAAACCAATGTAATATGAATAAATATGAATATGAATATGTACTTGTCCACCACGAGAAAAATTTGTAGACAGTATTTGTAGTTGTAAACATTTGTATCGCAAATGCATGTAAATAAAGGAAAATAAATAAATAAAGTAAAATAGTAGCATCTAGCATAAGGAAAATAAACGTATAGTTATGGTATTGAATTAAATGTATAGAATAAGTAGAATACGAATGTAAAATTAAGTCACTAGGATTAAGAAAACTTGTAAATAAATAAATAGTATGAATAAACGAGATATCGAAGGGGTGAGGTATGGAGAGGGGACGAGGCGGGGGAGAATAACGCCGTGAAACTATACGCGCGTTGTATGGCGTGCCGACTACCTGGAGCGCGCCGACGCGCGCATAGAAATACCGGCGCCCCGCCTCGGATCCGTCATTCTACCGATCGAGAGCGACACAAGCGGACGTCTCAGAAGAACAAGAAATACCTCTCTCCAAACCTCAGCCAGCACGATCTCAGAAAAGAAGCCTTGCCGTAGTTATTTGGAATACTGAAGAACACCCCAACATACATACAGTCCACTACTCTGGTGGCGCGACGCAACGTCACCAACATTTAATGGTCCTTCCGAAGCCGGATCACTGAGCTACAAGAAAGAAAAATATCAAGAAAATGGTTACCACAAGAAGCAACCACGGCAAGGAGAACGAGTCTGCTACAGAAACCACCGGCAGCAGCGAAACCGTCGTCACAGCCGAGACCGGCGCTACAACGGCCACCGAAACTACAACGGCCACCGACGCTACAACTGCCACCGACGCCACGATGAACACCGGCGCCACGACGACGCCGTCTACAAGTAAAGGCGGCCCGGCCGACACATCGGGAATTCAAGCCACGCCCGCGGCCAGTACTACAGCCACAGTCGTCGAACGCCAGTCAACGCAGTTGATGCCGCCGCCGCCACCGGCCTCGACACGGACGCTTAAACCCGCTCGGTCACGCCGATCTGCAGCCTCAAGCAGAAAGCTCCTCGCGGAGTTGGAGGCTAAAGAAAGGCTAGCCGAGCTGGAACTACAGCGTATCCGCGCCGAAGCCCACTTAGAAAAAATCAGGCGAGCGAGAAGAGAAGCTGAGTCATCGGAGTCAGAAGAGGAAAACGACTTAGCACCGCAACGAATCTCTGATTGGTTTAATCGCCAACCCGAACCCGAGAACCGGGTGCCACCTATGGATGAAGACATCAACGCACTCACGGCCCAGCAGAATACGAGAACAGAGGAACGTCGCATCAACGAGGACGAACAAGGGCTAGTCGCCCGTGTTGAGAAGACACACGAGCGGCAGACGAAGCAGCCCCCACAAGTCTCCGCGATAGACGTCACAACGCTGTCCGCCGCGTTCGCAGAAGCCATCCATATGAGCAAATCCAGGAAGAAATTTATACCAGACCTACCTCCGTTCAGCGGCCAGTGCCACGACTGGCTACCATTTAAAGCAGCATTCGTCGAGTCTGCACCGAGTTTCACGGCGGGCGAGAACGTCGCCAGAATAAGGAAGAGCTTACACGGAGTCGCCTTGGAATCAGTCGGCGCCCTCCTCATGAGTAAGCCTCAACCAGAAGACGTCGTGAACTCGTTGGAAAGAAGATTTGGAAGACCCGACGCCCTGCTTATAAATGAAATGGAAAAAATGAAAACGCTGCCTCGACTCACCGAGAACCCACGCGACTTGTGTATCTTCGCGAACCGCGTCGCCAACACCGTGGCCATGATCGAGATGCTGGAGCGGCCGCAGTATCTACACAACCCTGTGGTACTACGGCTCATCGTCGACAAGCTCACTCCGATCCTACGCAACAAGTGGTACGACTACGCGGCCCAACGAAGAGACACACCCGAACTGAAGAACGTCGCACAGTTTCTCAACAGTGAAGCCGACAACAGCGCTCCGTACGCACTGCCCGAGCCTACAACGGAGAACAGGGACAACAAGAGCGTCAGGAAGAAAATCGAACGCACCTACGCCACGACGGAACCTAAGAAAAAACCCGCTGAAGAAAAACCGCCATCATGCCCGTGTTGCCAAGAAAACCACCAACTACCGGCGTGCCCGCGATTCGCTAACGCGAGCACTGACGAACGCTGGGAAGTTGTGAAGAAGAGCCACATCTGCTTCTGTTGCCTTACGTACAAGCATCGCCGCTCCGTATGTAAGGCCAAGCCCTGCGGTGTCAACGGCTGCTCCTTGCGACATCATCGCCTTTTACACCACGAGAGGGCGCCGCAAGCAGACGTAGCCGCGCCGACGCAGCCGACGACTGAGAGGAATGAACAAGTCATCGCGTCGGCAATAAGGCAGGCAGCGAGCGACGCGACAGTATCGAGCCGCGCTTACCTCAAGATAGCCCCGGTAACACTGAGGGGGCCGCAAGCCACGGTGCAAACGTACGCGCTGCTCGACGAAGGAAGCACGGTCACGATAATCGACTCTTCACTCGCCAACACACTCGGACTCGACGGACCGGACGAACCGATGTGGGTACAAGGCGTGAGCGGGGCGGAGATAGCGCACGACAAGAGCAAGAGGGTGAACGTTCTCATCAGAGGCCAACACAGTGAGGAAGAACTGCAAATTAACAACGCACATACAGTCTCGAGCCTAGACATCACGACGCAGTCTATCACCGAGCGAGAAGTGAGAAACTGCCCGCACCTGAGGGACATCAAGCACGAGCTGCTGTACACCAAAGCCACGCCGAAGATACTCATCGGTCAAGACAATTGGGAGCTGATCGTGTCACGTGTCATTAGAGAAGGTCGGCGAGATCAACCCGTGGCCTCGAAAACTCTCCTGGGCTGGGTGTTACACGGCTACACCTCACAAACAGCGCCTGCAACGTTCTGCTGCGCTCATCTTAGCAAGATAGAGCCGGCCGACCCCATGGAAGACATGATGAAGAAATACTTCGCACTAGAGTCGCTGTCAATCGAGCCTAGGAAGCAAGGCAGCGACCCCGAACAACAAGCTCTCCGAATATTAGAAGATAAGAGCCGACGTCTGCCCGACGGCAGATTCGAAACAGGGCTACTATGGCGAGAGCAGATTACGCAAATACCCAACAATCGTCCGGACGCGCTCAAGCGACTACGCAGCCTCGAGAAAAAACTTGATCGCGATGAAAATTTGAAAGTGAAATACAACGAAAGAATGAACAATCTGCTGACGTCGAACTACGCTGAAAAGGCAACAGCGCCACCTAGTGTGAGAACGTGGTACCTGCCTCACTTCGCCGTCTGCAATCCGGAGAAGCCGAAAATTCGCGTGGTCCACGACGCCGCGGCTAAATCACACGGCCGTAGCCTCAACGATATGCTGCTACCCGGACCGGACCTACTGCAGTCCTTGCCTGGCGTCATCATGAGGTTTCGTCAACACAACATCGCTGTATCGGCCGACATAAAGGAGATGTTCATGCAGATCAAGATACGCGACGAAGACAGGGACGCGCTCCGCTTCCTATGGAGAGGCGACCGACGAGAGGGGGAACCGGAGGAGTATCGAATGACCTCCGTAATATTCGGTGCATCGTCATCACCGTGTACCGCCCTGTACATCAAGAACAGAAATGCGAGAGAACACGCAGCAGAGTATCCGGAGGCAGCGAGGGCGATCGAGAAAAACCACTACATGGACGACTACTTGCAGAGCTTCCCGACTACGACTGAAGCACAACGAGTCGTCAGAGAGGTCAACCACGTGCACCGACAAGCTGGGTTCGAGCTACGCGGATGGGCTACGAACGACAAAGAGGCCACTAGCCAGATCGCCGAAAGAACCGAACGAACGACGGTCCCCATCGGCGGGAGCGAGCTAGAAAAGACGCTCGGACTGCTATGGGACACGAATAGCGACTGCGTACGTTTCCGCCTCAACACCAGAAGAGCTCCGTCGGAAGTACTCAACGATGCACGCCCGCCGACGAAACGCGAAGCGCTGAGCATAATCATGTCGATTTTCGACCCGCTGGGCTTAGTTTCACCTATGACTACGCCGGCGAAGCGTATTATGCAAGACACGTGGCGCTACAAGACGGGGTGGGACGAGACAATACCGCCGGAGCTGCAAGGAAGATGGAGCCGATGGCTTCAACAGCTGCGCGACTTAAGCGACTTGCACATACCTAGGTGCTACGACGTAGAGCCGGCTATCCGCTACGAGCTGCATGCGTTCGTCGATGCAAGCGAAGAGGCGTACGCAGCCGCGATCTACTGGCGCTTGCAGCGAGCAGACGGAAGCATCAAGGTCGCGTTAGCCGCAGCGAAAAGTCGAGTTACGCCCACGAAGCCCATCTCCGTGCCAAGACTGGAACTCCAGGCCGCAGTCCTCGGCGTCCGTCTAGCCAGATCGGTCGCAGAAGAACACGACTACGAGATCGCTACGAAAACCTATTGGAGCGACTCACGCACCGCTCTGGCATGGATCCGCGCCGAGCCTCGCACGTACAAAACGTTCGTAGCGCACCGGCTGGCAGAAATAGAAGAGTCTACCCGAAAAGACCAGTGGAGGTGGTTGCCGTCAGCCGACAACGTAGCAGACGACGCGACTAGAGCTACGCCGACCGACTTCAACGCGCAGCACAGATGGTACAAGGGACCGGCGTTCCTGTATCAAGCTGAGTCGACTTGGCCCGTTGAAAATAAGGTCGAGATTCCCGCGACCGGCGAGGAGAAAGAAAGGTGCCACACACTCCAACGACGACCACAACAAGCGCACCTGCCGAATATCGAGCGTTTCTCCAGTTGGACGAGGCTATTGCGAGCGACGGCGAGAGCGCTACAATTCATCGACCTCTGTCGAAGAAAACTCGCCGACCCGGAAAAACAGCTGGTAGCCGCTATACGTCGCAAACGAACGCGTGCGAATCCGGAACGAGACGGAGACTGGAACAAACCGACGACCCCACGCGCCTGCAAGCGAGCCAAATCCACCACTAAGCCTACGGAGAAGAGCGAGTTCGTCGTTTTAGAGGCGCGCTACCTACTCGCAGCGGAGAAACTCTGGATTCGCGCCTCACAAGAAGACAGCTACGGAAACGAAATAAAAAGAATACAGGACGGCCGGACACCGGATAAAACCGATCGACTCGCCGCGCTAAGCGTCTACGTAGATGAAGACGGTATACTACGACTTAGAAGCAGATTAGCCGCGGCCGAAAACTTAACAATAGAAGCGGTGCGACCGACCGTACTACATGGGAAGCACGCTTACACGAAACTGTACATAGCTCATGTACACGAAAAACTTCACCACGGAGGCACCGAGATAGTGGTTAATGAACTACGTCAACGACTGTACATAGTAAAGATCCGACCAGCTGTTAAAGAAGTCATCGCCCGCTGTGCCGTCTGCCGACTAAGAAAAGCGAAGCCGGCGATGCCGTCCACCGGTGATCTGCCCCCCGCACGCTTAGCTCACCACGCCCGGCCCTTTACTTTTACAGGGTTGGACTACTTCGGGCCCCTGGAAGTCACAGTGGGAAGACACCGGGAGAAGAGGTACGTCGCGCTCTTCACCTGCATGACGTCGCGAGCGGTGCATTTGGAAGTCGCCGCCTCTCTAAGCACGGACTCCGCCATCAACGCCCTCCGCCGCTTCATAGCTCGGCGGGGATGCCCTACGGAGCTGTGGAGCGACAACGCCACAGCATTCCGCGGGGCGGACCGCGAGCTCTCCGAAGCAGTGAAGAATGAAGCCGCCGCACGCCGAATCAACTGGCGCTTCCTGCCCCCTGCCGCGCCCTTTATGGCGGGGGCTTGGGAGCGCATGGTGCGAACGGTGAAGGAGGCGCTGCGAGCCACGCTGCACGAGCGGTACCCGAGCGACGAGACGCTGCACACACTGCTGGCAGAGGTGGAGACAACGGTGAACTCCCGCCCTCTCACCCATGTGGCGGTAACGGCAGAGGACCCACCAGCGCTGACTCCGAACCTGATTCTGATCGGGCCCGACTGTCATGTGCCTGCTCCGGGCACCTTCAGCGAGCACGACGCCGACGCCCGTCAGCATTGGCGACGCGCCCAACAGCTCGCCGACTGCTTCTGGCGACGCTGGGTGCGGGAGTACACGCCGGTACTCCGACACCGGCGGGAGCCATTCAGCACTGGAGTCATACCTGCCGTCGGAGACGTCGTAGTCATCTGCGACCCGAACCTCCCGCGGAACATCTGGCCGCGAGGACGCGTGACGAAGACCTATCCGGGCAAGGACGGCGTAGTTCGAGTGGCCGACGTCGTCACCAGCAAGGGACATACGCTGAGACGGCCGACCAAGAAGATCGTCGTGCTACCAGTAGAATCGCGAGGCGACGGCGGGAGAAATGTTCACGACGAAAACAGTGAGAACAAATACACCACGTGTATGCGCAACGTATAGCCACCGTCTCAAACCAATGTAATATGAATAAATATGAATATGAATATGTACTTGTCCACCACGAGAAAAATTTGTAGACAGTATTTGTAGTTGTAAACATTTGTATCGCAAATGCATGTAAAT
Source organism: Pyralis farinalis (assembly GCA_947507595.1). NCBI lineage: Eukaryota > Metazoa > Arthropoda > Insecta > Lepidoptera > Pyralidae > Pyralis > Pyralis farinalis. The sequence continues at coordinate 7,789,817 of OX382271.1, read as the reverse complement.
AAAGGAAAATAAATAAATAAAGTAAAATAGTAGCATCTAGCATAAGGAAAATAAACGTATAGTTATGGTATTGAATTAAATGTATAGAATAAGTAGAATACGAATGTAAAATTAAGTCACTAGGATTAAGAAAACTTGTAAATAAATAAATAGTATGAATAAACGAGATATCGAAGGGGTGAGGTATGGAGAGGGGACGAGGCGGGGGAGAATAACGCCGTGAAACTATACGCGCGTTGTATGGCGTGCCGACTACCTGGAGCGCGCCGACGCGCGCATAGAAATACCGGCGCCCCGCCTCGGATCCGTCATTCTACCGATCGAGAGCGACACAAGCGGACGTCTCAGAAGAACAAGAAATACCTCTCTCCAAACCTCAGCCAGCACGATCTCAGAAAAGAAGCCTTGCCGTAGTTATTTGGAATACTGAAGAACACCCCAACATACATACAGTCCACTACTCTGGTGGCGCGACGCAACGTCACCAACATATATCTTCACGCCAGGTCCCTTGCGGAATAGGCAGAGAGAACCGAGCGCCATAAGACGCGGTCCTTACACACCTCACTCGCTTCTTTAACATTGATAGCTCTTTTCATGCACGCTCGCCGGTTCTTAAGGGTCAGCACAGTCTCATAACTGCTTCGCTTGGTCCCATCCCATCCATTTAGATCACCACACATAATTATTCGTTCATTCGCTTCAGCCAAATCCAGAATACCTCTTACAGTCTCCCAAAACCTCTCGAGCTCCTGGGGATCAGCAGAGCTCATAGGAGCATATGCTGCAACTAAAAACACTCGCGTAATCCCCGCGTTTTATCTTAACCCAGAGAAGTCTTGGACCTACTAAATCGTAATCTTTCACACCAGCAGCCAAGCGAGATGAAAGCACGACACCTACGCCAGCGCTGGCATGAACGTCCTGGTCCACCCCGGACCACAGGGCCATCATGCCACCGGGCAGATCTTCGGTGTCGCTTCCCTTTCGCTTGGTCTCTGGCACACACAAAGCATCTAGGCATCTCACGTTCATTATGTCTATCAACTCATTCATCTTATCTTTTAGACCACCTCTCACATTCCATGTGCCTATACGACACTCAGCTCTCCTCGACCCGCCGGGATGGGAGTTGCGTGGTGGGTGGTGGCCCCCACCGCCGCATGACTTAGATTCCGCAGATCGGTGCGCGTCGCCTCCGGGGGACGCCCTAATCTGCAAATCCTAATCTGTGCGGTTTGGGTCCAGAATTGCAGTCAACAGTGTTGGACTGGCAGGGTCGCGGCGTGCACGCTTCTGGTACCGACTCCAAAATTGAACTATGTATGTAAATTATCTATCTATAACTTCACGCCAAATCCCTTACGAGGTAGGCAGAGAGAACCGAGCGCCACGTGACTTGATCCATACATACCTCACTCGCTTCTTTAACATTCATTGCTCTTTTCATGCACGCTCGCCGTTTCTAGGGCTCCTGACATCAGCTTCTGATAAAACACGACCAATTTGGTAATGGTAGGTTAGTCTTTGTCTTCCTCGGCTCCTTCCACTTTCGCATTGTACGAGTATATTTGTTTCGTCATTCTTTCATCTTGCTTTCTTTCTACGTGTGCGAACCAACGGAGCATGCCCTTTCTTATCTTAACACCGACACTCTTTTTCAGTCCAACTCTCATCATTTCGAACGCGGTCAGCAAGCGTTATGCCACAAATTTTTCGCAGTGCTTGCATCTCGACCGCATTTATTCTACATTCATGCTCACTCTGCCATACCCAGCTCTCACTTTATTAGACAGAGTATTTTTGATGTACCTTTTGAACATGGACAGAATGAACGGACAGAACTGTTTCAGGTAATTTATTATAGAATCAAATACAATTTACAATAAAAGATCTACTAGTCTTAGCAAGTCGATGTACAGGCATTCGCAATCTATTCTTACTTCTAAGATTTTCACAAAATTTAGAAAATGACTATCTAAAAAAACTTGCTAGCAGTGAAAAATTTAATCCAAAACTATATGCGAGTTTCGTATCAGGAGATTCAGCACAAACTGCAGATTGGATCGGGAAGCCTTCACAAGATTCTACAATTACATCTTCATGTGAGGAGGATAGTTTCACGCTGAGTGCCATGCAACTGGGTGGAAAGGTGCCTTGATACGATGAACAAATTTGAAGGAGGCTTGAACGGCGTGTTTACGACATCATTACAGGTGATGAGTCCTGGATTTATTGATACCATCCAGAAACGAAGCGCCAGCCGATGGTTTGGGTGTTTCAAAACAAATCAAATTCTACTAAAGTGAAGCGATTTAGAAGTTAGGGAGATTTTGATCGCAAGCTTTTTCAATTTGACTGGCTACCTGGTGTCAATTCCTTTACAGAACCAAAGAAGCATCAACGCCAAATGGCATACTATGAAATCCTTGGCTGAAGTTTTCTCTGTTGTGTGCAACAAGCGACCAAACACACGGCTCAGCAGGCTACTGCTTCACCACGATAATGCATTCAAAACGAGGGATTTCTGGACAGCACGCCAGTCAAACTCCTAGGCCACCCTCATAACAGCCCTGACCTAGCACCATGTGACTTCTTTTTATTCCCGAAAATAAAAAATCAGCAAAGGGATATAATTTTTGTCAGCAGAAGATGCACTGTCAGCGTTCGAGCAGGCTGTAAATGACTTGTCTGCGGCAAACTAGAAAAAGTGAAACTGGTTTAGACAGATGAAATTTCGTATAGAGGCTGGTGGACAGTACTTTGAAAAGATTTAATAAAAAAATATTTACCTATAGAACACTTTTTCTTTCTGAGTGTCCCACATGAGGTATATTGGGATGTAAAATAGTTTTGAAAAAAACAAGGTAGTAGGTACATAACATTTTTATTAATGTTATACAGCTCCTTTTGGTGCTCCATATGCATCAGGCATTCGTTCTATAGTATACTTATGTTGTGCAACATACATTATTGGTACTCCAGGAATCTTCCTGATCCTTCTTTTTAAGTCTTTATCATTTGTCGCTACAATGTAACACTTGTGCTGGGTAACTCTTTGTACAATACAGTCATCTGCATATGTGCCTTTATGCATACAGGCTATTCTTTCGAAGCGAGTGTCTTTAATTATTCTTAATGCCACACGATACTTTCTACCGAGCTTTTCCAATTCTCCCATGACACAATCTGTTATATATGGTATACATTTTGCATATAAACAGTCCATCATATTTTGCATAATGTCCAATTTGTTTTTGATGGAAAAGTTTATGAAATTGGTGTCAATGAGAATGTGATATGGAGGTCCTAATTGTGTATTGTACTGAAAGAAAAGTGCAGAACTAGCTTGTGGGATTTCTCTAATTTTCATTTCATGAGGATCCACTGGTTTCTTCTTTTTTGGTTCGGCTCTGTCCTTAGAATTTATTCTGCTATCACTGGGACTTATTAGCTTTTTCATTTTAGCAAAACGCTTCTCAACAATTTTTCTGGTCTTTTTTTGTTTACCCTGAGAATATAATTGATAGGTCACGAAAGAATACTAATGAAAAATATGTACATCCACTGCAGTTTGTGTAGTATAAACAGGACACATATATTTTGACCGAGCTCACGGACATTAACACTCATTAACAATGCTCATGGGTTCAATTCCCACTTTTGTGTTCATGAACACGTTTGTTTAATTGGTCTGGATGTTTTAAGAGAAATAGGGTGTATCAAAGCAGGGATCTGTGGATGTACCTCCACATAACAGAAAACCGCAGCCACATAACAACTCCATAGACTCCTAGAGAGTTGTTGTGTGAGTGAGGTCACCAGTAAGCTCCTAAGGAGTTGTTGTGTTAGCAGGAAAGGAGGCATCGCGCGAGTGATATTTAATGTATTACAAGCGTTCATAGGCTACGGTAACCGCTTTACAGAAAGTGTACCGTATGCTTGTATGACTATAAAATATATACAGTTAGAAATTTATCGAGTCCTCATGAATATTGCTTACCATTATTGTCGCTATTTCCGATGTTATTTTTATGAGCAAAAATTAGTGAAATTCCAACAGTCATCAACACTCATTCCTAAAAAATCCTGACTTAATATTTATTTTATTGAGAGCAACAAAACAAAATATAAATGGAAAAATTATAGGTTATGATTGTTCTTTTTATCCCCGAGGGCCCGAGGGGAAAGGCAAAGGGATCTAGCCCATACAGCCAAGTCATCAGTTTAGAACCATTTGAAAATCTTAATTCTATGTTCCAGCTTCAGGAACTGTGCTGAAAAAATACTTGGGAAGGGTACTTCGACCCAATCAACCCAGTTTCAATACCAACCGTAAAACGATAGTGATTTTTACAAGGTTTTTTTGATGAACATATTCACGTCTTCCAAAAAGTGCATCAACGTGTTATATTTGAGTTTTTTCATTACTGTATAATTTCACTAGCACTTATGTTACAAAATACTATCGAAATTGTCACACAAAACTAATTTTATACTGAATTGTAAAAATTTCAAGTAAAACAAAAATGTCACTCGTCAAAAGCGCGGGAAGAAGTCCAGGTTATGATTGGTTTGTAAACGCAGTGTTGCCAACTCGACATGTCCAAAAGTCGTTAACGTACGCTTGAAAAGTCGCTAGATGTCGCTAGCTATGTACAAAAATCAAAAGTCGCAAAATGATCCCAGTAGACTGAGCGCTAGGGATGGAAACTGAGCGCATTTCTTTCACGTGCCTCTAATTCTATATTGTTTTACGCACGGTAGAATGTGGCACAGTTTTTTGGTCTGATGGAATAAAAGAAAATAATTTGATTTACTTACACAGAATAATATTTGTAATCGGCTTAGAACAAATGAAAATTATATATACCAATTATTTAACAAACGAAAAGTCAAGAAATTAATACTAAAAATAATATATAACATAAAATATTATTTATTGCCACCAAATGAAAAAAATATTATTTCACAAATAAAAAGTTTTTTAAATATTGCCATATTTTATGAAGATAGTTAAAATACTTTTTTTTTTTATTTAAACTAGAAGTCGTTAGAATAGTCGCTAGATTTTTTTTGTCGCTAGACACATAATTTCAGCCGCTGTAGAAAACGAAATGTCGCTAGATAGAACCCAATTTCAATACCACCCGTAAAACGATAGTGATTTTTACAAGGTTTTCTTGATGAACTTATTCACGTCTTCCAAAAAGTGCATAAACGTGTTATATTTGAGTTTTTTCATTACTGTATAATTTCACTAGCACTTATGTTACAAAATACTATCGAAATTGTCACACAAAACTAATTTTATACTGAATTGTAAAAACTTCAAGTAAAACAACAATGTCACTCGTCAAAAGCGCGGGAAGAAGTCCTTAGCAAAGATAATGTAACCGGGGGATAATGTGTTTCATAGTCAGTGTTGCCAACTCTACATGTCAAAAAGTCGTTAACGTACGCTCGAAAAGTCGCTAGATGTCCCTAGCTATGTACAAAAATCAAAAGTCGCTAGAAGTCGCTAAATGATCCCAGTAGACTGAGCGCTAGGGATGGAAACTGAGTGCATTTCTTTCACGTACCTGTAATTCTATATTATTTTACGCACGGTAGAATGTGCCACAGGTTTTTGGTCTGTTGGAATAAAAGAAAATAATTTGATTTACATACTTACACAGAATAAAATTTGTAATCGGCTTAGAACAATTGAAAATTATAAAAAATAGTAGTAACAAACGAAAAGTCAAGAAATTAATACTAAAAATACAATATAACAAAATATTATTTATTGACAACAAATGAAAAAATAATTATTTCACAAATAAAAAGTCTGGGCTGAGATATTGCCATATTTTATGAAGTTAGTTAAAATACTTATTTTATTTTTTTATTTAAACTAGAAGTCGTTAGAATAGTCGCTAGATTTTTTTTGTCGCTAGACACATAATTTAAGTCGCTGTAAAAATCGAAATGTAGCTAGATCTAGTGACGAAGTCGCTAAATTGGCAACACTATTCATAGTGTAAATGTATGTGAAGTAGACTAGAACTAGGCTTTGGTATAAATATCAAAATTTTGATATTTATTAATAGAATAATCGATATATATCGTCGATATATTTAATCTCGAAATATCAATATTTATTTCAGAGTATTGACTTTGTACCAAATTCGATATTTTCATTAAGCTTTACCGTACACACGACGCATGTATCAACCGCGGGCAATACTTACAACTACAATTGTATTACCATGTCCTCCATGGAAAAAATATCGATATTTTTTATTTTGCGTATATCGATATTAAAAAATAACGATTACGATATATATTTTTGATTTGCCCGTACCTTATTATAAGTACTGTTACAGACTACGTTCTCGGAGGAAGGTTTTGTTTGTCTTGTTCCGTAGACGGAGAAAAGAATAGATAAAGGTACATACTCTGTAACCATGATTGAGACGGAGATAGTTTACCTATGTGTGCGTTTAATGTTGCCATTGTTGTATCGTTCCCCATTAAATAAGTTCTTTTGACAGGTGTTGTACTTGAGTGGTTAAGGATGGCTAGTGACATGTAACCGGTTTATGGGTACGGTTCTAGTAGAAGATAATGTATTTCCAGAATGACCATGTGTCTTTGTCTGTCCGTTTTCAATTTCTTGTATGTAAATATTAGATCAGCAATTAATTACGTATGTTTATTAAAGCTTATAACAGGTACTATTTTATTAATGCATACTTATTTAGCACGCCTGTTGAGAAACTAAATTTAGATCATAAGTGGCTCACCTAAGCCAATTTCTTCTAGCTAGCTAGTCAAGTATTGAAAATTACCCGTCCGGCGCTGTGTGGAAAGGGTATTGAGATCCTGCGAATGAGTACAGTTGCAGCTAAATTCCTGAGAAATACTTGCTATAGCAGGCAAGACACTGGTTGGCTAACAGGTAGCCCAGGTAGGTACTCTCTAGGAGTTGAAATGAAACAACGTTTATATTATCTGATATCAACAGTAATATTTATAGTTTCTTTTTATGAAAATAAAGTACGCCTGCAATTAGATCTGTATGTATACACATTTAGTGGCCAGTTCCTTAAGTATTAATTACAACTAATAGAAATTGTTTTTACTCTTTAGAGTACCATAATAGTATAGTTACCATAGAACCATAATAGTAGTAGTTTGTTTGTTGATTAGTAGCATTAGGGTAATTCTCGTGGATTATTTAAAAAAGGGTGAAACAATAAACTGCGATTACTATTGCAACCTGTTGCGTCGTTTGAGAGAAGATATCAAAGAAAAACGTCCAGGTTTATTGAGAAGAAAAGTCTTGTTTCATCAGGACAATGCGCGCGTTCACACCTCTGTGCAATCCATGGCAGAAATCCATCAATGTGGCTTCGAATTGTTACCTCATCCCCCATATTCACCGGATTTAGCACAGTCCTTTTATCTGTTCCCAAAGCTGAAAAAATTTTTAGGTGGTAAACATTTTTTTACAAATGAAGAGGTCATAGCCGCCGTGGACGCTTATTTTGAGGAGTTAGACGAAGACTTTTAAAACGGGTATCGAAGCCTTACCGGGTCGATGGTAAAAGTGTTTTGAGCTCGGAGGAGAGTATGTTGAAAAATAAAAATGAACTCAAAATCGTGTGGTTTCGTTAAGTATGTTAGGCTAAGAACTTTTCAAATGACCCTCGTATATTTATATACCTATATATACTTACTCCGGCCTTAAGTTCTGTTACAAATGAATAAACATTTATTTTTATATGAAATAATATAATCTTAATGAGAGATATATGTATTTATTTGTTAATCTCAGAGAAAATTAAAAAATATATTCTATTCTAAATGACCACCTTTGGCTTTGATACAGATACAGCCCTTTAATCTCTCTGGCTATGACTATGAATTCATGTACTGTTTCCAAGGAAAATTAAGCCACTTCTTGCTCCAGAGATTTCTTAAGAGACGCAATGTCGGCGTGTCACTTTGAGCAGGCCATGTCACTAAATCTGACAGTAATTTGTAGTCTAAGGGCTTCAGATCTGAGCTAGACGAGGGCCTTTATTCAGCTCTTATAAAGTCCAGAACGTTGGTTTCGGGACAGGCTTGGGTCCTGCTGGAAAGTCCACGGTATATTTTTTATAAAAGTGTATTGCTGAGAGGTTGCACAACACGGTCCAAGACAGTCTCTTGATACACTTTGGCTGAAGTTTTCACTCCTTTTTAACAAAAGTGAAGCATTGTGACTCCTTTATAAGACACCCCCCACCAAAACCATTGCAGACGCAGGATGGTGACCACGTTGTACCTTTCCGATTACTTGGGTGGATTTTTAGAACTGTGCCATTTTGCTTGTTGTAGTGCTATTCAATCGTGAAATTATTTTCATCAGTGAAGACGATATTTCTGTGCTTTTCACCTGCGTATCGGGACAGAAGGCATTTTGATCGATCCAATCTCTTCAACTGTAGGGAATGATTTAGTGCATGCCCGGTATATCGACGATAAGCGCCGAGCTTTAGGTCTTTTTTATTATACGCGACAGTGTCCTAGTAGGAATCTTCATTTCTCACGATAATATTTTTTGTTTCCTAATGGAGTTTCGGCGAATACTGCCTTGTGGTCCTCGGCCCGCGAGTCGATCCGCCCTGCTTCTATTGCGCGCGCATACCGTGATTCACTTGGTCGTACTAACAGGTTTTTAATTGCGCTACCCGCCTCGAGGGATCAGCTGATCCGCCTATTGTTGCACCTTGCTTTGCAGATAATACGTACTAATTTGTATTGGCTAATAATCTTAATATCATTTTACTACGCAACATGGAATTGTGCTTCAACCGTTAGAAACAAACTTATATTAATCTTAATGTTAGAGGAAACTAAAGATGTGTTTGTATTGTTTGTGACCAATATTGTATTATCATAAAACAGTTGTAGTTGTAATCTCAGCTGGATTATTAGTCTCTAAATGTATTATTAGCAATCGATTGTTGTTCTATTTTATGAAACGTTTGCTTCAATTACGCTTTGTGCTCGTGCTTTGGTATTCAATATTATTATATTGCGCCTACGCTGACTATACTCCCTTAGGTATTGTATGCATATATAGTTGTTATATTAAAATGCTGTATTTTAGTATCAATGGATAATAAATTAAATATATATTCTTAAAACGCTCGAGGACTGCGAAAAACAAAGACTGCCATATTTAAGAGAAACCTGCTTCTTAAGATAACATCGAAGGAGTTATCCTTCGATGTTATCTCGATCAGCGAGACCTCGTTATTGGAAGGTATACATGACCAAGAATTATTTGATGACCGACATGTTGTTTGGCAAAGTGACTGAGAATATAGTTTGATCAATCAAAGGCTCGGTGGTGGAGTTCTCATTGCAGTCATGATACACATGATACAAAAGTTTTTAGAAATATTAAAATTATCGACTACGCATTCCTAATGCAAGATGACTTAGATAGATTCGATACTTATTGTATATCTAACATGTTACAACTAAATGTCTCCAAATGTTATTGATTACATTATAAACAAGGCATCGAGAGCACTGGGATTTATATTCAGGTCCTGTGACAAATTTAGTATGCTCAAACCAATAAAAATTTTGTATTGTTCCTTCGCAGCATCCTTGAGTACGCGCCAGAATTATGGAATCCTATGTAAGACGTATATAAAAATAAATTAGAATAAAATCAGAAGAGATTTTTAAATTACTTACAATATAGATCTAGTCAGTGTCTTCCTGATTACAACGCAAGGTGTAATAAGTATCATTTCCTTCCACTTGAAATGCGGAGAAATATTTCTGATATAGTTTTCTTTAATAAGATACTAATTAACAAAATAGTATGTCCTCAATTACTCGATGAGATCAAATTAAACGTTCCGTTTAGACAACTTAGAAAATACCACCATTACCATTTTATATTCCTTCATGTAACACAAATTATCGCCAAAATTCTCTTATCTGCAGAGCAAGCAAGCTACTTAATGGGCTGGCGGATAAATATCTGGAAGTTGATGTTTTTACGACCCGTCCTGCGGCCATTAAACGGACTTTTAACAGCGCATTCTTTGGCACTTTAGGTGACTAGTAATTTTTATTACTACAAGTATAAAACTCTTTCTGTCCTCTTTTTATTACAAGTGAACTTGTGTCGTTACTGGATTTCGGAGCTTGGCAGTTATTTAAATTCTTTAAATTTTTGAACAAATTTTTTTTACTATTTTCTTATAATTTGGTGCATTTCTTATATATGTGAAAACTATGTATTGGCTAATTGTATTTTACTTATCAGTGTAATGTTTTATTTGTTAGCTGTATGTTTTCCGAATAAATAAATACTGGAATAAATACTTTGTAATAATAATAATTTGCTTAAAAAACATGGCATAAATAGGCGTTACATTTTACAAAGATCAGTAATGTTTTGCCAATAAATCGTGGCATGCAAATGTAAGAGAATGAAATATATGCTTATTACTTATTTATTATCTAAAAAGTCTTCTAACTGCTTAAAACATGGTATACATAGATCTTAATTTATGGTCGAGAACATTCATGTTTTGCTAACGGAGAAGATAGCATGCAAGGATTACAATAAAATTTTACAAAATTAAGTGATCATTATTTATAAAAAAAAAAATCTTTCAAATTATAAAAGGTATTATCATTCAGCCATTTGCATAATTTTGTCTTGAATAACTTGATATTTAACATTTTTATGTCAACTGGTATATTATTATAAATTTTAAGACACATAGCTATACAACTTTTATTATATTTTGTTAATCTAGGGTTATCGTCCAGTATAAGTCTATATGGATCACGTCTACTCCTTGAATACAGATTAGAAACGCTCTTAAAGAACTTTATGTGCTTGTGTACAAAGTGATTTTAGTATTGATACCATCATATCCTTCGGAGCCAGTGTTCTTCAGTGATAGGATTTCCAATAAGACTTCATTTTCTGACATTGGTCTTAGAAACATCGAGTTATTTCTAGTAATTTGTTTATAATTACTGTTAGTGACATTCATGTTCGAGTGGCAACTTACATCAAAAAATTGTCATTGAAGGCAGTGGCTATTTCTAAAGGGTCACTTGTTGATTTGTTTTTTATTTTAATATTAAATGTATCATGGGACATTGGTTTGTAAATTTCATTTTTAGTTACTTTCCATGTCGCTTTATATTTATTATCACTTCTGTTTATAAATTTCATGTTTGAGTTCTTTTTTGCTTTAAATATACATTTTTTCAATATATGAGAATATGTAGTATACTTATATCTATTTACATGGTTTTTATTTTGATAATATTTATATCGCAGTGTACGTTTAAATCTACAACTCTTTTTAAGTCCTTCGCTTATCCAATTTTGTTTATTTTTTGCATTATTGTTTATTTTCATTTTTATTTTTGGAAAGCAAAGATTGTATAGTAAACATATAAACTCATGGAATTTGTTGAATGCCGTATTTAAATCAATTTCCTCATAGACATTTGACCAAGATAAATTATGTAGGCACTCTTTAAATTTACGGATATTGTCAATGCTAAAATCTCTATTGTATGTATAGTAAATGGCTTTTTTTGCTCTTTATGCTCTACAGAAAAACTTAGCATTTGCGCTGTTTCGTGGTCTGATAGATGAAGGGGCAGGACCAAAGCATTGGTCAGTGATCAAGATGTGGTCAATACAAGATAATTTACGCGTTGGGACATCTATGTGAATTTTCGAATTATAATTATATGACAAATCCTGTAACTCGTTCGTAAGCCTTCCCTTTTTCAAAGTGTTTATATTTAAATCACCCGTCAATACTAATCGTGATTTTGTTTTTTTATTAAATTTGTTTAATTCGTATTGTACACCATCTAGTTTATTAAGAAATAGAAAGGGATTAGATTGCGGTGTTTTATATACACAAATAATCTTTAATTGACATGATGGAATTTCTATGCCACAGACTTCAAATATATTTTGAGCGGCGTATTTTTTTAGACAGTCAAGTTCCTTGTAAATTATTTCTCTTTTTACCAGAATACACGTACCGCCTCTTTGTTTTTCTCTACAAAAATTTGTTGCCATTTCGTAATTGGCTATTTTTAAATAACAGTCGTGACCCTTTTTCAAGAAAGTTTCTGATAGGCATATTACATCTGGTTCATTGTGTGCTTTCCGTAAATCAAGTAATGTTATTTCTAATAGTTCTTGTTTAGACAAAATACTGGCGATATTTTGATGAAGAATTTTGAACTTTGTTGAACTTGCGTTTTTAGTCACGAAAAAACGTTTTATTGTTTATTACAGGGAAATAAAAAGGAATAGTCCCTTTTTTCCTCTCAACTATTGATTTATCTAAACACTTGTTAAAAATTTTACTGCTAGGTAGTCATAAGTGTTGAACAATTTTCCCGATTGAAATAGTAAAGGATAGTGATATAAGATATTTTGTCTTTGGCTATTTATTATTCGTTTTTCAGTCTGACTTGGTTTTTTAATCATAATTAGTTTTTTTAGTTCTTTAAAATTTAAATAGTTATTATTATAGTCACTACAATCAATAATGTAATTAATATATTTACAAATGTCAGAAAATTTCTTACAGCTTAAATAGTTACAATTCTTATATGCACTACATAACTTCTTAATATTATGATTCAAATCTTTCACATTCAGGATATCATTATTCAAAACAATAATGAAAATAATAGTGTTTTTATAAAAAACATCTATTATGTTTCGTAGCTGTGACAAGACTACTTGCAAATTGCTGTCTTTTACCCCGACACAAAGTATAAGTTTATCATATGGGTTAAGATTCATAACACGACAGTTTTTCAATACTTCTCTGGTAATTTTTTTTTTTTTTTTTTTTCTCTTTTTTTTAATACGTGCACCCCTGCCATGGGCAAGGCTATTTATATACATTTTATTTCTTCATCTTAATTTTTTAAATATTCCAATGTAAATAAACACATTCATTCATCATACTCTTCCATTCCGCACTTCATTCTTCCATTCATCATCTTTCAATTATATCTTCTAGCTTTTATTTCGCCCATTTTAGAACACCGGTGAACTATCCTTATATGTGTTGCCAGACTTCCCTCCCCATACTGCGTCAGTCCAGACACGGGCGACAGCGAGCTTCACAGCTCCACCTAGCCACCGCGATCCCATCGGCTATACTGAGTATAGCCGAAGTATACAACATTGGTCCTAGGTGGAGGTGCTCTGCTTGTTCCGATTTATGACAGCCGTGGCTAAACTGACGCAGTATTTTAAAAATTTTGATCTAATTTGCCCCATCACTATTTCGGAGACCTTTGTTTCGGTGACCCGCATTCCCAAATCCTGCTCCAAATCATACCTCTGTTTGGAGAATGCGGGACACCGAAACAATATGTGCTGCACTGTCTGGTCCACGCCGGGCTCGCAGAAGCAGGACGGGTCATCCGCGCACTTGAACCTGTGCAAGTACGCGGAGAACCCACCATGCCCCGAGAGGACCTGCGTGGTGATGCTCGACAGCACCATTTTGCCCACGATGCCGTACGCCTCCGCCGCACTCGGGAAGAACAGCTTCGTCGTCGAAGCTGTCGTTCCCGATTTGTATCTCCTGTCCCATTCGTCAATGGTCCCCTTACGGATCATACCTTTGACGAATGAGACAGGGCAGCGGTCGTAATCTGGCCGCCTCCGCAACCCCAGTGCGGCGCTCCTGGCGAGTTCATCGGCACGTTCGTTCCCCTCCAACCCCGCGTGTGCCTTGATCCAGAACAACGAGACGCTCTTACCCTGGCTTTTGCACAGTTTAAGAGCGTCCCGTGTCTGCACCGCCAGGGGATGGGGGGACTCGACGTTCGCCACCGCCTGGAGCGCCGCCATGGAGTCGCTGAAGATGCCGATACTGGGTCCATCGCAGCTCAAAGCGTACTCGGCCGCCGTGCAGATAGCCAGGAGTTCCGCCTGGTAGACCGTACAGTAGGACGACAAAGCAAGCTTGACGGCCTTGGTTTCCGCGCCGCCGTTCCATATGGATACAGCGGCGCCAACCCGGCCCTCAATCTTGCTGCCGTCCGTGTAAATTCGCAGGGCAAAGTTGGAGTGTGCCCTGCATTGTTCCTCGTCCACCAGGCTGCCGAACTCCAAGCTATCTAGCTCCGCGGGATGCGGGGCCTCGATCTTCGAGGCCATCCGCTCGATCTCCCTGTCCCCGAGCAGCGGATGGGGTAGCCCCCTCTTGGCCTCGTACAAAGAGGCGACCTCGCGCACTCTGAGGTCAAGAGGCAGCACCCCGGCCAGCAGCAGTGCGGAGTTCAGGGAGACCGTGCGGTAGGCTCTGCAGATCTTCTGCGCGAAGCCCCGCTGTACGCTGTTGAGCTGTTTCTGGATGCCCAGCTTATTGACCGCTGGAGCCCATGCGGCGGCAGCGTACAATATCGTAGGTTCCACTACGGCTGAATATATGATCTTCACTACTTCAGGGTTGAGACCCCAACTGACGCGGGCCGTACGCGCAAGGCGCCCGTATATGGCCACTGCCCTTTTACAGACAGTAGCCACGTGCGCGTTGAACGTCAGACCCGCGTCAATCGTCAACCCTAGCAGTTTGATCTGCCGAGACATGCCAATGTCTATCCCGCCCATGGTAAGGCGCGGAGTGTCATACCTAAGTTTGCGCGTGACCAGCATAGCGCTGGTCTTATGCGGCGCAAACTTCAACCGGTTTTTGACACCCCACGCCCTCACATGCTCGAGAGCGGCATTGGCCTGTCTCTCTATATCCAGCGCAGTGTTGCCGTCGAACATCAACACGACGTCATCGGCGAAGGCCTGACAGTGCACCCCCGCAAGGTCGAGTTGCTGCAGAAGAGGATCCAATAGGAGGTTCCACAAAATCGGTCCTCCTATGGACCCTTGGACGCACCCTTTGGTGGTGGACCGCAAGGTTTCCCCCCCGGCGTACCTAACTCTGACCGTCCTATCGCTGAGATAGCTGTCGATCACTCTCCTCAAGCCCAGAGGACAATTTTCCTCAGCCAGTCGTAGTTTGATTGCCGGCCACCAGGCGTTGTCGAAGGCTCCCTCTATATCCAGCGAGACGAGAGTGAGCATTCTCCTCTCGTCAAGCTTGGCGCGGATGTGCTGCACCAGGTTATAGAGGGAGTCTTCGGTGCCCCTTTGTGGCATAAACCCGTACTGGCGAGTACTAATCCTCGGTAGAATGTGGTGCTTGAGGCGAGCGATCAGCATTTTCTCGTATACCTTGCCCAAGACAGGCAAAAGCCCAATCGGCCTGTACGATTTGGGCATGGTATACGAGTCTTTGCCTGGTTTCCGAAGGACAATTACGAGGGCCCCCTTCCACAGCCGAGGAAAGTAGCGGAGGGCTCGACATTTATTAAGAAGGGCCAGGAAGAACTCAGGGTCACTGTTGATGGCCCGAGCGCAAATGTCAGGCGTGAGGCCGTCGGCACCGGGAGCCTTCTTTGGGTTGAACGACGATACAGCCGCTAAGAGCTCCCTCATGGTAAACGGCGGGTCATGGTCATCATCGACCCGCACGTTTACCTCGCGGGCCTTTTTCCTTATTTCGCGGTGATCTGTATCGTCGTCCAACTCGCTGTCGGCAGGATAGAACGTATCCGCCAACAGCTCGAGGGACTCCCTGTGATCCAACGTCCTCCCGCCCTCCTGGAGGAGTACATCCTCCTTGCGCTCGGTTGCCCTCCCAATGACCCTATATATACCTTCCCAGACGCCTTCTTTGTCTTGCCTCCCGCAAAATTTCCTCCAGCTGTCAGTTTGGGCATCCCGCACTGCGGCCTCGTATTTGCCCTTCAGTTCGAGGTACGAACTGACCACCATTTGTCTCCGGTCCGGCGCTGCGTTTCGGATTCTGCGTCACTTGGTGTTGGTTTGCCTCTTCAGCTCCTCGAGTTCCTCCGACCACCACGGCAATCTAAATGAATCCCCGCCTTTGAGTTTGGGCATCGCTGCCTGGCAGGCCTCGGCTATGGCTCGGGTATACCCGTCCACGATTACCTCCAGGTCCTCCCACACCTGGACCGCCTCAACGCTCTCCACGTTCAGGCGGTCCCTCCGCATGATTGCTGCCAGTTTCTCACGAAACTGACACCAATCCGCTTTCCTGGTGTTGAAGATCCTGGTGGTCCTCGCCACGGATACCCCTTTCGCCCGTGCCAAGTTGATTTCAAATAGAATGCCGTTGTGGTCAGAGGATGTTAGGGCCCCGGAGACGCGCCAGCCATCCACCAGGCTCAGCATATCCTCAGAGCAGGCCGTCACGTCGACATGGCTGCTGTACCTCTTCCCGCCTCGAACGGTATCGAATGTCGGGACGTCCCCCGAATTAAGTATCTGGAGGCCCAGCTCCCCTAAGGCTCCAGTCATCATCTCCCCCCTGGAGTCCTCTTGGGAGCTGCCCCACCAGAAACTCTTCGCGTTGGCGTCCCCGCCTATGACCAACCTTCCAGGTCCGGTTTCCCGCTCAACCTGTCTAAGCTGCTCCAGGTATGGCTCCATGGGTTTGTCAGGTTCGAAGTAGTAGGAGACCAGTGTAATCTTCCAGGCACTAGTCCGGATCCCCACCACAACGATGTTGTTTGTGGTGAGTTGTGGGTACTGTACGACATCAAGTTCGTGATCGAAGACGGCTATTGCCGCCTTCACAGTACCCTCTCCGTTCCCCAGTGCCTGGAAGACTCTCACTCCACGATAGTCTCTTACGCTTCCAACCCGACCCACATAGGGCTCCTGTAGCAGTGCGACAGATATTTTGCGCTCCTTTGCCACCAGCAGCAATTCGTGCGTTGCTAGCTGGCTTCTCTGTAGATTGGCCTGAGCCATTCGATACTGGCGGGTGGTCCCCGAGGCAATCTCAGCAATAGGCGACAGAGGCCCGCGCCAACCCGTCCCACTTCTTTCTTACCGGGCAATCGCCGCTGAACGCGTTGTGTTTCGCGTTCAGCAGCTTTGCCCGGGTGCAATTCTTGCATGCTGGCGTCCCCCCCGCCCTGGCGTCCGCGCACTCCGCCTTGAGGTGCGGGCCACCGCAGTGGCTACACAGGTCGGCGGGTTCTTTGCAGAACCGCCGACCATGTCCGAACCCCAAGCAGCGTGTGCACTGGACGAGGGGCGTCTGGTCCTCCACGACGCACCTCTGGAGGTCGATACGCAGCTTCTGCTCCGCTATCGACCTCCTCCAAATCACGGGGGAGACGCTCAGCACGACGTGGCGGTTGTGCGGGTTTCGCGCCTTCCTACTATATTTGACAGCGACGCGGTCCTCCCCGCCGTCGAGGCCCCGAAAGACGTCCCGGTTCTGGTTGCGAAGGGCGCGTATAAGCTCTGCATCGCTGTGAATACTCAGCACGTCCCTCACCACCAGAAGCGGGTCCTTGTTCTTCGCGTCCTCGACGACCAGGCCGCTCCCCGTCGCTGCCAATCTCTCCCTAATCTTTCTTCGCTCCCCTTCATCCCTACATCCCACTATAACCTTGCGGTCCTTCACCTTCCGCACCCGCTCGACCTTAACCCATCCCTCCTTGGCATCGACCGCTTCCCTAATGTTCTGGAGCACCTCGTCCCCAGTCTCTGTTTCGACGGTCGAGGAGACGACTACGGAGTGAAGAGCGGCCGGCTCCGCGTCCCGTTTCGCGGTCTGGCCCGCCGCCACGACACTCGCGTATGTCGCCCCCTCGATCGCCTTCTCTTGATTTCTAATTCTGTCTCTAATTTCCTCCAATAATTTATTGTTCTGGACGAGGAGCTCCGTGTTTTCTACTAATTTGGTCATTAATTCGTTCTCTTGCGCCCCGTTGTCCGTTCCCGAGGGTTTGACAGGGTTAGCGACGGATGCCACGACCGATGTCGAGGCATCCCCCGCCAACCCGGTCTTTTTCCTGCCGCCCGCCCAGTCGGCCTCCGCTTCCTTCACCAGTTGGTAGAGGCGGTCCAGAGCCTGCAGCACATCTTGTTTAATGTCCGTCTTCAGATTTCTGGAGACGGACAGGGCACTTTTGGCCTTGTTGCTGCAGGCCCTGGCCTCCTCCACCCTGGTCCTTGTCGACTTGGCGGCCGGCTGGGTGGGTTTGGACTTGGCCCGGGGCGCCTTGGTGACCGTTGTCGATGCCAAGGCGGGTCCTATTGTTTGTGCGGGGGTAATACTACCCGGTACGCCGGCCTCCCATTCACCGATACTCCTTCTGACATCTGTGGCCGAGATATTCTCGGTCTTCTCGTTCGGGGTCAGGGAGGCCGCGTCCCGGGCGTCTCCTTGTTTCACCGGCGTTCTGAACATGTTGCAGGGGTGCGTGTCAAATAATTAAAATAAATACAATTAGAATTACAGCTTGGGCTGTATAGAGGCCGCGTCTCTTTAAATCAAAATATATTTTGTATAAAAATAAATAATATGAACAATTTTAAAAATAAAATACAATAAAAATAAAAGCCTGGGCTGTATAGAGGCCGTGTCTGAATAGTCAAAATTTGTATAGTAATATAAAATCTTCTCTGGTAATTGCATTAGGTTTCGTCACGGCGGTGACCTTATATTTCTCATACTTAGTTGACATTCTTGATCGCAGAATAGATGAGGCTAGTCCGATGCATTGTTGACTCCCGTAAATAACTATTTTTCTGTTCATTTCATTTGCTCGATCTTGTGTAGCATTTGCTGAAGAGGAGCTCGTAGACGAATAAGTGTGATAGTTTGCCTCCGAAGGGCACAATTTTTCCGTGAGCGTGTCTATTTGTTTTGTAAGGTCCTTGATCTCTTTATCCGCTATGGCTAATTGTTGTTGCAGACAAGTAATTTTTTGTTGCAGGCGCAAGAACCTTACGTTGGGCTCGGTTTTTGGTGTAGCAGACAGTGATGAAGGTGTTGAACACGGAGAATGAGATAGAACATGCATTTTCTTTTTAGACACACTGCATCTGACTGAACTTTCGGCTGGAGATGGATGACATAAAACTTTCAGTAACTTGATTTCAGCTGTTAACTTATTGATTTGCCTGTTAAGATCGTTGTTTTCAAGTATTACATTTTCTAGCTCATTTTGCGTGCTATGTAGTTCCAACATGAGTTTCGATATGGTCTCTTTCATTTCTAGTAGTGAGGTTTTGTCCCTTTTTTTCTCATCCAAGCTTCTTGACAGCGGATCAGGTGAACGAAACGATATTTCAGATTCTTCACCTTCGGTAAGAACATGAGAGTCATGAAACCGATCAATATAGGTTTGATTCGGTGTGGATTGTAACTGTTCAATATTTGCCTGTTTGTTGTCATCTGGTTTTGTAAATAGACTCTTTTTGGGTGTGCATTGCTTTTTCCTCATCGTGAGTTTCGATTGTTCATTTGACATTTGAATGTTACTTAAACATGATTTACACGTCCATCTCTTTTTTGAATCTTGATCCTTTAGTCGAAAAAGTCGCTCGGAGTAACCAACACATGATAACGATTCAGAAATCAAATTTAAAATTTTTGTAATGTGTTAATGTTAATATACACTTTTTAACTCACAGTTGTGTACAATGTGATCTCACTGCACTAAAATGTTTATATTGTAGCCACACAGATGACTTTTCTGAATTCTATCACTTTTTACGGATTTTTCAATCGATCATATTTTTTTAGTTAATTCACTACTATTTGCCGACATAACACTTCCTGATAGTATTTTGGTATTCTAGATTACGATTTTATTATTTTTATTCACTGCCGTACAACTTATATATTTTTAATTTATTTTTAAATGCGGAGCGTCTCTCAATCAATGTTTACTTCACAGCGCCCTCTAGCGGTAACCCAAGTATATTTTTTTGTTTTATATTTTATAATACTTTTTTTTTGCAACATTGGCTCTATTTTTATGAGTGATGTTTCCCCACAGGATGAGTCCATAAGGCAAAATCGATTCCACATAAGAGTGATAGCAAATTATGGCCGTTTTGATGTTCGTAACGTTTTTTATTTGTCTAAGACCATACGCAAATTGATTGATTCTGTTAGACACATAGACACAGTAGTTCTAACAGCACGCGGTTGCCCCGATCTTTTTTCAGGGAATCACTGCACTCTCATTTTTTTTAACACCTCATTCCATAATGTAATTTGATAATAAACTCGAAAAAATCATGTAAAACGGCGGGAAGTTGAAAGAAGTTTTTAACATAATAAACGCGTTTCAAATTCAAATACTTAAATACAATGAAGTGCGTATATGTATATTTGATTAGTTATTTTAAATGCAAGAAACTATTAATTCCTTACCATTAATGTTTGTTAGTTTGTTGTCTGTGGCATTGTCCGTCTTGTTTTGAGTGATTATTGAAATCTTTTGTCAATCAATCAGTCAACAGATGATATCTTTTGTTAATGATAATAATTGAATAGCCTTAGTAATAAGCTATGTCAATGTGACATTTTCTTACTCACACTGTAAATTATATTATCAGTAGTACCAACCTCTCGGAAAATGGGTTGGTTGGTATCATCTGACGGCTAACTCTGCCACCGCACGCGTTTATTGGTCAAAGCAAATAGCGCGCTCGTCTTCGGTTTCCTGTTATATACTTCTGTGACTTTTTCGAAATCACTCCCACATATCGCAGGAAAGCGAGATAGATGTTATGCATCAAAAAAATATGTGTGCAGTTCACGCGCGATATAAGTGAAATCTCCAAAAATATGTACTTCATGATAATAAGACTAGTTAGAATTACTGATATATGTGAGGCCTTTAATAAGTATTTCCACTCAGTATTTGAACGTACTGACACCTCTAGTGTGTCACAACCTACGGCCTCAATTGAGTCAGTGGTTGATATAAACAGTGTGTATGTAGACAAACGTAAGCTACTTAAAGAATTAGAGGATGTGGATATATTTAAGGGTTCAGGCTCGGACGGTATTCACCCACTGTTTATAAGAAACTGTGCTAAAGAATTACTCTTGCCCATATACATTATCTATAATACTTCCTTAACTACCGGCGAATTTCCCTCGCTTTGGCAAAAGGACTTAGTCACACCTGTCCCTAAAAATGATCAGACGGACTCGATAACACAATACAGACCAATTGCAAAGTTATGTATATTTGGAAAACTACTTGAAAAAATCGTTACCTATCAAATATCACTAGCCGTTCGAAATTGTATTGATGAAAATCAACACGGTTTTTACAGGGGTCGAAGTGTGGAAACTAATATGACGGTCTTTACAGATGTTTTGGCGAAAGCCTTGGAAGATAACAACCAGGTAGATGTCATTTACACTGATTTTTCTAAGGCTTTCGATAAAATTAACCATGATCTACTCATAAAGAAGCTTTATAACATTGGTATACACGGTACATTATTGAGATGGATAGACTCCTACATCCGAAATCGTAGTCAGGCCGTTTGCTTAAAAGGTTATTGTTCAAAATACTTGTCTGTCCCCTCAGGAGTTCCCCAAGGATCGCATATTGGCCCTTTGTTATTCTCCCTTTACATAAACGATCTGAGTACCTGCGTAATGAACAGTAAAGTTCTTATGTATGCCGACGACACGAAAATCTATAAAGTAATAGAAACTGTACAAGATCATTCTAAACTACAGGCTGATATAAACTCTCTAGTAACATATTGTCAGGTTAACCAATTATTTATAAATATTGATAAATGTAAAATTATCACATATACTCGAAAACGTAACCCAATTCTTTGTCAATATAATATAGGGGAGAATATACTCGAAAGAGTAAAACACATAAGAGATTTGGGTATTATGATGGACGACAAGCTGTCATTCAATTTACACATTGATGCTATTACTCAAAGAGCATATAAAAACTTAGGTTTTATAAACAGAGTCACTAAACCATTCTCAAATGTCAAAACAATCAAATTACTCTACTTCTCGCTTGTTAGGTCTATTCTAGATTTTGGAAGCATAGTCTGGTCCCCATCTTACCTGCTTCATATAGATCGAATTGAAAAAATTCAGAAAGTTTTCATAAACATTCTAAATTATCGTTCAGGTCGCATTGTAAAAAACTACTCCGATTCCCTACGTCACTTCAAATTACATAGTTTACAAAATCGTCGTAAGTTGTTTGACATCTTATTCATTTATAAAATTTTAAACAATCAAATTGATTCCCCGAATTTGCTGGCTTCCATAAGTTTTAACACGCCCAACCGTAGGCCGTACCGCCTCGCACGCCCTAAAAATTGTATGTTTGCACCTCCACGATTAAAAAAAAACTATACACGAAACTGTTTTTCGCATCGTAGTCTGAAAATGTTTAACGCTGAATTCTCTGAGTTAGACCCATTGCACATGTCTGTAAACTTATTTAAAAAAGCAATTTGTGAGAAGTTGCACCAATAACCTCAGTAACACTTGTCATATCTTAAAACAATAGAAAAATGATGTGTAACAGAGATAAATTTCTTAAAACCCTTAAGTAATTCGTTACTTAATTTCTTGTTCGAGAATTATTAAGAATAATAATTGTGTAAATGGTGACAAGTAACCTACCTACTTATCTGTACATAAACGTGTTTTTAATAATATATGGAAAAAAAAAAAATATCGGCACTCAATGTCTAGTATTTAAGTAATTTGTCAACTTACATAATGTTTTATAATGACTGTTTGTGCCAAAATAAAGAGAAAAAAAAAAAAAAAAAAAAATTCAGAAGTAGGACAATTGCAGGGTTTCTTTATGATGTTAATGATACCAAGTTTAAAATTATTATGCATTTGCACGAAATTCCCGAACATGTTCCGTTGAATTTTTTGCGGTCTTTTTAGTCTTATTTCCTTTTCTTTTTCCGATAAATCACGACAATATTTTGCATTCATTTTCGGAATTTGTCGTAAAAAATCTTTTTATTGGAATAATGAAATATTCATATAAACAAAACACGTGTACAATAATACATATTTGTTATGACGCCTTTATCCCAAGCTTCGTACTATGCAGGCGTGCACACACACACACATACACGTACAACGCTCGAACCTTATTATAAACCCTGTATAATGCCTTCTATCTCATTCTCTCGCACGTTAAATTCTATATATGTATGTGGATGTCTCTTTTTACTGTAGCTTTTTTGTTCTATCGATTTCAAATTACAACGATGCTAAAGAAGTTTTCACTTCATAATTAGTACGTAGATAGTATAGTAAGGCTGGGATATACATAAATAACTGCGTTTTATATTTCTTTCATGATGCTTCTGCTCAGGTCAGTGGGGGAATTTCCATTGCATCGAAAAGTAATATTAGAAACGGATTCGAAGTGTTCAGTTAAATTTCACATATTTTCGATTCCAATTTGCGGCAGTATAATAATAATGCTTTATTTTTTGCTACCATGACTTACGAATAACAGGTTTCCATGTGATCCTGAGAGGCCTCAGGGTTACATGGAAACCTGTTATTCATGTGGTAGTGTGGTAGTTATAAAACTGTTACAGGCCAAAGTGTCTTACAATCTTGTTTAAATAATCAGCCGCATACATTATTGTATAATTGTAAATAGCGAAAAAATACTAAAGAAACGGTGAATAATTAACTGTTCATAACGTCAAATACAACATAAACATGCGTGGGTGTTAAAGAAGAAGAAGTTAAGAAAGAAGAAGTGTTTCGCGGCAATGTGAATACCCTTTATCATCTCATCAACATCTCATCTATGTGACGTACTCAGAAGAAACAGGTTATGGTGGGGAAATGTATTTGCACTATGAATATTGGCTATTTCTATAGTCAAAGTCAAAATATTTTTATTCCGTAAAAATGGCTACATTTGTTTGAAATCGTCACAATTTTTTTTTTATCTATAAAAATAAACCACTGTTTTAATGAGGCACCATTTTGGGATGAAAAAAATAATTTATTTGGTTTAATTAAAAAAAGTGCAATTGGCAATTTTTGTCAACTCAGCACTTCAGCAGCAGTGTGACCATATGTGGCAGTTTCCTGCCTTTTTGGCAGGATTGAGCCCTTATTTTAGCCTGAGGCAGGTTTGGTGGCAGTTTTCAAAATACTGGCAGTATTTGACATGTTTGCAAATAAAGTTGCAACTATGTCAAATAGGTACTTGTTGCAGACAAAAACAAACAAAAAAAAATGATTGTATGCTGCACAAAATGTAAGGAATATTATGGCAACACTACATCGCCAGTCACGGGTATTCCCTTAAATTTTTCGTAGAATTTTTGTGTGACATTGAATTGTGAATTTAAAAGTATCATGCATAGTGTCTATAATCATAAAAGTAATGATTTAGTGTAAGTTTTTGTTTCAGTGATCTTTTTACGTTTCTTTCCAACAAACCATATTACTTTTGTCTTTGATTCTGACTACACGTTGTTAAGGAGTAAATTTGTAAATTGTGCGTGTGTTAAAATGAAGCGAAAGTATGAAAGAGCGTACAGAGAAGAGTGCTTTTGTTGTGAGTTTCAGCCTACCAAAGAAATGGTCAAACGGATGACTAAAGATAAATATAAAAAAGCCAATAGATGCGAGGAATGTAATTTTAATTGTGACTTATGATTCATACTATGTATATTTTAATAAATATTTAATATTCAAAGGTTTTTTTAATTTATTACTACATAAATGATAGTGGCATTATTTTGGCAATTTTCACAATACATTTGGCAGGATTTCAGCCGAGAAAAGGCAGGATTAGCAATTTTGAGACGGTCACACTGTTCAGCAGTCATTCCTGTCAACCAAGTTTCCGTCATTCTTTTACTTTTGAAATGAAATTATTTTTGTGGTTGCTTATTCATAAATTCCATATGATAACGAAATTTCTAATATAACTTACTATAAATCTGCTCAAAGACGAAAATGGTATGGAGGACAAATCTACGATTTGTACGAAATCGCCTTCTTGGCAGAACTGTATTCATTGCCCAAGTTTATTATTCTCCACTGCCACGGATTTTGAAAGGTTGTGTTTCATTTTCTCTTTAATTGGTTTCTCACTAACTTCATTTCATAAGCCTAGGATTTTAATTACAGAACAAAGCTTGGTAACATGATTTCAGAATACCAAAATACCGTCATAGTATTGTATAGGTTATGCCATTGATATTATTGTTCTTCTTACAAATATCGTTAATTTTCAGACATATTCAAGATAAGCATACAATCAAAGAAGGATCTATCATTCTATGTCAATATGGACAAAACGGCATTTGTTCAGCCTTGCAATTTGGAGACTTGCGTAAGGCTGGTTTTAGGTATCATGTGAGGGAGTATCACTTATATGCCAAAGATACTACTGATGATTGGACATTTTATTCATCATCTCAAAATCTGCCAGCAGTATTAAATGATCCTAATAAAGGAAAGCAAAGCAATTTCTTTACTAAAACATGGGGTGATAATTTTGTTGATAAAGTGGACATATACCCTAGCCCCTATTTACCAGATATCACATTATCACATTTTGAGTCATACTGCAAAAAGGTATCTAAACGATATCGTCGCCATTGTAGGTTTAAGGAAAATGTACCAGTGAAGACTAAGCTTCCAGTGATAGAGAATGAGTGTGAGATCCCAGAAATATTTTATGAACAATCGCTACCATTGCATGACCCTGATGTATTTAGCAAAGTTTTTCCAAGTCTTAGTAACTCGGAAGATTCTAGTGGTGCTATTAGATCTCTACAGGAAACTTTAAGTACATACCTTGATGTCATAGAAATGAAGATATCCAAACAGGTGGCACAAAAATCAGATGCATTTTTTCATGCCATGTTATCACATGATACAATAATGGAGCAAATGGCCAAAGCAGTGAAGACTGTACAGTGCACAAGGCAGGGTATTGTACAAGTGAAGGACAATTTGACAGATAGCCCTCTAAAGTTGGTTAGCCTCACGAGAATTAACCAAAATTTAACCAATGTACATGAACTTCTGAAACTTATTGCAACCGTACAACAAACACAACCCATGATCCAACTTTTGTTAAGTACTTCTGACTATGTTGCTGCCTTAGATCTGATAAGCTCTACACAAAAAGTATTGTCAACTCGCCTCTCAGGTATACAAGCATTTAGGCATCTGTCTCCTCAACTAACGGAAATGAAAAGACTGATTCATAAAATGTTAAGCAATGAATTTCAGAGGTTTATTGTAAATGATTTAAATAGGCCACCAAATGATCATGCCGACATACCTGAGAGAGACAAAATTGTGTCCATTGTATCGGGCATTCTGCGTCTAAAGGAGTTTGATTTCATTGACACTTTTAAAATAGAAGCAATGACCTCTATTCAAGCCACTATTAAACAGTGTGTTATAGAAATAATCTCTGAGAGAGATGGAAATAATGAAATTGTTTTAAGAGGATCTAGTGCTGATAATACATGGCTACTATGCAACGAAAGTATTATATTTTTACAAAAAGTAACTCCAAATTTAATTAACATATTTAAAAGAATTTTGTCATTGTACAATTTGGTTTTGGAAGTCAGTCAAATGGAGGATGTTACAGGAAATGAAAGTGAAGAAACTTGGTCTCCAGAGGAACTAACAACAGTGGAAGAAAAACTGAAAAAAATAATTGTATCACTCTCTGACTACTGCAATGAGCGTTGTGCTAATTTGATAGTCACTAAAACTGAAAAAGAATATTTATTTACAAATCTTTCTCAGCTTTCAAAATTATCAGAACTAATTGATAATTTTTCTAATGATTTTGAAAGTATAACGGGCCATTGTAGCAATACAATGAAGCTAGCACTGAGAAGTTTTGCTATGAAGTACATACAAAACTTACATGCAGAACGGCGATCACATTTGACAATTAGCCTCAATGGTGAAAGGTGGAAGTCTGCTGATGTTCCACATGAGCTGCAGAGTACAATTAACAAAATATGTGAAAATGGAGAAATACCTTGTATTACAGAGAGTGAAAGTGGCAAGGCAGATGCTAAATACTTAATTATTTGTAAAGAAACCTATGCTGTAGTGGCCACAGTACAACTACTGATTAAAATTTTATTGGAGTATTGTGAGGCCAGCAGACAGTCTCCTGTAATAGTGCAGTACTTAGTCCACTGTATGCTGGAGTTGATCAGGTTGTTCAACTCGCGCTGCTGCCAGCTGGTGTTAGGTGCTGGTGCAATACAAAGTGCGGGACTGAAAACTATATCTACTTCAAATTTAGCTCTAGTCTCCCGATCGCTGCAGGTCATGCTATGGTTCCTGCCTTTAATAAAAAAATTGCTAGAGAAGTTTCATTCTACAGAACTATCACTTAATGGTTTTACTAATGTGGAAAGTGATATAGTTAGCCATAAGCAAGAAATAGAGAATAAGATTTGCCTCATAGTGAGTAATATGTTAAATTCTCAATTGACAGGCTGGGATGCAAAACCTCCTGTTCCATCTCAGACATTCCGAAATATTTCTAAACATTTAGTTAAATTGCATGAAGCACTAATTGATATTTTGCCCATTGAACAAATACGGGCTATTTATAAACGAGTACATGATAATTTTAAGGACAAATTACGAGAACAATTGGCAAGGATGAATATAGTAGCCAATGGCAGTCCCCAGCATGGTGTGGTCACTTCAGAGCTTACATTTTATTTGCAAACCCTCAAAACACTAAGAATCATAAATGAAAACGACACCGAGGACAATATATTGTATGATATTTGGTTAAATTAAGCATAATTGTAATAGCCCATGATATTAAATAGCTTTTTATTGTATATTATCAGCATTAATTTATAATATTACCCATTTTTTATGGATATATTTAGTGAATATTTATTTATATAATGTAAAATTAATTCTGAAGTTTTATGTGTGTTGTGAACATACTGAAAACTTAACTATTCTAGCTAGCGGGGACACATTGACTATAAATCATATACATATATTGGCAAAAGCAGTAGACATGTGCACATATAAATGTTATGCAATTGGTGCTTCAATAAACACATGATTATCGTTTTTGGATTTTCTAAAAATATATGTCATTTGCCTGATGCTTAGATTTAAGATAAGGTTTAGAGTAAGTGGCGTCCTCATTGTAGTTTTATTAATGAGTTGGAAGTACATTGAGTATTGTAAAATTCATGAAAATAGTGAATGGCACTCGAAAACACTACAGCAGTACAGTGGTTTCTCTACTATAGAAATGTAGTTTAATATTTTTAGATATATTTGTTTCATATTAAACAATTTCCATAGCTTACAGAGGCTTGCATCACAAATGGCATCAGTTGTATTTTGCGCACCATACAAAACCCTGTGACCTTAGTAATATGTACATACAAATTCTACTGTTGTGGTCCTGGCATAGAATACAAGACACAATGGAAATGAGGAGCCTATTAACCAACTGATCCCTGGTTCAAATCCTGGTGTGGCATGTACCAATAATTTGTGTTTTCAGATTTAGGTACATATTTGTGATCATTTACTCGGTGGGGAACGGAAACGTCGTGAGGAAACCTGCATGTGCAAGAAATTATAATTTGATAGATATGTAGCCTAACCTAAGAAAGATCTGGTTTGTGTAGGTCGGACGGCATTCAAATGTCAACTTCAATATCTTTGCTAATTCTTTAGGTTTAGATAGCGAACCCCGCTAATTCTAATGGATTAGGGAATGGGATAGCACAAGGAAGAAAAGATCTCTGTAGTGAATTCTACAAAATGAGTCTTTAAGTTCTTCTAATGAATAAAAGCAAGGAGGGCGCCATTAATTGTCTCACATACTGACACACTGTCCAGAAGTGAAAGAGAGAAGTAAAAGTTTTATTGACTTGGATGTATCTAATTAACTGGCAGTAAATTGTATTAAATGGTATTTTGTAAAGTGGTAAATATGTAATTAAAATTATATGCACATTGCGTTCAAGGTTTGCTTTTTTTTATACAAAGTCTGGTTATACATTGGATTTACTTTTATACGTCTGGAGTAGGGATGTAACGGAGGTAGTTTTATCGGAACCGAAGGCGGAATCGGAGTTTTTAAAATTGCTTTATTGGAGTCGGAATCGGAGTCGGAGGCAGGATCAGAAGTGGTGGCATGAGAGAGAATTTTTATTTAAGGACAAATAAAACATTATTTAGTCAATTTTTTTTCATTTCAATTTTCAATTATAAAATATAACACAAACAATGAAAAAAAATTGGCATATTTCCAAATAAACAAGAAATTAAAATAAATGTATTTAAACCCAAAGTAGCATTTTAAGTACATTATATTAAATGAACAAAAGCTTTAAAACAAATTAAATCAAATGAATTCACCCCAAAAGTAGTGTACTTTACGAACAATGCCCTATAGAGCGTTTTTTTTTAGAATTGGTTTTAAATACAGCGTTATTAATAAAAACAAAATGAGGGCGCCACTTAGCTTTGTGCACCCTCATAAGCCGCAAAAATCAAAACAAATATCTATAACCTATGAACGTGTCGTGTGCGTAACAAATTAACAAGTGAAAAAATAATTGACGATAGAGCGCACGTAGTGGGAGTCGGGGGGATTCCCCGCGCGACATGTATGAATGAACCTGTTCATAACAGTCGACACAGGCTGCCGCCGCCGCTATGTTATGCTTCGGCCTCCGATTAAAACCTTCGATTTAAAAGTGTCGGAGCCGAAGTCGGAACCGAAAGTGTAATAATAATCGGAAGTTCCGACTTAACGGAACCGGAGTCGAAGCTCCGTAACATCCCTGGTCTGGAGGCATATGAACCCACTTAATGTAAAGTAATTGCCATAGCTGAATGCTTGCAGCATCCTTCGCCCGTTGCCACCCCCGCTGTTAGCCCTTCTCTTAATTAGTTGCGGTTTCCGATAGATTGCTAGTCTGGGCATCATTATTAGGTCATCTCATAACTCATATGCTGTTCTGCTAAGGGGCAAATTCGTTTTATTAACTTATTCACACATACTCAAGCAAAACGTAACATATATGTGTGCATAGCATTGGGTGGAAAATGCGATACCAGCTAGGACCTTGTAATTCGCTTCAGAGACTGTCGACGATCCAAAGAGACAACTCTCTTTGCGTGTTCTACCGATTTTTTTTTCCAAGAACACTCAAGTAGAGGAATTAATTCCAAGCCGAGGTTTACTCGATGGACCACAACATGAGGTTCTTTAACCCTTCGAAACCCGGGTGGTCGTATACGACCGCGAAATGTATGGGAACACGTACATAACGGGTTCTGACTGCTCAAAAAGACGAAGAGGTTTTTGTGGAGTGGAGGTGGAGGACAGGGTTGGCGACGAACGAGTGACAGCTGCTGCGGCTGTTTACCACACAAAAACAAATGTCTTCTTTTGGCCATCGCCGAAGTTCCTAAGGTACTTGTCGCATTATCAGCGTGTTACACACACGCAAGCCTCGATATATTAAGCTACAGTAACAGCTTCACATCTGGTAGGCCGTATATTTTTTATACTCACCACCTTGGGTTTAACAAACAAGCATATAGTCTGACAATGATAAGCAGGTTCTGTAGCCCGTGTAAGGTAAGAGCCAGTTACATACTTTAGTGCCTTATACTATATACAAGCATGGTGTGAATTACTATATAAATTAATTTCCATGTGTTTTCACATTTGAATTTGTCGATTTTAATATTGGCTAGTGTAAAGATCGACATCTTTCATTTCACTTAGAATTCCAATTTCAAGTGCTCATGAAATAATCGAAATTGCGTGTTATTTTCAAATAGCTACGTGTTCCGTCATTGCACTAACGCAGAATAGACTGCAACATCAACAAAGTGAATGGATCATGTACCCCAACTGAATGTAGTGCGTTATCGGTTTGATAGCTCCCTTCAGGGAATTTGAATTTCAAATATGAGCTCCGTGGACGACCGAAGACGACAGTTGGCAACGATGAATTGAAAGCCATAATAGAAGCAGCTCTAAACACGTTGGAATTATATGCAACCTTCAACGTAAATAATATTACTGAAGCATTTGCTTCAAACTGGGAAGATAAAAAAGCTCGGTAAGTACCTACCCATACGACCTCACTGAATAACAACGATAATCGCGTCGAAACTTCCCTAAACTTGCTAAGTAGGCAGGCATATATACGAGAGGATCCTGTCATGTGTTGAAAAATGGATTTTCTATGTACATGAAAAACTTCTGTTGGCCTGGTTGGACATAGCAGAGGCAGCCAAACCAACTGTAAAACTCAAGCCAAAGGAATCTTGGTTAATAACTTTTTGAGACCTGGCACATTAATTGCCTACTGTGAAGAGGTGCAAACGATAATGGACAATTAGACAAGCTGGCTATCGAACAAACGGGACTTGTGCTACAATAATGGTTGTCTATACCTAAGATGTTTTTATAGTTATAGATACGTCGTACACGCTCTAGAATGGCAATATGAAAGTAAGGTAATTGCCCAACTCGCATTTGGCCACGCTCTCGCGTCGCGGCTATACGTACTTCGGTACAAAGCATAAATGTCTTAAGATATATATTCATCTTTTTCTAACGACAGGTATGCCCTATCCTTTGTCTCTTTGTTAGAGCAAAGTGTCATAATAAATAACTGCATGTAGATATAGAAGTACTTGCGCCATTTTAAAATACACTAATGTTGGTGTATAACGTGTCTAGCTTTGATACGTCGCTGGTCTATACACGTATGTACGGCACAATCTTAAAAATTTCACGGTACAATCATAATTTTTTGGCTGGGATTAGGTAGTATTTTGTAAACGTGGAAAGTAGGTCTGGAATTAAGCTAAATGTTACTTTAAATAACTGTTATATTTTTTATTATATTAATATTCATCGCATGATTAGCACACATCTAAAAACAGTAGGTAAATCTTTTATCGCTTAACAGCTACATAGCTTAAAATATTTAATACACACTTGGATACATGATTGAAGCCATCATGGATTTGGTTTGGTGTAGGTACTGAAGTTTAAAAAAATATGATTGAAAAAAGTATTGAAGCTATTTTGGTACATAGCAATTTCTTTTAAATTTGTATTTATACTGTATACTGTCCAAATTGAGTATAGATGGAAATTTGGATGAATACTCACTAGAAAGATAACTAAATCAACCAGCACCAAACATTTTCTCGACATTTTAATAAATTATCTAACAATTTTAAATCTAAAAATCCAAGGTGGCTTGAACCAGAATTGTATGTATTACACACATAATATTATATCACTTCTGTATGTCTTGCTTAGTCAACTAAACAGTCTCATTTGACTTTGAGAAATAGCAAATTATTGCTAATTTGTGTCGTAAAAATATGACGCCATAGGGTATCTTATCAGAAAGGCAATGCCACTGCAGGCAATTTGAAATAACATTAAACTAACAGTCAGCCGAACTTCTGACATTGGACCTAGTTTAATTAGAAATAAATTTATTAAAGTCATGTTGTTCAATGTTATACCATCCTCGTCTTCGGATGTGTCCACAACACGCAGAAACATTGACAGTCTTATAATTATCTTTGTTAAAATTGACATATTCTTTTTGATGACAATAGTTCTACTAGGATGGAGTAAATCAGTCTCAGCACTGTATTTTGGTAGACGATGCCTTGGACATGGTACAAAGTGGAATAATTGAGGCACAGAATACACAAAGTTAATTATTTGAGGCATGAAGAATAATAAAACTGTCTTGCTGAAATGACTTAGGATTCCAACTACTGCGAAAGTCATACCGGAGACGTAGCAGAATGTATCTCCAACGAAAACTCTTGAAGGATACCTGAAAAAAAAAATTAATTAAAATTTTTGATATTCTTGTGTTTGCATTTAGGGGGGTGTGTCCAGGCCATATTTAGCTAAATAATTTTACAAAATTGTGATTGTTTACATGCAATGCATCTAAGAGATAGTATTTTTTATAAATGTCATCCTAATTGAACATCAGAAATGATGCAAAGAAACTATATATCTTTGTATCACTTGCTTAGGGATAAGAAACAGGTGTTGACTTTCTCGTTGTTGTCAAATTATATGACTAGCAAACAAGTAAGCAAAAGTAAGTTACAAAATACCTTTAGAGCACACAAATAAATGTCCATAGAATGCTACCAGTTCTGCCTCACTTGCAATATACGCTTCAACTAAGGTTTTTGGCAAAATTGAGTAAATACAAAATTAGAAGAACAAGATGTACACGGTACTCAAAGTGACGTATTGATGACATCATGATTCCTTCATTAGATGAATTCATTAATATTTCGATTGTAGTTTCACTTATCTATATACTTATAACTATATATTCGTATATGATTGAATTTTTTGTATTTTTGACAGCATTCTGTTTATTTTGTTAAAACTATCACATTAGTATATTGCGTAGTTCCAGAGATGAAATAAAAATAAAGACAGTTGTTTTTCTTGGAAAGCGTCGGAACATACTCGTAGTATGTTTATTGTAAGCATGGCAGAGTTTATGTATGCATGTGACTTTCTTTATAAGTCATAATTACTAAATGCCTAAGTTTTACGTCAATGATGAAGGTGCTTTATAGTTTTAAATTATTCATTATATTTCTTACCAATTATGTTTCAACAAAGCTAAAGTTGTCGCTGTGTATGGTATCATTATATGCAGTGAGAATGTGTGGTATTTATGTTGGTCTCCACTCAGCTCTACTATATTAAATATCACAATAGATAACGCTATGATCACAGACTGACCCACTTCCAGACCATTGATTCCTGCTAAGATGTTGATTGCGTTAGTACAGAATACTGCCAACATTCCCATGTACAGGTAGTAAAGGAAACCTGTAAAAGTTTGTTTAAATAATTTTAATACACACAGGTAAGCGCTATAATTATAACACAGGGTGGCTCAGAAGTGATGGCTAGAATAGTCATATGAACAATTTTAACTGTTGGACTAACAATGGAAAATATTCACGCATTGATGACTAGAATCATCACTGTTGGGCAATGGTTGTCTGGTACATAATGATGATAATGATGTAAGTGTGTGGTTTTATATATGCATCCATGCAAAGTTTCTTGCCTTGCAAGGCTGGTGAACCAAGTGCAATATGGGGTCACCCATCATCTTAAGAGCTAAAGCCAAGATCTCTTATGGTGCATGCTACCACTTAATAAATTAAAATAAATTCTTTAAGAAAGAGTTTGGGTACAGAGAAATATAATTTGTAGAAAAATGCAGACAGATCATAATTCATTGGAGGGTTGCTGTATTTAT
The DNA here is from genome assembly GCA_947507595.1 of Pyralis farinalis. Classification (NCBI taxonomy): domain Eukaryota; kingdom Metazoa; phylum Arthropoda; class Insecta; order Lepidoptera; family Pyralidae; genus Pyralis; species Pyralis farinalis. The sequence continues at coordinate 7,755,517 of OX382271.1, read as the reverse complement.
GGAGGATGAGTGTAATCAAGGAACTAGTTCGTAGACAGTGCAAAGGAACAATTTTTTTTCTGCATGCACAAGTATTATTTCAGGTGAAAAAATTTAAGTCTATTGAGGCTTGTTAAAAAGAGAAAGTATCACTTACTCAAGATTTCGTAATGATTTTTTTTGATGAAAATGAATATTAACTTACCAATGTTAACTGACACTCCAAGCCATTGCCTCAGAGGCAAGGGTATTATGAAGGTGGTTGAATTGAAGTTTACGTAATACACAACAAGTAAGGGTAGTGACGCCACAGTTGGTAGCAGGAGTTTGTACCTCCATCGTAAGTCCAGAACATCATCAGCAAAGCCCAGGAGCAGCATACAACATATTGATAATAGTGCTGCCAGTAATTCTGCAAACTAAGAGAGTTGTATATTCAATACAGTTTTATCTTGTCAAAATAATGCAAAGTACCACAGTCTTTATTATACTCAATTTTAGTAGTGCCCTACGGGACCACACAAACATGGTTACTGTTGTAGGATCGTAATATCTGAGATAAAAAGGTCAGCTGTGTCTTAACCTATCTAGCCTCTAGTGTACTTGTAGAGGTTGAAAATTTTGACCGAATGTATGTTTCAAATACCAAATTTGGTTTCCGACAGTGTCGTTAAATATTATTTGATGTTTGCTGTCCTTTTCATATTTGACCCGCTGTGTCCATGACAAATAAATTTACTTAATTTACACTAAGCAGCACACCCATTTCATATAAAAAAAAAATACTACTAGAGAAAAAAAAAAACACTTGCTGTTAGAGAATATGGGCTTTGTGCAAAGTATTTTGTGTTAAACAATAAATTTGATGATGTACAAATATCTAGTAAAATCATTAGTTTAACTAATGATTTTACTGTGATTCTAGATATTTCATAATCTCGTATTTGAAGATTAGCTGGCACAGAGCCTAGCTTTGTGTTCTTTGTTTTATGGCTGGAAGCTGATGAAATTTTTACTTGTATATGATAAATAAAACTAAAAACACAGCATTCAAAATCTGATAAGTACTACTAAACCTGTTTTGCTCTTAAAGGAATGTCTGACCATGAAGTGTTGAATTAATTAATATTTTCATAACATTTATATCCTAGTCTATTCATCCTAAAATCAGTTAATATCTTAATAACTTCATATTTATGTTTTTTAAATATTATGGATCACTTTGCAGCGAGCATTGATGGAAAGCCCTCCAACTTGTTCAGTACGACCAAGCTACACAAAACCATACAAATATCCCCTTTACTGCTACAACATAAGATACAAGGGTATATCTTATTGTCAGTACATGGAAGTAATTATATACACACTTTACAGTTTTATTTAGTATATTCTAACCTCATTATGTGGGAAATGTTCCCGGTCCATTAGACTTCTGCCGAAGACAATAGGTATAAACAAAAAGCATGTGACTAAAAAAATGCATCCTGAAACAACGCCTACAGCTTCTGGTCTGGAAAGAGCAAAATGTGATAATTACATATTAGTTAAGAATTAGAAGAACATCAAAGCCTAAACATTTTTAATATTATGTTATTGTTACAAGTATTCTCAGGACCATACATTTTATTTTTGTTACTTTTACATAAATCTACTCCAGATAATCCAGCTTTTATGAATAATTCCTTTAACTTCGGGATCAACTCATCGGTAAACAGATATGCCACTAGTGACAAAATAATCAAAATTATGATTGACCACATGGTGAGCCCACGCAATGCATTACACAATACAAAGTTTATCAGTAAAACAAATCTCTTTTTATAAACACGAATGAACAATAACATTTAAGGTACAGAGATTATAAACTTTAGAACTTATCATAATTAGTTGATTTTGATTAACAGGGCCGGTCTCGACTCCAGCTCGAGAACGAGTGATATGACGGCGATCTCATCAATGACAGTGACATTGACAACTGACTGGAATCTTAGCGGCTAAGGAACAACGCGAGCAAACCTGTGTTTAAAGAACTAGCCTATTACCAAACGTTTCCTGTAACTTGCGCGTCCAAGAAATGATATTTCAAAAGTCGTGTGTCTTCACCTACGAAAGGTCTGGTTTCCTTCTGAGTTGTGGGGGTCTGGTCGCATTAGCTCCATGTACACAAATCAGTATGTATCTTCCGTTAAATCTTCGTTAGGCTTAGGTAGCGGAGCCCACCAATCGTAATGGAAACGGGATAACGCTAGACAGAAGAGGTCTACTGCACCTCTTCTTCCTAACGTTCTTTTCCATTTCTGTGGCACTGACTTGTTCCATTTTAATCAATTATGTAACCTAAGATTGGTAGCCTATGTTCAGTAGTTGACGTACTAAGGCCGAAATGATGATGTAACTCATCGTTACATCGTGTCATAACAAAAGTGTCTAAAGTAACGACCATCGAGAGACGTAAATACAAAACAAGTTATACTTATTTTACATTTTTGCTTTCCTTCTAGAATTGCACCGATCGCCATCGGTAGGGAATTCAACATGACCTAAAAATCGAATGGTTGCGTACTGGGCGATTTCAGTAGGAGTCACATCGACACGAAAATTTACATTTGAATCAAAAATTCGTTAAACCTAATCGGAAAAGTTTCCCAGTGAAATGCCATCATATCAGCCGAAGGACGTCTGCAACTGCTGAACATAGGCCTCCCCCTTAGACTTCCACTTCCATCGATCCTGTGCTATTTGCATCCAACGGCCAACGCTGCGTTTTCCAGTTCGTGGTCGCCATTCGAAAACCTTTCTGCCCCAACAGCCATCGATTCTCCGAGCTATGTGGCCTGCCCACTGCCAGATTTAGATTGCTGATCCTTAGAGCCACGTCGGTAACTCCCGTTCTGCTACGGATGTGCTCATTTCTGAGCTTATATCGCAGAGAAACTCCGAGCATGGCTCTCTCCATCGCACGTAGTGCAATCTTTAGCTTTCGTATGTGACCCATAGTAAGGGACCACGTTTCTGAGCCGTAAGTCATCATTGGCAACACACGCTGGTCGAAGGCTTTCGTCTTGAGACATTGAGGTATTTCGAACGAGAAAATCTTTCGCAATTTCCCAAACGGGCAACGTTTGATGAATTCGAGTTGGATTCGACGAGAGACCTCTTTCTCGGAGTTGGATCTACCTAGCTATACTGTTTGTCCTAGGTAGACATACTGATCAACAATTTCGAGAACAGAGCTCCCAGATGAAACTGAAGTGGGTACAAGATGTACCTACATACGACATGATTTTCGTTCAGTCCATGTACCTACACTTTAAGACCCACTCGTTGGGATACTCTGTCGAGATCTTCAAGCATTGTGTTTAAGTCCTTCAGGGATCCCGTCATGATTGCTATATCATCGGCAAATCGAAGGTGAGTAATAAACTCGCCGTTGATATTGATGCGTCAATATCCTTTCCAATCCAGTAGCTTGAAAGCATTTTTGATTTTGATGTTTGATGGGTAATCGATTCGTTAAGATCGATTTTTATTGTGACATAGACTACAGTTTTTGGAAATAATATGTGTTTGACTTTGACAAAAGGAATAAAGAATTTAAATAAATAAAAATACCTTCTACTGTTCTTTTAATAGTGGTTGCAAAAATATCTTCACACCTCTGCTCTTCAATGGTAAGTACTTTTTTAGAATTAAGTGATTGATCTTCAATTTCCCAGAACTGCTTTAACATATCATTTTCATTTACTTGTGCATGCATGACTGTGATATTATGTGTACTAATTTTATCTTCCTTTTTATTTCCAGGACTGACTATACCGGAGAGAATCCAGCCAAGTTTCGTGGACTGAGCAACAAGCGACCCAGTTGGAGCCTTTTTTACTCCATCCTTTAATATTGCGCTGTATACGTCGGCTCCTAGTAAGATATCTATCTTGCTGGGCTGACTGAACTGTGGGTCTGGTAATTGTAGCTGCTTTAGTTCTATCCAATTAATATCTTTAAGCTGGCGCTCGGGTAAGTAAGATGTAATATTTTTTAGAACATATGCCTTAACTTCTATCAAAATTGTTATCTGTTAGCGACTGTAACTTTAAATAAACCATATATCTTGAAACGATTGTTTTATTATCGCCAAGACCTGATACTCTTCCTCTTATAGGAATTTTCTTCAACCTCAAGAACTGAACTGTTGCTTCTGTAATAAAGGAAGCTTGCGAACCCTGATCTATTAAAGCTCGAACCATTTGAAAACCACTAGATGCAGATTGAATCCTTATCAACGCTGTAGCCAATAAAACTTGCCTAGGATTGTAAATGTGACTAGTAGAATGACACGTGACGAACGGCCCGCTTGCGAGAGTACTAGCACCTTCAGTAGAGGTTCCTGGGGTGGGTTCTAAACTACTGAACTCATTTGTACTATTAGGATTTACACTATTAAGATTTGCACTATTATGATGTAAAAGCGTATGGTACCGTTTTTGACAAACGCGACAGTTAGTTTGTTTTAGACATTGAAACGTTGCATGATTTCCACCCAAACAGTTGAAGCACATTTTCTTATTGATCACAAATTGACGTCTTTGACCATCATCTAACGCTATAAATTTCTGACAAAAACATAATTTGTGCTTATCTGAGCAATATTCACAACGGAAACTAGATGAAGCAATAGGTTTGCGAGTTGCTAACATAGCCTTTGCACTAAGCTTCTGGGAACGCGGACCACTGTACTGAACTGGTTCTTTACTATAGAACTATACTCGACGAGTTCCTAGATCTAACATATTGGTCCTTCGAGCCGGATTTCTACATAAGATTCAATTATACGTTCTTTGGGCGATTTCTTAAAATTATTAAAAGCCCTTGTAATTCTATCAGAGATATCTCTCTGACAATTCAGAAATCCTTCCATTTCAAACTAAGAACTCAATATAACAAACAAAAAACATATAACTCAAACATACCGCCCACCAAGGACGATACTGAAGGAACGTCCTTAATAAATCTCAACACTAATACCGAACTAGTATTCCTTGATGAGTGGTATTAATAAAAGATCTTACGAACTAAACACAAAAATTAAAAAAATAATAGGTAAATAATTAATTAGCCAATAGAGCTTATGCGTCATTAATTGGCAAAATGCACAGTTTTGACGTAGGTCTTTTCAAAATTGATTTTTCAGTACGTAATGTGACCACTCGGGTGATGTTGTCAGAACCCGCGTGTTTTTGGACTACTCGACCTAGAAGCCAACGAGTAGGAGGCATATCACTTTCTTTTACGAGAACTAAGTCGCCGATTTGAGGTTCTGGTATTTGACGACACCATTTATACCGATGCAATAGAGTAGTCAAATATTCAGATGACCATCGCTGCCAAAAGTTTTGTAACATTTTTTGAACTAGTTGCCATCGATTCAACAGGCTAATTTGCGAGGTTTCATATTTTACATCCGGAGCAGCTATTAATGGTCCGCCTACCAAGAAATGTCCCGGTGTCAATGGCATAGGAGCCTGGTGATCATCCGTACTAACAATTGTCATGGGTCTGGAATTCAAGCAAGCCTCAATTTGACAAAGCAACGTACTTAACTCTTCATAAGTAAGAGTGGATTCACCGATGACTCGCTTTAAGTGAAATTTGGTCGATTTTATGGCAGCTTCCCACAAACCCCCAAAATTTGGGCTATGGGGCGGTATAAAGTGCCACTCGGTTCCATTCCCTTCCAAATGTTCTGAAATGGTCTGCTGTATAGAGGCTAATTCTTTTAGTTCTCGTGCGGCTCCAACTATCCAGTAACCTGTTCTTAAAAAATTAAGCATTAACTGTGGACCGCCATGCAACGTACGATTATGAGCATTTGCCACTATAAGTTTCGTGAGGTGATCATCGTGAGGAAGTATTATTGGATGCTTGACTTGATTTGGATGAGCTGATTTCTGCAATCGTCCGCCCACCCTGATTATACCATCGTCGTCAAGGTAAGGACACAATGTTTTAATTTTACTTCCCTTTGATCTAATAAAATTTGTTTCCTTGAGCTGTATATATTCTTCATGGAACTCTCTGTTTTGGCATTCCTTTATACAAACCTTTAATGCTTCATCTATTTCTTTTCCTTTCAGGTACTTCGTATTTTCACGCCGATCCTTCGACTTTGCGAATCGGTTGCAGTATGCCACAACTCTCAATAATCTGCTTAACGAAGAAAACTTCTTCCATGGAGACTCTGCATTGGAAATAGCGACGTGAGATTTAACACATTCTTCTAAACTTACATCTAAGTTCTGTGGACGACTATAAGAAATTGTTCCACTTCTTAAGAACTGAGGACCTTCAAACCAGAGCTGATGGTCTATTAATGAACTTGGTTCAATTCCTCTGGATGCTACATCCGCAGGATTATCCTTCGTTGAGACGTGCGCCCATTGATCTGAATTAAGAGTGGTCAAGATCTCTGACACACGATTGGCCACGAAAGTCCTCCATCTTGACGGATGACTATTTAGCCATGCTAATACGACCGTAGAGTCTGTCCAGGCGTGAACTCTATTTTTAGGGATATTTAACGCCTCGACTGTGTCCAATAACAATCGTGCCAGCAACACAGCACCGCAAAGTTCCAGACGCGGAATGCTGACCTGTTTAATAGGTGCTACCCTTGTTTTGGCAGCCACCAAAGCAACGTGAATCCCTCCTGAACTGCTGACTGTTCTTGTATAAACAACGGCTGCATATGCAGACTTGGAGGCGTCACTGAAGCCGTGGATTTCCACAGATACGTCATCTCCTTTCATGCCAAGCCACCTGGGAACTCGAACTTTGGTAAGTTGTTTTAAGTCATTACGGTAAGTATTCCACTCTTCTTTTATCGCTGTCGGTACTTCATCATCCCATCCTACACCTGTTAACCAAAGTTTCTGAATCATTATTTTTGCTAATACTATCACAGGCGCTATCCATCCTAGTGGATCGTATAGACGTGCGATATCTGACAATATAGTTCTCTTTGTTATAGATCCAGGTTTAGGAGGCAGATGCCATGCATTGTTATAAGTGCATGGGGAAGGGGCACACAGCCGAGCTGTGCCCCTCCAAGGAGGACCGCAGCCGGCTTTGTTACCGGTGCGGGCAGCCGGGGCACATCGCCTCGGGCTGCTCGGCCCAGGCCCGCTGTGCCGTATGCGCAGACGCTGGGCGGAAGGCGACGCACGTGATGGGGGGCCGTCTTTGCAACCCCCCATCCGTCCGCGGGAGAACGCCCCCCATCTCTCGCGGGAGTGGGCGGCAGACGGCGCCGGAGGCTAGGATGTCCGAGTAATGGCCGGACATCCTCGCTTCCTGCAGGCCAACGTCAACCACTCCGCCGGGGCTCAGGACCTTTTCCTGCAGACCATGGCGGAGTGGGACGTGGACGTGGCGGTGGTTGCGGAACCATATTTCGTGCCCTCCCGGCCTAACTGGGCCGGGGATCTGGACGGTTCCGTGGCCATCGTCGCGAGGCCTGGCGCCAGCCCCCCACTCGTGGTGTGGGGGAGGGGAGTGGGTTACGTGGCGGCGGTTCGGGGAGAGTACGCAATCATCGGTGTGTACTTCTCCCCGAACCGCGACCTGCCGGCCCTGGAGCGGCTGCTCGACGCTCTGGGGTCGGCTGTGAGGCGGCTAGCGCCCGCCCAGGTTGTCGTGGCCGGTGACTTCAACGCCAAGTCCACGGCGTGGGGGAACCCGGCCACGGAAGCCAAAGGGCGGATGGTGGAGGAGTGGGCGCTGGCCGCGGGACTGTCCCTCTTAAATAGGGGGACAGTCCACACGTGCGTGCGGTGGAACGGAGGGTCGGTGGTGGATCTGTCCTTCGCCACCGCGTCCACCGCACGCCGAGTGGAGGGCTGGAGGGTGGAGACGGGGGTGGAGACACTCTCGGACCATCGTTATATCAGGTTCGAGGTGTCTCCAGCCCCCGGGAGTCCGACGACTTCGTCCCGGTGGCGGAGCCGGTTCCCGCGTTGGGCGCTCACCAGACTCGACCGGGAACTGGCAGAGGAGGCGGCCATTGTCGGCCGCTGGGGCCTCCCGCCAATGGAGGATCTGGACGCCGAGGAGGGGGCTGGTCGTCTCTGCGACGCCTTCACGGCGGTGTGCAGAGCGGCCATGCCCAGCGTTGGGCGTCCGCCTCCGAGGCGGGCGGTCTACTGGTGGTCGGCTGAGATAGCCGGCCTCCGGGACGCCTGCAACGGGGCGCGTAGGGCGTATACTCGGAGCAGGCGTCGCCGCCCCCGGGACGAAGGGAGAGATGGCCATCTGCACGGCATATACGTGGAGAAGAAGAGAGCCTTGCAGATGGCCATAAGTAGGGCCAAGGAGGGAGCGTGGAAGGAGCTGCTGGAGGGCCTAGACAGGGACCCGTGGGGCCGACCGTATAGGGGAGCGCGGAACAAAATCCGCGCTCAGTCGGCCCCACTGACAGAGACCCTCCAGCCGGCCGTGTTGGAGAGGATTGTCGGGGAACTCTTCCCCGACAACCCACGGGGCTACGCTCCCCCGAGGATGGCCCTACAGTCAGACTCCAGAGGAGAGGAGGAGGGCGCTCCGCCGCCCGTCACCGACCAGGAGATGGAGGCGGTCGTTGACCGCCTCCGAGGCAAAAAGAGGGCGCCGGGTCCGGACGGGGTGCACGGGAAGGTGCTAGCGTTGGCTCTCGTGCACCTCGGAGACAGGTTCCGGGAGCTCCTCGACTGCTGCTTGCGGTCGGGGTGCTGCCCGGGACCCTTCAGGGTGGGCCGGCTCTGCCTTCTGTTGAAGGGAGACCGGCCCCCGGACTCGGGGTCGGCGGTTCGACCAGTCGTTCTGCTGAACGAGGCGGGGAAAGCCCTAGAAAGGGTTGTCGCTTCCCGCCTCGCTCAGCACTTGGAGGATGGCCCGGGACCGGGCCTATCGGATGCCCAGTTCGGGTTCCGGGCCAGACGGTCGACCGTCGACGCCATTAGGCGCCTAAGGTCGGTGACGGAGGATTCGGAGCGCAGCGGAGATGTGGTGGTGGCGGTGTCGTTAGACATCGCCAACGCCTTCAACAGCCTCCCCCACAGTACCATACTGGAGGCCCTCAAATACTTTGGGGTGCCTCCGTACTTGGGGAGACTGTTGAAGGCGTACTTGGAGGACAGGGAGGTGCGCTACGAGGACGCGAGGGGCCAGATGGTGAGAAGACACGTCGTGTGCGGTGTCCCACAGGGGTCCGTTCTGGGCCCTATTCTGTGGGACCTCGCATACGACTGGGTCCTGCGGGGCCGTCTCCTCCCCGGGATGGGCGTCATCTGCTGTGCAGATGACACCCTCGTCACATCCCGGGGTAAGACCTTCGTGGAGGCGGCGCGGCTGGCCGAAGTCGGTGTAGGACTGGTGGTCAGCCGCATAGAGAGGCTTGGGCTTCGGGTCCGCTTGGATAAAACCGAGGCCCTCCTCTTCCGCGGGACCGGTAGGCGGGGCCCCCCCTCGGGAGCGCACCTCCAAATAGGAGGAGAAAGGATTAGGGTGAGTGCCCAGATTAGCTATCTGGGCCTCACCCTGGACGGGAGATGGACCTTCGGCCCCCACTTCGAGCGGTTGGGGCCGAGGGTCATCAGAGCTGCGGCGGCGCTGGGTCGCCTCCTGCCCAATGTGGGCGGGCCTAGCGCCGCGTGCAGGCGGCTGTACTCCGGCATCTGCCGGAGTATGGCCACGTACGGTGCCCCCATATGGGCGGAAGCCCTCTGCGCTCGGAATAGGGCTCAGCTGCGCAGAGCGCAGCGGGTCATAGCGCAGAGGGCGATAAGGGGGTACCGGACGGTGGCGTGGACGGCCGCGACCGCCCTTGCTGGCGACCCGCCCTGGGAGTTGGAGGCGGAGGTGCTCGCCGAGGTATACGGGTTTGTCTCGGATAGGAGGATTCTCGGCGAGCGCCCCACGTCGGTGGAGGTGGGGCGGTATCGCCAGCGAGGGCATGTGGAGATGATGCGGAGGTGGGGGGAGGACCTGGCGCAGCCGCGGTACGGAGTCCGCGTTGCGGAGGCGCTGCGCCCGGTCCTGGAGGCGTGGATGCGTCGTAGGCGCAAACCCCTCACTTTCCGCATGGTGCAGGTGCTCACCGGACATGGATGCTTCGGTGAGTACCTGCACCGGGTCGCGAGGCGGGAGGAGCGGCCAGGCTGCCACGATTGTGGCGCGGCCGAGGACACTGCTCAGCATACTCTAGAGCAGTGTCCCAGATGGTCTCGGCAGCGCCACGATCTGGTGTCCGCGCTAGGTAGCGCGGACCTCTCGCTCCCGAGCGTGGTCCGCTCCATGCTCGGGAGTGACAGTGCCTGGCAGGCGATGGCCTCCTTCTGTGAGACCGTCATGTCCCAGAAGGAGGCCGCGGAGCGGGACAGGGAGGACGATCCTCAGGCTGCCCCGCTCCGGAGACGGCGGACGGGAGTGCGGCGTAGGCGCTACGCGCACCTACTGCCGCCTCCCTAACCTGTGGGACTAGGGGTCAGGCTGGGAACCTGGCCCCATAATGGTCCCGCCTCCGGAGGGGCTGTCCCAATTTGCCGGGATGGCCCCTAGAGAGAAGAAGTCCGGCCCCTTTTGAGGGGCTGGCCAGTCGCAGTGGTGCCCTGTTGCTGACAGATCCGGGGCACCACACCAACGCGGCCGATGGCATTTCGCGGGGTTGTTTAGTGGGTATACCGTCGGCCAGCCGACGGGGAGTCCCACACTACCACCGGAGGCCACCCAGGCACCGGTGGTGTGCGTAACGCATTTTTCCCCGCGTCACAAAAAAAAAAAAAAAAAAAAAAAGGTTTAGGAGGCAGATGCACCGAGTAACTGAAGAAGTCATTGGAACGTGACCAGGTAAGTCCTAATATTTTAGTTGTATCAAATATGTCCTTAGTTTCCTTTAGTTCTTTTCTGACCACTTCTTCTTTAGGGTTTCCACACTCAACTTTAGGATTGTTCTTCACTTCAATTCTATTTATACGTTCTTTTTCGCCTTCCTCTATTCTATTTAAAAGATCTTTATTATTGCTGTTCCACTTATGTAGAATCCCGGTTAGATAATATTGAACAGTTATGGGTGGAGTTTATTACTAACCACCAAAGATTAATTAAAGAGTACAAATGGGAAGAATTACAGAAGTCCAGCTATTTCAGAGATGAAATTTATGATAAGACCGAAGAGAAGTACATCGATTATAAATGTGTTTTGAAAGATTATATTAAACATTTCAATAGGAAAGATCAAACTAGTAATAACAGTAGTACTCAACAATGTAACTCGTCTGCGTCAGTGCAATTACCCAAGATTATTATACCAAATTTCTCAGGGCTGTACAGTGAATGGGTTAGTTTTAAAGATATGTTTGTTTCACTTATACACTCGAATTCAGCACTCGACAATGTACAAAAAATGCATTACCTGAAGGGTCACTTGACGGGCAAGGCACAGCAATTAGTACGATACATACCTATAACCGATTCAAATTATATTCAGTGTTGGAATAAATTAGAGAACAGATATAATAATAAAAAATATATTTCAAATTGTATTTTCAAAAGATTGTTTTGTCAAAAGCGAATGTTTGTTGAATCACCATCAGCATTAAAAGAATTAATAGATACCACATCAGATTGTTTAGATGCGTTACAGAATTTAAAAATAGATGTGAGCACTTGGGATTCTATAATAATTTATATTATTGCATATAAGCTTGACCCGGAAACCCGTAAACAGTGGGAATTAAAAATTTCCAGTGATGAGGAAACCGACTTGCCTACGTTTGATCAGTTCAAAGGATTTGTAGAGAGTCGTTTTAGAGCTTTGGAATGTGTTGAGGCCAAAAAGGCACCAGTTCAGCATAGTGGTTTTAACCACTTTTCATGCTGAAAAGTTACCCTTATTCATGCACGAGTTTGAAGAGGTGTTATTTGTACCCAGGGTAATTCGTAATTTTGGTGTTGACTGTAGGCAGCATTTCGCTGCTGTGCAATTTAACCGTATTTTTGAACAGAGTTGGTCTGGTTGGCACTCCATTTATGTTGACGCATCCAAAATGGACAAATTAGGATCAACTGGTGTTGGTATCTTTCACTCAAATTATAATATAGTCCAAAAAATCAAATGTCCTCCAGAAACATCTGTGTTCACTGGGGAATGTAGAGGTATCCTAGAAGCTGTCAAGTATGTTATCTTGTGCAAATTAAAGAAAACCATAATATTTACCGATTCTCTTAGTGCCTTGTATTCCTTGGAATCAAACCCTTTTAAATTAAAGCATACTAATTTAATATTTGATATCAAAAAACTGACTCTTTTGTGCTCTCAACGTCACTTGGAGGTAATTATAGCTTGGATCCCCAGCCACTGTGGCATAACAGGAAATGAAAAAGCAGATTCCTTGGCAAAGCAGGCTGTAATATGTGGTGACAAAGTTCCATTCCAAAACTACTGTTCGGATTTACTTTTACTCCCCAAAAGAAATCTTTTAAAATCCTGGGCGAATGTCTGGAAGTCGAGTTCAAAGGTGACTGGGAGACGTTACTTTGCAATTCAACCTACGATCCTATCTAAACCCTGGTTCTATAGATTTATTGCATCCAGATGGATCACAACAATAATTTGTCGTATTCGCTTTGGCCACTGTTGTACAGCTGTCCATTTAAGATGTTTGAGAATACTTGATTCCTCTATCTGTGAGTGTGGTCTTGAGGAAGAGGATATGAATCATATCTTTTTTGCTTGCAACAAATACGATCGCCGCCCATTTTTAAATTCTCTCATTCGTTATAAACACATGTTTCCTACTAGTGTCGAGTGTATAGTATCATCTCTAAACCCATTTTATGTAAATGTAATTTCAGACTTCATTTCATTAAACAATATTAAACTCTAGAGCAAGAATAGCCTGTAGATGATGGTCTTACAGTAATATGCATTTAGTTATAAATAGTTTATATGTAAATAGATGTAAATAAAAGAGATCTTTTTGTTTTTGTTTCAGGTCCTGAAGTAATGCACCTCCTGAAAATTCCAATTTATTAGGTTTCTTTTTGTGTATATTATATACTTGACGTTGGCAAAGTAACATATTGCCATAAGGAAAAAAAATAAAAAATAAAGAAAAAATATTATTTTGATGCAGCAATGTCGTATATTAAAATGAATTTAAAATTAATACGATATTTTTGTGAACAATTTCAGTTAAATTAACAGTTGGGTCGTAATTATCAAAAATAATATGTCGTTGCGATAATGTCTAGTGCCATACTATTTTAAAGAGTGTTTTTCTGTAATTATATTAATTCTTTAGATTATTGTCTTTCACGGTTTCTTTGATCATGTTTCAAATAGATTATTACTTTGGTTGTAATTAATGAAAGAAAAGGATTTGAATTCGATTTACTATAGATAATCACACACAGCATTTCAGTTACATATTAGCAGTGTCGAGTACGTATTTATTTATTATCAATGTAAAAAAAACGTTACATTAACGACGTAATATCATTGGAGGGCAATTATTGAGGCCGTTTTTATTTTTAAGGGGACAGACTCCCCCCCATTCCCACTGTGTCTCCTGTGTAGCCAGAATTAACAGCGGCGACCACCAAAAAGGCAATGAACAGTGAAGTTCATTGCTGTCCCGGGGGTTAATCTACACCTGCCTTGGAACTCACAACGAATTTAATCAGAAGAAATTTGTAAGAGTAGGATGTTTTGGAATTGATGTTCCCTCTTGGCAAAGCGAGAGACAGCAATATGACAAATAAGGCATTGAGCAGTCAAAACCCGTTATATACGTTTTCCCATACATTTCGCGGTCGTATACGACCACCCGGGTTTCGAAGGGTAAAACCTCAAAGAGATGGCTAGTCAAGTGAAGCTCAACTACCGTGCACCATGGTTTATCAGATAGATATCTAACACTATTGTGACCTAAATTGTGAGTTGTTATCTAACACATCGATTCTAATAATATACATTGCAGAACCGCCTGAACGCCTGGTAATTCTTCCTCGTTGCCATCAAATCCGAATAGTATACTACCCCGGATGTGACACGCAAGGAATTTAACATATCATCCCGCTCCCAACGCCAGAGATCGCACTCTCAGGGAACATGATGTGCTGTTTGCTCGAATTCAGAATTCATGATTTGTAGTAGAACACTCACATAAAGGCGATGACACAAGTCTAAACGAAAAGAGCTTAGCTCAGTTTCCATGTACAGTTAAAAATTGTGCAACGGAATGATCGATTTCTAACCACTCTTTACTTAATCTGTCTCGTACTGATTGAAAGAACAAATACAAGTGGCGTCCTTTAGTAGAAGCATAGTAAAATCAAATAAGTAGGATATCTTCATAGATACGCACCGAACGCGGTTTGTATGTGTGCGCGCTCGTACGTATGCGTCGTCGCACGCACACACTGACAACATTTATCGCTGGCGCTGCTAAAGAAAGGTACGCCAGTCGTGTCTACGCCATGAGTAATACCACCTGCGCCCACACACGCATCGCCGCTGCACTCCCGCTCGTAATAATTTGTACGTGTACCTACCTACATACTTTAACTACAAATTCGTAAAGATGGCTAAAAAGTAAAAACGTTTTTTTTTTCTGTATCAAATGTGCAGTTGTTAAAAAATCACAAATTTCCTACAGAAAAAAGTACTTTTAATGCCTATCATTTTAAGCTATTGTAAAAATATTAAATTTCCGAATATAAAGATTATAATTTTGATAAGTGTAGTAAATGAAAAAGTAAAAAATAGTTTAGTGTAAAAAAAATGGGAGCGTGTACTTATGTACGCGCGTGCGAAGTTACTTATACTTCTCTGGTATCACTAAGTAACAAATCCCTGGAGGGATGTTGTGTTCATGCGAGTGAGTGACGTTACCACCTCACTGGCAACTGCAGCCAAATAACAATTCCCTAGAGGGTTGTTGTGTTCATGCAAGTGAGTGACGTTACTACCTCACGGAAAACTGCAGTCATATAACAATTCCCTGGAGGGATGTTGTGTTCATGCGAGTGAGTGACGTTACTAACTCACTCATCTGTCCAGCGAATTGTTATTTGGCTGCAATTTTCCGTGAGGTAGTAGTTCCGTGTTTTTAGAGGTATAAGTACATTGAAGTGCGGCGTTGAATTTCTAAGTCAACTGGTAACACGCCTGCTAGCACTTGTAGTGCCTCGGTGCTCACAGTTCTATACGATTTACATAAAAATATTAAAGCGACACGCTGATTTTGTATCAACTTACCACGCGGAGCACCTATGGTAGCCCTATCAACCTATGTACCTAGGTTGTAACGTTACAACGTAATTTTAATAAAATATACATAAATAATAATAGTAATACAAATAATAAATATTAATAAAGGGTTTCCTTTTCCGTACGGACGCCGGCGCGGATCGCTAAATCGCAAATACTGGTTTTGCCGCCGAGCCGGGCGCGTCGCGGGGCCGATGCATTGCGGGCGGAGACGCCCGATGTTGGTGAATGCATCGCCACGTACTGGTTGTTTACCGCGAAATAAAAACGCGGCTATATAGTTTTAATTTATTAATCCTTTTGAGCAATTAGTGCCTGCTTTATATTGTTTATTATTATTATAAGGATTGAACCCCTACTCGGGTGAGTGTGAACAGATGTTTTTATATTATAATTAGTATCGTAGGTACATAGAAATATATTCGTTCTCAGCTATAGATATTATAGTAAACACATTAAAGTGAAATTTGTTAGTTATGCTGCTTAAACTTTTAGACTGTAAACTCCGTTTTAGCTATTACACTCCACTTCGCCTTCTGCTTTTAGATACTTTTTTTATGAGGCTCGGGGACATGAAGTTAGATGGAGTTTGAACAGCTATTACATGACAGGATATCATGATTCCAGGGTTCAAGGTTCCGGTTCGAACATTATTAAAACGATTGGGTCGACGACGACGTCGACGCTTCGCATGCGAATTCCTGAAGACCCTTGCCGCTGCGCTAATCCTGAGCCTCCTTTGCGTACTTCGTGCCAGAGCCTCCCTAGCGCACCTCATGCCAAGGAAGTATCCTACTGCGGAGCAAAGTTAGACGGTCCGTAACTGACACGACCCTCTAGTACCTACATAAATAAAGTTTGTTAAGCGTTCCTGGAATTTTATTTCCTACTACGGAACGTAACAAGGTGAACCGTACGTAATACATCCTAAATATGTGGCTGTGTAAATAATTTTTAACGTTTTAAAAGTTAAACCCCACGTCGAGGTGGAAATTCGAGTTAACACATAAAAGTTCTTTTTGGCCTATTCCCCAATCTGCTTCATGTGTTCAATGTAATTAAAACCTTTGTCTAACAGTAATCCCAAGTAACAAAGCGAGTTTTTATTTGCAACTGATACGGTACGGTACAACAGTAAGTATATTGAATCTTTTTTGTATTCAATACTAATTCCGTCAATATTTGTTCACACGGTGCTCATGTGGATTTTGCTTTAAATATTCATTGATTAATTTTCGGACCTGATATGTACAGCATTGATGACCATAAGAGAATTCCACTGGAGAGCACACTATGACTACTCAAAATAAACCGACTCGTTACAACATATGCGGCAGTGCTTAGTTTACTACCCAAAGCTTCTATGTGGGAATGCCACTAATTTTCATCCGGTTTTCGCTACGGTCGTTCCACTGGTGATCTTTAAGTGTATCTTACAAACCGGTGGGCTTCGGCGATTGAGAGTCAAGGTGAGGCATTGTTCGATTTCATTCGATCGCGCTTGCCATCTGGGTCTTCTATCAAAGTTACTATCGTATGGATTGCCCGAGTGGTTTATTATGCAAATGGGTTGCTAGTTTCTTGTCCAGCAGACTTGTATCTGTAACTTAGGGTAGGTACATTAATGAAATCTGACTAGGGCGGTTGAAATTGGTCCAATTCTACGCCTAAAGACACAGTCTGCGCTACACCTCTAAGAAAATCCCATTAGCTGTGGTTTCAGTACCCCAATTCCAGAACACACCTCTTACTATCGCCAAGAGGGATCACCATTGGCATTATCTGTGTCGCGATCTCCAACGGTGTTCAGCACCGAAGTCAACTGGAAGAGAAGGTCAAGCCGGCGTCCAAGAAACTTGGTGTGCTCAACATAATGTGTAACTTATGTACAAATCTCAAGACAGACCGCACATAGTACTACACGGAGTACTGTAGTCACTTTTGGGCGGGAGTACCTGAACTTTTCTTCCGAGAGCTCTATAGTTATGGAATGAACAAACCGAGCCTGTTTTTTTTTATACCACTAAGGTGGCAATCAAGCGTACGGCCTGCCTGATGTTAAACAGTCACCGTAGCCTATAGACATTTGCAACACCAGAGGCGTCACTCATGCGTTGACGACCCTCTAAAAACCTCTTCCCTTGGAAAAACCTCGGCTGGGAGCTCATTCCACAGCTTGAGTGTTCTCGGAAGAAAACTTCTCTGGAACCGCATCGTACGCGACCATTGCGGTTCAAGCGTGTGAGGGTGAACTCCCCGCCGGTGGCGAGCGGTGCGGTTATAAAAAGTAGCAGTTGGCATCATTTCGAACAACTCTTCAGAACACAACCCGTTGTACAATCGGTAGAACACACAAAGGGAGGCAAAGTCTCTCCTTACACTTAAGGGTTCAATACCGTGTGTAAGCTTAGGATTGTCGACAATTCTCACAGCTCGTCTCTGAATCAAATCACACGGTCCAAGCTGGTATCCAGGTGTTCCCGCCCAAAGGTGACTGCAGTACTCCAAGTGCGGTCTGACTTGAGACTTATATAATATAAGTCTTTGCTTAGCCCTGTTGAGCACACCAAGCTTTTTCGACGCCAGCTTGACCTTCTCCTCCAGGTGATATCGATATTGCACATCACTGGAGATTTCAACGCCAAGCATCCTAATACTTTTGGTGACGTTAAGAGGTGTGTTCTGGAATTTAGGAACCACAGCAAATGGAGTTTTCTTAGCGGTAAACGCGCAAACTTGTGTCTTCTTGGGGTTGAATTCGACAATGTTAAGCCGCCCCCAGTCGGATACTTTAGCCAGAGTACCATCCATTTCAGACCCAAGTTTGTCGCGGTTTTCCTCCACAAGGGAACGAGGGATGTTTGCACGGCCTGTATAATAAGTGTCCCCGGTGCTGTCGTCCGCATAACAATGAATGCCATCAATTGACAACATATCATTGATATGCAGCAGAAACATCGGAGACAGTACAGAACCCTGAGGGACTCCAGCATTGATATCCGTACTTACGGAGCATCCACCGTTAACCACGGCTTTTATGCATCTGTTGGATAAAAAGCTGGCGACCCATTTGCACAAACCCTCGGGCAGCCCGTATGATGGTAACTTCGATAGAAGACTCCGGTGCCAGACCCGATCGAACGCCTTCGCCTGACAGCAAATTCCTCACCTTGACTCTCTATCGCCAAAGCCCAGCGGTGTGTAAGATACACTAGAAGATCACCAGTTGAGAGACAATGGCGAAAACCGTATTGACGGTCGCTAATCAAGTCGTGATCCTCTAGGTATCCTAGGAGTCGTATGTTTATCACACGCTCCATTACCTTGGAGAAAGGGAGGTTATGGTGATAGGCCTGTAATTCAATGGGTCTGATCTATCGCCCTTTTTGGGCACCGGGTGCACATTGGCGGTCTTCCATGAAGACGGGACTTGCCCAGTGGAGTAGGAAAGCACGAAAAGGCGCGTTAGTACAGAACACAACTCAGGAGCACACAGCTTCAGCACCACTGCCGGTATACCATCCGGCCCACTCGATTTATGAATGTCGAGAGAGAGTAAGGCCCGCCGGACATCTCGCTGGGTAATGGAGATTTTCGGCATTGAGCTACCGCACCACGGGATGGTAGGTGGCACAGCTCCCCCGTCATTCATATTTGAGTTAGACGCAAAGAGATTACCGAGTAAATCGGCTTTCTCCTTAGCGCTATGGGCCAAACTACCATCCGGTTTTTGCAGTGGTGGCATGGACGGTTGACAGAAATTTCCCTCGGCAGCTTTAGCGAGCGACCAGAAAGCACGGTTCCCAGAGGGAAAGCTTGCAAGTCGCTCGCCAACTCTGCCGACGAAATCGAATTTTGCTCTAGCAACCACCCTTTTACTGGACCTCGATGCAGCATTCAGTTTGCGCTTCAAAACAGAGACTCTAGGATCCCCATTAGCATGCGCCGTGGTCCAAGCATCGTAAGCAGCCTGCTTAACAAGAATGGCTTCCTTTCAACGCCGATTAAACCACGGCCGCCTTTTGAGCTACCGCAGTAGCTACAAGGCGAAGAGGGGCATTCCATGCCCTCCAATATCGCCGCAGCCACTGCGGTTGCGCAGGAATCAATGCCGTCTGATTCGAAGCACAGCTCCCTCCACGGGTACGATGCGTAGAATTCACGCAATCCATCCCAGTCTGCTGACTTATAGTGCCATACGCGACGACATCCGGCGGGCCGAGGTGGATCGCGTCTGGCACAAGGCACTTGGGTGCGGATGAAGCAGTGATCCGACGAGCAAAGCGGCGCATCCACTGAGATGTTATACTCATCCGGACGTGTGGTCAGCAGAAGGTCCAGTAGAGAGCTTGCATGGTCCTCTACATCCGGTATTCTCGTGGGAGAAAGAACCAGTTGAGAGAAACCATAGGCCAGAGCAAATTCATGAGCAGATCTCCCCGCGTAGTCAGTGCACCGAGAGCCAAGCCACTCGGCATGGTGGGCATTGAAGTCTCTCAAAATCACTAACTCCGCGGAGGGATACTGTTCGATGACGCTGTCAGTCGCCCTTTGCAGGCGCTCAAATAACCGTGTTGTGGCTGTATCACCGCTATGAGACCTGTAAAGGCACGCGTAGATTCGGGTGTGGCCGCCTTGATCCACTCGCACCCATAATATCGACAGGTCTTCAAGGTTATGCAATCGGCGACAACAAATATCCTCCCGGACGAACAAGCATACCCCGGCATGACGCACAAACAAGTGCTCCAGTTTGTACTCGGGGCAATTCAAGTAAGAAGTGTCGGCCGGTGAGGATATTTGTGTCTCCGTGAGGAAAAGAATGGTCGGCCGCGCGGTTTCCAGGTGATGATGGACCGCGTTGATGTTCGAGTGCAAACCTCTGATGTTGCAAACGTCCACATACATTGTGGAAGGGGTGGCCGCTGTGAAACCATTTTTCCGTTTTTTTTGCTTTTTCATGTGTGATGAGGTAAATTTTTTTTTTATATCAGTTCAGCATAGTGGCCCCCTTTTGCCTGATGGTAAGCGAAAGAGGAGCCCAAATCGCAACTGCAACTGACAGCTTACTACATCCCGCATCCTGTCAGTTGACGCTGCCATGCTGACCCGCAAAATGCTTCTTCACGCTTCGTTTGAAGGATCCCATATTGTAGGAAGGAGGGAACACATGTGCAGGCAAGGCGTTCCACTTTTTGATGGTACGACAAAGATAGGAGTTGCCGAACTTTTTGGTACGCGAAGAGATATTCTCAACCGTGGAACTATGACATCGCAAGCCCGTACGTGTGGTTCTATGACGGAAGGGTGAGGGTGGGATAAGGGAAAACAGTTCTTCAGAGCACTCGCCATGGTAAAGGCGGTAAAATACGCTTAGAGAGCCTATGTCCCTACGGAGTTGAAGAGGTTCTAGGCTTTTGGTGACCTCTTCGTCGTTAATTATGCGGATAGCCCGTCGCTGCAACCTATCGAGAGCCTCAAGAAGATAAAAAAATAAAATAAGAGGTCGGGCGGAAGGGCCCCCGGTCCCCCCCTGCTGCGGCAGCCGAGTCCACTCCGGTCTCCTTCTCCGGCACGACCACTGCAAACGGGACTTTTCACAGGCTGGCGGTTCAGCCTCCCGGGGCGGAGATTAAGTGATCCCCGGGTTCGGGAACCCTACTAACCTGCGGGCGGCCAGCGGTCGACCGTTTCACCGGGTCTCCCTGACCGCCGCGCCAGCCTGCCGCGCCCACACTGCTAGTGGCGATTCGACATCCACCGGTCCTCCCGCTGTCCGCACAACGACCTCTCAGTTAACTGGCGACCTTACTCACGCACAGGAACACAACAATCCTTCCGGAGTTGTTATTTATGTAGGTAGTTATGTTTTTGTATATTGGTAAAAAACGATATGTTATAGGATGGAATAAGTATGTTAAAGATGCGCACGCTGAGGCTAGGCTACATTATCAAAAATGGCTTTGGTACAATAAGCCACAAACAGGTCCTCTTTATAATAAAATGTATGAAACTAGAAAAATATTCAAGTCAAAATTGAAATGGTGTCAAAATAATGCTGAACAATTAAAAATGAACATATTAGCTAAATGTCACAATACTAAACAATTTTCAGATTTTTGGAAAATGACTAATAAGATGAATCCTAAGCCAGGTTTAACCAAGAGTGTAGAAGGTCTTAACGAGCCTGTTCTAATAGCTAATATGTTCAGTAAGCATTTTCAAGTTACCCCTAGCATGGGTGTGCCTGAGTTGCCTGTGATATCAGAGTCTAACAATTTTATAAACATGTACCATATTATTTTCACAGCGAAGGATGTTACATCGGTTCTTGGTTGTATGTCAAGAGGTAAATCACCTGGTCATGACTCATTAAGTGTTGAGCACCTCAGGCACGCCGGTGTTCATCTCCCTAGGGTGTTGGCCATGTTGTACAATTTTTGTGTTGGTCATTCCTACCTACCAGAGGACTTGACTAGGACAATTGTTGTGCCTGTTGTTAAAAATAAGAATGGAGATCTCTCGGACAGGAACAATTACAGACCAATATCTTTAGCCACCATAATATCCAAGGTGCTGGACGGTTTGCTTGACAAACAACTGAGAAGATTCTTAAATCTGCACGATGGCCAGTTTGGGTTCAGGCCCGGACTGTCCACTGAAGCTGCTATCTTGTGTCTCAAGCAGACTGTTCAGTATTATACAAGCAGAAACACACCTGTCTACGCGTGCTTCCTGGACATGTCTCAGGCCTTTGATATGGTCTCATATGAGATTCTTTGGCAGAAGATGGCTAATGAGACCAAATTGCCTGGAGAGTTGGTCTCCATTTTTAAAGCATGGTATAAAGGTCAAACCAACTATGTAAAGTGGGCAGGTTCATTATCGGGCGCATACAGGTTACAATGTGGTGTGAGGCAGGGGGGTATTTCGTCACCTTCTATTTTTAACCTGTACGTGAACAGTCTGATCGCTGAGCTCAGCAATGTTGGTGTTGGATGCTCAATTGATGGTAAATTTGTTAATAACATTAGTTATGCTGATGATATGGCACTTTTGACTCCATCAATCGGAGCCTTGAGGAAGCTGATTAGTGTTTGTGAAAGGTACGTGGAGGCTCATGGGCTCAGCTATAATGGAAAGAAAAGTGAGGTGATGATTTTCAAATCAGGTAAAAAGACATACGCAAGACCATATATCCAGCTTGCTGGTATTGAACTGAAAGTCGTTAATAAATTTAAATACCTGGGCCACTGGGTCTCAGACGACCTATGCGATGACCTTGATATTGAGAGGGAACGCAGGGCATTGGCGGTTCGGTGCAATATGCTGGCCCGTAGATTTTCCCGTTGTACTAAGGATGTAAAAATAACCTTATTCAAGGCATACTGCCAATCCATGTACACGTGCGGCTTGTGGACTACATATACGCGCCGAGCCATCAATGCTCTGCGTGTGCAATACAACAATGGGTTTAGGATGTTGTTGGGGCTGCCTCGTCACTGTAGTGCGTCAGGGATGTTTGCTGTAGAACGCACAGATGGGTTTTATAGCGTAGTGCGTAAAAAAATTGCGTCCCTGTTACGCCGCATGCGGAACAGTGCCAACAACATTGTAAACATAATTGCCCGAGAGGATAGCACTATTGTACGCCACTGGGTAAAGGTTCATTTATCGCCGGCAGGCCAGAGGCGGGCAGTTAATACATGAATTATAGGCACTCGAAATAGTCATATGCTTGCTCTATACTAATATAATTTAAGTAATCATGTATACTAACTCAACTTATGGGCTATGTCCGAAATAAATGATTTATTATTATTATTATTATTATTTGGCTGCGGTCTTCTGTAAGGTGGAGGTGCTTCCCCAAACGGATATTTAGAGCAAGAAGTCATGTTATGTGGGATAAGGGAAAACAGTTCTTCAGAGCACTCGCCATGGTAAAGGCGGTAAAATACGCTTAGAGAGCCTATGTCCCTACGGAGTTGAAGAGGTTCTAGGTTTTTGGTGACCTCTTCGTCGTCAATTATGCGGATAGCCCGTCGCTGCAACCTATCGAGAGCCTCAAGAAGATACTGTGCGGAGCCGTCCCAGAGATGCGAGCAATACTCCACGCAGGCCCGAACTTGTGTCTTATAAAGCAGACTGGTCCGGCGCGAAGAACCGGCGCACCCTGTTCAGGACCCCGAGTTTTCTTGAAGCTGTTGAGATGAGGCTCTCGATGTAATAACACTGGTTAAGGTCGCAATGAATACTCATACCTAGCATATTCAGGATATCTCGCATACTGAGGGAAGTGCCCTGAAGACTGGGAGTGGGAAGTAAAGGAGACATTTTTGTTGTAAACACGCAAACCTGAGTTTTCTCAGCGTTAAACTCAACCAGGTTATTGGAACCCCATTTACTAATGAGATCCAAAACCCGATTCTGTTCAACGACAAAACTCTCACGCCTCTCACCGATTTCTGTCCGACCAGCACCAGGCCGACCGAAATATCGCCCATGGACCGTACTGTCATCTGCATAGCAATGAATATTATCAAGTGGCAGCATGTCATTGATATGCAGAAGAAAGAGGGTGGGCGACAGGACGGAGCCCTGTGGGACACCGGCAGTCACTGACATGAACCGCGAAGCGTATCCATCTGCAAGGGCGCGGGTCTAACGCCAGATGCTTCTCCACGATATTGCGAAATGAGAGAACTTGATATGCACATCTATTTTCATTTCGGAATCCCCCTGGGCTTCCCATAGCATTCCATCAGATTTCACTAGCGGAGCGTATCAGGAGTGAGGTTTTGTAGGCTCTTTTATCCAAAACATTATTTCAAATTATCATAACATTATTTCGCAATGATGAGATTAGAAGCAGAGTTGATCTGAAAGAGAGCGTCGGTGTTAAAATAAGAAGACGCATGCTCTGTTGGTTCGGACATGTAGAAATAATTCAGGATGAAAAAATGACGAAGCAGATATACAATGCAAAAGTGGAAGAATGAGGAGCCGATGAAGGCCAAGACTTACCTACCATGATCAAATTGGTCGTGTACTAGGTCGTGTACTGTAGAAGGTGATGTCAGGAGCCCTAGAAATCGGCGAGTGTGCATGAAAAGAGCAATGAATGTTAAAGAAGTTCTTTGAGTGAGGTATGTAAGGATCGAGTCACGTGGCGCTCGGTTCTCTTTGCCTACCCCGTATGGGATTTAGCGTGAAGTTATAGATAGATAGATTATTTCAAATTCGGTCATCTATTATAAGCTCATCGTGTACACTTTTGATCATTCCGACTACACGTGCACGACGTGGATCGTCCGGACCATAATTTTGTGATAAGCCGGTTTGTGATATGAATATTCCTATGAGCGAATAAAGTGTTCAACACAAGAATGTTTCGTTCCATATATACAACTAAAATTGACTTACCTGCTTCGTTCACCAAGACTAAGCAAACTAACATAGTAGCTGTTTCGCTTGGTCCCAACCCAACCATTCAAATCTCCCCACATCAGCATTTCATTACGGCCAAATTAATTACTCAAGGATCTTAAACAAGGTAAAACAAACACTAGTAAAGAAGTAGTCTATGTATTTCTTTAATTTTCGTATTGAGAATGCTGACGCTGCTGGGGCAGTTTTATCCAATACAAAAGTTTGGTGGCACATCAAGTTTACTCTTGAAGTTCTCTGTTCTTTCCTTGTGAGTTCACGAGTCACACCGTTACTCTCCTGGTTTCAGAATGTTGCCGAAGAACCTTAGTAACCCATAGATTCTGAAAAGAAAAACAAATAAAAATCTATTTTGGTATATTCTGGTTCATCTTTATTCGAGTGGCAGACAAACAACAATTCTGTGTAGTATTTTTGGTGAGTGTAAGATTTTTGATCATCATAATCATCATCACTTCAGCCCGTATTCGTCCACTGCTGGACGTACGACTCTCCTCTAGAGAGCCGCTCTCCAATATCCTGAGCCACCTGTGTCCTTTAACTCTCTGCAGTTCGTCGTTCCATCTACGCCGGGCCACTTGGCCTGATGCAGTGATGTTTGGCTTGATCAAGCAAAGGACTATTTTTGGTAGGCTCTAATTACGACTTTTCTAATATAATAGTCCCCATATTTCACATCATTGCACTATATCAAAGACCTAAAGAAGCCAGTTTCAGCTTTGTTCCTGGACTCTACTAGCTTTACTCCTACAACTGTAATCAATTTCACTGTTCATTAACTTTAGTAGTTGCCGTTACCGTTATTAATTTGGGCAACAATGATGAAATCTTTTTTTTCATACGTCAGGAGGCATACAACGATACGGTCCATAAGTAAAGCGGTTACCGTAGACTATGAACGCTTGCAGCACATTAAGTATCAGTGGCGCGATGCCAACTTTGCTGTTAACACAGCTACTCCTTAGGAGCTTACTGGTGATCTCACTCAGTCGTAGGAACACAACATCCCTCCAGAGAGTTGTTGTGGCTGCGGTTTTCTATGGGGCGGAGGTACATCACTAGACTGGACTGTTTCCTAGGAATGTTTTGATGCGCCCCACCTCTCTTAAAAGGGTATTTATGCACACAAATGTTTGAGTGCATGAAAATGTGTGTTTATTTTGGAAATCGAAAGCGAACCTGTGAGCGTTGACGTCAGAGTAGCGTTACTAACCAATGCACCATCGAACTCGTCAAAAAATGTTTGAATGGTATCATAAAAATAAATGTAGTGGTCATAACTTGCATCGGTTCGTGTCTTTTGTGATTCAAATATGTTAGTGAACCTTAGAAAGTTTATTTCTGATACCACAATTCTTCTTTCTTAAACTTATCAGTACAGGCACTACAAAATAAAGTCAGATAAGAAAGGTATGTTGCAAGAAAGTTGTATAGCTGGTTCTACACAATGTATTATTCCAAACATAGGAAACAAGGTCGAGCGACAAACTCGAATTTATCATAATTAATACATTTGATGTAAACACGTATAATTAACATGTTGGTGTATATAAATATCAGTGTATCTTATAAGGACTATGCGAATTACGTTAATAATTTATAAACAAGGAAAGTAGTATGTATAATCCCCGCGCGTTGATATTGCGATGGAACCTTGTCACAATAACAGCTGCGTGACGTCATCCATAGCAAAAAAATACAGATAGCAAAAAAAAATTTCATAAAAAGTAAATGCTATAAATACCTACATAATAATTACCTTTGCCTTTTTAGGACATTAAAATGTCCTCGGTAGTGTCCGAAGCACTTTTTAAGGCACGGTTTATATTTTGAATAACTAACTTAGAGTCCTCTCTCTCTTTTACAAAATAATTGTCCAATTTAATAATCATTTCACGAGCACGACTGTTAATTAATTTCTTACTCATTTTAACGGGTAACAGGTAACAAAACTCAACAGTAAAACAGGATAACAAAAACAAAAAGCTATAGTTAACAAGTACTCGATGCGCGTAAGCACGTAAGCGTGGGCTGCGAACGGTACTGACGGTGCGACTTCGACTACGTCACCAAGATGGCCGCCAATCGCAATATCAACGCGCGGGGCTTATAAATGACAATTTCATTTTAGAATGCGATTTCACTTTAGAATGCTTAACTTCGTTCTGTTTCGTTTTGGATTGAAAATAGCGATCTCGCCGTTAAAAAAAAATTGCTTTTCTCTTTCTCTTTCCAATTGTTTATAAAAGAAGTTTGAACTAAATATATGGAACCCTCGCAAGTGCTTTGAGATGGTACTCAATCTCTTCGTGGTGACTTTTTCTTTTATTAAGACTTATTTTTTTCTCTAGTTTATTTATTGCTAATGCAATACTATACCTGTAATATACTGACTATATGCTGACACTTCGTGAAGGGTCGGCAATGAAAGAGTGACAATTCTGGTTTTACAACTGCCCATGCTTACCATCATGATGGCCGTATGCTTGTTTTCAACTTAGTGGTATAAAAAAAAGCTATCACGTACCCATAACATTTGGTATTAAATTTAAGAGCCGTAATTAATTATAATCTTTATACAACAATGGATATGTATGTTCTGCTATGTATGGCTGGACCAATTTTTGATGAAATTTTCAAGAAACCTTCGGGTTAGCCGAGAGCGGGTAACACTGTGAAGTTTGGTATTTGGTTGTTTGGCGATCGAATCACGTGCGAAGCCGGGGCGGATTGCTATTTAGTAAAAAATAATAATAAATTTTATAAAATCCTTATGGTAAGAAAACATTTTTGTCAATTAGAGATCAAGGTTATATTTGACTAATAAATAGTTTTCCTATTTTTTTAAGGCGGGGCAGGCCTCAGTCGTCAGTGACAGTCTTACTTTGGTAATAATGAATATTGCTAACACTAACATGCCTAAACTGTGGCCATTGAAACAAATAAAATAATGGCATATACATTGTCCTTTTAAAACTACTTGATAAACATAAAATATGCTTGCCATTAGAACCTCAACATTACTTAGACACGTCATACATTTTTAAACATATTCTTATTGTATTTTACTCTACTACTACTTATCCACCAGCAATCCGGAAATGCCCATTGGCGAAAAAGAATTGCCGAAATAAACTAGCCAATATCGGTCTCTTTTCAAATCGCCTATTTGATATTATAATAAATGTAAATTAGCATATTAATACAATAACTATGTGAAGTGGCAGAATTGAAAATATATGGTCACCTTTGCTGAATTATTTCCATACATCAGTTACACATTCATCAATTCCATGATAAGCCTTTTTAAAGACAGTATTTTTGATGTACCTTTAGAAGGCATTGTCTGGATAGGACAGTACGGTTTCTGGTAATTTGTTATAGAAGCACAAGAAAAGTTCTACCAGTACTTGCAAATCGATGTAAGCGCAACTTATATCTGCTTCTACAATTTAATTATGATTTTAAATTTGAAAACTACCATATATTTTTGTGAGCGTGAATTATGTTTTCATAAATATACTGAGAAGTAACAGTGAAGATATTTATTTATTTAAACAACTGCCTGAGTGATTCTCTAGAGCCCACGTCATAAATGGAGCGAATGGCTCTTTTTTTTGCAAGATTGATACACTTGGTCATATCTATTTGACGCCATCAACATTTTTATATTATATGCCATTTTACTAATTTATCTACAACAACAATTTGTTATAGAAATATCATATTTATTATACATGATTTATAAAAAAACTAAATTAATTTAAATTTGTATCAGGATCAATGAGAGATTTTGTGATTCTAATATGGTATACGAAGTAAGTTAAGGATTTTATATTCTCTTCTTTTTTTATACAATGTCAGGAGGCATTCAAGCATACGCCCACCTGATGTAAAGTGGTTCCGTAGGCAGTGAACGCCTCCAATACATTTAAATATCACTCACGCGTTACTGCGCTGTATGCGTCAGCTATGGGTTGGTATTTTGAATATTGATTTTTCGTGACAATTAATTAACAAGAGTTATAAATTTTCGTAATGGATACCACAAATACGTTACCTTTCCCCTGTAAATTTTGGTAGAGTCAATTTTGTAAGACTGTGTATATAAAACAATGAAAATGAAGATAACGTAACTGAGAATGAAAATAAATAAAAGAAATAAGGACAATTAATGATACCGATTTTGTATAGCAACTCTATTCACCGCTACGGGTCGGGGGTAAAGAAGAAAGTGCACCTCTTATTACTCGTAGCTAGTTCACGGACCAACATCGTGGCACTTATCGGCTTATTGGTTAAAATATCTTTGCATTGGTTAGTAGGCTCGAATCAGTGAGATATTTAGACGCCAAAATACAACATTTTTGTGAGCGCGGGGTGCCTTCATGCGCAGTCAAGTCAATAAATGACTTGTGGGCAAAGGTGAGCCTAAATTGTTTTCTTACCTTAAGTGCTTTTCTAAACTTGCTTGACATGAGACTGAAGAGTGTTGGATTTACCACTATACTGAACCAACTATTTATAGATACTACTTGCAACCAGACATCCCACCACTGAAAATAAATGGAAATATATTAAAACACTTTTTTATACGTCTGGAGGTATGCAAGCATACCTTTCGGCTATGAAGGAGTCCATGTCAATAGTCAATGGAGACACAATGACACGATTTTACATAGTAAAAAACTCACCGCTACGGGTCGGGGGTAAAGAAGAGGCTCTTATTGGCCAGTTCATGGATCAACATCGCGTCACCTATCGCCTTATTCTCCCACTGGTTAGTAGGCTTGAATCGCTAAGATATTTATGAGTTAAAACACTGCTGCCCACGTTGATAACACAGTAACTCCTTAGGAGCTCACTGGTAAACTCGCACACAACACTCCTTCAGGGAGTTGTTATTTGACCGCGGTATTCTATGAATTGGAGTACTTTCCCGGTCTGCTTTGTTGCGCCGTACCTCTTTTGAAAACGTCCAGAGCAAGTCAAGCAGACATGTCCATGCACACAAATTTTTGTCCTGTGCGGGAATCGAACCCACAAAGTTAGTATTAAAGCAGCTTAGCTAACTACTCTGCCACTGGGCTCGTCAAAATAATATAATATGGTAGTGAGTGTATAACCCAAACGCTAGCAGTATTTTAATAGAAGTAAATAAAGGGGGTATTTTATATGAGAATATGATGTCGTATAAACGTACCTGCATTATAGAGACGAACTGCCGGGAGCTGCATGTGAATATGACGACCCGCATGACGAAGAAGGGCAGCCAGCACCCCACGAACGAAACCGTCAAAGCTACTGGACAACCAAACAACTATAATTCCAAATCACAGCTACGAAAAATACTGCAAAAGTATCTACAATACAGTACAATTAGTCGTGGCCAATAGATTATTCCATAACAGTAACTGATAACCCGGCAGAGTTAATCCTGACGGAACAAAACTACTATCAAGCCTTCCCCATGATAAAACACAAGTTTTTTTTATACTACGTCGGGAGGTATACAAGCATACGGCCCACCGTAAAGCGGGTACCGTAGCCTATTAACACTTGTAATATATCAAGTATCACTCGCGTGATGTTTCCTCTGCTGCTTACACAACAACTCCTTGGGAGCTTACTGGTGACCTCACTTACAAGCAGGAACACAAAAACCCTCTAGGGAGTTGTTATTTGGCTGCGGTTTTCTGTGAGGTGGAGGTACTTCCCCAGACGGGCTGCTTTGATGCGCTCTACCTCTCTTAAAATATTATTATCATCATTTCAGCCGAAGAATGTCCTCTGCTGAACATGAGCCTCCTTAGACTTCCATAACGATTGGTGATTGCTTGCATCTATCTATATGTATCTGAGAACCTTTCGGCTTCAGTGGCCATCGGTTCTTTGAGCAAAGTGGCCTGGCCTGCCCACTGCGCGATGTGGCTCGTAGAATCAGCAAGCTGAAGTGATTACAGCTTGCTGATCCTTAGAACCACATTGATAACTCTAGTTTACGTAGCGAAACTTCGAGCATGGTATATATACAGCAAATTTCCATTGCACGCTGTGCAAGAACTGCCTAGCTGGCCTGTTTGTTTTAGGTAGACATTTTTCCTTAACAACTTCTAGAATGGGACTCTCGACAGTAACTGGAGTGGGTGCAACATGTATATTCAACATAATCTTCATTTTGTCTTGAGATTAGACATGGGTTCATCTTAAGGCCCACTAGTTGGGATTCTTTATCGAGATTTTCGAGCACTGTACTCAGATCCTTCATGTGAACACACAAGTACAAATGAGTTATGCAGGTAACCTATATACTTTCAAAATCTACTCATTCAAACCTCACATTAGACATAATAACCATCCATTATATAACCAGTGAAATAGTATGATGCTTCTAATGATATCTCATATGTAACGAATACTTTAGGAGATAGACAGATATGCAAGATATAAAATACCCTCTTTTTGACTTCGCCGTAGTTGAATTGCTACAAGCGTACGGCGAGACTGATAGCAATCGTTTACCGTAGCCTATGGACAGTTGCAACACTGACGGCATCACTCTCAACATAGCTAAGGGCCTTGTAATTCTTAAGCTTGCGGCCAAGGAACTTGATGTGCTCAACAGCGTAAAACAGTTGGTACTTCGTACTTGATTTATGTTGCAGAAGTTTAAGTGAGATCCAGCGACCTAGTTATGCCCCGTTACGGTTGTAGAAGGAAACTGTTGGCTTCATGTACAATGCCAACAGCTTCCTTCTGCTGAGCAACGCCTCGGAACACAACCCATTGTGAATACAATCAGCAAAATACACAAACGAAGGCAAAGAATCTCCTTAAACTTATGGGCTCAATACCGTCTACAGCATAACTTTTTATACCGAGATGTGCTATTCATTTCAACAAGTTTCTTGGACGCCAGCTAGATCCTATTCTCTAGGTGACTGTAGAACTACTAGTTCATAAAATACTTACCAATAAGCTTATTTACTTTCTTCCTGTTGTTACGATTATTGAAGATTTTGTCCCAGGAATTACTTTTTTGTCTTAGATTCACTTTGAAAGCTATCATAGCGTACACATATATCATGATCACAAGCGGTATTATAAATGTAACCAGTGCCAACACGCCGTTCACTATCTTTGTGTACCATGTTGGAAGCGTGAAACAAATACCTGTAGTCTTAGTGTATATGAGATCGTAGGTCCATATTTCAGGCAATGTCTCCAAGATAGCCACAGTCGCTATCACGGCCATTATCTTCGTCACTCTACGCAACACTGGCTTCGACTTTACCAGCAGAGGGTGCCATATAGCTACGTACCGTTCGATAGCCAATACCGTCATAATCAAGATACCATTATTCCATAGTGCAACTATTAGGAACGTATACGTCTTACACACGATTTTGCCGAGTTGGTAGCTTTCGAACTGATTCTGACCGCCAGGGTAACCACTCACTTCCAGCAGAATACCAAACGCCACTATTAAATCGGACATCGCCAAGTCGAATAAGTAATAATTTGTTGCCGTGTGCATGCTTTTGTCAGAAAATATAACAATGCAGGTCAAGAGATTTCCTATAACACCGACTATAAATATGATAATCATTAATACGAAACTCACGACACTCATAGCATAGGATCTTTTCTCAATTGATTCTAAGAATTCTATTAAAAGTTGAGCACTAAAGTCTTCCGGGAGATCGGTTATGTTATACATTTTTTCAGATCGAAGCAATATAAAATAACATCACAGAACTGCGTTTCAAGTGGCGCTCGAAACAGAATGTGTATCGCTAAGATTTTTCATGGGGAGCCATGTTTGTCCACTATGATAATTGCCCACTACGTTAATCGTGTTTGATCAGTAAATATACTTTAGATTATTGAATTACTTCCACTTTCAGTGATTACAGCCATTTAGGCAATGTTATTGTTTCAGTGAGCAAAAATGTACGATGTAAATATACGATGTACATAATTAACGCAACCTTTTAAATTTTTTTAGTTATATATTCTTAAAAGGATCATAAAGGTGCTCATTGCGTTACATGGAGGGGTTTACAATTTTGAGTAGAGCATTGCTTTTGTGGACATACGAGTATATCAATCTGAGTCCAAAAAGCCTGGTAGAAGTAGTTCCGCGACAGGGATGTAAGTGATTCGCTTTCTTCTTTGGAAGCAAACTCTCCGACATGTGGTGCACCCTAGGCAATAAATCGGCCAAAGAGAGGTAGGGCGCAACGAAGCAGGCTCCACTGGGGAACCTAAATATTATAGATTGATAATCGGGTGGGCAGTATAGTTATTTTGCATTCCGACGCGGATTGTATGTACTTATATGTATTTGAACAGTGGGGCAAGTCCATTGTCATTATCAATTGCCAAATAAAATAATACATAGAGAGATATTCAAAACACCCGTACTTACGTTTCGCGGTTTTTTTAAGTAAAAACTTCTTTAGTATCGTTGTGATTTGAAATTCGATGAAACGAAAAAGCGACAGTAAAAAGAGACAACCACATACATGTACAGAGTTTAACGTGTGAGAGAATGAGATAGAAGGCATTATACAGTGTTTATTATAGGATTTGAACGTTTTGCGTGTTACGAAGCTTGGGATAAGGCGAAATAACAACCGTGGTGTATTTATAAATATATACAAATTTCATTATTTTAATAAAAACATTTTTCAAGTATGCTGAAAAGAAATGCAGAATATTGTCGTGATTATCGGAAAAATAGAAAAGAAAAAAAAAATAAAAAGACCGCAAGAAGTTCAACGGAACGTGTTCGTGAACTTCGTGCAAATACATAATAATTTTAAACTTGGTATAAATATCATCTTAATCGAATCCTACAATTATCCTTCTCTGAAATTTTGCATTTGCTCATTATCTAGAAGTTCATATTTTTGAAATTCATATTTTCACTTTTATCGCGTGTGAACTGCACACATATTTGTTTATACGAGTACAACGTTGAGAGATTAACTTTTTTAAATTGAGTATGTCGTTAATATTAGTACCATAACTGTATTGATGTGTTGTTTTTTTGTTTGTTTTATTTTTACGCAACATTTATTACTCCACAAAATAAAATTAAGAAGTGGCATGCTCCGTTGGTCCGGACATGTAGAAAGAATGCAGGGTGAAAGAATGACGATGCAGATATACAATGCAAAAGTGGAAGGATGTAGGAGCCGAGGAAGGCCAAGACTTACCTACCATGATCAAATTGGTCGTGTTCTATCAGAAGGTGATGTCAGGAGCCCTAGAAACCGGCGAGCGTGCATGAAAATAGCAATGAATGTTATAGAAGCAAGTGAGGTATGTAAGGATCGAGTCACGTGGCGCTCGGTTCTCTATGCCTACCCCGTAAGGGATTTGGCGTGAAGTTATAGATAGATAGATATTTTATTCTATTATTATATTTCTGTCCGTGTTGTCACTGTTGACCGTCACTGAATACCTGGGCTGGGGATTCTTTGTGAGATCCTAGCATAAAACCCTGAGTGTGGGTCAATTCTGACTTCACATGTATGTATATGTGTGTACCTCGACGAACTCGATGGCTCAGTCGAGAATGACGCGACTTTGATACCAGCGCTTGTGGGTTCGATTCCCACACAGGGCAAACATTTGTGTGCAAAAGCAGTCCGTCTGGGGAAGTACCTCCACCTCACAGAATACCGCAGCCAAATATCAACTCCTTAGAGGGTTGTAGTATTCCTGCGTGTGAGTCAGGTCACCAGTAAGCCCCCAAGGAGTTGCTGTGTAAGCAGCAGAGGAGGCATCGCGTGAGTGATACTTAATACATCGCAAGCGTTAATAGGCCACGGTATCCGCTTTACATCCCGGCGTAGTATAAAAAAAAACCTTACCTATTGTAAAATTATTATGTGCAGTTGGAATAAATGTATTTCTATTTTTATTAACTATCACCCGCGCGATGCCACTTCTGCTGCTAATACAGCAACCTCTTAGGAGGTTACTGGTGACCTCACTCACACGCAGGAACACAACAATTCTAAAGGGAGTTGTTATTTGACTGCGATTTTCTGTGCGGTGGAGGTACCCCAGACGGACTGTTTTGAAGCGCCCTACCTCTCTTAAAATCACCCATACCACGACAAACATACATGTTCATACACACATAAATGTTTGTTCTGTGGGGGAATCGATCCCGCGAGCGTTGGTACTAAAGTAGCGTCACTGACCACTGCACCACCGAACTCGTCAAAATGAGCAAGCAGTTTTCGAGAAAATTTTATGTTTTAGTTTTTTACATTCCTGCAACAGGGATTTTTCGTATGTTTATATTCATCATTGCACATAAATATAGAAAATAATCATAGTGGCAAATTCAGTATACAAATGTGAGCTTATCTCTTCAAGAGATTTATTTTTCCCAGCCAACGACTGTGTAAACAAATTGTACAAGGCCAAAAACGTATACATATGTGTGCCAACAAGCATCATAAAAACAGTTACAATTAAAAAGAACTTATGTTGATAAAGAAGTATATATATATATTTGTTTTTATACCACTAAGAAGGACAATCAAGCATACGAACTGCCTGATGGTAAACAGTTACCGTATGCCTATGGATATTTGCAACACCAGGGGTATCATTCATGCGTTGCCGACCCTCTAAAAATCTCTTCACGCATTTCTTGAAGAATTCCATGCTGTGGTCCCTTGAAAAAACCTCGGCTGGGAGCTCATTCCACACCTTGAGAGTTCTCGGAAGAGAACTTCCTGGAACCGCACAGTACGCAATCATTGCGGTTCCAGCGTGTGAGAGTGAACTCCCGCCGTCGGCGAGCGGTGCGGTTATAAAAAGTAGCTGTCGGAATCATTTGAACAATTCTTGTTGTACAATCGGTAGAACACACAAAGGGAGGCAAAATCTCTCCTTAAACTTAAGGGTTCATTATCGTGTGTAAGCTTGGGATTGTCGACAATTCTCACAGCTCGTCTCTGAAACGAATAACATGGTCCAAGCTGGTATCCAGGTGCTCCCGCTCAAAGGTGACTGCAGTACTCCAAGTGCGGTCTGACTTGAGACTCATATAACATAAGTCGTTGCCCCGCACTGAAATACTGCTTTGCTCTGTTGAGCACACCAAGCTTTTTGGACGCCAGTTTGACCTTCTCCTCCAGGTGACTTCGATATTGCACTTCACAGGAGATCTCGACACCAAGCATGCTTGACCTTCTCCTCCAGGTGACTTCGATATTGGACTTACTTCACAGGAGATCTCGACATCAAGCATTGAAATACTTTTGGTGACGGTAAGAGGTGTGTTTTGGAATTTACGAACAACAGCAAATGGAGTTTTCTTAGCGGTGAACGTGCAAACTTGTGTTTTCTTGGGGTTGTCTTCGACCAAGTCAAGCCGCCCCCCGTCAAATACTTTAGCCAAAGTACCATCCATTTCAGACAAAAGTTTGTCGCGGCTTTGCTCTTCAAGGGAACGAGGGATGTTTGCACGGCCTGTATTACAAGTATCTCCGGTGCTGTCGTCCGCATAATAATGAATGCCATCAATTGACAACATATGTATGTTGATATGCAGCAGGAACGGCGTCAGAGACAGTACAGAGCCCTGAGGGATGCCAGCATTGATATCCATACTATCGGAGCATCCACCGTCTACCACGGCTTTTATGCATCTGTTGGATAAAAAGCTGGCAACCCATTTGCACAAACCCTCGAGCAGTATGTATGATGGTAACTTCGATAGAAGACACCGGTGTCAGACCCGATCGAACGCCTTCGCCATATCTAGGCTGATAGCCAATGCCTCACCTTGACTCTCTATCGCCAAAGCCTAACGGTGTGTAAGATACACTAGAAGATCACCTGTCGAGCGACCGTGACGGAAACCGTATTGACGGTTGCTGATCAAGTCATGATCTTCTAGGTATCCTAGGAGGTGTGTGTTTATTAGATGCTCCATCACCTTGGAGAGAAGGGAGGTTATAGCAATAGGCCTGTAATTTGATGGGTCCGATCTATCGCCCTTTTTGGGCACCGGGTGCACATTGGCGGCCTTACATAAAGTCGGAACTTGCCCAGTAAAGTAAATAATAATAGTAAATAAAGATAACTATAAAATACTTATTCAAATATGCTTATGTATATAAGGTATATATATCTTATTTTTCATAAACGTATGTTAGTTAATAATATATGAAAAAACTAACATAATTTTTAATAATGACTGCTTGTACCAAAATAAAGAGTAATTAAAAAGTTACTTCAAACAGTTCTACCCTTTCCGGGCAATATCTTCAAAAACACATCAAAAATACTATAATATCTAGAAATAATGCAGTATAAGTCATATATTTTTCATTTTACCATTTGACTTAGTTAGTATTGTATCAATATGCTGACATAAAATTAACGTACTCATTTTTGCCGAAGTATTATTGAGTGTTTGAATCAGAAGTACTAGTGGTGACAGAAGCATTGCAGGTACATGTTCTTAAACTTAACATGTTCACAGCGACAATTAAAATAAATTAAAATACTGATCTCTTTTTAGGATCTAAGGGTATAACAATAAATTCAACAATGTCTAAATAAATTAGAAGAAGAAACAATATCTCTCTGAGATAGGGAGAGGAAACAGAAAAGGTTTTGGAACAGCGTTTTGAAACTGAAAGGTGCTTCAGTAGAATGTTTGTATTACCTACTTCAAATGACGTCAATGATTTATTTAACAATGCAGTTTTTATGATCTGTTCAAGATAATTACTTATACACCTTTTTGTAGGCAAGGCAGAGAATTTAAATACAATGTGATGTGAAATGGGTCCTTCTAACCAATTAACATATTATATTAATCCAACACAGCTAAGAGGAAACTGGATCGATGTACTTCGGGAACCTAGCGTCGCCGGGCAAGATTGCTGCTTTCCGTGGGTTCTCCCACGTATGGTTCGCGCGGAGGAGCGCTGCAGAAGAGACGGAAAAGAGCAGGAGAAGGTAGATCGCTGGATATAGAGCCATTTAGAGAAATACCCTCAAGCATCTTCAGACGGCAGTGGAGGCATATACGTGTGTACGCCATCCAGAAAGGGAAAATAGTGGATAAAACACGTGTGGAGACAGATTTAAACTATTTGTCGGGAGTCAAAAAATGTCTACGGCACGATAGAGAGCGTCAGATCAGTAAGTGCCGTGCATCTCCCGCGTTTAGGCTCAAATGACTATATATATGTATATGTATCTATCTATCTATCTATAACTTCACGGCAAATCCCTTACGGGGTAGGCAGAGAGTACCAAGCGCCACGTGACTCGATCCTTACATACCTCACTCGCTTCTTTAACATTCATTGCTCTTTTCATGCATGCTCGCCGATTTCTAGAGTTCCTGACATCACCTTCTGATAAAACACGACCAATTTGATCATGGTGGGTAAGTCTTGGCCTTCCTCGGCTCCTACATCCGTCCACTTTATTATATTATATTATATATCTGCTTCGTCATTCTTTTATCCTGCATTCTTTCTACATGTCCGAACTAACGAAGCATGCTTCTTCTTATTTTAACACCGACGCTCTCTTTCAGACCAACTCTGCTTCTAACCTCATCATTGCGAATACGGTATACAAGCGTTACGCCACAAATTTTTCGCAACGCTCCATTCACACTGTTACCAGCACTCACTCGCCTTTCCACGTCTACGGTGTACCTTCCATCCGTGCTGAAAGCGCATCCAAGATATACAATCTTATCCACTTGTTCCAACACTTCTTCATCTACCGTAATCCTTACACTGGTTCTGGTTTCTTCTCTTTCAAATACCATTATCTTTGTTTTCTTCGCATTAGTAAGCCTTCCTTCATACATTCGTCTCTCATCATTGTGACTAGTGTTTACAGTTCAGATGGTGTTTCTGCTAATAGGACGGCATCGTCTGCATACAGCAGACAGTTCACCACTAGGTCACCCATGCATAATCCTACATTCGTCGATCTTATTCTCTGTATTATTGACATATAGAATAAACAGCCTAGCAGACAACATGCAACCCTGTTTGACACGAATTTTAGCATCAAACCAGGGTGACATGTTGCCATCCATTAAAAATATAAGTTCCAAGCCTATTCATAATGAAATTGACGAAATAAAATATAATGATAGAATATGCTCTGACTCAGAAACCATTTGTGAATTATTTAAAAATCATTTCTTACATTTAGACAGTTTAAAAAAATGTAATAATACTAAACATACGAACAATATCAATCATAACACCAACAGCATATTTTTGACGCCAGTAGATCAATATGATATCTATAAAGTTATATTTAGGTTAAAAAATACAATTTCGACAGGATACGATAATATTAATGTAAAAATTTTAAAAATATGTGCCAAATCGCTATGTGGACCTCTTGCACATATAATAAATCTGTCTTTTACAGAAGGAAAATATCCCGATCGATTAAAATTATTTATTGTAAAACTCTTATACAAAAAAGGAGATAAAACTGTAATGAAAAATTATAGACCAATTACATTGACGCCAGTTTTATCTAAAGTAGTCGAAATAGTGGTACATGACAAAATATATGCATTTCTAACTAAATTTGGCATATTTACACCGGAACAATTTGGATTTAGAAAAAATATGTCAACGAGTTTGGCCTGTTTTCATCTTATTAAAACAGTTACGCAAAAACTAAATGACAAAATACCTATTATAGCTATCTTCCTAGACATGACCAGTGCCTTCGATTTTGTTTCACATGACATTTTATTGGGAAAGCTTTGGAATTATGGTATACAAGGAAAAGCATATATGTGGATGGAAAGCTATCTTCGCTGTCGTCAACAATATGTTGAGATTACAAAATTGAGAGGGCATCATAAGATTACATATAGATCTAAATTTTGTCACAATGGCAGTGGTGTACCTCAAGGTAGCATTTTGGGACTACTGCTATTCCTTATGTACATTAATGACCTACCAACAGTTACTAACCATAAATGTATTTTGTACGCTGACGACACTACATTATTAATTGAAAAAAGAAAGGGCATCGATTTCGAAATGGACATTAACAACTCTTTGAAAAATATAATTACTTGGCTCAATCAAAATAATTTAAGCATAAACATGACGAAAACAAAAATAATCCATTTTAAAACCAAAGTTAATCAAACTATAGTACCATTAAACATTACATATGATAGTATTAAATTAGAAGAAGTGGAATCTACGGTATTCTTGGGAGTGACTATAGACAGTCTTTGTAACTGGAAAGCTCATATAGACACACTTTGTACTAAACTAGATAGATTTGTTTATGTGTTGGGAATAGTAAGAAGTATAGCATCAGAGCAAGCTGCTCTCATGGCATACAATGGATATGTATCATCCATCTTAAGATATGGTCTAATATTATGGGGCAACTCTGTTGACCTCACTAAAGCGTTCATATGCCAAAAAAAATGTATACGAGCAATAAGCAATGCGGAATTACTGGACAGTTGTAAA
The DNA here is from genome assembly GCA_947507595.1 of Pyralis farinalis. Classification (NCBI taxonomy): domain Eukaryota; kingdom Metazoa; phylum Arthropoda; class Insecta; order Lepidoptera; family Pyralidae; genus Pyralis; species Pyralis farinalis. The sequence goes on along the minus strand of OX382271.1, from coordinate 7,715,260 downwards.
CCTTTGTTCAAAAGGTACTCAATTTTACCTCTCCCATGCTTGTATATTTTTGAACTGTGTCTCTTTGTACAAAAGAACCAAAAAATATTCAATACTTATGGACAAAATGTAAATTCGAGGACAAGACACAAAAATAGACTGGTGACACCTATAATACGACTGGCACAATTTCAAAAAAATGTTTACTGTATGACTATAAAAATATACAATCATCTACCTGACAGTCTTAAAGAGCTCAGGTTACGAATTTTCAAAAAGAAATTGCATGCCATATTGTTAAATAAATAAATTCAATTGACGAATACTTACGTAATAAACTGTAAATTCACACGCCCAAAATTGGGTAGAATAAGAGCAACATGACATATTAACGTAACTTCTATATAAACTTATTTTAGTGAATAAATGAATCTTTATCTTTATCTTATCATCTATTCGCACACATGCTGAGCAATCCTTGTCGGTGGACAGCACAGTACGGAGCAGTGAACCGTCAATCCCATATCTCAGCAATATGCACCACAGTTCCTTTCGCACAACTCCATCAAATGCCTTCTTAAGATTTGTTGTAGAAACTTTTTGTTTATACCTGCTCTTTGTCTTTGTACTGAAAACTAAAGTATACTTACGTTGTCACTTCAAATTAAACAAGCTTATGGTCACAATCTCGCTCTATTATTAAATATTTTACAACATTTTACAACACGTTATCAGCACGAAAATTGAGATTTTAGTGACCTATAAGTTATTTTGAAAGTCGGTTTTGCTAGAGTGTTGTGTTTTTGTTAACATTTTCAACATAAAAATGAAAAATTTTCCGACATACAAAAACAAAAGATGTCAACTGACGATCACAACAACACGAATAGCAAACCTGGAACGAGCTCAATTTTACGATCCCTTGCCCCCCGAAAGTTAATGTTACTAAAAGGTAGACAAGATTATACAATTTGAAAATTCAGAATGAGGATGTATTTAGTCCATGAAGGTTTGTGGAATTGTATAATAGGTTATCCTAATGGGTATGCCACTCCCCTTAAAGATAAAGAAAGGCAGGACCTTTTTTTTTTTTTTTTTTTTTTTTTTTTTTTTTTTATAGTAGTTCAGCATAGTGGCCCCTCTTTGCCTGATGGTAAGCGAAAGAGGAGCCCAAATCGCAACTGCAACTGACAATATACTACATCCCGTATCCTGTCAGTTGACGCTGCCATGCTGACCCGCAAAATGCTTCTTCACGCTTCGTTTGAAGGATCCCATATTGTAGGAAGGAGGGAACACATGTGCAGGCAAGGCGTTCCACTTTTTAATGGTACGACAAAGATAGGAGTTGCCGAACTTTTTGGTACGCGAAGAGATCTCCTCAACCGTGGAACTATGACATCGCAAGCCCGCACGTGTGGTTCTATGACGGAAGGGTGAGGGTGGGATAAGGGAAAACAGTTCTTCAGAGCACTCGCCATGGTAAAGGCGGTAAAATACGCTTAGAGAGCCTATGTCCCTACGGAGTTGAAGAGGTTCCAGGTTCTTGGTGACCTCTTCGTCGTCAATTATGCGGATAGCCCGTCGCTGCAACCTATCGAGAGCCTCAAGAAGATACTGTGCGGAGCCGTCCCAGAGATGCGAGCAATACTCCACGCAGGCCCGAACTTGTGTCTTATAAAGCAGACAAAGTTGGTCCGGCGTGAAGAACCGGCGCACCCTGTTCAGGACTCCGAGCTTTCTTGAGGCTGTTGAGATGAGGCTCTCGATGTAATAACGCTGGTTAAGGTCGCAACGAATACCCATACCCAGCATATTCAGGCTATCACGCATACTGAGGGAAGCACCCTGAAGACTGGGAGTGGGAAGGAAGGGGGACATTTTTGTTGTAAACGCGCAAACCTGAGTTTTCTCGGCATTAAACTCAACCAGGTTATTGGAACCCCATTTACTAATGAGATCCAAAACCCGATTCAGTTCAACGACAAGACTCTCACGCCTCTCACCGATTTCTGTCCGACCAGCACCAGGCCGACCGAAATATCGCCCATGGACCGTACTGTCATCTGCATAGCAATGAATATTACCAAGTGGCAGCATGTCATTGATATGCAGAAGAAAGAGGGTGGGCGATAGAACGGAGCCCTGTGGGACACCGGCATTCACTGACATGAACCGCGAAGCGCATCCATCTGCAAGGACGCGGATTCTACGCTCATGCAGGAAGCTAGCCATCCAATTACATAGCTGGAGGGGCAGACCGTATGCCGGAAGTTTGGAGAGAAGTGCTTTGTGCCAGACCCGATCGAACGCCTTGGCGATATCTAGGCTGACTGCCATGGATTCGCCATATTTATCGATTGCCTCCCCCCAGAGGTGCGTCACATACGCTAGAAGATCACCCGTTGATCGTTTCGGTCTAAAACCATACTGACGATCATTGATTATGGAGTGATCTTCTAGGTAACGGATCAATTGATTATTAAGGATCCGTTCCATGACTTTGCACAACACTGAAGTTACGGCAATGGGGCGGTAATTCGATGGGTCAGACCGGTCTCCCTTTTTGGGGACCGGCTGCACATTGGCCTCTCTCCAAGCATCCGGAACAGAACCGGTCGAGTACGAGAGGCGGAAGAGGCGCGTCAGCACCGGAGACAACTCCGCTGCACATTTTTTAAGAACAATCGCTGGGATACCGTCAGGACCCATGGCTTTTCGGACATCGAGTGACTGTAGTTCAAAACGCACATCGCGCTGACTGATGTGGATATCAGGCATAACGGATCCACTGGAGGGTATTGTTGGTGGTTGCGTGCTACAGTCATCGATCCGGGAGTTAGCCGCAAAGAAGCTGGCCATAAGATCGGCTTTCTCCTGCGGCTGATGAGCCAGTGAGCCATCAGGGCATCGCAGCGATGGCAGCGAGGGCTGGCAGAAGTTGGCCTGCACGGCTTTGGCCAGTCGCCAGTAGCTACGCGATCCAGTAGGGTGCGCCACTAGTTCCGTGCCGACACGTGTAACGCGCTGGGCGTCCGCTCTTATGTATGCTCTCTTGCAGATCTTGGTGGCAGTGTTGTAGGCTGATTTCAGTGAGTCAGTATTCGGATCTTTAAGGGCGCGACCCCTGATCCAAGCGCGATACGCCGCCTGTTTGTTACTAACAGCTTCAGCGCATTCGCGATTAAACCAAGGGCGTCTCCGGCTTTTGATGACGACATCGGAGTGGGGAATGTAGTATTCCATGCCAACGCCGATCTCATCAACAATGGCCGCAGCACTCGCCGTTAGATTCTTCTCACTGAAACAGCGCTGCCCCCATGGGACGGAAGCAAAGTAGTCGCGCATACCGTCCCAATCTGCTGACGAGTAGTGCCAGACACGACGCCTAACCTCTGTGGGTTGTGGCGGAATCGCGCTTGGCACTGTGCTGGATACTAGGCAGTGGTCAGATGTGCCCAGGGGCGCCCCGACCTCAACCCGGTAGCCAGCAGGGTGGGTGGTCAGCAGTAGATCTAGCAGAGAGGGCTCCTGACCAGCAACATCAGGTATTCTGGTGGGTTGGTGCACCAGTTGCGTCAGGCTGTGCGAAAGAGCGAACGCGTGGGCAGTCCTTCCTGCATGGTTAGTTGTGGAGGATCCCAACCAGGAGTCGTGGTGAGAGTTAAAGTCCCCCAAACATACCATCTCTGCAGTAGGGTACCGCTCCTGCGCTTCATCTGCCGCCCGACTCATGTACTCAAAGAGCCGAGTTGTCTCCGTGTCCCTAGTATGGGGTCGGTATAGGCACATGTAAATACGGCTCTGAAGGCCCAGGTTTACATGCACGCCATGCGACAACATACATCCGAGCGGACAAATAAACAGACCCCGGCTTTCGCGAGGAAATTCTCCTCAAGCACATAACCGGGATACTGGAGGTAGGACGTGTCCGCTGGACGCTGAATCTGTGTCTCCGTCAGGAAGAGCATGGCGGGCCGTGCCGTCTCTAGGTGTTGGTGGACGGCATTAAGGTTAGAGTGGAGTCCGCGGATGTTAGCGAACTCAACCTTGAACAGGGTGGTGGGGGAGTGCACCGCTGTTAGACCATCTTTTCCTATTTGCGCTGTCATGAGTAATGTAAAGAACGGAAGCGTGAAGCGGGAGAGAATTGCCACGACATTGGGGAAGAAACACGGTGGACTGTTTCTCCATTAGTTTGTCGACAAAGGAGCTGTGCTGATCCGTCGGACGGAAGGGCCCCCGAACCCCCCCGGAAGTAGTCGCCGGGTCCCCACCATCCGGTCACCAATCGGCACGACGATCTACCCCGAGATTATGCGCGGTATGAAAGGGCAGCCTCTCAAGGTGGTTAGTCTTGATTGGGCCCCTGTACTATACCGCGGGCGGCCAGCGGAACAACCGTTTCAACGGGTCTCCCTGGCCGACGGGTCAGCTCAGTCCTTCTGACAATGGATGGACAGAATCCACCACTGTTCCCGCAATATCGCGTCAACAATCCCCCGAGCACTGGTTATACACCAGCTGACCCCGAAACGCGACGTACTCATAGGTACGCCACTTCACGGGTGTTTCGCCGTGTGTACGGTGGTAGCCAACCAGGCGGGTATTTACCCTACCACCGGCTGAGATGCTGGAACGTCAGGAAATCCCATAGTCGCCTCTTACGACACCCAGGGGAAGAGAGGGGGCGGTGATTTTTAATATTCTTTCTCCGTCACCGCACGGATAAAAAGCCTAGCCAAAATTAGCATGTCTTTGGATGGACCAATCAAAACCCACGTTAGAACTGTAATAGCGCAAAGGAAGCTTGGAGTATTTTAGCTGCTGCTTACGAAAATAAGCCCATGGGTCGTCGTTTAGCGCTGAAACGTAAGTTGTACAGGAACAATCTCAGTGAATTTATTAGCATGTAGTTGTACATAGATGCAGTGATGTCCACAGTTCAGGATTTGGCTGATATAGGAAAGCTGATTGAAGATGCCTCTGTAGCGGCAATATTACTAGGAGGACTGTCATTTCGCTTTGATCCTTGCTAATTGCACTGGAGAATTCTACTGTTCAGATTTCTAATGAGCTCGTGAAAAGGAAACTGCTAACAGAATTTACGCAATATACTGAAAGTGTGCCTGATTCGGATATTACTATACGCGTTCAGCAAAAGAAACTTAAAAAGAAACGAGAAGTAATTTGTTACAACTGTAAAAGCCTGGACATAAAAAACCGGATTTGTCCACTTAACAGAAAGTCAAAATATGTCGGCTCTGAGAAAGAAAACAAACTCTCCAGCTTGTTCGCATTGAAGGCGGGTACCGAGGCGTTTAAGGATAAATAGTTCGTAGACTCTGGAGCTAGTGCTCATATGTCCGGTAGATCAAGAATGAATGGAGGACATTAGAGATTTCTCTACAGGCCAAGTTACAATTGCTAACGGTGACATTTTAAATTGCGCGGGAGTTGGAAATGTGCCTATTGTTAATGATTTTAAATCAAATTTTGCGAATAGTATTAAAAACATATTTTACAACCTTTTACAACAAGATCCATAAAACCGCAGATAAACTGGTCTGTGGCCAGATGCTTCTCTACGATATTGCGGAGCGAGAAAACTTGATCCGTACATCCCCTTCCATTTCGGAATCCTCCCTGTGCCTCCCACAGCATTTCATCAGATTTCACCCTCATTCTCCTTTCAATTACCTTATCATATACTTTTGCTGCTAAGCTGATCAAACTGATGGTTCTATAGCTGGCGCAGTCAAAAATATTCACTCCACCGTTCTAACACTGCTTGAGTGTTTGCAAGAATGATACCAGATTTAGACTTTATCTTGTACATACATTCTGCTTACGTTTTCATCTTGCAATTTTTCACTCCTTATCCTTTCTTGATCTCCGAAAGGGATGGGCACTCGCCAATGCTTCCACTTCTTGAAAAATCCCACAAACCGGCTAACCACCAGTTAGTGGTCCGTTTCAGGAGTGGGACCTCTGAAGGCTTTTGTATCCATTATAGTATTTCAGAGACGTCTATCAATTATAATCAGATCATTTGGTCAATCATCAGATTTTTTGGTCATTCCGTCTCCATGTATACGTGTGAATATCCTTGTGATGAAATAAAGTATTCGACACGAGGAGGTTTCGTTCCATACATAAATCTAGAATCGACTTACCTGCTTCGTTCCCTCTCTTATCTCCATAGGGACCAAGAGCAGCTTCATATCCGTCTCGTTTGATCCCAACCCATCCATTCAAATCCCCACACATAATTGGATTTGGATTTAGCTGAAGGGAATGAAAGAGTGCTTTCATTCCCTTCAGCTAAATCCAGAACATCCCTCACAGACTCTCAAAACTTCTCTAGTTCTTGGGCATACGCTGAGTTTACGGGAGCGTATGCTGCAACCAGAAATACTTGCGTAATGCCCAGTTTTATACGAACCCAGATAAGTCTAGACTCTACCAAACAGTAATGTTTAACACCAGAGGCTAAGTGAGAGGAGAGTATGACACCTACACCAGAACTGGCATGATCGTCCCGGTCTACCCCAGAAGTGGAAGGATGACTACGACTTACCTACCATTACCAAATTGGTCGTATTCTGTCAGAAGGAGATGTCAGGAGCCCTAGAAACCGATGGGCGTGCATGAGAAGAGCAATGAATATGAAAGAAGCGAGTGAGGTGTGTAAGGAGGGGGTCACGTGACGCTCGGTTCTCTCTGCCTACCCCGCAAGGCTTGTGACGTTAAGTTATAGATAGATAGATAGATTATTTTTCTACTTCTAGAAATAAATCAACATAGGCTTTCCCCCCTGTATGTCTGAGGGGATTTTTTTTTTTTTTATAATTCGTAATCATCAATATTGGTGACACAAGTTTTAAGGTGAAAAAAAACATCGTGATTACGCCAAGTCTACGTGGACCTTGGACCTGCGAGGAAGGGAGACAGACAGACGGTGACTGAGTGAGTGAAATAAATATACATTTCTCGCACTACCTCGACGTGCAGTCCTGCCCAGTACCAGGCAATCAATAAACACCGAGAATGAACCGCGACACCAATTCACGTGGAACAGTGGCAGACAGCAAGTGGACGAGTGGCATCCTGAATGGCGATATAGCTGTCTGTCTCACTTGCACAACACCCGCAAATTACTCAACATCCAGCCGTAAGAAAAAAAATTTGGCCTACCCCTACGTTCCATGTATATATTTTTGTCAGACTCACTTACACAATGTTTCGGTCACTGAATAAGTACGATTCCCTCTACGGCTTAAACTCTAGCAACGATAATGAACATACTGCAAAAGGGAATCTAAACTCACGCTCCTTAAAAAACGTCAGTGTGATTACGGTGGCGTTTTAGTTGACTCTGAATTAGGTTTGTTTAGTTTGTTGGGCTGAAGGGAATGAAAGAGTGCTTTCATTCCCTTCAGCTAAATCCAGAACATCCCTCACAGACTCTCAAAACTTCTCTAGTTCTTGGGCATACGCTGAGTTTACGGGAGCGTATGCTGCAACCAGAAATACTTGCGTAATGCCCAGTTTTATACAAACCCAGATAAGTCTAGACTCTACCAAACAGTAATGTTTAACACCAGAGGCTAAGTGAGAGGAGAGTATGACACCTACACCAGCACTGGCATGATCGTCCCGGTCTACCCCAGACCATAGGGCCATCATCCCACCGGGCAGATCATCGGTGTCGCTCCCCTTGCGCTTAGTCTCTGTCACATACAAAGCATCTAAGCGTCTCTCATTCATTACGTCCATCAGCTTGTTCATTTTATCACTCAATCCACCTCTCACATTCCATGTGCCTATGCAGCACTCGGCTATCCTCGACCCGCTGGAATTAGCGCTGCGTGGTGGGTGGCGACCCTCACTGCCCATATGTTCTCACCGACGGGGGCGGATCGATGCGCGTCGCCTCCGGGGGACGCCCTAACCCGCACATCGGTGCGTTTTTGGGCCAGAATTGCAATCAATCTAATTGATTGGCAGGGGTCGCGAACGAGCACGCTTCTGGCACATGACCCCCCAATTATTATATTTTATAATAAGTATATTTCGTAGAACTGTAAATTTAGGGCCCATAAAGAATAATTTTAAAAAGGCAAGTTTAGCGAACAATCAATACATACAAAATATGAAAACATTGAACCGATGGAGCTACTCGTACTTAACGACAAATTATTCAGTGTACAAGGATGTCACAATTAAAAGTAACATCTTTTGTAAAAGCGTATATGTATATGTATATCTTCACGCCAGGTCCCTTGCGGGGTAGGCAGAGAGAACCGAGCGCCATAAGACGCGGTCCTTACACACTTCACTCGCTTCTTTCACATTCATAGCTCTTTTCATGCACGCTCGCCGGTTCCTAAGGCTCCAGACATCACCTTCTGATAAAACACGACCAATTTGGTCATGGTAGGTTAGTCTTGGTCTTCCTCGGCTCCTACATCCTTCCACTTTCGCATTGTATATCTGTTTCGTCATTCTTTCATCTTGCATTCTTTCTACATGTCCGAACCAACGGAGCATGCCCTTTCTTGTCTTAACACCGACACTCTCTTTCAGTCCAACTCTCTTTCGTACGTCATCATTTCGAACGCGGTCAGCAAGCGTTATGCCACAAATTTTTCGCAGTGCTCGCATCTCGACCGCTTTTATTCTACTTTCATGCTCTCTCTGCCATACCCAGCTCTCACTTCCATAAGTTAGCGTTGGGATTAACACCGCGCTGTGTACAGCGAGCTGTGCCTTCTGGCTTAGATTTCGGCTGCCAAACAGTAAAAGTGTAAAAGCATAAACATAATATACTGTGAAAGACAACTAAGGACTTTAATTAATGTCTTAAGTTTAAAGGATATGAATTATAATATGTTCATTTTTGTGAAGGATGGATGTGAGTTGGCTGAATTGATGCGTGTGACTTAAGGCAATTCGCGACAGGATATGTATTTGTGCGAGAGAGCATAAGGTATAGTGAAAATGTAACATAAGTAAATAAACGGACAGTTATGTAGAGTAACTTGAGCGTAAACCAGATGGGCTAATTATTTTAATGTGTTGTGATGTTTGTAAGTTGAGTTTCCGTATTTACAACTATGAGTTTGCCATTATCAGCTTTGCTCAGCAACACTCTTCCATTTGCAGTCCAGCATTGATTTTATGTAGAGTAACTTGAGCGTAAACCAGATGGTCTAATTATTTTAACTGTGTTGTGATGTTTGTAAGTTGAGTTTCCGTATTTACAATTACAACTATGAGTTTGCCATTGTCAGCTTTGCTCAGCAACACTCTTCCATTTGCAGTCCAGCATGGATTTTAGTTTTCTACTTTGGAAAACTCGCCGGCTAGATAGAAAAGCCTGCATGCACGTGGTGTCAAGTGCCATGTAGATAAAGCGAGGAGAAACTCGATCCAAGGACCAGGTGTTGAGTTTACTAGAAACATTGATTCTGTTGTAGTCTTTGAATTCTTTGCCGGACAGCTTAGCATTTATCTCGAGCCGCCAGGCTGTGATTGTATTTATAAACAAACCTAATTCAGAGTCAACTAAAACGCCACCGTAATCACACTGACGTTTTTTAAGGAGCGTGAGTTTAGATTCCCTTTTGCAGTATTTTCATTATCGTTGCTAGAGTTAAACCGTAGAGGGAATCGTACTTATTCAGTGACCGAAACATTGTGTAAGTGAGTCTGACAAAAATATATACATGGAACGTAGGGGTAGGCCAAATTTTTTTTCTTACGGCTGGATGTTGAGTAATTTGCGGGTGTTGTGCAAGTGAGACAGACAGCTATATCGCCATTCGGGATGCCATTCGTCCACTCGCTGTCTGCCTCTGTTCCACGTGAATTGGTGTCGCGGTTCATTTTCGGTGTTTATTGATTGCCTGGTACTGGGCAGGACTGCACGTTGAGGTGGGGCAGGCCCCAAGTGTTTTCTAGTACTTCCCCGTAGTCTGCCCTGGACCCATCTCACCTGGTGCGCGGTAACGCAGTGGCCGGTGAGTGGTGACCAAATCTAGAAAACGATACTTGTGGGTGAGGTGGTTGATACCTGGGAGGTTTTATTAGGTGGTGCTTGCTTTTCGCAGTGGAGTGTGTGTCTTGGTGTTCTTTGTTGGTTGATTTTGTTGTGTTTTTGTGCAGTTGGTTATTGTCTCTTGTGTTTGTCGTTGGGTGTCTAGGTTTCGGTGACGAGCCTAGACAGCCGAGTCCCGGCGATGCCGGGAGCGGGGGGTATGTTGGAACCTAAGGGTTCCAGGGGGAGTGGGCCCGCGGAGGGGCCACCAGTTTTTGTGGTGGATAGCGAGTCAGGTGGGGGTGAGGAGACCGACAGTATGTCGGTCCCCACCCTTTCGGAGTCGGAGCTGGGGCGGGGCAAGCGCCTCTTCTCCGGCTCAGAGACCGAGGCGCCGGCCGAGAGGGCGAAGTTGCCGACGGCCAGGCGCGGGAAGAGGGGCGGCGCTGCCCTTACACTGGCCAGAGCCCGCCGTCAGCTCAGGGAGCGCGAGGAGGAGGAGAGGGAGGAGGCGATCCAGGCGCTCCTTGAGAGGCGGGCCTTTGGAGTCCAGAGGAAGAGCGCGGAGGTGGCCGGAAGCGCCGAGGGGGACAGCCCCGAGGCGGCCAAAAAGAAGAGCCCCGAAGGGAAAAGCCCTGAGGGGGAGGCGGCGTGCCTAACTGAGAGGGGAGCCGAAGAGCTCATGGTGGTGGCCGGGGAGAAGCTGGGGCTGATCCTCGACCTCACCAGCAGGTCGGCGAGCCTCAAAGGCGGCTACGCCGCCAAGATTGTGAAGGCGGCGGGCGGGATAAAAGAGATCCTCGAGTCCCTCGTGATGCGCACGGAGAGTGGGGAGACCTACCGTCTCCGAGCCGACAACGCTCGGCTGCAGCGCGAGGTCTCCTCGCTGCGGGAAGAAGTCCGGGCGCATCGCCTGGAATTCGAGGAGCTCCGCAAGGAGAGGAGGGCGCAGGGGCCGACGGGCCCGGTCGATATACAGGCTCTGGAGAGCAGTATCGCCCGGCTCGTCGGTAACTTGGTGGACGGGCGGCTCGCCGACCTAGAGTCGCGCATGCACCCTCCGACTGTCGCCCGTCCGCCATTAGCGGGTGACAGCTCCGCAGTCGCCAAAGCCGCGAGGGCGGCCATTGAGGGCGCGCGAAGGCCGGCGACAAAGTCGCAGCGCGCTAACGCGAGCGCACCGGCCGAGCTCGACGTGCGCCCTCAGGCGAGAAAGGCCGCCAAAGTGGGCCCCGCCCGCCGAACTGGGGCCAGCGAGGAGTCGTGGACGAGCTTCGGCCCGTCCACATCTAGGGCGAAGCCGGCCGCGGTGACACCGTCGGCAGCGGCAGGGACCGCCGAGGTCCCGGAGGTGGCGTCGTGGACCGACGTGGTCCGCCGCAAGCCGCGGAAAACCGCGGCCCCCGCGACTCCTGCGAGACCGGCGCCCGCCAAGGCGTCAGCCAACACTCCCGCGGGCAAGGAGGAGGGCCGAAAGCCCAAGGTGGTGCTCCCCGGCTCCACGGCCGTAATTTTAAAGTTACGGCCGGAGGCAGCCAAAGGGGGGGCATCGTATGCCTCGGCCCTCTTGAAGGCCGAGCGGGAGGTGAATCTGGGGGAGCTGGGAATCGGCTCGCTCCGGATACGCAAGTCGGCGACCGGAGCGAGGCTGATCGAAGTCCCCGGCTCCACCAGCCACGAGAAGGCTGACGCCTTGGCGGCCAAGTTGACGGCCGCCCTGTCCGGCGTCGTAGAGGTGTCCAGGCCCGTGAAGTGTGCGGAGTTTCGACTCACGGGTCTGGACGATGCCGCAACGGCACAGCGGGTCCAAGCTGCGGTCGCGCGGGAGGGTGGCTGCACCCCCGAGCAGGTCCGGGTGGGTGAAATCCGCCCGGACTGGCGGAACTCCAGCTCCGCCCTGATGCGCTGCCCGGTGACGGCAGCGAAAAAGCTGCTCGAGCTGGGCAGTATCGGAGTGGGCTGGAGCAGGGTGCAGCTCCATTTGTTGGAAGCGCGCCCCATGCACTGTTACAAGTGCATGGGGAAGGGGCACACAGCCGAGTTGTGCCCCTCCAAGGAGGACCGCAGCCGCCTGTGCTACAGGTGTGGGCAGCCGGGGCACATCGCCTCGGGTTGCTCGGCACAGGCCCGCTGTGCCGTGTGCGCCGACGCCGGACGAAAGGCGACGCATGTGATGGGGGGTCGTCTCTGTAACCCCCCATTCATACGCGGGAGAACGCCCCCCATCTCTCGCGGGAGTGGGCGGCAGGTGGCGCCTGAGGCTGGGATGTCCGAATAATGGCCGGACATCCCCGCTTCCTGCAGGCCAACGTCAACCACTCCGCCGGGGCTCAGGACCTTTTCCTGCAGACCATGGCGGAGTGGGACGTGGACGTGGCGGTGGTTGCGGAACCATATTCCGTGCCCTCCCGGCCTAACTGGGCCGGGGATCTGGACGGTTCCGTGGCCATCGTCACGAGGCCTGGCGCCAGCCCCCCACTCGTGTTGAGTGGGAGGGGGGCGGGATACGTGGCGGCGGTTCGGGGAGAGTACGCAATCATCAGGTGCAGGTGCTCACCGGACACGGATGCTTCGGTGCGTACCTGCACCGGGTCGCGAGGCGGGAGGAGCGGCCGAACTGCCATGAGTGCGGCGCGGCCGAGGACACTGCTCAACACACACTAGAGCAGTGTCTCATGTGGTCTCGGCAGCGCCGCGATCTGGCGTCCGCGCTGGGAGACGCGGACCTCTCGCTCCCGAGCGTGGTCCGCTCCATGCTCGGGAGTGACAGGTGCTGGCAGGCGATGGCCTCCTTCTACGAAATAGTTATGTCGCGGAAGGAGGCCATGGAGCGGGACAGGGAAGATGATCCCGTGGCTGTCCCGCTCCGGAGACGGCGGACGGGAGTGCGGCGGAGGCGCTACGCGCACCTCCTGCCGCCTCCCTAACCTGTGGGACTAGGGGTCAGGCTGGGAACCTGGCCCCATAACGGTCCCGCCGCCGGAGGGGCTGTCCCAATTTGCCGGGATGGCCCCTAGAGAGAAGAAGTCCGGCCCCTTTTGAGGGGCTGGCCAGTCGCAGTGGTGCCCTGTTGCTGACAGATCCGGGGCACCACACCAACGCAGCCGATGGCATTTCGCGGGGTCGTTTAGTGGGTATACCGTCGGACAGCCGACGGGGAGTCCCACACTACCACCGGAGGCCACCCAGGCACCGGTGGTGTGCGTAACGCATTTTTCCCCGCGTCAAAAAAAAAAAAAAAGGACTGCACGTTGAGGTAGTGCGAGAAATGTATATTTATTTCACTCACTCAGTCTCCGTCTGTCTGTCTCCCTTCCTCGCAGGTCCAAGGTCCACGTAGACTTGGCGTAATCACGATGTTTTTTTTCACCTTAAAATTTGTGTCACCAATATTGATGATTACGAATTATAAAAAAAAACCCTCAGACATACAGGGGGAAAGCATATGCTGATTTATTTCTAGAAGTAGAAAAATAATCTATCTATAACTTAACGTCACATGCCTTGCGGGGTAGGCAGAGAGAACCGAGCGTCACGTGACCCCTTCCTCACACACCTCACTCGCTTCTTTCATATTCATTGCTCTTCTCATGCACGCCCAACGGTTTCTAGGGCTCCTGACTTCTCCTTCGACTTCTACGACCAATTTGGTAATGGTAGGTAAGTCGTAGTCATCCTTCCACTTTTGCGTTGTAAATCTTCTTCGTTATTCTTTCCTCCGTTGCATTATTTCTACATGTCCGAACCAACGGAGCATGCCTCTTCTTATTTTAACACCGCTGCTCTCTTTCAGACCAACTCTGTTTCTAACATCATCATTTTGATTACGGTCAACAAGCGTTACGCCACAAATTTTGCGCAACGCTCGCATTTCGACCGCGTTTAATCAACTTTCATGCGCTCTCTGCCATACTCAGCTCTCGCTTCCATAAATAAGCGTTGTAATCAGCACTGCATTGTGTATAGTGAGTTGTACCTTCTGGCTCAAGTATTTACTGCCAACAAGTTTTCCAAACTACATCAGCGGCGTACCTTCCATCCTCGCTGAAAGCGCACACACATCATCAACCGTAATCCTTACATTCGTTCTGGATTCTTCTTTTTCAAATACAATCTTCTTTCATCATTGTGACCAGTGTTCGCAGTTCAGATGGTGTTTCTGCTTATACCACGGCATCGTCTGCACACAGCAGACAGTTCACCACTAGATCACCCATGCGCAATGCTACTTTCGATGACCTTATTCTCTGCAGACAACAATCGAGATCCAGAGAAAAAACAGCCTAGCAGATAGCATGCAACACTGTTTGATACGAATTTTGACATCAAACCAGGGTACAATGCTATCATCTATCCGCACACATGCGGAGCAATCCTTGTAAGTGGATTTCAAAGCACGGAGCAGTGAACCATCAATCCCATATCCCGGGTTCTTTCGTGTAACCCTATCGAATTCGTTCTCAAGATCCACAAAACTTATGGTCTACAGGCCCACCACTCATACACACCACTGTGTCTCCTGTGTAGCCAGAATTAACAGCGGCGACCAACGAAATGGCAATGAACAGTGAAGTTCACTGCCGTCCCGGGGGTTAAACTACAGCTGACTTGGAACTCACAACGAATTTAATCAGAAAAAATTTGTAGGTGAAGGAAGTTTTGGAATTGACTTCCCCTCTTGGCAAAGTGAGAGACATCAATAATACAAATGTGGCATTTAAAAACCTCAAAGAGATGACTAGTCAAGTGTTATCAAGTGAAAAAAAATAATTGGTACATCCTCTTCCATTAGGGAATCCTCCCTGTGCCTCCCACAGCATTCCATCGGATTTCACCATCACTCTCCTTTCAATTATCTTTCCATATACTTTTGCTGCTAAGCTGATCAAACTAATGACCCCTTGCCTTTATATAAGGGCACGATGACTGCGCGTCTCCAGTCCGCCGGGACCCAGTTCTCTAGCATAGATTGCAGTACCAGAAGGCGTCCCGGACGTAAGTGCCACCTAGTTTGATCACCTCAGCTGTGATCATGTCAATTCCCGCTTCCTTTCCATTTTTTAAGCTTGATATCGACTTTTCTATCTCATCCATAGCTTTACCTTCGTTGGACGCTGTCATCGTGGAGTAAACATCAGACTCACTCTCAGTGCCAGCGTCCGAGGCATATTCATACATTTTTTCAAAATATTCACTCCACCATTCTAACACTTCCTGAGTGTTAGCAAGAGTGACACCAGTTTTATACTTTATCTTATCCATTCTGGATACCGACGAACCACTCCGAGACTTCTCTACCTCTCTTCAAAAGAGTATGGTGTTTGCCTCGAAGTATTTCGTCAGCCTCTTTTCCTCATTCTTAGTTTATGTTGAACGTTTCTTTTTCACTAAAGCCTTGGTTTCATTCTTGCATAGATGGTACATTTCTTTCTTCTCCTCTCTCATATTTTCATTTAGAAAGCGTGACTGGATTATGCATCATCTTGATGCATAATCCAGCCACGCTTTCCTCTTTCTTGCTAGGAAGGGTTCACCTTCGTATCTCACCAGGCATCTCCTTTCAATGTTCTATGCTTCTTTGCGCATCCACATGCTTCTTTTGCACTATCCATGGTGGTCCACCTTCTTTTAGATCTTTCCAGCAATCATCCACATCTGAGTCGGAAAGGCTTGCATTCGAAAGTCTTTCGCTTACTAGATGTACATATGTTTTCCTTGCACTTTCGTCTTGCAAAAATGATGATATAATATAACAACATATGGGCTTATTTATGATTGCTCGTCATACAGTCATACATACTAACAGATAAAACCAGAAAATTAATTCTTGTCTTTATTCGTGATACCTTTTTGCTATTGCCAAATATTTGGTACTACGTAGATCAACTGTAAGTAACCTATAAGTTTAAAATTTTGTGTTATGTAATTTTTTAATGAACATTTTTTATAAAAAGTAGTCACTTCACCCTATGAACGCCTGCAACACAAAGAGTATCGTTCGCGAGTAGTCACCCGCGGTACTAATACAGCTTCATGTGAGCTCACTGGTACTCTCAGTCGTAAGAAAACTATAACTTTCCAGGAAGTTGCTATTTAGCTGCAGTCCTGTATGAGGTGGAGACACTATGACATTCCTATTTCTCTTTCGCTACGAACTCGTTTATTCAGGGGTATGATTCACCACGTGTAGATGAAGTTGGTTTTGACTCGCTTATATACAGCTTTTACCTTTAACATTTTCTGCCTAAGGAGGGTTGGAATGTTGGTCAATCACGTCAATGTTGGAAGAACTTGGCCAAACTAACTTGCTTTATGTTTTCATTGTGCATATTATTATAATAATTAATTTTCGAAAGCCTGAGAAAAACAGTTTGTGTGTTACGTCCTGGGCATTACGCGTTTGAAGATCTTCTTCGGAGCAGGTACGTGAGCATGGTATTTGATTGTGTACAGCACGTTTATCATAGTAGAATTTAATTTGAACTCTTAAAGAAAAGAAAGATAAAGCAAAGTACAACAGCCTCTGCTTTGTAAACGTATATGTAGCTTAAAGTTTTTAGAAAATCAAAACCTGAATGATGTAGGAACCTGTTCAGATTTTAATTGCTTTTCGAAGTAGTCTCCTTTCCTCTCTAAGCACTGGTGCATGCCTTAAAACCATTGACGGAAGCAGTGAGCCCACTCTCTTTTAGAGATTCTTCCATGGCTTTTTCGAACGCAGCCACGACATTTGATGGATTTGAGGATGATTCACCAATCCCATATACAATTTCCATTATCCTGGTGGAGTGAGCATTGTCGTGATGGAGGAAGATCTTACTGTTTGGGCACTGTTGTCGAACATTGTCTAAGAAAACTGGTAAACCATGACTGATATACCAGTAATATAGCAGTATCAGTCCTTTTATCTTTTAGTACGATACTTGCGATATGATCCGTTCGTCCAAAGAATGAGGCAATCCTCTTTTTCCCTTGACGTCTGCCCTTCTTTCCTTTTGTTGGCATATATTGAATGGAAACATCCATTGGGCAGATTTTCTTTTGGTTTCGGGTGCGCGCATCCATTGGGCAGATTGTCTTTTGGTTTCGGGTTCGCAGCAATATATCCAGCTTTCATCACTTGTAACCACACAGTATTCGAGTCAACTCCGTTAAACTTTTCAAGTATTTCGCTGCACCAGTCCAAACGACGGCGTTTTTAATATTTCTTTAAATTGTTAAGTTTCCATCTATGAGAAAGCTTTTTATGTCTAAATGTTTAAATTCAGAGTTTTTTGTGTTTGGTTCATTCCTAAACTTGCGTGAATCTGTTGATATATACACTCCTCCATTAGCTTCTATTTGTCTTCAGAGGTTGCCGTAGAAGGACTTACAAAATGGGTAAAATAATGGATGAAATTTCAGACGGCAATAAGTTTTGACGTAAAATCCACGAAAATGAATATGTTAGATTGTAGGTAAAAGTCAGAGCATTGGTATTTCATTACATTTAAAATTAATTCAGTATTTTCAGCACGAATCCGCGCTAATTGATTTGCTCCTATAGTAGTACCGGTTAGGAATGTGGTTGCGGCATTGAAAGTTCTTTTAGATTAGATACGTCTATTTGAGGATTATGATATGGATTATTTGAGGCATCCGCAGGTATGTAGATCACGGGCTCGCGCAATGTGTTCGGGATTCAGGGAAATAGCGTACGAGACATACTCGTAAATTACGGAACAAATAATATACGAGTGGTATTGGTGTTACGAAGTTCTTCTTTTTAAAGCTGTTAAACTCCGGAAAGAGGATGGAACGTAAAACAGCGAAAGGAGATGACTGGTGGGATGCGGAGGTTGAATCCTCCGTAGCGTGACTGGATTATGTATCATCTTTGCCCTTAAATGAAAATATGAGAGAAAAGAAGAAAGAAATGTACCGTCTATGCAAGAATGAAACCAAGGCTTTTGTGAAAGAGAAGCGTGAACGACAAATTATGAATGAGGAAGAGAGGCTGACGAAAAACTTCGAGGCAAATACCAAACTCTTTTGGAGAGAGGTAAAGAAGTCTCGGAGTGATTCGTCGGCATCCAGAATGGATAAGATAAAGTCTAAAGCTGGTGTCATTCTTGCGAACACTCAAGAAGTGTTAGAAGTGTTAGTTGGAGTGAATATTTTGAGGAAATGTATGAGTATGCCTCGGACGCTGACAATGAGAGTGAGTCGGATGCTTACTCCACGTTGACGGCGTCCGACGAAGGCATAACTATGGATGAGATCGAATGGTCGATACAAAGCTTGAAAAATGGAAAATCAGCGGGAATTGATCTGATCACAGCTAAGATGATCAAATTCGGTGGTACTTACGTCCGAGACGCCTTCTGGTACTTATGCAACCTATGCTGGAGAACTGGAAGGGTCCCAATGGACTGGAGACGCGCAGTCATCGTGCCCTTGTATAAAGGCAAGGGGTCACGTATGGACTGCGCCAGCTATAGGGCCATCAGTTTGATCATCTTAGCAGAAAAAGTATATGGAAAGGTGATTGAAAGGAGAATGAGGATGAAATTCGATGAAATGCTGTGGGACGCACAAGGAGGTTTCCGAAATGGAAGGGGATGTACGAATCAAGTTTTCTCGCTCCGCAATATCGTAGAGAAGCATCTGACCATAGACCAGAAGGTTTTCTGCGGTTTTGTGGATCTTGAGAAAGCCTTTGATAGGGTTGTGCGAAAGGAATTTTGGGACATATTGCCGAGATATGGGATTGACGGTTCACTGCTCCGTGCTGTGCACTCCACTTACAAGGATTGCTCAGCATGTGTGCGGATAGATGGTGGCATATCACCCTGGTTTGATTTCAAACAGGGTTGCATGCTATCTGCTAAGCTGTTTATACTGTATCTCGATAGTTGTCTGCAGAGAATAAGGTCAACGAATGTGGGATTGCGCATGGGTGACCTAGTGGTGAACTGTCTGCTGTATGCAGACGATGCCGTGCTATTAGCAGATACACCATCTGAACTGCAAACACTGGTCACAACGATGAAAGACGAATGTATGGAGAAAGGCTTGCTACTGAATGCCAAGAAAACAAAGATAATGGTATTTGAAAGAGAAGAATCTAGAACTAATGTAAGGATTACGATTGATGATGAAGTGTTGGAATAAGTGGATGACTTTGTATATCTTAGAAGCGTTTTCAGCAGGGATGGAAGGTACACCGCAGGTGTGGAAAGACGAGTGAGTGCTGGGAATAGTGTGAATGGAGCGTTGGGTAAACTTCTTGGCAGTAAAAACCTGAGCCAGAAGGCACAACTCGCTATAGACAATGCAGTGTTGGTCCTAACGCTAACTTATGGAAACGAGAGCTGGGTATGGCAGAAAGAGCATGAAAGTAGAATAAACGCGGTCGAAATGTGAGCGCTGCGCAAAATTTTGTGGCGTAAGGCTTGTAGACCGTATTCGCAATGATGATGTTAGAAACAGAGTTGGTCTGAACGAGAGCGTCGATATTAAAATAAGAAGAGGCATGCTCCGTTGGTTCGCACATGTAGAAAGAATACAAGATGAAAGAATGACGAAGCAGATATACAATGCAAAAGTGGAAGGATGTAGAAGCCGGGGTAGGTCAAGACTTACCTACCATGACCAAATTGGTCGTGTTCTATCAGAAGGTGATGTCAGGAGCCCTAGAAACCGGCGAGCGTGCATGAGAAGAGCAATGAATGTTAAAGAAGCGAGTGAGATATGTAAGGATCGAGTCACGTGGCGCTCGGTTCTCTCTGCCTACCCCGCAAGGGATTTGGCGTGAAGTTATAGATAGATAGATAGATTGTTACATATTATTTACACACAATATGCAGGTATATAACGCCATGAGGTGTGCGCAAATTACTATAATTCGATTCGGTTATTATTCATTTTAAATTTTTTGTTCAAATTGTGATATCGTCTACAATTATATTGTTATTATAATATAATTTCGTGCATAAGGGTCCGTGCAAGTGTGGTTAACTGTAGTGCAAAGTGTATATGAGTTTGTTTGATGATACGTATGTATGTATATCTTCATCGTCAGATCCTTTGCGGGGTAGGCAGAGAGATCCGAGCGCCATAAGACTCGGTCCTTACATACTTCACTCGTTTCTCTAACATTCATAGCCGGTTCCTAGCGGGCTCCTGATATCACCTTCTGATAAAACACGACCAATTTGATCATGGCAGGTTAGTTGTGGTCTTCCTCGGCTCCTACATACTTCCACTTTTGCATTGTATATCTGTTTCGTCATTCTTTCGTCCTGAATTATTTCTACATGTCCGAACCAATGGAGCGTGTTTTTCCTTATCTTAACACCGACACTCTCTTTCAGACTAACTCTTTCTCTCCCGTCTTCATTACGAACGCGGTCAGCAAGCGTTATGCCACAAATTTTGCGCAATGCTCTCATCTCGAGGCCATTTATTCTACTTTCATACTCTCTCTGCCATATCCAGCTCGTATTTCTATAAGTTAGCGTTGGGATTAGCACCGCGTTGTGTTCCGCGAGCCGTGCCTTCTGGCTTAGATTTCGGCTGCCTAGAAGTTTACCCAACGCCTCATTCACCCTATTTCCTGCACTCACTCGTCTCTCCACAACAGCGGTGTACCCTCCATTGCTGCTAAAAGCTTTTCCAAGATATACAATCTCATTCACTTGCCTCAACACCACATCATCAACCATAATCCTAGTGTTCGTTCTGGTTGTCTTTTTTTCAAATACCATTAACTTGGTTTTCTTCTCATTCAATTGTTAGCCTTTCTTCATACAATCATCTTTCATTGTTGTAACTAGTGTTTGCAGTTCGGATGGTGATTCTGCTATTAATACCACGTCGTCTGCATAAAGCAGGCAGTTGACCACTAAGTCACTCATTCGCATTCCCACATTCATATTTCTTATTCTATGAAGACAACTGTCCAGATACAGTATGAATAGCCGAGCCGACAGCACCCATCCCTGTCTGATACCAATGTTGACATCAAACCAGGGCGACAAGCTGCCGTCCACCCGCACACATAATGTACAATACTCATAAGTGGATTGCACAGCACGGAGTAGGTCACCGTCAACCCCATAGGCTAATGTTCCAGAGATTCTTTCGCATGACCCAATCAAATGCTTTCTCAAAATCCACAAAACCGCAGAAAACCTTCTGGTCCAAAGCCAGATACTTCTCTACGATGTTGCGGAGTGAAAAAACTTGATCCGTAAGTCCTCTACCGCTTCAAAATTCACCCTGTGCTTCCCAAAGCATTCCATCGGATTTCACCCCCATTTTCCTTTCAATGATTTTTCCATACAAATGAGCTGCTAAGCTGATCAAACTGATGGCTCTATAGATGGCGCAGTTCATACGTGAGCCCTTGCCTTTATACAAGGGCACGATGACCCCGCGTCTCCAATCGCTCGGGACCTTTCCGGTTCTCCACCATAATCTGCTCATAAACCAGAAGGCGTCCCTAGGCACGTAGGCACCACCTAGCTTGATCATCTCAGCTGTTACCATATCGATTCCCGTTGATTTTCGATCTTTCAAACTTCGTATCGACCATTCAATCTCATCAACGGTACTATCTTCATAGTACGCTGGCACTACCGAGTCAATCACAGACTCATTCACAGTCCTGGACATAATCATATATTTCTTTAAAATATTCACTGCACTGTTTTAACACTTCCTGAGTGTTAGCAAGAATGCCACCAGCTTTACATTTTATCTTGTCCATTCTGGATGCTGACGAGCCGCTTCGAGACTTCTTTACCGCTCTCCAGAAGAGTTTGGTATTTGCCTAGAAGTTCTTCGTCAGCCTCTCTTCCTCATTCATAAGTAGTCTTTCACTAAAGCTTTGGTGTCATTCTTGCATCGACGGTATATTTCTTTCTTCGTTTCTTTCATACCATCACTCTGGTGCAAAGATGATACGTAATCCAGCCACGCTTTCCTCTTTTTTTCCACGGAGAATTCAACCTTCGCATCCCACCAGGCATCTCCTCTCAGTGTTCTACGTCTCTTTGCGCATCCACATGCTTCTTTCGCAAGACTCGCGTTCGCAAGTCTTTCACTGACTAGACGTAACTTACACACGTACTCCTAACACATTCATCTTCCAATTTTCCACTCCTTATTCTTTCATGATCTCCGAAAGGAATATGCACTCGCCAGTGTCTCCACTTCTTGAAATGGCCCACAAACCGGCTTATCACCAGATAGTGGCCCATTTCAAGAGTGAGACCTCTGAAGGCTTTTGTATCCATTAACGACTTTCGGAGACGTCCATCTATCAGAATCAAATCATCCATACTTTCCTGTTCATTCCGTCTTCATGTGTAAGTGTGAATATCCTTGTGATGTGATGGAAGAACGTGTTCGACACAAGGAGGTTTCGTTCCATACATACGTCTAAAAGTAAATTACCAGCATCGTTCACTCTCTTACCTCCACATGGACCAAGCACAGCCTCATAACTGCTTCGCTTGTTCACAACCCATCCATTTAGACCACCGCACATAATTATCCGTTCAACCAAATCCAGAACATCTCTCACAGTCTCCAAAAACTTCTCGAGCTGGGATTAGCAGAGCTCACAGCATTTGCTGAAACTAAAAACACTCCCGTAATCCCCAGTTTTATCTTAACACAGAGAAGTCTTGGGCGTACTAATCTTTCACACCAGCGGCCAAGCGAGATGATAGCACGACGCCTACGCCAGCGCTGACATGAATGTCCTGGTTCACCCCGGACCACAGGGCCATCACGCCACGGGGCAATCTTCGGTGTCGCTTCCCTTTCGCTTGGTCGCTGACACACACAAAGCATCTAGGCATCACACGTTCATTATATATATCAACTCATTTACCTTATCTTTTAGTCCACCTCCCACATTCCATCTACGACATTCAGGTCTCCTCGACCCGCCGGGATGGGCGTTGCGTGGTGGGTGGCGGCCCCGACCGCCGCATGCATTTGATCCGGATGGAGCGGATCGGTGCGTGTCGTTTCCGGGGGACGCCCTAATCCGCGCGTCTATGCGGTTTGAGTCCAGTCCAGTGTTGGACTGGTAGGGTCGCGGCGTGCACGCTTCTGGAACCGACCCCAAATTTTGTTGATACAATGTCGAAAATCAATTAAGACAATAAGTAGTTCCCCGATATCTTCGACCTGACTACACGTGAAAGACGTTATTTGTATTTAAATTTGTTTCAACGTGCGTAAACTTGAAAATGCTGTAATTATAAAATATAATGTATTATCTTATTTTCTAGATGGATTTAATTAGTATGTTAGACTGAGGTCACAAGTCTTTCGAAATATAATTTCCTGGATGATGTTTTCCTTCACCGTCACCGACTACCATTAGTAGATACATGCTGTTGCTGCCATAGCTCTTCAGGTCATCTCTGCTTCTGCTGCTGCATTATTCTGTGTCTGCGATTACCCACCATTTGGAACAGGAACTGAATGTTACGTTGCTGTCCTGCTCGTCTCTGTGAGTCGTTCGCCTCTTCACTAGGCATCCCCAGGCGGCATAGATGTTAGTTGCTATAACAACGTGAGAGTGGGTGCATGCCGTTCCTGTAAGAAATGAGGGAAATCGCAGATAAAACCATAACAGCCATGGCAGGCATCTACTAAAATGCTTAGTATAACTGGTAGTGGGTAGCTGTCGGCTGGCGCTAGATCGCTAGCACATAAAGAAGTTTAGATCAAATTTGCTATGAATTTGACTTTAGCAAAGTAATGAATCTAATAATTAAGATATACAATAAAATATTCTTCATTGCACCACATAAAGCTATAAAATACATGAAATTATCTTATAATTAAAGTATAAAAGGCGGTCGTATCGCAAAGCAATCATTTCTAGACAACCTTAGGGTAGAGGAAAATAAAAAATCTGCAGATAGGTGGCGCGGTACATTACAAAACATACAAGAAGATTACTTCGAAATAATCAAAATTACGACGATAAATGCTTATTGAAACAGTAAGTTCACCACCTATCAGCAGATTTTTTAATTTCCTCAACCCTAAGGTTGTCTGGCAATGTCTGGCAATGTGCAAAGAATATTCGAGGATTCAATATGTTTACGCGTATATAATCATCAATTAACAGCCGAGAATGATATATTGCTGTTTCTTAACTCTTCTTATACTGACTCCCAAGCCGGTTTCCATTGTGGCTACAGTGGCGGGGCGTGGGAAGAGGCGGACTCGCCTCATAATAATGGCATAATTTGGTTTGGCGGGGCGTGAGCTGATTGACGATATGACATAGCGCAACATTATATTATATTTATATATATGGATAAAAATATGATAGATGGATTTTTGAAAAATTGCCATGTGGATCCAATAGTCATGCACGATCTTTCCATGTGTCCTTCACATTAACAAACCTAAATAGGTTATACGAAGTATAGACAACACATATACCTATTAATTTACAGGCGAAACCTCTGTACCATGAAATCGTTAAGACCTGCAAATTATACTGAAACAGATATACAATGCACGAAAGTAGAAAGAAAAGACGGAACTTCGAAGAAAACTGACACTGAAGAAGTATATGTTTGACCATTTGGTCAAACATATACTTCTTCAGTGTCAGTCATGTCACAGCGCTGCTTGGACTTTACCTCGTATGTACATCGGCAAAATGGCAAACGAACCTTTTCGGTAAGTTAATAATCACAGCTAGTAGCAATTTTACACGTTACTACCTACAATACTATCAGGGTACCAGTATTTTTTTATACAACGTCGGGAGGCATACAAGCATACGGCCCACCTGGTGTAGAGTGGTTACTTGTGAATGCTTGCAAAACAGATAATAACGTTAGCATGTTGCCACGCCTGCTACTTATACAGGAACTTCTCCTGGTAACCACACTCACAGGAATACAATAACCCTCCAGGGAGTTATTATTTGGCAGCGGTTGTCTGGTGGCGTAGATTCTTTTCCAGTAGTTGGGCAGCAGTCTACCTCTCTAGACCAAGACAAACGGATATATTCATGGAGAGAAATGTTTGCTCTGTGTGGAAATCGAATCTTGCTGAGACTTGGTGTTAAAGTAGCACTGCTAATATTGTACATTTTCAGGGTCGGCAATGCAAGAGTGACACCCCTGGTGTTGCAAATGTCTATAAGCTATGGTAATTGCCATCAGGCAGGCCGTTCACTTGTTTGCTAACTTAATGTTATAAACAATTTGGTCAGTAAAGTCGTCAGTAAATTTAAATGTTGTGTTTATAAAAATCAGAGCTAGTATTAAAATAAATAGGTATGTTCCAACATACTTATATGTTTTTAAAAGAAAACAGATATTGACTGTCATAAACAAAAAATCATTATAAAAGCTGACATTTTTCAGCTTATTCAGTTCATATAATGGCTGCGTTGGGACTTGGTGCAGGAGCACATCGCTTGTGGTGCCACAGGACCTTTAAAGGACGGCTGCCTTTACGTATCTTCTTAATGTTAAGCCAGACTATCGGCTTTGTGGTATGTACAACAGTAAACGTGACAAAACTTCGCCTGAACATGTTTCTTACCCCGTGAGAATATTAGAAAAAACTTCTTAGTGTAGTTCCTAGTTAGTTATGTGCAAATATTTCATTCTAATCCAGTTCCATTTTTATGCGACGTCAGAATGCTTACAAGTATACGGTTTTTATTAAACGTCGGAAAGCCTACAAGTACCTATTCAGTTTTTATAAAACGACGGAAATTATTTTCGGAAATTTTACAAACACCATTGGGGTATTGAGGTATTTTGGACGTTGCGTCGAAATTTCCCGAACGTTGCCTAGCCGAGTTAATACGCACTGTATCAAATTGGCGCATGCCTCGACGTATGCATGTAGAGATCTGTCTGTTCAGCTACCTGACAAATAGCGTGTGAGCTGAAGACTACAACTACATTTCAAGTCTGACCTGCATGAGATTCTGCCTGTGAGTTGAGAGCCTAAAATTGTTTTTAGACGAGGCTATAGAAATTTAGCTCTCACTTTAGCGTCCGGTGTTATGCAATCATCTAGGCACTGAAAACGATTATGAAATTCGAGTTAAAAGCGCGAATTTGGATTAGGGCATGAGATGGGCGGAGCATAGACTTCACTAGACGATACCGTTTCTGCTTTATGTTAAGGTTCAAGATGCCTCAATTTATTTTATATATATGTATATATGTATCTATATAAAATAAATACTTAATATTTAATAAATCCTATATATTCATCAGTTTCAAAGTATTTTTATTAGAAATAATAAATAGCAGGCGTGTTTTATAATTTCTTTATTTTACTTGTTTTCTTCGGGTTGTTCAGGCACCGAGGATGTGACAATAATGTGATTATAGACACTTTCTTCCTCTTCCTTGCGTGATTCCGTTTCTTAATCTATTAGGATTGGCGGAGTCAGCTACCTAAGCCTAAGGATTTGGCGAAGATACCGATTTTGACATGGGTTTGTTAGACCTCCGCAACGCAGAAGACCTTTCTTAGGTTAAGTCACACGTCTTTCAAAATATAATTCCTTAGCGGGTTTCCTCGCGACGTTTTCCTTCATTGCCGAGCAAGTGATAATTATAAACATGTACTTACTATGTTCTATATGTATGTATTGTACACAAATATTAAAAAAAATGTGGTGCATAGATTTGAACCAGCGACCAGTCGGATAATAGGTTGATTCTTTATACATTAGGCCGTCACATGCCCGTGACAATAGTCACCGCGCAAGTGTAGATGGGTAGATAGTCATCGGTCATTGTAGATATCAAATGGAGCTGAAATTTAGCACATTCAAGGTAATATTACCATGAAGCTACGAGGGTCATTTGAAAAGTTCTTAGCCTAACATACTTAACGAAACACGATTTCGAGTTTATTTTTATTTTTCAACATACTCTCCTCCGAGCTCAAAACACTTTTTCCATCGACCCGGAAAACACTGAACCCTTGGATATTGAGTATATTCCCCACTTCTTTATGAGCATGCTACTAGTACAATTATAGACCAGTTTAAAACATTTTTTCCCATTCTACAAACAGGGCAAAATATATGATTGGACACGAGATCACCGCGTACACCATAAATATTCAGACACTGACGCCGACCCTCACAACTCAAGGAGGGGATTCTTCTATAGTCAAATAGGTTGGTTGTTCTATAAGAAAAGTCCTGAAGTCATAAAGGCTGGCGAAGGCATAGATCTCAGCGATTTGAAGGCCGATCCTGTAGTTATGTTTCAAAAGAAGTAAGTCGAAGATATTATATTAAAAAGTTAATCACTTAAATTATTAGTAAAGATAACAATTATTTAGTTGCCATAGGGTCCTCGCGGGCAGTTACACATTTTTAAAATTAAATCTTATTCCATCTTATTCATAGTTTTCATTATTCTTTTTTAATTTACTATTTAGAACATGGCGACGAAAAAATGTCCGAAGAAACTTTAATTCGGAGTTACATTTCAAGTTTTGATAAAGGGCTAGTAAGAAGTTGCAGCTGATAAAAAATATATATTTTTAAAGAACTCTTTGGGAAGCTTTAGGTGGACATTGAATTTATATTGCATTTGTTTTTATATAATGACGTCAATTTTAATTTTTTAGTGCCTGTTGTGAATTTGACTAGAGACAATTTTCGGTCTACGACTTAATACGAATTTGGTTTGATGCCTTAAGCAACAACGATGTTGTGATATACTTCGGTTGGCGTCCTAAGCGACTAATAAAGAAATAGCGAGTGTGTGCGGCTAATGATAGAAACCGATAAAAGTGTCACATATAAGTTCTGACAAGTTTAGGCCTTGGTATGAGACAAGTACAAAACGTTTCACACAAACATTTAGTCGTCACAAAAGTTAGCGGAGGTGACTATGTTGTATATGATATTGTTACAATTGATGATGGCTGGATATATTGTGACGAACCCGAAACTGAAAGATGATCTGCCTAATGGATGTTTCCATTTCAAGATTGTTCAACAAAAGTAAAGATGCGCAGAAGTCAAGGGAAAAAAGAATCATTTCGCAACAATTGTGCTAAAATCTTTTTTCTGATAGGACTATTACTGGAAATTGGTACAATATTGGTATGCTAGTCATCATTGTTTACAAATTGTCTTAAAAATCCAAAAAGCAGGATCCTTTCCCGTATTCCTCCATCACGACAATGCTCCAGCAGTAAAAGAGATTCTTAAGAAAGAGTGAGCTCACTGCTTCAGTCAATAATTTCAACGTATCCGACGGTGCTTAGTACATCACTATGTCTTTAATTTTCAGTTAAAAATATTCAGTGTTATTCACATACATTTATGTCAGTTAGATAATCATCACTATGTAGTAAGCCTTTTTCCAAAGAGTATTTATGATGCGTTTTTTGAAGATTTTGTTCGGAAAGGAAGAACCGTTCAAGAACTACATATGTCAGGCATGTCAGGCTATTTATTATAGAGTTGAATACAATTTACAATAAATAATCAACCAGTCTTAGCAAGTATTAGTGTATACTGTGTCTTATGGTGCTCGGCTCCCTCTGTTTATCCCGCAAGAGACCTGGCTTGAAGATATACATACATACATACAGTCTTATCAAGCCGATGTGCCGACGTACTCAATATATTCCTGCATCTAAAAATTTCACAAAATTTTGAAAAAGACTTTATTTTCACGAGCATACATTCATGCATCTTTCATGAACATATTGAGGATATTTCTTTCTTTGAACAGTTCCCTCAGTGATTCCCAGTAGTCCATGTTACAAATAAAGCGGATTGGTCTTTTGTAAGATAAAAATTGTTACAATATCAGCCGCTTTTCTGCACTATGATATACCATACGATATATTGCTGTGGAAGTAGCTGAAGTAGACTAAGCTGCGCTGCGCGCTTAGTAGCCATATCTGTCAATTGTCTGATTTTCCTAACTGTATATACAACGGAGCCAAGCATATTTGCAATGTAGGAGCTCCAGTGCAATTTGGAGACTATTAGACTTAGTAATTCCAAGATGGACAAGAATTATGTCAATCTATTTTACATAATAATGTAATGTAAAAGTGAAATTTGCTTCGTTCCGCAATACTTTGTTGGACGGAAATTAAATGTTTAATTATTTTAAGTGGTAATCCAATCTTTGTGCAGTTATTTTTCAGTAATAATGTTTCAGACACTATGCGATAATGATGCCAATCTTGGCCTTCGTTTTACCGACGATCATACCCGTCTACTTCTGGGGTGAGAGCTGGATTAACGCTTTCGTTATCACTACGTTCCTGCGTCATGTTTTGGGCATTCATGTAGTAGGACTGACCAACAGTTTAGCACACATGGTTGGCAATAGACCATACGATAAGTACGTTTATTTGTTAAATTTTAAAATGAATCATTGGTAAGTCATAAATAAAAGCTTTTTGATGCTTTCTGATTTGATCACAATGATCTGAAATTATTGACCATTATTTTATTGGATCTTTTTTAAACTTTTTTTAAAGATTTTTGGGTGGCAAACAAGCCCCTCTGCTGTAAATTTGTGCCTCATTCATAGTAAAACAACAACCGTCCAGGAAATTGTTATTGGTGCAATTTCTGTGAGACATCGTGTAACAGACGTTTTGCCGAGCTCGGTGGCGCAGTCGTGAATGACGCGAACGCTCGTGGGGTCGATTCCCACACAAGATATACATTTGTGTACATAAACATGTGTGTTTGTCTTGACCTGGATGTTTTACGAGAGGTAGGATGCATTAACGCAGTCGGCCTGGCGTAGTACCTTTACCTCACACAAAACTACAGCCAAATAACAACTCCACAGAGGGTTGTTGTGTTCCTGCGTGTGGGTGTGGTGTGAAGCTTTGCTTCAGAGTTGCTGCAGCAGAGGAGGCATCGCGCTAGTGATACTTAATGTGTTACAAGCGTTCATAGGCTACTGTAACCGCTTTACATCAGGTGGACTATATGCTTGTATGCCTTCCGACGTTGTATAAAAAAAGTTACTTTCCCAGTCACGCTACTATGATGTACCCTACCCTACGTCTTTAATTGCTACTCTGAAGGTGATAGTGAGGTACAAAACATTATCTTTATCTTGAATGTTTGAAATTTACCATTTTACATTGCTTTTCTTAAGTTAATTTTCTATTCTTACTTATCTTCACGATACTTACTAGATTTTGTTTGTTTGTTAGATCAGTAATTCCAAGTGACAATATTTTGGTCTGGATGGGGAATATTGAAGGATTTCACAACTACCACCACGTATTCCCATGGGATTACCGCGCGTCTGATTTGCCTTTAGTCAACTGGCTGACACCTACTGTTTTATTTATTGAAGCAGCCGCATGGGTACGTATACTTAGTCATTTACTAGTAATTTAGTATAGATACACTATATCTCTACGTAGACTCTATCGATACAGAAGTTAATACAATCGTTTTGATATTTTATCTGTCTATCTGTCCATTGTCTATGCACCGCTCAAAAAGCAATGAACGGATTTTGACGAAAATGAGTAACCTTGTTACTCATTTTCGTTGTTACCCTGTTTCCATAGAGGCTACAGTTGATTTAGTATCAACTGTAGCCTCTATGGAAAAAAAATATTCCATATCCTTAATTCTCAGAAAAACACCTCTCCGTAACAGCACAGTATGCGACCATTGTGGCGTTGTGGTTATAGAAGAAAGCGATGATGATCAAAAACTTATCTGAACTTTTAATTGTACAACCGGTAGACCGACACAGGGAGGCAAAGTCTCTTATTAGACAAAATGCCTCGAAACCGAATTTAAGATTGGGATCGTCAACGATTCTCACAGTTTGCTTCTGAAACTAATTACGTTCAAGATGGTAGTCAGGTGTTCCTGTAATAATGTGACTACATAACTCGAAATCCGATCTGTATTCTTTGCTTCCTGTTTGCTGCTGCTGCTGCTTGCTGCTTGAAGTACTGTTTCCCGCCACACCACGACCACTGTGTGGTTCCACAGAGGTCAATGTTCGACGCATAAATTCATGCAATCCATCGCAGATTGCCGACTCATAGTGTCGCGCGCACGCGACTGACCCTGGCACTTGAGAAATAGTGCTCGTGTGAGCTATGT
This sequence comes from Pyralis farinalis, assembly GCA_947507595.1. Taxonomy (NCBI): domain Eukaryota; kingdom Metazoa; phylum Arthropoda; class Insecta; order Lepidoptera; family Pyralidae; genus Pyralis; species Pyralis farinalis. The sequence goes on along the minus strand of OX382271.1, from coordinate 7,684,106 downwards.
GGCGCATCCGTTGATATGCTATATTGAAATCCGGACGTTTGTCGCTACCTGCTGTGAGACCTCTATATCCGGTATGCACGATACAGAATGAAGCAAGGGAGGTCATGAACTTGATCAAATTTAGTAGGAGATCCCCGCGTTGTTAGTCAATTGCGAGGTAAACCAGTTGGTATGTTCAATTTCCCAGTGATTCGGAAAAACTAATAACCTACGGGTGGCCAGCGTGGTTTATCGAATTCTCTTGGTGCTTCGCTATCATGCCTCGCCTTTATTATCCGATTTTTTTATACCACTAAGGTGGCAATCAAGCATACGTCCTGCATGATGGTAAACAGTCACCGTAGCCTATGGACATTTGCAACACCAGGGATGTCACTCATGCGTTGCCGACCCTCTAAAAACCTCTTCACGCATTTCTTGAAGAACTCCATACTGTAGTCCCTTGGAAAAACCTCGGCTGGGAGCTCATTCCACAGCTTGAGAGTTCTCGGAAGAAAACTTCTCTGGAACCGCACTGTACGCGACCATTGCGGTTACAGCGTGTGAGGGTGAACTCCCCGCAGTCGGCGAGCGGTGCGGTTATAAAAAGTAGCTGTCGGCATCTTTTCGAACAACTCTTCAGAACACAACCCGTTGCATAATCGGTAGAACACACAAAGAGAGGCAAAATCTCTCCTTAAACTTAAGGGTTCAATACTGTGTGTAAGCTTAGAATTGTCGACAATTCTCATAGCTCGTCTCTGAACCGAATCACACGGTCCAAGCTGGTATCCAGGTGCTCCCGCCCAAAGGTGACTGCAGTACTCCAAGTGCGGTCTGACTTGAGACTTATATAATATAAGTCTTTGCTCCGTTCTGAAGTACTGCTTAGCCCTGTTGAGCACACCAAGTTTTTTGGACGCCAGCTTGACCTTCTCTTTCAGGTGATTTCCATATTGCATATCACTGGAGATCTCGACACTAAGCATCCTTACTACTACTTTTGGTGACGGTAAAGGTGCGTTCTGGAATTTAGGAATCACAGCAAATGGAGTTTTCTTAGCGGTGAACACGCAAACTTGTGTCTTCTTGGGGTTGAATGCGACTAAGTTAAGCCGTCCCCAGTCAGATGCTTTAGCCAAAGTATCATCCATTTCAGACACAAGTTTATCGCGGCTTTCCTCCACAAGGGAAAGGGTATGTTTGCATATAATAAGTGTCTCCGGTGCTGTCGTCCGTATAACAATGAATGCCATCAATTGACAACATATCATTGATTTGCAGCAGAAACAGCTTCGGAGACAGTACAGATCACTGAGGGACGCCAGCATTGATATCCATACTATCGGAGCATCCACCGTCAACTACGGCTTTTATGCATCTGTTGGATAAAAAGCTAGCGACCCATTTGCACAAACCCTCGGGCAGCCCGTATGATGGTAACTTCGATAGAAGACCCCGGTGCCAGACCCGATCGAACGCCTTCGCCATATCTAGGCTGACAGCCAAGGCCTCACCTCGACTCTCTATCGCCAAAGCCCCGCGGTGTGTAAGATATACTAGAAGATCACCAATCGAGCGACTGTGATGGAAACCGTATTGACGGTCGCTGACCAAGTCGTGATCCTCTATGTATCCTAGGAGTCGTGTGTTTATCACATGCTCCATCATCTTGGAGAGAAGGGAGGTTATGGCGATAGGCCTGTAATTCTATGGGTCTGATCTATCGCCCTTTTTGGGCACCGGGTGCACATTGGCGGTCTTCCATGAAGTCGGGACTTGCCCAGTGGAGTAGGAAAGCACGAAAAGCGCGTTAGTACAGAACACAACTCAGGAGCACGCAGCTTCAGCACCACTGCCGGTATACCATCCGGCCCACTCGATTTATGAATGTCGAGAGTAAGGCCCGCGGCCATCCCGCTGGGTAACGGAGATACCGCACTACGGGATGGTAGGTGGCACTGCTCCCCCGTGATTCTATTCGAGTTAGACGCAAAGAGATTACCGAGTAAATCGGCTTTCTCCTTAGCGCTGTGGGCCAAACTGCCATTCGGTTTTTGCAGTGGTGGCATGGACGGATGGCAGAAATTTCCCTCGGCTGAAAGATCGCAAGCCGCTCACCAACTCTGCCGACGAAATCGATTCCTCGCTCTGTTGTCAGTATAACGAATTCTCATTGAATTATTACAATATTTCTCTCTCGATAAATGGACAGAGATATGCCATTATAGCTTTCGACTTCTATAAGGAACTTCTCCAGTGGATTCTGCTCGCGGCGTGGAATGAAAGAACTTGCTATACCCCGTACCAACAATATTAGTATTGATGAACACAGCACAGGGTAATTTTTCTCTCTGGTGTATCCTTGTATGTGTACTCACGTAGATACATACCTTTACAGGATTTAAAGCATAGTTCGCAGTCATATCGGCAATCGGCTGGCATATCGGCTTCGAAATGACTGGTCATGTCACGAGCACGGTGGAGCGTACGTGCGTTTTAGAAAATCAAAAACAGAATGGTGTAGGAATCTGTCAATATTATGATTAAAAAGATAAGATAAAAATTCTTTATTTGCCATTGGGCCCTCGCGGGCACTTAGACACGTCTTACAGTTTTTGAAATATAATCTTATTGTATCTTATATAATTTTCTTTTTACTTTTTCCTTTTTTTTATCTACTAGCATTTCGGAAATGACCATTGGCTAAGAAGAAATGCCGAGAGAAACTTGCCAATATAGGTCTCTTTTAAAATTGTCATTTAGATATTAAAAAACAAAAATACAAGCATATTGGTACAATAATGATATCAAATGGTAAAAATAAAAAATATTAAGGACAGGTAGTCTGTGCTGAATTATTTCCAGACATATTTGTCAGTTACATATTCATCAATTCTATAATAAGCCCTTCTACAGAGAGTATTTTTAATATGTTTTTTTAATACATTGTCAGGAAAGGACAGAACTGTTTCAGGCAATTGCTTTTCTAAGTCTCCATTTCTCCCCAAGTATCGCAGCATGCGATAGAACTATTGACCGATGCGGTGAGCCCACTCTTCTTTAGGGATCTCTTCCACGCTTTTATCGAACGCAGCCATATCATCTTTAGGGTATTAAAGCGAAATCCTCCGAGTTTATCTTGTGTTGAAAAATAAATAAAAATTGCAAGGTCAAGGATAATACAAAGTAAGGGGACTCACTAATTTCATTGTCGTGATGGAAAATAAGCCTGCTTTTTGTGTGCTACTGTTGAACATTTTTCAAGACAACTGATAAATAATGACTAACATACCAATCTGCAGTAATAGTCATTTTATGTTTTCGCACGATTGTTGCGAAATGACTCGTCCGTCCAAGTATGAGGCAATCATCTCTTTCGACTTCTGCCCTTTTTTACTCGTATTATTGTTGGATCTTCGAATGGAAAACTCCATAGGCCAGATTGTCATTTGATTGCGATTCGTAGCAACATATTCAGGCTTTATGACATGTGACAATGTCATTCATGCAGCATGCGGGTCACCTCCGTCGTACTTCGCAAGAGATCTAGTCCTAAGTGTTCGTGTAGACATTTTAGTGTTCGTGTATACTTTTTGTACTTGGCTCATACCAATTCCTAAACTTGTTCGAATGTGTTAATGTTTCAGTCTTTTACCAGCTTCTATCATTAGCCGCTCACACTCGTTATCTTCAGTGGTCGCCATAGAAGGATATCCTTCACACAAGTGTGTCATCGGAGATAAGTTTACAGACAGTACTAATATTAAACACACTGCAGACATCAGTGTGTTTAATATTAGTATTTATATATTAAGCTAGGTTAAAAACCTGTTTCCATAAAAGTAGTACCTTACTTTTTTTAAACATATGTTATAGTAAATAGGTACATATTTAATTTTTTTTTTCAGATTGGCCAGGCGTATGATTTGAAAACTGTTACACCCGAGATGGTAAAAGAACGAGCCTTAAAAACGGGTGACGGTCATCATTTCTCCTGCAAAAAATAATTTATCTTAGGTACTACTATCTGTCGCCCTTTTTAATGGATAGTCCTATCTACATTGTTATGTCTGTAGCGAGAATAACTGGAAATAATATGCCTGTCGAATTAGCCAGGAAGATGACACGCTCGACAAATTATAGAGTGATGTACATTTGTTGAGCGGGTTATATTTCGTTATTCATAATATATTTCCAGTATTTGTTCGTCTTTATAACTTAGTCCATAATTGGACATACAAAACTTTCGGTTATTTCAAAGATAAAAATGATTTATTTGACACTGGGCCCTCGTGGGCACTTAGACGCGTCTTACATTTTTTAAATATAATCTTATTGTGCTTTGAAAATAAATAAAGTTTTCATTTTTAATTACTACAGTCGGAAAAGAAATGCCAAAGCCTATACATATATATATATATATATAGCTATAAACTTTTTAGCTTAAAATAAAATACCTGTAGTTGTCCAATTATGAAACTTAAATTTATATATGATATTATTTATTTTCATGTTTAAAATTTTTTTTGGTATTCATTGGATATTATAATATAGTACGATACAGTTTGCCATGAAGCAAGTCTGGATCGTCTATAGTGTAATTCATCAATTGCAACCTGTCCTCGAACCTGTCGTCAGATACATGTAAGGCCTGAAAGAAACGTTCACCTATCTCCTTGTTTCACTATATAACCTTGGTGTCGTGGGTACATAATATTATAGACCTGTGTCAATTGTCTTTCGCCAAAGAGAAAGGGATCCACAGTGTCAATCCACAGTCCTTTTTTATACAATGTCGGCATTCAAGCATACTGTCCACCTGATGGAAAGTTTTAATCGTAATCTATAAACGCTGGTAATACATTAAGTACCGCTCGCGTGATGCCACCTCTGATGCTAAAACAGCAACTCCTTAGGAGCTTACTGATGACTTCACTTACACGCGGGTACATAACAACCCTCCAGGGAGTTCTTATTTGGCTACGATTTTCTGTGAGGTGGAGGTACTTCCCCAGATGGGCTGCTTTGATGCGCGCAACCTGTATTAGTTCACAGTAACTTCACCCTTATGCATTCCCATTTCAGAATGTAAGTAATATTCCCAATGGTATATATTCAAGTAACGTGGACCTTCACTGCGGGCCGTATGGCCGTATGGAGAATTTCAAAGTCGCTCAGCGTGCTATGGAAAGAGCTATGCTCGGGGTTTTTCTGCGTTATAGAATTAGAAATGAGGATATCCGTAGTAGAACTGAGGTAACCGACATAGCCCACAGGATAAGTAAGCTGAAGTGGCGGTGGGCCGGCCATACAGTTCCTAGAACCGACAACCGCTGGTGAAGAAAGTTTCTCGGACGGCGTTCCCGTACTGGTACCCGTACACCTCAAGAGGTTTATAGGGAATCGATGTATACAGGTAGCACAGGATCTAGACGAGGTGCACTCTAAAGGGGAGGTCTACGGTCAAGTGTGGACGAATACAGGCTGAGATGATGATGATGATATATCCAAATTACCGAATAACCGTCTTCGTACGGCCCGCAGTGAATAGCTGCACTTGTCCTAGGTAGACATGTTCGTCAATAACTTTGAGCTTAGTGTTTAGTTGTAGCTAGTCAAATTGGGCGAACTAACCGTAACCAGTATATGTGTGACATGGGCATTCGACATAATCTTGTCGATGTTCATATCTGACCTTATCTGATTGGAAACACTGTTGAGGTGACACTGAGGCTCTCCAGCGAATATGTTAACTAATTCTATGTTATTTATATTTTAATAAGGTGTTATTTTTATTCAAAATTATGTTTTTTGCATTCGAATGACACGGCTGGCGACCTTTGCATTAAATTCTCATTATACTCCATTTTCTAATTACGAAGTTCCACAACGAATTTTTCCTATAAACAGCCATTGTTTACTTATTATATTATATTAGGGTTTAAAGTATGAAATTGCAGATTTGTACTGAAAAATTAAAACTCGTTTTTTTTCTAAGATGTAACATATTTATTTGATCAAAATAAATACCCGCATTATGTATACGTTGCTGCCATATAATCGGCAGTTTATTTATGCCTTTGCGATAGAACTCTGGGGATTTAGATTCAACAAATTGTGTGAAAGCATTTTGTACTGCCTCCTGGGAAGAAAATTTTTTATCACGTAGAAAATTGTCGAAACCACAAAAAAAATCGTCGTCAGTTGGAGCAAGGCCTGGCGAGTACGGAGGAAGACATATGGTTTCTAACTGCAGCTCCTATAGAGGTACAACGGGTTTTCGTGCAGTGCGAGGTCTTGCGTTAACATGAAGTAATAATGGTGCAGATCGATTCACGACTCGGGGCTGTTTCACTGCCAGTTTCCTCATCATTGTTCGAAGTTCGGCACAGTAAACATCTGTTGTTATTGCTTGACCAGACCTGAGAATAACGCCATGGAGAGACCTCCAAATAGTTACCATTGCCTTTTTATTGATAAGCTTTGCTTTAGGGAACTATTGGGGCCTTTGGCGTGGGATCAGCCATTGCATTTTTCACTTACCGTTATCGTAAAGAATACACTTTTTGTCACATGCCACTATTCGATCCAATATTCCTTAATTTCTGTGCCGATTCAACAAGGCAACACAAGTTTCAACACGCGTTTCTTTCTGCAGATCAGTCAAATCATGAGGCACCCATTTTTCATATTTTTCATCTTATTGCTTTGATGCTAATGAGTCAATATTGTAGGTAAGGTAACGTTAAACCATGCCGCTAATTCCTGGATAGTTTGACTCGGATCTGCTTCCATCATCTCCTTCAATTCAGCGTTATTCACCTGTATGGGCGGTCTTCCACGGGGTTCGTCTTCAAGTCGAAGTTTCCGTTATGAAAGCGTTTAAACCAAAAACGCACGGTGCGTTCATTAGCAGTCTCCTCTCCAAAGGCAGCGTTGTTATTGCGAGCCGTTTCTGCCGCGTTAGTTCCGCGTCGGAACTCGTATTCAAAAATTACTCGAATTTGCGAAGTATCCATCTTTCCCGTCTAAGCTGAATAAAAAAAAACAATTGAAAATCGAAAATCAAATGTTGCACATTTTTTAAAAGAAAAACCTCATAGGTATTGTAAATTCCCTACACTAAGCTAAGCTTTTATAAAGGTTATTGTAATTAAAATTTCGATGCAAGTTATATTGGCCGACACCCTTGACGTTGTAAATAAAAAAGTTATTATTATAAAACGAAACGAAAATGCATAAGCTGTAAACACAAATGATTTCAAGAAATAATTTACATGCTACTTAGCTTCGTTAACTCGAGTTAAGTATCCAGCTCGCATGATGTGAAGCAGGTACCGCCCCCGAATGACCGACGCACGATTGCTGTTACTGGCACGTAGTTGACGCTCAATGAAGAAATATGCAAATTAAATTTTAAAGAAATAATAATATGTACCTCAGGCGAATGGCCAGTGTCAATTCAACCCTGAAAAGATTTTCTGGCACGATGATGCAATAATTGTAAATTATAGTGATATAGGTTGAAATAAATAAAAAAAAAACTCTTGAAACTTGTACATAAAATTAATGCCGTTTCCATATGTCAAATAACTCTCGGTGAGGGCCTTGGGTAAGTGACCTCTGACTACCCAAGTTTGATACCGAGGGTTACGTGACAATGGATTTCAGGCCGTAACAATTTCTGACTAAAATGTCAAAAGCATTATGCAAGGTATGTACATTTCGCTGTGTTGAAATATAACATGGTTTAATTCGTGTAAAACATTGGAGTGTACAGCTTGGCAAAAAAGAGTTTGCCGTGATGACAGCTGGAAATAATATATTTTTTTATGGCAACCTGTCGGATTTAAGATCGTTTCTTTATACTTGTTGTTTTTATTTATTTCATTGAATTTCTCAATCGAATTCGCTAATTTACTAGTTAAAAATGCAAAAGTTAAAAAGGAAGTGGTGCTAGATCGATGTTTAGTGAATCTCGATGAAGATATTTTAGACCCCGATTAAAAACTATATTCTTCAATTTCTCTGCATACTTAATTTATCTCCATTCGAAATAGCTATCTAATTAATAACATGCATACGCTTCTTATCCTTCGAGACAAATTGATAATAATATTTTCTATATTTTTTACATAACGTCGGGAGGCATACAAGCATACGGTCCACCTGATGAAAAGCAGTTACCGTAGCCTATTAACATATATCACTCGCGTGATGCTTCCTCTGCTGCTTACACAGCAACTCTTTAGGAGCTTCCTGGTAACCTCACTCGCACGCAGGAACACAATAACCCTCTAGGGAGTTGTTATTTGGCTGCGGTTTTCTGTGAGGTGTAGGTACTTCCCCAGGTGGGCTGCTTTTATGCGCCCTACCTCTCTTAAAACATCCAGACCAATACAAACAGACATGTTCCTGCACACAAATGTTCGTCTTGTGTGGGAAATGAACCCACGAGCGTTGTTGGTAAAGTCGCGTCATTCACGACTGAGTCACCGAGCTCGTCAAGAATTTTAGTTAGTATTTTGTGCCCATTCATCCGCAATTACAACGGCCAAGCTGGTGGAGTTACGCTATGAAATGCTTCCCCATCTACTATATTCTGCTGACCTGGCTCCTAGTGATTTCTTCCTTTTCCAAACATGAAAAAATGGCTTGGGGGACGAAGATTTGGAGGTTATATTCGAAGCTAAGGCGTATTTAGAGCTTTATACTACAAAGAGAGAATCATAAATCTCCAGCATCGTCTAACCAAGTGTATATAGCTCTAAATTCTAAAATGAGGTTCAAATTACATTCGAAAAAAGTAACTCTTTGTTTCATTTTTACCAGACTTATCAATCCACCCTATACGATGACTTAATATAAATCGCGTAAACTGCAATCAATTCTTTATAGGTATCTGATTCAACACTAACATTTGATAAAACTTGATGAATTAGCTTACGTTAAACGTATTAATGTAGATATTGAATGATTGGGGCTTGAACATGAAAGCTTAATACAAAACGTTATTTTAAAACCAGGCCTGTCAAATGTAAATGTTCAGTTAAGTTTGTAAAATTTAAATTTCTAGAAACTGTGCTAAATATATTTGAAATATAAAATTTCATTCTAATTTTCTATATTTTTATCTAAACCTGACAGAAAACTCCCCTAAACTTGGCCCGGACCTGACTTAAACTCAACCCGTTGCGTAGTTCCATGGTAAAACTATAGCTTTAAAAACTGTTCAACTACTCTCAATGACAATTTAGCATTTTTATGACAAAATTTAACATTTTTTCTGTTGATATGGCATGAAAAAAATTACTTTGGCATACAGCATAGATACTATTTAGCAATTTACCTTAGTAAATCTGCAACCGTTAAAGTTGGATATGTTTAGGGGAATTCTGCTTGAAAGAAATTACCTACCTATTATTATCGTTTCGTTTAAGAGTTATAAATTGTTTGCTGAAGAGTTATAAGAAGTTCATTGATATTAAATGTATTATGTCGTTTTGAAAATATTACCAATATTATCGTACAAAGTGGGAGTTGATATCAGATTTAAAAAATAGGCAACCACTCTTTAAAATCTGATATCAACTCCAGCCGTTCGAAAGTGACACTATTAAAACCAGATTAAAACCTTCTGTAAGTCTTAATGCTTCGTTTGTGTCACAAATAACAAATTCGGTGTTTTGTTTAATGATTGTCATATTTTTACAATAAATTAATGTTCTTTTTTCTGTGTCGGCTTTTCTTTTTAACATGTTTTTTAACATGTTTTTTGGCATATGTTTTAGAGTTGACATCGCTATTTTCACCAATACAGTACTACTCTTAAACTACTCATAAAGCTCTCAGGCGTATAAGTAAAATTCAGAAAGTCTTACAAGTATAAAATAGAATACCAGTTAGATGCAGAACAGAGCAGAGTGGGTGAGAATTACACAGACGATTTTTGATATGAAAATTTTATTAATTCTCACAATAAATTGAAGAAATACCTAAAATTAAAATAATTGGCAACAAAATTAGAGAAAGTACTAAAAGTAAATATCATAGTCATGCTTCAAGAAAATTTCATTGACTAATGTAAAACAGCAAACAGAGCTTTTAATGAAAGAATATAATTTATCTCAATGCCAATAAGAAGAAAATATGATGGTTCTAGATGGACTAATTGATATGAATAAATACAATACAGGTCGGTTTGAATCACTGAGTAATAACTGTATTCGTAACAATGCAATTAAATTTATGGGTCGTGTCACCCAGTCCATTTCAACAAATATTTCAAATAAAAAAATTTGAAAGTAGAAATTTAGATATTTGCACTTAATTATCTCTGAAAGTTTCAGAGATGATGCGATTAAAATTTATGCGATTAATTTTAATTAAAAAAAAATGTAGATACATATTAAAATCGTATAGTACTTAAAAGATTAAATAAAACCCTTTAATACTACATCTATCGACAATACAGAGGTAGACAGTAGCAATGTACTAAGTGATAGGAAATGGGATTTAGCATTTTATACCCAATATCATAGATTTTAATGACATCCTTATATCTATAATTTGTTGCATGCATCTACTATAGAAAAGGCCTTGAGTTAGTTCAGAAAAAAAAATCCAAAGTCTAAATGCCCGATGCTTAGTTGACTTACAAAATTCCCACACCAATGACTAAAGGGTTCTCTGTGCCTATATCGTAACCATACATACTCTCGACATAGAGTCTTATGCCAATGCAACAACGTTTTAGATTTAACGAGCAGTACCCAAGGCCTTTCTCGTACGTAACAACTGGTCGTGCTCTACCTCCTAATTATCACCCGAATCGCAATATGCTTAAAGTAAGTAGTACAATGTGTACCAGAGAGACATAAGGAAAATATGGACGATACAAATATGTATTAGGGAGTCATGTGCCAGAAGCGTGCTCGTTCGCGACCCCTGACAATCAATTAGATTGCAATTCTGGACCAAGAGTGCACCGATGTCCGGATTACGGCGTCCCCCGGAGGCGACGTGCACCGATCCGCCCCTGTAGTGGCGAATATAGCCGCATGCGGCAGAAGAGGGCGCCACCTACCACGCAGCGCTAATTCCGGCGGGCCGAGGAGAGCCGAGTGCTGCATAGGCTCGTGGAATGTGAGATGTGTGGATTGAATGGTAAGATGAACGAGTTGATGGACGTTATGAATCAGAGATGTTTAGATGGTTTGTATGTGACAGAAACTTAGCGCAAGGGGAGCGACACCGATGATCTGCCCGGTGGAATGATGGCCCTGCGGTCTGGGGTAGATAGGGGTAATCATGCCAGTGCTGTAGATATCGTATTCTCCGGTGTAAGAGATTACTGTTTGGTAGGGCCTAGACTTCTCTGAGTTCGTATGAAACTGAGCATCACGCGAGTATGTTCCGCTTCCGTAAGCTCAGCGTGTGCTCAAGAACTAGAAGTTTCGGGAGTTTGTAAGGGATGTTCTGGATTTAGCTGAAGGGAATGGTGATTATGTGTCGAGATTTGTCTCGTTCTATTTATTCTTGGTCTCTATGGAGATAAGAGAGTGAACGAAGCAGGTAAGCCAATTCTAGATTTATGTATTAAACGAAACCTTTTCGTGTCGAATATTCACACGTATACATGGAGACGGAATGACAAAAAAGGGTAATTGTTTTGATTTTAACCGACTTCAAAAAAGAACGAGGTTTTGTATGTTACGCGATCATTCCGCCAATTATGAATCTATTTTGATTATTCTTTTTTGTTTGGTAGGTTTTACTTCAGAGGACATATAAAGTTTATCGAAATTGATTCAGCGCTTTTTGAGAAAATCAACAAAACCAAAAATTTTGATGAGGACTTTCAATCTCTGTTTTTTTATTTACACCACTAAAAGCAAAAAATAAATTCTACTTAAATAAAAGAAAACCGCCTGCCTGATGGTAAACAGTCACCGTAACCTATGGTCATTTGCAACACCAGGGGTGTCACTCATGCGTTGCCAACCCTCTAAAAACCTCTTCACGCATTTCTTGAAGAATTCCATGCTGTAGTCCCTTGGAAAAACCTCGGCTGGGAGCTTATTCCACAGCTTGAGAGTTCTCGGAAGAAAACTTCTCTGGAACCGCACAGTACGCGACCATTGTGGTTACAGCGTGTGAGGGTGAACTCCCCACCGCCGGCGAGCGGTGCGGTTATAAAAAGTAACTGTCGGCATCATTCCGAACAATTCTTCAGAACACAACCCGTTGTACAATCGGTAGAACACACAAAGGGAGGCAAAATCTCTCCTTAAACTTAAGGGTTCAATACCGTGTAGGATTAGGATTGTCGATAATTCTCACAGCTCGTCTCTGAATCGAGTCACATGGTCCAAGCTGGTATCCAGGTGCCCCCGCCCAAAGGTGACTGCAGTACTCCAAGTGCTGTCTGACTTGAGACTTATATAACATAAGTCTTTGCACCGCACTGACGTACTGCTTTGCTCTGTTGAGCACACCAAGTTTTTTGGACGCCAGCTTGGCCTTCTCCTCCAGGTGATTTCGATATTGCACTTCACTGGAGATCTCGACGCCAAGCATCCTAATACTTTTGGTGACGGTAAGAGGTGTGTTCTGGAATTTAGGAACCATAGCAAATGGTTAATAGATTCAGGCGTTATTTTGCGAAAGTCAAATTTACATGCAATTTGATCCAACCTGCTTTGTGTGCTTCCGCCACCAATTAGTTCATGCGGCCTAGCGCCGGCCGGCACCCACCCACTACTGTTAGTGCGTGCATCATGCCGACGCTGCCATGGCTGCTCCGGTAATCTCTGCCTCGGCTGCTGCGGTCGTCCGCCATCTGGAACAGAATCCGCATGCCCCTTCCACCACCGTCGCTGCCACGACTGGCCTGGTCGTCGCTGCGACACGTGTTTCGCCTCTCCACGAGGCATCATCAGGCGTTGTAGACGTTAATCGTAAGAGTAACATGCTACAAGTGACAAATCCATCGCAGTGCCGTCCCTTATATTGAATTGAGGGTGGGGGTGGATGGTGTGAGCGAAAAGATATTTAATAGTGGGGAATGGTTTACGTCAGTCTGTTTGTTCATGAGAGTAATTTTAGAATTTTTATGTTTATTAATTTCTAATTGTTCCCTAATATTTAGTTTTAAACCTTTGTCTATGGTGTGTAAAATTTGATATGTATTAGTGGGGGATAAGTTATGTCCTTTGTCTATGAGATGCTCAGCGAAGTGTGACCTTTCTGGGCGATTGTGACAATCGTCTTCCATAAAGTCGAGATTTGCGCAGTGGAGTAGGAAAGCACGAAAAGGTGCGTTAGTACAGAACACAACTCAGGAGCACACAGCTTCAGCACCACTGCCGATATAACATCCGTTCCACTGGATTTATGAATGTCGAGAGAAAGTAAGGCCCGCCGGACATCTCATTGGGTAATGGAGATTTCCGCCAATGAGCTACCGCACCACGGGATGGTAGGTGGCACTGCTCCCCCGTCATTCATATTCAAGTTTGACGCAAAGAGATTACCGAGTAAATCGGCTTTCTCCTTAGCGCTATGGGCCAAACTGCCATCCAGTTTTTGCAGTAGTGGCATGGACGGTTGATAGAATTTTCCCTCGGCAGCTTTAGCAAGCGACCAGAAAGCACGGCTCCCGGAGGGAAAGCTGGCAAGCCGCTCGCTAACTCTGCTGACGAAATCGAATTTTGTTCTAGCAACCACCCTTTTATTGGACCTCGAGACAACATTCAGTTTGCGCTTCAAAACAGAGACACTAGGATCCGCATTAGCACGCGCCGTGGTCCAAGCATTGTAACAGCCTGCTTAAGAAGATTGGCTTCCATATAATGCCGATTAAACCACGGCCGCTTTTTAGCTCCCGCAGTAGCTACAAGGCGATTGGGAATGAAGCATTCCATGCCATCCAATATCGCTGCAGCCACTGCGTTGCACAGGTATCAATGTCGTCTGACTCGAAGCACGGCTGCCTCCACGGGTACGATGCGTAGAATTCTCGCAATCCATCCCAGTCTGCCGACTTATAGTATTATAGTATTTATAGTACCACACGCGACGTCATCCGGCAGGCCGAGGTGGGTCTCGTCTGGTACAAGGCACGTGGGTCCGGATGAGGCAGTGATCCGACGAGCCAAGCGGCGCATCCACTGAGATGTTATTCTCATCCGGACGTGAAGTCAGCAGAAGGTCCACTAGAGAGCTTGCATGGTCCTCTACAGTTGGTATTCTCGTGGGAGACTGAACCAGCTGAGAGAAACCAATAGGCCAGAGCAAATTCATGATCTCCCCGCGTAATCAGTGCACCGAGAGCCAAGCCACTCAGCATAGTTGGCATTGAAGTCTCCCAAAATCACTAACTCCGACGAGGGATTCTGTTCGATGACTCTGTCAGTCGTCCTTTGCAGGTACTCGAATAACCGAACTGTGCCTGTATCACTGGTATGAGACCTGTAAAGGCACGCGTAGATCCGGGTGTAGCCGCCATAATCCACACGTACCCATAATATCGACAGGTCCCTGTCTTCAAGATTATGCAATCGGCGTGTACCATGTTGGAAGCGTGAAACAAATACCTGTAGCCCTAGTGTATATTGTTTTTATACCACCAATGTGGCAAATAAGCATACGGCATGCCTGATGGCAAACAGTCACCGTAGGCAATGGACATTTACAACACCAGGGGTGTCACTCATGCGTTGCCGACCCTCTAAAAACCTCTTCGCGCCTTTCTTGAAGAGCCCCATGCAGTAGTCCCCTGGGAAAACCTCGGCTGGAAGCTCGTTCCACAACTTGAGAGTTCTCGGAAGAAAACTTCTCTGGAACCGAACAGTACCCGACCATCGCGGTTCCAGCATGTGAGGGTGAACTTCCCGCCGACGCGGTCGGCAAGCGGTGCGGTTAAAAAAAGTAGCTGTCAATCAAACAATTCTTCAGAACACAACCCGTTGTACAATCGGTAGAACACACAAACGGATGCAAAATCTCTCTTTAAACTTAAGGGTTCAATACCGTGTGCAAGCTTAGGATCGTCTACAATTCTCACAGCTCGTTTCTGAACGGAGTCACACAGTCTAAGCTGGTATCCAGGTGCTGCTCCCGCCCAAAGACGACTGTAGTACTCCATATGCGGTTCAGTAGTTTGCCATACATCACCCGTCGCATGCGATCCATCATCAGCAAATCCATCGCTGTGCCGTCTCTTATATTGAATTGAGGGGTGGATGGTGTGAGCGAAAAGATATTTAATAGTGGGGAATTGTTAACGTCAGTCTGTTTGTACGTGAGAGTAATTTTAGAATTTTTATGTTTATTAATTTTAATTGTTCCCTATTATTTCGTTTTAAACCTTTGTTGATATGTATTAGTGGGAGATAAATTATGTCCTTTGGATATGTGATGCTCGGCGAAGTGTGACCTTTCTGGGCGATTGTTTGAATTTGAATTGTTGAAATTTATATCTTATCAGATATTGAACAGCAAATTTTGTTTGGGCCTATTGTCTTCGGCAATGCGACCAGATGTAGGGTCCGAGATATTACAGGTCAAGTACTCTGTCTTCGCCATATTTAGTTTCAGACCGCCTTTCTCTCTCTCTCTCTAAGCATTCACACGTCGCACCAGGTTCCCCCTGTCCGCGACCGAAAGCGCAATATTGTCAGCATATATGAGCAACCATGGATGCTGCTCATATGCATCTCTGATGCTGTCTCACGTAATATTAGACGTATCTAATATTATGCTGAACAGAAATGGACTAAGGACAGAACCCTATTGGACCCCGATGCTGATTAGAAAGGGCTGTTTACACAAACTTAGTCTATCGTCAATGGCAGTCCTAGTCCTTTAGAATCGGAATCGAGACACGTGCATTGCTCAAGTCTAATAATATAATTAAGGACAGTTTTTTTATGGTTCATAGCGCAACGTATATCATCTATGATATTTAGAAACGCAGCGACTATACTGTGATTGGGTCTTGAGATTGGTTGGTAAGGGATGAGAAGATTATTGCGATAAAGATATATGTGATGTTGTTTCATCATATCAAAATCATGATTTTTTTTTATTTATTTTCATAAATTAGTAGTTATGCTCAATTTGCAATAATACGATTCTGAAGTTGGGTACTTAGAAGGTAGTAGTTGGATGTGCTTTTAATAAGGAAATACAGGAATTATTTTTCGAATAGAAGTGTATGTAATAACCCATTATCTGGTCCCACCGGATTTCATATGAAAAATCCGTTCAACTTCCTACGCATTTTGAAATAGTTCTAATGCTTTCCCGCAACACATAAATAAAATTGACAATAAGCTCAATTATCGGACCTGGCTACTCCGTGTCTAGTTTATTTTAGCTACTTTCACAGAATTACGTTGTTAACTGTTGTGGTGTAACAGTGACTGATGTTACAATGTTTTTAATTTTAGACAAAAGATCAATTCAAAAAATTTAACATACGCTCCAGAAAATCGCTCAGAGAACTGTTAAAAAAAATAACCTCACGAGTAGATTGTCATTTTCAAAATTCACTTAAAATCCTAGAATCAGGATAAGTCAGACATGCCGTCGTCTTTTATTTTAAATTGTTTTCGATTTTATAATAAGTTACTTGAAACAGTTCCACCCTTTCCTGGCAATATCTTCAAAAACACATCAAGATATCTATAAATAATGTAATACAGGCCATATATTTTTAATTTTACCATTTAACTTTATTACAATTGTATCAATATGCTGACATAAAATTATTGTACTCAATTTTATTTAAAACTAGCTACTCGCCCTGGCTTCGCACGAGTGATCTGATCGCTATTAAACTTCACAGGATCACCCGCTGGACTGATTTGAAGATTCCCTGAAAATTTCATCAAAATCTGCCCAGCCGTTTTTGAGTCCATAGAGGACATAAAGATTCATTTTTATATATATAGATTATTGCATTATACTATAATGACTATTTAGATAGAGACCTATACTGGCAGTTTCATTCGGAATTTCTTCTTCGCCAATTGTCATTTCGGAAATGTTAGCAGATTAAATAAAGAAAAATGATATCTATGAGTAATTTCAAGATAAAAAAAAAAGATTTTATTTAATAACGCATTACCTAACTGCTCGTGAGGACCCAATGGTAGATAAAGAACTGCTTTTTTTTACTACGTCGGGAGGCATACAAGTATACGGCCACCTGATGTAAGGCGGATACCGTAGCCTATTAACGATTGCGATATATTAAGTATCACTCGCGCGATGCCTCCTCTGCTGCTTACATAGCAACTCCTTGGGAGCTTACTGCTGACCTCAGTCACACGCAGGAACACATCAACCCTCTAGGGAGTTGTTATTTTGCTGCGGTTTTCTGTGGGATGGAGGTGCTTCCGCAGACGGCTTTGATGCGCCCTACCTCTCTTATCTTTCTTATTCTTATACAACCCTTACCCTCCATCATCAGACCACTTCAATTGTACCATATCTTTGAAAATATCACAAATACAATATCCAATTTCTTTCTTATATAGTAATTAAAAGCAGTCATCATAGCACATGAACAATTTTGAGAAATAATAGACTTCAGTTTGATAGTTTTTCAATATGATATGGGATCAATATTTATATCGAAGTTTTATTGAGTGTTTTGAATCGGAAGTACCTACTAGTGGTGACAGAAGCATTTCAGGAGCTTTAACATGTTCACAGCAACAACTAAAATAAATTAAAATGCTGATCTCTTTATAGGACCTAAGGGTATGACAATAAATTCAACAATGTCTAAAGAAACTGCGGTTAGAAGAAGAAGTTATATCTCTCTGAGATAAGGAGACGTATTTCGATGAGTCCGGTGGTGGAGCAAGAAAAATAAATAAAATAACGACAACAACGGCGAGGAAACAAAAAAGGTATTGCGTTTTGAAACTGAAAGGTGCTTCAGTAGAATGTTTGTATTACCTACTTCAAATGACGTCAATGATTTATTTAACAATGCAGTTTTTATGATCTTATTCAAGACACTTACTTGTACACTTACTGTATTGTGTTCAGGTGTTTGGGCTAAGAAATATAAAATAATAAAGTCTATTTAGTAGAACTGTAAAATTTAGGGTCCATAAAGAATAATGGCATAGTACAATCAAATTTTAGTAATGAAAATATAAAGAAATTTTTAAATTGCCTCTCAGCATTATCTTTCTCTGAAATATATGAAGAGGTAGACGCAAATAAAGCTTTTACTACGTTTCATGAAACATTACTAATGTTTTTTAACCTATGTTTTCCGAAAATAAAAATAAAAATTACATTTAAATCAAATAAAATTCGTTGGATAACCAAAGGTATCAAAAGATCGTGTATTGTAAAGAGAAGGCTATACCTCCAAAGTCAGCGATCTGGCGTGTGTAGGGAAATGTTCACCAAGAGATACCGAAGCTCTTCTAAGATATTAAAACGCAGTATCCTGCTCTCTCAAAAAATCGGCAATAGTAAATATATTAAAACAGCTAGAAACAAATCCAAAGCCGCATGGAATTTAATAAAATCATTTGATTCCCAGCAAAGTGAAAATAGTTTTATAGAAAGAATTGTACATAAAGGGTTGATAATAACAGAACCCAAAAAAATCGCAACATCATTCAATGATAATTTTATTAGTAATACAGGTGGCACTTTACATAATTTTTCTCAAAAAGTTGATTTCGATAGTATATCTTCTAGCATCTTCCTTAGACCTACGACACCTGATGAAATTTATAGTATTATAATGGCACTCAAGAATTCTAATGTAGCAGGATATGATGACTTAACCACGAGTATCATTAAAAAAAGCGCCAAATTTATCTCTGCTGTGATGAGTCATATTATTAATTTATCATTTTCGCAAGGTAAATTCCCTGATAAACTAAAGCATATTATTGTAAAGCCTCTGTTCAAAAAAGGTGATAAAACTGATATTAACAATTATAGACCAATTGCACTTATACCAATTTTATCAAAAATAATTGAAAGAGCAATGTACAAACGTGCTGATGATTTTCTAAAGAAATTTAACGTTATAAGACCAGAACAAAATGGGTTTAGGAAAAAATATTCCACAACTCTAGCAATTTTTAAACTCATAAAAACTGTGACCGAGTGTATTGATACAAAGACACCAGTGGTAGTGTTGTTTTTTGACCTTAGTAAGGCATTCGATTTTGTACACCACGATAAGCTCTTGAACAAATTATATAAGTATGGTTTTAGAGGAACAGCTAACGAGTGGTTCAAAACTTACTTAAAAAATAGATACCAAAGCACAGAAATACTAAGTATCGTTAAAAACATAAATAAAACCAAATTTAGATCTACATACAGGAAAAATGAAAATGGCGTACCCCAGGGAAGCATCTTAGCACCACTTTTATTTTTATTATATATAAATGATTTGCCGGACAGCACCACACACGAATCTATATTATTTGCAGATGATACAACTATTGTAATAAAAGGAAAGGACATACAATCATTTGAATTTGAAATAAATAATACCGTTAATAAAATAGTGACATGGCTGAATGAAAATAATTTGAACGTTAATATGGACAAAACTAAAATTATGCAATTTCATACTGTAATGACAACTCCCTTACGACTGAATATAAATTATAATGACATAAAAATTGACGAAGTGCACTCTACTAAGTTCCTTGGTGTCTGGTTAGATCGTAATTGTAACTGGAATGTACATATAGAAGACGTATGCAATAAATTAAATAAATTTGTCTTTGCGCTCAAACGGCTTAGAGAGGCTGCTTCCGTTGAAGTTGCATTAAATGCATATCATGGATATGTTGCTTCAACCTTGCAGTACGGTTTGATGCTCTGGGGAAACTCTACAAATATTCAGAGAGTGTTTCTAGTTCAAAAGAAATGTATCAGAGCTTTATGTGGTGCACATTATTTGACTCCATGCAAACCACTCTTCAAGAAACTGAGATTGTTGACGCTAACTGGCATGTACATTAAACAAATATCAATATTTGCGAAGCAACATCCCGAATTCTTTCCAAAAAATAAGGACGTACGGTCAAGAGAACAAAGAACTAGAGTAGGTAATAAACTATGCGTACACGGAAAGAAATTAAGTATAGTCAATAAAAATGCTTTTCACATGGCGATACAAATTTATAATAAGATTCCGAGTGATATTACAGAGTTGCCCGTCACACAATTTAAAAATAAGCTACATAATTGGCTAATTGATAAATCTTTCTACTCCCTTAATGAATTAATTAATGAGTTCATATAATAACAGTTGACGACTTGAGTTAAATCTTGAGTGAATTAAAGTACAATCGGAATTAAATTTTGTATTTCATAGAATGCTTGAACTTTTGCATGCCTAATTGTATGAAAGGCAAAACATAACGGATTTTATTTTGATACACACAACATCTCTATTTTTGTACTTATGTTTTAGCAAAATAAATGATTTGAATTTGATCAAATAAGTAGGCTGACTCGACCCCTGAACGAAGGATAAAATAGCCTTAACACGTAGGGATGTCGCTTATAGTTTATACAATCGTCAAAAATGCATAGTCTATCTATATACAAAACAATTTACCCCTGTAGGTGAATCATCAGGGATCTATAATACAAAGTTTTTCTTAATTATTTTTTGTACATAGACCAGGAGCTGACTATTGTATTGAAGTTATATACTCCTTTAGGCTCGTTATGAAAAAATGATGAGTGGAATTTTAAGATACTGTAACACAAAAGTAACACGTTGAAGCTGCCCGCTAAACCGCTCATTAAGTCACGAAAAATATGCTCAAAGTTGCAGCCAAATAAGAATTCCCTGGAGGATTATTGTGTTCATGCAAGTGAGTGACGTTATTACCTAATGGAAAACTGCAGCCAAATAACGTCATGTAACGTCACTCACTCGCCTGAACACAACAACCGTCCAGGGAATTGTTATTTGGCTGCAGATTTCTGTGCGGTGGTAACGACACTCACTCGCATGAACAAACAAGCATACGATCCACCCAATTTAAAGCGGTCACTGTAGCTGTTCACGCTTGGAATACATTAAGTATGCCTCGCGTATTGCCACATCTGCACTCCTTAGGAGCTTAGTCGTGACGTCACTTAGATGAACACAACAGCCCTCCAGGGAATTGTTATATGACTGCAGTTTTCCGTGAGGTAGTAACGTCACTCACTTGCATGAACACAACAACCCTCCAGGGAATTGTTATTTAATGATGCCAGAGAAGTATAACTTCTCACGCGCGTACATAATTACACGCACCCATTTTTTTTTTACACTAAACAATTTTTTGCTTTTTCATTTAGGTACTACACTTATCAAAATTATAATCTTTATATTCGGAAATTTAATATTTTTACAGTAGCCTAAAATGATAGGCATTAAAAGTACTATTTTCTGTAGGAAATTTGTTATTGAAAACAAAGATAATGGTATTTGAAAGAGAAGAATCCAGAACTAATGTAAGGATTACGATTGATGATGAAGTGTTGGAACAAGTGGATGAGTTTGTATATCTTGGACGCGCTTTCAGCAGGGATGGAAGGTACACCGCAGATGTGGAAAGACGAGTGAGTGCTGGGAATAGTGTAAATGGAGCGTTGGGAAAATTTCTTGGCAGTAAAATCCTGAGCCAGAAGGCATAATTCGCTATACACAATGCAGTGTTGGTCCCAACGCTAACTTATGGAAGCGAGAGCTGGGTATGGCAGATATGGTGCTGCTGAGTGCCTCTGTTTGTGGCATAAATAAATTAATAAGTATATGCCAGCGGTATGCCGAAAACCACGGGTTAAAATACAACGTACATAAGAGTGAATATATTGTCTTTCATCCCGGCAGAAAATATACGCGCAGTGTTCCAGCTATTCGATTAAATGGAACCCCGCTCAAGAGAGTAGACCAATTCAAGTATCTGGGACATTGGGTGACTTCCGGGATGAGAGACAATATTGACATAGAAAGAGAGCGTAGGGCGCTGTCTGTGCGAGCGAATATGATAGCCTGCAGGTTTGCCTCGATGTTCTACAGCAGTTAAAATTACACTATTCCGAGCTTATTGTATATCGTTTTACACAAGCAGCCTGTGGGTTGATTACACGCACAAGCAGTTCAGCGCTCTACGCGTTCAATATAACGACGCGTTCAGGAGGCAGATGGGGATGCCCCGATATTGTAGCGCGTCGGGGATGTTCGCCGAAGCTAGAGTAGACTGCTTTTTTGCAACTATGCGAAAACGGTGTGCATCCCTGGCGCGCAGGGTCCGGGCCAGCTCCAACAGCATCCTGAGCATGTTTGCTAAAAGATATGATCTTCGGTATGTGAACCATTGCTCAATGGTTCACATACTGA
This sequence comes from Pyralis farinalis, assembly GCA_947507595.1. Lineage (NCBI taxonomy): Eukaryota > Metazoa > Arthropoda > Insecta > Lepidoptera > Pyralidae > Pyralis > Pyralis farinalis. The sequence goes on along the minus strand of OX382271.1, from coordinate 7,661,716 downwards.
GGAACAAAGAAATGTAACCCTAATATACTGTGGTATATCTATGGTATTATCCGTTGCTATGTTACAGTGTCTTGTTATTTGCTTTGTACGTCAATTCTTTAGTTGAATAAAGCCAAGTTTTCCGATGGTATTTCTAGATTAATTGTATCAATTTATTCAACTAAATATGTCAACAACCGATTCAAAATCGGACATACCGAATTCTACAAATATGTCACGGTATCTACGTCCAGAACGTTTTGAAGTCGAACCTGGTACAACGGCGGCGGATCTAAAATGGACACATTGGTATTCCACTTTTTCAAATTTTTTAGCAGAGGAAATTCCGAGTTCTCCCGAATCTATGAAATTAAAACTATTAATCAACCATCTTAGCCCGTCCGTATTTGCTCTCATAAGAGAATGCGAAACGTTTGATAATGCGATCCAACAGCTGAATAATGCTTTCATTAAATCGAAAAACGAAATTTATACACGTCATATTCTGTCCACTCGAAAACAACAAGGAGCGGAAAGTATATCAGAGTATATTTTAATTCTAAAACGATTGGCACATGACTGCAATTTTAAAAGTGTGACTGCAGAACAATATAAAAATGAATACATCCGCGATGCTTTTATATCAGGAATATTATCACAGAAAATTCGTCAAAGGCTACTTGAAAATGTTGTATTAAGTTTGGATGATGCAATAAAACAAGCTTTAACTTTTGAGTCTGCTGAAAAAGACAGCTTAGCTTTCAATAATACTTCCTTGTCCCAACTGAGTGCTCTTCCTTCTTGTGCTAACAGTAATCCTCACCTTTCTGAAACTTCAAGTTGTGGGCCCAATCTAGCTGCCACGAATCAACAGAGAAGACGTTGTTTCTTTTGTGGTTCTAATACATTACATAAGAGAATAAAATGTCCAGCCTTCAACGCCATTTGTCAATTATGTTCAAAGAAAGGACATTTTGCAAATGTATGCCGTAATTCAAAACCTATTACAAGTGCTACATTTACAGAATATGAAAACACTGCATGTATATCTGCAGCTTCTCCTTCAAGTCTACAAAAAGCCACTATACCTATCATAATAAATGATATTCATGCTGAGGCACTCATTGATACTGGCAGTTCAGTGAGCTTTATTAATGAGGCACTAGCAAATACAATCAATATTACAAAAAGAAAGATCAATCAATCGGTAACTTTAGCTTCTCTGAGCCACGTTTCATTTGTAAATGGATTATGTTATGCTAATATCAAACTTGATCAGCATACATACAAACAACATCCTTTGCTTATCGTCACAGATTTGTGTGCTGATATAATTATTGGTCATGATTTACTAAAAAAACATAAGTCACTAGAATTCACGTTTGGGGGTGACAGAGAACCGCTACGCATATGCAACGTCATGCAAGCATCCGTACCTCCTGTTTCAATATTCTCTAACCTTTCACCAACAATTAAACCGATTGTTATTAAATCTAAGAGTTTTTCTGAAGCAGATGAACAGTTCATTAAAGAGGAAATCGGCAAACTCTTAGAAGACGGCGTAATTGAGCCATGTGTTTCTCCATGGAGAGCTCAGGTGCTGATAACGGGAGGAACTGCACACCGCAAAAGAATGGTGATTGACTATTCCAGAACTATAAATCGCTATATAGAATTAGATGCATTCCCTTTACCTAAGATTGAATCTATCGTATCAAAAGTGTCAAAATACAATATATTTAGTCAAATAGATTTGAAATCTGCATATCACCAGGTGCCAATTCTTACGAAAGAAAGACCAATGACGGCATTTGAAGCCTGCGGTAACTTATATCAATTTACAAGAATACCTTTTGGCGTTACCAATGGAGTAGCAGCTTTTCAAAGAACCTTACAATATATTATAGAGACAGAAAGATTAAGTGGTACCTTTGCGTATCTAGACGATGTTACAGTTTGCGGGAAGACAAAAGAAGAACACGATAAGAATTTACAAAAGTTCAAGGAAGCTGTAGCAAAATATAAATTAACCTTAAATGAAGATAAGTGTATCTTTGCCAGCGATAAAATTAATCTACTAGGCTATACGGTAAATAATAATCTCATTAAACCTGACGAAAGTCGTCTGAAACCTCTTCTTGATATGCCACTACCAAATAATGCTGCCAATCTTAAAAGAGCTCTTGGTATGTTTGCCCACTACTCCAAATGGATACCTGATTTTTCAGGCAAGATACAGCCTCTTATTCGTGCAAAAATGCCTCTAGGTGTTGAATCAATTAGATCCTTCGAGGGCCTAAAATGCGAAATAGCAAAAGCAGCTTTAGTGGCAATTAATGACATTGATTTACTTACTGTTGAGACCGACGCTTCTGAATATGCTATTGGTGGAACGCTATCACAGAATGGACGACCAGTTGCATTTTTCTCTCGCTCATTGAATGATTCTGAAAAGAAGCACTCATCCATAGAAAAAGAAGCGTGCGCAATTGTTGAATGTTTAAGGAAATGGCGACATTATCTAGTAGCGAGACATTTCTTACTTATTACTGATCAACAGTCAGTAGCATTTATGATGAATCAAAAACATAATAGCAAAATTAAAAATGAAAAAATTGAAAGATGGCGTTTAGAACTCTCTTGTTTTAAATATGATATCATATATCGTCCAGGAAAGGAAAATGTAGCGGCAGATGCTCTATCAAGGATCAGTGCTTACATGAATACAAACAAATTATATGAACTTCATGACTTACTTTGCCATCCTGGAGTTGTCAGAATGGCACATTGGATTCGAGTAAAGAATCTACCCTACACGATAAATGATGTTAAGACTATGACAGCGGCCTGTCCTATCTGCGCTGAAATAAAACCACGCTTCATAAAAGCAAAAAGCCATCTCGTTAAAGCTACTGAACCATTTCAACGGCTCAGCCTAGACTTTAAAGGGCCGTTGCCGTCTAGTACTCATAACAAATACATTCTAACGATAATTGACGAATACTCGAGATTTCCATTCGCCTATCCGTGCAAGGATCTTTCTGCTTTGTCTGTCATTAAGTGTTTAAAGGATTTGTTTTTAACTTTTGGAGCTCCAGCTTATATCCATTCGGACAGAGGTACCGCATTTATGTCTGATGAACTAAAACGATTCCTCACTACTTATGGCGTAGCTACTAGTAGAACAACACCATATAACCCAGAAGGCAATGGACAGGTAGAGCGTCTTAACGGCACTCTTTGGCGATCAATCCAACTCTATCTCAAATCAAGGGACTTAGATACATCGCAATGGGAACAAGCCTTGCCAAATGCATTACATTCCATACGATCTCTATTGTGCACGGCCACAAACGAAACTCCTCACGAGAGATTATTTTTTCATACACGTCGATCACCAACGGGCGAATCTAATCACACTTGGTTATTATCACCGGGTCCTGTCCTCATGAAAAAGAATGTCAGAACATCTAAATATGACCCCATTGTCGAAGAGGTAGAATTGCTACATAGCAATCCATCCTATTCTTATGTTCGTCTGCCGGATGGAAGAGAGTCGACAGTTTCTAATCGACAACTGGCACCATTACCTATAGACGATTTAGATTCTGGTGAAGCAACTGTAGATAGCTTATCGCAAAATGAATCAGAATATAGCACTGTTGAGTCTGACCCACAGTCTGATCCAATATCAGATCAAGTCGCTCCTGAAACTAGACGTTCTGATCCTGAGTCGAACAATGCGCCTCGGCGTTCTACTCGCGAGAAGAAAGTTCCGAACTATCTCCGAGATTTCGTCAGTAATTAAGCTGGTGGAAAAATCAACGCGGTGGTGAATGTGGTATATCTATGGTATTATCCGTTGCTATGTTACAGTGTCTTGTTATTTGCTTTGTACGTCAATTCTTTAGTTGAATAAAGCCAAGTTTTCCGATGGTATTTCTAGATTAATTGTATCATATACACACATCAAAAGTGTCTAGGGATCAACATATATTTTTGCAATAACTTTTCTCCTGATTGATATTAATTAAAATTTTCTTTAAGGATTCATCAAATAAAGTGTTTTCGTTTGTCTACAGTAACGATAAACCAAGTCACCTTTGCATTAATAAAGAAATTTGCCATTTTCATAATAAAGGGATTTTTGACATTTGAACCACTAACATTAAAGTTCGAAAAAAAGACTGAAATAACAGTTTTCTTTAAAATTTTATTGGGTAACTTAAACAATTAATAATCCGTGTTTCTACCGCGAACACTAACAACACAAGAACATCGGTTTGGCATACTCAAAATGAGTTCATCCAAATCACGCTGTGGAATGGCCGCCCATGTTCGTTGCAACAACAAAAAAAGGTCTTCTTGCGACTGGATACCCTCCATATTCGGCAGAGCTCTTCTCTGTAGCATATCCCATGCATGCTCAATCGGGTTCAAGTCTGGCGACTGAGCAGGTCAGGGCATGACATTGATGTTAGCTGCGGCGAGAGTCTGTCTTACAACTCTTGCGGTGTGCGGTCGTGCATTATCATGCATTAACTGAAATAAGGGACCGATTTGCACTTGTAGAGGAACGATGACGTCTGATACAATCGTCTCAGCATAAATTTGAGCGTTGAGGTTGCCTCTGATCCAAATCAACTCAGTTCTTCCGCCGATCCAAATACCCGCCCATACCATGATGGTTCCACCACTATAAGGATGGACTTTCTGGCAGGATTTTAATCGCTGTTGGCGTCCACGGGTTCTCCAGTGTCGTATACGTTTATATATTTTATATATTTTTTTATTACAAAGCCACATCTCAATCTCAAGAAATCCGCATAAAAATGCTTGATCCCTAGACACTTTTGATGTGTGTACTATACAAACGATAAGATAATCTAAGGTGTTTTAATATCTCTAACTAACATATTGTATGATCTAAGTTGGTCAAAATAATTTTTTTTATTTTTTTATTTTTTTTTTATTCACCACTAGGCCACCCATGCACAATCCTACATTCGATAACCTTATTTTCTGCAGAAAACGATCGAGATACAGAATAAACAGCCTAACAGATAGCAAGCAACCCTGTTTGACACCAATTTTGACATCAAACTAGGGTTATATGCTACCATGCTACCATCTATCCGCATACATGCTGAACAATCCTTGTAAGGGGACTGCATAGCACGGAGCAGTGAACCGTCAATCCCGGCAATACGTTCCACAGTTACTTTCGCGCAATATCAAATGCTTTCTCAAGTCCATAAAACCGCAAAAACCTTCTGGTCGATGCTTCACCACGATATTGCTGAGCGAAAAAACTTCATCCGTATGTCCGCTTCCATTAGGGAATCCTCCCTGTGCCTCCCACAGCATTCCATCGGATTACACCCTCATTCTCCTTTTAATTATCTTTCCATATACTTTTGCTGCTAAGCTGATCAAACCCATGGCCCTGTAGCTGGCGCAGTCTATGCGTGACCCCTTGCCTTTATACAAGGGCATGATGACTGCGCATCTCCAGTCCGCCGGGACCCTTCTAGTTCTCTAGCACAGATTGCTTAAGTACCAGAGACGATGGCGTGTGTCGTCTATATGACACATACCAGGCTAGGCAAGATGCCTGCTCCGACGATAGTGTGTCTCGTACCTCTATCACCTACCAACTTGAGCAATACGCTTGCCCCAACAATGGTGTATGTCGTACATCTGACACCTACCAGCTTGAGTAAGGCGCCTTCCTCGACGATAGTTTGTGCCCTCCATCTGGCACATACCAGCCTGACCAAGGCGCCTGCCTCGACGATAGCTTGTGCCGTCCATCTGACACCTACCAGCTTGAGCAAGACGCCTGCCCCGATATTGGCGTCTATCCTCCATCTGATACATTCCAGCTTGAGCAAGACGCCTGCCCTGACGATGGCGTGTATCATACATCTGACACCAGCCAGTTTCGCCAAAAAATTAGATCGTTATCATTATCGGATTTGACTCAAGATACCATAAACAACCTTCAAAATCTTAAAAAATATCAATCTGCCCCTCATTTAGTAATTTCTATATCTCACTCTAATAGTCTATCCATATTAACAGCTTTCTACAGAAATACGACAACAGAAAACTATAGTCAACATCCTATTAATGATTCTGACGATGATGACAATGCAACTAATTCCGAATTTGAAGATGCTGAATATTTTGGAAATATGAACGAGGGCATGAAACGTCGCCACTGTGCTGAACCCAGTTCTTGGAAAAGAGACAAAGCCAAAAGAAGTCGAATGCTTGGCGAAGAATACCTTGGATACTCAAAACCTCGAGATAGAAAAATGCAACATGATACAGTACGACCTTCGAGACAGCTTGGCAAAAGGCAACTAAGTATAATCACCTACAACAATTGAAAACAGTTCTACCTAGTGACTGTCATGCTTTTTATGATGCTTTTCCTTTTGTTTGAAAGTTAGTTTACCAGAAAAGCAACTGTTATTACGAGTATTATATAGGTACCTAATGTTCTTTAAATTATAAATTTTGTTACAGTATGATACAGAAAAGTAAAATTTTAATACGCGACGTTATGATTAAAGCGATTTTGTGAATTGACTTACTGATTACTTACTTTGAAGAATAACTTTGTTTCTATTTGTTACTTAAAGAGGTTAATAAATAAAAGAAGTATAACTGTTAAAATGTCTATTAATAACTATTTTCTCTTTGTATTTCTGTTTGTTTTAATTTGCAATACCTCCTAACTTAGCTAAAACTATCCATAATTTAAAAACAATATCTCCTAACTACTTTTAATTCAGTATACCATAGGATTTCCTTATATTGCCTAATGTCATAAATTGAAGGTTCCTATGATACTTAATTCACAATTATAAAAATAATTCATAAATAAATGTAACAAAATATAATCGTTATTTTCGTTTCCTCTAAAAATACCTTTTTTAAGATAGGAGGTCATTACACTTCATCGTCGATATATTAAAATAAATGTAAAAAAGAAATGTAAAAATAAAACTAAAAACAATATAAATAAATAAAAAATAGACTTTCCGATTGTAACTAGGGTTATAGATAAAAACTAATAAAAAATTAAATACCACTAAGTACGTACCACTTAAAGTAATTTGTCTGCAAAAAAAGCTACTTAAGAAAAACTATTTAAAAAACTCTCTAAAGATACATTTACTCTTCGTTTATCCCAAAATGTTTAAAAAATAAATGTCCACCCGTGCGAAGCCGGGGCGGGCCGCTAGTCGTCTATAATTATATTATAACAATATAATTATTAATGTACTTCTTGAGGCCAAGCAATAAAACCAGAATGTAGGATAATAAACAAACGAATTTATTCTGGTACCAAACCGAACTTACTATGGCTAGATTACAACGTCGGGTCCTTATTTTCCGAAAGTCAAACCATAGCGTGATTCACAAAATCAATAAACCGGTGCAACGCCATCTATTGGCAAAATATCAAAACAGTAAAAAAAAATGCTGCTATTAAAATTACAACGAACATTCCGCCCACCAAGAACGAATGTTCTTATGTGGGTCTGCCCACCCTTTCAATAATAATACATGACTTATACACAATAACTTATGAACAATAATCCTTAAGTGAGCATATAGAATAGGGTTTACAACAATGTCTTACATACAACACAGGGAGCAAGTCTTTTTTTTTTTTTTTTTGTTTTAGGATAATAAACTTAAACTAACATAAACAGAATTTAAAGTAACAATAATCTAAGTGACAACAGGCAAAATACAAATCTTTGATACAGGTCGTTTGATAAGGTTATCTTTAAAACGTAAGGTAACTACTCTAGTTATATGATCTGGACCAGGGTGCTTTTCCTCAATCTTAGCGAATAGCCATTTGCTTGGAGGGAGATCATCCTCTTTAATCAATACAACATCCCCAATTTGAGGTTCCGGAGTTATTTTAGTCCACTTATACCTGTTATAGAGCGTTGTGAGATATTCTTTAGACCATTTCTGCCAAAAGGTCTGTGTAAGCTTTTGGGTAAGCTGCCATCTACGGAGCATACTGATGTTACTATTCGCGTAGTTCCTTTCTGGAACTGTAACAAGAGCTTCACCTATTAAAAAATGCCCAGGTGTGAGTGGCGCACTGTCAACATGACTAGAGGGTAGGCAATACATAGGCCTAGAGTTCAAGCAGGCTTCCACTTGAACTAATACAGTCGAAAGCTCTTCGAAGGTTAGCGTACTACCATCCAGTATACGCTTCAGGTGAAACTTAGTAGATTTCACCCCCGCTTCCCAAAGCCCACCAAAGTTTGGGGCACGTGGGGGTATGAAATGCCAAGTGGTGCCTGAGTTTTCTAAACAAGCTGCAACTTCATCCAAAACACTCTTTTTTTCAACTTCAAACAGAACTCTGAGCTCTTTCGAAGCTCCTATAAAATTGGTGCCGTTATCGCTCCATATCTCGTGACAGTGACCTCGGCGAGCCACGAACCGCCTGAACGCCGCAAGAAATCCTTCACTCGTTAAATCACTTACGGCTTCTAAATGGATAGCGCGTGTCACCATGCAGACAAATAGGCACACATACCCCTTATAGCAGCGACAACCACGTCCTTTAGATATCCTGACGTTGATAGGACCACAATAGTCAACTCCGCTTCGACTAAAGGGACGACTAGGCGTAATTCTCGACTGTGGTAAATCACCCATAAAGGGATGCTGCGACAAAGAGCTATACCGGACACATTTTACACAATTCTTGACACATTTTCTTACTAAACTCTTAGCGTTCAGAATCCAATATCTAGATCTGATATAATTAAGGGTCAGTTGTGGACCACCATGAAGCGTCTTCTCATGAGCATCGGCTACAATCAATCTGGAAATGTGATGATCATGAGGCAGGATGATTGGATGCTTAACGTCATAGTTTTCTTGACTATGTTGGATACGACCTCGAACGCGTAGGATAGAATCTGAGTCCAAGAATGGACACAGGGTAACTAGACGACTACTTTTTGCAACTGACTGGGACTTCTGCAATTGCTCGATTTCCTTAGAAAACAATTGACCTTGACAATGTCTCAAACAAATATTTAAGCTGTTATTAAGCTCTGCAGCCGTAAGATAAGATGGTAACAAATTATCTCTACTTCTCAACTTAATCGGAGCTCTCAAACAGTAAGCAAGAACTCTCACTAACTTATTTAGTGAAGAGTATTTAGTCCAAAGAGATAGTTCTTCACAATCCTGATCAATAGCAACATGAGTCTTGATTGCTTTTTCCTCTAAATCTGTAGTCAGGTTCTCACGTGGAGGGATTTCATACGACGAGTTTTGCAAAAACTGTGGTCCCTGAAACCATAAACTATGGCTAATTAAAACAGCTGGTCGTAGTCCCCGTGAGGCGCAGTCCGCCGGGTTCTGCCCTGACTCAATATGTGACCATTGACTGTTGTCTAGAACGTCCAAGATCTCGGTGACGCGGTTAGCCACGAAGGTCTTCCAGCGATTCGGCTCTCCCTTTAACCAGGCTAACACAATTGTCGAGTCGGTCCAGGCTCGCATCCTGGACTTGGGCACCTCCATTACAGACGATATTTCTGAAAGCAAGTGAGCTAGCAGTACCGCACCACAAAGCTCCAAGCGAGGTATTGACACCTGCTTTATGGGGGCAACCTTTGTTCTAGACCCAATCAAGTGAACATGAACCTCTCCATCTTTGTCTTGAATTCGAGAGTAAACTACTGCACTGTATGCGTCGTTCGATGCATCACAAAATCCGTGAATTTCTAATTCCGAGGAATCCTGACTTACTTGAGTCCATCTGGGTATTTGAACTTGGTTGAGTATCGCCAATTCTTCTCTGAACGATATCCATTCTTCTAACAGCTCAGACGGAACCTCCGCATCCCAACTCAAACCCGCAAGCCATAGCTTTTGTATGTATATCTTCGCTTGGATAATAACCGGTGCGTTCCGGATCCATCCCAGAGGATCAAAGAGGCGAGAGATATCGGATAAAATTACTCGTTTTGTGATTGGCTGGGTTTGCGGAGTCAATTTAATAACGTACTCAAAAGCATCAGTCTTTACGTTCCAAGTAACTCCTAAAATCTTAACTATGTCATCCGTCTTTATTTCCATCTTCCTATCTGCATCTCCGTCTGCTTGAATCTCTTTCATTAGTTTCTGGCTATTGCTAGCCCACTTCTGCAGTACAAATCCGCCCCTTCTCAGTAATTCTGTCATTTGATGATATATATCGACTGCTTCATTCTCTGAATAACAACCAGACATAAGATCATCCATGTAGAAATCTCTGACTACTCTATCAGCGGCAAGAGGAAAATCTTTTCCTTCATCTTTTGCCACTTGTTGAAGCGACTTAACAGCAAGGTAAGGAGCAGACGAGACACCAAAGGTAACCCTTAATATACGATATTCTTTTAACTGCTCTTCTGAACTATTTCTCCACAGAATACGTTGATATTTGGTGTCTTCGTCGTGTACCTTGACTTGGCGATACATTTTTATAATATCTGCTATGAAACAGATTGGATAATTACGCCACCTCATCAATAGATGCCGCAACTCGCCCTGCAGACGTGGTCCAGTAAGTAAATCGTCATTTAAAGACCTGCCATTACTTCCCTTACACGAGGCATCAAAAACTAGTCGAACAGCTGTCGTCGATTTATCCAAACGAACAACCACGAGTAAAGGTAAGTAGATAGCATGCCTTTCAGCTTTCTCTTCTTCATCTACAATAGGCTCCATGTGGTTCATCTCCACATATTCTTGGATCACATTTGAACATTCCTTCCTTAAGCTTGGATCCTTGTTTAACTTCTTTTCCAAAGTCGTTAACCTTTTCTTCGCTATTTCTTTAAAATCTCCTTCTTCACACTCAGGCTTTTCGTTGCGGAAGGGAAGCCGTACCACATAACGACCTGTCTCATCCCTAGTAGTAGTGTTTTCATAAAATTCTTCGCATCGCTTATCCTCTTCCGAAATAAGATTTTGTTTCTGACCAGCTTCTACTTCCCAAAACTTCCGAATTAATTCGTCAGTGGAGTTATCCAATACATGCATGCTAACAATATTCGAAAAATGACCCAGCTCATTATCTTCTACTCTGCCTGATAAAATCCATCCTAACTGTGTCTTCTGTGCCGTTACAGCACCCTTCCTAATAATGCCACAAGTTAGGATCATACTATAAATATCAGCCCCTAGTAATAAATCAATCTTACTAGGGGTACCATAACCAGGGTCCGCAAGTGTTATATTGGATAGCTCTGGCCAATCGTGGATAATAATCTTTTGAGCTGGCAATGTGGATGTCAAGGCATTTAAAACGTAGGCCTGGATTTCACAACTAAACAAGGTATGAGTGGACTGTATCTTCAAAATGACCTTATGTTTTATGGATAATTGGAACTGATTTCCTCCCAAGCCTGAAACTATTCCCTTAACCGGGATCTTACGAAGCCCCAACAATTGAACAGCATGCTCCGTAATGAATGAGGCTTGAGAACCCTGATCCAGTAATGCTCGCAGTGTATAACAATCTCTATTAGTTTCTACCCTAACTAACGCCGTAGCTAACATTACTTGAGTAGGTGATATTGAACCATTCGCAAAATGTGTTGAAATTCGGTTTGTTTCTGCTTGAGCTTCAATATGGTGCACCTTGCTCGTCTCTGTAGACTCGAGACCCTTCGTCTGATTTGTCTCCATATTTGACGAAGAACTCGCGTTTCCTTCAGGGTGCAGTAATGAGTGGTGACGCCGTCCGCAACGTCTACAAGTGGTACGTCTTTTACATCTAGTCACAGGATGATTATTGCCAAAACAGTTAAAACATAATCTGTTTTTCTGAATAAATTCATGGCGCTTCTCATAACTCTCGTTGCAAAACTTTTTACACTGATGCAGCAAATGACTTTCTTTGCAAAATAAGCAGTAATCAGTAGTGACGTTGAATACTTTTGGTTTGTCAACCTTACTATCTTTCTTCTCGTTTGGATTCAAAAACTCTAGTGCTCTATATCTGTTTTCTAAAAACTCTTTGAATTCAGTTAAAGTTGGTAAATCATTTGACTTTTCACTGATCTTATGCTCCCACTGCTTTCGAGATTCACCGTCCAATTTTGATCCAACAAGGTGAATTATGAAGATGTCCCAAGACGAAGTATCCACGCCTATACTTAGGAATGCATTCAGGCAGTCATTCGTTGTATCCAACATTTGTTTGACACCACTCGCTGACTCTGAAGATAAACTTCGCTGACCAAATAATCTTGTGAGAATTGAATTCGCTATATATCGCTTGTTACTATATCTCTTCTTCAGCTGGTTCCAGCACAGTATGTAGTTTGCGTCAGTAATTGGAATATGACGCAACAGCTGTTCCGCTTCACCCGTAAGATGTGACTTTAAATAGTGTAATCTCTGAACGTCTGCTAAAGATTTATTTTTATGAATAAGCGAGTCAAACAAATCATGAAAGGTCGGCCATTCCAAATATTTGCCAGAAAAAGTGGGCAAACTTATTTTTGGTAGATTAACTGCATTAAGGCCCGTTGAACTGCAAACTGCATCTACATTCTTGGATACAGATGTGTCAGCCTGCAACGACTCCATACATCCCTTAAGTGCGCATTTATATTCTATATATAATTCTTCAACATCATCGAAAATATTGCCTTTAAAGTAACTTCTCTCAATATCTGTATCTACAGCTGTCTGTATAATTTTCTGATGATTGTTCTCAAATTCTATCCAATTTTTATCCAAAATCCCTAGTCTCTCCGTTATGTAACCAATTGAAGCACGATTTTTTGACTTTTTGAAATTACTATAGTTCTTATTTATTTTTTGTTGAACATCAATTTGAAGTTTAATTAACCCTTCCATTTTAGAATATAAAGTTCAAACAAGCACTTAAAAGTTTGAGTCAATAACGTAGTATAGGGTGAGTGAGGATTCGCAATAAAAATACAAGTGTAGTTCATATAAAAAGTCACTGAAAAATTCTAAGTTCAAAGTTCACTGAACTCTTCAAGTTTGATCACAAAATTTTTATAAGTGTTTTTAGACGACGAAAATTTTACAAGTCTTTTTCACTTTAAATTCGCTAAGTGGTCGGGCATAGGTTCCCCGACTATCACAATTTTAGCGAATTATTCTAAGTCCTAATCTCACAAAATTTTCTAAGTCTATGGTAACACTGAATTTACTAAGTCCCTAGCCAACTAATAAATTAAATTACTTACAGTCTGTCCCAGGTACTTACTACACTTGACCACTTCACTCACTCACCACAGTTCACAACACTACGCAACACTTCACTTCGCGACTGTACTCACTAGATGTCGCCACTATCCGGCTCGTAGGACCAATGTACTTCTTGAGGCCAAGCAATAAAACCAGAATGTAGGATAATAAACAAACGAATTTATTCTGGTACCAAACCGAACTTACTATGGCTAGATTACAACGTCGGGTCCTTATTTTCCGAAAGTCAAACCATAGCGTGATTCACAAAATCAATAAACCGGTGCAACGCCATCTATTGGCAAAATATCAAAACAGTAAAAAAAAATGCTGCTATTAAAATTACAACGAACAATTAATATAATTTCGTGCATAAGGGTCCGTGCAACTGTGGTTAAGTGTTGTGCAAAGTACATATGAGTTTGTTTGTTGATACAATGTCGAAAATCCATGCATACAATAAATAGTTCCCCGATATCTTCGACGCGTCTACACGTGAAACACGTTATTTGATTTTCAAATTTGTTTCAACGTACGTAAACTTGAAAATTCTGTAATTGTGAAATATAATGTATTATCTTATTTTCTTGATGGATGCAATTATGATTTTAGACTGAACGATAGACAAAACAACTTTAAATACACATAACCTTTTTAGGAATTGCTAATCGTCTGCATATATTACATAAGCAATCTATTGGTTATGTCGACTAAGACATATTTAGTAATAACAGTAAGGAACTATCGGTGGCGTGTTTGTCTCTTCGTATATGTATGTATCGATATACGTAAAAAAGATCGTATTCCGTTCCTTAATTCGCATGGTCCGCTACAAAAATGTAAGATTTGGCGAAGATACTGATTTTGACATGGAACGACTGCAGTGAAACCTCCACAGCCCAGACAGAAAACCAGATCTTTAATAAGTTGGGTCACAGTCTTTCGAAATATAATTTCCTGGATGATGTTTTCCTTCACCGTCACCGACTACCATTAGCAGATACATACTGTTGCTGCCATGGCTATTCAGGTCATTTCTGCTTCTGCTGCTGCTATAGTGTCTGTGATTACCCGCCATTTGGAACAAGAACCGAATGCTACGTTGCTGCCCTGATCGTCTCTGCGAAACGTTCGCCTCTTCACCAGGTGACCCCAAGCGACGTAGATATTAGTTGCTATAGTAACGTGAGAGTGGGTGCATGCCGTTCCTGTAACAAATGCGGGTGATCGCAGATAAAACCACAACAGCCATGGCAGGCATCTACTAAAATGCTTAGTATAACTGGTAATGGGTAGTTGTCGGCTGGCGCTAGTTCGATAGCACACAATGAAGTTTAGATGAAATTGGCTATGAATTCAACTTTAGCAAAGTAATGAATCTAAAAACTAAGATATACCTACTTTAATATTCTTCATACATACATAAAGAAACAACACATAAAGAAATAAAATACACGAAATTATCTTATAATTAAAGTAAAAGACCCGGTCGTATCGCACAGCAATCTCTTCCAGACTAAGGTTGTAGTAGAGGAAAATAAAAAATCTGCAGATAGGTGGCGTGGTACATTACAAAACATACCAGAAGATTACTTATATATAATCAAAATGACAACGATAGATACTTATTGAAACAGTAAGGTACGGTGTGGCAATGTGCAAAGAATACTTGAGGAATCAAATGTTTACGCGTATATAATCATCAACTAACAGCCGAGAATGATATATTGCTATTTCATAAATCTACTAGCTTCCAAGCTTGCTTCCACTGTGGCTACAGTGGCGGGGCGTGGGAAGAGACGGACTCGCCTCTGATTGGCATGGCTTGATTTGGGGGGGCTTGTGCTGATTGATGGCACGGCATAGCGCAGCATTACATTATATTCATATATATGGATATAAATACGATAGATGTGTAATAAAATCTAAAGCGTTCTTCATTATATGTTTATTATTTTAACTATCGATTAATTACCACCACTTAAACACTATACTGCCTCTAATAATTAATTAATACAATATTTCTTCTACGGTAGATGTTACCTCTGGCTTGTCTCGAACAAGACTGTTTTCAATCACCTTAGCTGACTACAAGATAACTCGTTATCAAAACATCAAGTGACACTAACTTTAAAAGTACCTACTTCCGGATTATAATAATAAGACACAGTTTTCATCTAAATTACATTTATATTCAATTAGATTAAAATATGAAAACAAAATACAAATTCATTCTTGATTTTTCGAAATAGGTAACAGTAATTGAAACAATTTGGTCTCTCAATTGAGTAATTGAAAAGTCAGTTGAATAATTGAACTTAAAATAAAGTACTGTTTTATATAAATATAATAAATCACAACACTCGACCATCCTACAGCGGACTATCTCCGGAGTCCGCAATCACAACACTCTAACTAACGACATTATAATTTGATTGTTATTTCGTACGTTGTCAAGAAACAAGTCTTAATATTATATGGTAAGTACTATGAATAAGTTCACAATATGTAAATAAATTTGATATCACAATACATTAAATTATGATATATATATATCTTGGACATGGATCCAGAGTCGCATTCTGTCTGCAGCTACGACACCATCGTATCGCATAGCATTGAAACCAGACACGTTAGCGATCGCCACCTAAGCATTTTTAAATTTAGGCATTAATTCTTTACTTTTTCCGTCATTGCAATAATTTGTTTTCGTAATTTTTACTACGTCACCAACAGAGTATATGACAGCAGGAGAACTATTTAAATCGTGATAATGTTATTGTCGTTTTTAGGGTTCCGTACCCAAAGGGTAAAACGGAACCCTATTACTGAGGCTCCGCTGTCCGTCCGTCCGTCCGTCCGCCCGTCCGTCCGTCTGTCACCAGGCTGTATCTCTTGAACCGTGATAGTTAGACAGTTGAAATTTTCACAGATGATGTATTTCTGTTGCTGCTATAACAACAAATACTAAAAAATAGAATAAAATAAATATTAAAGGGGGCTCCCATACAACAAACGTGATTTTTTTTTTTTGCTGTTTTTATAGATACTGGTACGGAACCCTTCGTGCGCGAGTCCGACTCGCACTTGGCCGATTTTTTAAATTCACTAATGGGCAATGAAGCATGATGTCTAATTTCGTCTATATTTGTAGAAGTTGACGGAGTACTATCTAAAGACTTTGTGACCGTATTGTCAGTAGACTCATTTAGTCGTACACCAAACAGCAATTCCGATGCCGACGTTTTTGTGGTGGAGTTTACCGTATTATTTATTTCCCATTGAAATTTGTCTAATTGCTGGTTCCAGTTTCGTTCGTCTTTACCCGAGTTTTGCGTAGACAATGAAGTAAGGATGGTTTGATTAAACCTTTCTGCCTGGCCATTTGCCCTGGGACAAGCAACTGGATTAAGCACGTGTCTTATGCCGTTACTACTACAAAAGTCTCTAAATAAACCAGAAGTGAACGCAGTTCCCTGATCAGAAATTATTCTATATGGCACACCAAAATCATTAAATATATTCTGTAAAACCTTAATGACGTTTTTATTCTTTGTATCTTTGACAGGTCTGGTAAACAAGTATTTTGTAGATGCATCAACTATTGTTAAAATATACATATTACTGAATTTACTTTTAACTAACGGTCCTAAGTGATCTATATGTAGGGTATGAAATGAGTTTTCAATTTTTTCAATCGGGTGTAAAAGGCCTCTACGATTCCTAGCAACATTATCTTTATAATAAGCGTAATAAATGTAAGCGGCCACATACTTTTTTTTACACACCGGCGTATTTTGGAAACCAATACTGGCTCTGAATGCGATCTAATGTTTTAGCAAACCCAAAATGACCAATGTCGTCATGGTTCGCTCTACAAATTTGTCTTGCATCTTTCGGAACAACTAACCGTAATTTATTATCGATTTTTCTATACAACGTGTGATTTTTAATATTGTAATTCTTTCTAATTTCGGTTCTGTCATTATCGGTATTTGGTTTTATAATTTTGCATGATTATTTGTAGTTCAGAATCGGCGGTTTGAAGAGTTACTATCCAATTGCCTTGCACTTATGACGAGCACGGTGACACAGTGGTGAAACGCGCTGTTACGCTACTTTGACACCAACGTTCGTGGGTTCGATTCCCACACAGGACAAACATTTGTGTGCATGAACATGGCTGTTTGTCTTGGTCTGGGTATTTTCTATGTATAATAAGTATTTCTCTAGTACCCATAACACAAGCTTCGCTTACTTTGGGGCTAGATGGCGCTGTGTAATTTGTCCAACAATATATTATTATATTATAATTATTATAAAAAAAATTGCCAGTAGTAATATTTAATATGCTTAAAGAATTTTGTCAGATCAGCAACGGAAGATAGATTTCTACTAAGAGCGTCAACGTGGCCTATACGAGAGCCAGGGTGATACTCAATACTAAAATCGAATTCGCTGCTTTGTGACCACCGAGCTATGCGTGGAAGTAGATATCTTTTGGTTAAAGTAGTCCTAAGTGCATTTGAATTCTAAGAAAAATTTGAGTCCTAGGAGATAAGGCTTGTTTTTTTAGCGAGCAAACCACGGCTAGTGTTTCCAGTTCGTAGGAATGCAGATGTTTCTCTTCTGGCGTAGTTTGTCTACTAAAATAAGCCACGGGTTTAAGGACCCTAGGATGTACAACTTGCCATTGCATAAGCATTCCTCCTAAATCTAACGAGCTGGCATCGGTATGCAATTCGGTATCTAATTTTAGGTCATATAATGTCAAAATTGGACGTTCTATTAGTTGCGATTTTAATGACAAAAATGAATTCATTTGATCTGAAGACCACTGCCAGGGGACATCCCTTTTTAGAAGTAGGCCTAACCTAGCGATTTCGCTGAAACCTTTGATGAATTTTCTTCAAAGGTTTCGAAAGTAGCTCGCCAGACCCAAAAACAGTCAAAGTTCGTGAGTATTTGTGGGAACAGGAAAGTCTTTGACAGCCGCAATTTTTCGTTCAGGCTTAATTCCTTCATTCGAAACTTCATAACCTATATATTCAATTGTTTTATCAAAGAAGCGACATTTCGTCAATATCAAAGAGAGGGCAGCGTTTTTTAGCAGATTCAGAACCTCCTCAAGTTTTTCTAAAACTTCATTAATCGTTGCAGATGGAACAAGAACATCATCCATATATGCTAGTAAAGAATCGAATCTATGGGAGCCTAACATTTTATTGATCATTTTATCAAACACTGCTGGAGCATTTGCCAACCCAAATAGCATACGTTTAAACTCATAGTGACCATCTGGGGTGACGAATGCTTTGGTGAATTTATTTCCACTTAAATTTGAAATTTGATCATTTATAATAGGTAAAGGGTATTTATTTTTAATTGTTTTATTATTCAGACCACGATAGTCTATACACAGTCTAGGTTCGCTATCTTTCTTCTTAACAATTAATATATGGCTGGCATAATTAGATTCAGATTCTTGGACAATATCATATTTTTGAAGATCATCAACAATATTCCTAACTTTCTGTCGTTCAGTGTAAGGCAACCGATATGGATTGATGTTGATGATATATTTTGTCATGTGACTCAATATTCATTGTGACATTTCTAGCTTGACTTAATTCACTGGGGGTTTGAGGAAAACAGGCTCTATAATTTTGTAGAAGGTTATAAAGGCGTTCGAATGTATCGTTATCTAAATCGTGTCCGATTTTAATGTGTGATTTATCAAGGGGCTATAAATCTACACCAGTTTTATCTTGGGAATCTATTTTAAAAGTTTTTACTCTTGCTATTAAAGTACCAGCTTTGAAAATTACAGGTTTAGTTGTTAAGGACGTTACAAATATAAGTCCCTTGTTGTTGAGAATCTAGTAACAACCCTGATAAAGATGATACTTTTGATTAGGGTTAAATCGAGTACTTCCATCAAAATAAACATCACCCGAGAAAAGTTCTTTACAATGCACTTCTATTAGATCTCCCTTCACTATGGTAGTGTCTTTATCAATATATAAATTAATAGAGACGTAGGAAGAAGACATTGCTTTTTGATGGCATATGATACAAGAATAAAGTGTGCTCGTCTTTTAAAACTGTTATCGAGGGTAGTTCCGTGAAATTTTGACCTATGAGAAGGGTAGCAGGCAAAAACTCATCATCAATAACTAGTACAGTCAGGTCCGTTTCTACTTCATCCACTCTAACTTGAATAGTTGTACGTAACTTTGGCTGAATCGTAGAGTCACCGAATCCTTTAATAATAGGCAATTCCTTACTATGCTCAATAAGACACAGAAGTTTAGCAATTAAAAATGTGATGCGACTACAATCACTTCCAAAGTCGATATATGACTTTAACATGTGGCCATTGTCACATATGAAGGGTGTCTCAGAATGATTTTCGTTTTTGAATTTCTGACCGATATTGCCATATGATCCGGACTTTTTTGGCTACAGAAATGCAAAACCAGAGGGGTACAACCGCAACAGCTTTTTCTAGCAAGATGGAGCCACTTCTCATGTTACAAATGACTCATTGATTGGTCTTCACGATTTATTCCCTGGAAGAGTGATAAGTCGCCGAGGAGACATCAATTGGCCACCGAGGAGCCCTGATTTAACGCCTGCTGATTTCTTCCTATGGGGCTACCTAAAAAGCAAAGTTTACAATCCATTGCCACCCAACCTGAATGTTTTGAAGTAAAGAATCACTGAGAAATCAACTCTATTCCATGAGCGACGCTCCAGCGAGTTATTGAAAATTTTAGCTCCAGGTTAAATGAGTGTGAACAAATGAATGGTGTGCATTTGCAAACGGTTGTTTTTCATAAATAAACTTCAAGAATTGCTCTTTAAATTAACATTAAATAAAACGAGATTTAATTGATATTTTGTTTTTTATTTAACATCTAAAAACGAAAATCAATCTGAGACACCCTTTATTTTTATAATATTTACTATGTGTATTTGTTGATGCCATCAAAGACTGAGTTCATGGATTACGGACAGTGATTACGGGGTCATTACTACGTTTGTTGTTACTTTTTGCCAGAATTAAAATTATCCGTTTGATTATTATTATTAAAACTTATCCTAAGAACATTTCGTCAGCGGCAGCTTCCGTATAGCTTATGTTTTCGTACGAAGGTAGAGGTTTTCTATTGCAAATGTCAAAGTTATGCCTTATTCTACCGCATTTGATACATTTTATTACAGGTTTTGAACAATTACTGTAAGAGTGGCCTCGCTCTTGACAGTTAAAACAAGTTAAACCTCTATTTAGATTACCGGAGTTTTACTTTGAGTAGCTAGGCTATTGCGGGGATCCCGCTTTCTAAAATTCTTATTATTAGACGCTTTCTTTAACTTGATTACACTGTTGAGAAGCTAAATAGTTTAGCAAATCTTCTGGCTCATTGCAGTTAAGAGCTTGTGCTCCGTTATGAACGTTAATTATCGATAATTTCATAAATTATACTATCAACGCTTTCCGCCCTTCAATTTCGCATCAACTTAATAAGGATAGTGTTGGCGGTTGCGTCGTGCCACCAGAGTAGTGGACTGTATATGTGGGGTGGTCTTCGTTGTTTCCAAATAAACACGGCGAGGTTTCTTTCTTGAGACTGTACTGGCTGAGGTTAGGAGAGAGGTGTTTCTTGTTCTTGTGAGACGTCTGCTTGTGTTGCTCTCGATCAGTAGAATGACAAATCTGAGGCCGGGCACCGGTATTTCTATGCGCGCGTCGGCGCGCCGCCAGGTACTCGGCTAGCAATACAACGCGCGTATAGACTCACGGCGTTATTCCCCCCCGCCTCGGCCTCCCTCCATATCTCACCCCTCCGATATCTCGTTTATTTATTCATACTATTCATTTACAAAGTTTTCTCAATTCTAGTAACTTAACTTTACATTCATATTCTACTTATTCTAAGCATTTATTTCAATACAATAACTCTACATATTTATATTTACTTATGCTAAACACTTATTCGATACGGTGGCTATACATTTGCATATACACGTGGTGTATTTATTTTCACTCGCAACACGTGGTCAATTTGTGTTGAGTGTTTTCGTCGTGAACATTTCTTCTAGCAATTTTCCGAAGTATTCGTCGCTAGGAAAAGCTTTTCAGTTAACTTTGCCATTCTTCCCATGAGAAGTTAAGCGATGGAAGAGACTCGTACCATCTTTTTGCTAACCCACATAGTTTCTGTAGAGCATAGTATATAGTTTGTTTTTCAACTCATTTGTAGATAACAGCACATTCGTTTACTTTTCTCAACCATCATTCGACGTCTTGTGATCAATTTTTTTTTATTTTATATTTTAGTCACCCTACCTCTGACGATGTCGGAGACGTTGGGTATCAGTATATGTAGTTTTAGCTATTTGTGAATTTTCATTTTAATTTATATGTATCTATATCCAGTACATATATATCGTATACTGCATTCTATAAGTATGAATGTACTTATTTCCTATTCTTATTTCTAGTTGTGACATTTGTTGTTATGTATTTGCAAAAGTCTATGAATTTATTCCTTAGTTCTTCATTTCCCATAATCAGGCCAATGTTTTGCTTCGTCACTGCCATACCCATTTCCACTTCCAACTGAAACCGCCTTGCTTCGTACCTTGGACATTTGGTCAGGAGGTACTCCACAGTCTCGTCCTCCGCCGGATCACATATCCAGGACGGATTTTCCACCCCGCACTTGAAACGGCAGAGGTCCTCTCTAAAGCCTCCGTGTCCTGTCATCGCCTGTACTAATTTTGGCTCCAGTTTTATTTTCCTAAGCACCTTATATGCTTGCTTAGCATTTGGAAGAAACATTCGCGTGACTGCTGCTGTTTGGCCCGACACATATCTGGTGTTCCATCGAGTTACGGTTTCTGCTCGAAGCTGACGCTTCAGAAACGATACTGGTCACTGATCATAGTCGGGCGCGGTCTTTGAAAACAGCGCCACCTCTTTGGCCAGCCGGTTAGCCCTTTCATTCCCAGTCGTCCCTACGTGTGCACGAACCCAGAAAAGGCGAATATTTTTTCCTTGTTCCTTGAGGAGTTTTATATTCCTTCTCGTAGACAATGCTATGGGGTGAGATGTTTTTGGGCTAATGATAGTTTCGAGGGCCGATCTTGAATCACTAAATACGCTGTTTTCGAGCTTCCTTCCTTTAAGTATAACTTCCGTCGCGCGCATCAGGGCATACAGTTCTGCCAGGAAGACTGAACAGTAGGATTCGAGCTTAAACTTTTGGGTCTTAGTCTCGCAGCCATTATTCCAGCAGGATAATGCTACGCCGACTTTGCCCTCCAGTTTGCTTCCATCCGTAAGTATCTGCTGGCCGATGATATTGCTTGGACACCGCAGTATTACGTCATCAGTGTCCTCCAGACACGTGAACTCAAGGTCCACCTCTGTCGCTTGGTGTTCCGCCGTAAGGAAACTTTCTCTGCTCTCAACTTCTCGTCCGCATAACTCATTCTGGGGTCTTCCCCTTTTCGCTTCATACAGCCGGGCTGCTTCTTGTATACGGAGATCCAACGGAAGCAACCCCACTATGATGAGTGCCGCGTTTAAAGAAACAGTTCTGTATGCCCTGCAAATTTTCTGAGCGAAACCCCTCTGTAGCACATTAAGTTGTTTCTGCATGAAGATTTTGTCAACAGCAGATGCCCAGACACTCGCAGCGTACATGACTATTGGCTTTATTACAGCGACGTATAAATACTTTAATAGCCCTCCCCCCCCCACCCATGCGCACATCCGGGACATCGCACTTAAGCTTCCGTGTTACGACCATCGCTTGTGTTTTATGAGGTGCAAATTTTAGCTTATTACCAATGCCCCAGCCGTGCACATAGCTCAGGACGCCTTCTCTTCAACAAGCATGGAGATCGTCCCTGAAAACACCAAGACGACGTCATCTGCAAACGTCTGGCGGTAAACTCCTCTGTCATTAAGTCCGTCCAGCAGTGGGTCTAGTAGTGTAATCTATTACTGGGGTCGAACTCAGGGGTTGCATTAGTGGTATTCATGCTCTTACTTGAACCATCGTGTAACGCAGCTATTATTTTCATCAGGTCTGCGGGGGTCAGGCCTTCCGAAGCTAGCTTCCGTTTTGCAGTCACATTTTCAGTTTCACTGGGTTGATGAAGATCTGCGTGGACTTCGCTGGCTTGGGCGTCGCGGTGTGAGTCCATCATTTGGATCACCGGAAATTCCACATTTCGAGCCGTTTATATTCTTTAGTACTTGATATTATGTCATAAATGTTGTTTTACTATCAACCAGGTTATGGTTGTAGACTTCATGAAAAATACAATGGAGATAAACCTGCACACATACATGGATAGGACATTCGTGGCAACCTATATAGGAAATTAGAGACTTGTCATGACAAACACTATGAAACACGAATGTACACAATTCCCCTACAGTACGTTATATGCACCACATACATGGACATATCTTTCGTAAGTCGAATTCTATTCAATTATTATACTCGGCTAAGCACACATACATAACTAGCCTCTATGCGGCTGAACTTCATAGCCAAATTAAGCACACCTACAAGGCAAGTAATATCTCGTATGAGACTCAATAGATTTAATATTTTGTAACGTTAATTTATTCGATTCAAAATAATAACGGAATCATTTGCATACTCACAGTTTACTCTCGGGATTACTATGGTACTACCTCTGATATGGAAAAAAATCCAAAGCGTTATTCAATATATATTTATTATTTCAACTGTCTATTAATTACCACCACTTAAACACTATACTGCCTCTAATAATTAATTAATACAATATTTCTTTCACTTTAGATGTTAACCTCTAGCTCGTCTCGAACAAGACTGTTTTCAATCACATTAGCTGACTACCAGATAACTCGTTATCAAAACATCAACTGACACTAATCTTTAAATGTACTTCCGGATTACAATAATAAAATAAAGTCTTCATCTAAATTACATTTACATTCAATTAGATTAAAATATGAAAACAAAATACAAATTCATTCTTGATTTTTCGAAATAGGTAACAGTAATTGAAACAATGCGGTCTCTCAATTGAGTAATTGAAAAAAAGTACCTACTGTTTTATATAAATATAATAAATAACAAGACATGGATTTCTGAAAAAATGGTCATGTGGATCCAACAGTCATGCACGTTCTTTCTATGTGTTCTTCACATTAACAAGCCTAAATAGATTATACGAAGTATAGACAACACATGTATTAATTCACAGGCGAAACCTCTGTACCATGGAATCGTTAAGACCTGCAAATTATATTGAAACAGATATACAATACACGAAAGTAGAAAGAAAAGACGGAACTTCGAAGAAAACTGAATACAAATGGTCAAACATATACTTCTTCAGTGTCAGTCATGTCACAGCGCTGCTTGGACTTTACCTCGTATGTACATCGGCAAAATGGCAAACGAACCTTTTCGGTAAGTTAATAATCACGGCTAGTAGCAATTTTTCAAGTTATTACCTACAATACTATCAGGGTACCAGTATTTTTTTATACAACGTCGGGAGGCATACAAGCATACGGCCCACCTGGTGTAGAGTGGTTACTTATGAATGCTTGCAATACAAATAATATCGTTAGCGCGTTGCCACTCCTGCTACTAATATAGCAACTTCTTAGGATCTCCTGGTAACCACACTCACTCGCAGGAATACAACAACCCTCCAGGGAGTTATTATTTGGCAGCGGTTGCCTGGTGGCGTCGATTCTTTCCCAGTAGTTGGGCAGCTTCTAACTCTCTAGACCAAGACAAACGGACAAATTCATGCAGACAAATATCTGTGTGGAAATCGAATCTTGCTGAGACTTGGTGTTAAAGTAGCAATGTGCACATTGTAAACGGCATCGTGGGTAAAATGGTGCCGTCGAGCATCACTACGCAGGTCCTCTCGGGGCATGGTGGGTTCTCCGCGTACTTGCACAGATTCAAGTGCGCGGATGACCCATCGTGCTTCTGCGAGCCCGGCGTGGACCAGACAGTGCAGCACATATTGTTTCGGTGTCCCGCATTCTCCAAACAGAGGTACGATTTGGAGCAGGATTTGGGAATGCGGGTCACCGAAAAATCGGTCTCTGAAATAGTGACGGGGCATAGACCAAATTTTTTAAAATACTGCGTCAGTCTAGCGACGGCTGTCATAGATCGGAACAAGCAGAGCAGCCCCACCTAGGACTAATGTTGCATACCTCGGCTATACTCTGTATAGCCGATGGTATCGCGGTGGCTCGGTGGAGCTGTGAAGCTCGCTGACGCCCGTGGCTGGACTGATGCAGTACGGGTAGGGAAGTTGGACATATGAAGATATTTCACCGGCGTTCTAAAACGGGCAAATCAAAAATTTTTGGAAATGTAACTGAAAGATGATGAATGTAAGAATGATTTGTGGAAAATGAAAGAGAGTGTGATGTATGAATGTGTTTATTAAAAAACAAAAAATGTGAATTAAATTATTATATTGTGCAAAAAGTGCCTTGCCCACGGCAGGGGTGTAAGAATAAAAAAAAAAAAATGTTCAGGGTCGGCAATGCAAGAGTGACACCCCTGGTGTTGCAAATGTCTATAAGCTATGGTAACTGCCATCAGGCAGGCTGTTCACTTGTTTGCTTGCTTAACAATTTGTTCAGTAAAGTCGTCACTAAATTTAAATGTTGTGTTTAAAAAAATCAGAGCCAGTATTAAAATATATATTCCAACATATATGTTTTAACAGAAAACGGATATTGACTTTAAACACAAAACATTACTAAAGCTGACATTTTTCAGCTTATTCAGTTCATGTAATGGCTGCGTTGGGAGTTGGTGCAGGAGCACATCGCTTGTGGTGCCACAGGACCTTTAAAGGACGGCTGCCTTTACGTATCTTCTTAATGTTAATCCAGACTATCGCCTTTATGGTATGTACAACAGTAAACGTTACAAAACTCCGCCTGAGCATGTTTCTTACCCCGTGAGAATATTAGAAAAAACTTCTTAGTGCACGTGCAAATATTTCATTCTAACGTTCCATTTTTATGCGACGTCGGAATGCATACAAGCATACGGTTTGTTTAACGTAGGAAAGCCTACAAGTATATAGTTGTTTTTTTTTTTTTTACGTTTTAACGTCGGAAATGATTTTTCGAAGAAGAATTTTCTGTGAGTTGAGAGCCTAAAACTCTTTTTAGACGAGGCTTTAGAAATTTAGCTCCCACTTTAGCGTCCCTTGTTATGCAATCATCTAGGCACTGAAAACGATTATGGAATTGGAGTTAAAAGCGTTCGCGATTTTGAATCAGGGCACGAGATGGGCGGAGCATAGACTTCACTAGACGACAACGTTCCAGCTTTATGTTAAGGGTCACGATGCCTCGATGCCTGATATACTTAGTCTGGCCATAAATACTGTTACAATTAAAAATAAATAAAATATTACATTTGAATTTGGAATCTGTCATTTTTATATGGTTGTTCATTGAGTTTTCTCAGTATTCCTCTTCGGCTTCTTCCCGCGCTCTTGACGAGTGACGTTGTAGTTATACTTGAAATTTTTACAATTTTGTATAAAATTAGTTTAGTGTGACAATTTCGATAGTATTTTGTAACATAAGTGCTAGTGAATTTATACAGTAATGAGAAAACTCAAATATAACACGTTTATGTACTTTTTTGGAGGCGTGAATAAGTTCGTCATGAAAAACTTGTAAAAATCACTATCGTTTTATGGGTGGTATTTAAATTGATTGGGTACGCTTCCTAAGTATTTTTTCAGCACAGTCCTGAAGCTGGAACATAGAATTAAGATTTTTAAATGGTTCTAAACTGAAGACTTGGCTATATGGGCCAGATCCCTTTGCCTTTCCCCTCGAGGATAAAAAGAACCAAAAAAAAAAAATGAGTTTTCTCATTTTGGCGCCAATACATTGTACAATATTTTGCGATATTAAAATGGAGTGGGGTGATAAAGAGAACCGAATCGTTGTGATTGCATTACACAAAATAGGTATGGAGCCAAATGCAATTTTTAATACTTTCCATACGCTTGGTATTAGTAAAATGTTTATGTACAATTAATAGGTACAATGAGAGGTGGTCAAAGCAGTAAGGGAAAGAATTCGAAGAAATCCTGTCCAAAAGCAAAAGATTTTATCTCGGGAGATGAAATTAGCACCTAGAACCATGTCGCGTATTTTAAAAGATGACTTAGGGCTTACAGCATATAAGAGACGTACCTACTGGTCATTTCTTAACTGATAATTTAAAAAATAATGGGGTGGTAAAATCGAAACAACTACTGAAGCGGTACGCAAAGGGAGGTTACAGAAAAATTTTGTTATCGGATGAGAAATTTTTTACAATTGAGCAACATTTTAACAAACACAATGACCGTATTTATGCTCAAAGCTCTAAGGAAGCTTCCCAATTAGTCGACAGAGTGCAACGTGGGCACTATCCGACTTCAGTGATGGTTTGGTGGGGTATTAGCTATGAAGGAGTGACTGAGCCATACTTTTGTGAAAAAGGTATCAAAACATCGGCACAAGTTTATCAAGATACCATTCTTGAGAAGGTAGTGAAGCCCCGTAACAACACCATGTTCAATAATCAAGAATGGTCCTTCCAGCAAGACTCGGCGCGGGGTCATAAAGCTCGGTCTACGCAGTCTTGGTTAGAAACGAACGTTTCGGAATTCATCAGAGCTGAAGACTGGCCGTCGTCTAGTCTCGATCCTCCGCTGAATTATGATTTATGGTCAGTTTTAGAGAGTACGGCTTGCTCTAAACGCCATGATAATTTGGAGTCCCTAAAACAATCCGTACGATTGGCAGTGAAGAATTTTCCCATGGAAGGAGTGCGTGCTTCTATTGTTAATTGGCCTCAACGTTTAAAGGACTGTATGGCAGCCAATGGCGACCACTTCGAATAAGCTTTTTATATTTTAAATTGTTTTATATTTAAACTAATTAAACTAACATACTGTAAAAGTAATAAATGTTATTTGCAATAGATTTTTTTTTTCTTTGTTTCAGTATTTATGGCAAGACTAGGTTTTTGTAATAAATAAATACTTAATATTTAATAAAACCTGTATACTTATCAGTTTCAAAGTATTTTTATTAGAAATAATGGCAGGCGTGTTTTATAATTTCTTAATTTTATTTGTTTTCTTCGGGTTGTTCAGACAGAGATTGAGTATATTTCGCACTTCTTTATGAGCATCTACTGGTACAATTGTAATCCCGTTTAAAATATTATTTCCCATTCTACAAACAGGGCAATATATACGATTGGACACGAGATCACCGCGTACACCACAAATATTCAGACACTGACGCCGACCCTCACAACTCAAGGAGGGGATTCTTCTATAGTCAAATAGGTTGGTTGTTCTATAAGAAAAGTCCTGAAGTCATAAAGGCTGGCGAAGGCATAGATCTCAGCGATTTGAAGGCCGATCCTGTAGTTATGTTTCAAAAGAAGTAAGTCGAAGCTACAATATTAAAAAGCCTAATCACTTAAATATTACTAAAGAAAAAAATTATTTATTTGCCATTGGGTCCTCGTGGGCAGTTACACATCTCTTACATTTTTTAAATAAAATCTTATTCATAGTTTTCATTATTCTTTTTAGGGTTCCGTACCCAAAGGGTAAAACGGAACCCTATTACTGAGGCTCCGCTGTCCGTCCGTCCGTCCGTCCGTCCGTCCGTCCGTCCGTCCGTCCGTCCGTCTGTCACCAGGCTGTATCTCATGAACCGTGATAGTTAGAGAGTTGAAATTTTCACAGATGATGTATTTCTGTTGCCGCTATAACAACAAATACTAAAAAATAGAATAAAATAAATATTTAAGGGGGCTCCCATACAACAAACGTGATTTTTTTTGCCGTTTTTAGGGTTCCGTACCCAAAGGGTAAAACGGAACCCTATTACTGAGGCTCCGCTGTCCGTCCGTCCGTCCGTCCGTCCGTCCGTCCGTCCGTCCGTCCGTCCGTCTGTCACCAGGCTGTATCTCATGAACCGTGATAGTTAGACAATTGAAATTTACACAGATGATGTATTTCTGTTGCCGCTATAACAACAAATACTAAAAAATAGAATAAAATAAATATTTAAGGGGGCTCCCATACTACAAACGTGATTTTTTCGCCGTTTTTATAGATAATGGTACGGAACCCTTCGTGCGCGAGTCCGACTCGCACTTGGCCGATTTTTATAGATAATGGTACGGAACCCTTCGTTCGCGAGTCCGACTCGCACTTGGCCGATTTTTTAATCTACTATTTAGAAAATGACTACTGGCGACGAAGAAATGTCGGAAGAAACTTGTCATACAATCAATTCATATTTAATTCGGAGTTACACTGCAACTTTAAAGGGCCTGTAAGAAGTTGCTGCTGAAAATAAAACTATATTTTTAAAAGAACTCTTTGGGAAGCTGTAGTGTAGTAAGACACCAAACGAAATTCGTACTAAATCGTGGAGCGAAAATTGCCTCTTGTCAAATTCACAATAGGCACTTTTTAAATTGACGCTATTATCCATTATGTAAAAACAAATGATATATGAATTCAATGTACACCACATTGAATTCATATATCATTTGTTTCGATTTAATACTAATTTCGTTTTAGTAACCACGGTGTTGTGATAGGCTTCGGTTGGCAATTCATGACGAAGCCCCATCCCGTGCCACTATATAGAACTTGTATAATGAGTTGGTGGTTGCAGTAAGCTCACGGATGATTTGCGAGAAAGATGTCCTACGGCGACAAATAAAGAAATAGCAAGGGTGTGTGGCTAATGATAGAAACTGATAAAAGAGTTACATATAAGTTCTGGCAAGTTTAGGCCTTGGTATGAGATAAGTACAAAATGTTTTACACAAACATTTAGTCGTCAGAAACAGTTAGCGGAGGTGACTATGTTGTATATGATATTGTTACAATTAATGATAGCTGGATATATTGTGACGAACCCGAAACTGAAAGATGATCTGCCCAATGGATGTTTACATTTCAAGATTGATCAACAAAAGTAAAGATGCTCAGAAGTCAAGGGAAAAAGATGCCCCATTCTTTGGATGGCCGAGTTATTTCGCAACAATTGTGCTAAAATGTTTTATCTAATAGAACTATTATTGGAGATTGGTCGGCTAGTCATTGTTTACAAATTGTCTTGAAAAATCCAAAAAGTAATATAATTTCCCGGATTCCTCCATCACGACAACGCTCCAGCAGTAGAAGAGATCCTTAAAAAAGAGTGTACCTACTCATTGCTTCAGTCAATGATTTCAACGCATGCGACGGTGCTTAGTACATCACTATGTTTTTAATTTTCTAAAAATTTTCAGTGTTATCCATATACATTTATGTCAGTTAGATAATCATCATTTGATTATTATTGTTATCTAAATTGTATACAACATGACATGAAAAGTATTGTGCATGTTTATATTATATGTCTGTTTTATATTTTAAACTGTAATTGTTATGGATATTTGTATTAAATTTTTATTGTAGTGTGTTTTTAAATTATGGATCAATGTTATCCGAAATAAATGAATTTTAATTTTAATAATTTAATTATGTAGTAAGCCTTTTTACAAAGAGTATTTATGACGCGCTTTTTGAAGATATTGTTCTGAAAGGAAGAACTGTTGAAGAACTATATATGTCTGGCTATTTATTATAGAGTCGAATACAATTTACAATAAATAATCTACCAGTCTTAGCAAGTATTAGTGTATAAGGACCGCGTCTTATGGTGCTTGGCTCCCTATACTTACTTCGCAAGAGACCTGGCATGAAGATATACATACATTCAGTCTTATCAAGCTGATGTACCAATATACTCAATATATTCCTGCATCTAAAATTTTCACAAAATTTTGAAATAGATTTTATATTTTTACGAGCTGTAAATTTTAGATGCAGGAATATATCGAGTATATTGGTACATTTTTTTTGGTTATGTTTTAATGAACATATCGAGGATATAGTTAATAGATTCAGGCGTTACTTTGCGAAAGTCAAATCTATATGCAATTTGATCCAACCTGCTTTGCGTGCTTCCGCCACCACACTTGGTGGCGGAAGCACGCAAAGCAGGTTGGATCAAATTGCATATCGAGGATATTTCTTTTTTTGAACAGTTCCCTCAGTGATTCCCAGTAGTCCTTGTTACAAATAAAGTGGATTGGTTGTAAGATAAAATTTGTTACAATATCAGCCGCTTTTTCGCACTATGAATACCATACGACAATTGTTGTGAAAGTAGCTGAAGTAGACTAAGCTGCGCTGCGCGCTTAGTAGCCATATCTGTCAATTGTTTGATTTGCCTAACTGCATAGACAAAAATTATGACAATCTATTTTACATAGTAATATAATGTAATATAAGTGAAAATTGCTTCGTTCTGCAATACTTTCTTGGACGGACATTAAATAGTTAATTAAGTTGTAATCCAATCATTGTGTTCCAATTATTGTATGCCAAATGCAACCTACAGCCAAATAATAGGAAAAATTATGAATACACAGGTGGATGACAATACCACTATTGTTCTTTTGATAGGAAATAGTTTAGAAATCCAAAAAAAGGATATCATTCATTCATTAGATAAATTGTACCAATTAAATGTTAATAAGATTTTATTATGCGCACTTCCGTATGTCAGTTGCCAGTCACCAAAAATAAATACTAACATATACAATATTAACAATTTATTTCATCTGACATGTTGTCACAATGACAAATTTATATTTTTTGACACTAATAATTTTATTAGTGACTTTTATTTGACGAAGGATATACTATATCTTTCAATGAAATCTAGAAATAAGATAGCCACTTTAGTGGCTTATAATATTAATAGTATTAACAGTTTACAATGTAAACTACAACTACAAACTTGTAAACTACAAAGTAATTGTGTAGATTTGACTGCAGATTTAAACTGCTGAAAAAGACAAAAGGAAAGCAATACCTAAACTTTGTACATCAAAATATTCAAGGCTTTCCTGGCTGTGAAGAAATAGTAGAATTATTTTTTAGAAAAATATAATATTGATATACTATGTTTAACGGAACATTGGCTAAAGAAAAGTGAAATATTACTTGGTATCAATAATTATAAAATAGTTAGTATCTTTAATAGAGAGTCTTCGATTAGAGGCGGTTCAATGATTATTATAAAAAAATGCCACAAAGCCAAAGAACGTAAGGACATTGTTAGGCTCTCTGTTGAATGCACTATTGAGATTTCATGTGTTGAACTAGATAACTACATAATTATTTGTGTATACAGACCTCCTAGCAGTGATTTTACACAATTTGAGCCGGTAATGGAGGATACTATAAGAAAAGTTTTTACAGGCAAAAAAAGCATAATAGTATGTGGTGATTTCAATGTAGACATATTAGTAAACACACAAACAACACTTAGATTTTTAAATTTATTTAAATCATTTAATTTAAATAATGTCTTCCTGGAGCCTACACGTGTAACAGCCACATCTGCGACTTGTCTAGATAATATCTTTTGTAATTGTGAGCATATCAATAAATCAATAATTGGCGACTTGCCTTCAGATCATTATGGTCAGTTGGTAGTATACCAATGTTCAAATAATGTAGATTTAAAAAGTGATCTGTTGTATAGGCCACTGACCATTAATAAACTTATTAAATACAACAATGTACTGGGGGAAAGGTTGCCATTATTGGATTACTCTGTAGACAATCCTGATTTGCTCTATACCAATTTGTTTCATGTTATCTCCAGTGAGTACCAAAACATATTCAAATATAAAGAGATTAATACCACAAATAAATTTAAGTTTAATAATTGGGCAACTACAGGTATATTGATAAGTAGAAATAAAATGTTTGAATTATATGGAGAAAAGGCATATAGATTTGACCCAGACTTTGTTAAATATGTTAAAAATTATTCCAAAATATTTAAAAATGTTTGTAAAGTTGCAAAATCAATGTATATTAAAAACAAAATTAAGCAGTCGTCAAATAAAATAAAGGCTGTATGGGATATTGTTAAAAAGGAAACAGGTAAAGATAAACCACGGGATAATGAGTATTCTATTAAACATAATAATCAAACTGTAACAGCTGCTAAACAAGTAGCAAATCTATTTGATGACTTCTTCACTAATATCCCTTATATTACCACTGACTCCCTCAATTCATCTCCTCATGTTGCTGCGAAATTATTAAAGGAAAATGTACAACCAAGAGTGGAGCTTTTCCAATTTACACATATTCAATCAAGCGATATAATTAAAACCTTTAAACAACTAAACATTAAAAACTCAGAAGATCATTGGGGAATGACCATAAAAGTATTCTATTATATTATTGAGTCAATAGCTCCACACTTGGCATTTATTTTTAATCAATGTATAGATATGGGTGTGTTCCCAGACTTAATGAAGTTTAGTAAATTAATTCCATTATTCAAGTCTGGTGAAAAAAGTGAACTGGGGAATTATAGACCCATATCTATTTTGCCAGTATTGAGTAAAATATTCGAAAAGATAATGCTTGATCAATTACAACTCTATTTTAAGACCAATGAAATTTTTCATAGTGCACAATACGGCTTTACAGCAGGTAAATCAACTACAGATGCGGGGGTGGCATTGGTCAAGCATGTTCTTAGCGCATGGGAGAGATACCAGGATGCTATTGGGGTATTCTGTGATCTCTCCAAAGCTTTTGATTGTGTCGACCATCGGACATTATTGCTCAAGCTGTGCCATTATGGAGTTAGAGGTAAAGCCCATGATTTGATCGCAACTTACTTAAACAATAGAATACAAACAGTTGACATAAATGGGGTCAAATCTAAAGGCAGTAATGTTAATATTGGGGTGCCCCAGGGCTCTATATTGGGACCCTTTTTATTTTTAGTATATATAAATGATCTGCCATACATAGTGCAGAAAACGGCGGATATACTAGTGTTTGCCGATGACACTTCTTTAATTTTTAATGTTGCTCGCCGGTGCGAAAATATTGACAAGGTGAATAGTGTTCTATCTGCCATTCTAAATTGGTTCACATGCAATAATCTTTTATTAAATTCAACTAAAACCAAATGTATAAAATTTAGTCTTCCAAATGTGGCGTCTTCCAATACACAAGTTTTTGTTGACAATAATATACTAGAATTTATTAATGATACTGTATTTCTTGGAATTACGATAGACTCAAAATTGCAGTGGGGCCCTCACATAAATAAACTGTCCAGTAAGCTCAGCTCTGCCGCATATGCCGTTAGGAGAATTAGACAATTGACGGATGTGGCTACCGCTCGCTTAGTCTATTTCAGCTACTTTCACAGCGTTATGTCATATGGTATATTGTTGTGGGGAAGAGCGGCTGATATAGAAACTATTTTCATATTACAAAAAAGAGCCATCCGCTCTATTTATAACATGGGCTCCAGGGAATCACTTAGAGAACTATTTAAAGAAATAAATATCCTCACGGTTACCTCTCAATATATTTATGAGAACATTATGTATGCTCGTAAAAATATAAATTCGTTTTCAAAATGTACTGAAAATCTTAGGAGCAGGAATAGATTGCGTATGCCAGTACATCGACTTGCTAAGACTAATAGATCTTTTGTGGTAAATTGTATTCGATTCTACAATAAATTACCTGAAACAGTTCTGTCCTTGCCTGACTATATGTTCAAAAGACACATCAAAAATACTCTATGTAAGAAGAGTTATTATAGAATCGATGAATATCTAACTGACAGAGATGTATGGAAATGATTCAGCACATGAATTAATATAACTTTAATTGTACCACTTGATATCACTATATGTACACTCATTATATTTATTGTAATATGTATAAGATGATTTGGAAAAAAAGACCTATATTGGCAAGTTTCTTTCGGCATTTCTTCTTCGCCAATGGTCATTTGAAATGCTGGTAGATTAAAAAAGAGAAACCTTAAAAAAAAAAAAATAATGATATGATATAATATTGAAAATGTAAGACGTGTCTAAGTGCCCGTGAGAGTCTAAAGACAAATAAAGAATTTTTATCTTTTTTATCTGTGCAGTTAATTTTCAGTAATAATGTTGCAGACACTATGCGATAATGATGCCAATCATGGTCTTCGTTTTACCGACGATCATACCCATCTACTTCTGGGGTGAGAGCTGGATTAACGCTTTTATTATTACTACGTTCCTGCGTCATGTTGTGGACATTCATATAGTAGGACTGACCAACAGTTTAGCACACATGGTTGGCAATAGACCATACGATAAGTACGTTTATTTGGTAATTATAAAGAATCATAGATAGCAGTCACAAATAAAAGGTTTTTGATGTTCTGATCTGAAATTATTGACCATTTATTGGATTCTTTTTTTATACGACGTTGGGTGGCAAAAAAGCCCACGGCTACGGCTCATTACTTACTTGCTGTAAATTTGTGCCTCATTCATAGTAAAACAACAACTGCCCAAAGAATTGTTATTGGTGCAATTTCTGTGAGACGTAGTGACAGAAGATTTAACGAGCTCTGTGGCGCAGTTGTGATTGTCGAGACTTTGACATGAACGCTCGTGGGGTCGATTCCCACACTGATAAACATTTGTGTACGTAAACATGTCTGTTTGTCTTGGCCTGGATGTTTTAAGAGAGGTAGGGCGCAATAAAGTAGCCCATCGTAGTATTTCCACTTCACAGAAAACCGCAGCCAAATAACAACTCCCTAGACGCTTGTTGTGTCCCTGCGTCTGGGTGAGATGTGAAGCTCTGCTTCAGAGTTGTTGTGTTAGCAGCAGAGGAGGCACCGCGCTAGTGATACTTAATGTATTATAAGTGTTCATAGGCTACTGTAAACGCTTTACTCCGTGGTGGAGGACCGTATGCTTATATGTCTTCAGACGTTGTATAAAAAAAAGGTACCTCCCCAGTCGCGATGCTATGATGCACCCTACCCTACGTCTTTAATTGCTACTCTAAAGGTGATAGTAAGTTACAAAGCATTATCTTTGTCTTGAATGTTTAAAATTTACTATTTTACAATGCTTTTCTTAAGGTAATTTTCTATTCTTACTTATCTTTAAGATACTTAACAGATTTTGTTTGTTTCTTAGATCAGTAATTCCCACTGACAATGTTTTGGTCTGGATGGGGAATATTGAAGGATTTCACAACTACCACCACGTATTCCCATGGGATTACCGCGCGTCTGATTTGCCTTTAGTCAACTGGCTGACACCTACTATTTTATTTATTGAAGCAGCCGCATGGGTACGTATACTTAGTCATTTACTAGTATTTTTTTATATACATACTCTATATCTCTACGTAGACTCAATCGATACTGAAGCTAATACAATCGTTTTCGTTTTATCTGTCCATTATCTATATATCACGCAAAGAGCAATGAACGGATTTTGATGAAAATAAATAACCCTACTAATAAGTAGCCTCTGTGGAAAAAATTACTATTCCATATCCTTAATGCTTAGAAAAATACCTCTCCGTAACAGCACAGTACGCGACCATCGTGGTGTTGACGTTATAGAAAAAAGCTATATATATAGGTCATCAAAAACTTATCTGAACTTTTAATTGTACAACCAGTAGAACCGACACAGGGAGGCAAAGGCTCTTATTAGACAAAATGCCTCGAAACCGATTCTCAACGATTCTCACAGTTTGTTTCTGAACCGAATTACGTTCAAGATGGTAGTCAGGTGTTCCTGTAATAATATGACTACATAACTCGAAATCCGCTCTGTATATGTCTTTGCTTCGACCTGAAGTACTGTTTCGTTCTATTGTGTACACCATGGCTCTAAAGTGAGGTTATCAGTAGCTCATGAGGAATTGTTGCGTGAGTAATAGGAGTAGTAATGCGCGAACGATATTCCCTGTACTGCAAGCGTTTATAGGCTCCGGTAACCACTTTACACAGTATACTTGTATGCGTCCCGAAGTTTGTATAAAAAAGTGAGGGGTGACTTCAAACTTTTAGGTTGGCCAGACAGCAATTCGATTTTTGCAGTTGGGGTAAGAACGTGTGATAGAAGATTCGTTCGACAGCCTTAGCTAGTGACCGAAAAGTGCGGAAATCAAAAGAAAGAATCGCATGCCGCTCCTTGAGGAGCTCTACCGATAAAATCGAATTTTGTCTGCCAATCATCCACTTATGCTTGAGGCAGCAGTGCGTTTGCATGTCAAATCACGGGCGGGCGGTTCTCTGTTGGCGTGCGCCGTGGGCCAAATATCAAATCTAGCCTGTTTACGATGATTGAGTTCCCTACAAGGATGATTAAACTACGGATTTAGCTCTTGGGTTAGCTCCATGCATCGATGTAATGGCTCCATGCTATGCCATGCTATGCCACAGAAATCAAGGTTCTGATTTTCACGATGTATAAAATCCATACAATCCATCGCAGACTGCCGACTCATAGTGCTTACGGCACTTGAGAAATAGTGCTTCTGTGAGCTATGTGGCGCATCCGTTGAGATATTATATCGAAATCCGGACTTTTGCCGGTACTTGCTGTGTGACCTCTACATCCGGTATGGACGATACAGAATGAATCAAGAGAGGTTATGAACTAGATCAAATTAATTAGCAGATCTCCCCGCGTGGTTAGGCAATTGACAGGTAAACCAGTTGGTATGTTCAAATTCTCCTCCTCCGAGTTTTTCTACAAGATTTCACAAGGTTAAGTTTTAGTACAAGGATAATAAAATGTAAGGAGGACTCACTAATTCCACACTTTCCATAGACAAATATTCGTTTGGCGCCAGCAGAAGCGTTGTCGTGATGGACAAGAAGCCTGCTTTTTGGGTGCTACTGTCGAACATTTTTCAAGACAACTGATAAACAATGACTAACATAATAGTCATTTTATCTTATAGCACGATTGTTGCGAAATGACTCGTCCGTCCAAGTATGAGGCAATCATCTCTTTCTCTTGATTTCTGCTTCCTTACTCGTATTATTGTTGGATCTTCGAATGGAAACATCCATAGGTCAGATTGTCATTTGATTGCGGGTTCGTAGCAACATATCCAGGCTTTATGACATGTATACTTTACAAGAGACATCCATCTAGTCCTAAGTGTTTGTGTAGACTTTTAAGTGTTCGTTATACAGTGGTCGCCATATTAAGCTAGGTTAAAAACCTGCTTCCATGAAAGTACTACCATACTTTTTTAAACATATTTTATAGTAAATAGGTACATGTTTAAGTTGTTTTTTTTCAGATTGGCCAGGCCTATGATTTGAAAATTGTTACACCCG
The DNA here is from genome assembly GCA_947507595.1 of Pyralis farinalis. Taxonomy (NCBI): domain Eukaryota; kingdom Metazoa; phylum Arthropoda; class Insecta; order Lepidoptera; family Pyralidae; genus Pyralis; species Pyralis farinalis. Next base: position 7,623,093 of record OX382271.1, on the reverse strand, counting down.
AGATGGTAAAAGAACGAGCCTTAAAAACGGGTGACGGTCATCATTTCTCCTGCAAAAAATAATATATTTTAGGTACTACAATGTGTTGCCCTTTCTGAATGGATAGTCCTATCTACATTGTTATGTCTTTTAGAGTAGTCTCCGTTAGCAAGAATAACCGGAAATAATATGCCTGATGAATAAGCCAGGAATATGACACGCTCGACAAATTATAGAGTGCTGTACATTTGTTGAGCGGGTTATTTCGTTTTTCATAATATATTTCCAGTATTTGTTCGTAGTCCATAATTGGATATACAAAACCTTCGGTTATTCCAAATTATAAATGATTTATTAACCAAAACGTGTGGCGCCACTGTCACGTAAACATTGTCTCTGTATAAAAATATTTCTAAAAATCCATTTATTCACAATATTTTGTATTTAATGTTCTTAATTGGTGCATCAAGCAAAAAGTCGTGTTTATTATCGTTATCTAAGTGTTTGGAAAAGAGGGACCAACGATAATAATCAATTAATAGTGAAGACGAAAATCGCAAATAATCCAGTTAAAATATTATAACACTCACAAAAACCATATAAATACAACAAATAGAAATAGTAGGATTCTAAACCGTGTTAAATAAAAGTGAAAAAGTGTTTTACTGTGTAAATAAATTCAAGTTCTTAAATAACGGAAACTGATTTTAGAATTTAAATTGATTTGGACTTTGATCCCAGAATGACTATAAATTGTTGCTTCATAAACGCCATCTATGCAAATCACTGTACAATTGCTTAGTCAGATTTACCACAAAGTCGTCACAAAGCATCGCTATTGAAGCAGCTAGTACTGGGTACGCCATCTTACGTAAAAAAGTGGGAACTATCACGTATTGACGACGCAACAGATTGTAAATTTCAAAAAGAAAGTAAACGGCCTGTTGGTCTATTGGTTCATACATGTTCCTTATACAGCGTAGTGTACTTGGTTCGATCCTTCATTACTGACATTACTTTTTGTGATAAAATATCTCCGTCACGAGAAAATAATGTATCTTAACTTTGAATTGGTATTGTCGAAGAAATACTAAGTAGACGATCTAAAAGCAGCCCATTGTGTTGAAAAATAAATACAAGTGGCGTACAATTATTGTCTCAAGAAGTTTCGTCGTATTTAAAAGGATATCTTAACAGCAAGTATCTTATTTATCTACCTACTAAATAAAGAGTGCTACAAAATGTCATTACTGTGATACAATATTTTTACATCTACCGACTAAATCTTTTACTGTCAGGATCAAATGACACCTCCAGCTTGATGGTGACAGATGATGTTGATTAGTAACACCGGACAGTGACGCTTGCGTAGTGTTACCAGAAATAATAAATTTCCCTGATTTATGGGAAACGCAATCAATTTTGGAAAAGTTGTCTCGTGCAATTTATAATTTACCTAGCCAATACAAAATGGTGCCATCGCCAGGTAACTCGAATGTGACCAAGCGTAAGAAGCAAACTGAACGAACTGCAGCTACTACAATAAGTACAAATTTTGTGACAGAAGAAAGTTTGCGATCTATATTGAAACAAGAATTAACACTTATTATTAAGAGCACGGTAAAGGAATTAGTGACACATGAGTTACAGAACATAAATCAGAAGCTGATAACGTTTCAACAAACGTTGGAATTTTTCAATGAACAGTACGAAGACATTAAAAAACGTATCGAAGAGAAAAATACTGCCATAGAATCGCTTCAAACAGAAAATAAGACTTTGAAGTCATCAGTAGCAAACTTGACAATGAGACTAAACACTATTGAACAGCACATGAGAGAATCAAATGTGGAAATAAATGGGATCCCTGAACGGAAGACTGAGGATCTTGGCGGAATCATCAAACAGCTTGCAAAATCAATAAACCATCCCCTTGTCGACGATGATGTGCTCCATATCACCAGAGTTTCCCAATCCAGGAAGGATAGCAATCGACCGCGCACAGTTATAATGAAGTTACGCAGTACACGCCATCGAGATGCCCTTCTTGCAGCAGTGACAACGTTCAATAAAAAGAACCCCAAAAATAAGTTAAGTACATTGCACCTGGGCTTCGACGGAGCAAGCGTACCTATATTTCTGGCAGAACATCTCCCGCCAACCCAAAAGAGTCTTCATGCTCAAACGCGCCTCAAAGCCAAAGAGATGGCCTACAGATTTGTATGGGTTCGCAATGGAAGAATATTTGCTCGTAAAGATGAGTTCAGTCAGGCAGTTTTGATTCGGAACGAAGAGGACCTTAGGCGCATTATTTAAATTTATTGTTATTAATTTAATTGTAACTATTGAAAGTGCTATGGCACATAATTGTCTCTCATTATGGATATTTACTATCAAAATATACGAGGTCTGAGAACCAAGTCGAATGATATTTACAGTAATATTGAACAAACTAATTACAATGTTATTGCTTTTACTGAAACGTGGCTGCGTCCTAATATATGTAATAGAGAGTTTATAGACGATAGATACTCGGTCTATCGCAGAGATCGCTGTTGCACGAATAGTATCAAGTCGGATGGTGGCGGAGTATTACTGGCTGTGTCCCGCGATATAGAGTCAATGAGAGTCCCAACCTGGGAGAGTGCTTGTGAAGACCTATGGGTTGTAGTTAATTTTAATGTCGATAATCAAATAAAAAAGCTTGCGATTTGTACAGTTTATTTGCCACCACCGGTTAAACAGGAGCATCTCAATATGTTTCTTAATAACGTAAGTGACATTATTGGCCAAGTCGACCAAGTGTTGATTCTGGGTGATTTTAATCTTAATTTTTTTAAATGGGTTAAAGAAAATGATGAATACTATACATCTCCCACTAATTACGAAAGTGCATTGGGTTATTCTATGGTAGACTTCATGTCCCTCAACAACATATTTCAATTTAATACTATATGTAATGTTGATAACAGGCAATTGGACCTGGTTTTTAGTAATGTAAGGAATATATGCGTAAAGCAACCTTTAGACTTACTCAGTAAAATGGACCACAAACATCCAAACTTATTAATTCATGTACCGTTTATAACACCGAGATACTTGTATACAAAGAACCGCGTAGATTTTAATTATTTCAAAGCCGATTATGACGCAATAATACCTGAGCTGAGAAAGGTTGACTGGCACGATGAACTCGAAGGTTATGATAACATCGATGAAATGGTTTCTGTATTTGACGGTATCTTGCAATCAATCAAAACTAGATTTGTTCCTAAAAGGAAATATAAAACATCGAAACATCCGTCTTGGTTCACTAAACCCTTAATAAAATTAATTGCCGAAAAAGACAAGCTAAGAAGGATGTTCAATAGATATAGAAATCCAAGAGATAAACTTGAATATAATATACTTAGAGATCGGTGCCACAGTCTATATAGAAAGTGTTATCAAAAATTTAAGGAGCGTATTGACCGCGATATAAGAAAGGATGCTAAATCGTTTTGGCGTTTTATCAAAGAAAAACGAAAAGGTAAATCAACATTACCTGCTAAAATGTATCACGGGAATACAAAGGCATCCTCAGGCCCTGATTTAGCAAATTTATTTGCTTCTCACTTTTCTTCCTTTTATTCTCGAAGTTCTCCGCGCCCACATAATTCTGCAGAAAAATGTGGCAACTCACTTGGACAGTTGCGCATTACTGAAAGGGAGGTTACAAAAGCGATTAAGCAGTTGGACGTGTTTAAGGGAGCTGGGCCTGATGGTATTCCACCATTGTTTATAAAACGTTGTGTTTCTGTTTTGTCTTTACCCTTAACTATCATATTCAATCGTTCCTTATCTGAAGGCAGGTTTCCTTTGGCATGGAAGACAGCAAGAATTGTGCCTATTTACAAAAAAGGTGATGAAAGAAATATTTTAAATTATCGTCCCATCTCAATTCTTTCTTGTTTCCCAAAGCTATTTGAAGCGGTAGTCTGTCCCCATTTGACAAGATTTATAAACAACGATATCAATGGCTGTCAGCATGGTTTTCGTCGTGGTCGCTCGGTCGAGACCAATTTGGTAACTTTCGTGTCTGATATTGCGCATGAGGTGGATGCGGGGTTGCAGGTGGATGCTATCTACACAGATTTTTCAAGTGCGTTCGACAGGGTGAACCATTCATTGTTGATCGGTAAACTGGAAGCTGGTGGTGTCCACGGGTCCTTGTTGCAATGGCTTAGATCTTACTTAGAGCAAAGATCTCAAATTGTAGCTGTTCAGGGTTACGAATCATTGGCATATGAAGTTGTCTCTGGTGTACCTCAGGGTTCCCATTTGGGCCCCATACTGTTCATTTTCTTTATAAATGACATATCATCTCATATACATCATTGTAAATACTCAATGTTTGCTGATGATTTAAAAATATATAGAACAGTAAAATCAAGTTCTGATGTAGCGTTGATTCAGGGGGATTTGGATAGAATTAGCAATTGGTGCATTGAAAATGATATGGTCTTAAACGTGACAAAATGCAATCATATAAAATATCACAGAAAACGGACTCCAATTACATCATTATATAACATAAACGGTAAACAATTAACTGAAGTTTCAGAGATCCGCGATCTGGGAGTCGATGCAGTTGTTAAGAAATCGTTTCAAACTCTAGGATTTCTCCGACGCAACACAAAGGAGTTCAGAGGAGAATCTAAAATGCTGCTCTTCAACGCATTAATTCGTAGCCAGTTGGAATTCTGTTGCTCTGCCTGGGGCCCCGAATACGCCATCCACTCACAGCGTCTTGAAAGTGTCCAGCGATCATTCACTCGTCACCTCGCTTTTACATCCTCGGATATTTCGCATCGAAGTCCGTATCACCTAAGGTTAGCGCATTTTAAGATGGATTCACTCCATGATCGGCGAACATTGCACGATCTTATCTTAATGCATAAATTGTTTAATGATTCTTCCACCTCCGATGACTTACTCGAACGTATATCCATTGTAGTTCCATATAATATTCCTAGAAAACCCTTAACTCGAATCTTTCGTGGTCCTAACAGTAAAACAAATCTTGGTCAGCACGCTCCATTGAATAGAATGTGTAATGCTTACAATTATATAAATGCAAAAGGAAATGATATCGATCTATTCAACAACAAACTGCCAATGTTTAAAAAGAAAGTGTTGCAAGCTATCCGTGGAACAGCGAACTGAATTTTGTTTGATAGGATTAAATTTGAATTGACAATAATTTTATGATTGAATATTTTTTTACTTTATCTGTGAATGTTGTGTACGCCTATCATTGGCATATACATCAGAATTAATTTAAACTGAAATTTTATTTATGTGCACTTATTTAATGTATAATGCTGTTGGCGTTCCTTATAAAAAAATAAATAAATAAATATTAAAAATTGATTTAATTAAAAAATGATTTATTTGCAACTGAGCTCTCGTGGGCATTTAGACATGTCTTATTCTATATAAAGCTATAAACTTTTTAACTTAAAATAAAATACCTGTAGTTTCCAATTATGAAACTTAAATTTATTTATGATAATATTTTTTTTGGTGTTCATTGGATATATAGTACGAAACAGTTTGTTATGAAGCAAGTCAGGATATCCTATAGTGTAACTTACCGTAGGTAATATAAGTCGATGGTGTAACTCAACAATTGTAGCCTGTCCTCTAATACATTATTGTATCTAATAAGTTTGTGTTTGGTCATTATTCTGTACAAGAAATGTCTTCTTAAATCTGTATTATATGATAAACTACTGACTAATCGCAATGATCTGAAGGCAAGTTGGCAATTATTGATTTATTTGTATGGTCTAAATTTAAAATATATTACCTATACTAGTTATTCGCCTAGGCTCCAGTTTTGTAAATCAAACCATTTAAATAAATTTAGAAATCTGATATAATTATGTTTGTGTTTTTACTAATAGATATATCAATATTAAAAACACCACAGACGATTACCTATGTCTCGTTTGCTTTTAAAAACTTATCTTAAAATATCCTCATTACTTGCTCAAATTGCAAATAACCACTAGATGGAGAAGTATTTGCATTTTGTGTACTAATAATCATATAATTTTCTAATTCAGCGCATGATATCTCGATAGTGTCCAAATGTTCTTTGGCTTTATGGTACTTAAAATTTTAACAAAATCATTGACCCACCTCTTATTGAAGACTCTCTATTACAGCAACAAATTATTTTATAATTACTCACGCTAAATAAAACTTTACTAGTTTTTATCAATGCTGAGTCAATCATAAAATATCACTGTTGTATTTTACAATTATACCTACTACATTTTCACAGCCAGGAAATTTTGCCCTGAATATTTTGTTGTACAAGGTTAAAGTTTTGCTTTCCTTTTGTCTTATTAAGCAGTTTAAACCAGCAGTCGGATTAATACAATTAGTTTGTCGTTTACGATGTAAATTGTTAACTGCCTATTAACACTACAAGCCATTGTAGTGATTATTTCAATTCTGGATGTATTTGAAAGATATTATCATACGTCAAAAAAAAAACTTGCAATTTGATCCAACCCGCTTTGTGTGCTTCCGCCACCAATTAGTTCATGCGGCCTAGCGCCGGCCGGCACCCACCCACTACTGTTAGTGCGTGCTACATGCCGACGCTGCCATGGCTGCTCCGGTAGTCTCTGCCTCGGCTGCTGCGGTCGTCCGCCATCTGGAACAGAATCCGCATGCCCCCACCACCACCGTCGCTGCCACGACTGGCCTGGTCGTCGCTGCGACACGTGTTTCGCCTCTCCACGAGGCATCATCAGGCGTTGTAGACGTTAATCGTAAGAATAACATGCTATAAGTGACAAATCCATCGCAGTGCCGTCCCTTATATTGAATTGAGGGTGGGGGTGGATGGTGTGAGCGAAAAGATATTTAATAGTGGGGAATGGTTTACGTCAGTCTGTTTGTTCATGAGAGTAATTTTAGAATTTTTATGTTTATTAATTTCTAATTGTTCCCTAATATTTAGTTTTAAACCTTTGTCTATGGTGTGTAAAATTTGATATGTATTAGTGGGGGATAAGTTATGTCCTTTGTCTATAAGATGCTCGGCGAAGTGTGACCTTTCTGGGCGATTGTTTTTATACGCCGATACGTGTTTGTGAAATTCCCCACTATTAAATATCTTTTCGCTCACACCATCCACCCCCACCCTCAATTCAATATAAGGGACGGCACTGCGATGGATTTGTCTTGACGATGCGGAGCGCTGGGGCTATACCGTGCAGGGCCCCGAGGTTCCGACGCATTATCCGTATAGTGATGCGGCGGCACCCGATGTCCTGGATATTATAGTTCACAAGAACTTACACTGCCAACCTACGCAAGAGGTTCTATTGGAGAGCATGTTCTCGGACCATCTACCGGTACTCGTGACGATTCCAGAGACTCCACTTTCGGTCTCACCACCAATTCCCAAGCGTCTCATCAACTGGGCCCAGTACACCGAAAAAGTAGACTCCAGGCTCGCGGCGTCGTTTCCCATCTCAACTCCGGATGATGTGGAGCGGCTAGCGGTGCTTATTACGGAGACTATTCAGACGGCCTTCAATGAGTCCTCCACCGAGACTAAGAAGCGACAACAATACTCGCCACTCCCCGACGCCATCAAGCGTAAGCTAACAGACAAACGTCGACTACGCAAGTTGTGGCAGAGGACGCGGTGTCCTGTGTTAAAGGCCGAACTTCATCGCCTTACGACCGTAGTAAAGGACGCGCTAGAAACCCATCGAGAGGAGAGTTGGCAGCAGCACATAGAGGATGTCAGTGATGACTGGAATTCCATCCACAAACTGTGCAGGCAGCTGACGAGATCTCCGCCTCCAGTACGCCCACTACTGGCAGCCGATGGAACTTTGCGATATCACGCAGCAGACCGCGCTGAAATATTCGCCGACCACTTAGAACGCCAATTCCGCCCTAACGAGACAGAAAATACAGCTCACGTCGAAATGGTGCAACAGTACTTACGAGGCTATTTTTCTACACCGATAGCGGCCGATGACGATCCAATTGTTTTCACCCCGGGTGCAGTGCAGCGTGCGATACAACGCACGAAGCTAAGGAAGGCGCCCGGTGCAGATAAAATAACCAATGAAGCCCTACGTCGGTTACCGCCGCGCGCCGTCGCGGCGCTAACACGACTGTACAACGGTATAAATCGCACTGGACACTTCCCGACTATATACAGAGACGGACGCGTTATATTGCTGCCTAAACCCGGTAAGAACGTGTTGAAACCGGAGAGTTATCGGCCCATCACGCTGCTATCTACACAATCAAAAGTGTACGAACGCCTCTTACTGAAACACCTCGCCCCGCACATCACCCCCCGCGACGAGCAGTATGGTTTTAGAGCGGAACATTCAACGACACTCCAATTATTGAGAGTACTGCACATGATGACCCAGGGCATGAACCAGAGGGGAAGCACAGTTGCAGTTTTTCTTGATATGGAGAAGGCGTTCGACAGAGTTTGGCACGACGGTCTGCTGTACAAACTAGCGACGTCCAGCGCTTCCCAACGTCTAGTCCGAATAGTAGCCTCCTTCCTGAGTGATAGAAGTTTTCACGTATCAGTAGAGACAGAGTCCTCGACGTCAAGGAAAATCTTAGCCGGCGTACCGCAAGGGAGTTGCCTCTCCCCAGCATTGTACTCACGTTACACCGATGACATTCCGAAGTCAGACGAATCCACATTAGCACTGTACGCCGACGACGCAGCGTATCTGACATACAACAAAAATGCTAGATTCGCAGTGTTGAAAATGCAACGCGTACTAAACCTGCTCCCCGAGTGGCTTGACAAATGGAGGCTCTCGGTTAACGTGCGAAAGACACAAGCAATGCTTATGAATCTCTCCGTAAAGAAGCCTTCCACCTTGTATCTCCGTGGTGAGCAGCTAGCTTGGCGCGAATCGGCGACCTACCTAGGCGTCGAAATCGACCGGCGGCTCACTATGAATAAACACGCGAACAAAGTCATCGCTAGGACCCGAACATCGCGCGCGTTACTGCGACCGGTGCTCTCCTCGAAGCTTCCGCTGAAAACGAAACTCAGCATCTACAAGACCTACCTACGGCCATGTTTAACATACGCAGCGCCGGCTTGGTACGCCCTACTGAGCAGAGGAAACGCTGAGCGAATCCAACAACAACAGAGCATCTCCCTCAGGCAGATTACAGGCGCCCCGCGTCTTGTAAAGAACGCCACTATACAGAGGGACCTACGCATGGAGAGCACGGACGCATTCATACGCCGACTCACTGTAAGCCTGTTCGAGCGTGCGGACGCGTCGGATTTGCGTCATATACGCAATCTGGCGCCTCTACATACTCGGCCGCCGGACGGACGCCCTTACGCTCGTGAGTTACTCGCGAACAACGACACATGAGACGATTCTGACGAACTAGAAACGTAGCGCGCATCTCGGCCTATACGGCCAACACAACGCCCGGTATGTATTCACATGCTGCGACAGATACCTCAGTAGAGAGACATTTATCTCGGAACTGATTCCCCAGCCACCGTGAGGAGGTTGTGAGATGACCCACACTAGTGGATTTGTCACTTGTAGCATGTTATTCTTACGATTAACGTCTACAACGCCTGATGATGCCTCGTGGAGAGGCGAAACACGTGTCGCAGCGACGACCAGGCCAGTCGTGGCAGCGACGGTGGTGGTGGGGGCATGCGGATTCTGTTCCAGATGGCGGACGACCGCAGCAGCCGAGGCAGAGACTACCGGAGCAGCCATGGCAGCGTCGGCATGTAGCACGCACTAACAGTAGTGGGTGGGTGCCGGCCGGCGCTAGGCCGCATGAACTAATTGGTGGCGGAAGCACACAAAGCGGGTTGGATCAAATTGCATGTGAATTTGACTTTCGCAAAATAACGCCTGAATCTATTAAAAAAAAAACTGTCAATTAAAGTTATTATTGACTAAAAACCCAAAATTGACATTATGACAATATGCCAAAAGGTATAAGTTGGTAATATTGTATAATATGTTAGTATTACTTTTTGGTGACTGAGAACTAGTAAGTGTAAGGTAGTAATAAGGTAGTGCGCATAACAATATGTTATTTACTTTTAAATGGTACAATTTATCTAATCCACTGACTGTCCTTTATTTGAATTCCTAAACTTATACCCTAGTAATAGAACAATAATGGCTTCGTCATATGTGACGATACTAGAGTAACTGTAGTCTCTGTATATAATTGACTATATAGGTATATAAAATAATAAAGGTGATGTCTGTGGGACTTGCTTAAGGCGAGTGGTTGGTTCTCAAACTGTGCCTAGCCAGTTTGAGAATTTTGTCGGTTGTGACGGGAATGTGGTATGCAAATCATCGCATGAAAAAGAAAGGATTTATAGCTTACAATCTAAAACTAGCATATAAGCACATCATGGTTTGATTAAGAGCATATGATAGATAAGTTATGTGACAGTAATGTAATGGCATGTTAGAGTTTAGATGTTGAGAGCCGTTGTACTGGTGTATTGTGTTGGTGTCGGTATTGTTTTTAAAATTCTTAGAGGGTTTATTATGTGCTTTTGTAATTGGTATCTCTACAGTTGATGAAGGTATAAAAGAAAAAAAATAAAAAAAGCGGATTTTAACTTTCGAAGATATTTAAAACAAAAGGAGCGAATAACTCATTGAACGTCTCGAATTACTGAACAGGATTTATTATACTCAGACTGAAGCGTGGACAGGGGCCCAGTTTGAGAGATTTACGATCAGGATACGAAAAAATTTAATATAGTTTGCAGACTGATGTGTGGTGCATTTGTCGTGGGAATGTGGTTTTTTGTAGGCGGAGTGTCCAGCGCGGACGCATGGGATGGTACAATTGTCGCGTCGAAGGGGTTGGGAATGTACCGTGGGCGTGGTCCCGTGCTCACCATTTGGCTGAAATGGGCACTGAGAAACGGGGAGTCGGACAGTCGTTTTCGAATCGTGACAACGCGAAGGTAGGCTGACTGAAATGCCTCCAGGTTCGAACGTGCGGTGTAACCTTCGAGTGACGCAAACGCACGAGCCAACGAGGTCGTGGTCAGCGCGCCAGCAGCCAGGGAGTAGCAGTCAGTAAACATTCTGAAGCCTATGAAGTAAATAATCTATCTCAGTTGAATCTTGACTCTGTAACATAGTGAGACTATTGAACTAACTCTAAGTGCTGAAAATCATAATAATCGCTCTTGAATTACGCGTTATAATACGAACTCTAATTAAAATATTATGCTAGACGGTCACACATAACTACTTGTAAGTTTATAAACCAAGTTTATAATCACGGCTAAGGTAACGTAGAGTTCGTAGTTGAGAGACAGCCGACGGGTCCTTACTTAGGTGGGTTGCATCACACACCCACCTGTATATTCATAATTTTGTTTATTATTTGGCAATATTTTGTTAGCCAAATAATAGACAAAACTATAATTTGTATTGTCTTTTTCATGATTGCTTAACAAAGGGCCTAGATTGGGTTCCAATCTAGGCTATTCTGTCTGAGAAAACGATTTTTCCGAAATGTAACCTGGGTACATACGCTAACATATCTCATCAGATACAACATAGATTTTAATGAGCACCTTATGTCTAGAATTTGTTGCATGCATGTACCATAGAAAAGGCCTTGAGATTGTTCAGAAGAAAAAATCAAATGTCTCAATGCCCGATGCTTAGTTGACTTACAAAATTCCGACACCAATGACTAAAGGTTTCTCTGTGCCTATATCGTAACCATATATACTCTCGACATAGAGTCTTATGCCAACGCAACAACGTTTTAGATTTAACGAGCCGTACTCAAGGCCTTTCTCGTACGCAAAAACTGGTCATGCTCTACCTCCTAATTATCACCCGAATCGCAATGTGATTAAAGTATGTAGTACAATGTATACCAGAGAGACATAAGTCAAATATGGACAATACAAATATGTATGTATGTATGGGGTCATGTGCCAGAAGCGTGCTCGTTCGCGACCCTTGACAATCAATTAGATTGCAATTCTATACCAAGAGTGCACCGATGTGCGGATTACCGCGGCGTCCCCCGGAGGTGACGCACACTGATCTGCCCCCGTAGATGCGAATATAGCTTCATGCGGCAGTGGAGGGCGCCACCCACCACCGAGCTCCAATTCCGGCGGGTCGAAGAGAGCCGAGTGCTGCATAGGCACGTTGAACGTGAGAGGTGGATTGAACGATAATATGAACGAGCTGATGGACGTTATGAATCAGAAACGTTTAGATGCTTTGTGTGTGACAGAAATTAAGCGCAAGGGGAGCGACACTTGGGGAGATGGCCCTGTGGTCTGGGGTAGACCGTGGTGATAATGCCAGTGCTGGTGTACGAGATTACTGTTGGGTAGGGCCTAGACTTCTCTGGGTTCGTATAAAACTGGGAATCATGCGAGTATAGTTGCAGCATACGCTCCCGTAAGCTCAACGTGTGCTCAAGAACTAGAGATGTTTTGATGTTCTGGATTTAGCTGAAGGGAATGAAAGAGCGATTATGTATGGAGATTTGAATGGATGGGTTGGGACCTAACGAGACAGTTATGAATCTGTTCTTGGTCCCTATCGAGATAAGAGAGTGAACGAAGCAGGTAAGCCAATTCTAGATTTATGTATGGAACGAAACCTCTTCGTCACAATGGTGAAAGACGATTGCATGGAGAAAGGCTTACTATTGAATCCGAAGAAAACAAAGATAATGGTATTTGAAAGAGAAGAAACCAGAACCAGTAAGAATTACGGTTGATGATGAACTGTTGGAACAAGTGGATAAGATTGTATATTTTAGATGCGTTTTCAAAAGGAATGGAAGGTACACCGTTGATGTAGAAAGACGAGTGAATGCTGGGAATAGTGTGAATAGAACGTTGGGAAAACTTCTTGGCAGCAAAAACTTGTCAGAAGGCACAACTCGCTATACACAATGCAGTGTTGGACTCAACGCTCACTTATGAAAGCGAGAGCTGGGTATAGTTGAGAGAGCATGAAAGTAAGATAGACGCGGTCATACAAGCATATGGCCTACCTGATATAAAGCAGTTACTGTAACATATGAAAGCTTGCAATATATTAAGTATCATTCGCGCGATGCCACCTCTGCTGTTAACACAGCGATGACATAAAGGCTTATTGGTAACCTTATGCGAGAATACAACAACCCTTCAGGGAGTTGTTTTGGCTAGAGGTAGGTCTCCAGAGGTGCCAATGTGCCATACTCTCTTTAATCCATCATTAATCCATTTCTTAATTCATTAGAATCGGCAGCTGTTTAAGCTGGATTTGGCGAAGATTCTGATTTATACATGGGGCGGCTGCCGTGTGATCTCCACAACATAGAGGGAAAACGAAATAACCGGCCGCTTGAAAATGTTGGGTTTCGTAACGACTGGAATATTGCGAACTACGAGTACATACATACTGTGATGAAACCCCGCTAAGTGAGGACCCGTCGAACTCTACGTTAATTAATCTAGTCTTGGCCGTGCTTATAAACTTTGTTAAAATTTACAAGTAGTTATTCAGAGTGACCGTCTAGCTTAATGTATTTATATTGAAATCGAAATATTATCGCGTAATTCAGGAGCACTAAGTATGGTTTCGAGCATTTTAGAGTTAGGGCGAACTGTCATACTATGTTACAGGGTCAAGATAGCAGAGTAAAGATAGTACTGAGATAGATTATTTACTTTATAGGCTTCATAATCTTTACTGACCAAACTTGTTCGAGGTTAGAACCTTCGTATACGTTAATTTAGCGCAATACTTTATTATAACAGGGCCCATGAATTTATCTGTCCTTCGTACGTACTTGGAGTTACGGGATTAATATACTAACTGCTGTTAATATACCAATCACGCGTTAGGACAATAAGTCTTGTATACATTTGCATATACTTTGTGCGCTGTTTTACACTTTCCAGTGTATAGTGGAAGGGTTATATTGTAAGGCTGTTTCCACATATATTCTTATTTTGGTCAAAGTAAATAATTCTGCAAATCTGAGACGACTATATGTCATATGCAGGGCGGGCTGGCGGCCGCGATTTTCGCTCTTGGAATCGAGCATCAGTACGCAGGTCCTCTCAGGGCATGGTAGGTTCTCCGCGTACTTGCATAGATTCAAGTGACCCATCGTGCTTCTGCGAGCCCGGCGTGGACCAGACAGTGCAGCACATATTGATTCGGTGTCCCGCATCCTCCAAACAGAGGTTCGATTTGAAGCAGGAGTTGGAAATGCGGGTCACCAAAAACATAGTCTCAGTAATTGTTGTGGGGAAAAGCAGAACAAAAATTTTAAAATACTGCGTCAGTCTAGCTGTTGCTGTCATAAATCGCAATAAGCAGAGCAGCTCCACCTAGGACTAATGTTGTATACCTCGGCTATACCCTGTATAGCCGATGGGATCGCGGTGGCTAGGTGGAGCTGTGAAGCTCGCTGTCGCCCGTGGATGGACTGACGCAGTATGGGGAGGAAAGTTTGAAAGTAAGTAGATATAATTGTTTCACCGACGTTCTAAAATGGGCAAAATCAGAAAGTTTAAATGTTTAATTGCGGAATGAGAGTATGATGTATGAATAGGGTTATGTATGTATATGATGCAATGATTTAAAAAAAAATGTGTTATACAACATGTATTGTCGCCTTGCCCACGGCAGGAGTTAAGTCCATAAAAAAAGGCAATAGTTGTGTACAATGAATTCGTTATCCCTAGCCCGACAGACCAGGCCGACTTCGAACAACTTGTATTGCTTGTATTGCTCGAGGTAGACTGTATTGCCCGTTCGTGCTAACTTCAACAAAGAGATCGGGTTGGGTTCTATATTTGGGAATGGGAAACTTCAACACCTCCTTACCGCGTGAATCATACCTTAATGTTTGAAGATCAAAATCAATGAGTCTTCACTGTTTTGGCCTACGGCACAGGGACACGAATGCTCAAAGTTAGACAGACCCTCAGGTTGAAAGTTACATAAAGACACACACACAAAATGTGCGATGGAAAGTGTTGGGATTTGGGAGAAATAAAAAGGTTATGGTAACTGTTTGGTGGTCTCTTCATAGCGTTTTCACTATAGCTTTCTCAGGTCTGGCCAAGCAATAACAGCAGATGTTTACTGTGCCGAACTTCGAACAATGATGGCGAAACTGACAGTAAAACAGCCCCGACTCATGACTCAATCTTCACCATTATTGCTCCATGATAACTTAAGACCTCACACTGCACAAGAAACCGTTGTAACTGTACGGGAGCTGCAGTTAGAAACCATACGACATCCTCCGTACTCACCTCCAACTAACATTTTTTTCGTGATTTGGACAATTTTCTACGTGGTAAAAAAATTTCTTCCCAGGAGGCAGTACAAAATGCTTTCAAACAGTTTGTCGAATCTAAATCCCCAGAGTTCTATCGCAAAGGCATAAATAAACAAACTTCCGATCATATGACAGCAATGTAGCAGATAATGAGGGTAAATATTTTCATTAAAAAAAATATGTTGCATCTTAGAAAAAACGAGTTGTAATTTTTCAGTCCAAATCGTCAATTTTATACTTTAACTTCTTTAACAATATACTACTAGAAAAGTTAAATAACGTTTCTTGCCGATTATATAGCGTTTAAACCAAATTAAAGTGAGAGGAACAGCCGATATAGTTTATACATGACATGACAAAGTTAACACGAGTTCACCCAAGGAAAATAGCATGCAAATGCATATTATTTAGTTTAATGAATTTTGAGAGAAAAAACTTATTTCTGCTAGGTAAGGTATAGTAGGTAGTTTATTGCGTAAAAAGGTGATAAAGTAATATAATCACTGATAATAGATACATTTTGTGCCTATACTGTTAGATGAGAGCAACATAATTACATCGTACATCGGCTTGCTACGACTAATCGATCTTTTGTTGTAAATTGTATTCGATTCTATAATAAATTACCTTAAACAGTTCTGTCCTTGCCTGACAATATGTTCAAAAGGCACATCAAAAATACGCTATGTAAGAGGGGTTATTAGAGAATCGATGTATATCTAACTGTCAGAGATGTTTAGAAATGATTTAGCACTAGTATTAATAGAACTTTAATTGTATCACTTGATATCACTATATGCACATTCATATAATTATATTTATTGTAATATGTACAGATGATTTGAAAAAAAGACCTATATTGACAAGTTCCTTTTGGCATTTCTTCTTCGCTAATGGTCATTAGAAATGCTAGTAGATTAATAAAGAGAAAAACTTTAAAAAAGAGGATATAATATTGAGAATGTAAGACGTGCCTAAGTGCCCCGTGAGGGTCTAAAAACAAATAAATATTTTTTATCTTTATCTTTAACGTACAACAACAATATAACAAATGTATCATATCACAATAAAGGTAGGTTACAACATAGCAAAAGCCGTGAAAGACGTCTTCATCAGTGAAGTCGTAACTTCATCACACTTATATGGGACTAATCGAACGCTAGCTTCAAGCCAAAACAGATTTTTCTCAATCGTGTATGTATATGTATATCTTCACGCCAAGTTCCTTGCGGGGTAGGCAGAGAGAACCGAGCGCCATAAGACGCGGTCCTTACATACTTCACTCGCTTCTGTGATATTCATAGCTTTTTTCATGCACGCTCGCCGGTTCCTGGGACTCCTGACATCACCTTCTGATAAAATACGACCAATTTGGTCATGGTAGGTTAGTCTCGGTCTTCCTCGGCTCCTACATCCTTCCACTTTTGCATTCAATCGTAAGGGTTTTAAAATCATTAAGACTGATTTCATTGATGTCATAACTTTACCAAAACTTATATTAAGAATTAGTAGGACCATCCATTGAAATACTATGTAAAACTTCCCCTTTTTGACGTGAATTAATAAAATGTTTTGTATTTTTATTAATTTACGATAAGCAACAGAATTAGCAATCATCACTAGTTATGAGCAAGGATCATGCTATTATTTTCCCTATAATACAAGTAACATTATCGTATTCATCATACTATAGCAGTCAAAACAATAATAATACCAACGCAACGTAATAGATACTGAGTAAGTACATAAAATTATCATCACTTATCTTATAGTGTCTCGAGTCTCGTAGCAAAACTCGTTCGGACTGGATCTACTGAAGCCAGAAAAAGAAAGATAATATGAGAATCGAATGTGAACGAATGTCACATCACTGCGCGGAAGGAAAACATTCAACATTTAATATCATCACATTCACATGATTCACATCAGTCAGTCAGTGTGGCCCAGCGTAAGGGCATACATGTGCAATATGTGGACTAAAAGTGCTGCGTACGCTGCTAATAATACATATTGTTTGAGAAAACTGAGGTATTTATACACATTGAAAATAGCGCACATGTGCACGTCTACCACAGAGTGTAGAACTCGCTTTATGAGGGTTCTGTACCGTTATTATGTTACCATTATGTTATAAATTCCTAAAATTACCATTAAGTAAATTCAAAGATGGATTTTGTTAGCATAACAAGTATGGACAATAAGAATATTGTCTTTATTTTGTACAGGAATATTGTCTATACTTTTACAGTGTGTTGTAAAGTATTGGAATAATCATAAAATAAACACAAATATTAGTTTTTTTTTTGGACTTGTTATTCCAGATGTCCATTAACATTTAAATTAAAAAATGAACATTTTTATTTAAGGTACTTATGCTTGTCTTCTCACGTCTTTTGTCATACTAAAATTCAAAATTCCTGGACAATGGGAGTATCTAATAAGGCTATGCTGTTCCGTTTTATCTGTGGGGGTATTCACATTACCTGGAAACACTATATTTATTCGAATTGAATTTAAAAAGTTGTTTATGAAAATGTATAGAATCTGAATGAAAACTTTTCGATTCCGTTTCGAATATAGCTTGCCGAGGCAAAGTGGATATCCCCGCTGTAGTCCAAAATGGAAATATGTATGCCTATTGTGTTCGGCGGTCGTAACTTTTAATAAAATTGAGTTGTGAAATAAAATGATGCACAATATTCTATAAGACTATAGAGCTTGGTATTTAATATACAAATATTAACTTGATTTCTTAGGCATTGGATAAAAAACGCACGCATGATAGACTCGCATACAAAAAACGCACGTATGATAGGCTCGCGGACAATTTTTTATTAGTTTATGGTTTCGTATTGATCTTTTTGAGTTCGATACCCTAAAAATACTAAATAATCGGTACACAATTTTTCTTTAGTCAATTCTTATGCAATGTAACTAAAAATAAGGACATTATATGTTACATTAATAATATAAACAACATTTATATGTTGCTATATATCCAACAATATAATTCGAAAAATCAGTGATTTATTATTTATATTATAGTTGCTTATTATTTAATATACGTTATATTTTAGTTATAAATGTTTTAGCAAATTCGATTTCAACAAATCGTGAAAGAAGTTTTGTTGTTGGGTATGTTTGTTTGCTGCTTACAATGTACAATGCGATTCGCCTAAATATTTTCTGTTTAAATACAAATAGTATAGTACACTAGTATTATACTAGTAATTATTAAGATAGGTCCCATAACAAAAAAAGCCTAAAACTGCCAATTTTTGTTGTTGACGAACTTTCTCGCGATTGCAAAATTGGAAGATGTAGGAGTTGAGGAAGGCCAAGATTCACCTATCACGACCAAATTGGTCAAGTTTTATCAGAAGGTGAAATTAGGAATCGCGGCTCGCCTACGCCTGCTCGCGTAAAAGGGCTTTGAATTTTAAAGAAGAGAGTGAGGTGTGCATGTTGGTGATGAGACGCTCGAATCTCTCTACACTGCAAGGGACGTGGCGTGAAGATAGATAATAGATGACAACCATGAAGTAAGTACGAAGAACAACAACAGAGTTATATTATAATGTTTTGGCAATTGATTAAAACATTATTCGAAAAAGGTCTTGTTGATGGAAAAAATCTCTACATTCCGTAAAGCTTCTCTAAAAGATTTTTTAAGAAACTGTTTACAATGTGTTATGTTCTCTACAATTTACCATTAACAGCTAATGCGAATTCATTGATAATGTATATAGTGTGTGTAATACGATAAAATTCTAGAGTTATTGTTTTGTAGCGTTTTGCAACATGTTACATAGTATATTTGGTTATATTGACGACAGGTCCCAGGCAGGTAAAGTATTTGGTTGAGTGTATATAGTTGAGCGTATAATCTATTCTTTAATCTTACCTTCTCGGCAATATCTTATCAATTTATATCAGAAAATAAAATGCTAAGAAGTCAGCACGTCAATGATTTGATAGACACTCGTAAAACACTAGAGTGTCCGTATAAATGTAGATAGGAGTTATAGCATTTTATTATCTTCTATATAAATAAAATAAAATCCGGTTAGTTACACGATTTATAACTCAAGAACGGCTGGACCTATTTTCATGTTATTTGATTTTAACACCCCGAATAGCAGATTAAAACATCAGAAAAATTAACCAAAGTAAAATTACGATAAAAAATTTTTTTTAATAAATTTTGATTAGTATCACCTTTCGTGATGATATTTCGAGTACGGATTAATTGATTTCGATGAATATCGTTTTTGTTCATTTGGGAGTTGAGAAATTTCCTTGTGCATCGCAAAAGTAAGAACGCAAAAAAGAATTTAAGTCCTATAAAATTATCTCATCACTGATACAGGCAGCGATATAGTGGTTTTTGGCGTTCAAACTTCGATCCAACTTCGAACCGATACTAACGTAGAAATCGCGCGTTGTCAAGTTGGTCTATATGTAACTAGCAATGAGGCAATTTGGAGTATATGCTCATTCTTCATTCATAGACGCCCACTGTTGTACATTTGGCGGTGCATCTGGAAATCTATTGATGCTCTTGGTTGAATTCACATTGTTCATCCCAAAATGAAGAAATATAGTCGAGATGCATTGAACCAATCTGTTCGTACGAATGTACCATTGTTGAACCCTTAACTGAAGGAAGTGTAATGATAATGAAGGCAATTTGATGATGAAAATGATGGTTTATTTTTCCTCTATGCACCCGGTGAAACTGGGAAGATATTCCTCATGTCTTTGATATTTTGGCCACTATTCGTGCGAGATTCGAAATTGCTGTAGCAGTTGCTTCTTCTCGGATAGGAGCCACGTTGCTAGAAGGAAGCCGAACGGCTTATTCACTGTTGAAATTGCCGTTAAACATTCAAACGTCTGAAGCGACATGCAACATAGCAAAACACTCGCATGGATCAAAGATTTGGTAGCAAGTAAAGTCATCATGTGGAATAAATACTCAATAACTCAGTTTTGGAGGTGCAATGATTATACTGTGTGGCGATTTCCGCCAAACACTACCAAGGTCGATCGCTGCTGATGAAATACACGCTTGCTTCATCAATCATCGACTCTGCGGCGCTATGTGAAGAAACTTCAAAGAACGACAAACATATGAGTTGCATTGCTAAATGATTCATCTGCCGAAGATTTCTTCAAGCAATTACTGATGATGCGGCCACCATCATCAGTAACTGCTTGGAGAAATGTTCCTGTCGAGGAATATCAATCCGTTCGGGATTGATATCGGTTTCATCGAATTTTTACAATTTCGTCTCAACAAAGGACGAGGTCCTTAACAAAGTGTTTCCGAAGATCATTGCTAATCACAAACATCATAATTGGTTGAGTGAACAAAGTAGTGCAACAATACTACGCGAATCATTTTGATTCGCTTCTATAAAGCAAATGCCTCCCTGTCACGTGAATCTCACCCACATCAATATAATTAAAATATTTCTCATTTATATTTCAGAACATTATGAACCCATTTCGAATATTCATTTTATATTATTATATTAGTAAATAACTAAATGGAATTCAACTAATAAGTTACGAAGTTTGCCGGGTCAGCTGGTATGAGTATAAATAATAAATTAAAGCAATGCAATGTCCCACACTTGTATCTAGCGTTGTTATTTGTATACGCCAGCTAATGGATATATGCTAATTTTATATATATATCAATATAATGGCACATACTCCTACTACTCTGACTACCTACTTCACGTCAATTTCACGATGATATGCAGACTCATTCCGTTATTTCACTATCAAATTTATAGTTTTTTATTGCGATAAAGTTGCATAACCAACATTTAAAACTATTCCAAATTTCAAATCGGTATCATTTCAAGTTGCTAAAATATACCACTATGTCTGTCAAACTACCAGATAAACGGACTAAGTCCACCATAAGCCTCCCTTTTATATCATTTTGGTCGAAACTCCAAAGATACTACCTGATTCACATATACAATGAGAAATATGATGACAACGTCATACTTTAAAGTTAAGCAACCTGTGATTCATAGAATCTATGATTCCATTTCTGTCGTATCTGACGGCAATGAATGAATGTTTGCTCTTCACGCAAAAATAATTGGATCAATTTATCACACCAATCGAGTATTATCTGGATTAGATGGGCTACTTTTATCCGAACATATTGAGGGATCTGTGTAAAACCTGAAAAACCGAGTTTCACGCAGACATAGTCGCGGATCACAGCTAGTTATCATGTCATTGGTACTGCATAATCCATTCTTTACATTTGTAAAATCTGGAAAATATTTTAATTAAGGTAATTAAATTATTAGGTAGCTAATAAAAATTAACAATGTAATCACTGATTACATCATTCAAACTATAAAAAAACTTATAAGACGAGTACATCAAATTTAGTAACCAGGTCATTTGGTTTTATATTAAATACATCGAGAACAAAAATTTCATTTATTTATTTTTTACTAAAAATATTGTCAGTTTTGTTGGCACAGGCGACACCGCGATCGTAGTCTTTTCTTCCAAAATAGCTTCATAAAAAGTTCCCATATTTAGATTAAAGAATAGAATATACAAGTATGTAGTCCCTTATTTTTAATGAGTAGACCTCGTATCATCATTTGACAAGATCGCTGACGCAGCGGCGAAGCGCGCTGCCACGTTACTTTGACATCAATGCTCGTGGGTCCGATTCGCATACAGGGCAAACATTTGTGTGCATGAACATGTTTGTTTGTATTAGTCTGGGTGAAGGGAGGTACGGCGCATCAAAACAGCCCGTCTGGCGAAGTACCTCCACCTCACAGAAAACCGCAGCCAAATAAAAACTTTGTTGTTGTGTTCCTACGTGTGAGTGAGGTCACCAGTAAGATCCTAAGGAGTTGCTGGGTTAGCAGCAGAGGTGGCATTGCCCGAGTGATAATTAATGTATTGCAAGCATTCATAGGCTATGTCAACCAGTTTCCATCGGGTAGGCGGTATGCTTGTGTTCCTCCCGACGCGACGTTGTATAAAAAAAAACTTACTCTTATTTAAACATAATGAAGATTTTAGAATACTACAATCTATAACAGCGGCCTTAAACATCATTGTGTACTTAGATATATACACATGGTATACTACATTAAGAGGTAGAGATAAAAATATAACTTTATTTTAGGTGTGTTTTCCTTATTCAGTAAGTATACGACCTAGGAAAATCATCAAGTATTATATAATTTATGATTATAACGAATTCCGAATAAGAATTATGTGGATAAGAAACCGACTTATTAACTACCTGGTACTCGGTTCGAATCTTCCACTAAAATTCGTTTTTACGGATTTACATACATATTTATTACTTGCTCGACGGTTAACGAAAACATCGTGAGGAAACACACACGACCAAGAAATTATATTGTGAAAGACATTTGACCTAACCTAAGAAAGATCCGGTTTTCCCTCAGGGCTGTGGTGGTCTGCCGGCAGTTGCTCCATATAAAAATCAGTGTCTTCGCCAATTCCTTAGGCTTAGGTAGCGGACCCCGCCAATCCTAATGGAGTAGGAAAACGGGATAACGTCAAGAAGAAGTATGTATACATATCTACATGCCAGATCCCTTGTGGGGTAGGCAGAGAGAACCGATAAATAAGACGCGGTTTACACACTTCACTCATTAACATAATATATTCATTACATACATATTACATTAACATAACTTTTATAGTTTTTTTCATGTATGCTCGCTGGTTCCTAGGGCTCATGATAATCACCTTTTGATAAAACACGACCAATTTGTTCATGGTAGATTAGTGTTGATCTTCCTCGGCTCCAACATCCTTCCCCTTTCGCATTGTATATCTGTTTTGGCATTCTTTCTTCCTGCATTATTTCTATATGTTCGAAACAACGGAGCATGCCTTTTCTTATCTTAACACCGACACTCTCTTTCAGACTAACTCTTTTTCTTATATCATCATTACGAACTCGGTCAGCAAGTGTTATGCCATAAATTTTGCGGAATGCATTTCGACAGCATTTATTCTACTTTCATACTCTCTCTGCCATACCCAGCTTTCACTTCCATAAGTTAGCGTTGGAATTAGAACCGCGTTACGTACAGCGAGCTGTGTCTTCTGGCTTAGATTTCGGATACCTTGAAGTTTGCCCAACGCTCCATTCACACTGGGTTTTCTTCGTATTCGATTGTAACATACTGTCATCTTCCATTACCGTAACTAGTGTTTGCAGTTCGGATGGTAATTCTACTATTAATACCACGTCGTCTGCATAAAGCAGGCAGTTGACCACTTTGTCACGAATTCGCATTGCCACATTCATATTTCTTATTCTCTGAAGACAAATATAAAGACATGGGATAAATAGCCGAGCCGTATAATCCTCATAAGTGGATTACACATCACGGAGACGGTCACTGTCAACCCCATTTCCAGGCAAAATGTTCCAGAGATCCTTTCCTACGACTCTATCAAATGCTTTCTCAAGATCCACAAAACCTCAGAAAACCTTCTAGTCCATAGCCACCACCGGATTTCACCCTCACTTACCATCAGGTGACCCACATTCTCGTTTGCCCCCTCTACTATAAAAAAGCTCTCTTTCTTTTTTATACTAGAGCGGGCAAATGAGAATGTGGGTCACCTGATCGTAAGTGGTCACCATCGCCCATAGACATCAGCAGCACTAAAGGGTCACTGATCCGTCGCTAGGCTTTTTAGGGAAACATAGGCTCATTTCTTGAAGGTACCCATACCGTATTTGTTCAGGAACACCGCTAAAGGTAGTTGATTCCACAATTTCACCGTACGTGGTAGAAAATGCCCCAAAAAGCGTACTGTAGTGGATTGCCACTCATCAAGATGGGTGGTGATTTTAGTTTGTGGCGAGTGGTACGGTAGCAGAACTTAGAGGCTGGTATTAAGTTGAACAGTTCCTCCAAAAACTCCCCGTGATACAATTTATAAATTACACAACGAGAAGCAACGTCTCTTCGTGTACAAAGCGAGTCCAGCCGAACGGAGATTACTGGGTCACGGACGATTCGAACTGCTCTACGTTGTATACTATCAAATGGAGTCAGCAAATATTATGGCGCGCGGGCTCATAGATGTGAACAGTATTGCATGTGAGGCCGAACCTGAGACTTATAAAGTTGAAGGCGATGTTGAGCTGTAAAGTATCGTCTAGCTCTATTGAAAATCTAGCTCTATCAAAGAAATTATAACGCATATAAAATCTTTGTACCACGAAACAAACTATCATTATTTCTAAATGACAGTCTGTGGCCAGAAGGGATATCATTTCGGCGGTTTATTTATCTTAATAAATCAAAGAATTATAATAATGAAATTAAGGATATGGATAGAAATGTAAGAATTAATAATAATAATGGATGAATCGATAAATAATGTATCTCGATATCAAACTTTTGCAAGTTTTAATTGCAGATCTGTTGTCCGCTCAGTAGATAGCGTTAAATCATTGTGCAGGAAGTCGGATATAATCTGTTTACAAGAAACTTGGCTTCTGCCGCATGACATATCATATCTTGGTAGTATTGATAGTGATTTCGCATATACGGGAAAATCAGCGGTGGACACGGCAGCGGGAATACTAAGGGGAAGACCATATGGAGGTGTTGCGATTCTGTGGCGTAAGAGTTCGTTTCACACAGTGTCAGTAATTCCGTGTAAAAGTGTGCGTATAGCAGCGATAAAAGTAATGTTACTAGAACGATCCTTTTTGGTGTTTTCGGTGTACATGCCTACGGATGCGTCTGAAAATATGCCGGAGTTCACAGAGTGCTTAGGCGAGATTAGTGCTATAATTGACGAAAGCACAGTAGAATCTGCTTACATTCTAGGAGACTTTAATGCGCACCCAAGTGAGCGCTTTGGAGCAGAGCTAAACAGCTTCTGTTTAGATCAAAAGTGGCGTGTCGCAGACGTTGAGTTGTTAGGAACGAACTCAGATTCCTACACATATGTAAGTGATGCTCATGGCACTCATAGTTGGCTTGATCATTGTTTGGTTTCTGAAGCAGCCTGGCATTCTGTGGGTGGTGTGAGCATCGATTATAATATATCGTGGTCAGATCATTTCCCAATAGTGATAAAGTGTAACTTAAACATTTTACAACGTAAAATCTTAAGTAATGTTACCGAACCAAACAAAGTGATATGGGGAGAAAGGAACATAAACCAAATAGATATGTATACTCAATATTGTCACAGAAGTTTAATAGATATAGACCTACCTGTAGAATTTAGAAATTGTAGTGACAAACCATGCAATAATATAGAACACCGGCATGTGCTCGATCGAATGTATAATGAGATAGTTACTACATTATCTGAAGCCGCTATACATAGTAATAGGGAGCCAAAAACTGGTAACAGGAAGGGATATGTTAAAGGCTGGAATAAGTATGTGAGAGGCGCTCACGGGGAGGCCAGATCTGCATTTAAAAACTGGAACCTCTGCGGTAAACCAAGATATGGAGCTTTGTATAATTTAATGTGTGAAAAGAGAAAACAATTTAAATCGAAGCTTAAATGGTGTCAGATCAATCAAGAAAAAATTAAAATGGATTTGATTGCTTCTCACCATACTTCTAAAAATTTTAAACAGTTTTGGAAAGAAACTAGTAAGTTAAATCCCAGACCTGGCCTACCTGTAAGTGTGGAGGGTGTCAGTGGGCCCGCACATATTGCAGAATTATTTAAAAATAACTTTCAGGTGAAAACGTCTCTGAAACCAGAAATAGTGAGATCTGCTCGCTTGGCAATGGATCAGAAGCATGTACTATTTACAGCTAGGGAGGTAGGTTCTGTAATTAAGAACATGAAACGCGGGAAATCTCCAGGTCATGACTTCCTTAGCATAGAGCATTTAGAATATGCAGGTGTACATTTGCCTCGTGTATTGGCCTTGTTTTATTCATTGTGTGTAGGGCACTCTTATCTACCTGGTGACTTAATGAAAACGCTGGTGGTCCCGGTTGTAAAAAATAAGATAGGCGATGTTTCAAGCATTGATAACTATAGGCCTATCTCGCTGGCCACTATTATAGCGAAGGTACTGGACAGTTTGCTTGAAAAACATTTAAGTCAACATGTTCAACTGCATGATGGCCAGTTTGGTTTCTGGTCAGGGTTATCAACTGAAACTGTAATTCTTAGTCTCAAGCATACTGTTCAGTACTATACAGCTAGGAACACCCCAGTGTACGCATGTTTTTTGGACCTATCTAAAGCGTTTGACACGGTGTCATATGAGAAACTGTGGGATAAACTGGCTGGCGAGACGGACCTAGCTGATGAACTGATATCTATGCTTAGATACTGGTATAACAACCAAAGCAATTATGTTAGGTGGGCGGGCTCACTATCAAGTGTATACGGTTTGGATTGTGGGGTGAGGCAGGGCGGTCTGACTTCGCCTACACTCTTCAACCTGTACATGAACAAGCTGCTCGAGGAGCTCAACAGCGCTCAAGTTGGCTGCTCAGTGCATGGAACATTTGTTAACAACATTAGTTACGCCGATGATATGGTGCTGTTGAGCCCCTCGATAAGTGCCCTCCGTAAGCTCCTTGCTATCTGTGAGCGGTATGCAGTCACACATGGCCTCAGGTACAATGCGAGTAAAAGCAAGTTACTGGTGTATAAGGCAGGTAATAAGACATACTCGACTCTTCCAGTAATGTTAGATGGTACTGCTCTGGAACAGGTTTCTCAATTTAAATACCTGGGGCACTGGGTCGATGAGTCACTTAGTGATGACTTGGATATGGAAAGGGAGCGTAGGGCGTTGTCTGTAAGATGCAATATGCTGGCGCGCAGGTTTGCAGGGTGTACAAAGGAAGTAAAAATATCTCTTTTTAAAGCATATTGTCAGTCGTTGTACACCTGCAACCTATGGGTCAGCTACACGCAGAGAGCATACAACGCCCTACGGATACAGTACAACAATGGTTTTAGGGCACTGTTGGGTTTACCGCGTAGCTGTAGCGCTTCACAAATGTTTGCAAATGCACAGACTGATGGTTTCCATGCGATTCTGCGAAAACGGATAGCCTCATTATTGCATCGCACGCGGGAAAGCACCAACAGTGTCCTGGGTACTGTTGTCTCTTGTGTCGATTGTCACATTATAAGACAGTGGACCGACATTATTATATAAAAGAAAATGTGTACATATATAATCAAAGTTACTAACAATAGTTGGATAAGATCATTGTTACTAACACTGTATGGATCTAGATATCTGAAATAAACGTATATTATTGTTATTATTATTATTATTGATCACACCAATCTTCTTGGACGCCAACTTAGCTTTGCTCTCCAACTTTTTTTTGTCTTTAGGGGATTAAATTGAACTGAATTCAGTCTACCGCAATCCGAGACCTGCTCTAGTGACGTTTCAATTTCAGATACAAGCTGTGATCAGCGCTCATTGACGCAATTCCGAGATATATTGCTTGACCGGTGCATCGTACGTCCACCGTACTGTCATCCGCATAGCAATTAATGATGCGCACGTGCAACAAGTCATTGATATGCAGAAGGAACAGAGTGGGAGACAACACACAGCCTTGTGGTATGCCAGCGTTCAGGGGCACTGGATCCAAGCACGCACCGTCAATTGCGACCTTGATTCTCCACCCAATGAGAAATCTGGCAACCCATGCACATATTTATTCAGGTAGTCGAAAAGAAGGAAGTTTCAAGAGAAGTGTTTTATGCCACACCCGATGGAAGGCTTTTTCTATGTCCAAACCAAGAGTGCCTTTGCTTTCTACTGACTCTGCCCAGCGGTGGGTCAAGTATACCAGAAGATTACCAACCGAGTAGCCATGGTGGAAGCCTTATTGGTGATCACTTATCATCTTCTGATGCTGCTGCTGATGCTGATGATCTTCTAAGTAGTTGAGAGTTTAAAGAGTTGCTGGTTCATTATACTTTCCATGATTTTGTAAAATACGGGAGTTATTACTATAGGCCTATAGTTGAACGGATCCTAGCAACCATCTTTTTGAGGGATCGGGTGTACCAAAGCCTCCTTCCATGAACTGGGGACCACGCCAAGCGAATAGGAGTACCGAAAGAGTCGCGTTAGAATCGGAGCTAACTCCGGAGCATACATCTTCAACACAATTGGTGGAATTCTATCCGGCTCGCTCGACTTATGAATGTCCAGGGAGATAAGGGCTCTACAGACAGCTTTTTGCGAGAAATGAATTTCTAGCATAGAGCTCTCACACCGCGGGTCGAGTTGGATGCAAAAAGAGAGCCCTGTAGTTCGGATTCCTCCTTTACAGAATGGGCCAGCGATTCGTCCACTTTGCGTAACGAAGGGAACGACGATTGACAGAAGTTACATCGGCTTCCACCATCTCCTTCAATTCATCGTTATTCACCTGTGGGACGGTGTGTTCATTAGCAGTCTCCTCTCGAAAACAGCATTGATATTGCGATCCGTTTGTGCCGCGTTAGTACCGCGTCGGAACTCATACTCAAAATTTACTCGAATTTTCGAAGTATGCATCTTTCACGTCTAAGCTGAATAAAAAAAAACTATTGAAATTCGAAAATCAAATGTTGTATATTTTTTAAAAGAAAGCCCTCATAGGTATCACGTGAGAAAAGTTTCACTCGAAAATCTCACACTATGAAGGTTTTATGTCAATTCAAAGTATCTAATAAAACGGCAATTTCATACTTTAACCCCTATTATTTTTAACAGCTGATTAAACTTTTTTAACCTATAAAAACTCTAAGAAGAAGCACAGTGATTTCGCACATTAAGATATCGGCATTTGAGCGACAACTTATTGCAGAAACGGCAATGGAATCGTTCACTATATAACTCAATAAGCGAGTTCCGTCTTAGAATAGATGATTAACCATGGATTAACTTCGAACATGTCGATTCCCATATTATGTAGTTATGTAGATACTCATATTTTTAATCTCTGAATAGAATTTTTATCTTTATCTATATGAAGTTCCTCCGTGGTTGCTCTGCGATCGAAAGGTCTACAGGTCGGTCTTGCTATTATTGATAGATGACAGTCGAAAGGACAAATCGGTAGTTTTTAGGTGGCTTGAAAACTTGGACCCGCGGCACTTCGCAATTAGCATGACGGAGAGTACTCTCAATTCCACCTAATCTCAGCAATGGGATAAACATAGGTTGATAGGTTTATTTTTAATGTAACGTATTAACGTGAGTTAAATATTTAATGTACACTAATAACAAGCTCATTTTTAATTTGACTAATCCATTTAACGTAAGAATATAGTTTCTTATACACACTAATTACATATTAATTTATGTATGTGTATACATTTAACGCAACCACACAGCTTTTAATAGACGGTAATTAATTTCAGACTAGTTCGTCAATTGCAGTCGGTGGCTAAAGATAGCTATTTATACAACCCAGGATCGGAGCCGCTTATCCAGAAGAATCTTGGTGATGTACTCGCGACAACTGCTCACCGTTTCCCTGACAGGATCGCCATTCGGTCGATGCACGAGGACATCACAGTTACATATGAACAGCTATTGTTGCAGGCGAGCTATAAACATTTTAAGTTTTTATTATCCAACGTGGAGAGGCACAGATCGCTATGCATAAAGCGGTGCTAGGTCCATGCTAAGCGCGTTCGTAAGGATGATGGAAGAGAGTTAATCTAAAAGAAAGTGTCTGTGTTATGATAAGAAAAGGTATGCTCCGTGGGTTCGGGTATGTAAAAAGAAAGCAGAATGTAAGAAAGCCATAAAGATATATATTTATAGAAAGTAGTGTCAGGAGGCCTTGGAATCGGTGAGCGTCCATGAAAAAAAACTATTAATGGTTTTTTTTATACTACTTCGGGTGGCATACAAGCATACGGCCCACCTGATGTGGAGCGGTTACCGTAGCCTATTAACGCTTGCGATATATTAATTATTACTCGCGCGATGCCTCCTCTGCTGCTTACACAGCAACTCCTTGGGAGCTTACTGGTGACTTCACTCACACGCAGGAACACAACAACCTAGGGAGTTGTTATTTGGCTGCGGTTTTCTGTGATGTGGAGGTACTTCAAAGTCAAAGTCAACCGTTAAAGGGAGAGGTGTATCCCAGTTTATGCATACTCTTTAGGTGTATCCCTGTTGTGAAATAAGTAGGGATTGATGTGGAATATCCGGAATTTTGTTTGAAAACTTTATATATTTATAGAAATGGTTCTTATGATAAAATACTTACATACTATCAGTGATAGGTACATCGTTTCACTAAACAGATTCCAGTAAAATGTAAAAAAATCGGATATCATAGATTAAGATATGAGTCATGCCCCTGTCTCGCTTCCGCGAGTACCGGATTATGGGCGGGGAGCCCGTGATCAAATAGATTTTAATTGTCAAATTATCATAAAAATTATGAAAGGAATCAAATGAAAGTACACACATCAAAAGTGTCTAGGGATCATTTTTATGCGGATTTCTTGAGATTGAGATGTGGCTTTGTAATAAATTTATGATTTTATAAATTTATATGGATCCTTTTTGGTGCATTTCATAATTTGAAACAGGAACTGTCAATCAAATTCGAGTAAAAGATGAAAATCAGCTGTCAATATTTTCCCTATAAAAACATACAACGCATTGAAGACATTATTAGTGCTACTGTTTCCCTACTACTGATTAAAACCAACGTTATTATGGAGCGGCGACGTCATTTAAGCAGGGAAGAAATGCTCAGAGCCGTGGGAATGATAGAAGCTGGTTCCCGGCAACGTACTGTGGCTTTAGCTCTGAATACAAATCAGAGTGTTATCAGTCGACTTTAGACACGTTACCGAAGCACTGGTACCGTGGCTGAGCGCCATGGAGGACGGTATCGCTGCACCACACGGAGACAAGACCGATACATTCAAATCACAACTCGAAGAGCTCCAACAATAACCGCCATGATGTTAGCCGTGACGCTTCATCACTCTTCAGGGAACTTAATTAGCGACCAAACAGTCAGAAACCGCTTGCATGAAGTGAACCTTCATTCCCGAAGACCGCTAAGGGTACCACCTATAGCAATGCACAATCGTAGGATTCGATATCAATGGGCTCTTGAACACAGAAATTGGGCAGAAGAACAATGGCGTTTCGTGTGCTTTTCTGATGAGTCTCGTTTTGGTATGAGACCGGATACAAGACGTATACGACACTGGAGAACCCCTGGACGCCAACAGCGATTAAAATCCTGCCAGGAAGTCCATCCTTATAGTGGTGGAACCATCATGGTATGGGCGGGTATTTGGATCGGCGGAAGAACTGAGTTGATTTGGATCAGAGGCAACCTCAACGCTCAAATTTATGCTGAGACGATTGTATCAGACGTCATCGTTCCTCTACAAGTGCAAATCGGTCCCTTATTTCAGTTAATGCATGATAATGCACGACCGCACACCGCAAGAGTTGTAAGACAGACTCTCGCCGCAGCTAACATCAATGTCATGCCCTGGCCTGCTCAGTCGCCAGACTTGAACCCGATTGAGCATGCATGGGATATGCTACAGAGAAGAGCTCTGCCGAATATGGAGGGTATCCAGTCGCAAGAAGACCTTTTTTTGTTGTTGCAACGAACATGGGCGGCCATTCCACAGCGTGATTTGGCTGAACTCATTTTGAGTATGCCAAACCGATGTTCTTTTGTTGTTAGTGTTCGCGGTAGAAACACGGATTATTAATTGTTTAGTTACCCAATAAAATTTTAAAGAAAACTGTTATTTCAGTCTTTTTTTCGAACTTTAATGTTAGTGATTCAAATGTCAAAAATCCCTTTATTATGAATATGGCAAATTTCTTTATTAATGCAAAGGTGACTTGGTTTATCGTTACTGTAGACAAACGAAAACACTTTATTTGATGAATCCTTAAAGAAAATTTTAATTAATATCAATCAGGAGAAAAGTTATTGCAAAAATATATGTTGATCCCTAGACACTTTTGATGTGTGTATGTTAGTATTTTGTAATATCACTAGACATTTTTAATACTTCTTTTTTTGGTATAAGTCAGCATAATGGCTCCTTTTTGCCTGATGGTAAGCGAAAGAAGAGCCCAAATCGCAACTGCAACTGACAAATAACTACACAGTGACCTGTCAGTTAACGCTGCCATGCTGACCCACAAGATGCTTCTTCACGATTCGTTTGAAGGATCCCATATTGTAGGAAGTAAGGAACACATGTACAGGCAAGGCGTTCCACTTTTTAATGATAAGACAAAGATAGTTACCGAACTTTTTGGTACGCGAAGAAATGTTCCCAACAATGGAACAATGACATTCCAAGCCTGTACGTGTGGTTCTATGACGGAAGGGAGAGGGTGGGATAAGGGAAAACAGTTCTTCAGGGCACTCGCCAGTCGCCATGGTAAAGGCGGTAAAATACGCTTAGAGAGCCTATGCCCCTACGGAGTTTAAGAGGTTCTAGGTTTTTGTTGGTTTCTTGGTGACCTCTTCGTCGTCGATTATGTGGATAGCCCGTCGCAGCAACCTATCGAGAGCCTCGAGAAGATACTGTGCGAAGCCGTCCCAGAGATACGAGCAATTCTCCACGCAGGTCCGAACTTGTATCTTCTAAAGCAGACAAAGCTGGTCCGGCGTGAAGAACCGGCGCACCCTGTTCAGGACTCCGAGTTTTCTCGAAGCTGTTGAGATGGGGCTCCCGATGTAATTACGCCGGTTAAGGTCGCAACGAATATACTGAGCGAAGCGCCCTGAAGACTGGGAGTGGGAAGAAATGGGGACATTTTTGTTGTAAACGCGCAAACCTGAGTTTTCTCAGCATTAAACTCAATCAGGTTATTGGAACCTCATTTACTAATGAGATCCAAAATCCGATTAAGCTCAACGACATGACTCTCACGCTTCTCACCGATTTCTGTCCGACTAGCACCAGGCTGACGAAATATCAAACATGGACCGTACTGTCATCTACATAGCAATGAATATTACTAAGTGGCAGCATGCCATTGATATGAAGAAGAAAGAGGGTTGGCGACAGAACGGAGACCTTACTAAAAATGTACTCTATACAAAATGTAGTGCTGGTCCCAACGCTTACTAATGGAAGCAAGAGCTCGGTATGGCAGAGAGGGCATGAAAGTAGGATAAACGCGGTCGAAATGCGAGCGTTACGCCAAATTTGTGGCGTAACGCTTGTAGACCGTATTCGTAATGATGATGTTAAAACAGAGTTGATATCTGAAAGACGTTGGTGTTAACATAAGAAAAGGTATGCTCCGTTGGATCGGACCTGTAGAAAAAATGTAGGAAGAAAGAATTACGAAACAGATATACTACGCGAAAGCAGAAGGATGTAGGAGCCAACGAAGGTTAAGACTTACCTACCATGACCAAATTGATCGTGTTTTATCAGAAGGTATCAGCTCAGGATGTCAGGAGCCTTAGAAACCGGCGAGCGTGCATGATAAGATCAATCAATGTTAAAGATGCGAGTGAGGTGTGTAATGATCGATCATGTGGACCGTGTTTCTCCCTGTCTACTCCGCAATGGATTTAGCGTGAAGATATAGATAGATAGATATAATTAATTTCGTTTACATACAATGTCATTCATTAACATACATTCTGTGTACTAAGTATCGGGAATTTGTCAATAAAACAAAAAATACAAATTATTCATCTAAATTTATTTTATCGCCTTCAAAGTAGGCCCCATCGCTTGCAATACAACATCTCCACCGCTTCACCCAGTCTTCCATACATTTTTCATAGGCTATTTGCGGTATGGCCTTTAGCTCATTCAGCGAATTTTCTTTTATGGCTTCTATCGACTCAAAACGTTTTCCTCGAAGTGGTAATTTTAACTTGGGAAATAAAAAAAAGTCAGACGGAGCCATATCAGGTGAATACGGTGCTTGGTCGAGAACTTTTGTTGAATTTTTCGCTAAAAACTCTTTCACTATAATGGCTGTGTGTGATGGTGCATTATCATGGTGCAGCATCCATGAGTTG
The DNA here is from genome assembly GCA_947507595.1 of Pyralis farinalis. Classification (NCBI taxonomy): domain Eukaryota; kingdom Metazoa; phylum Arthropoda; class Insecta; order Lepidoptera; family Pyralidae; genus Pyralis; species Pyralis farinalis. The sequence goes on along the minus strand of OX382271.1, from coordinate 7,588,651 downwards.
TGTTGCCACAAATCTGGACGTTTTCGGCGGATACTCTCACGCAAACGCTTCATGACGCCTAAATAATATTCTTTATTCACTGTTTCTCCCTCTGGAAGGAATTCGGAGTGAACCACACCACGGTAGTCAAAAAAAACTGTCAGCATCACCTTGATTTTGGAGCGACTTTGCCGCGGTTTTTTGGGTTTCGGCTCGTTTTCGAGACGCCATTCTGAAGACTGTTGGCTTGTTTGCATGTCGTACTCATAAGCCCATGTCTCGTCGCCAGTTATTATACGTTTCATAAAGGTCGGATCCGTAGAAGCTCGGGAAACCATGTCTTCAGCGACATGCTTTCGCTGCGCTTTTTGAACAAAATTGAGCTCTTTTGGAACTAGTCGAGCGGCGACGCGTTTCATGCCTAAAATGTCAATGAGAATGTTGTGGACGGACTTAAAAGATATGTTCACCTCACTAGCCAACTCTCTCAGACTCATACGTCGATTTTCGAGCACTAGCTTCTTGATTCTGTCGATGTTTTCTCTGGTCGTAGCGGTTGAAGGTCTACCAGAACGAGGCAAGTCTACTACTACTTCTCGGCCTTCTTTAAAAGCCTTATACCATTCATAAGCCCTTGTTTTCGATATACACGATTCGCCGTAGGTATTTCGCAACATTTTTAGTGATTCACCACATGAAATATCATTTGAAACACAAAATTTAAGGCACACTCTTTGTTCAACAATATTTTCCATTGTAAAAATCGCCGAGGACTCAAAACTATGACCAACAAAAAGTGTAGTTTAAAACAAATTAAATGACAGATCCCGCTCAAATTTTGCGCGCTAAATCAGTACAGTGCTACCAACATGCAGTAAAAAAATTAGAACGACCTCTTTTACGCGGGTCTTTTTATTGACATATTCCCGATACTTTTTACACAGAGTAGTATATATAATGGTCTTCAAATTACGGTTTGAAATTAGAGGTCCAGCAGAGAGCAACATTAGAAATTGCTTTTGGGTTCCTGGTTAGAGTAATTAATGAATGCTAATTGTAATCCCATAACACAATAAAATGTACGTAACATACTCTGAGAAACAATGCTAATCGTATGTGTGATTTCTTGTAAGAATTATTAAGTAAGGTTGAGGTTAGGTTATTATTTAGTAACCTTCGTCAATGCACAATTCACAATAATGTTGACTTTTAACTTGTATTCATACCAATACATATTATGTTTCGTTTGTACTATCGTGACAGACTCGTAATAATATAGACTGATAATCGTATAACACTGTGATGAATAATTCTTTATATACCTACTGTCATGTAAGACTCTTAACAATACAGATATTTAATTTGTGCTGTCATGAAGGGCTCTTAATAATATAGATGTTTAGTTTCTAGTGAGATGAGGGACTCGTTATATTACATTTTATATTACATTTTTTAATTTGTACCGTTATGACGGACTTCTAACAATATATATATATGTTTAATGTGTACCATCTTAAAGAACTCATTACAACACAAATTTTAAATTTGTATTAACTCTTTGTTATCGTAGTAACATGTAAGGGATTTCCTAAATGCTAGCATAGATTCGTAGATTCAATATTTATTCAAATTTGGGTAAACATAAATGTACCTTAGTTAATAAGCAGTATTCTCTAACCTAATTTTGTTATATTCAGGCAGATTCATTAGGATGTGCGCTTCGAGCTCAAGGCCTCCAAAAGGGGGACCGATTGGGCATTTGGTCCCACAATACAGCTGCATGGATAGTGTCTCTAGTTGCAGCGGCTAGAGTTGGGCTAATTGCGGTGAGTAAGATAATATTTTCAACCGACCAACTTATTTTACGCGGATATACATATCAGTCAGTCCGTTTATTGATAAACAATAAGTGCATTTATCACATTAAACAAAATAATATTTAATCCAAGGGAAATGATAGTATCAAGATAAACATAAATTAATATTGAATAAACAATAATGTGATGTCGTTAGACTATTAATTAAAAGCCCTCAATACTATAATAACAATGAGAGAATATGTAACTGACTAATTTTAAAAATCTTCCATCTACGTGACATCGTCTTAATAATTTAGTTCGTAGTAGCTTACACTGGTATTTTATACTGAAAAGAAGACCTTGACAATAGTAATTTAAGTTTTTTATTATACCACTGAAGTGGCAATCAAGCGTACGGTCAGCCTGATGGTAACACCAAGGGTGTCACCAATACGTTGCCGACTCTATAAAAATCTTTTAACGCCTTACTTGAAGAACCCCATGCTATAGTCCCTTGGGAAACTCGGAAGAACTCCCCGACATCAGCGAGCGGTGCCGTTGTAAAGAGAAGTTCGACAGCTTCTTTATCCAGCATCATATCGTACCATTCATCAGAACATAACCCGTTGTACAATCGATAGAACACACGAATGGAGGCAAAATTTCGCCTTAAACTTAACAATACCGTCTGTAAGCTTAGGATCGCCGATGATTCTCAAAGTTCATTTCTGAACCATCTCACTAGGCCCAAGCTGGTCCAAGTTACAACATTTGTTAAAGAAAATATCTACCCATATCTTCAATCGGAAATTATAAGATCTGGATGGATTTCTGGATTATTACAGAAGATATAGACATATGCCTACCATCGGTGTGAGAGCCTCAGGGTTTCCGTATATATAATATAAGTATATATACATAATAATATTAATACAATATATATCTTTGTCATCGTGTATTATTCGTCATCGTGCAATGAAGAAAACACACGACGCGTTCTAAGCGCCAGTTTAATTGCTGTTTCTCTTTGTAGGTATATAAACTTGAGCGTATTTAAATTGACAGCACAATAACCCATGCAGCAATCTTTACATAGTTTACTCGTAGTTTCGTTTCTATTTAGGCTCATTGAGCAAGAATTTGTATGTTTTACTAGATAAAATTGCGCAATCTCGCGTGAGGCTCTCTCTACTTAAGCTACAATTTACGATAAATTAGTTCAGTCGTACTCATGTCCTCCATTTAATCTGCATAATTCGTTCATAATTTTGAAATAAAAACATGCAGATAAAGTTGTGCATTGGACAAATAACTCTCGAGAGCTCCATGGCGTCGTTGTGCGTGTCTTTCTAACCAAACACGCAGGTTAACCAATGTAAAACCGCGGCCTGTCTATTGATGGCCTCAACTATATCGAACTTCTCTAAGCTCGGAGGGCACGTTACGCCGTCGTTCCCAGCTGTTTCGATATAAGACAGTCGTTAAGCTAAGTCAGTGGCCTTGATGCGGCTTGAAAACACTGGCCTCCGCCAATCCGCAGTTGAGTAGCGTGGTGAAGTATGCTCTAAACGCCTTCTGTTGAAAGGAGACCTATATCCCTGCAGTGGAATGAATTAGAGTTTGTGTAGTAGTAGTAGGACAAATGTTTCGCCTATAGATATGCCTAAATGCGTTGGGAAAACTTCTTGGCAGTAAAAACCTGAGCCAGAAGGCACAGCTCGCTATACACAATGCAGTGCTGGTCCTAACGCTAACTAATGGAAGCGAGTATGGCGGCGAGAGCATGAAAGTAGGATAAACGCGGTCGAAATGCGAGCGCTGCGCAAAATTTGTGGCGTAAGGCTTGTAGACCGTATTCGCAATGATGATGTTAGAAACAGAGTTGGTCTGAAAGAGAGCGTCGGTGTTAAAATAAGAAGAGGCATGCTCCGTTGATTCGGACATGTAGAAAGAATGCAGAATGAAAAGACGAAGCAAGTATACAATTCAAAAGTAGAAGGATGTAGGAGCCGAGAAAGGCCAAGACTTACCTACCATGACCAAATTGGTCGTGTTCTATCAGAAGGTGATGTCAGGAGACCTAGAAACCGGCGAGCGTGGATGAGAAGAGCAATGAATGTTAAAGAAGCGAGTGAGATATGTAAGGATCGAGTCACGTCGCGCTCGGTTCTCTCTGACTACCCCGCAAGAGATTTGGCGTGAAGTTATAGATAGATAGATATGCCTAACGACTCGGACGATGTACCTATAAGCCTACTCATGCATTACCGACCATGTAAAAACTTCTTCGCGTCATTTTTAAAGAAAGTCATGCAATAGTATACGAGTCGTATGGGAAAGTTCAAGGTCTCCGAGCGTTCTATGATATGATATCATAAAGAAGTATGCTCGGAGTTCACCTGCATGATAGAAACAGATATGAGGATATCCGTAGTACTAAGGTAACCGATATAGTCCAAACTCAAAGGAAAAGTGGAGATGGGACGGCCACATAGTTCATAGAACTGACAATCGCTGGGGAAGAAAGGTTTTCGAATGGCGTCCCTGTACTGGTAGACGCTTTGTTGAATGATCACCTACTAGATAAAGAGACGACCTCAAGAGATTTGTAGGGAGTCAATGGATGCACGTGGCAGAGGATCTAGGTGAATGGCTCTCTAGATGGAAGGCCTTTGTTCAGCAGTGCTTCGGCAGGGAGTTAATTTCACAACTTAAGAGTTCTTGGAAAAAATATCTGGGATTAGGTACCACATAACGCGCACTGGAGCCGCAATGGGAGATAATACGCCAACGGGGAGTGGTGTGGTTTTTAAAAAGATAAAATACCTCAATTTTCAACAGTTCACTTTACAGTAAATGCTATATTTAAAAAAAAGTTATTGTGACTAAGGCCAAAAATAAATTACTTTCAGGTAGGATTAAACCCAGCATATACAACTTCGGAGATCAGGTTTTGCATCAACAAGACAGGGATGAAAGGTCTGGTCATACCCAATAATCTGCCCAATCGAGACTACTACGGCAAGCTCACAGAACTCCTGCCTGAGTTACGGGCATCAAAAGCAGGTTCCTTGGAGTCTCAAGCCTGCCCCACTTTAACTACCATTGTTAATACTGGCATAGACAAATTACCGTAAGTTTTTAGATATCGAACTAAAATTTGAGTTATTATTAGCACACTTCTTTATACGACGTTCGGGGGACATGCAAGGATACGACTCGCCTGATCTAAACCGCATCATATGATCGCCTGCAGAACTACATTGCATCTTCTTAGAAGTTTACTGGTAACCTCACTAAATCGGAATATAATAACCCTCCAGAGAATTGTTATTTGGGTGCTGTTTTTCTGTGGTGTAGTGTTGGTGGTATTACCGTAGTCAAGCTGCTTAGATGTAACACACATCTCTTAAAACACTCTATTCCAATGCTAAAATTTAAGAGAGGTAGGGCGCATCAAAGCAGCCCGTCTGTGGAAGTACCTCCACCTCACAGAAAACCGCAGCCAAATAAAAACTCCCTAGAGGGTTGTTGTGTTCCTGCGTGTGAGTGAGGTCACCAGTAAGCTCCCAAGGAGTTGCTGTGTAAGCAGCAGAGGAGGCATCGCGCGAGTGATATTTAATATATCAAGCGTTAATAGGCTACGGTAACCGCTTTACATCAGGTGGGCCGTATGCTTGTATGCCTCCCGACGTAGTATAAAAAAAGTGCAAACAGAAATATTCATACATACTACATGTTCATCCTACTCGTATATAGGAATAAAACTCACGAGCCTTGGTATTAATACAGCCATTACTAAGCACTCAACCACCGAGACCTGCTGTTCTATTATCACTATCATATTTAGAGACAAGCCAACGTCACGTGCATGTGGTGTATTCTGCTAAATAACAAACAAAGGTCTGCTAATATCAACTGCAACTACGCTACTCTTACACTCTACCTTTGCTGAGCGCATTAAAGCAACCAGACTTTAGGACACTTCCATATTGCAGAAAACGGCAGACAACTAACAATTTTCTGGTACGTTGTTGTTATCCTGCGAGTGGATCCTGTTACCAGTAAATTCAATAGCAGTTGGTGTGTTAGCAACGAGGATGATAACGTCATAGCGATGCTCAAGCGTTCACTGGGGGACGTGCCCACTGGACCCCTGAAACTCGTACCCTGTGCCCACTCGACCCCTGTAAAATTTTTGGTGCCTACTCGTCCCCTCCCGCAGAGTACAATCAGTCTACAATCGCCTCGCGTGCTAAAGGTAAAAATAAAATTCATAAAATTGTAAAAATATCACGTTTATTAAAAGTCACAGCAAATTATACGATATAAAAATCTGTCTTGAAATAATGTTGACAAATCACACATTAATTAAAATCATTAACAATAACAAATCATCAACATTTTGGTATTTGCCTTCAGAAACTATAATATCTTACTAACTAAAATCACAGATTAATTACATTGATTTGCAATTTACGTCAGGCGTTTACAAAAAAGAGAGATAACATTTTTAACTAGATAAGAAATCTTCTCTATTATTGCAAACAGAAGTACGATGCACCGTTGCCGCTATTACCAAAAAGTAGTTATCTCTTTGCGGATCCACTGCTCTGCTTGCTCTCCTTTGCTGTTGCAAACAGGTGCACAATCCACCTGCTGCTCTTACACCCACTCGGGTCTAAGAGCGGCATCAGCGCGATCTTCGCAAATCATACGGTTTTCATTAATTATTACTATGAATATACAGGCACACAATTTTGTTTATGACTGTACTATCACAACACTTTTTTATCTATAACTAGCTGCTGCTCGCGGCCCCGCCCGCGTGGAGTCAAATAACGTAGCCTATGTGTTAATCCAGATCATAATCTATCTACGTGCCAAATTTCATTCAAATCCGTTCAGCCATTTAAGCGTGAAGGAGCAACAAACATCCATCCATACATACAAACTTTCGCATTTATAATATTACTAGCTGCTGCCCGCGGCTTCGCCCGCGTGGAGTCAAATAACGTAGTCTATGTGTTAATCCAGATCATAATCTATCTACGTGCCAAATTTCATTCAAATCCATTCAGCCGTGTAAGCGTGACAGAGCAACAAACATCCATCCATACATACAAACTTTCGCATTTATAATATTAGTAGGATATAGTAAGATTTATATTAAGGGACGAATGGGTACCTTAAAAAATAATTAATATTGACTGGTCTCCTATCAGGGGAACAATGGGCACCTGAATTAGTGACGAATCTACAACTTTTATTCCTGGGTACGAGTTTCAGGGGTCCAGTGGGTCGCTAGTCTTGGCCTCGGTACAGTTCACATTATGCGGGTGGTACTTGGTTGCCTCCCGATGTTGAATGAAAAGCTGATCCTGTTTATCATTTTCTCTATTTAGTCCATATTGTTTTAGGGGCACGCTGTCTTACAAAGGGCTGATCAATTATAGTAACACTGAAGCTTCCACATTTTGCAGTGAAATTAGACCAGAAGATGGAAACTTCATTCATTTAACTTCAGGAACTACTGGTGAGAATTATCTTAATTATATATGGAACTATTAATATAAGTGAACTACGTATGTATATACTTTCAATCAATATATTTTTAATTATCGCTCAAATTCGACTCTACATTACCCTCGTCCCACTGTTGGCATACTATTCTATCGTCAATCGAATGGGATTAATAACACGCTGCTCAGTTACGGATTGGCAGTGGCTAGCATTTTCAAGCCTACAAGAAGTCATTTTCACGTGTGTACCTATTGCGGTAAGATATAGCCCTGCGACAGATGGACGTAGTGATAGCGGATTAAGATAAAGATAAAAAACAATTATACGCCATTAGGCCCTCACACACGACACAGACACGTCTTATATTCTTTAAATCAGATCATATTGTATCTTTTTTAGCTTCAATCTCTCTTTTTTAATCAACCAGCATTACGAAAATGACCGGCGAAGAAGAAATTCCAAAAGAAACTTGCTAATATAGGTTTTTTCAAATCATTTAAATTACAATAAATATATGTTAGTGTACATATAGTGATATCAAGTGGTACAATTTAAGATATATTAAAACCTCTCTGTCAGGCAGATTTGATTCGATTCTGTAATAACCCTTCTTACATAGAATATTTTTGATGTGCCTTTTGAAGGTATTGTCAGGCAAGGACGGAATTCTTTCAGGTAATTTATTATAGAATCGAATATTATTTACAACAAAACATCTACTAGTCTTAGCACGCCGATGTAGCGACTTACGCAATCAATGCCTACTTCTAAGAATTTTGCAAAATTTTGAAAACGCCTATGTTGTTACGACCATAAATTATGTTCTCATAAATATACTGAGAGGTAAGCATCAGCATATTTATTTCTTTGAATAGTTCTATATGTGATTCCCTCGAGCCCATGTTATAAATAGAGCGGATGGCTCTCTTTTGTAATACAAAAATAGTTTCAATATCAGCCGCTTTTCTCCACAATAGTATACCATACGACATAATTCTGTAAAAGTAGCTAAAATTTTATAAGCTACTATAATAATAATGGCTACTGCGCGTAGCATCGAGTATACTCGATGGCGCGTAGCCACATCGGTCAATTGTCTAATTTTTCTATCTGCATATACGGCGGAAATAAGCTTACTGGCCAGTTTATTTATGTGGGGGCCCACTGCAATTCGGAGTTTATTGTAATGCCAAGAAATACAGTATCATTAATAAATTCTAGTACGAGTACATTATTGTCAATGAGAACTTATATTGGCTGAAGCCATATTTGGTTGACTAAATTTTATACATTTGGTTTTAGTTGAGTTTAGTAAAATATTATTACATGTGAACCAATTTAGAATGGCTGATAGAACACTACTTACCTTGTCAATATCTTCGCACCGGCGAGTAACATTAAAAATTAAAGAAATATCATCAGCAAACAGTAGTATATCCGCCATTTTCTGCACCATATAGGGCAGATCATTCACATAATTATACTAAAAATAAATAGGGGCTCAATATAAAGCCTTGGGGCACCCGAATATTAGCATTGCTGCCTTTAGATTTATCCCCATTTATGTTAACAGTAACAGTATACAGTTACGTATTTAAGTTAGTTGCAATAAAATTATGGGCTTTACTTAGCTTAATGTCCGATGCAATTATGTCCGATGGCCGAAATATGAGTAGTAGTAATAAGATCCCGTTAGCATCCTTTGGGTACGGTATCCTTGAAATTTGATTCACATAATCTATATTTCATTTGGCAGGAGATCCAAAAGCAGCCTTGAATTCCCATCTCGGTGTTGTGAACAATACACACTTCATAGGAAAACGGAATAATTTCCATCAAGACCATAACACTATCTGTGTTCAGGTTAGTGGCTATTCCACTTGTGACTTTCTCCATATGTAATCTATTTTTCATACATATTATGGCTTTCTCTAGATTTCGAATACATATCTTACTACAGTGCATAAAAGAGAAGTAAAGAATCTCATTCTTTCCAGGCGCCGCTGTTCCATGCACTAGGTACTATCGTCACTACTCTTGCAGGTCTCAGTCATGGAAGTACGCTGGTGCTTCCTGCCCCCATCTACAACCTGGAATGTAATATCAAGGCTTTATATGCTGAAAAGTTAGTACTCTACTATATTACACGGTTTCATCATGTCATTTATCGGCGTGAATCAGGCGTCTTAAAGCTCTTATGGCTCTTAAAGATTCTTATGTAGTTGGTATAAGTGGAACTCGAACCTGAATCAACTTGAGTTAGATCTGGACGAATAAGAAGCAGATACGATCCAACGGAATATCTCAATAAATTCGAAGTAAAGGCTCTTACGTTAAAGTCGCTAATTTAGACCTGAATTTTGGATTTAACTTCAATTTAGGTTAAATAAAACCATCTTGTTCTTAGAAGGTAGGAAACTTAGAACTCTTCTTACAGGCGGGCTCCAGCTCAAATCCGTAAAGTACCGTCGGCTTCAAGGAGAGAAGCATCCAACTAAAAATGTTGTGTCCCTGTAAGTAAATGAGGTAACAGATAACACTAGAGATCCTGAAGATGCGATAGCAGCAAACATGCTAAGAATACAAAATACATTCCAATTACCATTGTATATGCGCAATATGCCGTAGTCGCAATTTGCTTCTACCTTGAATGAATAACTATATTCGCAGAAGGAACGCATAGAATACAGTTGATGATGTAGTGTTGGAACTAGTGATGACGGTTTCAGTAGGGTTGAAACCTACACGAGAACAACGAGTGAGTGCTGAGAATAGTGTTAATGCAGCGTTGAGAAAAAGTCTTAGCAATAAAAGCTTAAGCCAGAAGGTACAGCTAGTCATACTCAACATGAAGCTAATACCAAAGGTAAATTAAGGACGTAAAAGCTGGACATGGCATAGACAGCATGAATGTAGAAAAATAAAATGCCCGTAGGTCACGGGAACTGCTTACCATCAGGCAGACCGTACGCTTGTTTGCCACCTTTGTGGTATAAAAAAAAATAATTAAAAAATGTAGACTAAATGCTATATAATTTCATACTTTTTAAATGTATGTTGTTAAGGGCAATTATTAGGTACATACAGCAACAAGTCATGTTATATAGTTATAGCACCATTTTTACTCTTATCGTGTACGCCATAAGAATAGTACAAAGGTCTAGCTAGACTGTTCTAGCTTGAAGTGTCGCTGTGTGTACATGTCTTACATTTATCAAACAGACTCGTACAACGTGAAAGTAGAAGGATGTAGAAGCCGGGTAAGGACAAGACTTACCTACCATGATCAAGTTTTCAGAAGGTGGTCTCGAGAGCCTTGGGAACTGGTGACCGTGAACGAAAGGAGTTATGAATGATAAAGAAGCGAGCGAGATTTGTAAGGACCGAACCATATGGCGCTCAATTCTCTCTGCCTGACCCGCAATGTACTTGGCGTGCAGATGTAGTAGTATTTCTCACACACTTTTGTGAATCTCATTTTATTAGCAAATAATATCCTAATATTTATTTATATTGCCATGTGTGGTCATAGAATTGTAGGAATGGCAGGGTCTTGGCTAAGTCTAAGGATTTGGCGAAAATACTGATTTTTACATCCCGTCATATCTTCACAACTCAGGGAGTAAACCAAATTTTTCTTAGGTAAGTCACACCGCCAAGAAATATAATTACTTAGACATGAGGGTTTCCTCACAAGAGCAAGTGATAAATTACAAATATGTACATACATCCAAAAACACGAATTTAGTGGTGCATGGCAGTATTCGAACCGGGGCTCAATAGGACGGTTCTTTATTCACTGGGCTGCACTGCTCAAAATTCGAATAACATTAGTAGATGAAATTGGCTTTTTAGAAAATTTGCTACCACCATTATGTACATGCAAGACAGATACGTTTTCTTCCGAGAACCCTTAATTTGTGTAATGAACCCCCTACCGGGGTTTTGCCAAGAGACTGTAGCATGTCCTTATTCAAAAAAAGGGTGAAGTGGATTTTTACAGGATCGGGAACGCATGAGTAGCACCCCTGGTATTGCCAATGTCGATACGCTACTAAAAAGATGCAAGATACCTAAATATTTTGAACAGTTAACTCACAAGACTTTTGTGGCGATATTCCTAAACTTTTCTTAGGACTAAAATAAAAAAAACGAGAAAGTATTGTCAAAAATTGTGAGTGATTTACAGATGTACAGCAATAACTGGCACGCCAACAATGTACGTGGATATGTTAGCACAAGTAAAGAGCAGGGGTATGGAGCCTCCCAATTTGAAGATGGCGCTCGCGGCAGCTGCGCCCTGTAGCCCACAGCTTATTCGAGATATACAGAAATATCTCAATGCTCGGACAGTAATGGTATTTATCTAACTATAATTTTTGCATTCAAGCGTAGCATAATTTTTGCATAGGTAGGTTTATAAGTACCTGCTATTCATAGTTTCACCCGCGTGAGCCACTCCACCACTCCACTCCTGGTGACAATGTAGCAACTCCTTTGAAGGCTAGCCAGGACGCTCATTAATCGCAGGATCACAACTATCGTTAACGTCTTTATCAAGAACACAACTTCTTTAAAGTGGCGGAGCTTCCCCAGTTATACTTCATAAAATTACTGTGCCCTACCTACCTTTCTTTCACCAGAGCCGGTTTGTTAGTCGGCAGTGTTGCACCCGTCCAGACGGGAGGCCTTTGGTTCTACACCTTGACCACTCACCGTATTAATTTTATTCCTACTCAGGGATTGTATGGACTCTCAGAAACGACAGCGTCCATATTTCAATCTTTGCCTGGAGACAGCATAGACCTAGTAGCCGAGACAGTTGGATACATACAAGACCACGTTGAAGTGAAGGTAAATTTGACAATATCCTGTAAAAGGCATTTCGATCGCCTCCCATAGTGCTTCAATAAAAGATAAACAACGTAATAAGACAAAAAAACACTTATTTGCCATTAGGCCCTCACGGGCACTTAGACACGTCTACAAATCAAATAATATTCTACTTTATTAACGTTTCATAGCCTTAATCTCTCATTTTTTCTCAGGTGAATATGAAATGCCAAAAGATTCTTGCCAATAAAGGTTTTTGAATTAAATTCAACGATTTATTTTACAATAAATATATCTTAGTGTACTCACAGATTATTGTAAAATATATATAGTAATATCAAATGGTACAATTAAAGATATATTAACACATATCATTTCCAAACATCTCTGTAAGTCAGATATTCATCGATTCTGTAATAACCCTTCTTACGTAGAGTATTTTTGATGCGCCTTTTGTACCATTCACATATACTAAACATACAAAAAGGGGCCCAATATAGAGCTCTGGGGCACCCCAATTTTAACGTAGCTGCCTTTAGATTTGACCCCATTTTATCAACCGTCTATATTCTGTTATTTAAGCAAGTTGCATTCAAATTTTGGGCTTTACGTTTAACTTCATAAGCACAGCTTGAACAATAATACCCAATGGTAGACACAATCAAAAGTTTTGGAGAGATCACAGAAGACTCCAATATTCTGGTATCTCTCACATGCGCTAAAACAAGCTTAACCAATGCTACCACTGCATATTTAGTCGATTTATCTGCTGTAAATCCGTATTGTGAGTTATGAAATTGTTTGTCTTAAAATAGAGTTACAATTAATCAAATTCTTTACTCAATACTGGCCAAATAGATATGGGTCTGTAATTAGTCAGTTCACTTTTTTCACCAGACTTGAATAATAGAATTAATTTACTAAATTTCATCAAGTCTGGGAACCCATATCTATAAATTGATTAAAAATAAGTGCCAAGTATGGTGCAATCGTCTATAATAGAATAAAAGATTTTTATGGGCACACCCCTATGATCTTCTGAATTTTTAATGATTAATTGATTAAAAGTTTTAATTATTTCGCTAGACTTGAATATGTGTAAATTGAAAAGCTCCACCCTTGGTTGTACATTCACCTTTAATAACTCAGCAGCAACATGTAGAGATGAACTAATGGAGTCAGTGGTAATGTAAGGGAAATTAGTAAATTAGTCATCAAATAGATTTGCAAGTAGCAACTAATGGAGTCAGTGGTAATGTAAGGGAAATTAGTAAATTAGTCATCAAATAGATTTGCAAGTAGCAAATCTATTTGATGACTAATTTACTAATTTAACATCTGTTACAGTTTGTTTGGTTTGGGATTATTATGTGTAATAGAATACTCATTATATTGAGGCTTATCTTTACCGGTTTCTTTTATAACAATATTCCATATTAACCTTATTTTATTTGTCGACTGCTTTATTTTGTTCTTAATATATATATAGATTTTTAATTTATGAATTTTTACCATTTTCAAATATTTTAGAATAAATTTTAACATATTTAACAAAATCTGGGTCCCAATGGACTGGAGACGCACAGCCATCATGCCCTATCCCACCCATCATGTATAAAGGCAAGGGGTCACGCATGGACTGCGCCATCTATAGGGCCATCAGTTTGATCCGCTTAGCAGCAATAGTATATAGGTGATTGAAAGGAGAATGAGGGTGAAATCCGATGAAATGCTGTGGGACGCACAAGGAGGATTTCGAAATGGAAAGGGATATACGCTCCGCAATATCGTGGAGGAACATCTGGCCGTAGACCAGAAGGTTTTCTGCGGTTTTGAGGATCTTGAGAAAGCATTTGATAGGGTTGTGCGAAAGGAACTGTGGGACATATTGCCGAGATATAGGATTGACGGTTCACTGCTCCGTGCTGTGCAGTCCACTTACAAGGAATGCTCAGCATGTGTGCGGATAGATGGTAGCATGTCACCCTGGTTTGATGTCAAAATTGGTGTCAAACAGGGTTGCATGCTATCTGCTAGGCCGTTTATCCTATATCGCGATAGTTGTCTGCAGAGAATAAGGTCAACGAATGTGGGATTGCGCATGGGTGACCTAGTGGTGAACTATCTGCTGTATGCAGACGATACCCTGTTATAAACCATCTGAACTGCAAACACTGGTCACAACGATGAAAAGCGAATGTATGGAGAAAGGCTTACTACTGAATGCGAAGAAAACAAAGATAATGGTATTTGAAAGAAAAGAATCCAGAATTAATGTAAGGATTATAGTTGATGATGAAGTGTTGGAACAAGTGGATGAGACTGTATATCTGTATATCTTGGATGCGCTTTCAGCAGGGTTGAAGGTACACCGCAAATGTGGAAAGACGAGTAAGTGCTGGGAATAGTGTGAATGGAGCGTTGGGCAAACTTCTTGGCAGTAAAAATCTGAGCCAGAAGGCACAGCTCGCTATACACAAGGCAGTGCTGGTCACGACGCTAACTTATGGAAGCGAGAGCTGGGTATAGCAGAGAGAGCATGAAAGTAGAATAAACGCGGTCGAAATGCGAGCGCTGCGCAAAATTTGTCGCGTAAGGCTTGAAGACCATATTCGCAATGATGATGTTAGAAACAGAGTTGGTCTGAAAGGAAACGTCGGTGTTAAAATAAAGAAGAGGCATGCTCCGTTGGTTTGGACATGTAGAAAGAATACAGGATGAAAGAATGACGAAGCAGATATATAATGCAAAAGTGGAAGGATGTAGGATCCGAGGAAGGCCAAGACTTACCTACCATAACCAAATTGGTCGTGTTCTATCAGAAGGTAATGTCAAGAGCCCTAGGAACCGGTGAGCGTGCATGAGAAGAGCAATGAATGTTAAAGAAGCGAGTGAGACATGTAAGGATCGATTCACGTGGCGCTCGGTTCTCTCTGCCTACCCCGTAAGGGATTTGGCGTCAAGTTATAGATAGATAGATAGACTTATTAATATACCTTTAGTTGCCCAATCATTTGAACTTAAATTTATTTGTTGTATTAATCTTTTTATTTTTGAATATTTTTTGGTATTCACTGAATATAGCATGAAATAATTTTGTATAGAGCAAGTCAGGATTGTCTACAGAGTAATCCAATAAAGGCAACATATGATGCTTTCAGTATAAAAATGCATGATGGGCAGAAAGGGTCGAACGCCACATGACTCGTTCTTTACACACCTCACTTGCTTCTTCTTCTTTAGATAACGTATTATAATTTATAATACGCTATTAAATTACGGTAGATTTCCCTGTCCCTTTTTTAATAGAAGTTCAATAATGTTTCTATGACATCTAGTTACAGGAGGGCTTAAGTCTATAGTTTAGAATTTGGATATAAAGGTCAAGTATCATTTTGTAGGTAATCGATCCTGATGGTAATGTAGTACCATTTGGAAGCGCAGGGGAATTGGTTACACGTGGTTACAACGTTATGAACTGCTACTGGGACGATCCTGCAAAGACTAAAGACACTTTCACCGCAGATGGTTGGCTCTGTACTGGGTTTGTATTTATGTACTGGCTACTGGCTTAGGTATATTCCATTTTCCTCTAAGACTAAAAACAAAACCGTAGACAATGATGGCGAACAATTGATACCATTTTGATTATTTATTAACAGAACTTTGAGACGAAGAAGACATTATACTAATATGTATGTATGTACATTTTTACATCAGGCCCCAGGCGGTGTAGCAGAGAGACCGAGTGCTATAAAACGCGATCCTTACACGCCTCATTTGTTTCTCTACAACATTCATAGCTCTTATCAAGTTGTTTCTTTTTCTTCTTTTCGCCAATAATGATTGACAAGCGAGAGGTTGACTATAGGAAGCTATTTGCCCTAAATGTGAGAAGCCGATGAAGTAATATGCCTGAAATGCAAATCTGAATAAGAAACAGATACCTTTGCCAGGTTTATTAATAATTTTAGTTCCTTTTTTATACAACATCGAGAGGCATACAAACATACAGTCCATCTGATGTAAAGTGGCCCCTATAATGGCCAAAAATAAAAGTTAAATGTAATTAAAAATTTAAGGGTTTACATACAAGAAACGTGTTTATCAGAAACACCGTTCCTATATGAAATCTATATGTTTATCTGTGTGTGTCTGTCGCTTTTTTTGAATATTCGATTTTTGATTTCAGATTCAGTATAAAAAAGTAGAATAGGAATGTCTGAAAAACCAACCTCCTATCTCTTAAGGAACATGGTCAAAATGGCCGACAAATTAAAAAAAAAATGATTTTTATTTTCAGGTTCGAAAAGTAAATTAAAACGTAGAACAGGAATGTCTTAAAAACCAATATCATATTTCTTAAGGAACATGGTCAAAATGGCCTACAAAGATTTAAAAAAAATAATTAAATTGTTACATAATTGACGAGCCAGGTGTTCCTCTGGCAATACAAGCTTGCGCATTCTCAACTGGTTTTATACTAAATTTTTGTACATGGTTCACCAGATTTAAAGTAGTTCTAGTAGCAATCTTAACCTATGTACGCTTGCAATCCAGGAAGTATCACACGCGCGTTTGCTATCCTGATACTAACTCCTTGAGAGTTTACTAGTAACCGGAACCACACGCAGAAACGCTACAATCCTTCAAGCAGTTGCTATTTGGCATCGGTTTTCAGCGAGAGACTTCTCCAGTCGGGCTGCTTGATGGGCTTTATCTTTCTTTAAAATACCCAGAGCAACATAAACACACGTGTTCTTGCAAACAAAGTTTTGTCTTGTGTTTCAATCAGATCCGAACGATTCTTGGTGTTAAAGAAGTAGGAGAGAAGTACTTACAGAAAATCGCAACGAAACAACAACTACCTAGAACCCTCTAGGTAGTTGTTGTTTCGTTGCAATAATACAATAAGGAATACAGGAATACAATAACCCTATTGTATTCCTGTGT